>OX421485.1:14454148-16854148 GCA_949126895.1 Eilema caniola | reverse complement strand
CCTGGTACGCCTGGAGTGCTGACTGGTTTGCAGTCTACCATTTTAAAACGTCTCAGTAGTGTTTCAATGTACTCCTCCTGATCCAGCTTAATCTCACCATTCACTTGCCTAAGTCTCATTCCTAAAAATAATTCAGCTCTTCCTAGATCTTTCATTTCAAATTTCACCATGAGTTCTTTCTTCACTTTTTGCATTTCAGTTTTATTGTGATAAAAAATAAGAATATCATCGACATAAACTGCCAAAATTATCATTTCCTTCCCATTGGTTCGTGTAACACATGGTTCATTTGCAGATCTTTTGAAATTCAAACTCATCAACTCTGAATGAAGTTTGATGTTCCAGGAACGCGGTGCTTGCTTTAATCCATATAAAGATTTCTTTAGTAGACACACATGGTCTTCCTTCCCTTTAACTTCAAAAGAGTCTGGCTGCTTCATATAAACCTCTTCATCAAGGTTTCCATTTAAGAATGCAGTCTTGATATCCATGTGATCTATCTTCATATTATTATTTGCAGCAAGAGCTATCAGCATCCTCAGTGAACTATGCCTGATAACTGGAGCAAAAGTCTCATCGTAGTCAATTCCTCTTCTTTGACTAAAACCTCTTGCAACCAAGCGTGCCTTGTACCTAATTTTATTTAACCCCTCTTTTTTAATTCGAAATATCCATTTCGAATCTACTACATTGCACGCTTGATTAGGTTTTACCAAAGTCCAGGTACCATTCTTGTGTAGAGAGTCTAACTCCTCCTGAATAGCAGCTCTCCACATTTTGGCATCCTTCCTAGATAGTGCCTCTTGCACGGTGAGTGGATCAATCTCTTCTGATACTACATTGAAACTCACGTAATCATTGAACTTGACAGGTGGTCGCCTTTCTCTCATTGGATAACGCCTTCCATCCACTGTAGATTCCACTGTGTCACGTTCAATCTCTGATATCTCTTCAGAATTATACCATAATTCATCTTCAGTTCCAGTTTCCGAACGTACCTCACTGTGATCTCCACTACTTGATTTTACATGTTCCACCTGGTCTGACTCTTCTACAGTTTCTGTTTCTTCTAAGTTTTCTTGAATAGCTTCTTCAAGATCTACCGTAACCGGTTCTCTATCCTGCGTCTCTACAGTATCGGTCACCTTGTTAATGAATTGATTCTCGAAGAATACCACATCTCTTGCTCTGTGCAAATCTCCATTTGCAGGATCAATTAATCTATATCCTTTGGATTCTTCGCAGTATCCAACAAAAATGAGTTCTTTACTCTTTGAATCCCATTTAGTTCTCTTTTGGTCTGGAATGTGCATATATGCTTTACAACCAAAAACTTTAAGGTTACTCAAGTCAATTTTTCTGCCAGTCCAAACCTCCTCTGGCGTCTTATGCTTTACCGCCACAGTAGGGCTTCTATTCTTCAAATAGATGACTATATTGACAGCTTCAGCCCAGAAGCGAATGGGAAGTTTCGCTTCTTGTAACATCGCTCGAGCTTTCTCTGTGATTGTGCGATTTGCACGTTCAGCAACACCGTTCTGCTCAGGTGTATACACAATCGTTAACTGTCGCTTGATACCATGACTCTTCTGATAATCATCGACTTTCTTGTTCACATATTCTCGACCGTAGTCCGTTCTCAAAATTTTAAGTTTCTTGCCAGTTTGAGTTTCAGCAAAACACTTAAATTCTTTAATTTATTCAAAAGCTTCATTCGTTTGCTTTAAAAAATAGATAAAAGTTCTACGAGAAAAATCATCTATAAAGGTAATAAAATATCTGAAACCTGACATAGATGTCTCACTCATTGGACCACTTATATCGGAGTGTACTAGCTCCAGTAACTCCTTGGCTCTCATAGCCTTTCCATGCGTAAAAGGTTGTCTCGTTTGCTTGCCGAACAGACATGATACGCAATCTAGTCTACAATTAGAAGATTTGGGAAAACTCACTCCAGTCGCCATCTTATCTCTAAGTAGGGTTAAATTACGTACTCCCAGATGTGCCATTAGTTTATGCCAAAGATCCATGTCACTACTCGTTGTAGATACTAAGGCACTCGCCTGTGAAGCAAACTTAAGTTTATAGACACCTCTATCAAGTACCCCTTTTACACAAGGCTTGCCTTTTATCCAACATTTGTGCTTATCAAAAATCTCACAACCTTTATCTGAAAAGACGACAGTTTTATCCCTTTTAACTATACTGCTTATACTTAAAAGATTAGTAGATAAATTTGGTACATACATTACATTGAATATGTTTACATCCAAAGCCTCATTCTCTACTGTACCAAATCCTTCACCAAATACCTTACCGCCGTTCGCACATGAAACCTCAACCTTGTCATGTTCAACAAAATCTTTCATCCAATCCTTCCTAAAACTCATATGAGACGATGCACCGGAGTCCAGGATCCATTCATTACTTGAAGCTTGATCCATCGTAGCAAGTGCTGTTGCCAAGTGACTTGACTTCATCTTGTTCTTGCTTCTTGGATTGTCTGGACAGTCATACGCCTTATGTGATCCTTCACAAATAAAGCACTTAATCTTCTTAAGATCATTGTTATTTCTCTTAACATTCTTTTTCTTTGCGTTTGATCATCAATGCTGAGTTTCCAGGCTCTGAAGTACTCGTACTTGGACTTGGACGCGATTGTAATTGCAGCAATTTCATTTTAACATAATCGGTAGTTAATGTTATATTTGTATTTTCCATGGCTAGTCGCATCGGTGTGTACTTGTGGCGGGCTCTCGCCACTCTCACCAATACATTTTATCTACGTATATATAATACAACACATAGATACCCTACTGTACCTACTACTCACACTCCCTACTCACCTGACCTTGTGGCGCACGCGCTTGCGTTAGCCGGCGCGCAGCTAAACGGTTCCTACTCGCTCATTCCCAGCCAGACCGTCTCAACGCGAGCACGTACTCTTTGATTGTCGCAAGAGAGCCCGATAACGTGATCGGGAATAACTGTATTTACGAACTGTGAGCTCTAGTGTATAAACTGTGTCTGTTTATTTATTAACTATATCTTTAACTGTTAGTGTATGTAAATTATGTGTTGTGTGCAATTAAAACTTATAATTAGTATCGGCTAACGAGTTTGCCTTTGTTCGTACCTACTTTTGCAAAACCGGTGCCATAAGCACCAAACTGGTGACCCCGACAGAAATATGGCTACAGTAGAGGAACAACTCCGTCAGCTTCAGCGACAGTTAGCTCTTTTGTCAAGTGATTCGGCACCTCAGGTTAACGAGGTTAAAGTTAAACTCCCAGCATTTTGGTCCGACAAACCTAAACTGTGGTTTGCACAAGCAGAAGCTCAGTTCGACATAAGCGGTATAAAAGCAGATGGGACTAAGTACGGATATGTACTATCTGTACTAGATACCAAAACCGCTACGGAGGTCGAGGATTTGATAACAAACCCTCCGGCAGAGGGGAAATACGAAAAACTAAAAAGTGAACTTATCAAGCAGCTGTCAAGGTCAAGAGCGCAAGAAATTAAGCAACTCTTGAGTGTCGAAGAGCTGGGAGATAGAAAACCGTCAGCATTCCTACGTCATTTGCGTTCACTGGCGGGAACGGCTATGAATGATTCTGTAATCAGGGAGCTTTGGCTTTGCCGTCTGCCGGGGGATATACAAAAAATTCTCATCGCCCAGAAAGATCTCGACCTGGAAAAGGTGGCTGAAATAGCTGATGCAATAGCAGATAATACTAGCTCGGCGTCGGTGTGCACAGTATCTACCCAGCAGTCATCGGACATCAGTAGCTTGATTAAATGTATAGAGGCCCTCACAAAGGAAGTACAGACTCTTCGGGCTGACAATACACGGCAGTTTAGACCTAGAAGTCGTTCTCAGTCTAAGGGGCAGGCAAGATCCAAATCTGGAGGAAGCTGGTGCTGGTACCACGACCGATTTGGACCAAGAGCTACAAAATGTGTATCTCCGTGCACCTAGAAACCTAAGGAATCGGAAAACACAGCCAGCAATCAGTAGCGGCGGCATCTGATTGCTCCAATCCTGGCCGCCTGTTCGTGACCGACCGGAGGACAAAGGTGCAGTTTTTAGTGGACACGGGAAGTGACTTATGTGTGTTTCCCCGCTCCGGCCTGCCGTCCGGATATCTTCGAGCGAAGACGGAATACCAACTATGTGCCGCGAACAGTTCTAAAATCGACACTTATGGCTACTTACAACTTTCATTAGACCTAGGACTGCGTCGCGATTTTGTTTGGCGTTTCGTAGTGGCCGACGTAACTAAACCAATAATTGGTGTAGATTTTATATCGTTTTATAATCTAATAATAGACATTCGCAATAAGCGTTTGATAGATGGCACTACTAAATTAACATCAGTGGCTTCAATAGGGTTAGAAAATAGCTCTGTTTTAAGTGTTAAGGTTGTGAGTGAGGAGAGTGGGAGCTGCAGATTCCGTAAGTTACTTTCTGAATTTCCTGAACTCACACGCCCGGCAGGTACACCACACACACCAAAACACAATACAAAACACTACATCCGCACTACACCAGGCCCGCCAGTATCATGTAACCCCCGTAGACTCGCGCCCGATAAATTAAAAATTGCAAAGGCTGAATTCGAGGCGATGTTGGCGAACGGGACGGCGCGACCTTCACAGAGCCCCTGGGCGTCCCCTCTACACGTCACGTCGTCCCTAAGAAAGATAGTAGTTGGCGTCCTTGCGGTGACTATAGATTATTAAATGCTCGGACAATCCCAGATAAATATCCTATTAGACACATTCAAGACTTTGCCCACAGTTTATCTGGTAGTAAAATTTTTTCTACGATTGATCTCGTTAAAGCCTATAATCAGATTCCTGTATTTGAAGAAGACATACCAAAGACGGCGATCACTACTCCATTCGGTCTTTATGAGCTACCCTTCATGGGGTATGGGCTTCTCAACGCTAGTCAGACGTTTCAGAGATTTGTAGACGAGATGACCCGTGGCCTAGACTTTTGCTACCCCTACCTTGACGATTTTTTAATATGGTCTAAAGATGAAGACGAGCATGAAGAACACCTTCGTTTACTCTTCTCGCGCATGAGAGATTATGGCGTGCTCATCAACATGGCCAAATGCGTCTTTGGTACACCTGAGGTAACATTTCTAGGTCACCACATATCTCCACACGGAACCAAGCCATTGGATAGCAAGGTGCAGGCTATTAGGGATTTCCCAGCACCTAAAACTGCCAGAGAGCTTAGGAGATTTCTCGGCATGGTGAATTTTTATAGAAGGTTCATACCTCAAGCCGCACAAATCCAAGCACCTCTTCATGACTTGTTGGTTGGTAAGATTAAAGCGTCCCAACCAGTCGACGTGACCGGATCCGCGTATAAAGCTTTCGAGGAGTGTAAAGATAGCCTATGTAATGCAGCCTTACTTGCACATCCCGACTCTCAAGCAAAGCTTGGTCTAGTTACCGACGCGTCCGATTTCGCAATAGGTAGTGTCCTCCATCAGCTTAAAGATGGTAACTGGCAACCCTTAGCATTCTTTTCAAGAAAGCTAAGCCCAGCTCAAAAGAAATACTCTCCATATGATAGAGAGCTTCTCGCCATTTACCAGAGCATTAAATATTTTCAACACTGGTTAACAGCTACTCATTTTACCATTTATACCGACCATAAGCCTCTGTGTTATGCCTTCCACCAAAGAAAACATAACTGTTCACCACGTCAGTTTCGGCACTTGGACTACATATCACAGTTCACGACTGACATACAACATATTTCGGGCAAAGACAATGTCGTTGCTGACACACTGTCACGGGTCGATGAACTGCAAACACCGGTGGACCTAAACCAACTCGCAGCTTCACAGGCTGCTGACCAGGAGCTGCTAAAATACCTAGATGGGGAATTTTCTCTCCGCCTAGAAAAGCATATGCTTCCCGGCAGTAATGTGTCACTATACTATGACATGAGCACACAGAGTCCAAGACCCTTCATCACCAAAGCACTCAGGAAACAGATTTTTGATAGCCTACACAGCCTGAGCCATCCCGGCGCTAAAGCCACTACCAAGTTGGTAGCTGAACGGTTTGTCTGGCCCGGCCTACGCAAAGATTGTCGGGAGTGGTCGCGAAAATGTCTCCAGTGCCAACGCGCTAAGGTAAACCGCCACGTGTCAGCACCTTTAGGCACATTCAACTTGCCACGCGCGCGTTTCGCGTTCATACACGTTGACATCGTTGGCCCCCTACCTGTATCGCAAGGATACCGCTACTGTCTGACGGTAGTAGACCGTTTCACCCGTTGGCCCGAAGTCATACCGATGACCGACATCACAGCCGAAACAGTAGGAAAAGCGTTGGTGTCATGGATATCTAGATTTGGGTGTCCAGCGGATATCATAACCGACCGAGGAAGGCAGTTCGAATCCTCACTCTTCCAGTACCTAGGTAAGGTGATCGGATTTCAGCATCGCCGCACAACTGCGTACAGGCCAGCCTGCAACGGTCTTGTAGAACGGATGCACCGTCAACTCAAAGGAGCTCTGATGTGTCACGCAGACTACAATTGGGTAGAGACCTTACCGCTAGTGCTACTTGGCATACGGGCCTCGTTCAAGGAGGATCTCAATAGTTCACCAGCAGAACTTGTTTATGGTGAACCGTTACGACTGCCCGGTCAGTTCTTTACGACGCCTACCCCTGGTACAACTGACATTTCAGACTTTACCGCGCGTCTCAGAGATCTAACCTCAAAGCTTCGCCCTATGCCCGCTGCGCGGCATTGCAAGCAAAACATCTTTGTTTACAAAGACTTAGCTTCCTCAAGTCACGTATTTCTAAGGGATGACTCCGTTAGGGGCGCGTTACAGCCCCCTTACACTGGCCCTTACCCAGTGCTCGAAAGGGGTGATAAAACTTTCAAAATTCTAGTAAAAGGTAAAAGCACCACAGTAACAGTAGACCGCCTGAAACCAGCCTACCTACTCGTGGACCCTTCGCCTAGTACTATTCCTACTGCCACTTCTAATTCTCCACTGCCTAACTCATCGGAAATACCTCCACCACAGCAAAATTCAGTACCAGTTCCGACTCCGGACAAAACAACCCGGTCTGGTCGCAGGGTTCGATTCCCGGAGTGTTACCGGGATTATCGTCCGTAGTGACGGCCTCTGGGGGGGAGTGTTGTGGCGGGCTCTCGCCACTCTCACCAATACATTTTATCTACGTATATATAATACAACACATAGATACCCTACTGTACCTACTACTCACACTCCCTACTCACCTGACCTTGTGGCGCACGCGCTTGCGTTAAGCAGGTGCAAAGTCGCACTTTTCTGTTATGAACTTTTGAGCGGGCGGAAAAGTCATTTGAATTTAGAATGTAAGTTAGTATATCATTCATGGAGATTTGCCCGCAAATTCTTTGGAGGTACATCGCGGTGGTATTTTATTTTCTGAACGTGGTGTTAATTCGAGTTTTATGTGTTAAAAATGGTGGATTTTAAAACATAACGTCTTGGACAACGTAAACTATATGAGGAAAGTGGTATGGGAATGTGCATGTGTTTCAAATACCGCGCATCTGTTTTTTCATGTAGTCTTTTCTTTTAGATTTTGAACAGAAAAGAGATTGCATTCGTGTCGATCTGACTGGCAGGTATGAAAGGATTGATGTATGTTTGAATTTCATATATGAGACATATGAAATTGTGTCAAGATAAAACATGGTGTGGAATATGTTATATCTAAACAGATAGAAGCCAGTCAACAAGAATTGAATTGAATGTATTTTTAAATAAATAACTTTATTTAAATGGTTTTTCAAAGTCATATCTAGTGATTAGGTACAACACTGCGCATTGAGTATTGTGATTTATGTTGAAGGGGAGCCTTTAAACCTCAAAAGGTTATGGTGTTACGTACGCCGTAAACTAGGTATGTACGAAGAAAACAAGATTACATCAAGTGAGACAAACATGAATTCGGGGTCGGGATCACTATTTTCCATTATGAAGTTAGATGGTAGTAGTAACTATGATTCTTGGAAATTTGACATGGAATGCATACTTCTTCATGAAAATTTATGGCAGTATGTAGAGAATCCTTCGAATTCAGATGATGTAGTTATGATGAGAGCAGATCAAAAAGCTCGAACAAAAATTTGTTTGTTGATTAACAACCACTGTAAAGTTCATGTGAGAAAAGCAAAAACGGCTTACGAAGCATGGAACAGTCTAAAAGCAGCTTTTGAAGATAAAGGAGTAAATAATCGGTGCAGGTTACTTTCTCGGCTAGTGAGTTTGAAATTATCACAATTCAACTCTATATCAGAATATGTCACGGAACAAATGCGAATTTCCAATCAGCTAGCTGACCTCGGGAAGGAAATTGATGATGAGCTTCTCGCAGCGCTTATGTTACAAGGACTGCCTGATGAGTATTTGGTGCTTATGGCACCGGTTTTGCAAAAGTAGGTACGAACAAAGGCAAAGTGGCAAACTCGTTAGCCGATACTAATTATAAGTTTTAATTGCACACAACACATAATTTACATACACTAACAGTTTAAGATATAGTTAATAAATAAACAGACACAGTTTATACACTAGAGCTCACAGTTCGTAAATACAGTTATTCCCGATCACGTTATCGGGCTCTCTTGCGACAATCAAAGAGTACGTGCTCGCGTTGAGACGGTCTGGCAGGGAATGAGCGAGTAGGAACCGTTTAGCTGCGCGCCGGTTAAGTGACAATTTTCGAACAGTAGGGATGAGAAAATATTTATACACTCTGTTTCCGCACGCAATTTCAAACAAATTACAAACAATACACGGCGAGCTAAGTGAAGCCATTTCAATTCAGCTCTTTACGGCTAACTAGGTACATCGATCGGCCCGCCAGTGCCAGCAATCAAGCGTCAAGGTCAAGTACTCTAACATTTTTCTTAAAAAAAGACGTGTTGTGCCGTGAAAGGGTGCCACAAATTCATCTCATAATCACCACAAAAATACAAAGATTACAAATTCGAAGATCACATTTCATGGGTAAGTACTTCCAGGCTTAATAAATTTTCGTGTTGAACATTTATCGAACTTTATTAGGTACTTACATAAAAAATGTAAAAAAATCGAACATTCCATTATATCCCCAAGCGGTGACCGGTCACCGGGGCCTATTTTCGCGCCATTCCGTCAAACCCCAAGCGGTGACCGGTCACCGGGCCTCCCCACGCGGCTTTAGACTCAATTTCGATATACTTACGTTCTACTTTTGTATGAAGAAGTTTGATTACATGCGTTCCCTATAACATTTCCTTGACATTTGAAGCATAATTTTATTATAACTGTGGTTCTTTTTTTTTTTTCGCGGCTTTTACGGTCATTGACAGTTGATGCTATTTTTAGAGTGTGTCAGGTTTATAGGGCGTGTGTTTGGATTGAAATACTCGGGATTTATTCACGTAAGTAATGGTTTCTTATTAGAAATATGATATATGATATATAATGATTCTATTTAGGTAATAACTAATATATAAAACCCCAGAAAGTTGCCGATTTCCGAGTTATTTTTACGAATTTTGTCCGAGTTATTTTTACGATGTTTGTCAGTGAATACAGTGAAAAGTATAGACTTTTTATCTCTGTAAATTCATTAGAACTCGTTTTGAGAACTATTATAATGTAATAATTATATATTTCACTCAGCTAGTCAAATTTGGTGGGAAACCGTTATAAATTGGCAGTTCAGTTAACCACGCCATTTTAGTATTTATTTCTACGTAGATAAGGTCTAAATTTCTGTGAAGTATTTGTTACAGATGTTTTGAACAAGGAGGTCACGATATGTTTATGTTATGTTATTATAAACATCTTGAGGTCTTTTATCAAATTATTTACGTTATTAGATAGCATAGGTCCTTGTTCTTTGAAATTCATTTGGATTTGCATTCATTCCTTGAAATTTAGATAACAACGTGGTTTCCAAACTTTGGACTATTAGAATAAATAATTTGTTTGCATTATTATTCATTTTTTATGGCTTGATCATAAAAAAAGAATCAATAAATCTATTGCCGTTTACAGAATCATAAAGTATGGTTTCGTTGTAAAGTAAAACCTTTTTTTCTACAAGATAGTAAGACAACGTCACGATGACGTCACCCGCCCCGCCCGCCCGTGTTTTTTTGAGTTTTTTTTTTTTTGCCGCACTTGACAGGTTAACGACGCAATTGTATACCACAGATAATCTATACTAATCTATATCTATGCTTCTATACTAATATTATAAAGCTGAAGAGTTTGTTTGTTTGTTTGAACGCGCTCATCTCAGCAACTACTGGTTCGAATTGAAGAAATCTTTTTGTGTCGAATAGTCCGTTTATCGACGTAGGTTATTGATCATTGCGCTACGATTCAAGGGAGCGCAGCAGTAACTATGTCAACAAATCCCGTAAATTAATGATTTGTAAACTTAAAAATTATACGGGCTCAACAGGGTGATACGGTTTTTCAAAGTATGCCACGGGCGAGTTGGGTCACTTGGGTCGGCTTATACTATATTATTATTATAAAATTATTAAATATTTTATTTCGGATAATGTACAATCCATAGTTTTGTTAGTAATGCTTAACCTATGTTAGTAAGTAATTATAATTGCTTCACGTGACCGAGGCTCACGTGCTTCTCACGTGAACTCCGACCCAATGCCTCACCATCAGTCTACCCTATCCGCTATCACATTTAGAATGCCGTTGGCGCTGGTTCGGACACGTTGCAGCAGAGAAGCGATTCTTTTTCTCATGATGGCGTGGAAGCCATCGGTGTGCATTTCTGCAAACATGCCCGAGGCACTGCAGCGCCTCGGCAACCCCAACAGCATTCTAAATATGTTGTTGTATTGCACACGAAGTGCGCTGAGTGCCCGCTGGGTATAGCTGACCCATAGATTGCAGGTATAAAAAGATTGGCAGTACGCCTTGAATAGAGACACCTTTACTTCTGCGGTGCATTTTGCAAATCTACGGACCAACATGTTCCCCCGGACAGCCAGCGCCCTTCGTTCCCTCTCAATGTCGGCGTCATCGGAGAGGTTATCCGAGACCCAGTGACCGAGGTATTTGACTTTAGAAACTTGCTCTAGTGGAGAACCCCTCAGAAACACAGGTGGTATGGTGTTTACTTTATGCTCGCAGGGTTGGAAAACGAGTAGCACACTTTTCGTCGAATTGTACCTGAGCCCATGAGCCTCGGCATACTCTTCACACTTTTTTAAGGAGCTTCCTGAGACCACTAATTGAGGGACTCAGCAACACCATATCATCGGCGTAACTCAAGTTATTTATCATTGTACCGTCTATGGAGCAGCCGACGGCGGTGCTACTAAGGCCCCCAACAAGCTTATTTATGTACAGATTGAAGAGCCGAGGGGACGTCAGACCACCTTGTCTCACTCCACACTTCAACCTGTACTCGTCAGAAAGAGCTCCAGACCACTTTACAACATTTACTTGATTGTTGTACCAATAGTCGAGAATTTTAACCACCTCTTCAGGGGTGTCCGTCTCAGAACGCAGTTTCTGAAATAGAAACTCGTACGACACCAAATCAAAGGCTTTCGACAGGTCCAAAAAGCACGCATACACCGGCGTCTTCCTGTCAACGTAATACCTGACGGTCTGCTTGAGGCTTAGAATAGCAGCTTCGGTAGATAATACGGCTCTAAATCCAAACTGCGGATCATGCAGCTTTACATGCTTGTTAAGGTGTTGATCAAGCAGACCGTCAAGCACTTTAGCCACAGTAGTCGCCAGCGAGATTGGCCTGTAGTTGGACCCGTCGGATGGATCGCCGGTCTTATTCTTGACTATGGGTACAACCACCGTCCGCATACATTTGCCAGGTAAATAGGAGTGTCTTATACAGAAGGTAAATAGCAGAGATAACACCCTTGGCAGATGTACGCCTGCATACCTCAAGTGCTCAATGCTGATACCATCATGACCTGGGGATTTACCCCTTGTCATGTTACGTATGACTCTAGCTACCTCTTTAGCAGTAAACCCGAGTGGTTTGCATGATGACTCATTAGTTACGTTATGGTTATCAGCATTAAGCACCCGTGCGTCTTGAGGACAGTTTGACCGAGGTGGGGGCTCCACCTTAAAGGTCTTTCCAAACATGTTAGCTACATCAGTCGGTTCTTTGTAGCCGTCGACATTAAGAGGAGCACATGACCTGGGATTGAGCTTGTTGGTCTCCTTCCAGAAAGATTTAAAATTCTTATTATCATGTAGTGATGCCAGAGCGTTCATTTTCAGTTGCTCACTATTTTTCTGACACCATCTCAGCCTTGACTTGAATATACGTCGCGATGTACACATATTAGTATTAATGAGACCTCTAGTTGGCCTACCATGGGACAGCCAGACTTTGTAATGATAGCGAGATCTGTATTACCAATGTTGTATGTACCAATGTTGCAAGCTTTGGGAATATTATAATTTAACCTCTTTTTTTTGAAGTGGAAACTTCTTTAGCGGCGTTGAATGGGTAAAAAGTGTGAAACTTGCGTCAGGATCGCGTGTTAAACTCGCGTCAGGATCACGTGACCTTTGACCCGTAACCGATGACTTTGTAGGACGACATGACGTCATACAACGTTCCTAGCTACAGAGTGTTTATTTTGCTAGGCATGCTAAGAAACTTCGTAGCTTAGCCCGTACCGGGTTAGAACCTGGGCTTCTGACACTTTTTGTGATTGTTTTTTCTTTTTGTAATTTATTAATTTCTTATGATAGAAAATTAGCAGAAAATTAGTGACCGGCGCTATATTATAGGTATGGTATGGTATGTTCTTTTTATCTTTTTCTCTGCATATAACGAAGAAAGAAAGTAAGAAAAGTTTTCACTTCTGCCGGCACTCCCGGAGTGCAACCCCTCTTTTTTTAAATGCACTTTAGGTAGGTACAATACAGAAAAAGATTTATCAAATATACTTGATGCATATTAAAATAGTTTTTTTCATCTTTATTATTTGGGTTATCACATAACTTGATATAAATGAACATTATAATGAAAACATGAAAACAAATTCATTGGTATAGGTCACAAAGTACTCGATGGATTGATAATTAGGTATTAGGCCTGGTTAAATTAATTTTTTTGGCATTTTTCATACTAAATAGTTATTTAAATCAAATTAAGAGAAAATTTAAATCGGTCTAGACGGGGTTTGAACCCGCGATCTTTGCCTTACAAGGGCAATGCTTTGACCACTAAGCTACCACACCTCGCCCGAACCAATTCAAATTTCTCCCTCTATAATCTGTCTTTGATGTGACACGACGTACCCGGGACCAGTCACTTACCGGGGGGATGCTCTTGCCACTGACCTGCTGAGCAAAAATTGTTTGAATTTCTATCGTTCTTCTCAGTGCAAATATTTGTATGCATGAATATGTATATTTGCAGTGGTCCAGAGGTTTTTAAGAACAAAAATATGTAGGTATGGTTTACTATTGTTTGACAAAAAACTATTGACACACGATCATTTTACAAACAACATATGAAAAACTAATCATTTAACAAACTTTCATTTCGCAAACATATTACTTCACAATTAATCATTTGATAAATACTTAAAGGTTTTGCAAATTTGACATTTAGAAAATATTTCAATTGATATATATTCATAGGACATTGCATGAAAACGTCCCCACCCACCAAAAAATTTGAAAGATTTGACATTCAAAGCGTCTAGCAGGATAGATTATTTTTTACTATCGCGACGTACCTACTTGAAATTTATGGGGTTTAGATTTTACAGCGTCTAGAAGGATAAATGTTTTTTACTATGCAGATATACAAAAAGTTGTATAAAACATTTTTCCTATAGTTAACGCGGATATGATAAAAGCGATGCATAGAAAGCTGCAAAAAAACAAGTGCGGTGTACGTAGAAGCAGGTAGAGTTCGCGCCAAGCAGTCGTCATTCGTTCGTTGTTTACTAACTTTGCATAATATCTGTATATATTCTGTGAGAGCGAGCATTCTTACAAAACCCCTAACGGACTATCGGATTTAGTTCAGAGCGAACCACCGAACTTGGTATGCTCCGAACCAAATCCGATCTTCTGGAGAGGAATCCACCAGAGATAATGATTAAAGTCCTCATAGAACACCGGACTTGTTGTTACTGCCCAAAACACCGAACCAAGTACCCACCGTAATGTGCGCAACATAAGACCGGACTGGATGCTCCGGTTCCACATAGGTGCTATCTAAGTATTCTTCCAGTTGTTTTCGAGCGTTACCTTTGGAGTTTTTGAATGAAATTGTCTATGAAAGAATAGTTACCAGTGTATCTTGACGTCATAGGTTTCACAAAATGCACTAAACGCAGTCGGTCTGCTATAGTGTCTATTCCGAACAAGTGCGAACGTGTGGGCGACCGCCAAACTGTTTTGATGGTTCTTTATAGCTTCCAGCATATATCTTGACCTTAAGTCCCGAGAGGAACGAGCCATTGGTGCGTGCATATTTGTTTGATTATATATTTTATGAATGCATAGCTCCCCGCATTATCCTCAAAAGACACTCAACTGCGCTCAGTACATTTCGTGAAATCACTAGGGTTAAAAAATGCTGATTACTATACTTCCAAAGATAATGCAAAACGTACCGTCTCACCACAGAGCAAGTAATATACTGTTACGAGCGTGGGGGTCGGTTTAAATAGAAAATGCGAGAACAACCGTTGAAGATAGATTTTATTCAGCTTCAAAAACTCTTCCTCTCTCTCTCCTCTCTTCCTCTTCCTCTTCCTCCACTTGTATAATCGCATTATATCGCTTCGCACACTTTATCACTGTGATCGCTTCGAATACTAGTCGTAAACTGACTGAGCGGAGGCCGCTAGCTCGCCTTTTATATCCGGCGCGGCCGTGTAGCGAAATTTCTCGAAAAGACAGCAACGTTCTGGAATGTGATGACTGATGATGATGACCGATCTAAATCACCTCAATGTTATTTTTTTTTACGACTTCGTTTATTTTTAGTACAATTTTTCATTTATTTACATAAAATATAACTTTGTTTAAGAGAAACATACATTTTTTTAAAAGCTTTTTAAATAAACCCCATATATTTTCCAACTCAATCAGGTGTTTTGTTTTTTTTGGGTAGGAGCGAACAACCTGACATTGATTCCATGTCTGTTGGAGGTTGGGGACGGAGTCCATACAAAATCCGGCATCCTCCTTTCTGAGGTCATGGAAATAAACATACTGTTTCTTGAGTTTTCTATTCTGATTCCAAAACTGAATATTCACATTTTATTTGGACTTATTTTTGGAGAACGACGAGTGACGTCATTCATACGGCTCTATAAAGTTGTTATCCTTGCCCGGTCTGTTTTATGAAATATTTGAAAAGATGTTGGTCTGTCAGAGTATGGTCTTGTCACTTGTCATTGTATGACATTGACAAGTGGTCATCTACAAAACAAACAAGCAACTTAAAATTTTGATACTATAGATTGAATTTGAGCCATAAACCAAACGTTGAAGTTGAAGATTGAATTTGTAATTGAATTTAATCGTAACACAAAATGAATCCCAGCGAAGAGTACGTACACGTACCAATGAAGGAACCAAAATATTGCTTTGTTCCAACATGCAAAAACAATTCGCGTAAAGATAAAAATACGATGTTTTTTGTAGTACCTAGTTCAGGTAAATACGAGTGGTGTAAATCTCTGGGTGTTAGATGTCCCAAACGAGCTCTTTATATATGTGAAGTACATCTTAATGTGAGTATTATCTGTATTACTATAACTCCATAGGTACAATGTTATTGTGATTAGAATTGTTACTCGGACATTAATTCAGTTGTGATGAAACGAAAAGTAAGACAACTCAATACCTACATAATAATTCCCCAATATAGTTCTCACTGTTCTCAGTTAGAAAACAAAAACAAAATAGATATTGCAAGACATGCCAAGTGTACCAAGGGATAAGCAGTTGGTTGTAGATAGTTTCATATGTATACCAGATGTATAAATCCATTGCAGGACAACCTTAACCCTATTGTCTTGATTAATAATAATTTGAAGTGTAATTATTTGTTTCAGTTAAAGGAAGATGTTGAAAATTATTTATATTGGACCACTATGAAGGCTAGGCCTAAGCTAAGGTCTACATTACCAGCGTCTCTAGTACAACATACAAGTGGACCTGAGCCTAGTACATCATCATCTTCATCTTTAATAACTCCGTGAGCAAAATTAGCCATTATTTGTTTTTGATATGTTTTTGATTTGTTGTTGATAAATAATGGAATGTCGTCCTAACGAATGTCATCCTACTTGACATATATATAAAATTTTTTTAAACGTAGCAAAGGCAACTAACCTATTCAGCCGTATGAATGACGTCACATAGCACTTACATCTTTTTAAATAATATGATATTCAAAGATAAAAAGTTGAATGAAAATTAATATTGAGGAAAAATAAAAAATATGGGTCACGTAATTTTAGATTTACTTTCAATTGCGTTAATAATATATTTTGAAATTTTGTAATGTTGTCCATTGGTAAAAATTTATTTAAAAAATATTCATTTGACAAAATAAAGTCAGATCAAATCCAATCAAATCAAAAAGTCAAACAAGCAAGCATAAACCACGCTTGTACCAAACAGTTGGCAAATAGCATGTAGCAAACATCGTTGCGGGGCTCCGGCGGCCCCACACGAGCTCGTCGTTGCAGATGGTAGTGACGCCCACCACCTGCTCCTCAGCTCGTGGGCCGCCTCAACCCTCCGCGCGGGCTTAAATAACTTAAATAATACCACGTGTAGTCGCATTTGCAGATTCATTTCCTTCACTAACTTTTGACTATTCAAGACAAAAATTCAAGGGTAAAACTTGTTATGCCAACTAACATGTTTAAAAATAATCAATTTGTGAAATTATGTTAAGGCATAATAAAATTATTCCAAATAAATATTTCGTCAAGTGAGTAGGTTATTAAACAATAGTTTGTAAAATGACACGTTTGTCAACTATTATTTTATTAAACGTTGTTTGTCGAATGAACATTTGTTATTCGTTTTTTGTCAAATGATTGGATACCTATAATCACTCAGTATTTGCTTTGATCCAGAGGTTTTTAAGAACAAATATATATGTAGGTATATTTGGAGAGAAAAAAATCATGTCAAAGACACCTTTGAGGGGTTATGGCTCGGGACCGGGACATGTATCTGTTCGAATGAAATTTTAAAACATTTTCCATGCTAAGTATTCAAATAGGAAAAAATATTGAATCGGTCTAGGCGGGGTTCGGAGCCGCGTTCTTTGCCTAACAGACACTTTGACCACTAAGCTAGGCTACGAGACGGGCATTTCTCTTGTATTGCCATCTAGATCGATTTCGTGCGGATTTCGTACCGATTCCGAGTACCTTTTAATGTAAGCAATTTAAAATCCAAATAATATTACAGTACTCTTTAGTAAAGATGTGTTGACGGCGGGCAGCGCCATCTAGTCCAATTTAGGTCCAACATTCGTATCCCGAGTTATACTTTTGCAATCCGGATTAGTTTCGGATTTGGCGGTTGACGTTGACGTGAAAATATACTCTGTATTCTTGTTTTTTTTTAGATTTCCTTCTAACCCGACCGTTGCTGCTCGATGGATAAAACAAATTAGACTCAATCGCCAAGAATCCTATTGGAAACCAACTAAACATACTAAGATCTGCTCTGCACACTTTGATGATAAAGAGAAATATATTACTAAAGGTGGCAACCGCAAATTACGTGAAGGTGCTATTCCTACAAAAGTATGAAATTCTTTCTACCTCATTATATCTTTAATAATTACTATCTATTTCAGTATATTTCGTTTTACTTAGTGGGTACTTTATAATAACTTTCTTTTTCAGGCTCTGCATATTTGTTGCACTGATGAAACTCAGACCTCTGGAGATCCAGACCCTCTTGAGCTTGATGTGTCACAAATGGTTAGTACTATATTTAAGGCACAGACGTTTATAGAGTAGCAGACTAAACATAATTATACGCACACATTAATCATGTAAAAAAAATATTGTTGTCACTTTCACTCTGATCTAATGTTGCATATCTTCATCCCTTTTTTTTCCTACATGGCAACAGTCACTCACACATAGACAAATCGGAGGTCGTGCCGCGCCCAGTGTTGCCACTTTAGCGACTTTGTCGCTATATATAGCGGGTTTTACGGTTGTCTAGCGAGTTAAATTTATTTAGCGACCAAAAATATTTTAGCTACTTTTAAAGACTTTTGCGCAGTCTATACTTTACATAAACTTTTGACCATCTGACAACATGAATACTGTAAAAACTTATCTTTATAAGTCTTTAGAATGCCGACAAATGATAATTAGTACATATTATTGATTAAATAGTAAACAAACTGTGATATTTCTCAGTCACACCTAAGCAAATACAGTTTTTCTCGGTCCACGTACCTGGCAAGTTCGCGGGGTCAGCTAGTTATTTATAAAATCCAAATCAATCGACGATTTATAGAGCTTTAAACATTTATAGAACATTGTTCAAATTTATTGGGCAGTATTTTATATGACGTGACGTCTAATTTTTGTTTTAAATTTCTAATTTTAGTGCATATTTGACATTTAAAACGTACAACGGAATACCGTTTAACCACGGAGGACAGAATATGATTAAGCGTTTAACCAAAAATGACAGTTGAGTACTTTCTCTAATTTTGGTTGTGTCATGCTAATTTCAAGTTACAGTCCATCAAATCTAAGAGGTACCGTTTGACGTTTCATATTTTTCAAACCGAAACAACTTTGTTCATACGTACATTATTCAGTTTCGATAACCTTTTTCATAAAACCATGAATTTAGAAAGATTTCATTATTGTATCTAAAAATGTACAATTCTTAATATCTAAATGTAATTGAAAACTTTCAAACAAAGCAAAATAACACATATTTACACAGTAAATAATTTCTAATAGTTATATTCTTGACCGCATTACAAAGTTACGTAGTTAGGTCACTGCACGTAGTGTTGCGACTCTTCGGATACACTTGTATGCAAAAAAATCGTTTACATATACGAAAAATCGAATGTATTATTTACAAATTACACTTGACAACCAAACAAATATTTTTTCATGTGAATGGGATTTATCTCACATATTACGATTACATAACTAAATAGTTATGTAATCGTAAAATATGAGATAAAACCCATTCACCAAAAATACGTATTTATAAATCAAATATATTTGCTTCTTTAAAAAGTTGTCGAAAGCGATTTGTCGATTTTTGATTTTCGCGCCCAAATAAGTCGGGGTTTCTCGCGCTAACGCTGTCGAAATAGTAAATGGAGTCAGGGATAGTGTTTTTTACATTTATTTTTGTGTATGATAGTATGGGTTTGCATATTACAGAGAAATAAACAAATTTTTAACAAGCACATCCATTGATTTTACAATTACAATTTTTTCTTCTAAGTCTTATTTCTACGTCTAAAACTAATAAAAATAAGGTATGTAGAACCCATTCACAAAAATGTTGTTGCCTGATGTTATAAATTAACGACGTTACTGCGCGACCGCATAATGCACTGAATACACAGATACCCTAAAATAAATTAATTTAATTATTTTTAGGTCAATAGGCAAAATCGCAGGTGTCCAAGTCTCTACAATTTTTTTTTCTGGCAACACTGCCAACTACAAGCGCACGCGGTCCGCTCGGTCGGTTCGGCGTCAGCAGTCTCTCGCCATCTTGGAAGCTGACTGTGCGCGTACTTGCTTTCTCGTTTGTGTTTTACAATTTGTGACTTGGCTATTACTTTTCTGGACTGATCATTCTTTATCCGTTTACCTTGGCAATATTTATACTGGACTCCGAACTAAGCAAGTGTTTATTAATAATGTCGAAAAGAGGACGTACTTTGAACAGCCAGGCTCGTGAATTGGTGGTGAAATTACACGAGTATTTTGAGCGTGAATCTCAAAATGGTGGACTTCTACTGCCAGTTAGACAAGTTCGGGATCGCGTCGGTGAAGCTCTCGGTATTGGTAGCCGCACCGTTGGCAAAATATTAAGTGAAAAATATGGGCCTTCGGGGAGTGACAGTAACGTACTTCACACACCGAAAAAACGAAAAAGAAATAAACCTGTGACAGGCATCGATGAATTCGATAGTCATGCTATTAGAAACCATATATACGGGTATTTTACAAGAGGCGAATTTCCAACATTGGCAAAGTTATGTGCAACTTTAAAAGATGCCGGGCTGTATAAGGGAAGCATAGAGTCGTTGAGAACGGTAATAACAGGAATTGGCTTCAGATACAAAAAAGTTGACAAACGAAAAATTGTTATGGAGCGACATGACATAATTATGCAGCGACTAACATTCCTGCGCGAAGTTAAACAAATTATAAACTGGGATAATGTAATATTTTTGGACGAAACTTGGCTAAATTCCAACCATTCTGTGCCGAAAACATGGACTGATGATTCTGAAGCTTCGTGCTCGAAGGTGCCGATAGGAAAAGGTGGACGCCTCATAATATGCCATGCTGGGTCAGCGTCTACAGGCTTCGTGGAAAACTCTTTATTAGCTTTCCAATCCAAAAGCACTAAAGAGTATCATGAAGAAATGGACGCAGTAAGGTTCCGAGAGTGGTTCTTAAATTTATTACAGAATATCCCTCCTAACAGCACAATTATAATGGATAATGCCCCATACCACTCTGTGCAAATTGATAAAGCACCTACGTCAGCCAATAAGAAAGCAGATTTGGTGGCATGGCTGCAAAGAAAAGGAGTGGATGCCGACATGTCACTATTAAAAGCTGAATTATTACAGTTAGTGAAATTGCATAAACCACCAAAACCGACATATGTAATTGACCAATTGGCCGAAGAGCACGGGCACAAAGTCATACGACTTCCTCCGTACCATTGCCAATATAATGCCATTGAACTGATTTGGGCCCAAGTTAAAGGTAATATTTTATAATATTATAATAATAACACGAGTACTTCTAACATTTATAATTTAAACAATGGTTTTCGTCTGCTATCAAATAGTTACATTATTGTTTTACAGGTTATGCAGCAAGACACAACACAAAACCACCCTTCAGTGTCAAGAAAATGGAAGGTTTATTAAAGGAAGCATGTGCCCAAGTTACACAGGAAGATTGGAGTAAAGTAGTACAAAAAACAAAGAAAATAATAATGGACGACTTCGAAAGAGACGTACACTTTGATAATGTAATGGACAATCAACTGGTCATTAATTTAAATGACGATGATGACGAAGACGACGATACTAGTACTAGTAGTGAATAAAAAAATATCCTAAACATTTCTTTTATTTAATTATAACAATTGATTTCTTAAAATTCGGATATTATAGTAATCGATCTATTAAAGTTCGGATATTATAGTAATCGATTTTTTCATCCCATCCCTATAATTCAATTGTCAGAACTGTCAAACGGTACTTCTTAGATTTGACGGACTGTAGTTGTGTGTTCTCAGAATACGAAATGACATTTTGACAGGACTAAACTAACTTTTAGAGATTTTTAGCTCATTTTAGTTAGTTTGTGTCACGACAGAATTAGCATCAATATCTTATATTTCTTAGCGACAGTTGGCGACTTTTTGTATCAATAAATTCACTATAACTATTATAGCGATTTTCTGGTGGCAATCTAGGGACTTACTAAAATCCAATGTGGCAACACTGGCCGCGCCGCGTCATGTAGCTTCATAAGCTAAATATGGCGTGCTGATGTTTTGCTGTAGTGTTTTGTTATTTTATTTTGTTATAACAAGCTGCATAACGAACAGAAATACAATGGTGAAGTGTTGTGCCCCGAAGTGTGATAACGCATCATACAACAAAACTCCAGACATTACCTTCCACCGGTAAGTAAATATCATTTTATTACTGTTTGCCTATTTTTTGTGCTGAACGAGTTAGCCATGCTTTCATTACCTATGAAATTACAAGATACACTAGTTTCTTTAGGAAAAAAAAGCAGTTTAAACTAGATTACTATGTGAAATTCATAAGATTTTATTGAAAAATTATCATAAAGACGTAGTTTGACATTTCAAGTACTAGGGCATATATGAGGGTCGAACTCAGAGCAAAGAAATTGTAGAATTTTTAAATTTAGTGATATTTTGGTATTATGGTTATGTATACTTGTATAGCGTTGTCGGTAAAGCAGAAAATAAACTTATGTTAACTCACTATACCTCTTTTTACAGGTTCCCCAACAATGAAAATTTGAGAAACCATTGGATTAAAAATCTTAATAAAAAGGACTGGCAGCCTAATGCAAGCAATGTGCTCTGTTCAGCACATTTTGAGTCTAATTTATTATGCAGAAGAGGCCACCGCACAATTTTGGCTCCTGGTGCAATTCCAACATTATTTAAAGAAGGGACTATACAAGATGTGAGTTTATTTAACAATGTCTTCATGTTTGATTATTGTACACTTAACTGTTATAAACAAAAAGCTGTTTAAGATGTTTGACAGGAAGATCATTTGAATAATCTATAAATTATATTGATTTAATTTTTATGTTTATTTACATTCGGTGTATGTATTGTTGACCACTATAAACTATAAGGTCAATTTATCGGAGTGCTTTCCTGCTCTTTGTCATCGAAAACGTTAATAATGCATTCCAGAAATTGGGAATAAACACGTGATAGGTATTTACTATGTAATGCATTATTGTGTAGTGTATCCATGTAATCCATTGATTATTTAGGCTTGCTACTGGTATACTCTAAGCTGACAAACGTAGATAACTATTACGATTGAAATGCACTATTCTTGCTGCTGCTCTTTTTTTTCGGCATTCATCATAGGCTCATTTACCTATATTTCTAGACGTTTCTAGTAACAAAATATTTTAAAGTGCAATTTTATAATGCGGCCCTGTGTTTTGTGTCTTTGTGAGTAATGTTTGTTTGTAGTGTAATTGCCACGCATTTGGACGGGTTGTGTTAAGTCTGCTACTCTTTATACGTCTGTGATTTAAGGCAAGTCTGACAATATGCACACAGATGTCATAAATAATCAAGTCTTATTATTTTTTACAATTGCTCTACTATGCACTTGCGCAACAGTGCCATTAAATCTCTAGAATTTATATTTATCCTGTTCTTTAATAATTATGAGTATGATATAACATTACAGAATTTGTATCTAACTTACATAAATTTTGTATGCCTATTATAAGTTAGGAACACTTGAAACAAATTTGAATTGACAAGATCATTGTAACAGTGTTTTCTGCATAATAATAATAATAAATGATTTGATTTGAAAAAAAAAACCATTTCGGGAAATATGGTTACTTATCACTATTAATGACTTATAATTAGAAAATAATCAAGGATTATTTGGATTTTAAGCTAAATGTATATGACTTTTGTTTTACGTTCCAATGACGTCATCTTAGGCCTTACGGCATTGATGCCTTTGTCTAATTCACGAACAAGGCCGTTTTGACAGTTGATTTGTTGACATTATACAATAATAAACAATATAACCTCAATCCTCATCCTCAAATATTTTTTGATAAGTTCGATTTTATCGTAATTCATAATATCGAAACGGCACAATGGAATATTATAGGAAATGCTTTGTTCCTACTTGCAATAATGACACGAACAATAGTCCTGACAAAATTTTTGTTCGTATTCGAGAAGACTTGCGAGAAAAGTGGTGTATTCAAGTAAAGGCGGAATATTTCAAAGTGTACACCATGTATTGTTGCGAAGACCATTTGGAGGTAAAGTTTTTAAGTTTCTATAATTTGTATAGCTGTTTATTATAGTGTTGTTTTTCCTTTTTTTTTAATTTACAAGATTTTTTTATTGTTAATCTGACATAACTAATTTTCTAATTACGATTGCTGGATTAGGTTATTAGTGCTTAGCTGGGAATCTCCTTTAGCCTGCCGCTGCCATTAATATAATTCGTTTTTATTTGTAGCCCAGGGAAGATATAATTAATTATTACCAATGCAAATTAATGAAACAAGAACCCAAACTTAAACGTTCAGCTTCACTACGTAATATTGCTCCGGATACAAGTGAAAGTTATTCAGAGTTAAAGAACTTGCTATTACATCGTAAAAGCCCTAGCGAGCCATTAAAAAGAAAAAAAGATAAGGTTATTGTGCCAAGTACATCTGCTCCAATGATGCCCAGTTCATCTACATGTATAACGTTGCCAATAAAGGTACTTTTTAATATACCTAAATGTACTCCAGTACAGTCAGCATCAAAGTGATCTTGATGAAAAAGTGTTCAAAATGATCTTAATGCCTTTGTTCCTTCCCACCTTTATGTTGACTGATTGTTTGGTACAAACCTTTAGTTCAGATAATAATATAATTTAAATCAATAAAACAGTTTAATTTTGCTCTTAATACCATGGTTTTAAGATCATTTTGAGATTTACTAATTTAGATGTTTGACACTGCCTTCACATTAGTCACTGTATGTAATTGACGGCTGTCAGTGTTGGTACATTTTTTAACTATTAATTGAGGCAAAGACACATCGGTTTCTGGCCATTGATGACATCAGCACAATTAAACAATTAGAATTTTTTAAATGATATGATGAATACAACATAAATATTCACATTAGTTACCTTTTTTAAATTATGATTTATTCATTTAAAAATATAAATTAATGAATTACTTTCTTGTATGAGTATATGGCTCCTTTGTTTCCTTCTTGTGTTAACAACTGTAAAACCATCATCCGCAAATCAAGTTTTATAAGCAAATTATATGGATTATCTTTTTTTATTTGAACACTTTTTATCTCACCCCATACAATTTTTTGTCCATTTTCGTCTATGTTGAAGTTTTTCCCTATATCTAGAGACAGTTTCTTCAGGTCATAATACTGAGATATTTGAAATTGTCCTAATATTGAAATCAGTTATTATTTTCATCTTTAGGACATCTTCAGATATCTCCGTAGAGCACAAAAAAAACTAAAACTTGGATCCTACGCATTAGATATCTTCAGATGTCCTGAATCTTGCCCATTGCTGGATAAAAGATTGCTTAAAATGTCATGCTACGATTTTTCTTTACCAGAATTTATATTTTGGTAATTATGCAAAAAAATGTTATCCTTTTACTTTAAAGATTGATACACATACATTAATACACAATAATACACACACCGGCAGAATTACCGGCACACAAATTTATGGTCTGGGGAGGGATATGTTTAGGAGCTCGCACGGAGTTAGTGGTAGTCGATGGCGGAAATCTGACAGCTGATCGGTATATCAGGGAGATTTTAGAGGAACATGTTGTGCCATTTTCCCCATTTATTGGTAACAACTTCAATTTAATGCAGGATAATGTTCGGGCTCACAGTGTTCGCTCAGTACAGGCATACCTAAACCATGTTGGTGTTACGGTGATGGAGTGGCCAGCACGGTTCCCTGGATATGTATCCAATTGAACACGTTTGAGACTTGCTAAAGAGGAGTGTCATATCAAAAATGCCACCTCCTAACAGTCTGGGCGAGCTGCGAAACATATTAGTTGAAGAATGGCAGAGGTTGCCCCAAGAAATCATTGACAACATCATTCGCAGCATGCCCAGACGTATGGAAACCTTAATCAGGGCATGAGGGACACCTGTTTCGTGAGGGACACACACTTGTTATTTAACATGTTGTTGTTGTTTCATGTTTAATTATTATTTGTTAAAAAAATAAAGCTAACTATTTTATACTCTCCTTGTTCCGCTAATTCTGCCGGTGTGTGTAGTTGCTCAGTCAAAAAAGGCGTAAGCTCCAATAGTAAGATTTACTAAACATTACCTTAGCCTGTATATAAAAGAAAGTTGATTGATAAGATTGACACACGATTAACAGTTGACATTATTGTCACGTTTCGTTTACTACTAACATAACATAACCTTACTTGAATAAATATGAATAATTCAGTGTTTATTTAGGATAAGTATGTCAAATCAGAAGAAATTTAAACAAGATCCTATAATAGGATGCTTTGTTGTTACACTTAATCAACAATAACACAACAATACAACAAAGCTCATACAATGATCCCCCGAAATAATTCACCGGCCAACACAGTTGCGCTATTGTGACAACGTGAGAAGCTTCGCGAAAAAAAAAGAATCATGCCGTCTTGCGCTATGATAACGTCAAACGTGTCGCAAAAGAAGTCAGGTGTGTAGTGTAGCCCGAGAAGGAATTCATTTTCAGCGATAAGTCCAAAAACTTTAAAATACAACTCATTATATTTTGTGATCATTACAATAGTATTACGTAGTTTGTAGACAAAAACGACACAATCGCATACAGGTGCAAAAATTACATTGCTGGCAATACACGGGTACCATTTTGTATTACGCAAGCAATCGCGCAGTGTATTGCGTTCTTTGCGAGAGTCGCGTGGGCCGAGCTAATGCTTGCAATGCCGCAAAATCCATGCGTATCGATAGTGTTGGACCAAAGAGCCGTTGTGAACTTTGTCGATATTAAGTACTTAGACAAGTTATTAGTATCTGTAATATTGTATCCATAATACAGTTCATTGTATTGTGAAATGTTGTTTGGGAATAGCCATTTATATTGAATACACATTTATAATTTAATTATAAGCTTCCAACAAATCCAGATATCGGGTGTAAGGGGAACGCTCCCGAAGCCGAAGGCCCGTAACAATACTCCGGGTATACCTACTTATATATTCACATAATTATTTTTTTAGATTTAGTGAAATGAAGGTTTTTTTGTGAATTTAAAAAAATATCGTTCTTTTAGCATTATTTATTCTCCATCGTATTAGAAAAGCTCAATGAAACGACAATTTCATAGAAAACATCACTACAGAAAAAAAACGGCTAAGTGCCGTTTTTACCGCATGCTTTTTTTGTAGTGACATTTTTTTTATGAAATTGTTGTTTCATTGAGCTTTCCTAATACGATGGAGAATTAATAAAGCTAAATGAACAAAAAAAAATTGAAAAAAATATTATTTTATTTTTCACCAAATCGACAAAAAAGCCAATATAACAGTATACCCGGAGTACTACCATGGGCCTTCGGCTTCGAGAGCGTTCCCCTTACACCTGGTATATGAAAATTGTGGATCGAGGCAACTGGTAGAATTGAATGGGTACCTACTATGCAGCATAATTAGTTCAAAGGCCTAAACAATGATGAATTGTTGGTGTTACTATTCAGAAATCAGAATATTTCAGAATGTGACAACTATCAACTCCGTGATCATGGCTGCTGAAAAGAAACATTAGGTTTAATGTAAATAATACTACCAAACAAATAGCGATAGAATTAATTGAAAAGTGGTTATATTTGAATGAGTGATATTCGCATAAGCTTCGAACGGTATGAAAATTACGGTAATTTTATCGATATCGACAATCGACCTTTTGGTCACCGTAACACTAGTGAGTTGCTTAACCGTGTGAGTACACGTCAAGTCATAGAGTGTTTGCATTAGTGGGACAACCAATAGCAAACCCGTGATCTAAGTGTGCGTAACCGCGTACGTGTTGGTCTCTAGTAAGATATATATTCATCTCCCTCTAACATTAGGCAACCCGTATCATTTGAGTTGTAACTCAAAAGCGTACAAATACGACATTCAGTCGAGTCTAACATGTCGTGTTGTCAGTAAGTAATCTAGCAAATATTTGATAGCTAATATGCCTTACTGTGCCATTTTGCAGTGCAAAAATGATAGTAGAAAAATAAATCTTAGGAATAGCGGTGTTTCATACCACCGGTAAGTAAGGATATTGTACATTTCCTAACAAATATTATTGAATTCTAAGTATTCAAAACTTCAAACTAAAATCAACCTTGTGTGTTAACATTTAAAGTTATTTTTGAATACACACACGTTTTTTTTATTCTGGAACATTCTCCGCGATTCAATAAGTGTTTTTTTTAATGAATATTTTTGGCTTGGTTGACCAACCAAACCAAAAATATTCTTTGAAAAGACAGAAAACAAACAAATGACGCTAAGCGCATACTTTTTTTGTAGTGATGTTTTTTTTTACTAATACGATGGAGAATAAATAATTCTTATTACTTATAAAGAAAAATTTGGTTGCCTGTAAAGTCGGTATACGGGCGAAAGTTTTACGTGACAACGACTTTGAGTGGTAAAATAATTTTAATGTGAATATTCATTCGTATAGTAGGAAGAAGGATGAAATAATAGTAACAATTTAAAAATGTCTGTCTCTCTCGCTCTTAGGCGGGCTAACCATGCCCGAGTGGAAGGGACGCGTGCCTCTCACTCGCTCTCATTGTGAGCGCATAACGTGAGCGGAGCGTAACGCAGTTTCTTGAAGTGTCACCCGGCAAACCAATTTATAAGACGTTGTCACGTCAAAAAAAAATTTTTTTTCACCAAATCGCTAAATAAGTCCTTAAATGTAGTGTACAAGGAGCACTACCAATGGGCCTTTGGCTTCGGGAGTGCTGCTCTTAGTTACACCCGGTATACTTAATGTTAAAAGTACGGTGCGAACAATTTTTGATATATTATAAAACTAGCTGACCCGGCGAAGTTCGTACCGCCAATATGTTTCCGCCCACGTGGCGTCAGATCCCGTTCCCGCTGCACCCTCTACTATATAAAATATGTATTATACATATAAACCTTCCTCTTGAATCACTCTATCTATTAAACAAGCCGCATCATAATGCGTTGAGTAGTTTTAAAGATTTGAGCATACAAAAGGAAATAGTGACAGAGAAAGCGACTTTGTTTTATACTATGTAGGGATAAATTTTGTTTAATTTAATATTATTTTCAGAGATGCAACGGATAGTTGTTTGGCCGGATACCGGATACCGGATATTCGGCCTGATCACCGGCCGAATATCCGGTATCCGGCCGCCGAATATTCGGCCGGCCTAACGAAACCAACATTTTAGTTTGGCGGTTTTAGTTTGGCTATTACGTATTGTAGGTTCGCGCGGACCGTTTTCTAGGCAAGGAACGTGTTTTATTAGGCCAGTGTACGGAACTATTTCGTATGCAGTACACGTGCACCCGCCTATTTAGTTGAATAGATAAGTTTTTTTGTGTTTAATGTATATAGTAGTGTATACGTAATTGTGACCTCATACTTCATTCGATGTTTATTTATTTGTTGTTATTTTTTGTTGTTTTCTTGTATACTAACCATTTTACAAAGTTAAATACCAAACAGAATCACTATTCGGTATCCGGCCGGATAGTGCGCAACTATCCGGTATTCAGCCGGATAGTAAAATAATGGCCGGATAGGCCGGATACCGGATATCCGTTGCATCTCTAATTATTTTATTCACAAGTGTATTGAAAAACTTCGTATGATACGCGTGTGTATTGTTGATTACCGTCTTCGGCTTTCTTAAGACCCTCACTTAACGGCTCGGATCTCCATGGCACCTTAGTGGTAATCACGAGCTTTACACACCAATAGAAAACCACATTATTTGTGAGTGTCATCATGCTGTCGGAGAGGGTCAGCAGCGGGAACTGGGTCCGAAGTCCACGTACACAAGTATTTAATACAATTTTAGGTTTCCCAAAGACGCGGCTATCAAAGAGAAATGGATAGATGCGACTGGTCGAGTTGATTGGATGCCAACAGCGGGTAGTACCATATGCTCTGTACATTTTTTGGAAAGCGATTTAGTTTTGACAAAAAATGGAAAAAGATACACCAAACACACAGCAATTCCAACTAAAAGAGTTGTCAATTTTTTTAATCAGGTACTTATATATTTTTTCAAAGTAATTTGGTTTTTTTTCAAAAGCCATGGCGCCATCCGACTGACTTACTCTATGCGGAATGTAACGTGTTACGAGTGCGGCAATTATTTATTGTATCAACCTTGCTCCGATTCCATAGAAAAGCAAAAGAAGTACCCCGCTCTTCTTACAGAACTCTTAAGTGGGACCGGCCCCGGGTCCGCACCTCCTTTGCACGCAGATCGTTTCCCTTCCTTGGACCCTATTTATATGCAAAATTCTATGAAATTAATGGCACTATACTGAATATGACTCATTTAAACTTTAAGCGAGCCATGGTCAAATGGCTGGAGCCAAATAACTATGCTCAGACGGAGGCATTTCTGGAGGTGTTGACTGAAAGAACCAAAAAAAAAGTCACACACGCACACACCTAACACACCCACACACCTACACACACACATATATACAAACAAACACACGCGCACGCAGGTACACAAACACACACACACACACACATATTTACTATATCTTCAATCTTTTTTTTGCAATTATTCTGTTTTCATATTAGGTACCTTATTCTGGAATAATTATTGTGATTTAACTAACCTAGGAAGAGACTGAACTCCACGACACAGGGCATCCTAGTGTGGGGTTCAGTGAATCAATATGTGTCTAGATCATGTCTATAAGTTACTGCATACATATGACACCATAATGTACATGTATTTTTGGAAACAATAAATAAATTACTAAATAAAAAAATAAAAAATAATTTATCAGGGCCAAGTTGGCCCAATTTATGTGATACAAATAATTACCACGCAAAGACGAAGTACGAATACTTAGGTACGTATTTTTTTTTTTTAATATTCCGATGTTAAGTGAAGTAATACAAAAAAAATAAAAACATTTCGTCAAAGTAGTTAAATTACCGGTTTAAATAGCTTTTTGATCTCCTTTGAAGTTACCGTTTTCATCTTAAGCCTTTAAAGTGCGATTATTTGTGGTCTAACATCTTCGATCAATAATAAAATTTTATTAGACAACAGATCAGGCTCCCGACTCTGCTAATTTTATGACATAAAAAAACCACTATCATACCGCAGACATTGCATTATCATGTCATTAAAGGGGTTTGAACATTTTGGCATAGTGATAACCATGACTTTGCGAAAATTACGGATTTTTTCAAAACAACGGCGCACGATGTAACCTGGTGATATCGATAGAGGATCTATAAACAAACAAAATATGTTACTGACATAAAGTCCACCGGCGCAAGGTTTTCGAAATAATCCATGTTAAAAATCCTGTTTGAAAGAATCGTCCAATTAAATGCCATAGTAGATAATTACTATACTAATGAACTAAAAATAACAGGAAATACTTGGTATGCCACTGTTTATTTAAAAAAGATGAATAAAATAACTGCAAAACACCACATGGCGTTCAAAACGCGAGATTTGATTTGACTTATATTCATTGGTCAAGGTTAACTCCAGGTGACGATGATGAAACAATATTCGATGTTCTGCAAAGGAATGTGGTATTTTTACCTGGTTTGCCCTCGTCCCCCGCCTCGCCCTTCTACGTGGCCGCCCTGAACGTGATAATATTGTTGGGCAACACAATGTTTTGAATAAGGATCTTCACGCACTAGCGGCGCGCGTACTGACGCGCGCGGACACGGGGCGGCAAGACGGCCACACATCTCTTCATACATGGGTCTCTGCTTTCCGCGCACTACCGCGGCGAGATAACATAGGTATGAAGAGATGTAAACAAATAGTAGAAAAAATCGAGTCTAGGTGGGATTATGTAGACTCGATTTTTTCTACTATTTGTTTAGATCTTAAATATATATAGTATTGTGAATGCATAAAAATCCAAATACAAAAATATGAAGAGATGTTTGGCTGCCGTTTTGCCGCCTTATGCGAGCGCCGTCCGTCTTCATATATTATATTATGTTCTTTTGAAGGTGACCGTTCAACCGCATCGCATCCACCGCCAGCGCTTATGTTCACAAATTGATGTTAGAAACAAAAACAACACTTATAAAAATATTACATTTATGTGTGTAGTATTTTTAACATGCCCTTTTTGTTTTATTTACATACACATATTTTTTTATAATATTTTAAATTAGAAAATCGTCCCTTTGCCTTAAAACTGTCCTTTTTCAGGTTGACATGCGTCCGAAAATGACCTAGTTAGCTGGCAACACTGAACACTGAGTATTATTCTGTCAGTTTGCCACTTTGAGTCTCACTGTACGTGTACGTAAGCGTCTTCTTTCGTTCCGGAAGAATTTTCGTTGTTATTTGTTACGTTGATTTCATTATGACTATTGTTTTGTTAAGTTTTCTGTTGACTGTTGTGTGTTTGTTAAGTTTTCTGTTGTTTTTTCACAAGTTCCGTGTTATATCGTTAAATATGACAGACCATATTGGTGCAAGACAATGTTTTTTTTGCGGGATAAGTGTTATTCGAGGTCCTGAGAGACGGACACGGCAGCGTCCTCCAGAATCATACTTGCTCACAGAAGACTACATTCGTCACCATCCTAGCATCGTTGACTACGCTCTTCATCTTTTTGACGATGAAAGGGAGGTTAGTATATTATATATATAAAGCACTTTTGTCAGCCGAAACGTTCCATAGTATTTTTCACGGCTATCTACAGCGTGATTGGAAAAAATGTTTTTTAATTAAAGTAACCGCAAGCCTTAATAAAGACATGATTATCACTTGCCCGTCAATTTACAATCTTTCAATCGCCTCATAATATTGTCACCATTAACTTAAATGCCAGCAGAACAAAAAACGCCACTCTGCTTCTAATGAAGTATCTTCCAATTAAAGTATTTTTTTAAGAAAAGGTCACAATAAGATGATCAGGAGTAACCGCTTATATTTTTTAAACAACATTTGTATACGTTTCTGGTCTTTCATAACTTAAAAAATCGTTTTGGACCAAAAGTGGCCACTTTTGTTAAGAAATCATTTTTAAAGTTATAGAAGGCAGGAAATTGAGCAAAATGTTGTTTAAAAAATAAGAGGTTACTTCTGATCCATCTTAATGTAACCTTTTTTAAAATAATGCTTTGTTTAGAAAATATATAATTAAAACCAGTACACAGCCAACACTTTTTGTTTTATATTTCTTTTGAAGCATACATTAATTTATATTATTTCATATTTATTTTTACTTACATTGTTTGTTATTAATTACAGGTTAGCACTGAAGGCAGGATTTGTAGACCTTGTTTGCAACGCGCTGAGCGCTTTGTCATAAGACAAAGAATTGCTCAAGAACAAGTGGAAGCTGAAGCAACAACAAGCCGGGCTGGCGATGATGACTATCAATGGTCGACCCAATTTCGCCAACTTAGGTCTCAATTCGTCACCCCATTTAAATGAGGAGATACGAATCGCATGTGCTTTAATAAATGCGTATGGTAAAAGATTGACGGATCACGAGCTTAGCAATGAGTTTATCAATGAAATTCAACTGAAACAGGATACTCCAAATCCTTTAAGCGAAATGGTTATTGAAAATAATTTCAACTATTGCAGAGCTGCGTTCCAACCCATAGATGCTAGTGAAGGTTTCGAACAGTTTCCTGAATTAGACTAAAATGATTTGCTACTAATATCTACCAAGTACAGCAGGCAAGAAGCTATTGTGACGAGCATGTTAAAAGGAATGGAGCTTTTTTTATTGAAGTGTATGAAGACAATAGAATTGACTATGATTTAAAACGGATCGGCATTGTAGCAAACGACCCTATTCTGGTTCGAGCTAAAATTCATTCTCGGCATCAGAGCGCTCGAGTTTATTTTGTTTATATTTTGATAGACAGCTATTTAGAAGGCAGGAATAAAATCATAGGACACCATTGTAACTGCTTAACTGGAAAAATAACACTCGAATGCTGCGATATTTTTCTTTGGCGTCGCTTATTACCGCGCAATGGAAAACATGAAAATCGGTATATTTACGAGTACGAGTTCTACCGTGGCACCAGTGCTGCAGAAAAAGCTCGAAGAATTAATGATGTGTACGGCGCTGGTGTCGCTAAAGACAGCACGGTACGTTTTTGGTTTCAACGTTTTCGTTCTGGAAATTTCGACTTTAAGAACCAACCCCTTGGACGGCCGGAGATCAAAGTGAAAAACGAAGAATTAAAGGCTATTGTGGAAGCGGATCCATCACAAAGCACTTTAGAGATAGCAGCAGGCTTCGGGGTAAGTGACAAAACTGTATTAATCCACTTGAAGCAAATCGGGAAAGTAAAAAAACTCGAACGATGGGTACCTCATGAATTGAGTGAATCGAACTTGCAAACACGGGTCGCCTGCTGTGTTACTTTGCTCAACCGACACAATAATGAAGGGATTTTAAATCGAAAGTGAATATTGTACGAAGAAAGAAAAGTGGATATTGTACGATAATCGAAAGCGCTCATCGTAATGGCTGAACCCTGGAGACCCAGCCAAATCCTGCCCTAAACGAAAATTGACTCAGAAAAAGTTACTTGTGTTTGGTGGACTAGCGCCGGTGTCGTTCACTACAGTTTCCTTAAATCTGGCCAAACGATTACGGCAGATATCTTTTGTCAGCAACTGCAAACCATGAAGGAAGAACTAGCTGTTAAACAACCGAGATTGGTCAATCGCTCTAGGCCACTGCTGCTTCACGACAACGCAAGACCACACACTGCACAACAAACAACCACTAAGTTAGCTGAGCAACAATTGGAATGTCTGCGAAATCCACCGTACTCCCCGGACCTTGCTCCAACAGATTACCATTTCTTCCGGAATTTGGACAACTTCTTACAAGGAAAAATTTCCACTCCGATGCAGCAGGCCAAACTGCCTTCAAAGAGTTTATTGATTCTCGCCCCCATAGTTTTTATAGTAAAGGGATCAATGAACTACCCATAAGATGGCAAAAGTGCATAGATAACAACGGTGCATACTTTGATTAATTAAATATATTTTACAAAAAAATATCGACTTTTTATTCCTCCCGTACAAAACGCCAATTTCACACGTAAGGACCTAATATAAATAAAGATATCGTAGTGTTATCTTAGGCTAATTATGTAATATTAAACACTATTATTACTATGTTATGTCTTTTGGTTTAGTATTTTCCATTATGTATGTACATAAGTACATAAGTACATAATCTTTATATTTGTTTAATAAAGCAGAAAACATTATTTGTTTGTTTTTATTTTCGATCGCGTTTATCTTCATACCTACCAGCTGGATTTGTTCACAAAATCTTTAACATAGATTATCTCGAAAACCTTGCGCCGTAGGACTTTATGTCGTACGACGTTTTTGGTCGCCTATAGATCCTCTATCGATATAAGTAGGTTTCACAGTGCGCCGCTGTTTTGGAATAGTTGTTACCACTATGCCAGGCTCTCATAGAAAGAGGTTCAAACCCCTTTACCAAACTTATGTTATTTAAAGGCAATTAATAGTAGATTAGTAGCCAAGGGCTGTAAGGCATCAATTGCAGCCCGAGATATTTAGGCGCACGAGCGCAGCGAGGGCGCCTATAGTTCGAGGGTGCAATTGATGCTTACACCCGAGCTAACTACTCTGCTTTACATCTCGATTGTGAGGTAAGTAGAAAAAACCGGCATTACAAGAATAAAACATTTTATTAGTTAAAATTTATAGTAAAATTTTAAAATTTTAGGGACGAGAGGTGTTTTTTGGGTATGTTCAATTCAATTCTTGTTGACTGGCTTCTGTGTGTTGCCACAACTTGCCAATGTCAGGGTGTTGTGAAAATTATTCGGTATTTTGAGATTGTTGTCTTGGATATGTTAATAATAAAAGATTTCCATTCCCGCCTTTTTTCATCTCTTTTCTTTTTTTTTCAAGAACGCAATTGAGCTTCGCCGTTCGAAATTTAAAATTGATGCCTATTAAACTCATACGAAGACAAGGCTGAATAGCCTCTCTCTCTCTCGACCTCTTTTGTCATTGGGCTGAATGCATGATGTCTATTGCCAGTATGACGGTTAGATGTACGCGAACTTTTTGAAAGAGTAAAGTGTTTTTTTTTAAATTACTTACCGCCCTAGGGCTTTTATAGCTACATTATTACCCTAGAGCGCTAATTGGTCACTTACGAGCCCCATTTGGGGGTAATAAGGAACTACTTACCGAACATGAGAGATGTAAAATATATTTTCACACCACCTGCTCGACAATGCCTCATTATATATCATGCAAACCTTACTCAAAGTAAATCATTATATCCCTTGTCTTTTGCCGGGGTGTAATGTTGTACTGAATTTCATTATAACCCGCCGCGCCGGGCAGTAATGTGATTCTCACCTCTCTTAGTTCTTACTGTTATGCATTTAAAGTCTAATTTCGTCAAAATCGCGCGGTATTTGAAAATCGAACTTATTCGAAAATCGAGCTGGCCACGCCACGGCAAGCCGAACGAAAAAAAATCAATACTTAAAACAAAAGCCGCGAGTATTTCAATAACCATATCTTTACATAACTGGACTAATGTATCAAACATCAATTTTAATTTTTAATTTACTTTTTGTTTTATTGTTTTATTGTTATTTACTGTGCCAATTATATATAATTAGTAATGAAAATAGTATTTTAATAAATAAAATACTTTTTCTAGTAGCCTTGGTTTTTATTGTCTCGCAAATGGTGAGAAAAGTAGAGTATACTCCTCAGGGATAAAACTGATTTTGCCTTGGGCGCGCTTAAATCCTTCATTGCTCTCAGGACTCCACTTTAATTCCCTCGCTTCGCTCGGGAATTAACTCAAAACCCCCTCGCTACGCTCGGGAGTTAAATCTGGAGTCCTTCGTTACGCTCAGGATTCAAATATCGCGCCCGTGACATAATACAGTGCTTTATCCCCTTAGTGTACAATCTACTATTACAGTTAAATCTCCGTTTTTTTTGTAATTAAGCACAATTTCAAATAATTTAGGCAGAAAGTAAAAAAATGTGTCTGCGCGCATTGGTCGTTATCTATGAGACCCATCGACCACACAGCCCATAGACGCCTAATAACAGGCGAATGGCTCCTGACAACACATCTGACTTATAGTTCCGATATAAAAGTCCGCGCGGAAATACTCAATCAGTGTCGACCACTACTGTGACCTGTCAACACGATCGGAGTGCATAAAGGAAGTGCTAAAAAAAACTCAAAATGCCTCAGTGTAGCATTAAATGGTGCGGTAAAAAAAGCAACACATCTAATATGGAGAAAGATGGGATAACATTTCACTTGTAAGTAACTATTATCTTTATTTGTTTATGAGAAACAAGGAAATCAACAAATTTTTTCGCAAGTACGGAGTTCACGGTTCACTGGTCGTGGTTTTAAAACAAAGTACTCAAACTATCGTGCCGTCTCATTCTTTCCCGTTGCGTAAATTAATCTATTTCTTTCCAACGTTTCGTGGCGCGTGTAACTAGTGTTGTAGCAATTTCGTTATCGATAAATAGATAAATATATTCATAAATATTATCAACGCGTTTGTTTTTTGTTCGTTTATTTAATAAAAGCTGTAATAATACGCATTAACTTTTATAAAATCTACAAACGTGTTGTATATTAGTAATTACTTAGGTGTATAACTCAGAATGTTTTTTTGAGGTGTATAATATTTCTTCATTACGTATACAGGGTGTATTTTTGAAACGGGGCAGTAAGGGCAAGTGCCTTAACCGTTGCAGTTACAGCAAAACGTTCTTAGAAGACCTTCCCTAACTTTTTGACATATTTTGAACTGCATTCACAGATTTTGTAAAAAACTTAGTTGGCAAAAAAAAAAATGCAAAAAGTCCAAAAATTTTTTTTTTATGCCAATCGATTCTATTTCATGTGGGGATCAAAAAACTCTATGAGACCATTTTAGCTTTCAGTACTAGGAAAGACAGAAATCGCCAAAAACGTTTCCCATACATTTCGGCAACAGAAACAAATTTCTACGATGGTCTAACTTTTTGTTATGGCCAGGATGTGGGCAGAATTGACTGTAAAGTAAATAAAAAGAATTTTTACCCTCAAATTTCGAATTTGATTCGAAAATCTGTGTGTTATTCTTAGTTTCAGCTGAGAAACTTCGTATGAGTGATTAATTAAGGATTTTCGCTAAAATGTCTTCTAATCGTGAAAAAATTGACTTATTAGAAGCGTATTTTGTCAATAATCGAAATGCGGGAGCTGCATTAGTGTGGTACCGCAATAAGTATCCGTTGCGACATGTGCCAACAAGAAAGGTTATTACAAATCTTTTGAAAAACCTGGAATTGCAGGGTTCTTTCAAAAGAAAGCCTCGTGTGGACATGGACACGGAGATTGCGGTTCTAACTTATGTCGAAGCATATCCAGAGGTATCGTCCAGGCAAGTCGCCCTTGAAGTAGGTGTATCCCACTCCCTTGTGATAAAGATATGGAAGAAATACGGCTACAAGTGCTATCGATATGGGCGCATAGTTCAAGTGTTACATCCGGGTGATGATGTTCGAAGGCTTACTTTTTGCAGATGGCTAAGAGGAAAAATAAGCAGAGATCATGAATTTTTAAATTACATACTGTGGTCAGACGAAACGAATTTTTCCAATAACGGTATGTACAACAGAAAAAATCACCACTATTGGTCCAAAGAAAATCCACTAAGAGTTACGGCAAGTCATAATCAGGTTCGCTTCTCATTCAACTGTTGGTGTGGTATAATGTCCAATCGAGTCATAATGGTGGAATTTTATGAAGGGAAACTGAATTCTGCCATGTATAATGAAGTCATTTTACACCATCTTGAAAACGAGATGGACGAATGGCCCCTGTCGGAATTGCGAAAAGTTTTTTTCAACAAGATGGTGCTCCGCCACATAACAGTCACCTTTCACGTTCCAATTTGAGCCGCCTATTCGGTACACAGTGGATAGGTACACATGGTCCAACACAGTGGCCACCTCGTAGCCCCGATCTAACACCACTTGATTTTTTTTTATGGGGCTTCGTGAAAAACGAGGTGTATAAGACGACGTACGCCAGTGTTCAAGAGCTCAAGGATGCATTAATGACCATTTTACGTAATATTCATCCCAGAACATTATTAGCCGCCATTCGTTCAGTGCAAAGAAGGATAGACTTATGTATTCGTGAAAATGGAAATCATTTTGAGCAATTTATTTCTTAACCAATTTCTTAAATGTTTAAATGATTTTTTTTATTTAAAATAGTTCAAAATTTTACCTGACCTATGAGTTTCGAGTTGATTTATCATATTTCCGTACGAAATGTATGGGAAAGGTCTTTGGCGATTTCTGTCTTTTCTAGTACTGAAATCTAAAATGGTCCCATAGAGTTTTTTGATCCCCACATGAAATAGAATCGATTGGCATAAAAAAAAATTTTTGAACTTTTTGCATTTTTTTTGCTGACTGTAAGTTTTTTACAAAATCTGTGAATGCAGTTCAAAATGTCCCAAAAAGTTAGGGAAGGTCTTTTAAGAACGTTTTGCTGTAACTGCAACGGTTAAGGTACTTGCCCTTACTGCCCCGTTTCAAAAATACACCCTGTATATAGAGACCGGATTATATGCAACATAAAAAGCTTGTTATATGCATGCAAATATGCATAAAAAATGCTTGAAATATGCACGAAAATGGCAGAAATATGGCAGAATATGCAAACTTAAATGATACATTTTAGGAACCCAAAAAATATAAAAGTAAGTTTTCATTCTTTTATATTAAAATCAGCATAAAATTAGTAAGATTATCCTTTGATAGGCGATAATAGATAGGTACAGGAACATTACATGACATTAAAATTATTTATTTAATTATTAAATTTATTTATTTAACTATTATTTATTTAAAATTAATTATTATTTATTTAATTATTAATATTTTTGTAAACGTAAACAATCAAGCATTGTTCCAAATGTTCAGTGGTAAGATTGTGTCTTCTATCATTTAGAATATTTTTGTAAGTGGAAAAGGTTCGCTCCTCAGACCAACAAAAAATCGCTCCACATCCACTGAGGTAACTGTGCAGAATTTGAGCTTGTGTGCTATGTTAGCACTTATAGTTTCTGGCAAAAGTTCTGCCGTGCCATTTTAATGAAACTATCAATCACTTCAATCACTTTGAAAACAACAACACACTTTCAAAACACAGGTTGAGTGCACTACACACGGAAAAATATAGTAAATGTACCGATAATATGCACCAAAATAGATCTTAAAGGTAAAATATGCTATTACCGCTGAGAATTGCTAAAATATGCAAATGCATATGCAAATATGCAAATGCATATAATCCGGTCTCTACGTATATATATATATATATATATATATACGTGATGCATGTAGTTTTAAATTGGACTCGGTAGGTGGCGTTGCAATCTGTCCTAAGTTGCTGGACAAATCTGGATAAAATGTTCTGCACCGTTTACATACATGCAATTTCTCTGTAAAAGTTTGTGTGGATGAACTTTGCTGGACAGATTTTGATAAAAAAATTGTGTAAATACCTTCAATGGGCCCCTGAGCTATCATGCCACCCACATGTTGTAAGATCCAGATTTTTTTTAAGATTCGCTAGTAAAGACTTGGGATACGATGCACTTTTAATTTTAGGTACCCTCTAGATGCAAATGCAAAAGAAAAGTGGATCAATGCAACAAAAAGAGACAATTGGATGCCATCGAAACACAGTGTTATTTGTTCACGCCATTTTTCAGAAGACTGTTTCATATATATGAAAAATCGTCGGCGTTTGTCAAAATTAGCAATACCAACACTGTTTTTACCTCTTTTGGTGAGTTGTATTTTCTTTAGCTACTGCTAACACACAGTTGGAGCACGTATTATTAAGGTAATATGTGCTCTTGCTGTGTGCAGGTTCAAGGGAATGTATCCACCGCGCTGACCCAATGCCGGCCGATGCATGTTGGTGGATATTACACGTCTTCGAACCTGTTAGGTTCTTGGACTTGCTGGTTTCCTCACGATGTTTTCCTTCACCGAGGAGCCAGTGGTAAATTTATTAGAAAAATACGGACTTAAAAAATCTCATTCGTCTGGCCCGGATTCGAACCTTCAAAATCTCAGATGAAATACGAGTGCTCTTACCGTTGGGCTACCATTGCTCTCAAATTGTAAGTCTTTAATTTTTTTCGTCAACTAAACCTATACAGTGGGGTATCAAAATAAAGAAAATCAAAAGGAGATTACATAAATATGTATGACATAGGTTTTTTTGTCGGTTTTTTATGTTTTGAAAATTACAACTTGTTTATGTTTATTATTCGCCTAACCTTCTCCATTGATATGGATGAAATTTGGCATACAACTAGTTTTCCTACCGGACTGGTGCAGATTAGTCTACTGTATTTTCTTGTATTTACATTTCATAATTTAATTTTAGAGCACTGGGGAGCCACAAGATGGAGCTAGTACTTCTACTCTGCCTACTACACCAAGGAAGAGGAAAATCTTTCCTGGAACTCCGTCACAATACAATTCGCCGAATAAGAAACGATTATGTCGAAGGGTGATTGAATTGACTAATAAAAACAAGCAGTTAAAAAATTTAAGAGAAAAAACACGGTATCTCCGGAAAAGAATAGCTTCTTTAAAAACTGTTTTAAATGAACTGCAGAATAAAAGACTTATTGATTCTACTGACGCAGATTTACTAAGTAAGATCGGGGTTACTAGCAGTGAATTAGTAAAACGACAAATATTGAAGTCAAAGAAAGGTGTTACTATTAAAAAAAAATATTCGTCAGAATTAAGGACTTTCGCTTTTAATTTTTACTCTGCAAAAGCCTACGCATACGTTAGGAAAACATTTCAGACATGTTTGCCATCGATTAAAACGCTGAGCAAATGGTACCAAACTGTAGATGGCAAACCAGGATTTACGAAAGAAGCCTTTAGTGCTCTTAGAAATAAGGCTGCTCAATTATCCAAAGATCAAGAGTTGATTTGTACCCTTGTGTTTGACGAGATGAAAATTAAATCAAAAGTGGAATATGTTTCGTCTACGCAACGTACTTTTGGGTATGTGGATTTTGGGGGTAGTGTACAAGCCGATTGTTCACCTGAGTGTGGTGAGGCATTGGTCTTATTAGTTGTCGGACTAAATAAAAGATTCAAAGTTCCCATAGGATACTTTTTAACCAATGGCACTAATGCTGAACAGAAAAAGAATTTGGTTCTTCAAGCAATTGATTTGTGTTATGAAAATAATGTAACAATAAAAGCGGTTACTTTTGATGGATGCCCTACTAACATAGCTATGGCTAAATTACTGGGATGTGATTTTTCGGAATCTAATATTAAAAGTTCCTTTAAACACAAAAACACAAACAATAATATTTTAATATTCTTAGATGTTCATATGTTGAAACTTGTACGTAACTCCTTTGAATATTATAAAGAATTTAAATCCGATAACGGGGGGCTCATAAAATGGGAATACGTTACTATGCTTCATGATTTACAGGAAAAAGAACAGTTCCACTTGGCAAATAAATTGCGCATGTCCCACATCCAATTTAAACAGAATGTAATGAAAGTTAAATTAGCGGCGCAACTGTTTAGTCGTAGTGTAGCAACGGCTTTGCAATTTTGTAATGTTGAATTGAAACTTTCTGATTTTCAAAACGCTGATGAAACTACTGCTATGCTGCTTTTAATTAATGATCTTTTTGATATTTTAGACTCGAGAGTCCATGGTTACGGGTTTAAAAGGGCTATTAATAAAGAAAATGCACCCGTTATTTTAAATAGATTAAATGAATGCAAACAATTTCTCTTAAATGTGTCTGTCGATGTAAAAAAAAAAAAAAAATTTATAAAATTAATTAAATCTCCTCGCTGCACAGGATTTCTGGGGTTTTGTATTTCCATCACAAGCGCATGTGGAATGTATAATGATTTAGTCGATAGAAACAATGCATTTATAAAATATATTCCGTATAATAAGATTTCGCAAGATCATTTAGAATTATTTTTTTCAAACATTCGGTCGCATAATGGCAGCAATGATAATCCTACCCCCAGGCAATTTGAATCTATTTACAAAAAAACATTAATTCACTCAGAATTAATGGACTTCTCCACGGGAAACTGCGTATCACTCGAACAGATTTCAATTCTGAATTGTTCATCTGCTGTTACGTGAATCAACTTGACTTCAACATTAGATGAAAAACGAAAAGTTGATTGGCAAGAAAATACATGTCTGGATGATTTAAGTAATTTAAGTTCTCTGAAAAAGCAGTAGAGTATATTGCTGGTTTTGTGTCAAGTACCCTAATAAATAAAATTAAATGCAAGACTTGTATAGGTGCTTTGGTATCTATTAAGCAGGATGCCCGTATGTTATCGGGTTCACTTATAGCTTACAGAGATAAGGGTGGTTTGATTTATCCGTCACGTCGTAGTGAAAAAATCATAAAAGCCTATTTAGATCAGATGCCCAAGAATCAATTACCTAAAACGAATATTTTAGTTAATAAGACATTAAGTACTTTTATAGGCGAAGATTTTTTTTCAAATATTCATTCTCATCAATTTCGCTCCGATATGACAAATCATGTAGTTGATTTAGCGATGAGTGTCATGCAAAAATACATTTGAACAAGATTAAGCTTCCTTACTAAGAATGCACAGCAGAAACCCACCATAAGAAGGATTTATACTAAATTGCTACATTTTAAAAACAAATAATATCACTTAGCTGTGTATTATTCACTTTTTTCATGCTCACGTAGCATTTTGTACACCAAACGATTTCTTTGAAAAAATAGGCTAGGAAGGGAGGGGAACGCGGGCAGTGGAAGGTGAGCGTGATACGTATCATATAATATATGTATGTATACATATGGTATATATACAGGGTGTATTTTTGAAACGGGGCAGTAAGGGCAAGTACCTTAACCGTTGCAGTTACAGCAAAACGTTCTTAAAAGACCTTCCCTAACTTTTTGGGACATTTTGAACTGCACTCACAGATTTTGTAAAAAACTTACAGTTAGCAAAAAAAATGCAAAAAGTTCAAAAAAATTTTTTTTATTCCAATCGATTCTATTTCATGTGGGGATCAAAAAACTCTATGGGACCATTTTAGATTTCAGTACTAGAAAAGACAGAAATCGCCAAAGACCTTTCCCATACATTTCGTACGGAAATATGATAAATCAACTCGAAACTCATAGGTCAGGTAAAATTTTGAACTTTTAAAACCAAAAAAAAAAAACATTTAAACATTTAAGAAATTGGTTTATGAAATAAATTGCTCAAAATGATTTCCATTTTCACGAATACATAAGTCTATCCTTTTTTGCACTGAACGAATGGCGGCTAATAATGTTCTGGGATGAATATTACGTAAAATGGTCATTAATGCATCCTTGAGCTCTTGAACACTGGCGTACGTCGTCTTATACACCTCGTTTTTCACGAAGCCCCATAAAAAAAAATCTAGTGGTGTTAGATCGGGGCTACGAGGTGGCCACTGTGTTGGACCATGTGTACCTATCCACTGTGTACCGAATAGGCGGCTCAAATTGGAACGTGAAAGGTGACTGTTATGTGGCGGAGCACCATCTTGTTGAATATGAACTTTTCGCAATTCCGACAGGGGCCATTCGTCCATCTCGTTTTCAAGATGGTGTAAAATGACTTCATTATACATGGCAGAATTCAGTTTCTCTTCATAAAATTCCACCATTATGACTCGATTGGACATTATACCACACCAACAGTTGAATGAGAAGCGAACCTGATTATGACTTGCCGTAACTCTTAGTGGATTTTCTTTGGACCAATAGTGGTGATTTTTTCTGTTGTACATACCGTTATTGGAAAAATTCGTTTCGTCTGACCACAGTATGTAATTTAAAAATTCATGATCTCTGCTTATTTTTCCTCTTAGCCATCTGCAAAAAGTAAGCCTTCGAACATCATCACCCGGATGTAACACTTGAACTATGCGCCCATATCGATAGCACTTGTAGCCGTATTTCTTCCATATCTTTATCACAAGGGAGTGGGATACACCTACTTCAAGGGCGACTTAAGTTAGAACCGCAATCTCCGTGTCCATGTCCACACGAGGCTGCCGCTTTCTTTTGAAAGAACCCTGCAATTCCAGGTTTTTCAAAAGATTTGTAATAACCTTTCTTGTTGGCACATGCCGCAACGGATACTTATTGCGGTACCACACTAATGCAGCTCCCGCATTTCGATTATTGACAAAATACGCTTCTAATAAGTCAATTTTTTCACGATTAGAAGACATTTTAGCGAAAATCCTTAATTAATAACTCATACGAAGTTTCTCAGCTGAAACTAAGAATAACACACAGATTTTCGAATCAAATTCGAAATTTGAGGGTAAAAATTCTTTTTATTTACTTTACAGTCAATTCTACCCACTTCCTGGCCATAACAAAAAGTTAGACCATCGTAGAAATTTGTTTCTGTTGCCGAAATGTATGGGAAACGTTTTTGGCGATTTCTGTCTTTCCTAGTACTGAAAGCTAAAATGGTCTCATAGAGTTTTCTGATCCCCAGATGAAATAGAATCGATTGGCATAAAAAAAATTTTTGGACTTTTTGCATTTTTTTTTGCCAACTGTAAGTTTTTTACAAAATCTGTGAATGCAGTTCAAAATATGTCAAAAAGTTAGGGAAGGTCTTCTAAGAACGTTTTGCTGTAACTGCAACGGTTAAGGTACTTGCCCTTAGTGCCCCGTTTCAAAAATACACCCTGTATATGTATTAGGGGCCCCTTAAACCTACATCCGATGGTCGCAAGTCCCGGCGCTGCACCGGGTTCCCCGCCCTGCAACACGATGGACCCGGCACCCGCACGGTGAATCCATGGAATGCTAAGAAGTACGTCTCATGTCTCATAAAAACAAAGAACCGACTTCAATGAAATCTTCGCTTGGTTGTGGTTTGAGGTGCTTTAATTTCATTGACGTTCTATGTTTTTATTTAAACATTTTTATTTCATTTTTTTATGTCAAAGACACGTAATTAAACGGTTAATTAAAATTTGATTCGGAGGAATTGTAGTAGGTATAAACTTCTTTTTTTATATATATGTTAAGCTCGGTATCTTTGTTACTTACTACTATTGTTACTTAATATTATTGTATATTTAATTATTACATACTTAGACGCCAAAAAGGGCAAACAATGTCAATAAGTTTGTGATGGTTAATTAAATAATGTAAGGCGAAACATTTGGGTACCATCTGTTCTCGTCGCAGTGTCCAACCCGGGCGCCTCGCATCGCATCCCTTAACTGTAAATTTCCGGGGACGCGGCCGGTCCCGCCGCCCGCGCCATTCCAGTAGCGTCAGTGCACAGGACGCGTACGCATCGTTTTCGCGCTAAAAGTTACAACCGTGTTCCACACCTTTTCCGAGGACTTTTATGTGATTTATTTGTGGAGAACGAAAGAACTCAATAATTGTAATTTATGTGTTAATGTAAGAAATAAAAGATTTACAAGCATTACAATAATAATAAATCGATGTAATTTAGAAAAAATGTTTTATTTCTTTGACACTCCGTATTGAACAAAAGAACTTTGCAAATTGTTTTTCTTTTGGAACAAATATAATTTATCGATAAGTGTATCGACAACCACTAACCTAAAAAATATACTCTGTGTTGTCTTGGCGTCAACTTTTTTTTTACATTTATATTAAACAAAGTTTGGTTTTGTTTGCAAAATAAATTAGTTTATGTATTATAGTATGAGAGTAGATAAAGAAGTGTATGACACTGTACATAACTTGGTCTTATAACACTCGTGTGATAATATAAAAAAACTCGCCTACGGCTCGTTTTTTTAAAACACACTCGTGTTATAAGAACCCTTATTATGCAACAGTATCATAAACTACTATTATGATATAGGTGTCCATACAAGACCTGTATCGTAATAAAACTTTTTCTTTGGCCTGTGCGTAATGTTTGTCATAAGAGTTTTGATTTCAATTTTAAAATCTTTGAATTATAGTATCAGAGTAGATAAAATATATTTTCACACCACCTGCTCGACAATGCCTCATTATATATCATGCAAACCTTACTCTAAAGTAAATCATTATAGCCCTTGTCTTTTGCCGGGGTGTAATGTTGTACTGAATTTCATTTTAACCCGCCGGGCAGTAATGTGATTCTCACTTCTCTTAGTTCTTACTTTTATGCATTTAAAGTCTAATTTCGTCAAAATTGCGCGGTATTTGAAAATCGAACTTATTCGAAAATCGAGCTGGCCACGCCACGGCAAGCCGAACGAAAAAAAATCAATACTTAAAACAAAAGCCGCGAGTATTTCAATAACCATATCTTTACATAACTGGACTAATGTATCAAACATCAATTTTAATTTTTAATTTACTTTTAATTGTTTTATTGTTATTTACTGTGCCAATTATATATAATTAGTAATGAAAATAGTATTTTAATAAATAAAATACTTTTTCTACTAGCCTTGGTTTTTATTGTCTCGCAAAAGGTGAGAAAAGTAGAGTATACTCCTCAGGGATAAAACTGATTTTGCCTTGGGCGCGCTTAAATCCTTCATTGCTCTCAGGACTCCACTTTAATTCCCTCGTTTCGCTCGGGAATCAACTCAAAACCCCCTCGCTACGCTCGGGAGTTAAATCTGGAGTCCTTCGTTACGCTCAGGATTCAAATATCGCGCCCGTTACATAATACAGTGCTTTATCCCCTTGGTGTACAATCTACTATTACAGTTAAATCTCCGTTTTTTTTTTGTAATTAAGCACAATTTCAAATAATTTAGGCAGAAAGTAAAAAAATGTGTCTGCGCGCATTGGTCGTTATCTATGAGACCATACAACCCTCCGCATGCACCGCGCTCTCATCAAATTGCATTTTGCCTTTTGTTTGAATTGACTTCTCTAGTACGTAGTGAATAGAGCTCAATGCTAGTCTTTTGATAAAGCCGAGTATTTACGCTATGTTTTTGTCTAATATTATGATTTTTACCCGACTGCACCAGAAGGAGGGTTATGTTTTTCGAGAGTATGTATGTATAGTGGTTTGGCACACTGCAGCCTGTATGGTTCGATGGATATTAGCTTGAGAGGTGTCGTTAACTTCGTATTTACTGTGAGAGTGACAAAGTAAAAAATAAAAAATAACGGATTTTGGTAAAAAAGTATTTTCACTCTTTATCGAGTGGAGTATCAAAATGAAGTTAATGAAAAGGCGATTACAAAAATATGTATTGGTATTTCATAACTAAAAAGTATAAAATAAAATAAATTATTAAAAATAAAAAACCCGAGTGATGTTGAAAAGATCGAAACAAGCTATATAGCAGGCTGTACCCATTTGCAAATCTAATGAAATTTAATGCTTGTTTCGATCTTTTCAGCATCAGTCGGGTTTTTATTTTTGATAATTTAAATATTTTTATTTGTTTCAGCAACAAAATCCAAACGAGGCTACTTTGGAGAGAATTAGTCAAGATGCCGAGTATGAATCTATTGCAGCTGACCAACAACACGAGATTTCTGAACGAGCTGTAGGTTCTGTTTAATTAAAGAAACGAAATTTAAAAAAAAATCATAATAAAAATTTGTGATGTTAGCTTTGAAATTATTTATCTCTAGCCAGTGAAAATATAGGGCCTTAGTTCCATCTTTTGTCATGTCATAAATGTTCAAGAACTTATATTTTATCTCTAACTGCCATTAGATTATTAATACTAAAATGAAAATTCCTTGACTTATATTAACAGCTTAAAGTTCACTCACAAGTAACGCAATAATACGAGCCATCTGCCATCTTTTGATTAGATTCTATATTCTGAGACATTGACTGGAGATAAATTTTGTAAAAATTGGTTTTTGAAATTAAACACCTAGTAACTCGTCTTACATATGAAATTGCCGTTATATTGAAGAAATTGGAGAAAAACGAATTTGCAGTACTAACATTGTTGTATTTTTTAGGAATGAATAATCCAAATTTTATGTTTTTTTTTGTGTATGAATGAGACAACATTACGCTAACAGCAGCTTTTATTACATTTTTGAAAAGAGACAGCTGTAAAGAAATAATACGAAATTTATCATCAAAATGGCCATTATCAAGCGGCCAATAAAAACAAAATTTAATACAGAGTTGTAAAATCTTGAAATCAACTTACAAACAAAGTATAAATAATGGAAATAGCTATTAAATTACAGGAATTACGAACTCATGAATCTGTAAGAAAATTTCGGCAATTTCATATGTAACGACCTAATACTTACTCCAAAATCTACTACCCAGCTAGCTGGCGGTAGTATTTAACTTAGGATAACCAAACCAAACCAAACAAAATGCGCTTAAATTATACATTTTATTACAGGAACACGCCTGCGTGGAGAGCTCATGGGCCAGGGAGCAAGAGAAGTCACAGACAGTTGACATAGGGGAGCTACCTGAGGTACCTATGGCTTATTGAGTATATTGGGTGTATAGAGGCCCCTCCAAGACCCTCGGGGTCAAATCCGTTCTGAACTATCTTATCTTATCTTATGTTACTGGGGTGCGTGCTTTGGAGCTATCGCGGACACTTCGACCCTATTGGATCCTTTGTGTCAACCCCAACCTGGCCCCTACGTTTCGGGAGGGATAGCCCTCTCTATTAGGGTGGTTATTCCTCTTATTTGTAGATGCCTGTAATCCTCTGGTTTTGGATAGCCCATCCCGAGAAGATCCTTCTGAACTAACTATGATGTTGAATTTACAAAACGTTGAATCCCAAAAAATTTTGGTTGACCGTCATGGTCTCGATCCGATTTAAACCGTACACCATCTCCAGGTTTACAGCGTCGAGCACAGCGTTGCAACATGCTTGGTAGAGCTTATCATTGGTCGATCTGCAGTGACGTCACCCATTTCGACTAATAACAATGTCTCAAGGTTTTCGCCGCGCTGTGCTCGATGCTGTGTTCTTAGAGAATTGCACGGCATCTTTGGGTCTTCAGTTGCCAGAAGTGATATTGCCAAAGATAGATCGCTCGTACTTCGACGGCAGACCCAGGGCCATCTCTGGTCTCGAGTGTGAGAACCACGGAGATTCCATCTTGCCCCCAGACGCTTTTTTTCATATGTAGGACACATCAATTTGCCTTCACCTCGCCTGATGGTACGCTGAAGGCAAAGTCTCAGGAAAGATGGTCACTACATACACGTACCATGTTAACAATGGTGGCACTCAGCTTGGGCCCCACCAGTGCTGCGACCACAATCCACCCTGCCCGGCTATGCACTTACTGACCCCTGAACGCAATCCAACCGATATTGGATTACTTTGGTGGGTTTTTCGCAATCGTGCACGGTGGTACCCACCCGTCCGAAATTCAAATTTCAACCACCATTTTCCATTTTCACCAGCACCGCCACTTCTACTAGGGTGACAGGCAGTTCCAACACACTACCACCTAAGATTGCACCTAAATATAAAGTATTGATAATACCAGTTTCTTGCAGGCTAGACAGATCATCGCGAACGTGTACAACTACCTACAAAAAGAGTACGAGACCTTGAAGAGTTCCATAGGCGACAGCTGCGACCTGACTCCCCTGGCGAACATCCGCTCAAGGACTGCCGCTGCCACTGGCGTCAGCGAGGAGACTGTCACCGAGGCTCTAAAGACAAGGAAGCGATCAAAGAACTCAAAGAGAAGGATAAAACGCCCCAAAGTGGATACACACTTCGACGATTCTGATGTAAGGTACGTCGAAAAAACTAAAAAGAACTAAATAAAATTTAGCACAGAGACAGTAGGCCTAGCAAGAGACATCCACATCCCGTGCAGTCCTCTAAAAAAGCATACAGCGCTGCGATAGCCTTGATAGAGATTGTTATTGGTCGATACCAGTGACGTCACCCAATCCGACCAATAAAAATCTCTATCAACATAAGTCTTCAGGCTTTTACGGCCGGCGTTGCATGTAGAATATACTGTTTCCGGGCTAAACAGCCCGCTCCGACGCGTATAAATACGCAAGTGATTCACGACTTCGCATCAGTCGCAACTCAGCCGCCGACGAGGCAAGGTCTCCGAAGTCGCGGTCGCCCGGACCTGCGCCACTGAAGATGTCGACCGCAGTGATCGACGAAACGTCTGGAACGCAAGTTTCACATAGATCAAGGCCAAACAGCTCGGAAACAGTATATTCTACAATCTGTATCAAGGTTGTCGCAGCGTTGTGCTGGAGGCTGTATGTTTATAGAATTGTACAGCTGATTACGGGATCAATGTATTTGATTGCCTCGCCTTTGTTTGGGTTTTAGCGGGCCCGAAATTTCGAATGTTTCATGGTTGCCTTCTATTCATGCCATTGTTATGTGGGTTCAGTATTTTATATAAATGTATTTTATATATGCAGTCCAATAGAGGAAGAATCGAGTGACGAGAGCACCGACGAAGATCAATCTATACACGAAGAGCATCACGCAGACGAGGGAGGAGTCGGCGGGTAAGTGCTTTCACTCCTCAGACCCCTTAGACAAGTGGTTATTCGTTTGCGGGCGTACTTATTGTATAATAGCATGATGAACGTATAAGGTGACGCAGTAAGAATACAAGTATTACCACTCCATCTCATCCGGGGAGTACCGTAAGACTCGTAAGAGACAACTAACAGAAAAATATTCAGACGATATCACTGCGAGAGAAGGAAACCTTGAAATAGAACCCTGTACCAACCCGTCTGGCCAGCATGGTATCTGTAGACTAAAACCTAAGGACAACGGGAGAGGCCTATGTCCCGCAGTGGGCTGCAATAGGCGATAGGATAGGATTAATTCATTGTTGTTAATGACATAGCAAGGGGCTGTATAGTCCATTTTTTTTTTAATTCAGTTAGTAAATTTACAACTGCTAATACCAAATTGTGAAATAATGATAACAGCTTTTAGTTTTTAGTGACGTGCTCGAAACTATCGACAATGTTTGCGGCCTAGATACAAGTGGTTTGTCTTCATTATATACAAAAAAAAATTGGAAAAAGTTTTTTAGTTTCGTAAATTAACCATATGAGCTAACTATTAAATAACCTACAAAAATCTGAGCTAAATTTAATTTATCGACAACTTTCAACAACAACACGGGTAATATCATTTTACTATCTGAAATTAAAAAAAACAGACTATAGTAACCGTGACACTGTGTTACGAAACTGTGTTGTAACTGGTTTTAAATAATTTTGAACAAATAGTTTACTATTAGGTGTTAAATATTTGTGTCTCATCAAACGTCGACCAGGGTACGTTGCTATCGGCCGTGACTCTCTTGAAAGGAGAAGATACAGCCCGTTCGTGAATTCCTGGTGAGCAGGGAGACAAAACCTTGACGAAAATGTTAGGACTGTGAGAGGTTTCTAAGCACAAAACCAGCTGGCAAGATCAGCCATATACCTATAGCCTGGGACCACTATACCGGGTGTAAGGGAAACGCTCCCGAAGCCGAAGGCCTCTGCTAGTACTCTGGGTACACTACATTAGCATTTTTTTTTTCGATTTGGTGAAAAATATTTTTGAAGCACGCGCTTGTCGCCATTTGTTTTTTTTTTCTGTAGTGATGTTTTTTTAAATCAAATTGTCGTTTCATTGAGCTTTACTAATACAATGGAAAATAATACTAATTAAAAGGTTTTTTTTTACCCATCCTGTACCCGGAGTACTACATGTGGCCTTTGGCTTCGGGAGCGTTCCCCTTACACCTGGTAATACATATCAAAAGTAAAAAGAGGTCTTCAAATTTGGCAATTGAAACAACCTTAGGCACCTGTCCAACATAACTTGACCTGCTATGCAATTCTCAAAGCATACAGCGTCGAGCGCAGCTCTGCGACAACCTTGATAGAGATTGTAATTGGTCGATCTCTAGTGACGTCACCCGGTCCGACCAATAACATTCTCTATCAAGGCTCGACGTTATATGCTTAGAGCATTGAACAGCTACATGTTATTACTTACAGGCAAGTAAAACAAGAGGAACCTGAGGTATATGTGCTGAAAGTGGAGGTAGATGACGAGGAAGAGATGCAGTGCGACGCACTAAAGGAGAGAATGAGAATGGACGCCGTGGACCCTTTGTCTCATGGGTAAGTGTTCTTCAATTTGCAAGTGCCAATAGATAATGCGTACCACGGCCTAAATAGTGAACAGGCGCTTTCTGGCACCTTCAAACACTGCTGTCAACATTTTTGCCAGTGCTTAAAGATTGCTGTAGTAGTTTTTCATACACAGGGTTTGAAGATCTTACAGATGAGCCTGGTTTTTACGCCCTTCTAGACATGTGGCAATTCGTTGGTCGACGTTTGATGGAATAGAATGACAAATGTATGGGATGTGACGTATTTGGCAGTCGTTAACGCGTGTCATAAACGTCAAATCCCATACATTCGTCATTCTATTCTATCAAACATCGGCCAACGAAATGTCACTTGTCTAGAGGGGCATGTACCTAATCTTATCTTATTAGATACTAGAGATGGGCCGAGTACTCGGTTGCTACTCGCTACTCGGCGCACTCGGCGTGTTTTTTGATACTCGTACTCGGCCGAATTACTCAGTTTTAATGCCAAGTATACTCGGTTTAGGTAAAGTAATAAAAATATATTTAGGTTGTTGACGTTGACGCAACTGGCTCACGATTTTGAGATATTTCCAGCAAAGTTTAATTTTCCAAACCTTTAAACTCTTCTGTGTGTTTTATTTTAACATGGTTTAACATTGCTGGCGTAGAGGCCTTCCGTCCAACACAACTACGTGAATTCAGAGAATTGCATAATGTGCATTTCACTTTCGTTTTATCTTCTTCAATTTCGTCGTAAAACGTCCAAATTCGGGATCTTTTACGTGAAGTCTTTACAGACAATTGTTAATTAACCAATTTTTTCGATTTTTTATCTACTATGACGTGCAACGTGACGTATTTGTTTGTAAACTAGCAAGCGACTGATAGATGAAAGGCGCGGGCGGGCTGAGGGATGGGTGTATCAACGGGAGCCGGCCGCTCTCGCCGCGCGAACCTGTTTGTACTTGTTTACGCGCCCGAAACGGGAATTTGATTGAACAGAATTACTCGGCCGAGTACTCGGTTGGAAAAAAATTGAACCGAGTAAAACTCGGTACTCGTTACTCGGCAAAAATGCTACTCGGCGCATCTCTATTAGATACCTTTAGATACCTACCGATTTTTTTTTTCAATATTGATTTTTTCTATCACCACCAGGATTTTAGACGTTTCGCGTTCTCCAATTAAAAACGCATCTAATGTTATACATATCATCTGGTAATCTAATCAAATTATATTTAGTGCTGGCGCCTCTCATACTAAAATAAACTAGGCCATTTTATTTTCTCGTAAGAATACTCAACTTTCGCCTCAAAGACAGATATAGAAGGAGAAATTTGAATTTTATTTTATATTATTGACTTTGATCTGATTTTATCTTATGGATTTTGATTTTATTTTATTAGATTTGATTGTGTTTAATTTTATTTTATTTGATTTTATGTAATTTGAGTTGTATTCACTAACGATAGATGTAAAACGAATTATAGCTAACGAATTGGGCCCTGTTGCCATTAATAAATAAATCCATACTAATATTATGAATGTGAAAGTAACTCTGTCTGTCCGTCTGTCTGTATGTTACGCTTTCACGCCTAAACCACTGAACCGATTTTGATGAAATTTGGTATTGGTGTAGATTAGACCTTAAGAAAGGACATAGACTATGTTTGGTCGCAATAACCGACAACCACGCGGGCGGAGCCGCGGGCAAAGCTAGTTTATTATATTATTGCCCCTGTAAGGCAAAGATGGCGGGTTCAAACCCCGCCTAGACCGATTCAATTTATTCAAATCGATTATATTTAAATCGAATTAAACTAAGCCAACTAACTGACTAATTAGTGGTTCGATTTCGGTTTTTAGTCTTTAAAATGAGTTTACCTTATTTGTTTTAATTCGACAGGACAAGCAGTGAATTCAGTCTGATGTCTTCAACATTAGCTGAAGTGAAGCCGGAGCCTATCAAGGAAGAGGACCCACCGTGAGTATGTGTGTGTGGTGTGCAAGGATGTATGGTGTGTATGGAAAGCTATACCGGTAGATTTTATAGACGTTTCGGTTAAAAAGTTTAGGTTCTTCCTATTAATAATACTTTTACGCGATTTTACTATTGAAATTGTGTCGAAAATCTTTATCCAGATCGATTATAAAATCAGGGTGTATATTAAAATGTCGAAGTTCATAATGTCTAGGCAGGTACCGATGTTCATTAAGACCAGTGGACGAAATCCGAAAAGTTCGAAATCCAGAAAATTAAATTTTTGGGTAGGATTTCTTTGGGTGGTTATTTAAAAAAATAAATACGATTTTGTATCTTCGGGATTTTGAAACTGAAGATTTTGCCCTTGGGGATTTGGACTAACGGGATTTTGAACAACAGGATATTGTATTTGGACTAAGTAGACTAAGCAAATGTTTGTTTATAGACCAAAAAAAAAATGCCCGCTGAGTTTCTTGCCGGAGTGTTCTCAGGTCGGGGCCGCGTTTCGAACCGGTGGTCCATTTGCTAAACTAGTCTAGATTTTTTTAAACTTGACGTTTTGTAAGTGCCGTTTTAATGGTCTATGCAGAATAAATGATGTTTGACTTTGACTTCGGAATTTTGAACTACGGGATTTTGAACAACATGATTTAGAACTCGGGATTTAGAACTTCGGGATCTTTAAAAACGCGATTTTGAACTTCGGGATTTTAACACATAAACGTAAAAAAAAGAGCTAACTATACATCAATGTCGCTCCCCAGGATGGACACATATGTGCACTTCAATGAACCACCTCTCTTGACGAGCGCTGATGTGGCCCCACCTGCGGACGGAGACACTCCCCTGTAAGTATCTGCACACCACCCAGAACTGGCGGACGCTTGATGCTTTCCACGTAGTGTTGCAGACAGACAGCTAATTGTGACAGTTGGGGGTGACAGTAAGTGACATTACTACAAAAAAAAAATACACAACAAATTATATAAATAAACATTTACAGATTACAACAGCTTCTTGCCAGCGCCTCGCCAGCTCACGTGTTTCCTTCTTCCGACAGTCCCGGGTCCGTAAAGCGGGGCGAGAAAAAACATCTTATGAGGCCGTCAAGCTGAATGCCGCCATTGTTAACATGGTACGTGTAAATGCAATGGTGACCCTCTTTCCTGAGACTTTGCCTTCAGCTTACCATCAGGTGAGGTGAAGTCAAATTGACTTGTCCTATATAAAAAAAAGAAAAACGACAAACTATATGATACATTTTTTGCGTCATGCAGCGCGTGATAGAGATTGACATTGGTTGAACTGAGTGACGTCACTAGAGATCGACCAATAACAATCTCTGTCAAGGTCGGTCGCAGCGCTGCGCTTGACGCAGTACGCTTAGAACATGGAGACTAGAGTAGAAAGAGGACAATCTTATATGGGAGAAACGTTGAAAAAGTGTCCAGCTGTATGCGCTAAATAACAGTTCAAAAACCTTCCACAATGGCGCTGGTGGTGGCACAGGGTATCATATCATTGTCGGCTAAAGTAGTTAATTATAGAGAATTGCAGCAACTTACGTTGTAAAAAATATTGTAATAAATACAACCTTAAAGAAAACGTGCATCTAGAGTAATTTTATTTCGCAAATTGTAAATAGTACCTACCACGGAACAGAAAAAAACGGTGGAAGTGTGAAGTTGGTGTGGCACGCGTGTCATTCACATGCGGAGGCTTGCAAGAGCGTACAATTTCGACCTTCAAAGTAATGTGTTAAATAGCTTTCTTTGAACTGACATCTATTGAGAATCCGTTGAACTTTTTCGTAACCCGTAGCATGTTTAATTCAGATGTGAAACGTTATAAATCCGTATATTAAAGTAATCTCTACTGCGAATCAATAAGGTTTGTTTTTGTTTTGCTATGTACTTAAGGCTAATTTGGTGTTAAAGACATACGACCAACCAAAACAATTGTTTACTAGTAGTACAACATATTATTATCTGGTTGTATGTGCGAGTTTGGCGACATTGGTTCCGCTATAGAATCTGTCCTATCACACTTCTAACAGTTTTTTCTGTTCCTGTGAATAGTACGGTTATTGATTTGATTTGATGCTAATGTGGTGCCACCATAATTTAATACATTTTGACGGACACTTTTTCAAATACTAGTTTGTCCTCCTTCTTTCTAGCCTCCATGGCTTAGATAATGAATTTCTGTATTGTAGAATGTATAAAAAAATTCTCAGTGTGGTGCCATCTGTCATCCAGGAGGTGTGTGTAGGCGTGTGATAACGTCTCGAGGGAGCCGCCCGGGAACTGAACTGATTTCTCATGTGATAAATTGTTAAAGAATGAAAGAATAAGTCATGATTTTGTTGTTTTATTATTTTTACGCCTGTAAGTACTCGAAGGGGTAAGCAGAGGTGAATAAACATACGCAGTTAAAACAACTATGATTTCTTGGTGGTCATACGAACATCTATGGCAGTAGTCGTTAGAGTAGTTATACTCCGCACGCCGAATGATGATCCTATGACGTTTCAACTGACAGTTGTATTAGTTATGCGAAACAATTTCGATAAAATACTGTTTTTTCAGGCAAATGTCATGTCATTCAGCCAGGTCATTCAACATAATAAGCAATATTTATTTATTTTGAAAAAAAGACTACGCGCATTGATGGACATAAAACACTAGATAAAAAAGTATAGTAAGTAGTTATTTTTTTTCTAATTTTTTTTTTTGTATAAAAGAAGTTACTACCCCCGAGGTTCTAATTATATTGTGTTGCTGTGATAGTTTGTAAGCTCTTTTTTTTTTAATGTTGTTCTTGGAGTGATGTGTCTACTTATAAGTGGTTGTTACATAAGGAATTGTTACCTTTATAATATTTGTTTATAACATGTTCAATGTAAACAACTGTTGGTGGACCAATAAATAAATAAATAAATAAATAAAAAGTAACAGCCTTATTATATTTTATTATTTTTTGCCTTATTTTTTATTTATATAACAAAAAAGCTGAAATTATAGAGTGGTTACACGGCAATGGTGTGGAAACTGACAGTCAGATGTTAAAAAAAGAGTTGGTTAGACTGTTGAACTTTCACAAACAACAGACGCACCCATCATATTTTTTGGATGAATTGGCCAAATCAAATGGACACACGGTAATTCGGTATCACTGCCAATATAATGCAATCGAGTTGATATGGGCGCAGATCAAAGGTATCTATATTTTTTATTTATATAATATTATGTGCATATATTTCTAAAAATAATTACTAAATGTACAAATATTTTCAGGTCATGCAGCTAGGCATAACACAACTCCGCCATTCACGGCAAATAAAATGATGGTTTTATTGGAAGAAGCTTGCGCTCAAGTGACAGCTGACGATTGGCGAAAAGTGGTCGAAAGAACGAAGAAAATTTGCTTACAAGACTGGGATCGAGATGTACAATACGACAATATCATTGACCAATCGTTAATAATAAACGTCACGGATAGCTGCAGTTCAGACTCAGATTTTGAAGATCCGATTGACCCTGTATCAGATTCCGATTGATATAAATAAAATACAAACTCAAAGCATTTGTTTTATATTTCCAACAAATTATCGATATTTTGTTTATCGATGTGTCCCTTCTTAGTCGATAACAGCTTGACGACGTAACTTTTGTTTGCTCTCGCATTGAGTTTTTTTCTATTATTTCCGAACATTACGTAATAATTTCTTAATATTCATTTTTATAATTTACAATTGTACACAATTATGATCTTTTCGTCTTTTTAATGGACCTCTAAAGGATTTGATGTGATAGGACGTCAGTACAATGTTAAGCGCTAACGAACTGTCATAGGGATCATCATTCAGCGTGCGGATTATAGAGACTTAAAAAAAGAAACAAAGTAGCTATTTTTTTGTATTAGACTTAATAACTAAATACAAAAGTAATTTTAAACCCAATCGTGTAGACATGTATAGTTTGACATCATGATAAAGGCCACTTTCCACGATCCGCGATTTTACAGACGCGTGAGCGATTTCACGGACTATGTTCCTTGGAAAATGACTCGTCAGTGACACTGCAGACACGTTTGTTATAGATCGACCGCTCTCGTGGTACAGTCAGCATTAAAGCGACCTTATCTAGCAAAGTACTTATGCTTCCGGCGAGGTCGCCGACGAGGAGAGGTCAACGCACTTGTCACCGCCAGGACCTGCGCCACTGAAAATGTCGACCGCAGTGATCGACGAAACGTCTGGAACGCAAGTTTCATATGGACCACGGCCAAACAACCCGGAAGCAGAATATTTTACTTGCAACGCCGACCGTGAAAGTCTAAAGACTTATACTCAAAATGATCTTAATGCTTTAGTTTCCCCCATCCTGTTGACTGGATTGTTCTGATATTTGGCACACACCTTTAGGGTCAATATCCACTGAAAGATGATGTATAATATCTCAAAATTTTCAAGAGTTGGTGACAGGCATAATATAAACACAAGACATTGAAACAATCTTGTAGCTTGTGATAGTAGACTCGATAAAATTTGTAATTATTTCCGGGGCAACTGTATACGCTTTTTCAACAACCTCCCTAATGAAATTAGAGATTTACCTGTGAATAAATTTAAATATGTAATTAAGACTTAAACTGTGCCAAAAAGGCTATTATAAAATCCAAGAATATTTAGATGATAAACAAGCTTAAAAATGAGCCGTTCGCTCAACTATGTTACTCAAGCAAACTATGTATTGTATTTAGACTAAGTAGACTAAGCAAATGTTTGTAAATAGACCAAAAAAAAATGCCCGCTGAGTTTCTCGCTGGAGTCTTCCCAGGTCGGGGCCACGTTTCGAACCGGTGGTCCATTTGCTAAACTAGTCGTAGTTTTTTTTCTTCTAAACTTGACGTTTTGTAAGTGCCGTTTTAATAGTTTATGCAGAATAAATGGTTTTTGACTTTGTCTTTGAGATCAGCGGCCAGCAGCGGCCGTCGGCGGCCCGAGTTTTGTAATAAAAATAATCTTCGTTTGCCTTCCTCCCGTAGATAAGATTCTAAATGGTTTGTAATATTTTGTCTTAAAATGCCGCTGTGCGCCGCTACACTTTCAGTGGGATTGACCCCTAGCCTGGACGATGATACAAATTAAACTCTCTCAACAATAACAGACATAATATATATTTATATGTATGTATATATATTCTTTATATGATTATCTTCGATGGTTATATATTTATGTATATGTAATGCCTTTTATCAGGGATATACCTTTTGTACTATTATTAAATCTTGACATAAACGTACACAAACTTTGCCTCTCATTGGATAGCAATTGCTCTGTGCACTCCAGAGTTTGCCGGAACAGAATTCAACCTGAGTTAAGCTCGTCTTTGAACATAATATTTTACTTGTTTGTTTAAATGTCATGTAATCGTACATGAAGAATAAATAAATAAATCAGTAAAATAGTTTGACTTCCATCTTAATGCATTGGTAATAAGACCATTTTGAGAGTGCAGTCAAGGACGTTCTGAGGCTGACTGTCCGCGCAGCGTGGCAGAGGATGAGGTAAATAAAGGAGACGGAAAGAGCATGAGACGTGAGCGAGCGAGCGAGATACCACTACCAGCGCTTACGGCGTCTATAGTTAATGCGTCCGTGTCCTACGTCAGCGTAAAATCACACACCGTGGAAACCAGCCGTTAGACTTTCACATCTTGCTTGATGTCGTATTTTTTAATTCTTCCTCTGTTTTGAATGTCTCTGATCGGTACTGGGTGTCAGTCTAAATCTAGATTGAGCTAAACTACTCTTCGCATCTTCTTGATACATCACAGGATCGGAATATATTAATTTTGGGGGCTCGGACATACTAGCATCTCTATAGTACGGTGGAGAGTTCGCGTTTTCTGTAAACGTATCTTTGAGTAACTGCATCATGGCTAACTTAAACTCAATTTTCTGTCGATGTGTCATTCTTTTCATATCACTGGAGAAACTCAAAAGAAAATTTTTATCGTCGTCATTATCTTTACTTGCGGTGTAATTTTTCGATGTCACATTTGATATTTTGTCTGGTACGTGTTGTAGTTTTCTTTTCTTTGGCGCTGGCTGTCTATTTGTATTCTTGTGTTTAAATTCGTTTTTTATATCTTCCACAGCTTTTTGTGTTTCCCATTCCTCGTCATCATCATCTTCTGTAGTTTCTAGAACTTCTAACTCTAAGTAGTCAGCTGTGTCATCGTTTTCTTCGTGGTTCTTTTTATCTGCTTTGTCTAAGAAACTTAAAATATCTGCGTATACATATCTTGATCTTCTCCCTCTTTTTTGTTTATTTTTCTTGTAGTAATCTCGACAATTGTTCCATTTCTTTTTTAGTTCTTGACCTGTAAGTGAAATAGAAGTATTATATAGGGATAAGTTCGCACCCTGCCACCTTACACTCCGGCCATTTGAGACTCGAAACGGCGTCAATTGTAGTCGGTTCGAGTGTCGGCGACAGTCGCCCAGCTGGCCAGTGATCTTAAAAAAAAAACAACTTAAATAGCCACACTTCTTGTTAAGTATATTTTTGTGGCTATATGATAAGAGGATTGAAGTTGTTCTAGCAAACAATCGACGGGAAAAGTTGAAATTTATTCATTCAACACTTGATATTATGATTTTGGTCGTGTTTGTGTACCTTCTCACTCTATATAACCGACATTACATTTACGTTTTGTTACTTTCTGGAATGCCAAGGGAAATACATCAGGCAGGATAGATACATATTTGAGAATTTTGCGCAATAAGGCCCTGTAAGACAAATATTGCGGGTTCAAACCCGGCCTAGACCAATAAAATTCAGTATTTTTGCTATCTTGTTCGATTTGAATATTTAGCATACAAAATGCTTAAAAATTTCACTCAAAACAAAAAAATATATGTAAATAAACATGCCTACTACGATATCTTACCAGGGAAGATGCGACAGGGGAGAGACTTTGTGTAATACTCTAATTTATTAAGAGATACAAAGAAGGTATGTATTTACGGCAAGTTGAACCGAAACTGGCAAAGGAACAGGCCAGGGAAGGCACATTTTTTAGCTTTGTAAGCAGTTTTGGAAAAAAAGTCCTGTAATGGGATAATTAATTGTTAAATTATTTAATAAAGTACATTTATCTACTCTGATACTATAATACAAAGATTATAAAATTGAAATCAGAACTCTTATGACAAACATTACGCACAGGCCAAAAAAAAAGTTTTATTACGATACAGGTCTAGTATGGACACCTGGGTCATTTTCACAGAAAGTGTACCGCTACGAAAAATATTATTTAAATATTTAAGGTCACGATAAGCTGTTTCAGGATTATATATTGATTTGGCAGATATTTAATTATGGAAAAATGATTACAATAGAAATGGTTCTGCTTTATTTATCGAAATATGACAATTTTAATGCTGGATTGTAACAAATTCTATTCCATTCCGTGACCAATACTTTAAATTTATAGAAATAAAATAAAACAAAATTGACCTTCACTAAGTAGTTTAATTTCGTCCACTATCATTAACTTTCATTACAAAGTAGAGAAAACTACAATCAGCTATAGCAATCAGGAACAATAACCTTGATAATCTCCATTACGTTACTCTTTGGAAAAATAGGAACATTACTTTTATGTTTCTACAATTACAACAAATATTTGAGACTTATCTTTAATCATACAAATAAAAAACTTATAATTATATTAATATATCTGCAATTTGGTAACAATTAGACAGCACTTTAGTGCTAAAATTAATATTAAAAAATAAATCATAATGGGACAGTCACGGTATGGAATATTCCAGTAACGGAGTATAAACATTAAGACCATGTCACACTTGTGCTCCTTTCCGTTATTGAGACAGTCCATTCCGTGACTATTCCGTGACAAGAAAAGTGAGATCAGAAATTTTTGCGAAACTTTAATATTCTTCACCAAAACATTTGCGACATATGTAATCGAAATAGTTTTGGCCTTCAGTGCACGTAGTACAAAAGTGTTTTTTACATACCATACATTTTACTACCTCCGTCAATTTGATATTTTTTTTGCATGCGAAACACTGCAAACTTCGTGATACTATTGTTTTAATTGAAGGATTGTTATTTCGAGCCCCATTTTCTTTAACTTTAACATCAGTAATTCGTATCTTTTTAAATTCTTTTATGTTATACGTTGTTGAAGAAGCCTGTAGCTTATGGGACGGTAAGTTTTTCGGAGGTTCTTTATTTATTTTATTTTCTCTAACGATTTTAGAGCATACCAGATCGCTCTTCAAATCACCGTTTACAGATCCTGTATTACTGATGTCATTTAAAATTAAAACTGGCAAGGCGGATATATCTGTATCTGTGTCTATTAAATTTGTTAGTGCTTCAAAATTATTTAACCCGTCATCATCTTCTAATAAATCGGGTACGTTCAGGTTCTCTCTATAGTCAACTGAGGTTAGATCATGTGTACCCACATTTACAGCAAATTCTAAATTTGATGTCTTGCTTGTTGATTGTTTTGAAATTACATCACTCATATTTTCAGCAACTTCTAAATTTGATGTATTGCTTGTTGATGGTATTGAAATTATATCACTCACTACATAATTTGGGAGGACATGTTTCTTCAACGCAAAACATTCACAAATCCGGTCTTTATAAATTTGGCAAAAACAGCTTAATACTCTGTGATGTAACTGTAGCGAACCACAAATAGTTATCACTTGATGCAAGTTCATCGTGCCAGGCACTGCTTTGAGTGTAGCAGGGATGTTTTTTTCAACCGTTTGAATTTCGAAGTCTTCAATGAAAAAGAACTGTATTCTTATGGAAATAGATTGGAGTATCTCAAAAGCGTCTTTAGCAGTTATTATATCCCGTCCGTAAGCAACTTCTTTGTCAAGAGTCCTTTTAACTGATCCCCCTATCCCATCCGCTACGCCCTTTCCATGCCCGCTCTCAGAGAAGTTCCAGGTGGATAACTCTAAGCCCAGGTTTGTGGTATAATAATTCAAAAGAAAGAAATTATTTTTCTGCCTATATTGGGAACTGGGTCCATCTGAGAAGAAATGAAGACGTTTTACTTCAGGGCACTTTGTTTTTAACAAATCGACAACTGGTAATAGATGAGCCCAAATAGCACTTGGCTCGTGACATTTACTATCCGAAACCGAACAAAATGACTGTGAATCAGAAGCCCAGTAAATCATACCACAGTGCAAAGTTATTTGACTTTTAGACGCCCCAAAATGTGTGGCTTGTACCTCTTCACTCAATTTGCCTTCATAATTTTCACTAAAATCACACAATATCAATGCCTCATCTGGTTCCAAATTAGCAATTTTTTCCCTGTATTGGAGTTGCTAGTGTTTCCAATTACATTATTTTCAAATATCTGTATTAATTCTCCAAGTGTGCCCTCTTTGCGATTTTTCACTGTTTTTTTCGTTATAATTTTTTTTAATTTCCCTTGTTCTATCTTCTCATATGTGTGGTCGATCCTTTCCCAACGTTCCCAGTACACATTTTTAGACAAAACTTCTCCTTCTAATGCATATGTCAATTTTGATCGGTTGCAAATTGTACATGTCCCATACATACAATCATATGAATTTGAATCGCAAGATAATTTTGAAATTACGTCAGTAAGTGATTTGATATCTTGTGGGAATGCCTTATTCCTCAATAAACTGGAAAATAGCATATTCATATTACTATGCTTTATGCATAAGCAAGTGTCTCGATTATGGACATTGGGTGACAGTATATACGCCGGTTTGTGTCGGAAAAAAGTAGTAAAGCTGAACCGTCCACCTTCATTCCTATAAATTTGGTAAAAATTAAATAATTTATCAGTAAGGTAACGAATTTGATGCTTCTCTTTATTGACTGTTTTGCACTCTTTCTTCCCACTTGTACTACGACTTATATCATCCCGTATAAAAAATGATTTCAATTCTTCTTTAATCTTAACACTTTGAAGTCTTCGCATCCGTTGTAGCACTCTTACACGTCCTTTTAAACCCAAAAGATTTGCAACGAATGTTTTGCATTTATTTCTGTTAACTATGTCAGTATTGGCAACACTTTTTAAAATACGTTTTTCTTTCCGACCTTTGGATTTATAAACTGTTTGTAGAGCACACTCCATGACTTCTTCTCTTGCTTTCATTTTTAGAATTCTATTTTCCAAGGCGTCAATTGTTTTTGAAGATTTCAATTTTAAACGATAACACCTCTTTCTTAATTTTTCTATATTTTTATGCAGATGATTATTATTATTAACCGCTTTTTCGTACATCCGCCGCAATCTCCTGATGGTAAGTAAATGATTTTTGTTCAAACATCTGATTCCTGTGGTAGATGCTTCAGTTGATGTGGTTGGTCTCTCATTTTCACTTGTATTATTTTCGGTGTTAGTCTTTATCCTTTCACTTTCAGCCTTTTTCTCTTTCTGTCTCTTTTTCTGCTCTCTCCATTTTTTTTCTTTGATCTGCCTTCTCTTTTTCTGACAGTTCTGTTACTTTTTTATTTTTTAACTTAATTCTACTTAAATCTTTTTTTTTATACTGCTCGTATTTAATAGGGTCCTTTTTTAGTTTTTCTCTGTAGCGTTTCATTTTTTCAGCCGGCGTAAGTGGCATCTTTAAATAATAAAAAGTATCGGTAAATATATTGAAAATTACAACCTGAGTATAAAATACACTTTAAGTGCCTACACAAAATTGACGATAAAAATATTCTTTAGTAAACATTACTTAAATATTACAATAATCACATTCGTCTTCACAATAGTGGTCATATATAGCATAAGTTGTGCAGTGCTGGCACCAAAAAAAGTCACAATTTATCAAATCCTTCACTTTAGTATTGTTATATATAACAAAGTGGTACAGCCCGTTAGTAACTGAAGTAGGAAATTTACATCCAAAACATTTCTCCGCTATGCGAAAATGAGTGATTTCCCATGGCCAAGCAAGTTCTTTGAGTAACCAGAAATCATGTTTAGTTAAATAATCGTCAATGTCTGCAACAACAACCATTTTTTTTCCAAGTAAGTACCTGAAAGTAAATTGGTGTATATTTGTAGTACTTATCAATCTATTTTTTGGGCACGATTATCGCTTAGTTGTAATGAAAGTAAAAATCTCCGCTCCATTAATAATTAGGTTATACCTGCAAATTGTACAATGTACATTCTGCTTAAGGATTCCATTCCGAAACTTTTTGGTTCCACATCTACGTTACCAGTGTTTTGGTTTCGGAAAGAAGGTAGCGGAAAACTACCTCTTTGTAAATTTATGTTTCTATCTTTTTGATAAAGTAACTAAGCAATAAGTAAAATAACAAATTAGATTCAGTGCATTTCAAAGAACTATTATAACTATTTGCAAGAAATATACTCATAAACTTACCTTAAATATCGGTTTCGGTTTGTGGAAGATCAAAATTGGAATGTTGACACTGAGGCACCTGTTGATGTTATTGTCGCCGTCAAAATGAACGATTCAAAATGGAGGCCGTTCCAAAAAGTAAATTAAGTGTTGCCAAATAAAATAAAAATGTTTTATAAAGTAGTTTTATTTTTCAGAATGGATTAAATTATGGTTTCGGAATGGAGTTTTCCATCGTTACTGATTTGTGTCCAAGTCTTAGTAAATTAATTAAAAATATCATTTTCATATAACATTATTTCAATAAATTTAAAATAAATAGTTAATTACCATATTTTCTAGAATAATAAACATACTTGTCTTAAAAATGTAACTATAAATTGAAATTTGATTTAAATTTGACAACTGTACCTCGGGACAGAGAAAAAGTAGGGTACTTGCTTGAAATAATTTTCAAAAATAAAAAGATAACGGTTTACACCATGCTGAGTTCTATAAAAACTTATAAAATAATAAATGTAGATTTGAATTTTTTTAAAGTCTTTCACAGTGTTCACAAGAAATATAGTCAATAATAACAACAAAGCTGCGGGACAGTTCTAAAACGCCATGTACAAATTCTGTGAAAATGACCCACCTATATCATAAAATAACTTTTTAATCATAACGATACACCTATACAATCCCCATATGGACTGAGCCTCTACTTTAAAAAAAAAACGGCCAATTCGGAAGAAAAAAAAAAGAAACGCGCATGCGCAATCGATTTTTGCGGCCTTGGCTTGGCGTCAACTTTTTTTTTTACATTTATATTAAACAAAGTTTGGTTTTGTTTATAAAATAAATTAGTTTATGTATTATAGTATGAGAGTAGATAAAGTAGTGTATGACACTGTACATAGGGTTGTTTCGCCTGTTCGCGTCCATTCAGTGTAGTTGGCAAGTTTGACGGCGATAATAAAAATGCCCTTGCACTAATTTCTATGAAAAATTTGTGTAATGTATTCATTATATAGTCTATTTTAAGATTAACTTTCAGTTTTATTGAAAACTTCTTATGTTTTCTTTTTAAATAGATAAACTTCAGAATTAGGCGATTTACCCACTTCGCGTCCACAAAATCCAAATTGCGTCCACCCGTGGACCATTTAGCGTCCAGCAGCTTAGAAAAGGAATATAGGGGTGATATTTTTAAGAATTTGTAAAGAAAAATTATATTTTAACAATTTCTTTATTTAAGAATATAAATATTAAAAATCAACATTATTGTCATTACAAATCAATTTAAAAGAAATAATTCTACATAACGGTGGTTGAACTTAAAATCAGGCACCTAAGTAGTGGGCAAATAGTGATTGCAACTTTAAGATTAAACACTAATCAGTTCTGTTAATTTTACCCTACTTACTTCCAGCGGGGGACGCCGCAGACCGGACGGGTGATCTGCCCTTTAATGGGGGCCATTTCACCCAATTCCCCTATTCCTCCTATTTGGAGGCTAAGAAGTGTCCGGCAATCACGGCGTTCCGTCGAACCTACCTGTCTCTTTACAGAATCTTACGATCTCTTCCACCTTCAGATCCTCGAGGTCTTGTTCTTCAAGGGTATCCGTCCCCATGTTTTCCCATCTTATCATTGAATACATGGGGCATTTGGTGGAGACTGGTTTCCTCCTCCTCCATGCATTCTGGGCATTTGGGGTCAGTTTTCCGCCCTATAAGTGTCAGGTGCCTATTTAGTCGGCAGTGTCCCGTTATCACTTCTACGACCAGCCTCATGTTTCCTCGGGAGAGTTTTAACAGTGGGCTTGTTTTCTTTGTGTCAATGCTTTTGATGAAGATCTTCGACTGTCTCATGACTGGCAAAGACTTCCATCTTCGATTGGCTTCCGCCACTGTACTTCGGCTGATGACTCCCTTTGTTATTTTATGAGCAATAGGTGGTCTGGGCTCAGGGCCCAACTAAACTTCATCAGCTCCCTTTCTTGCTATATATAGAATTATAAACACGTGGTCTTAATAAAAATGTACAATAATAATAAACAATACATGTTAAATTATTTTTACAAGCAAGGATTTAACAAAATATAGTGGACGCAATGTGGTTTTTTATTATCCCCTATAGGTATCGTTTGCGTCCATTGCGGACGCAAAGTGGAAGTTTTGTAAAATCCGATATAGTAATTCGCGTCCAGCTTATTTTAATCGTTACATATAAAAAACATAAGCAAATTCATAATTAATATAATTCCTTTTTTCATCATAAAAGTATAGAAACAGCTATGTATGCTAAAATTCACATAAAATAATAAAAACTTACCATCAAACGCGCCGCTGCACACTAATTTTTAGCTAAACATCCCGAGCATACGCGCTTCCTTGTTGAAGAGCCGAGATTACTTATTTTTTTAAACGGGATTGGTTTGACGCACAGAACTTTTGTCCATGTGTACGTGCCTCTTATACATTGAGGTATAAGCGGTAAAGACTTTTCATTTGATTGGTGTGTTAGTTGACTTATTTTCGAAGATTTTCAAAGGGAGATCCGCAAAATGGACGCGAATTGGGCGATGGACGTGAACAGGCGAAATGACCCTAACTTGGTCTTATAACACTCGTGTTATAAGAACCCTTATTATGCAACAGTATCAAAAACTACTATAATATGACGTGATTCATTACAAGAAATTTCAAGGTGTAGAATAAAAAACCTATTTTAAACTGATAGCCGTACCATCCTACAAGTTATATGCCTCTTATCGTAGAATCACCATAACATCCAAATTAATTTAAACTAGATAAATAAAGAAAATTAGAACAATGTGACAATAAATTATTAACTAGGTTTAAAACCGTATGCACCTTGTATAGAGTACGCGTCACGAAATAAGTCCCTTGGCTGCGGCGTGGAGTTGTTTTTTTTTAAAGATTTTATGGCCTGGTAACGAGACCCCTTAAGCCACATCTTCATTTATTATATGTCTTCATTTTTTGATGATGATAATAATGGATTGATGATATTAATGACGATGATGATGATGATGACGATCAATGAGATGATTACTACCTCAGTAAAGTTGTGGGCCTTTACTAGAAGCTCCCTGGGGAGATTTGGCACGAACACAAAAAGTTACAATTCACTGTAATATGCCATTTTCCAACACTTGTGTGCGTTGTCCAAGACGTTATGATTAAGAATCCACCATTTTTACCACCGAACAGAAAAAACTATTAGAAGTGTGATAGGACAGATTCAATAGCGGAACCAATGTAGCCAAACTCACACATACAACCAGATAATAATACGTTGTTTTACGGGCTAGGTAGAGAGATACCACAATTGGATTCACTTGTTTATTGATTAATTATTATTGTTAATCCTACAGCTTATATACTAATATTTACAAGTAATTAAAGAGTGGGGAATCGTCAGTCTTTGGTTTATTGCTGACTGACGATTCTGTTGTTATGGCAGGACGTGATTCTTATTTATTCAATTATTATTTATACAATTATATTTCCTGATAGAAATCACGTCCCGTGTGTACGTGCCATAGTACTCCCCCCTTAAATGAATATTTACATTTTTTACTAAAACTATTGAGCTGAAGTGTATATGTGCTGCGGAGTGTGCGATGCTTGTTCTTGAATTTAGCCGTAGAACATTTTGCTGACGTTTGTTATGCTGCGTCGAGTGTTTTCGAATGCGCTGAGTTGCACATACTTTTGTCTGCGTTTGAAGGTTGTCGCGTAGCGTTGTTTTTATTTTGTTTGTCTATATTCTGCTTTATACGTTATTTTCTCAGACGTTGGAGTGATTTCTTGGCTCGTTGTATGATAACCTAAGAAATCTAGCTCTGTCTTTATGAATTCGCACTTGTTTGTGTTGCTCATTCTGATATGGCCGAAGGGTGTCCTGGGTCGCTGCCGTTAGTGGTATCCCTGTTTGGGCCGTAGATGCTGGCTGGCGAAGACTTGATACTCGATGGGTTTTCGATGATTCAGCGGTCTAAACTCTCTTGTGGAGTGCACCAGTGCCAGTTATGCAGTTCCATTTTTGCCGGAACTGGCTGCCGCTATTTGCGGAACCGCTGGTCCTAATATGTAGGCCAAGTGCGGTGTTTCAGTGACGTGCAATGCGTCCGGATGAGCCCTTAGTTGCTGCAATTTTCATGCTTCGTGCGTTTCGCTGGATAATAATGTTTGCAGGAATTTGTATTTGCTTGCGGGTTTCTTGATCTGTGCGCCTAGTAAAACCTTTGTTTGCCCCTGTGTCTACTAAAATTCTATAACCACTGTTAGAGTCGGTAATAGTCAGACGATTTGAGGGGTTGTAGCGGCTTTGAGGGCAGTAGAAAATGACTAAAATGTACTGATTTGAACGACTTATAATTGCGAATAATAAAAATACATAAATTTGCGTGGCAGCCCGTACAAAGCTTTTCGATCAAGTCTAGTGTAGAAAAAATATTACAAGTTTGCAGATCCCTCCTCCGCGCACCCTGGCGTCCGATTGGTGCAATATCACGTCATGACCAATCACAGCGCGTGCTTTCGTGTGGCGTGATATGTATGCATATGCAGCTGTGTGAGTGCCTCAACATGCTCCCGGCCTTGGAATCGCCAGATTTCAATGAATAGACTTCTTACAGGCTCCCGGCTGCTACCATCCGTCATCCCTCGTTCAAGGGCAGCGGACAAATTTTCGTAAATGCTCGCCGAACCACACCATCAGCCTTGCGTATATCGGCGACCCTTGGTACGTTGTCCTTTCCTGGGTACGTCTTGATGATTCGGCCCAGACTCCAGCGCAGTGGTGGCAGGTGATCATCTTTAATGAGTACCAACATGTTCTCCTTAAGTTCGCCTTTGTTATGGTACCATCTACTTCGCACCTGCAGTTCCGACACGTATTCTTTCGACCACCGAGACCAAAAGTGATGACGAATCTGTTCAACTCGTTGATAGCGAGGCAGGCTACGAATGTCTTCTTCAGCTATCTTAGGGTGAGCGCAAACTGGAGAAGTAATCGAACGGCCTATGAGGAAGTGACCGGGGCTTAAAGGAAGGAAATCATACGGATCAGTGGACAAGGGGGTTAAAGGACGAGAATTAAGCATACCTTCGACTTGTGTGAGTAATGTGCTAAACTCTTCGTAGGTCAGGTGTGCATTGCCTATAACCCGTACGAGGTGGTGTTTGCACGACTTGACACCAGCCTCCCATAGACCACCAAAATGAGCAGCATACGGAGGGATGAATTTAAATTGTATGTCTTGACTACTAGCGTATTCTATAATGTCAGACGAACATGTTTTTAAAAACAATTGAAAGTCATTCTTTAATCCCACAAAATTCTTTCCGTTGTCGGAAAATATTTGTCGTGGTTTTCCACGACGAGAAATAAAGCGCTTGAGTGCTAACAAGTAAGCCTCGGAAGTTAGGTCCGACACTAACTCTAAATGTACGGCGCGCGTAGCAAAACATATAAATAAACAAATATAAGCCTTACATGTCTTAGCCCCCCTACCCTTGCGGCTCAGTATGTATACCGGACCGGCGTAGTCAACACCACAGTTATAAAAAGGAAAACTGGCTGTGATTCTTTCCATGGGTAAATTACCCATAATTGGGGAGAATACTTTACCCTTAAAGCGAGTACATGTAACGCAGTCATGAACTATTTTTCGAGCTAAATCTCTACCTCTAATAGGCCACCATGATTCTCTCAAATTATAAAGAAGTGTTTGGGGTCCTACATGCAACATTTCTTTATGTTGATTGCGAAACAATAAAATGGTAAACTGATGTTTACTTGACAGTAATATGGGATGTTTTTTATTAAATGTAAAAGACTGCGAGTTACTTAAGCGACCTCCCACATGAATTATGTTATCATCATCCGTAAACAAGTTGAGTTTAGCCAGATAGTGTTTATTGTTTAGGCGGCCGTTATTGTTTAATATTTTATATTCAAAGGGAAATGATTCTAATTGGCTATATTTGACTAAAACTAGTTCGGATTGTCTCAATTCCTCCACAGTGAGTACTCCACTACGTTTGTCATGTTTATTACGCGTATTATAGATAAAACGTAGTAGGTATGCGCAAGCACGTTTCATGCGGCGGAATTGAGAAAATCTAGAAAATGGAAAAAACTCATCATCTGATCTGCTTTCGCATAAAAATGTTTGTGTTTTTTGTGGTTTCAGTTCAGGTAGCTCAACTTGATTGATATTTAATTCAGAGCTTACGTGAGTGCTACTGTTGAATTCGATGTCGCGAAGAAAGTGTGGCCCATGCCACCACAAATCAGAACAAATTAAACTATCCAAACCGACACCTCGAGAAACTAAGTCAGCTGGGTTTTCTTTGCCCTTGACATGACGCCATGGTATAGATTTGGTCAACTCCTGTATTTCAACGACACGGTTTTGGACGAAAGTTTGCAAAAGGTTAGGAGCCATTCGCAACCATCCTAAGACGATAGTTGAGTCTGTCCAAAAGGTGACCGACTTGAACTTGCATCGTAATGACTGATGAACCTTTTGGAATAATTTGGCACCTAGTAGTGCGCCACACAGTTCAAGTCGAGGTATGCTTACTGGTTTAAGTGGCGCCACCTTACCCTTTGAACAAAGTAACCTGACTGATATCAGTCCATCATGTCTCACCGAGCGTATATAAACACAGGTGCCGTACGCTGACTGTGACGCATCTGTGAATATATGCATTTCTAAATAAGTAGGTTCGTTCGACATGACATGTCGTTTCACACGCAATGTATCGAGTAGAACTAAGTCATTGACAAATCCATGCCATACTTTAATGACTTCTTGCGACACTTCATCATCCCATCCCAATTTTAATAACCACAATTTCTGTAACACTACCTTTACAATAATTATAAAAGGGCTCAGAAGTCCTAATGGGTCGTATATTTGCGAGACCGACGACAATATGAGTCGCTTTGTAACAAGTTGGTTATTATCAATCACTAGTCTGGTATTGAAAAATAACTCATCGGTTGAGTTATACCAATTTAAACCTAACGTTTTGCTATGACTGTTTTCAGTTAGTGCTAGTGATTTGGAACAGTCTAATGAAGTTTGCGATATGTCGCAATTGAAATTAAAAAACCATTTACGTAATGGGAAGCAACCCCTTTGTAAGACATCGGATACCCTACTACATAACTGCACCAATTCCTCCTTGTCATCCCGCCCAGATATGTAATCATCGACATACATATCTTCATGTATAGATTGTCTCACCTCAATATCATCACACTCGTCAGCGAGTTGTTTAAGACATCTCACACTTAAGAATGGTGCGGACGCTGTTCCATAGGTGACGGTATTGAGCTGAAACATGCCGAGGGGATGAGAGGAATCCTCACGCCATAGTATCATTTGAAAATTACGCTGATTAGGGTTTATCAGGACTTGTCGGTACATTTTTTCAACATCACCGCAGGCTATGTACCTATACTGTCTGAAGCGTAGGAGTATTGAAAAGAGATCCCCTTGTATGGGGGGCCCAACCAGCTGAATGTCGTTACATGACTTGCCAGATGTTGTGGGCGCACTTGCATCAAACACCACACGCAGTTTTGTGGTTATGCTGTGCTCGCGATACACACCATGATGCGGCATGAAATAATGAGGACTAGAGTGGGAGTGCACTTGAGTCATGTGACCTAAGTGACAATATTCGCGCATAAATTCGCAATATAATTGCTTGTACAAGGGATCGCGTTGTAACCGTTTTTCTAATGCGTAAAAACGACGTTCAGCTTGGTCGCGACTGGTACCTAAAACCTGAGGAGATTCCTTGAAGGGTATATCAACAATAAACCTTCCATTAGAATCACGCTTTGTATTGTCTGTGAAATGCTTTTCACAGACCCTCTCCTCCTCCGTGCGAGAGTCGAGAATTTTAGGAATTTCCTCCAGTTCCCAAAACTGACGTAACTGTGCGTCTACAGACTGACTAAAATTACAATGAATAATACGGCTATCTCTGCGCGCCTCATGGTGGATAGGTCCGGCAATTATCCATCCCAACTTAGTGTCTAGTAAGAAAGGTCCATTATGCAAACGCACCTTATCTTTTTTAAGTAAATCCCAAAATATATCTGCCCCTAATAAAATGTCAATGGGTTGCGTTTCAAAATATGTGGGATCTGCTAACTGGCATTCATTAGGAATGTGAAATTGATCGCGATTTAATGGCACAGTTGGCAGTTCAGATGTGATATTGGGTAAAACAATACATTTAATGCGCTTAGAGTACGTATTGTCTCGTGACCGAATGGTTATATCACAATTTTTGGTTGACTGTACCACAGAACTGCCAATGCCTCGTATCTCATGAGCGGACTGTACAAAAGAAAGTTGTAATTTTTTGCATAAAGAATTTGTAATCAAACACCGTTGACTACCGCTATCGAGGAGTGCACGTGCAACATAAAACTCGCCAAACCGGTTTGCTATCTCAACTAACGCCGTAGATAATAAAATAGAATACGAGGATGAACAGCGCTTGTTTGTTTGAACGTTATTCACAACAACCGAATCTATAGGTGAGTGCATATAATCAGTGTTAACGGCTACTTGCGATGGAATGCTAAATGCGCTCAAACCGGTTTCTCGGTGACTTATGTTTGTAACTAGGCTCGTAGTACTATCAGTCGTTGTATTTTTATTAACGTGTAATAAAGAGTTGTGTTTTTTGTTACACAATTTGCAAGTACCGAACCTGCACTCCTCGACGGAATGACCCGATCGTAAACAATTTTTGCATAATTTCTTACTGTGTACCAATTCGAGTTTATCCTTACTTGATGCGTTTAAAAATTGTTGACAAGTGTAAAGTGAGTGATTAGCCTTGCACATAAAACACTGCTTATTTCGTGGTGCAGGCTGATCGGATTTATTGGTTGAAATATTACAGTGTACCTTATTATTTTGTTTGTTACTGTGTGCTGTTGATTTGTGAGTGTTGTGATTCGAATGTAATGAGTCTAACATTTCCGCATGCGATTTTAAAAACCCAAGTAAATCATCTAATTTAAACTTTGTATTTGAACTAGTTTTGATTTTAAAAGTTATAGTTTTATATTGTTCCCATTCTCTCTCCGTAGTCTCGTCAAGTTTAGAAACAACAATATAATTAATAAGTGTATCCCATGCCTCCGTCGGTTCTCCCAATACCTTCAAAGCGCGTAAATTTTTTAGAATAGAATCAATTAATTTTCGTAACAACATGGGTGATTCTTTTGTTAATTTTTGAATAGTAAATAATGATTTAACATGATTGTGTATTAATAAATCATTATTGTTGAATCTATTCTGAAGTAACTCTAAAGCAACAAGGTAATTGTTCGAGGATAACTCTAACTGTTCTATGACCAGAGCAGCACTACCTTTTAATGATGATTTGAGGTAGTGAAATTTTTGTATGTTTGAGAGCTTAGATTCATGGATTAGTGACATAAAAGTATCTCTGTAAGTAAGCCAGTGTTCACATGAGCCGTCAAACGAAGGGAGGGTAATAATTGGTAATTTCACGTCGTCCGTTCTAGAATAGACAGGACTACTAGAACCTTCGCTAACGTCCGGGCCACTCAATAAGCACTCAGCCTGAGACACTACACTATAATAGAAATTTTCAAACATATCTCTTTGATCCAATTGATCCTCGAGATCTTTTTCAGGAACCAATTCCTCAATTCTTGTTTGTAAATCATTAAATTCCTGGAATATGCTTTCAGCATTTTTTGTACGTAACCTTAAATCTACTTTTTGATTGGGATACATTAAATTTACACTATTCAGGGTATTCAGATAATTGGAAAATCTAGTTAATCTACCTTTTGTAATGCCTCTTTTTCTAATAAGATTAGAGTACATGGCTTCATCACCTGGAACGCTTAATTTAACTGGTGATTTAGCCCTAGGTTTTTCAACTACCTCGGATGTGCTCATCTTGGATTGCAAAAGAAACTGATGTCAAGTAGGTAGATAAGTAGGTACTTACAGTTTTATGATTGTTACACACCTGGTACACTGATAGGTACTGCACTGCTAGACAAATTAGGATACCTAATGTAATTTTGACTGAATTGAAAAATGAAAAAAGAACACACACAGATTCGAAAATATGCAGGTATACTGAGGTTTAGGAAGAAAAGTGAGATGGATGGCCGTACCGAATGATTATGATGCGCAATGATTCGAAAGCCTCCTCTTCAAGCTCCAGCTATTCAAGCACCAGGTGAAGCGTGTATTGTATGCTTGTATAGTAGACCATCAGCTGTCTGCATAAGCGCCAATTAATCGTCCACGTCCACAGGTCGACAGCCCAATCGCGTTCGTAGATTCGACTCGTAAAGGACCAAAATATGTAGCGGCTTTGAGGGCAGTAGAAAATGACTAAAATGTACTGATTTGAACGACTTATAATTGCGAATAATAAAAATACATAAATTTGCGTGGCAGCCCGTACAAAGCTTTTCGATCAAGTCTAGTGTAGAAGAAATATTACAAGTTTGCAGATCCCTCCTCCGCGCACCCTGGCGTCCGATTGGTGCAATATCACGTCATGACCAATCACAGCGCGTGCTTTCGTGTGGCGTGATATGTATGCATATGCAGCTGTGTGAGTGCCTCAACAGGGGTATTTAGCACAGAGTCCCGTTTCATTTTACGCTAATTTAGTTTTATTTTGCTATGTTGCATTTTTCCATGAGTACGGCTGTTCGCATTTATGCGCTTTTTGTTTTGAATTTTGTGTGGTAGTAACATAGCCGTGTCTCTGACCGTGTTCGTGGGCGCGACCTTGCGCGGAATCTGCTGCGTTGCAAAGGTCGGCGATTATTCATCGTAGCTCGTTTATTTCAATAACCATAGGCGTAGCGAATCTGTCCAAAATTGTGGTATGGGCTCCGCAATTCTAATTGCAGCCACCACTTGGCTGTCGCTGGTTTGCTCGAACGGTGCGCCTGGATTTTTGGCAGGCGTTCCAGCGATTTCTGGTGCCATGTCGCGGTCGGTTTCGGATTAGTTAGCCTCTTGAAATTCCAGCTGGTGGGACCCGCTTCTAGGAAGCCAACTGGAATGTGCTATCCGCGAATGTCGTGGTGGTTAGTGATCAGTCGAGACCGGCAGGCAAGATACCAGGTCCGTCGCTCAACTAGGATCACGTCGTCGGTAGGCTCGTGGGCTAATGGGCAATTTTCCCAATATTTATAGCGCCACGGTGATCAACTGAGTCCGGCAGGCAAAAACCAGGTCCGTTGCTCAGTAATCACGTCGGCCTACATCACGTCGGGTTTACCAATATTGCGGGCTGTGTGGAGAGATACCACAATTGGATTCACTTGTTTATTGATTAATTATTATTGTTAATCCTACAGCTTATATACTAATATTTACAAGTAATTAAAGAGTGGGGAATCGTCAGTCTTTGGTTTATTGCTGACTGACGATTCTGTTGTTATGGCAGGACGTGATTCTTATTTATTCAATTATTATTTATATAATTATATTTCCTGATAGAAATCACGTCCCGTGTGTACGTGCCATACGTTGCACTACTAGCAGGGCCGTCTTAAGGCTATATAGCGCCAGGGCGCGAAACTCAGACTGCGCCCCCTCGGCCCCTCCGCCCGGTCAACAAAAAAAAAATGCAATAAATTTTTGATTTTTCATTTATTTTTCTCTAAGATCTGTAATCTATCTGTATTTTAAGTGCGTTCCCTTTTTCTGTTTTGGGGACCCGATGGTTTCTTTTTACCATCCCCTAAATCGGCCATCTGCAATCAAATAGATCATTTAGCATATAAATATTTCACTCACTTCAATGAAATTATATGAAAGTAAACTTACTTAAATAAAATGTTATATGTTATAAGTATAAATTATTATTTATAAATATATTTATGTAATAAAATTTAAATGACCAATATCAAGCCCAAGTAAAGTAGTTATCATAAATTATAAACTCACTCGTACTTATTGTGTGTGATTATGATTAATGATTACAAATACCACGATATGGCATCAATTAGGTATGTAAGTTTATTTTTTATTAATTAATTAGTAGGTAGGTACATATATCAGTATTGTTACTATGTTCTAATGTAACAGTAGTTATATCTCAATGATTGTAAGTAATTGTAACCGTAACAAAAATAGGTAACTCTGTAAAAATAAAATTTACTTACCTTGACAGTATTAATTTCCGTTGTTTATGATTAAGCAGTACGCACTGAAAAAACTCCATCCATTTGCAAATTATTTTTTTACGAAAACAAAACACAATCAATTAAATGGATATTGATGGGCCTAACTGAATTTCCACTTGCTAGAATCAATCACAGTCTAAACTGCTAGAATTTTTAGTGTTCACTCGGCGGCTATCGCAAATAGGTATGACGAAAAAAAAAATTCAAAAATTAAGGAAAATAAATGGATTTAATATTTCTTTAACGTTTCACAGCATTAAACAAAATCAAACTTTAATTTTCATGCAATAAGATTCAATTGAAGAGGTGAGTGGATGAAGGACGTAACTAACAATTTCTAAATATCGAGATAATCGGCTTCAAAGTTTGAACATTTCATTTGCAATTATTATCTTTTCTTATAATTTATGTCGTAATATTATGGGGTCAAATTATAGTAATTGTCCATATTTATTATCGGAGATGCATAAACATACAAATAAGTGGATGGAAATTTATTTATTTGAAAAACTGTGCATATACATTCTTCTTCCATTGACAATGTAATAGAAATTACGAATATTAAGATTGGAAGAAGGTAGTATGTAACATTAAATAATATAAAAACATGCGTATATTGCAAATTTATCAACTTAATCTTAGGCAACGAGGTTATGTTATCAATATTGATATTCAGGTTTCCAGATTTTATATGTTTTTTAAACATTAGCTTACGTTCTCTCAGAAATAAACTAGTAAGTTGGTACTTTATTTTCTTCCATCTTTAATGTCTACTGCTAAACCTTTTTACCATATCATCACCATCTCAGAGTTGAATACCGGTAACACTACAAACTTTTTACACTTATGAACAGTCAAGACAGTCATTCATCATCATCTTTACATTAGTCTTTCACCCCGGAGTCCGTGATCCGCTTTCCAGCTTTTACATTTCAACTTTACACGGTCTTGGGCACCTAAGGTGTGAGACTATTGGCCCGCATATCATCCTCCTAAACGTAAAGTCAGCACTTTTTGGGTCTACCCTCTTACCGGGGCTCGGTGCAGGTGGTATGGCTAAACGTAGCCAAGCCAACATGACAAGGCTGCCCCGGATGCGTGACTTCCTCAGGCTATGCTTAGGTGTACCCAATCCATCCACCGCAGCATATTCATCTCCGTAACAAGCAGCTCCTGCTTGTGTTGCCCTAGAAAAGGCCATGCTTCGCAGCCGTGTAAGCGGACAGGTTCTTGGGGTCACAAATGCTACTTGTTACCTTACGCAGCTTGACCCATACAGCATGAAGTACGCCATATACTCGGTCGTCGCCACATTTAACTTCGGGCGGGGAGCAAGCGCCACCTTTCATCACTGTCATCAAACTACCTCTGTCCAATCCACCAGTGCGATACAAACAGCATAAATGAGCAGCCGCGGAGTCTCTGATGCTGTTCGACAGAACGTTTAATACCAGGTTTAACAGAAACAGACATCCTTTCCTTGGTGAGTACTTCAACAGTCTTTTTTTTTATGTACATACTACAAAATACACACAGTACAGTACAGTATTATGTCACACGACACCCAAGTGGTTTAATTAGCCAGTTAAGTTAAGGAGCAACTCGGAGGGTTTCCGAGCGGAGTCGATTTCAATTAGGAGTGGAATTGGTTTGGAGTCGGTTCGGAGTTGCAGGTAGTAGAGTGGAGTAGAATGGAGTTGGAATGGGGTTGGAGTGGAGTTTAGAGCCCGAGTGGAGTCGGTTTGGAGTAGGAAGGGAATCGAAGTGAATTCGGTTAGGAGTCGGTTCGGAGTTGGATTAAAGCCGGTTTGGAGTTGGTATGAAGTCGGTGTGAAGTCTAAATTTCGAAGCGGTGGGAGTCGGTTTAGAGATGGTGCGAAGTCGATTTGGAACCTGTGTGGACTCGGATTAGAGCCGGAATGGTGTCCATTTTGAGTCTGTTTGGAGTTGGAGTTGGAATGGAGTAGCAGGGAGGTGGAGTCGAGTCGGTTGAGAGTTGGAATCAGTTTGGTGTTTGAGTGGGAGTGAAGTTGGAAGGAGTCGGAGTAGAGTAGGAGGGAGGTGGATTGAAGTTGGTTTGGAGTCAAAATGGAGTCGCCTTGGACCTGAAGCAGAGTCGGTTTAGAGTCGAGTTGGAGTTGGAGGGAGTTCGAGTGGAATTGGGAAGGACTCACAGTGGATTCGGTTCGGAGTTGGAGTGAAGTTGGTTTAGAGTTGCAGAGGAGTCGGTTGTGAATCGGAGTGGAGTCGGCTTAGAGTCGGAGTGGAGTCGGTTTGTAGATGGAGTTGGAGGGAGTCGGGGTGGAGTCTGAATGAAGTCGGTACGGAGTCAGAGCGAAATCAGATTGGATTCTTTTATATTTGACATGCAATGCGTGAAGTTCGGTAACACATGCGCGATGTTGGCTGCTGATGCGCAACATGACATATCTTCAACGATTGATCATTTGTGGACTTAACAAAAATTTTCCACTGCTGCGCGTCTTCGTTGTGCGAGAATTTTGCACAACATGGTACGTAACAATGTTGCCTAATGGCTATTAGGTTTCAAGGAGGGCATTAAAAGCTGAAACCATATATTGTATAGACACAGCTACGTAAGAAAAACGGTCTGGAAAATCGGTTTTGCTTGAGTTAGCTAATGTCTATATTGTTCTTTAAACTGACAATGTGTGCACGTCATGGCATGTATGTATGACGCCGTTTTGTCACACTTGTGACGTCCATAGAGTTTGTATAATAGTCTTAGATTAAAAGATTCCATCTGGTATAAAAACGACATAATGAGCTAATATATTTTGACATTAATCTGTACAACATAGTGCGCCTTTTTGTACTGTCATGTATAACGGTAACAAAAAGTTGCTCTTTGTTGTTAGTCAAGTAGTGATTTTTCAGAATAATTACTACGTTTTTGTTATATACAGCCAGTCTAGTAGAATACATAGAAGAGCAGCAAATAAAGCATCGTGGCAGTGCATTTTCCTGCACATAACCCCTTCTTCCATGGAAGAAATACGTTTAATTAACCAATTTCAAATGGAAGAAGGTGTTAAGTCACATACCTCCTTCTTCCATGACACTTTTGCCATTTTTGTTGCAGTTATGTCCTTCATCTTCTGGTATTTTTGAAACTGAGCTTAAATTGCGGGGTTTTTTGGTCTAATATAGTTTATATACACCTATAACCGCCATTTAATGCAAAAAATCAAAAATCTCAAAAATGTTAGTTACGCCCTTCATCCACTCGCGTCTTTAATTGTCATAGGTCGTCTAATGACATCAATCAGTAACCGACACTCAGAGCCGCATCGCGAACTTACATTACAATATACACCCTAATGTCCTAATTATTGAGGCCATTTTGCTTAAAGTGCGGACGCCAGGCGGCTAGGTCAAAGGGCCTCTTTGAATGGAGATATTGCCGCGTGCGTGTTAAATTAATTTAATTTTTATCCGTATCCTAATAAGAGCTATTTTACCTTGCATATCGTGAGCGGGATGACACTTGCCGAAAGGCAAAAGTGACAATAATAGGTACAATGGTAAATTTTAATATTGGTTGATGCCTATATTTTTATGCATGTAGGGGTTTAATTGACGTAAGTGTACGAAACATGGGAATGGCGTTAATATTGTACTTATGAGATAAAGGGTAAATTAGGAAATATCGAAATGTTTAGAGCTCGGCCTGCGCCCCCTCGGGCTACGCGCCCGGGTGCGGCCGCACCCTTGAACCCCCGGTTAAGACGGCCCTGACTACTAGTGAACAATTGTTTTGATTGGTCGTATATCTTTAACACCAAACTAGCCTAAAATATGCACACTGCAAAACGAAAACATACCTTATTCAATCGTTTTAGTGATTACTTTTATATAGATAAAAAAAGGAATTTACGACGTTTTGTATCTGGATCAAACTTGCTTCTCACTCTAACTCTATTCCGAAAAAGTTCAACTACTCCCCAACAGATGTCCGTTTATTTCAAGAATGTTATTTAAAACCTTAAGCGTTAGGTATACGGTTGATATTACTTTGAAGTATTATCTCTCTCACTCTAACTCGTTAATATTAACGCTAGACCGGTGACATAAAATTTTGGCAATATCGATAGATTTGAAATTTGTTTTCGTAATGTCAAATGATTCCAAACGCTGTTAGTAATTATAATCTAAGAGTACTAAAAAAGAGGGATTTTATAGCTTGTTGAACTGTTTTTTATTAACGATTAAAAATGTATGAAGACGTCAAACTACGTATCTACCTATTTAATTGAAATAAAACAAGTGTCCATTTATAGTACATATTTTATGTAACTGTTGCAAAATAAAAACGTTTTCACACTATCCGGCGCATCCGATATCCGATATTAGTGTCGGCTCCGATATCGAAGGAAATAAAATAAAGTAGAAAAAGATGTTGAAAATAATTGCTAGGATATTTTTTCTTTTTTCATCCAGTCTGTGCGATCGAGCAAATGGCCGAATCGGACCGATTTTATTGAATATATGTGGTGACGGCTATCGGCGTCAGACACCCAATATCAGAAAATGTGAAATCGTTATACTTAAAATACAAGTGCGAGTATTTTACAGTATCAGACGGGTGTTTTAAGACCATATTACGAGCAGTTTCATACACTACTTTGAAATAATTAATTTAATTAGCATAAAATGAGAAAACGTAGAGCACCAAAATCTATTTGCTGATCGCATATGCATGTTGCGCCGCGTTCACAAACTAGAAAATATCCAGCTGGAGTTGTTCAATTCGGAAGTTTATATTTTTGTATGTTTGTACGCGCATAGCTTCGTCATGTGTAGACAAATTTGCAAAATTCCTTCTTTGTTCGAAAGAAGACTATTCCGGAATGATACCATTTATTTTTTGTAAAGATCCGATAAAGGGTTTCAGAGAGAGAAAACGAAACACTTCAATATTAGATGCTCTCGACAGGTTGCAGCGACGTACGGTCCGCATTATCGGAAATCCTGAGGTCACGAGTACCCTCGAGCCTTTGCAGCTGCGTAGAGATGTTGCTTCCTTGGCAGTATTTTACCGTCTCTACCATGGCGAATGTTCTGAAGAGCTATTCCAATTAGTCCCACCCTCTCCTTTCCTATACAGGACGACACGTGCAGGACTTAGATGTCACCCGCATACGGTGCAGAACATTCCTTCAAGAACCAAGCGGTTCGGTGACTCTTTCCTTGGTCACACAATTAAGACCTGGAATTCCTTGCCAGCTCACGTGTTTCCCTCTTCCTACAGTCCCGGGTCCTGTAAGCGGGGCGTGAAAAATCATCTGATGAGGCCGTCAAGCTGAGTGCCACCATTGTTAACATGGCACGTGTGTATAATGGTGGCCCTCTCTCCTGAGACTTTGCCTTCAGCTTACCATTAGGCAAGGTAAAGTCAAATTGACGTGTCCTTTATAAAAAAAAAAAACTAACTTTTAAACTCTCGCGTTCCATGATATATAATTTAGAAAACGGGAATTAACGCGATCATGGTATAGGTACTTACATACCTTTGATTGCCTGACGTTTCGACCAGGTTACACCGGCCGTGATCACAGGCTGACTGAGGTATATAGGTAAGTACCTATACCATGATCGCGTTAATTCCCGTTTTCTAAATTATAAAAAAAAATAAACCAGGAAATCAGCAGTAATTGCTGCAAACGCATATTATTGCTATGTCTATGCCACTACACATCATAACATCACGCCCATTTCCTTTGAATGGGTATACAGAAGTGTTCAGAATGTTCCGTGATATAAAAAAAACAATAAAACCATTTGACAAAAGTTTATAAATATTTAAAAAAAAAGTAGATATCGATAAAGTTTGACTACATCACTAAATGAATAGCGAAGAAAGTTCTAGAATAAATAAGTATGACATATCTATTGTGTGTAATCAAAAACAAGCTTTATTGATATGTGGTAAGGTTGTTTTTTATTTTATTTTATTTCTTTGCATTTCAATAAGATTAGTTATAAATTCTGCTATATCCTGACTTATCGATGGTATAAAACGCCTCCATTTCGAATATTTATGCTCCTACTATCATCGGTGCACTACAAAATGACCCAGTATGGCATATTTCTATTAAATAGTATTAAATAACACACGGTCCAAAACTGTCAAATACACGTGATGACAGATACGACTGAAGGTTGAAATTGTAAGAGCTTGCAAATCTCCGCATATCAATGACACGCGTGCCACGCCTACTTCACACTTCCATCGTTTTTTCTGTTCCGTGATTTTTACACATAAAAACTCGAATTCACAACAATTTCGGAAAATAAAATAGCACAACGATGTGCCACTGTTCGTTTTCCCGCCAAAAATCCGGTGTGGCAGTCGCAACACGCAATGTTGCCAATATGGTCTTTTTATTTTACCAGATCTTTTATTGTTCAGATATAACTTTAATAGTAGTTGAACCGTAGAACTTAAGAAGTTATATTCGTGCGTTTCCATCCATCCTTAGGATGTTAGGATGTGATCAAGTGAAACACCTAGAAGATGATTGTTTTAAAAAAGATGGACTAATAGATGCAACATCATATCAACTGAGAGTGATAGTGATACAGAATCTGATTACGTATGTGACACTTAAAAAAGTGAAAACAACTCTTTACTGATGAAAAAAATAACCATAAAAGTATACAACCTCATGATATCCTCACAAAAGACACAAAAAAAAACACCTAGGTACTGTGCATTTTGACTACCAACATGTTGTTATGTGACAAAGAGATTAAATATGCCGGGTAAGTATAATTCCCACTACTAAAACATAAAAGAATGTGCTGGCAACTCTGTCATGGCCCCAACTAATCAACAATCAGTATGGCTGCAGTCATTCCTAGTTCCACTTTTTGTCGCGGGACTTATTCTTATTTTGTGGCGTTGACTCTAGTTTGAAGAGCAGCTGTTTAATCGATTAGCAAACGTATTAAAAAAAAGTTAGAAAATACGTAGGTTTGTTTTATACACCGTGAACCTAGATACCTACTTTTAAGGGTTATAATATTTAAACTATCATGCTAATTACTCTGTATCTAATTTTAAGTAAAAACAAAATATCCAAGAGTAAATCGATTAAAACTTCTTCAAAAGCAAAGTCGACTAATTGTGTGAAATCGAATAGATAACGCATGAGGACATCACTATTTTAAGAAAAACAATGGGCTGTCAAAATGTACAGATTGGAATGGTTATGGTTGACAAACAGAGTAGATATGGCATTTGCAGGGATTAATAGACACCTTGATTAAGCTATTGAAATAAAAGATAAGTAGGTACCGACTTTAGCAAATAAAAAATCTGTCGCCTTTTACTAAACTTACTTTTTGATCTTCTTTCATCTTCAGTTAACGTATCCCAATCTTGTGTTAACATGTTACATATTTCCAACCAAGCGGAAATCTTTTTCTCCTTGTCGTGATAATCCTCATTGGAAGTGTCCCACAGGCAAGGGTGGCTTTCAATGCACAAAATTAAATTCTCCGTCTCAGACATGACGTCAAATCTCAACTCGAAACACGTCCAGCAGCAAAGGCTTGCGGCGTCAACTGAAATAATTCAAAATCTGACTCCGGTGCCGGATCGTTCTGTACCCGGTGCGCTCAATCACAGATAACCTAAATAATTGAGTTAACGCACGTTTATCTGAGCAATTCGTTTTTTGTGTGGAAAATCCGTTCTTACTGTATGAAATAATAGACTTATTAATAAATTCAGAGAGATATTCCGTGCCGACTATTTATTAGAGTTTTCCTTAAAAATATTTTACAATAAATATAGTAGCAAGTAAAACACTAAGCCTTAAACGTAAATTTGTTTAGAGCTTCCGTGCATATGCGCGTACTTTTCGACTTTAGTTCATGTCGTTTGCCAGCATCATATACGAAAACCTTTATTAGAAATGGGACTATTCGGCCGTGGCCGCGAACCACGGTACAGTTAGGCAGATAGCTCGACCCTGGTCATGTCACAGCATGTCGTTTATGTACAGCACGGGGGTGCTACTGTGGCGGAGGAGCTCAAGCCACCCATCATAGGTTATATCAATCGAATCGCTTTTTTAACAAGCTCCCTAATAAAATTAGGAATTTACCTGTGGATAAATTAAAAATGTAATTATGACTAAGGCTATTATAAAATCCAAGAATATTTAGATGATAAAGAAGCTTGGAAATGAGCTGTTCGCTCAACTATGCTACTCAAGCAAACTATTGTATTTTAGACGTAAGTGGATTAAGCAAATGTTTGTAAAAAGACCAAAAAAAAAAATTGCCCGCTGAGTTTCTTGCCGGAGTCTTCTCAGGTCGGGACTCGATTCTCTCGCGACTTGAGGTCAAAAATTATGCCGGTAACTATACCAATGAAAGACAATATAGTTATTCAAAATACTATTTATTTAGGAATACAAAATTATACATAACACAAATGATGACTTCATTTGTTCTTCAATTCAGTCTTTAGTTTAAAAATGGTACAACCTGCAACAAATGTAGCTTAACAAACATTAATTACATATTTTTTGTACATTGAACGATAAAATTAAGCAACTTTTGCAGCTGATTGTATCAAGTCTGAAATACAAATGCTTTTATTTATTCAATTAAATAAATTCTTATATTTTAAACAATTCGTTTTTGTCAATAACAATATCATGGCTGTTTGAGATTATTTCTTTCATTGTAGGGATTGGCAAATAGGATCAAAGGGTAAATATCTAGAAATAAAATGGTCAGATACATTCTGTAGTTACTTTACTTTAAGTGAAGCTATTTACTTAACTAAGCAGAAACAATCTTAATGTGATTTTTTATATGTCTTATTTAAAAACTAGTTCATAAATATTTTTCTGTTTAGAAATCATAGTTTATTTGCGAATACAGTTACAGTAAGTTATTACACAGATTTGTAAGATTGTTCAATCCATATTTTGAAGACTGAAAACCAAATTTGAACCACAAGTCAGTCAGTTATGTTTTTATAAAATGTCGCCACAAGATTGTGTACCTTCAGTTAAGTAACTACTTAGCTAATCGAATAGTAGGGTTCAATAAATAATTTTACAAAATAAATCTAACGACCATGTTATTTCTATTCACCCATTGATTCGTATTCACCATGTTTTCACAGTATGCAGATACGGAAACCTGAATACTTCATTTAAGGTAAAAGCACCAATGGTGGCTACTGACCCAAAAGTGATTCTTTCGAAAAAAAAAAACCTTTATTGTAAGAAAAGTCACCTAATGACATTTATAACACATGTTTAAAAATTCGTTACTCTTTCGTAAGTAAATATCGAATTTACTTTCATTTAGTTAAGGGTAGTGATTTTTATAGGTGTGATTGCTTATTTATTCATTCACTATGTTTAGTATAGATGTTATAAATCTAATATATAAAATTCTCGTGTCACAGTTTTCGTTGCCAAACTCCTCCGAAACGGCTCGACCGATTCTCATGAAATTTTGTGGGCATAACCGGGTAGGTCTGAGAATCGGCCAACATCTATTTTTCATACCCCGATTCGCGATAACCGACATCCACGCGGGCGGAGCCGCGGGCGACAGCTAGTGATATATATAAGTTGTTGACCTACTTAAACCATGACCGTATTTTTGACGTGACAACGTCTTATAAATTGGTTTGCCGGGTGACACTTCAAGAAACTGCGTTACGTTCCGCTCACGTTATGCGCTCACAATGAGAGCGAGTGAGAGGCACGCGTCCCTTCCACTCGGGCATGGTTAGCCCGCCTAAGAGCGAGAGAGACAGACATAAAATTCATCCTTCTTCCTACTATACGAATGAATATTCACATTAAAATTATTTTACCACTCAAAGTCGTTGTCACGTAAAACTTTCGCCCGTATACCGACTTTACAGGCAACCAATTTTTATGGCTAAATTTTCTATCAGTTTTAAGTGATTGTCCATTAATGTACTTGAGACATGGTGTATAATAATGTTAATTAAAATAAAATTATAATAGTTGTTAAAGCTAAATCTACAAAAGTTAAAAGATAAAGATAAATTTAGTTGTAGAAACATGTGTACAGATGATGTTACATGATAGTGCATTGAGTTTCAACATGTTCTGTCAATGTAGACGTACAAATGTGAGTACTCGCGAGTTTTTTTTATGAACACGTGACAGGCATATTAAGGTTCCTTTATTAATTACATATTTTTGGTCTTAAATCATTTGACAATCATAGTTTACTTAATTCTACTGAATATAGTTAAATTTATTTATTATCGGTCATAATGTTGCTGTAATAGTTAAAAAAAAGGATAGAAATTATTTTTCTGTAATGAATATTTTAAATTTTGTAGATTGAAGTTTGATTTGTTCTTTAAGTGTCTACCATTAGTGCTTTTACCTTACAGAATGTTCAAGGTGCATATTATTATGTCCTTAGTATTTTAAAACGGGAAAAACAGACCATATAAAATTATTGCAAGGCAAGCTGAATTTCTGAGCAAAAAACCGAGCGATGCGCCCGGCCTATAGCGGCAATTGGCCGGCGTACATTGGGTATTTTAATTTAGTTAAAATATTTGATTCAACTGAGCTTATTAAAATATTAAAAGAGCGTGAGAATTTGCATCTGTTCTTATTATATCGTTTTTATATATCTTTAATCATCTACCCAACCTATACCGGATGGAGGGGGAAAGCCGAAGGCCACTGGCAGTACCTACTCCGGGTACACTACACATTGGCATAATTTTTCTTTTTTTTTCCTTTTTATCTTTATTTATTCTCTATTTTATTAGGAAAGCTCAATGAAAAGAGAATTTCATAGAAAAACATCACTGCGGAAAATAAATGGCGGCTAAAGGTGCTTTTCCACCAGAGGGGCAAGACGAGACGAGGCGAGAAGATAATTGAAATCGCACTGACCCTTTTCCACTAAAAATTGCCATCGCGAGCTCGCGCGTGACCGCCGCGCCCCGCCGCCCGTATGCTTCATATATAAATGTATTTTAGACAGCTCACACACAATGCTCGATATAACTTTATTCTAGCGTCTATGCCGAAAACTCCGAATACAAAATAAGCGGTCAATATTCACGTCAATCCACACTGTTTCCACCAAAGATGCACTGGCAGAGGATTGAAAATTTGTTATACAAATTTCAATTCTCTCCTCGCCTCGCCCCGCCTAGCCACACTGGCGGAAAATCACCTTGAAGGTGATTTATACTCTATAACGGAAACCAATACGGTTCATTTTTGCACAAACAAATATTTCAATTCACGCCTCGCATATTCTCGTCAATCCACACTGTTTCCACCAAAGATACGCTGGGAGAGGATTGAAAATTTGCCATACAAATTTCAATTCTCTCCTCTCCTCGTCTCGTCTCGCCCCTCTGGTGGAAAATCACCTTCAGTCGTGCTTTTTTTTGTAGAAATGTTATTTCATGAAATTGTTGTTTTTTTTTCACCACATCAAAAAAAATATGCTTAAGAATATGTAGAGTACCCGGAGTACTACCTTCGGCTCCGGGAGCGTTCCCCTTACAACCGGTAAAGTAAATTATTTGATAATAAAAAAATTATGACGTCACTATTGTTTATATTCATACAAGTTTCCTAATAACTTACCGTTTTTGACATTTATTAAAAAGTGACTCATTTGACTAAACACTAGACATTCTATTACCGTCAGTGTCACGATCTTGACTACAAAGTTATAAAATGATCTTATTTTACCATACATAATATATGTCGCAGCCAACTAGCTGGTCAATTAACCGCCTAGGCTCTTTACTGAACCAAGCCAAGACCATGAAGATGAAGACACCATGTTCAGTATCAGTTTATAACTCGAGAAAGTCTACCAATTACGGAACTATTGGGAGAAAAAGTCTCACTAGTTCCGCCACGGAACTAGTGGGAAAAAAGTCTCACTAGTTCCGCCACGGAACTATTGGGAAAAAAAACTAGTTCCGCCACGGAACTATTGGGAAAAAAAAGTCTCACTAGTTCTGCCACGGAACTATTGGGAAAAAAAGTCTCACTAGTTCCGCCACGGAACTGTTGGGAAAAAAAGTCTCACTAGTTCCACCACGGAACTATTGGGAAAAAAAAGTCTCACTAGTTCCGCTACGGAACTATTGGGAAAAAAAGTCTCACTAGTTCCGCCTCGGAACTTCTTCCACGGGACTACTGGGAATAAAGTGATTAAGCTAGTTGGCGGTGACACATACATACTTATTATCAAGAGCAAATCTAACAGTTTTATTGATTTAAATTGTATTACCGTCCGAACTAAAGGTGTGTATCAAATATTAAATCATTTTGAGTACATGGTTTGTCAAGATTTATCTAAAGCTGACGGTAACCAATTGAAATTAAGCTTACATTTTTACACCATAAGATGTACGTCCCAGTCTCGCTATAGCGAGTCAATATGCCTACAATGCAATGCTCTATAACTAGTTGGACTGTCTATTGCATAGAAAATGACAGCTTACTTTTGTGTTCATTTGAAGCGCCACCGTGAGTGTACTGAGAACTAACGTTGTTCGTTGCTTTCATTTATGCGTTTACCATAAAAATGTCTAAAATGGACATATTGTTAATTTGATACATATGAAAATTATCGATACCAAGACAATTGTTGTCAATCATTAGTATTAGTTCCAAGTACACTCACTACTGCGCGCCGCAACTATCAGCGCCAATCTGGCGATTTTCAATTGGACACAATATATGGGTACCGATCACCAGTCCAGCGAGTGCTATTGCAAGTCAGTGCTTACAACGAAACATCCGCAATTATAAAGTAATTCGTACCCGCCAGGGCCGCGTTGATCTCGCGATTTAGGTCTAAGATACGTGTCTCGAGGTATACGTGACAATTCAGTTCGAATGAGATAGAATTCAGTGTTGTCAGAGACCCAATGACCCAATTCACCTCCTTCATGCACACAAGCCAATTGATGACGATAAATTAGCGAATTTGTTGGAGAACTAGTCATAACGTGAAAGAACGCGCAAGCGAGCGGACGTCTTGTTCTATACAATATGTCAGCGCGAGCCGACATTTTGTATAGACCAAGACATCGCTCGAATCGTAACCAGAGCGATCAAAGGCGCGGTTTATACAGAAGAGACGTGATGGGGACATTTGGCGGTAGTTGACAATTTAACTCACACAATATAAACCTTATGTAGTGTACCATAACGTCAATCACGTGACGCGCCACTCGATGCCATGGCGCGTCACTTTAGTGGCGGGACGTCGCCTGAAGGCGCGGTCGCAATTCTCCTCAAGACAAAAACGACTTTATTTTATACTACATACGGTTTATATTGTGTTACTTAAATTGTCCGCCACGTCATACGTCCCCGCCACGTCTCTTCTGTATGAACCGCGCCGTAGAACGTAGTCGGTATTTATCACGTGAATAATCGAGGGCAAGATTCGCATACATGTTACAGTTCACGATTTTGTGAACGTGTGGGAAGTCATTAAAGTTTATACAAGCTATAAGTATATAGCTACATGTTATGTGCTTAATCTGATTTTCTGGCGGGTTCGCCGTTTCGGCTTTTTCCATGTTGTATTCCAAGGGTCCGATTTTGACATTTCCTTGATATATTTTAAATACGCCATACTGAAACAAAATGAATAGTTATTTGTGCAACAAGTGAGCAAAATTGTTTTTAGCTACGTGTTCTGACTTTGAGTCCTGAGGTATTCTAAGATTGAATCACAAGCGTGGTGAGGGATTCAAAGGCACGAGATGCAAATAATTATGCTCTCGTGAGGCACACATCACTTTTCACTTCAGCAGCGAGAACACAAAATAAGTATTGTTCAGAAGATAACACAACGAACAGGAATTTCCAAAATAATGTCTCCATTATTAGATTTTAAAAGTATCTATGTTAATTTCATGCCATATTCATACAATTCATACAAAATTATAAAATCCATACAATCATACAATTCATACAATCCATACAAGCCATATAATTCATACAATCCATACAAAATTATAAAATCCATACAATCATACAATTCATACAATCCATACAATATATTACAATCCATACAAGCCATACAATTCATACAATCCATACAAGCCATATAATTCATACAATCCATACAAAATTATAAAATCCATACAATCCATACAATTCATACATAATAATTTATGACTAAAACTTCGCTGTAATTTGCTTATGCTGTGTTGGTTCCTATTAGAGTATAATAGGACCTCCCAATCCCTCCCCATGGGTGTAGTAAAGAACGCCGGGATAGGGCGGTTTTCCTTCCGACACTAAACATACAGTCTATGACTAAGTGCTCGGTAGACGGATATAGGCTCGCCCCCTATTACGTGAACTAAACGCTGGTGTTAATATACCTCTGCCTATCCCTTTGAGGATTTACAGGCGTGAGTATAATGTATGTATTTTGTAAATTGTAATTATGTTCAGCTGCTTTTACCAAAGCATGCGTCGTCATTCTAAACTTACTCATAGGTATTGGCAGGCACTCTCGTCACTTGAATTCTTGTCTCTTCAGCTGGATAGCCATCGGGCGGTCTGCAAGAAACATAATATCTATGTAAGTACTAGCTCTTGCCCGCGGCTCCGCCCGCGTGGATGTCGGTTATCGCCTAGCGTTCTAAAATAAAAGTAGCCAAGTTAGTTTTAAATAAAATCACAGACCCCTACGCGTCCCCGAGGAGGGCCAGACCGAGAGGAATGGCGCTGGATCAGCTGGGGTGCGAGGGATAAGTCGCAAGACAACCGCACCCTCCGGCCTAGCACATCGACCCACAGACGGCGTGTGGTTTAGTCATAACCTCCCCCTCGGCTCCGAGGGGGAGGGGGGGGTATCCGTGGGCATTTTCTTAATCAAATCGTAATTAAATTAAAAAGTATTAATATGTACGTAAACCTATAGGAAAAGACCACATGTAAAAAAAAAAAGGGCGGTATTTGAATCACATGCATATTCCAAATGGCTTGTGTTAAGAATGGGTTCACGTCCGTAGTAGCCAAGATTCACGGAGTTGTGACAGAAACGATGCTTGCTGCATACTACTTGCCTACTGCATGCTACATGCCTGCAACACGCGTATTTTATTTATTTTACGTATTTTATTTATTTATATTTAGATATATAGAAGTAAAATATTTCTTAAGTAATACATTTGCGAAACCTGTATTGTGTCAAATAATTATTTTTATAGTAATATGCTTATACTGTTGATTGATGGCACTTGGTGGAACTTGCTACACATTTTCAATGAAAACACTTGCTTTGATAATGCCGTAAGGCGAAACCGGCCAGGAATTTAATAAATATGTAATGTGGAATAGTACTAGTGTTTTCATTGAAAAAGTTATAGTGATATGTTTGCGAAATGAAAGTGTATCAAATGATTAGTTTTTCAAACGTTGTTTGTAAAATGATCGTTAGTCATACGTTTTTTTGTTAAACAATAGTGAACGGTACGTTAGTGTCTACCAGTATAAGTATATATAGTCCGTTGTTTTTTAATTCGATAGTAAATTGACAACCGCAAATGTCAAATTGTGAAATAATGATACCAGCTTTTAATGCTTAGTGACGTGTTCGAAACTATCGACAATGTTTGTGGCCTAGTGGTTTCGCATTATTATATTATAAGAAAAAAGGTAAAATTAAAAGGTTTTTTAGTTTCGTACACTATCCATATAAGCTAACTATAAAATAACCTAACAAAATTTATCGACAACTTTCGATACTGTTGGCACATGACTATTTTTTAATTGCAATAAACTGGCAACACAGGTAATGTCATTTTACTATCTGAAATTAAAAAAAAAACAGACTATAGATATGTGTTGGTATTTGTTGGAATATATATTCAACAGCTGAGCGCATCTTCATCCTGAACTTACTTAAAGGTGTCAGCAGGCAAACTTGTCTCTTGGACTCTTATATCTTCAGGGTAGTCTTCGAGCAGTCTGCAACAAACAGATATAGTTGAAAACACATTTGCTGGATATCCCATGTTCGAATCCTGGTCAGGCCGAATTGGAGATTACTGTAATGACCACACAGTACAGTGATCTCAACCTGCCATCATCATCATCATGCTTGAGTATCGGTTGAGTAAAACGAGTGATATGACCAAAAGACAACCGAGATCCACGCAGGCGAAAGTCTGTTCGTGCCTTGGAAAGCAGTCGTTACGGGTAGTTGGAGCCCTAAAAATATCGGTGTCTAAATAATTATTTCACAAATGATGCAAGATAGGAATACTTAGTAATTAGCGATAGGATTAATTTGAATTGTTTTGCACATTATGGGAATGAATTTGTCGATCGCTTCCACCGCTTCAGCATATCCAAGTGGTGCGTGGCGTCAGCCCTACCTAGCGGGTCCATCTGTAAATCAGCGCTGTGCATATTCGAGAGATGGGGCTCTATTTAGGTTCGTAAATCGTGAAATGTATGATTTAATATAATATTGTACCAACTGTGATAAAATTCCCAATGCCTGAAAACAAAGATCTTTGACCAGTGCGTCCTACCTGTTATGACTTACGGTGCCGAAACGTGGACACTGACGGTAGGGCTAGTCCATAAACTAAAAGTCGCCTAGCGTGCTATGAAGCGAGCTATTCTTGGAGTTTCTCTGAAGGATAGAATTCGAAACGAGGTGATCCGACAAAGAACCAAAGTTACCGACATAGCTCGCAGAATAAGCAAGCTGAAGTGGCAATGGGCTGGCCACGTCTGTCGAAGGACCTGTGGCTGTTGGAGCAGACGAGTCCTAGAGTGGAGACCGCGAGAAGGCAAACGAGGGGCAGGGCGCCCCCTAGCCAGATAGACCGATGACCTGAAAAAGGTGGCTGGGACGGACTGGATGCGGAAGGCGGAGGATCGTACGAAATGGTGCACACTGGGAGAGGCCTATGTCTAGCAGTGGAATATTTGATCATGTGCATGTAAGAATAAATTTGTAATGTAAGAATACACAGTAGTACTATTAAAAATCAATAATTATACAAGCAACAATTTCTCAAATATACCAAAGGTATGGCGCAGTCATTACGGGTAGTTGGAGCCTTGAAAATACCAACATCTCTAACTGCAATGCTGAGGTATCATCAATGAGTGTTGAGGTCAGATGGCAGTCGTTTTACAGAAAATATAGAAGTTCAGGCAAAGCCACAGTACAGCGGACCCCAGACTCCGAGGTAAAAGCTGCGGGTGCGACTGGTATCAATTCTAGAATGAGTATGCCGGCTGTAAGGGGCACGCTCCCGAAGCCGAAGGCCCCTGGTGGTACTCCGGGTACACTACATATTGGCGTAATTTTTTTAGTTTTTTTTTTTCTACATAGTCCCACCCTCTCCTTTCCTATACAGAACAACACGTGCAGGACTTAGATGTCACCCGCATACGGTGCAGAACAACCTTCAAGAACCAAGCGGTTCGGTGACTCTTTGATTTTGTCGCACCATTAAGACCTGGAACCCCTTGCCAGCTCACGTGTTTCCGTCTTCCTACAGTCCCGGGTCCTTTAACCGGGGCGTGAAAAAGCATCTGATGAGGCCGTCAAGCTGAGTGCCGCCATTGTTAACATGGTACGTGTATGTAATAGTGACCCTTTTTCCCGAGACTTTGCCTTCAGCTTACCATCAGGCGAGATGAAGTCAAATTGAAGTGACCTATATGAAAAATAAATATATATATTACCCAGGGCGAACGACCACAGGGCGGTTCCCGCCCCTGGTCCACACGAACGGCGGTGGTGTCGACATTTTCCACGGCGACACTTGTGCGCATTCCTCGTACTGGTCTTCTTCAGGTTCCGCCTTCACAGGGGCTTCCAGTTTTATATCAGGTGGGGTATGGTGAACTGTGGATTGAGACCTGCGAGGTATAGAATATAATCTAACTTTTAAACTTTTGCATTCCATGATATACTTAGTCTTGCCATAAATATTGTCACGAAGAAAAAAAAAACTTTTTCTCAAACATGCTTGAAAATGTGAACATTATTTTGACAACCTTCTTCGAGATAAATCGAAATTGCTGTACATGCGAGCAGCGGCCAGCAAAAGTTGTATGAAAATCCATATCTGTCGTGTTTTAGCGGCCAAATAAATTACTATGTAAACTCATATCTGTCGTGTAATTTAAAAATGGAACCAACTTTTACTCCGAGCCATGGCAACCAAGGAAGTAACTTATCCAAGGCGTTATTTAAATATAGAACTGGCTTGCAAATAGAATGCTGTTTATTAAGAAAAATAAAAAACCAATGAACATTTCGCCGCGTGAAAAATTACTGTTGTTCGTTGTTCGTCATTGATTTTGAAAAGTAGATAACTAATAAATTCTGTTAGTAATTAGTACATTACTGCCGCAGCCACCAATTGTAGTGTTGCCGGACGATCGTGAAGTATGCGGGCCGAGGCGCAGCCGAGGCACGCATTACGGAGTCCGGCAACGCTCAGTTGTGGCCAAGGCTTGGATAGTGCTTTTCTCAAACAATGCGCGGAAATTAAAACTAGGTATCTGGTATCTAGGCAGAATTTTTTTTAATTTTTTAATAACGCCTTGGATAAGTTACCTCCTTGGTTGCCATGGCTCGGAGTAAAAGTTGGTTCCATTTTTAAAGACGGATTTTGACACGGCCTACCTGATGGTAAGTGGTTACCGTGGCCTATGGACGTGTGCAACACCAGGAGAGTCACACTCGTGCTGCCGAGCCTATAAATGCAGAGAGTTTCTGTACCGTCTGCGTTGAAGACAAAGCAGGAATAGCCTTTGGTCTTCCGACTGACAGCACAAGAACTCGCCAGTGAGCTCTGGCTACCCTACTCACCACCGGGAACACAACACGAGGTTATCATGGCCGTGGTATTCTGTAAGGTGGAGGTACTTCCCCAGTCGGACTGCTCATTTGGACGGAAATATCGTCGTGTCCTGCCTCCTAAATCTATAGAAATATATAAAAAAGCAGTACTCACTGTTGCACACCTTCATCGAACACTTCGCACTTGAGGATCAGCTCCGACTGGTCATCTTCCATTGGCTCGGTTGGGTCTTCTTGGCTGTGGACATACCAGGGCAAATTGTAGCCTATGTGTTAATCTCATGTATACGCTATTTTATTGTAATGTTTCATTAAAATACGTCCAATTTTTTTTTTCATTATATTATAAGTAGGATTTCGCGTATAACCACTAAATCACTAGAATTAAAATCAAACAGCCCGGGATATTACTCTCTTCATAAAACTCGACTCTCTACATAAAAGTCAACTCTCTTCATAGAAGCATGGGTACCGATACTAAGAAAATATCTTTAGTAATACTCAAAAATCAATAGATGGCACTAGTAGGCTCATTTAAATAAATAAAAAAGTTATAACGCACATTTCCCTATTTATAATCACGTAAATTATTTCAGAACTTAAACATATGATAATGTAAGCATATAAAACTCGTTGGTAGTGTAATAAATAAATATTTCGAAAGAAGACAGTGCTATTTTAAGAAGCCGCCATCTAGCGGCATGGTGCATTAAGTCTGTAACTTTTACAATTACTGCAAAATCTGGCAGAATCAATATAGATTAGAATATTTATATTTTTATTCAGTCATATTCAATAATGTGTTCATTGAATCTGGTAAAAATTAGATAGGTTGCCAAAACAATGTCGCCATCTAGTTACAAATCTTGCAAACTAAAGCTGCCTGCCTGCTTTTCGAAGTTATGAGTGTTAACTATTTTTAGTTCCTGATTGTGCATCTGTATAAGAATTATATTATCTGTGATAGAAGGCTACTATTATCTGTGATGAAAAGAGCTAGCCCTGGGTCAGTGCGGATTTAGTCGGTTAGAGTCAGACATAACCATTACTGCCGGCTAAATTCACATGCTAAATATATTAGGATAGAACGGCCGTTCCTGTCTCATTGGACAAGAATTGACCAAAAAGTTGCCACACTTATCCAAGTGTGGCAACTTTTTGGTCAATTCTTGTCCAATGAGATAGGAACTTTCGAACGGTTACTCGGTACTGTTAAGACTAGCTTGTAATAACATCGTTAAAAATAACCGTGAATATGTGATATTGTGTTATTTCCAACTGCATTAAATATACTGTATTTTTTTATGCGACAATGACCTGCCGACGCAGGCACGTACATTTGCGTGCACGTGCGCATCGGCTAAGTGGTCACTAACACCACTGTAGGAACTGTACAAATAAAGGTTTTTTCTCAAACATGCTTGGAAATGTGAACATTATTTTGACAACCTTCTTCGAGATAAATCGAAATTGCTGTACATGCTAGCAGCGGCCAGCAAAAGTTGTATGAAAATCCATATCTGTCGTGTTTTAGCGGCCAAATGAATTACTATGTAAACTCATATCTGTCGAGTAATTTGAAAATGGAACCAACTTTTACTCCGAACCATGGCAACCAAGGAGGTAACTTGTCCAAGGCGTTATTTAAATATAGAACTGGCTTGCAAATAGAATGCTGTTTATTAAGAAAAATAAAAAACCAATGAACATTTCGCCGAGTTGCCGGACTCCGTAATGCGTGCCTCGGCCCGCATTCTTCACGATCGTCCGGCAACACTACAATTGGTGGCCGCGGCAGTATTGTACTATTCTCGTGAGTATTTATTTACAGTGAAAAAATCGCCACGCGCGACAGGCAGGTGAACAGTGCGTATGGCCGTTCTAACCTAATATATGTGATGCTAACTATTGAAATTCATTTCAATTGAAATAAAAAAGAATACACAAGACGAGATTTGAACCCCTAACCGGTCCCTTACAGCCTTAATCTTACATCTTTATAATATTATATTAGATAGCTGTAACCCGCGGCTCCGCCCGCGTGGATATCGGTTATCGCTTAGTGTTGAGTCAACGCTATTTTTCTAAAATAAAACTAGCCTAAGTTACTACTTATTACATCAGCTACCTTCCAATGACAGTCCCGTCAAAATCAGGATCAAACAGACATAAAAAAATTGTAAAAAATATTATTTTGGTGTATGTAGGTACCATATTATATTCATATGCATGTTTTAGTAAAAAACGGTTTTATTAAATATTACAAACTGACACTCCAATTTTATTTATATGTAAAGATTACTTACGGGTGCTCTTCTTGTTTGACAGAACTGTTAGATACATCTTGTTGCATACCATCATTGCATGGAGGGGACTTTCTGCAATGCATAAGTTTATTTTAAATCGACTTAACTTACTAACTTCGTAAAGCTCAATGAAACGGCAATTTCATAAAAAAGAACATCACTACGAAAAAAGTACACGCTTGGCGCCATTTGTTTTATTTCTGTAGTGATGTTTTTTTTTTTATGAAATTGTCGTTTCATTGAACTTTCCTAATACGATGGAGAATAAAAAATGATAATTAATTGTATAAAAATTTAAAAAATTAAATGATTTATTTTGTTTTTTTGCCAAATCGAAAAAAAAATATGCCAGTATGTAGTGTACCCGGAGTACTACCAGGGGACTTCGGCTTCGGGAGCGTTAGCCTTACACCTGTTATATTATCTTCTTCTTCATCCCACCGTTAATACCAGTCGAATCAGAAGCTATCAACTTGGAGACTAGGATTCGCTTTTACCAGTCCAACTACGGATTTGGTTAACTGCGACATTTTGAAGCGACTGCCACCTGACCTCCACAACCCAAAGGCGATATCGAAGCATTGCAGTTAGACCAGTTGTTGGACTTTTGATGGCTCCAACTACCCGTGACGACTGCCATAAATGTTTGTTTGGCAACCGGGACCGACGGCTTAACGTGCTCTCCGAGGCACGACCAGACCAATGCAAATACCCATATTCTTGCATACAAATATTTGCACTGAGCGGGGATCGAACCCGCGCCTCCTGCTCAGCGGCCGCGTTCACTACCGCTACGCCACGGAGGCCGGTATATTATACAGTAGGTTTGTATTACATGTGTCCGTAAATAAAGCAAAAGCAACTCACCTCGGCGGTGGATTTCTACGGTGCTTCTTCCGTGACACACTGTTATTAGTACATTGTGCTGTCTGCCTGCAAACGGGAATAACTATGGAAATTACTGTGGAAATATTTATGGAAATAATAACTATGGAATTAATAACTATGGAAATAACTATAGCAATAGCAATAACTGTAAATGACTATCGAAAAGACTATGGTAATAACTATGGCGTAGCGATAGTGAACGCGACCGCTACGCAGGAGGCTCGGGTTCGATCTCCGCTCAGTGCAAATGTTTATATGTATGAATATGTTTATAATTACAAAAAAAATGTATCTAAGTATGTTTTTCCGCATTCTAGAATCCATAACACAAGTTAGTTAAGCTATGCTCACTATGGATCTAGATAGCGTTGTGTGAATTATTTATTCATAAATGTAAATGACTTTGTAAAAGACTAGGGAAATAACCATAGCAATAACTGTAAATGACTATGGAAAAGACTATGGAAATAACCATAGCAATAACTGTAAATGACTATGGAAAAGACTATGGAAATAACTGCAGCAATAATTGTAAATGACTATGGAAAAGACTGGAAATAACTATGGATATAACTGTGAAAATGAATGAAAATAATTATAAAAATAACTATGTAGGGAAAACCTTCGTCCTTAACCGACTTCGCAAGAGAGAGTATGTGTGGCGATTCTAGTAAAAGTAGTAGTCTTACCGACTCTGTGCTGGTCTACGAGGCTCCAACAATGTTCCCTGACTATTATATTGAGTCGGCTGTCTGCAATACAAAAATTGTCTAGTAGAGAAAGAATGTGACATGTTTAGACGATGCAAATCATTAAAAAATTCATTATAAGTTTAATGTTATTGTTTGTTCGTGCCCCGTGGAGTATAATAGAGCTACACAATCTCTTCCCATGAGAGTGCTTCATCCGACTGTAAACGTACAGTGCACGACAAAGTGCCCGCAAGACAGCAATAGGCTTCCCCCCCCTCCCCATATAACGTGAGACCGAAAAAAAATGTAGGTGTGAATACACCCCTTCGGGGATTTACATGTACAGTATATGTATTAATTATGTGGTGAATGCAACATACTATGTTGTTCCCGGCGGTGAGTAGGATAGCCAGAGCTGACTGGAGAGTTTTTGTGGTGTCAGTGGGAAGGCTTGTCCTGATTTGTCTTCTACACTGACGGCACAGAAACTTTCTGTGTTTACAGGGTCGGCAGCACGAGTGTGACTCTCCTGGTGTTGCACACGTCCATAGGCCACGGTAACCACTTTCTATCAGGTGAACCGTGTGCTTGTGTGCCACCTCAGCGGTATAAAAAATAGGAAATACCTGGGTGGTGATAGGTTGTAGCAGTGGTCCCTGGCCACCAGCTGAGCTGCTGGGCTGCGATCACGTCTCGCCATCTTCAGCTGCTTCTGTTGGTACAAAGCGTTGATGGTTCAGCGGTTGAGAAGTCGGCCTCACAATCGAGATATACAGTACCGATATTAACCGAAATACCCATTGCGAATCGACAGCCTCTATGGTGTGGCGGATGTACAGTCAGCCTCGTAAGTGGATTAACACTAACATATACAAATCTTTTATAAAGTTGTAAAATATGTATTAATTTTTCATGGTTTATGTAGTTTTGTAGTCCCCATTGCACTAACTAAATATTTTTAATGTTTAATTTCATTAAATTATGAGAGGATTAGGTTTTTTTTTTTACGTGCGGGAAATCCTCACGGATACCCCCCCCCCCCCCCCCTTCGGAGCCGAAGGGGGAGGTTATGTCGGACTCGAACCGACTAAACCGCACGCCGTCTGTGGGTCGATGTGCTAGGCCGGAGGTGAGGTTGTCTTTTGACATATCCCTCACACCCCGGCTGACCCAGGGCCATCCCTCTCGGTCTGGCCCTCCTCGGGAGGGGGGACCACGCGGTCCCCGAATCGCCCACACCGACTCAACCCCGGTGTGGGGAGGCGCGCATCATCCTACGATGCGCGCCGCCGCCGTGGCCTGCTTCTGCTAGGGTGACGGGCGGCTCCACCCGTCACCCTCAGGCCCGCGCTCATGGGGGGCGGAGGTCGGTTTGCGCCCTCCGACGCCCGAGCCACCTTCGAACGCAGCCAGCGATGTCCGCGAGTCTTTCTCGCTCGCTGCGCCGCGCCCGCAGGATTAGGAGTCACAATGATCAATAAATTAGAATTTGTTAAGCTACTTTTGGAGATGACTGTACTTATCTAAAATTCGTAATCAAAAATTCCGTAAATATTCCTACCTTATTACTTTTAAACATCTCTGCCTCTTTTTCTTTGACAATTTTCCTGACAGTATCCTGGGTGACCCCAGTGGCGGTAGCTGTACGTGTGACGACATCGGCCAGGGGACTGAGGTCATAAGGACCGCTGGTCTGCGCTTTCATACTTTTGTACTCAGTATTCAAGTAACGGTAAACCCTGTAGATCATACGACGTACCTGGACACAAGAGGATAACTTTATCATCTACTATGTGATGACGTTCTAAGAATACAAGTATCACCACCCCATCTCATCCGAAGGGCGTCTGTAAGAGGAAACTAACGGAAATATACGTAGATGATATCATTGCGAGTTGCAAGAGAAGAAAAAATCGAAGTAAAATCCTGTACCAAGCAGACTGGTTAGCGTGGAAATAGTAGGCCAAAGTGTCCACCAGTGAACTGCAACAGGCTAATTAATTAATACGCAAAAAAGTTATATTATTATTAAAAAAAAGACTGGTTGACATTATTTTAAATTCCTATTTTAAACTTCAAACAAAGTCATGTTATGTCAGTCCAATTCGGATAGATAAGGTTAGAAGGTTAAGGCGGCGGTTACTATTTACCTTAATCTTCGTCGTGATTTTTATATTAAACACCCACGAAACTGGATACTTACCTCCATTAGCGTATATGCTGGCAACCTCTCGTATCTATATTGGAAACTCGTTTCGAAATCATTCTGAAAGGTAAATGTAAAATTGATTTTCGTTTTTTTAAGCAACCGAAATTATGTACTAATATTCCAACTAAGCTAAATTGCTTGTGCTAGGAGTGGGTTCACGTCGGTAGTGTAATGGCCAGGATTCGAAACCGGAACCTCTCGATCGTAACGTTAACCGCTAAGCTACTGACGCTTTGTTTTATATATAGGCTGAGCAATATAAATAATTGGTAAAATTACCTTCTGAGATGGACAGCCCAGTCGTGGGTGACTCTTGACCTGGGTCAATTTTTGACTTTTTCTTCGCTTCAATTTTTTCTTCGACAATTTAGTGGCCGACTCGATATTCTTCAGTTCTTCCGAATCTACAGACTCAGTGCTGGATGATCTACGTGGCTGTTGAGTAAGATGAGATAAATTTATTCTACTAATCCTACTGTCATACTATCCAACTAATCCAACTATCCTATTAATCCTACTATCCCACTAATCTTAATATCCTATACTAGCAGCATGCTATGATGGCCGTTTTGATATATTAACTATGTGACGATATTGACCAAGTAAAATGGTCTAGTAGTCATCTGTAGTTGAGTTGACAAGGTAGTAGATAAGGTGGTACTTAACGGCCGTGTAAAAAAGAGAGAGAGCAAGCAAGCTCTGCCAAGTTATCTTAGTACTTAAAAGCCATCATACCGTGCCAGTCCTTTTATCGCATAAGGACAGATTCTCATAAAGACAGTGTAATCCTACTAATGCTATTAATCTTCGTATGCTACTAATTCCATTATCCTAATCTTTTTTTAAATTTCAGATAGTCAAATGACATTACCTGTATTGCCGCTTTATTGCAATTAAAAAATAGTCATGTGCCACCAGTACCGAAAGTTGTCGATAAATTAAATTTAGTACAGATTTTTGTAGGTTATTTTATAGATAGCTTATATGGATAATGTACGAAACTAAAAAACGTTTAAATTTTAACTTTTTTCTTAAAATATAATGGAACCAAACCACTTGTATCTAGGCCACATGCATTGTCGATAGTTTCGAGCACGTCACTAAGCACCAAAAGCTGGTATCATTATTTCACAATTTGCCATTTTTGCAGTTGTCAATTGACTATCTGAATAAAAAACAAACGGACTATAGTATCTTACTCATATATATTATAAATGTAAAAGATTGTGTGGATGTTTGATGTTTGTTATTCATTATCGACTAGACCGATCTGGCTGACATTTTGTACAGGAATGGATTTTATAGTCATTTCGGGAAAAAAATATTGGACTTACGCGCATTATATGACTAAGCGTCTCCTTACGCAAATATTTTTATGCCACTATATGTACTATCATCTGACAAATATATCCTATCGTGACATGGAGACCATTTTGGTTTGGTACTAACTAAATGTATACAATCTTGACATCTTTTTAATGATTTTTTTAAATCAGTTTATAAATATGTAGTAAGTCTAGTCTATTTGTTTAATATGTTTTTTATAAAAAGTCACTACAAGATTGTTTAAGGTAGTTAATTTTTTAATTTTTTTATTTATTTACTTCTTACACTTACAGACTAAAAACAATTAAAATTATAACATAACAAGTATGTTTTAAATTAATTGTGTGTTTGATACATAACATAACATAACCTAACGCCTTTATCCCCGATTGATCCCAATGTAATAGGTGCAAGCCTATTGCCATTAACCAGGCACTTATAAACCTGCGATAACACACACACAACTTTGAAAAGTCATTGGTGTGTGCCACCTCGTCTCAGCAGTCTACTACCCATACCACTAGGCTACAGCTGTACAACTCACAATTAATTTAAAACATACTTCATTAATAATAAATAATAATAATTTCTATTTACAATAATCCTTGATAATACTTAAAATATAATAATCAAAGACCAAAATAAATAAATATTATAATTTAAAATACCAGTTGAAATAAATATTTTTAATTGGCAAGTGTGTAACCGAATGGATGGTACTTACTGGTTTGGCTTCTACCCGTAAAGGCACAAGGAGTTGCTTCATTGGGATGGTCCCATTTTTATCTTGTGGTCTCATGGTCTCCTTCTCAAGCAGTCTGTTCATGGTCTCATTCTCAAGCAGTCTGCTGTTATCAAAACTCTCTTTTCGACGCATCTCTAGTAAAGCATGATGCCAACATCGATAGCACACACGGGTAAGGCGAGGAACCTACAATATTCTTATGAATAAATAAATCTACAAAAATTTTAATATATTTAAAAATAAAATGATATGGTGATATAAAGCGTAACTTAGGGGAGGTTTGAAGGGGCACCATGAGAGCTAGAAAACCAAACTCTCCCTCAGGGGAGGGTTGGGGAAATGGATGAAATGGTCAGCAGAAGCCGCGGATGGATAGTCCTAGTCCATCCAGCCATCTGGCGTCCCCAAAATGAAATAATAATAATGTGTAACTTAACTACATTTTAAAGTATTGGGCCTGTAGGAAAAAAAGTACAAAACTAATTCTATGCAGACATGGTTGCAAGCAGGTTTTATTTTGTATTTTTTTCATACAGAAATCAGAAATCCTTTCTAGACCACCATGCTGGCCATAGTGAGCTGGTATTTGGGCACAGCTAGTAAGGAAATGTAACCACAGAGATACATACCAAATGTGCAGGTATACATTTAATTAAGAAATCTCTTAATGGACTCTTCAGGTCTACTGTTCGGGCCCGAGTCTGCAGAAATGAGGTTCCACACCCAAAACACACACATCGATTACCGAGCAAGGGAGCCGGTGGACCCTTCTCTTCAGGCAATTCTTGTAAAATTGAAAAACATTCCTTACAGAGGTAATCATCAGGTAGGACCTGAAATATCAAAAATATTTTATTACTTTCCGTTGTAGTCGTTACAGGTGGTTAGAGCACTCAAAAGTCTAAATAGTCTAACTACAGAGCTTTAATATCTCGAATTGGTTGTAGAGATCAGATGGCAGTCGCTTCACGGAAAATATCGAAGTTCAGCACAGTAAGACTGGAGCATGAAGCAATTGGTCCTAGTTGCTACATGAATATCTATGGCAATCGTTACGGGCAGTTGGAGCTCGCAATGCTTCAACATCGCCTTTGGGTTGTGAAGGTCAGATAGCAGTCATTTCACGGAATATATCGTAGTTTAGAAATAGCCGCAATTAGACCGATAGAGCGAACCCCAGACTTCGTGGTGACACTTCGGATGCGACTGAAATTAACGCTTAGAGGAAGTAGAAGAAAGATGATGGTTATGATGAATAGTTAGTTCACTCACTGGTGTTGGCGCGATCCAGGATTGAAGAACATCTTTCATGAACGATGTCGCGTCTCGCAATGAACGGTTCTTTTTTAAATTCTTTGGCACCTTCAGAGAGCAGTTCCGGCATCGTATACTAGAATTAGCAGGTTTTCCAGCTTTTTTATTCCCGTCCATTGTACAATTAATTATAAGCTGCGTTTATTTTTGACTACCTTCTCACAGCTGTTTAATTATTTTAAATTAAAAAAAAGAATACTGTTATCTCATAAAAGAAGTTTGCGGAAAAATGTAGTGCTTTGAATTATTTATTTAAGACTGCGTAACTTCTTTATTCCCCGATCGCACAATAATATAGTAACAAGAATAAACATGCCGAAATACGCCGAGAGAAATAGAGAAAGCTGCAGTTTAAAAAAATATCCACTTTTGGAAACTTACGTTTGACAATTTGACATTGACATTTGACAATAAACAGTAAGTGAGAGTGCCTGAGTGAGTTGAGTAGGTACTGCTGTAGTCTCGAACGTCAAGACGCGAAATCGGTAAAGTTGCTTCCAAAAATCGGTATATTTGAATCAAAAATCAGTAGATGAAAAAAGCAATATTTTTGGTTGTGTTTTGATTTTATATCCTTAGATGATACCATACCAATTGTGTTTGTTAAAAGACTATGTTCCTTAGAGCGTCTTTTCATGATGGAATATTAATATTCTTATTAAAACTCTTGCAATAGGCATGGTTTACACCTTGATTATTTGGCTTTTTCTTCGTGGAGTGGCAAAGTTTTTACGATGAATTAACTTTAAACGAAATGCAACTCCTCGTGGCCAAATCAGTTTGGCGAAATGAACTGACCACTATGAGTAGCTGGACTCGCTATTTCATAGAAAATGAGAGCTTTTTTCTGTGTATATTTGAAAGGCTCCCGTGAATGTACTGAGAACTTATTTTTTTGCTGTGTTATTCGTTGTTTTTATCGATATGTCGATAAGACAAGATGCGTTCACCATAAAAAATGACCATATTGTTAATTTAGTACATAAAACCCATCGTTAATATTAAAATCCTAATCGTACTTTCTTACTATTCCCAATAATATTATAATTGTGAAAGTTAGTTTAAGTACCTATGTTATTGTGTGCGTTTCTTACCTCTTCGCACCTCAACCACTTGACCTATTTGGATGAAATTGGAAATGAAGATAGGGAGGACTCTAATAATTATGCTCCTGTCACACGCCATGAGCAAAATGGATTCCCCCAAAATGAACTAAGTTTTTATCTTCGACGACTTTCGCTATAACGGACACTAGCCAAGGAATTCCCTGGAAATAGCTATTGCTATTGCTCATAAGGGCCTGGGGAATTGAACGAAATGCACGGAAATAAGTGTTGCCTGTCCAACCCTAAAATAGTACCAAAAACGTAAATAAAAATTGTTACCAATTTAGATGTTAAATGGCCAAATCAGTAGAAACTAGGGAGAAAATCCATGTTATTCTCTGGAATTGTAGAAATATCGTTGCATTTCGGTATTTCGGTAGACCACAGCTCATTTCGGTAGAAGTACCAAAAAATCGGAAGGTTCGAGACCACTGGTGCTGTGTGACAGTCAAGCAGCCAACCGGCAAAACGAAAAAACTAAAGTGAAGGTATGTTCGACAAGTAAGTTTTAGCACAACGGATAATGAAGTACAAGAAATTCGCGCGCGGGCCATCCACACTATATAATGGTTTGACTGTGCACCACGCGATCTCTGCAATAGTAGTGGTGCATTTACTCATTTCCGCATGCCAATAACTCAGCTGGGATTGGCTTTTACGGCGGAGTCTTATAAAAAAGTAATTTTCTAAAGGAATTTCCGCACTTAAAAGTGATGAAATTCCAAAACCCCTCCAAACTTAAGGCTGCGATCGCGCCTGGTATTAGTGGGTTTCCGCAATCTAACAAAAAGATTGAATTCTGATAAAAGAAATATAAATTAGCATTCAACAACTATATAAAAGAGATGAATTTGTCTAACTTACTAGCATAATGCCTTCCAAATACATTTCACAATTAAATAATAATCAAGTCAAACAAATAATAATTTATTTTGTAAAGAACATTTTTTTTTATTGATCTATGGCGATCCCAACGATTCCGCCAACTACTCATTTTTTATACTGATCGAAATACTTATTAACTTTCACAGGTTAAGTATTTTAGGTACAGGTACTTCAACACATTTAAAACCTTTTGGCCGCTTTTCAAATTCAACTATTTCAAATTCATCTGACAAAGGCTACCTTTTATCGCGTAATAGGGGTAGAAGGGGGGAGGGGGGAGGATTAGGGCATTAATGTCAGTACCTACAAAAGTAGGTATGTTATTTTTTAAGAACAAAGGATTAGAGCTTGGGGAAAGACATAGTCAAGTAAAAGAGTCGAATATATAGAGCTGCGAGTAGAGAGCCAAGAGAATCGAATTGATTGGCGAGTAAATCGAACTATATTATGTAGGTATTTGATGGATGCTTAGGTAGGTACTTATTTGGTAAATTTGATTGAGCTTCAAGTTATTATTAATTGAAAATTATAATATATTACGATGGATACTTACCTACCTACCTTTTTGTTGAATTTACCTATCATCATCATGTCGCGTTGCATACCTATAACACTACAGTGGATTCGCTTGGGACGAATGTACAGTTGAAAGACACACATAATACGTATTACATACAACTTTATTATACACATTTACAATGTACATTCAATTTACATTGGTAATTTCATTGGTATCTTTTATTATACACATTTACAATGTACATTTAATTTACATTAAATAATATATTACATTTTCCCTAATCTAATTTCATTGGTATCTCTTACAACCTTATTGCTAGTTAAACTTCAATTACCGCCTCATCCATACTTCCATACTAATATTATAAATGCAAAAGTAACTCTGTCTGTCTGTATGTTAGTTACGCTTTCACGCCTAATCCACTGAACCGATCTTGATGAAATTTGGTACAGAGGTATATTAGAGCTTGAGATCGGACATAGGCTACCTTTTATTGCGAGAAAGGGCGTTGAGGGGGGAATTAGGGAATGAAAGTTTGTCATTTTTGTTGGTATCCTAATGAAATTTGGTACAGAGGTGGAATAGAGCTTGGGAATGAACATAGGCCTTACCTTTTATCGCAAAAAGGGGGAAAGAAGGGGGGAGTGGGGCGATAGGATGGAAGTTAATATGAAAGTTTGTAATTTTTTAAGATATCCTGATGATTTTTAGTACACAGATAGATTAAAGCTTGGAAACGAACATAGGCTACCTTTCGTCGCGAGTAAAGGGGTTTGGGTTTGGAGGGGGGGGGGGGGCGTAAAAGGATGCCAGTTTGTCAGTTTTGAAGATATCCTGATGAAATTTGGTAAAGGGATGATTTAGACCTTCAGAACGGATATATGCTTCCTTTTATCGCGAAAAGGGGGGTTGAAGTGGGGAGTGGGGGAATGAAAGTCATTATTTGTGAAATTTGGTACAGAGATAGGTTAAAGCTTGGGTACGGACATAGGCTACCTTTGATCGCATAAGAGGGTAGAAGGGGGGGGGGGAATATGGCTTTGGGATGATAATTTGTCATTTTTGACGATATCCTGATGAAATTTGGTACAGAGATAGATTAAAGCTTGGGAACAAACATAAGTCATAGGTATCGCAAAAAAGGGGTTAAGGGGGAGAGGATAAGGGATGAAAGTTTATGATTTTTGAAGATACCCCGATGAAATTTGGTACCGGGATGGATATGAGCTATGGAACGTATATAGGCTACATTTTATCCTGGGGTTTAGGGGATTAGAAAGGGGGTGAATAGTGGATAAATAGTAACAAGGAACAGAGGTGGATTAGAGCTTCGGAAAGGACACAGTCGAGTAACGAGCCAAATATAGAAGCGAGTGAAGAGGCGAGTAGAGATCCCTGACCCGAATTTATTTAATAAAGAATGTACATGTCTACCATAGCATGGGTTCGACCAATACTGTAACACCTGAACAAATAGGAACCAAATATAAGCAATACTTAGATTTGCATCACGGAATAAAATAAATCTTGTACAAATTACACGTAATGATGGTTTTATAGACAAGTCCCTTCAACCTAACCGGCATTCAGGGATCACTTGAGCGTGTAGAAGTACAGGCGTAATGATGGTTTTATAGATATGTCCCTTCAACCTGACCGGCATTCACGGGCCATGCGCATTTACGTACAAAAGTGTGGTACAAAAATATATAGATACATCTATAATTTAAAAATGAATCGCTGAATGTGTTGCTAAGCGCAAATCTCGAGAACAGCAGCCCCCCTGACAAGTAGCTATTGGTTGGCCAGCGTTTGATAGAACAGAATGACCAATGTATGGGATATGACGTATCTGAAAGACGTTAACGCATGTCATACACGTCAAATCCCATGAATTCGTCATTCGATTCTATCAAACGCCGGTCGGACGATTTGGTTAATTTAAATATATAAAAATCAATTGCTGTTCGTAAGTCTCGATAAAACTCGTTCAACCGTTGAACGGATTTATCTTATCTTGGTCTTGAAATATTCGTGGAGGTCTAGGGAAGGTTTAAACGGTGAGAAAATATGGGAAATTGCCGGGTCAGCTAGTTTTTTTATAAAAGTATTCTGTTCTGTACGATGGTTCTTAAAAAAAATCTAGATTTTTTAAAGAAATTGCCTGAAGAAGTCTAAAAACAACACTTTTCTATGCTCTCTTTCAAACGATACGTAATTATTAATACTTAAAAGTCATTAGAGAATAAATATGTCTTTATTTATATTTTTAAATGATATTTACATCACTATATAAACATTTATAAAGAAACAATAAAAAACAAATAACATTTGGTTAAAAAAAAGATTGTAGGGCTGAATTAGCTTTTCAAACGACCGCCATATTGTCGTGAAGTCAGTTTATATTACAATTACAACAACAAACGATACAAGATGTTATTGTGTATGTTTTAGCTCATTTGAATTCCCCTCTAAATTTATGCATTTTTCATAGTAATTTTCTTAATCAAATCGTAATTGTACTTAAAAAAATATTAATATGTACGTATACCTAACATAAAAGGCTACATATAAAAAAAACTGGCCAAGTGCCAGTCGGCCTCGCGCACGAAGGATTCCGTACCAGAAAAAGGCTAAAAACCATGAACAAGGGCTAAAATATCACGTTTTTTGTATGGGAACCCCCACTTAATTATTATTATTATTTTGTTTTTAGTATTTGGTGTTACAGCGGCAACAGAAATACACAATCTGTTAAAATAGGGTATTTGACAAATTTTGGAAAACCATTTTAAATTATTCCTTAGCATATAACATGCACACTGCATCGATATTTCAAAAAAAAATCAACGGATTTTAACAAAAAATCGATGTTAAAGTTTAAATTTTCAAAAACGCGCAAAAACGCTGTCGCCTTGTATGGAGCCGATTACGTGACGTCACACATTTTGTATAACCTTAAAGCAGTGAAGTCAAAGTAAATAATAAAGTTTTTCTTCAAACTTTGTGAATAAAATGGTGTATGTACATTGTGCAACTACACACCATTTGGTGTGTAGTTGCACAATGTACAAATACGTCTATAAATAATACACAAAAAGTGTTTGTTTCTGTTCTGTTCAGTTCTGTCACAAAGCCGTGTTACTTGCGTGTGACGTCAGCAGTGCTGTGATCGATCACAGAGCGTTTTCGTCACAGATAAAAAGTCGAAAGAATATTAGATATTTTTAAGCGAAATTCTAAAAAAATATGCTTCTTTTAGTTTAATTTATAGTTTTAAATGTCTTTTTACACTGGTATCTGATAGGATGACCATTATTTGTAGTATTTTTTTAATGTTGTCAAATACCCCATTTTGTCTAACGGGTACGAAACCCTAAAAATGGGCTATATTTGAATCATATGCATATTCCCTATTTGAACTTTTATGCCATATCATAAAGTTCAAGTATTAGTAGACTTTCCGAGAAGGCTAAACAATTGAGTGACGCATAATGACTTAGGGGTGCTACGGGGTTGAAGTTTGCCACGGGCGAATTCGAGGCGGGTCACCATTTTTTACTACTTACATATGAATATAATACGGCACATACACCAAAATAACATTTTTTACAATTTTTGTCTGTCTGTCTGTTTGTTCGGGCTAATCTTTGAAATGGCTGGACCTATTTATGCGGAACTTTTATTGGCAGGTAGCTGATGTAATAAGGAGTAACTTAGGCTACTTTTATTTTATAAAAATAGCGTCGACTTAACTCTAAGCGATAACCGACATCCACGCGGGCAGAGCCGCGGGCAACAGCTACTCAATAAACATACTTACATAGAATGGATTGTAACGAAACATTCGCCCATACAAACGGATTTGCCGCAACCAATACAGTATGTATGTACTCTTCTTTTGCAGACGGCGCATACCCGTCGCAAGCGGTTGCCATTCCTCAATGGATACTCGTCGATGCGGTGAGATACATCAACTTTATTTTTGATTATAGGCGTAATCGGATGAGGGGTAGAGTTTTTCGATAGAAGCTTTGCCACTAGCTCTTTTCTAAAACCTCGATGATCAAGAGACGAAGTGTGGCGATGTATGATGTATGCGTTAAGCACGGAAATATTTAAAAGTCTCCTAAAAAATTTTTTGTACCACACCCTCGTACGTTTGCGTTCAACAGGGTACGTAGCCAGGAGCTGATCTTTTTTATCCACCCCACCCATCATAATATTATAGTCTAATATTAGAATGGGTTTGGTGGATCCTTGGACAGTTTCTTGAGCGTTGCCATGGTATGTGGAGATCATGGCCACCTTATTGAGATCTCTCCATACCATGACATCCACGTCTCCTGAGGTAAAACCAGCGATCTGCCCCAGGTGCATGTTTTGCTTGGTGAGGCTGTTCAGGGATTGTGGGACATGCAGGCGGTTGGTACGCAAGGTTCCCACACAGTCATACCCTAAGCTCTTTAGGCGTCGAGCTAGACAAGGGGAATTATAGAAATTATCCATCCATACTGTATACCCCTTGTGCTCTAAGCCTTGAAGCAATTGTAGTACAGTGGATGGCGTGGACGCCTCTAAGGGATCGCGAAGTGGTTGAGTTTTTTTACTACAAGTGTGAACCTCAAACCGCCATAAGTAGCCGGTTTGAGATTCACAAACCTCATAGGTTTTGATCCCACGCTCTGCAATTTTATTTGGAATAACCTGGCTGAATTCCAGCCAGCCTTTCCACATCAAAAGACTTTCATCTAAAGAAATATTCTGCGCCGGAGTATACAATTCTTGGAACTTTTTGTTCAGGTGTGACAATATTGGCTGTATCTTAAAAAGTTTAGCCTCGGAGTAGCTCAGTTCTTGCGCATACATGTCCTCGTTGTTACTGAAATGTAAACATCTGCTGAGAAGGACAAAGCGATCGATGGGCATGTGTGCGCCAAAACCAGGAGTGTAAAATATGTCACAGGTGGCAGCCCAGTATTCCTCTAATCTGGACTTAACCACAATGCCCATCGCCAGCACTAGGCCGAAGTACACGTAAAGCTCTTCCACGGTTGTGTCGCGCCACTGGCCAATGCGGCTTTTGGGAGTAAGTTCGTGGTTGTCGATCAAATGAGATGCCACCTGCTGAGCATACTTGTTAGTTTCCGAGACAATGTGCTCCATAATCTGTCGATCCCATATTTCAAGAAAAATGTCGTATGGGTCGGTTCTTGGATTTGTTGGACCAACTTTAGTCACTGAGAATGATTCCCGCCTCGATGCAGGTGAAATCGGAGGGTTCGGGAACGTTCTCCAGTCAAAATGATGAGGACCCCATGGCTGCTCCGTCATCTTATTGGGAATTTCGGCAGGAGCTGTGTCAATAGGGTCTGTGGAAGCATCTTCGTCAGCAGAATCCTCGTCCAAGGGTGTATCCAAGAGACTTCGAATCACTCGTGGAAGCTGAGGATGATATTTGACGATTTTGTCCTCGTCGTCGTCGTCTTCGCTATTTGATTCGGGTTCGCTTCCTGTAATAAATGATTTAGGGTAAATCACTACCGAAACAGCAGCGACCGGCAGCTACTTTTTAATACGTAGCACTTTGAATCTTATCTACGGAAGAAAAAGGTCATTTTCACTTGACGATGAAAGACTTGCAACCATTACTAGGAATAAATTTTGGCGCTGCCAGCCGCTGAGGGCAGCTGTTCTTTCAGTAGGGATTGACCCTTATATCTGATGGAAATCAGACACTTGATTACCCTAGACCCTAAATAAAGCCAGCAGGTACGTACCATAATTGATGTGGTTATTTATGGCCTTATTGAGCCGACGACGAGGAGTCTTCTGGAGAGGTGTTTTCTCCGGTGAAGATGTTTCATTCCGTGGAGCTTCCACACATTCCACAAACCTAGGACAGAAGCTGTATTGTAGAAACCATGCTAGCCATTGCAATCCAGCGCGGAAATGCGGCCAGTGTTCTGGCTCCTTTGCACCAGACACGACCTGAGGCGGGTTATTTACATGACAAAGGCTTGGCTGGCTGATTGATATTTTTGTAACAATTTATTAAATAAAGTTTAAAAAAAAATTGCAATTACAATTATATTGAATTACTTGCACTTAAGATTATTAAAAAACATGAATGATATTACCCTATTCAAGATACATAATAAATGTTATTCCAAAACAAGAATATCAGTTTGCCCTTTGGCATAGGCCTCCCCTAGGGTCCGCCATAGCCTTCGGTTTCTGGTTATTGTGCCATGTTTTTCCAGCCTTTTTCATGATTGCATCCTCCCATCTCGTCTTCTAACGTCCCTGCCTTCTTTTCCCATCGCGAGGGTACCATGTAGTGACATCTTTAGACCATTTGTTTCGGTTATCTCTTATCACGTGACCTGCCCAATTTCACTTTAGATTTTTCTGTGTATGTGACATCTGTGACTCCAGTTTTTCTCCTTATACTTATTAGCCGGATTTTGTCATTCAGCTTGATGTTAAGAAGGCTTCTTTCCATTGTCCGTTGGCAAACACCAAGTTCTTCAAGTTGCTTGTCGGTCGGTGCCCATGTTTGGCACCCATATGTCAAACATGGCAATATGCATGAATTGAATACTGTAGTCTTGCTCTTCATTAGTATATGTGGGTATTTCATGAATTCTTTGAGTGACCAATATCTCTTCCAAGCACTTCTTATTCTAACACCTATTTCCTTCTGCATCTGGTTTTCTGGAGAAATAATTTGTCCTAAGTAGGTATATTGTTCTACATATTCTATTTCGTGCGAATTAAGAAATATGGGTATTTTTACATGGTTTGTCATTAGTTTTGTTTTATCTGTATTCATGGTTAGGCCTACGATTTGGCTCTCACTGTCCAATTGTGTAAGCATTATTATTAGGTCTTCATGATTTCACTTAGCAAAATGAGATCATCAGCAAATCTCGTGTGATTGAGCTTTTCGCCGTTCATATTTATTCCAAGCGTATCCCATTACATTTTCCTGAAAACATGTTCCAATACTGCTGAGAACAGCTTTGGTGAGAGGGGGTCTCATTGTCGGACACCCTTCTTAATTGGGAACTAGGATCCTTTTCTTTCTGTCTGTATTGTTGCTATTGACTCTTTGTAATTGTTTATTATTATCCTGATATATTTTGAATGCATAACGTGAATATGGTCTATTGTTGAAAAGCAACTTCGGAATCCGGCCTGCATCCTTTCCAAAATTTAATTTACTATTCCGTCCTCTCCTGGAGCCTTGTTGTTTTTCTGGGACAATATTGCTTTCCTTATTTCTGTTTCCAGTATTGAAGGAATATGCTCTTCATCAGTTGCCTGTAAATAATTGGAGTTAGCATAATATTCATCACTATATAAATTGCTGTCGAACGTTGTTGCTATTTCTGTAATTTTGTGTCGTTTTGTTTCTTTCATCCCAGATGCTTTGTTTTTAATATATGGAATCCAAGAGGGGTTCTCCCTCAGCTCTTTCAAGGCTTTCTTTATTCCACCAGATTTCTCAATATGGCCTTGAATAGTGTTATTTCTTATTTGCTTTCTATGTGTTCTATTTTTTTTTATTAATTTGTAAACTTATTTCTGTTATCTGTTTTCTATTGCGTTTTCTGTTTTCTAGTAGAGTTTTTCTAGTTTCTGTAAGGGATCTTACTTCTTCTCCTATCTTGTCTTTGGGGTTTTTTAGGGTACACAATTTTTTAGATATTTCCTGTAATGTTTCTTCTAGTAGGCTGTACTTCGCTTGTACACTGTTATTCTTGTTGTTGGTCAAAATTTCGTCTTTTAGTGCAACCAGCAAGTTTTCAGGAATGGGGAATGGGACCTGGTTTGATTTCATCGCTTCTTGAGTGTATTTACGCCTTGATTTCGGCTTACGTAGATAGATTGTTCCTTTTACCATACCGTGATTTGTGTTAATGTTAGGTTTGTTAACTATGCTTACGTTTTTGAAGTATTGGGGTTTGTTAGAAAGTATGAATCTTATGGATTGTTTTAGGGGCTCCAAATTATCATGGCGTTTAGAGCAAGCCGTACTCTCTAAAACCGACCATAAATCATAATCCAGCGGATTAAGATCAGGACTAGACGAACGATGGCCAGTCTTCAGCTCTGATGAAGTCCGAAACGTTCACTTACAACCAAGACTGCGCCGAAGCTTATTGGAAGGACCATACTTGGTTATTGAACATGGTGTTGTTGAGGGGCTTAACTACCTTCTCAAGATTTGCCGATTGCCGATGTTTTGATACCTTTTTCACAAAAATATGGCTCAGTCATTTCTTCATAGCTAACACCCCACCAAACCATCACTGAAGTCGGATAATGCCCACGTTGCACTCTAACTGGGCAGCTTCCTTAGAACTTTGAATTTCTTTTTTAAATTATCAGTTAAAAATGACCAGTGCGTCTCTCATAGGCTGCAAGTGCTAAGTCATCTTTTCAATTACGCGACATGGTTCTGGGTGCTATCTTCATAAGATAAGATAAGATAAGATTAGCTTTCGGACAGGATTTCTTCAAATTCTTCCCCTTACTGCTTTGACCACCTTTTTCGTACGATACTACGTGGACGGCCAGATCTTTTTCTGTCACAAACAGAGGAGGCCTCATTGTCACCTATTAATAGCACGGTACACAAACATTTGACTTTGGCTCCATACCAACTTTGTGTAATGCAATCACAGCGATTCGGTTCTCTTTATCACCCTACTCCATTTTAATATCGCAAAATATTGTACAATGTACTGGCGCCAAAATTAGAAAACTAAAAAATTACAGATTCCAAATTCAAATGTAATATTTTTCTTATTTTTAATTGTAACAGTGTTTATGGCCAGACTGTGTATATATACTTACATACTTCTCTTATTATGTACATCTAACACGCGCGGTCGATCCCCGCTCAATGCAAATATTTGTATGCATGAATATGGTTATTTGCATTAGTCTGATCGTGCATCAGAGAGCACGTTAAGCCGTCGTCGGGCCCGGTTGCAATACGAACATCTACGGCAGTCGTCAGGGAGAGTCGGAGCCCTCAAAAGTCGAACAACTGATCTAGTTGCATTGGATGTCACTTTGGGTTGTAAACGACAAATGATCACTAAAACTATCGAAGTGCAGCCAAATCCGCAGTTAGACTGGTGAAACGGACCCCAGACTCCAAGTTGAAAGCTTCGGATGCGACTGGGATTAACGCTAGGTTGAAGAAAAAGAGAAGTCCATAAGCAACTTACGCTGCCGGAGTGGGCACTGAACAAGACTCCGGTACTGGTGGTGGTGTCTGCGATGGTGACGGAGACGCACGTGGTTGCGATGCAGGACTCGATCTAGATAGAAATTTAACAACAAAAGTACTCCTTGATGGCAAATTCATTAAAACCAGCTGAGCTATTCTCTAAGAATACAGCGTCAAGCACAGCGCTGATAGAGATAACAACAAGTCTAACTCTGCAATGCTTCGATATCAACATTGGGCAGTGGAAGTCAGATGGCAGTCGCTTCACGGAAAATATTGAAGTTCAGCCAAATCCATAGTTGACTGGTAAAGCAGACCCTAGACTCCGAGGTGAAAGCGTCGGATGCAACTGGGATTAACGCTAGGATGAAGAAGAAAAGTCCATAAGCGACTTACTGCGACAGAGTATGCACCGAACTTGACTCCGGCACTGGTGAAGGTGTCTTCGATGAAGATGACGCTGATGTTGACTTTGGTGGGAAGAAAGGTGGTTCTGATTTGCAACTCGGTCTAGAAATATTGAAACAAATTATCAAATCAAACCAAAATCATTTATTGCTGACCAAGGGTAGAGAAAAGTCCATAAGCGACTTACTGTGACAGAGTATGCACCGAACTTGACTCCGGCACTGGTGAAGGTGTCTTCGATGAAGATGACGCTGATGTTGACTTTGGTGGGAAGAAAGGTGGTTCTGATTTGCAACTCGGTCTAGAAATATTGAAACAAATTATCAAATCAAACCAAAATCATTTATTGCTGACCAAGGGTAGAGAAAAGTCCATAAGCGACTTACTGTGACAGAGTATGCACCGAACTTGACTCCGGCACTGGTGAAGGTGTCTCCGATGAAGATGATGCTGATGTTGACTTTGGTGGGAAGAAAGGTGGTTCTGATTTGCAACTCGGTCTAGAAATATTGAAACAAATTATCAAATCAAACCAAAATCATTTATTGCTGACCAAGGGTAGAGAAAAGTCCATAAGCGACTTACTGTGACAGAGTATGCACCGAACTTGACTCCGGCACTGGTGAAGGTGTCTCCGATGAAGATGATGCTGATGTTGACTTTGGTGGGAAGAAAGGTGGTTCTGATTTGCAACTCGGTCTAGAAATATTGAAACAAATTATCAAATCAAACCAAAATCATTTATTGCTGACCAAGGGTATTACAATAGTATTTAGTACATTTAGAAGTCCCCTTCGGCCTACCTTGTAGCCTTTTATTTAGCTACCGAGTCAGGTGCCATGTTAATTCGTGCGACTTGTAGGTAAAGTTTTTTTTTTATTTTTATTTATTTGATATAAGTACATATACAGTTTATGAACTAATACATTGTCCCACAAAACCGTACAAACGATTTGACTGTGGGATCAGGAATAACATCTAGGCATATCTATTGACAATATATTATTTGAAGTATACATAAATTAACTGTGTTAACTTAACTCATGGCAGTGAGTCGATTAAATGTTTTTTTTTAATTTCACTTTAAACGATATGATGTCATATGTCATAGATCGATATCATAGATTACGTAATGGCTGAAGAGGAATGATGGTCAATGTTGCCAATTACAAAAGCAAATAATTAGTATGTGGATGATTTTTGTAATGAAATGACTGTAATTAAAATAGTTACTTGAGTACTTACTTGTTGGAACTTCAAACATTATATTATATTAAAAAAATGTATTACAAGTAACACTATTTAATATGTTTTTTTTTTTGTCATCAATAGGTATTTTGTAATGTTGATCTGTTTTGTGTGCTGTAGTTAGCTTAAATAAACGCATTTTCTTTCTTTCTTTTAATCCGTAGAGTTACATTTTTGATGGATATTATTATAACGTTGTTAACATTGAATTTAATTATGTGTAGTCCGTGTGCCCTTTGGCAAAGGCCTCCCCCAACACTCTCCAGTCCTCGTTGTTCTGTGCCAGTCTGGTCCAAGTTTTGCCAGCTGTCCCAACCAAAACATCCTCCTAGCGCCTATATGGTGTCCCTCGCTTCCTTTTTCCCTCTCTTGGGTACCACAATGTTACTTCTTTGTTCCATTTCTCTTTTCCTCTAATTACATGGCCAGCCCATTTTCACTTTAATGTTCTTATTTTTAAGGCAAATTTATTATAAGCAACTAATTCTCTAAGAATACAACAAGTCTAACTATGCAATGCTTCGATATCCCCTTTGGGTAGTGGAAGTCAGATGGCAGTCGCTTCACGGAAAATATTGAAGTTCAGCCAAATCCACAGTTAGACTGGTAAAGCAGACCCTAGACTCCGAGGTGAAAGCGTCGGATGCAACTGGGATTAACGCTAGGATGAAGAAGAAAAGTCCATAAGCGACTTACTGCGACAGAGTATGCACCGAACTTGACTCCGGCACTGGTGAAGGTGTCTTCGATGAAGATGACGCTGACTTTGACTTTGGTGGGGAGAAAGGTGGTTCTGATTTGCAACTCGGTCTAGAAATATTAAAACAAATTATTATCAAAACCAGTGTATAATAATGAGGCTACATAAACACTACAATGTCCTAGCAACACCACACGTGAAGAGGTGCAATATACCGGATTTTAATCAAAGACTATAGTTCTAGGTATGCTTGTTTTATCTGTTTTTCAAAGGTTTGCTGGGGGAGAACTCATTTTGAGTTAAGCTCGCCTTTGTGCATGCTCCTTAATTTTTTTTATGTATGATCTCTGTATTGTGTGAACCCAATAAAGAATTAAATTTAAAATTCAATTAAGCTGTAATAAAATAAATAAAAACCCATTTTATTTGGTTTAGGTAGGTACATGAGTATTTTTTTAAGGAATAAAATAATAAAGTTTTCTTAATCTAAGTTTTCTAATTTCACACCAGAACCCTATCATGAGGAACAGGCCACTTCCAAAGATTGCCAAATGATTCGGTCTTCAAGCCTATAATATTTTGACTGCATAATGGAGCGGTGGTCATATCAACAAGACAGTACCTGGATGACCGAGCTTCGCTCGTTTTTATTTTAGGTAAATTGTGTTTTTTAGAAATTATATTTAAATACGAATTCCATACTGATGGAATAATGACATATGAATAATATTTCTCTTCTTTTCTGGAATAGCTTAAGTGTTGTTGTGTCGTTAAAGCAGTTAGTTGCTCACAAATAAAAAAAAATGTATTATTATTCGCCAATAGATGTCAGGAACCGTCTTATTTTTTATATTGTTGAAAGCACGAATAAAATTACATTTTCTATCCCCCCGAAACCCCCTCTATACTAAATTTCATGAAATTCGTTGGAGTCGTTTCCGAAATCCAATTCGAACGAAATTGTGTGAAATGTATATAATAGGGGTTAAAGTATGCAATTGCCGTTTCATTGTAATGGTACTTCGAATTGACATAGAACCTTCATGGTTTGAGATTTTTGAGTGAAACTTTTTCCACATGGTACCTATGTAGTTCTTCATTTAAAAATGTGCAACATTCGATTATCGACTTTCAGTTGTTTTTTTTATTCAGCTTAGACAAGAAAGATGGATACTTCGAAAATTCGAGTGATTTTTGAATACGAGTTCCGACGCGGAACTAACGCGGCAGAAACAGCTCGCAATATCAATGTTGCGTTTGGAGAGGGGACTGCTAATGAACGCACCGTGCGATTTTGGTTTAAACGCTTTCGTGATGGAAACTTTGATTTGAAGAACGAACCCCGAGGAAGGCCGTCCACACAGGTGAATAACAATGAATTGAAAGACATGGTGGAAGCCGATCCGAGCCAAACTACCCAGGAATTAGCTGCATGGTTTAACGTTACCTTACCAACAATATTGACTCATTTGCGTCAAATCAATAAAATAAAAAAATGTGAAAAATGGGTACCTCATGATTTGACTGATCTGCAGAAAGAAATGCGTGTTGAAACTTGTGTTGCCTTGTTGAATCGATACAGAAATGAAGGAATATTGGATCGAATTGTGACATGTGATGAAAAGTGGATTCTTTACGATAACCGTAAGCGAAAAATGCAATGGCTGACCCCAGGTGAAACGCCACAACAGTGTCCTAAAGCAATGCTTACCAATAAAAAGGTAATGGTAACTGTTTGGTGGTCTCAGCATGGTGTTATTCACTATAGCTTTCTACGATCTGGTCAAGCAATAACGGCAGATGTCTACTGCAGTTCGATCCAACTTGAGAGATAGGATAGTTTAAATCTCAAATTATAGTCCGATTCGCGATAACCGACATCCACGCGGGCGGAGCCGCGGGCGACAGCTAGTATTATATATAATTGGGAAGCTCCAACGAAAACGGCTCGAAAACCGTTCCAACGATTTTCATGAAATTTAGTATACAGGGGGTTTCAGGGACAATAAATCGATCTAGCTAGGATTCATTTTTGGAAAAGATCATTTAATTTAAAAAAAAAAGAAATATGACTCTTCCTGATATCTAATGGCGATGTGAGCAACTAACAGCTTTAACAACACAACAACACTTAAGCTACCAGCAGATGGCGTAGTTACAAAAGAAAATACCGAGCGAAGCTCGGTCATCCAGATACTATATTTAAATACAAGAATTTCTCGTTTAAATATATAAGAAATATAAGATAGTAAGACTACAGACAAAGACATTTTAAAGCATTTAGCATTCTAATTTTTCACATCGAAAGGCATTGTGGGTTCCACTCCCACCTGAACCAATTCACTATTTTTCCTATGTTAATTCATTTAATTATGACTTAATTAGTTGATTGCACATACGGGTAAGCCAAAAAATAAAACTATAGAAAATGTGTACCTATCTATATTCTATCTCTATCACGAGCGAGAGACAACACAATTCCTTCCAGCGGGCCTAGCATGGGCGCGGGACAAATATCTCTCTCCACCGTTTATGTCAAATAGACAGGGGACAAAGGTGTTTCTCCCCGGTAGCTAGCATGGCGTCAAAGGAGATAGCTTTTGTCCCTCGCTGTGACGTAAACAAGAGACTATTTCTCCACTTGCTTAGCACGGCGGCCGTAAAGTGGAGATAATTTGTCCCTTTTTGACAGATGATAGAGAGAAATTATTCTCCGAACTATTGAGGTGGGGACAAGATTGCCTAATACACAATTAAAAATGTCTCGCGGCTTATTCGATCAAATAAACGTGTTCGAATTACCAGAGAGAGAATTCATATGAATTTGTAGGATTTCTAGAGATATGGCCCTAAAAATGCGTTGTTCAATGCATTTTTTTATAATATTATCAACCGAAATTATCGAAATTACTAATATTCCCACTAACCCATCTAACTAAGCTAAATCGCTTGTGCTGGGAGTGGGTTCACGTCGGTAGTGTAATGGCCAGGATTCGAACCCGGGACCTCTCGATCGTAAGGCAGACTAAGCTACCGACGTGACGCTTAAATGAATCAGATGGCTTGCCAGTACATTATAAGGTAAATAATGTTGCATTTCATAATCGACTAAAACTCTTATTTGAGCTGCTGTGCTCCTAATCCTAAAAAATGTATTCTTTGTAACAAATTGTTTAGAGCGAATTCACAGTATTCACACATTTATTCACAATAACATACTTACAATATTTTTTCACTAATTTTATTAATATTACAATAAAGATAATATTAATAAAGGATATACGATTGAGTTATGTACCGGGTAAATGGGGTCAATAAATAAACAGAAAATAAACATGTAAAAAAAACGTTACATGACAGATTGTCTTTCTTTTTCTTCAATGCCCATATTGAAGAAAAAGAAAGACAATCTGCACGCTTTAGTCAATAATAATATTCTGCAGCATAATACTGATAATTTTAAAAGTCACTATTACTCTTATAAAATATGCACGTTGCTAGGTTTTTTTAATTTTGTCGAATATTACGAGTCGAATATTTTTTTCGTATATTGGTAGCATTGAGTGGAGAAACGTTGTCCCCGGTGAGAAACTAGTCTTTCCTCGACGCCGTGCTAGCTAACGGGACAAAAACGGAGGGAAATAAAAAAAATTCTCCATTCCCCGGGGACTTTTTGTCTTCATGCCATGCTAGCCCTGCAGCTTGCCATGCAATAGGAAGCCGTTGTAGAGATGTTTACATGTGTATTCAACATTTCCACCAGCTTACCTTTTGAAAATTTATCACCCTTCACCGCTGCTATCATTATAAAATAAAAAATATTGCTACAATTAGAATTAGAATTAGAAAACAAATATGTGCAAAACTACATAAGTTGTATGTAAAGGTGGCAACCATATTTACTATGTCGACTGTACATACAGGGCCCAATAGTGTTGTAGGACTTTTGCAGCTGCATTGATCTATCCAAAAAGAATATATTTTAGCAGAAATACTTACCGTTGCCACAAACGCCTCCTCTTGGTACAACGCCTCCTCTTGGTACGCAGGGGCGTCTCCAGAGCCTTTCCTTCAGGTAAGTCGTGGATATCGTAGATTATAAGTCTAAAATTCGGAATATTATAAAAATATGAAAAAGAACTATTAGAGAAGATTGTATAATATATTATGCTCCTGTGCGAGCATTTTTTTAACATTTCACACAACGCTTGAAGGTGAGTGTTGATGTACATCAACAAAAGGGGCCCCTTCTAAACCTACAGTTGGGTCGCAAGTCCCAGGCACTGTCCCGAGTTCCCAACTCAGCAACGCGATGGACCCGGCACCCGCACGGAGATTCCATGGATTGCTAAGAATATCGTCTCCCAGGGTAAGCATATCTTAACTAGCTTGTGTTCTGGAATCTAGAAAGCGCATAAACATACTTAGATGCTTTTTTTTTGTAAATACATACATATGTACATATTTCATGCATATAAATATTTGCAATGACTGGGGATCGAACCTGCGCCTCCCGTGTAGTGGCCGCGTTCACTACTGCCACGCCACAGAGGCTTTCAAGCCTCATTGCCTCTACATCCTCTGCCTTTATTAATAGTTTATAAATACCTACGAATAATGTATCCTATAGAAGTGTAACTCGGCTCAAAAAATGGCACCACATAATGGGGACCGCGGAAGGCGGGGCATAAAAAGTGTACCGCGCGGCGCTGTCAGTCCGCGCTGTCACGCGTAGGTACCGTACGGTTGTGTCACTGGAATCAATCTGTCAATGATTTTAATTGTGTTTGTTTTTTGTGTGTTTTCGCGTTAATTACATTTCAAATATGCCTTCGTGTGTTGTGAGTTGGTGCAGAAACCATACTGATATGAAAAACGCTGGAATCACCTTCCATAGGTGAGTAAATATTCATTTTAAAAACACGTACTTGGCGAAGTTGAAATGTGGTATGCAACATGAACGCAATTCCTAAATAACATTATTTTTTATGCAGTGTTCATAGTTCATAGTATATTAAGCGCTAAGGTAATCAAAAATATTGTTACTATGATATTATATTAGTAGGATGATATTATGCATAAAAATTAAATTATAATTTAAATGTCACAGATTCCCAACAAATAAAGTCCATCATGAAAATGGGTGAGTGCGGTTCGTTTGGAAAGAAATGAACGTGATTGGATGCCTTGTCAGTACAGTAAAATATGCAGCATACGCGTTCGAACTGATGACATGTACACACCAAATAATGGAAAGGTTAAGCGATTAAGAAAAACTGCTGTGCCTATTTGCACTGTGAGATATTTTATATACCTATTTGCAACTTCTAAAGAACAATGGCAGCCTCCCATACATATTTTTATTTGAGAATAAAATGATGCGTCTTTAAATGAAAAAAATACTATTTAATACAGCGTGATTACTTGTTCACTACGTACTAGATTTTGACTCTTGAGAAGGCCGAGTATAATAGATATTCGGGCTTGAACATTTTGTAGGTTATATCTTTAGATCACCTTTAATGTGTCAATGTTTTTGATTAATGGCATACCTGTATACACTGAGGTAAACAATTAAATCAATACTTATATAGGTACTCAATTTTTGTTTATATTTATGTACCTACCTACCTACATGAATCACATTTCGCCAACATGATTTTCAGTCCCATTTATGTGCAAATGCCTATGTCGGTAAATCCTTTTTTCTTACTTGCCTATTTCAAGATGTTATAAATTGGAACTTCTAAACTAGTGAACATAACACACGTAGGACACGACGGTATTCCCGTCCAACTGAGCAGTCCGACTGAGGAAGTACCTCCGCCCTACAGAATACCACGGCCATAACAACCTCGTGTTGTGTTCCCGGCGATGAGTAGGGTAGCCAGAGCTCACTGGAGTTTTTGTGCTGTCAGTGGGAAGACCAAAGGCTATTCCCGCTTTGTCTTCTATACTGGCGGCACAGAAAGTCTGTTTGCAGGATCGGCAGCTTAGTGTGACTCTCCTGGTGTTGCACACGTCCATAGGCGACGGTAATCACTTTCCATCAGGTGGTCCGTGTGCTTGTCTGTCACGTAGTATGAAAAGAAAAACTGGCAACGGCCACCCACGCGCTACTCGCCGTCACGTCATGTGTTTAATCTTCGGAGAGAGAGAGAGAGAGGGGGGGCAATCTTAATCATTCTATTAGCAGTTCTCTAATGTTCTATTAGTTAAAACATTATATTATTATATTTTTAGGGTAAATAATTAAATCATTTTATTTTAAAGTAATTTTATTCATCGTCTTCTCGGATAATAATTGTTACGGTTAGCTTGAGCTGTAGCTAAAAGAGATTCTGGCATACATGTTCTATAGCCAAATCCCTCTAATAAACTAATACTGTCCCTAAAATCCTGGTCTAACATGAACACATCACCTCTGAAATATGGCCTTAGAGAACCCGTTGCAGAAAAAAGGTTGGCCATTATTTCAGCATCTGATGTAGTTGCTTTATATGGACCAAAAAAATCAACAATATATCCATCACATGCAACAATCATAAATGGCTTTAATAAATTCCTGTATTTGTGCAGAGAATAACTCTGTTTCTGGAACATATAATTTGAGCTCTTATGTATGTAAATGTAGGTGCCATCACATATTACAATGGCATTGCTGCCATTACCGTATAATCCGTTTGGGATCAACATATTATGTTGTAATAATTCCTCTCGTGTCATTTGATTAATTCCCAGGTGCTCAGGAACAAAATCTTGTACTAAAACCTCCCTCACTTTATCCATTAGACATTCTAATGTGCGACGTGTGTTAATTGTTGGCTGTTCTGATGCTATAATGGTAAACCGGAACTTCGATAAATGAACTGTAATATCCACAGGAGAATAGCTACCGGGTAAATTTGTGCAAGTCGGTAAGATAGGATAGAGGTACTTGCCTGGCGCAGATATCTCTTCTCGTCGCCCACTGCACTGGATGATATTTGTTTGATGATGATTGACTGGGACGTCCCGTATATTGTTTTTGATCACAAGTACACCTGTTACACTATTTGAATTTAAATGATGATGGCGCGTGTGGCCTGCGTTGTGTTTGAACTCGTTGACTTGTAGAGAGAGAGTGAAGTTTTTACTCTTGCGCCGACCGTCGCAGGAAGCGGTAGGAAACGGAAGTTGAAGGGAATAGGGATGGGACCCATTGCACATTGAATTAATCGACTATGCTCATTCTCCTGTGTTTCGGTAATTTTTGTAATGATAATACTTTAACATTATTCCCCCGCGCTGGCGAAATTTATTGAGACTGAAAAATAGGAATGTCCATATTTTCCCAGTAATACTGTAAGATAATGATTGATAGTTACGCATGATATGAGTATGATATGTTTGTTACATAAATTAAAGCAATATAATAAATTATGTTACATGTTATATGAAATGTGAAAATATTATGTGAAAATTAAAGTTGAAATGTTAATCCGCTCCATCCGGGATGGGGCACAGTTTTACAAGAGGTCTATCAAAGACACCCTGAGCAGTCCTAACCATAGCTGCTCGTGAAATGCCGTCACGGCCGGGATACAATTTGATAATTTTGCCGAAACGCCAGTGCAACGGAGGCTGTTGATCGTCTTTAATGACGACAGCTTGTCCAACGCGAGCTTGATCTGATGACTTTGTCCATTTTAACCTCTGGGATAGACTGGTCAAGTATTCACTATGCCATCTAGCCCAGAAGTCTTGATGCATATGCTGAACGAGTTGCCAACGTTTGAGTCTGTTAAGTTTAATGTTTGAATAATCTGGTGTTGGCAACGAAGTTAACGGTGCCAATGTTAAAAAATGCCCAGGTGTAAGTACTGATGCGTCATTAGGATCAGTGCTGAGTGAGCACAACGGCCTAGAATTAAGGACTGCTTCAACCTGAGTGAGCAAAGTATTAAGTTCCTCATATGTAAGGATTTGTGTTCCAATGACACGATATAAGTGTGATTTTACAGATTTGACGCCCGCCTCCCAAAGTCCCCCAAAATGAGGTGCCCCAGGAGGGTTGAAATGAAACTCTATACGCTCAGTCTCACAGGCTGATTGCATGATACTGGATAACTGTGATTGAGCACCTTTAAAATTACTACCACAATCTGAGTAGATGGTGTTACATCTGCCACGACGTGCGATGAATCTGCGTAATGCAGCTAAAAATGCCTCTGTGGACATGTCTGATGTTAGTTCTAGATGTAATGCTTTTGTAACGAAGCACACAAAAAGACATAAATATGCTTTAGTTGTGCGTGCACCACGGTATCTGTGCACTGTTATATTAAACGGGCCTGCGTAATCGCAGCCGACTGATTGAAATGGTTTTAATTGAGTTATACGCGACTTTGGTAGATCTGCCATTTTTGGTTCAAACGCAACTGGTTTAATGCGAAAACATTTAAAACAATTTGAAACAACTTGATGAATTGCTCGCCGAGGAGACAATATCCAAAAATTTTGTAATAATAAAAAATGTAACTGTTGTAAACCTGGATGAAAATTCTCATTATGTACTGCTTGAATGATGAGTTTAGTTAAACGATGTTTACGTGGAAGTAATGCTGGGTGTTTAGTTTCAAATTCGAGGTCAGATCTATAAAGCCTTCCCCCCACCCGCAAAATGCCAGATTGGTCTAAAAAGGGGTTGAGCTTCCTAAATGATTTAGGTAATGTCTTTCCTGCTGATAAGAGTTCAATTTCACCCTTGAATTCTGATTTTTGAACATGTTTTACCAATATCATAAGAGCCTTGTGATGCTCAGCTTCTGTTAAATGATTTGTCTGTTTGTTTTTGCGCAATGCCGCTATGAATCTGTTACAATAGGCTAAAATACGTTGAATTTTACGTAATGATGAATACCTTTCGATTAAATTATGAATGGGATCAACATTGATTATATTAGTTAAAATGGTGGTACGCCTTTCGCATATCACGTCACTATCTGAGTCGCATGATGCTTGAACTTGGTCATTGGGCCAATGATTTTGATCGAGTGCTAACCATTCTGGACCTGTCCACCACATGGTATGACTGACGAGATCGTCGGGTAGTAAGCCACGACATGCACAATCAGCTGGGTTTTGCTTGCCTGGCACATGTTTCCAGATAGCACTGGGTAATTTACGCTGAACATTTGCAATACGATTGCCTACGTACGCCTTGAAATTGGTTGAATTTGACTTGATCCAGGCCAAAACGATCATTGAATCAGACCATGCATAAATGCCATCTATAGTTATAATGTTACAAAATGTACTGATAATGTAGCTCATGAGATCTGCAAGCAATGAAGCACCGCACAGTTCGAGCCTTGGTAATGTTCGGCGTTTGGTTGGAGCAACACGTGATCTTGCGCTGACCAGGCATACATGATTTTGATTGATACTGGAACGAAGATAGACTACTGCGGCATAACCAGCCTCGCTGGCATCGCAGAATCCGTGGATTTGATAATTTACCGCTTGAGGGTGCGTGATACGCCTCGAAATATGAAGCTGTGATAAACTTGGTAACTGTTGCGTATACTTTGTCCAAATATGATGAATATCGGAAGGTACTGGTTCATCCCAAGATGTTCCCAGTAACCACAATCGTTGAATAAGAAATTTTGCTAAAAATGTTATTGGTGTTAGAAGACCGATGGGGTCATAGATCCGGGCAAGCTCTGAAAGCATTGTCCGTTTTGTACAGTCACGTACAATTTGATTAACTTGATAATTAAAGACGTCTTGACGAGCATTCCAAGCAAGTCCTAAGACCTTGACAAAATTACTGTTACTGTCGAATGTCAAATCTGGGACCAATCTGTGTTCCTCTGGAATAATTTGGAGAACAGACGTATGATTGCTGGACCACTTTCTAAGCTCAAAACCACCGGCAGCCATGATGGTGCTCAGTTCCTGATGAAGATGAATTGCTTGGTCTACATCGTCACAACCAGTGACCACATCATCGACGTAAAGGTCACTTCGCAAGACTTTTGCTGCAGTTGGACACGAATCTTGTTCGTCTTGAGCCAGTTGATGCATAGTACGGATGGCTAGAAATGGTGCCGAAGAGACGCCGAAGGTCACGCGATTGATTCTAAATTCTTGAATGGGATCTTCAGGAGAAAATCTAAAAAGAATACGTTGATAATCCCTATGTTCTGGGGTGATAATGATTTGCCGGTACATCTGACGTATGTCGGCTGATAAAACAATCGCATGGAGGCGAAATCGTAAAATTATATTACAAATATCTGATTGCAACTTAGTGCCTGTCAAGAGACTGTCATTGAGTGACCTCCCATCACTATCCTTAGCCGAGGCGTCGTACACTACTCTCAGCTTAGTAGAGACACTAGTTGGCTTCATTACCGCATGATGTGGTATGTAATAAGAAGTAGGAGAACGACACTCTTCAGGTGGAACGAGTTCCATCTGGTTACTTGTCAAATATTCCTTGATATGTGCCTTATATTCTTCTCCAAACGAAGGGTTCTGAAGAAAACGTTTCTCCAGTTGTTTATATCGCCGAAGTGCAATAGAATAAGAATCATTGAAAGTGGGTGCAACCTGATCACGAAATGGTAGGTGCACAATATAACGACCATCACCATCACGTTGATGTGTTAAAGTATAAATGTCCTCGCAACGAATGTCATCTGCAGAGGCTGCTGGTTTGTTAATTGCTTGATTGGGAATACTATCAGTGTCCCATAACTTCTGAATGGCTATGTCCAAATTGGCATCCAGTGATAAATGATTAATTGATACAGGAGTAGACTTGACATTGGGATTGGCTGCTTTGGTCCTACCCATGAGAATAAACCCAAATACTGTGTTAATGGCTGTTGCCATTTGATTACCGCCATCAATTTTACCAGGAAGTAAAATATGCGGAAAGATCTCACCACCAATCAAGATATCGATGGGACGAGCCTTATGAAAATCTGGATCTGCCAGTTTAAGATTTCCTACATGTTAAAAATCATCAATATGGATTGCATGAGTGGGCATATCACCACAAATTTTATTTAAAATAACGGCTTCCATTGTGAATGATGAGTTTAATTTTCCCAATGGACGGAGTTCGAAGAACACCCTGCTGCCTGATTGGGTTGGAGCATCACCGATTCCTAACATAGGAGTAGTGCATGGATAGCGAACCAAGCCAAGTCGACGTGCACATGCATGGGTCATAACATGACTCTGGCTTCCAGGATCGAGCAATGCCCTAACCCTATGATATGTGTTATTGTTACTTTTGATTTCTACTTCCGCTGTAGCAAGTAAAACAAAAGAAGGTGATGATGATGATGATGCTATGTTAGATAATGTTGTTACTGGAGTCACAACTTGTTCCTCAGAACTGGATGGCCCTTGGGTATCAACACGCTGTTTATCTCTTAATGATGCTTCCTTCTTAGGAAAATGTAGTAAGGTGTTATGACGTTGATTGCATGTCTTACACGACTGAGTTGAGGAGCATGTTGATGTACTATGATTGGGTCGCAAACAATTCAAGCAAAGTTTATGTTGCCTTGCAATTTGTGACCTCTCTTGAGGAGATTTAGAGAGAAAATTACTGCATTTATAAAGACCATGATTTTCTTTACAAATCATACAATTAAATGTTGTAGTAGTAGCCAACATTGTTGAAGGTTTAGTGATTAGTTCCGATTTATTTTTGCTTTGTAATGAATTGTTGCTCCGTTTGGTATTAACATTATTGTTACTAACATTTGATTTAGTGTTATTAGCTATTGATAATTGTGGGATATTTGTGATTGATGAACGCTCTAATGCATCACACCTATCCACTAAAAATGTTCTTAGTTGATCAAACCGTGGAAAATCACCTCGGTTACATGAAATCTCAAATGCTTCACGAGATTTCTTATCAATTTTTGTTAAGAGAGAATGAAATAAAACAAAATCCCAATTAGAAGTAGGTAGACCTAATGAAGTTAACATAGAAAGGTTCTCAGCAAAACTGTCTAAGAGGGTGCGCAAATTTTGCACCGATTCTGTGTTTATTTTTAAATTACAAATATTTTCCCAACATAAAAATGCAAGATATCGCTTATTGGTATATCTGTTTACGAGGGCTTCATATGCACTAATGTAATTAGAATCTGAAATGGGATAAGCCCTAATAAGATTCACTGGTTCCCCTGAGAGGGAAGTGAGAAGATATTGAAACTTCTCAACATTTGATAAATCTGTTCTGTTGTGAACTAAAGTGTTAAACAAGTCAATATAACCTGGAAAGTCTTTAAGTTGACCTGAGAAATTGGGTAATTTAATAGGTGGCAATTTTGCCTGCTTCTTATGATCACATGATGAAGAGGATGTAGAGGGCTTGACCTCTGTACTACTTTTAGGTAAAAGTTTACGTTGCACTTCAAGAACTTCAAAATACATGTCATCTGCTTGTTCTTGATAGATGGTTTGTTTGAGAATACATTCCTCATTTCCTAGACCCCTGTATTCACTTACCAATTTGATATGAGAATCATTAAACGTATCCATAATGGATTCTAACCTTGAGCACCATGTTTCGAAACGTGGAAGAAGATTAGGGTCTTTCATACAGTTACGAGCGCAGGTAACTGCATCTGTCAGCCTTTTAAAAGCAATGTTACGCTTGGATTCATAATGAGCTACCATTGCTTCACTCATGATGATTGATTTTAAAAATTTATAAAATACAGATTTTAAGGAAACTATTAAATAATGTTGTTTATTTAGTAATATTAGCAATTAGAACCACTGTTCAGATAAAAATTATGGATTAAATGCGTGTAAACTATGTTTGTTTACAATGGTAGAAAATTACTTTGACAAGTTTGACAACCTATCAAAATACTACTAAAAATGGGTAGAAATTTTATTAATAGTAGGTTTTTAACGGAAGTACAGTTAATTGTACGAAATTAAACAAGTTATAATAAATGGTTTTTGATAAAATCGAAGGACCTGTGTTATATTAAGTATATAAATACGATAACAATTTAAATTGAATTAATATAATGATTGATGAAAGCTTGAAACCCAGTAGCTCCTTCACCGAACAAAATAATAAACAAAATAATGTACAATCCCAAATAGTGATGTTTTGTGATGAATTGGGGGAATCAATGGGCCAGTTATTAAGTTCATATTTAGAACACAAAGTTATTAACTATTGTATGCCGGGCTTGAGTTACTGTACTATTATAGAAAAAATAAAGAATTATAGTTTAAACACCAGCAGTACACTTTTAATTTTAGTGGGAGACAGGGGAAATGCAGACAGAAATGCTCTTATGAATTGTTTTGAGTCATTGAGCTTATTAAATGTTAAAAATATAATTTTATTTACACTTCCATATAGCCGTAGTTTGTCGCAAGCAGAAAACAATATTAGATATAAGCTCAATCAAACATTACACACATTGACATTTCATAATTCGAATAAATTTCATTTAATTAACATAAACTTGTATTTAGAAAATAAATTATTATTGACAAAAGATAAATTCTATTTGAATAGATATTTTAAGAGGCAGATAGCATCTTCGCTATCATATTATATTAAATACTCAGCCAAGAATTTGGCTAACCAACCTGCTTTTATTGAGCAGAAAAATGACAATGTTTGTCTTGCGACCTTGGAATCTGTTCCAAATAAGAGTGACAGTCATTTAAATTTAATTCTAGGACAATAGGGGAAATCTCTAGCAATTTAATTTTAGGGACAAAGGAAAAGTCTATGTTCATGAATATTATTCACCAAAATATTGAGGGTTTTTCTGGCAAAGAGTTAGAACTAGAATTATTTTTAAATGTAATGCATATTCATGTACTTTGTTTAACTGAACACTGGTTGAAACAACATGAACTATTAGTTAATATTGACAATTATAAAATCATTAGTTCGTTTACTAGAGATACCGCTATAAGAGGTGGGTCACTCATTTTAATTAATGACAAATTAAAATCTAAAGAAAGAAAAGATATTGTAGCACTCTCAAGTGAGCGAAATATTGAAATATCATGTGCAGAGCTTGATCAATATATTATTATTAGCGTCTATCGACCTCCTTCAGGAGATTACCACCTATTTGAATCTATTATGGAAGAAATCTTAAAAAGGGCATTTCAATGTAAGAAGAGGGTAGTTGTATGTGGCGATTTCAATGTTGATATCTTAGAAAACTCCCAGAACGCGTTAAGGTTCCTCAATCTTTTTAAATCTTTTAACTTACAAAATCTTTTTTGTGAACCAACTCGCACCACATCCACAACAGCTACCTGCTTGGATAATATTTTTACTGACAGCGATGTAAACGACAAATCTATAATAAACTTCATAAAATCCGATCATGCAGGTCAGTTAGCTAGATTTGAGCACCAACATGTTCCATTGCCAAAAAATATAGTATGTAGACCAATCACAACATATCGTTTAGAAAAATTTAAAGAAAATATTAATAATAAAGTATCACTTTTGGAACCAAGTATTGCTGAAAACCCGGATGATCTTTACGAAGATTTGTTCGGAGTAATCAAATACGAATTTAATAACATTTTCACAACTAAAATAATTAACACTAATCAACTCAAAATTAACTTTAGTGATTGGGCTACACCTGGAATTTATAAGAGTAGAAAGAAATTGTATGAATTATATGAGACAAAGGCATGTACAAATGATCCACAAATCATTGAACATACTAAAAAGTACTCTAAAATGTTTAAGAAAGTCTGTTCAATGGCCAAATCTAATTATATCCGTGATAAAATACAAAAATCTGATAATAAAATTAAGGCAACATGGAATGTTATCAACAAAGAAACCTGTAAAGCAAGGTCACGTGATCGATCCTTCGAGTTAGAAATAGATGATGGACACATCAGTGCTGATGCTGACGTGGCCAATGCGTTTGAATCTTTTTTTACAAATGCTCCAATTACCATAACTAGTAAATTAAACTCTTCAAAAAACGTAGCTGCTTCTCTTCTTGAATCTTGTGTTGATAAATGTAGAGTAAACTTTGATTTTCAGTATATTGACCCCGAAACCGTAATAAAAACTTTTAAGCAACTAAATATAAAAAAGACTGAGGATCTGTGGGGCATTTCAACCAATATAATAAAATCAGTAATGCCCACTATTGCCCCTTATCTCGCATTTATATTTAATCAATGTATCGATGATAAACAGTTTCCCACACTCATGAAGTTTAGTAAAATCATTCCATTATTCAAAGCAGGGGACAAAAGTGATCCATCTAATTTTCGGCCCATCTCCATACTCCCAGCACTCAGCAAAATTTTTGAAAAAATTATATTTAGTCAACTGCTTTCACATTTCGCTTCTAATAAATTACTTCATGAGAAACAGTTCGGTTTCACTAAAGGCAGAAACACGACGGATGCAGGAGTTGAACTCGTTAAACATATATTTGATGCATGGGACAAGAAGCAGGATGCCATCGGTATATTTTGTGATCTATCAAAAGCTTTTGATTGTGTTGATCATGAGACTTTGTTACTAAAATTAGGTTATTACGGTGTTTCTAACAGCTCACTTAGCTTACTTAAATCTTACCTCACTGGCAGAGTACAAAAAGTCAATATTAATGGCACTAACTCATCTGGCGCCCCATTAGTCATGGGAGTTCCCCAGGGCTCGATATTAGGACCCCTTTTATTCTTGATATATATAAATGATCTTCCTCACTTCTCTAAAAATCTTTGTGAAATAGTATTATTTGCTGATGACACATCATTAATTTTTAAAACTGATAGACATAAAGAATTACCTGACGATGTGAATATCAACCTTTCAAAAATATTGCATTGGTTCACAAGTAACAACTTGCAGCTCAATGCGAAGAAAACAAAATGTGTAAAGTTTACTATGCCTAATGTAAGACAGATAGATACACATATTACAATGAACGATGAGTCTGTTCAAATAGTTGATACCACAGTTTTTCTTGGTATGACTCTAGATAGTAAACTGCAATGGGGTTCTCATATCGCAGCCTTGGCAGGAAGACTTAGCTCAGCTGCCTATGCGGTTAGAAAAATAAGGTCACTTACTGATGAGGAAACGGCACGATTAGTTTATTTTGGCTACTTTCACAGCCTTATGTCGTATGGTCTGATGCTGTGGGGCTCAGCTGCTGATATTGAGACTATTTTCATATTACAGAAACGAGCGATACGAGCAATCTATAGCCTCAGACCCCGTGACTCGCTGAGAGAACTATTTAAAGAAATTAATATTTTAACAGTTGCTTGCCAATACATTTACGATAATGTTTTATATGTACGCAAGAACCTAGATCTTTTTAAAAAAAACTCTGACGTACACAATTATAATACGAGGAATAAAAGTAAACTTGTAGTGCCAAAACTCAGACTTCAAAAGGTTGGTAATTCATTTGTAGGTAACAATATTAAAATGTTCAATAAAATTCCTCAAGAGTTGGTTGACATGCCACTAAATAAGTTTAAAATCGAAGTAAAAAAGACTTTAATGAAAAAAGGATATTACAAAGTAAACGAATACCTTAATGATAAAAATGCATGGTCATCCTAATCTCTTTGCTTGCTCGCACAATATAAACCTATGAAAAAAAAAAAAAAAAAACAAATTGTTTTAAAAAAAAGAAACTATAATATTGTTCACTGAGTTTCTTGCTGGTCTCTTCTCAGTAGAACCAACTTACCGAACCAGCGAAAGAATCATTTTCAAATGATTTATTTACTTAATTTAATATTATATTAGTAATTTCTTGACATTATTGTAAAATTTTGACGTTCATATGTGCTCTTTATGTGCCTAAACTGAATAAACGAAATTGATTCTTTGATTCTTTGATTCTTTGATAGAAATGTTGTTCCATAAACAAACGTCGGGCACTACTTGAATGAATGACTCATAAGCTTTAACAAAAACATCACTTGAGCGTCGTATAGCACTTACAACGTCGTCAGTTTTTTGTTTATACGAGCTCGGTCGTGATTTACGATTTACGGAAAAAAAGCAGTCAAGCTGATAAAACAATCTTCTAACAAGAACTGAAGTTGACTATTTTGCGTTAATATTACGACAAAATGGCACTGTAATATAATGTTTACCTATTTACTACGATTACAACGTTTTATGTTACGCGTAACGAGCTATGATGATGAAATTAAAACGCTGTACGTTACGTTTTAATAACTAAAACGTGTCTAAACGTTATATGTTACGTCTAAACCACATAATATGTTGAAATGTATGTCCAAATTTCACATGTTATACTTATACAGACTCACATCGAAAACACGTCCAAACACGAAATTAAATTGCTATATATTTGCCTACTCAGGGTGCTTTGCGCTCACGCAAAAGCGTAGGTACCTATGTTATGTTTCGATTTGAATGACTGAAATATTCCGAAACTACTTGTTGTCTTTTAATGAATAATGTGTTAAGCATACATAAATATTATGAATTTATAATGCACTGGTAATTAATGAATAGTGTAATAAATGTATTATTGAGTGAATATGGACGCCAGACGCAATATTGAAAATATTTGATAATTATAAAATGGTAGCCATCTTATTAGGTACGAATTTGAAAATCCGGCTCGAAGGATCAAAAATGTTAATTGTTGGCTGTTCTGATGCTATAATGGTAAACCGGAACTTCGATAAATGAACTGTAATATCCACAGGAGAATAGCTACCGGGTAAATTTGTGCAAGTCGGTAAGATAGGATAGAGGTACTTGCCTGGCGCAGATATCTCTTCTCGTCGCCCACTGCACTGGATGATATTTGTTTGATGATGATTGACTGGGACGTCCCGTATATTGTTTTTGATCACAAGTACACCTGTTACACTATTTGAATTTAAATGATGATGGCGCGTGTGGCCTGCGTTGTGTTTGAACTCGTTGACTTGTAGAGAGAGAGTGAAGTTTTTACTCTTGCGCCGACCGTCGCAGGAAGCGGTAGGAAACGGAAGTTGAAGGGAATAGGGATGGGACCCATTGCACATTGAATTAATCGACTATGCTCATTCTCCTGTGTTTCGGTAATTTTTGTAATGATAATACTTTAACAACGTGGTACTTCCACCAATGTTGAAATCACCAGTCCTCATTTTCAATAGCAGCGCTGCCAGACCTAGAATGCCTCTTTTATTTGTGTTATTCGAGGTACTTCTTCAAGTAAGAGATTGAACTGTTCTTTAGTGTACCCCACCCAATATTCAAATACTCTGTTGTCCATTTCTTCTAGATTTTAGATTTTCAATTGCTGGACTAAATGAATTAACAAATGAAAACACATGTTGTATTTGGTCTGCAGTAAATGAGTCAATACTATTTTCTGATTCAAATAGTGTCTGCCATGTAGGTATTACTCCTTAAATGTTCAGCACAAACACAAGCTAGGTTTGGTACATAAGAATGGTGATGATGAAGAATAATTGCACTCCATTTATCTGATATACCATGCAATGTGGTACTATTGCAGTTAGGGAAAATACAATGATTATTTGAATTGTCCGCCCTTCTGTACTCATGTAATACTATTGTAAGAGTTGCCACAGGTTGAGAAATCTCTTGTGGTACTGCTGTTGATTCCTCTATTGAAATATAACTGCTACTAGGCAATGGTCTAGTATCATCAATATGGGTCATAGTGCGTACCTCTCTTTGAGTGCGTAACCAGCATGAGTGGCACACACAATCAGATGCTGCTATCTGAAAATAAAGAACACTATTTTAATTTTCAACACTCAGAATTAAAACTATATATGCATTTTCCTATCATATCTATTCACATTTAAATGCATAACACAGACTGCTTTTTCCATGCATAACATTTTTTAAAGGTTTTGATGGAACCTTACATATGAAGCTAAGATGATGATGACGATGAAATATCATTTTATTGTTGTTAAAAATATAATATAACTAACCTGTCATGGTGCTATTCTGCTTTCTATAATATTAATCATGGACTGCTGCAGTTCAGACGGATTGTCCCTCAATATTTTATCACTTTGACGTCGTAAAATGGAACAACCACATAAAATATACACATTAGTATGGCCATGGTGGTTAGGTCCAGCTTGTGGTTCATCATTTTGATTTGCTTCTTGCTGCAAAATAACATTCACGCTGTACATAGCCAGATCTCTACATGCTTCACATGCATAGTCTTCATCAGTAATCTGAAAAACAAAACATAGTAATGTGAAAACTCAGTTTTAATGTTTGTATTAATCAAGCAATGTGATGTTTTGCTTTCTAAATAAATTGAATGGTATAACTCATATGAATGGTTTTGAGATCACTCAACTAGTTGCTAATGTAAAAGGTATGCCTAATAAATCTCAATACTTACGATTCGGGGATACACCCAGCTACAAAGTAAAGTGGTAACTCGGGTATCAAGTTCCAAGGCTTGATATCGGCGCAGTGTATTAACGCATATATTGCAATTGATGCATAGTATACGGGTTGGCCTACCACGTCCTCCCATCTTGGCGGCAGCAAACAAGTTTCAAAGCAACGAGATCCACAGAATAGGCAAAATCGGAATCCAATATACAAACAGCACAGTCACTCAGGTAAGTATCGGTATCAGAGTCCGTAGGTATGCAGGGGGTCACAAATGGGAAAGATCAGAGCCCTTAAGCAGTCCGGGTCACAATACACTTTAAAAAACGGTAAAGATGATCGAAAAATTCGAAAACACTCGCCACGACAAAACAAAACAGCGCAAACGTCGAATGTTGTCATAGTCATTTTTTTTGCAATGGATATAGGGCTTTTAGAATCTTTGAACAGTGTACACAACACAAGGTATGTTTTTATTAATATTGCTTATACATTCATTACAGAAAGCCTGTGAGGTTGAAAAACATGCATTTATAAATATATCACTAACTAACATATTTCATTGATTCAGTTCTTACAATAATTTATAAAACTAAAAATAATTACAAAGTAGACTTTACTGCACATTTTACGACCTGTTAGAATAGCTGCAAAATGGATGGTAACACTGAGTTGATAAGGAAATAAGTAAATCAATTAAGCTCATAATAATTTGTCTTTCTTTTCCTCGGCCCTTATTAGCTCAGACGATAATTTCATAAAACGTAGATATTTACTATAATCAATTTGCTATTAATGACATTTTAAGACGCTTAAATTTTAGTCAAATATGATTTCGCCATTGTTCTTTAATGAAAAAGTTAAACTGTTCTTATTTAGTTCATTACTTAAATTATTTATATTTAAAAAGTATTTTACTACTTTTCAGATAGTTAGTCCATTACATTCAAATGTAGAATCATCTGGTCGACAGTTGAAATTAACAATTTTAAAATAATGGTAAATAAGTGTATAACCCCTTAAAGAAAGCCATCCTATAGAAAGCAATCACGACGTTATGTTGTTAAAAGCTAGAATCGAACAGTTTCTTATAATTCGTTTGCATTATATTGTTAAAAACGAGTCTTTACTAAATTCCAACCGCCATAAATTAAATAAACTAATTATTTTGATTTGTATGCGTATGTAGTTCAATCAATAGAAAAATAATAACAATCCAGTTATTATTTTTTGAAGTGAAAACTTCTTTAGCGGCGTTGGATGGGTAAAAAGTGTTGAACTCGCGTCAGGATTACTTGACCTTTAAACCGTAACCGACGACTGACGTCATACAACATTAGCTAAAAATTGTTTATTTTGTTAGGTACGCCAAGAAGCTTCGTAGCTTAGCGGTACGCGCTTCTACTGTAAGTCCTTATGGTTTCAGATAGTACCGGGTTCGAACCTCGGCATCTGACATTTTTAGTGATTATTTTTTCTTTTTGTAATTTATTACTTTTTGTGATTATTTTTCTTTTTGTAATTCATTAATTTGTTCTGATAGAAAATTAGTGATAGGTTCTATGATTGGCGCTATATTATAGGTATTGTATGGTATGGTATGTTCTTTTTATCTTTTACTCTGTATATAACGAAGAAAGAGAGAACAAGTTTTCACTTCTGCCGGCACTCCCGGAGTGCAACCCGACTTTTTTATTGATTGAACTTTGATTGAACTTATTCAATAAAACATAAACACAAACAAGCTGTCTTATTATTGTATAATACCATCCACGCTCATCACGTTCGCCGCTTTGCCACTATGACGTTTGGGGCGCCGAGACAGCATGACTTTGGCGCGACCAATCGCGTGCAAGTGTTCAACAATGGATGTGTGAGTGTTTTGTTTTATTGCTGTTTTTTTAGTATGCGTAAGTTACTCCAATATTTCAGCGGTAACTCTATGGGAGTTACACTTCTATAGGATACATTATTCGTAGATAAATACTCAATAACACTAAAAATATTATGTAACTAATTAAATTGGGTCTTAGCCCTGAATACTAGAACAACACTCGGATGTGAATTGACTCTTGTCATTAGAACTGTCATCCAGAATATAATCTGTTCTCAGCTGTACTGTTTCTCTAAGCATCCAGCACTGAGCACAGCGCTGTGATCAACCTTGACAGAGATTTTCATTGGTCCAACTGTGCTACGTCGCTGGAGATCGAACGATGATAATCGCTATCAAGGTCGGTCGGTGTGCTGAGCTCAACACTGTATGCTAAGAGATGCACAGCAGGTCGTTACATAAAGATTCAGGAGTATCGTTGAGTATTGTTCTGAACTTTGGGCGCTAAACTTACTCAATGCCTTCTTGATCTTTCACGACTGTCTTCGTATTGAACTTCTTATGATTCATTATCGACCTGAAATTTTTTTTTTAGTATAGATCTTGAAATGTACAAACAAGTAATATTTATGTACCCTCCAAATATTATTCACATTAGTAACTAAAGACACATTGTTATACAATCATGCTCAAATGACTTAAAGAAAGATCTGCCTGAAATTGTGTATAAGACTACGTTATAGTAAAAAAGCTCCTAATCACTCTTGAAAGCGCTGCTATCATCCAATTCAGGTTCACTTCACCAGTAGTTCAATACTGGTGTTCCATTTGGATCCCCTGTTTCAATCCCTCAGTGTATCGAAAAGGAATTACTATTCCACTTCATTCTTCCAGGGAATAGAAAAGGACTTAACTATTTCACTTGGATCTCCTAACCCTCGTTTAGGGGATCGTTCCAAGGCCACTATTAGTGGTGGGAACCGGACCAGAAATCATGCGGAGTACAACAGCTTGTAAGTGGTTTACCAAATCTATCCAGTGGAGCTATGAGCAGGTCTTGTGAACAACAAGAGAGATTAACGACTTCTGCACTGCCCAACTCGTAATAAAATACGTTTTTTTAAGGACAGCACCGGGTGCTAATGCTGCGACAGACCTCAAATTCACCAATCATAGATTACATCACACCAACACACGAGCGCAAAGGCCTCTTTATTATAGAGCGACTTGTGCAAGACAATCTGCCGGAGTCATGCGGGTTATAATTTCATATCGCCGAAGGTTTTTCGAATCTGTGATTTTTGAACTAGGAATTGGTGTTCATGTTATGGTAGGAATTTTAATTTGAAACAGTTAACTTACATTTTTATCGCTTGTTTGTTTATACAATTTAACGTGGTGACTTCAAAACAAAAGTAAAAAAATGTGTGAATTGTATGAAACGAAAGTTTATAAGTTATAAAAAAAATAACCATGAAGGCTTAATGCGGGAGCGGAGCGGAGCGTACCTAGCTCCCGCATTAGCCTTCTAACCTAACCTAACCAAGTCGGATTGCGCAGCTATCACAATATAAAGACTGTAATCCGTTAGTGTACATATTTTGAGAAAGGGACATTATGAGAAAGGACATTTCGAGAAAAGGACATTATGCAATGAGACCGATATTTACATCATTATAAAAAAATAAATAAAGAAACAACAAAAAAACAAATTTGTTACAAATTTATTTGTTAGGGCTGATATTAGTTTTTCAAACGACCGCCATATTGCGCTTGTCGTGACGTCATTTAATGTTACAATTACAACAACAAACGATACAAGATGAGATATGTGTTAGCTCATTTGAATTTCCCTCTAAATTTATGCATTTTTCATAGTAATTTTCTTAATCCAATCGTAATTGTACTTATAAATATTAATATGTACGTATACCTAACATAAAAGGCTACAACATATAAAAAAAAACTGGCCAAGGGCGAGTCGGACTCGCGCAAGAAGGGTTCCGTACCAGGCAAAAGGCTAAAAGCCATGAAAAAGGGCTAAAATATCACGTTATTTGTATGGGAGCACCCCTTAATTATTATTACTATTTTGTTTTTAGTATTTAGTGTTACAGCGGCAACAGATATACACAATCTGTGAAAATGTCAACTGTCTAGCTGTCCAGTACGCCGAGCCATGCCGCATGAAGAACGGTGTATAATGTATATATTAGGGTATAAGTAGTGTTAAGAATACATTGTAAGACACGGTAGCAAACCGCGTCATTTAGGTTGCTCCTTAAGTGCCTATGCGGGCTAACGAAAAATGTAGTACTTAAGCGAGCATGTTACGCCCGTAAAGCGGTACAGTACGATACAGTACAGTCTTCGGAAAAATTGGGAAATAACGATCCAGAACAAGAGAAATAAGAAGAATAAAGCTGCAAGCCTGCAAATTGGAGTTTTATTCAAGTGAATCCTGATAGGGAGATAAAAGTCATACAGTCCACGACACTAGCTATTACGGTTCTTGAGATACAGCCTGGTGATGGACGGACGGACGGACGGACGGACGGACGGACAGCGAAGTCTTAGTAATAGGGTCCCGATTTTACCTTATGGGTTTTGAATCATATGCATATTACCTATTTTAACTTTTATGCCATATCATAAAGTTCAAGTATTAGTAGTTTCCGAGAAGGCTAAACAATTGAGTGACGCATAATGGCTTAGGGGTGCTACGGGGTTAAAGTATGCTACGGGCGAAGCCGAGGCGGGTCAGCTAGTATGAAATAAAAAATATACATCTATACATATAAATAAAATGGAAGTGTCTGTTTGCAATATTGAAATAACCATTTTTTGTCTGTCTGTCTGTTTGTTCGGGCTAATCTCTGAAATGGCTGGACCTATTTTGGCGGAACTTTTATTGGCAGGTAGCTGATGTAATAAGGAGTAACTTAGGCTACTTTTATTTTAGAAACATAGCGTCGACTCAACTCTAAGCGATAACCGACATCCACGCGGGCGGAGCCGCGGGCAACAGCTACTCAATAAACATACTTACATAGAATGGATTGTAACGAAACATTCGCCCATACAAACGGATTGGCCGCAACCAATACAGTATGTATGTACTCTTCTTTTGCAGACGGCGCATACCCGTCGCAAGCGGTTGCCATTCCTCAATGGGTACTCATCGATGCGGTGAGATACATCAACTTTACTTTTGATTATAGGCGTAATCGGATGAGGGGTAGAGTTTTTCGATAGAAGCTTTGCCACTAGCTCTTTTCTAAAACCTCGATGATCAAGAGACGAAGTGTGGCAATGTATGACGTATGCGTTAAGCACGGAAATATTTAAAAGTCTCCTAAAAAATTTTTTGTACCACACCCTCGTACGTTTGCGTTCAACAGGGTACGTGGCCAGGAGCTGATCTTTTTTATCCACCCCACCCATCATAATATTATAGTCTAATATTAGAATGGGTTTGGTGGATCCTCGGACAGTTTGTTGAGCGTTGCCATGGTATGTGGAGATCATGGCCACCTTATTGAGATCTCTCCATACCATGATATCCACGTCCCCTGAGGTAAAACCAGCGATCTGCCCCAGGTGCATGTTGTGCTTGGTGAGGCTGTTCAGGGATTGTGGGACATGCAGGCGGTTGGTACGCAAGGTTCCCACACAGTCATACCCTAAGCTCTTTAGGCGTCGAGCTAGACAAGGGGAATTATAGAAATTATCCATCCATACTGTATACCCCTTGTGCTCTAAGCCTTGAAGCAATTGTAGTACAGTGGATGGCGTGGACGCCTCTAAGGGATCGCGAAGTGGTTGAGTTTTTTTACTACAAGTGTGAACCTCAAACCGCCATAAGTAGCCGGTTTGAGATTCACAAACCTCATAGGTTTTGATCCCACGCTCTGCAATTTTATTTGGAATAACCTGGCTGAATTCCAGCCAGCCTTTCCACATCAAAAGACTTTCATCTAAAGAAATATTCTGCGCCGGAGTATACAATTCTTGGAACTTTTTGTTCAGGTGTGACAATATTGGCTGTATCTTAAAAAGTTTAGCCTCGGAGTAGCTCAGTTCTTGCGCATACATGTCCTCGTTGTTATTGAAATGTAAACATCTGCTGAGAAGGATAAAGCGATCGATGGTCATGTGTGCGCCAAAACCAGGAGTGTAAAATATGTCACAGGTGGCAGCCCAGTATTCCTCTAATCTGGACTTAACCACAATGCCCATCGCCAGCACTAGGCCGAAGTACACGTAAAGCTCTTCCACGGTTGTGTCGCGCCACTGGCCAATGCGGCTTCTGGGAGTAAGTTCGTGGTTGTCGATCAAATGAGATGCCACCTGCTGAGCATACTTGTTAGTTTCCGAGACAATGTGCTCCATAATCTGCCGATCCCATATTTCAAGAAAAATGTCGTATGGGTCGGTTCTTGGATTTGTTGGACCAACTTTAGTCACTGAGAATGTTTCCCGCCTCGATTCAGGTGAAATCGGAGGGTTCGGGAACGTTCTCCAGTCAAAATGATGAGGACCCCATGGCTGCTCCGTCATCTTATTGGGGATTTCGGCAGGAGCTGTGTCAATAGGGTCTCTGGAAGCATCTTCGTCAGCAGAATCCTCGTCCAAGGGTGCATCCAAGAGACTTCGAATCACTCGTGGAAGCTGAGGATGATATTTGACGATTTTGTCCTCGTCGTCGTCGTCTTCGCTATTTGATTCGGGTTCGCTTCCTGTAAAAAATGATTTAGGGTAAATCACTACCGAAACAGCAGCGACCGGCAGCTACTTTTTAATACGTAGCACTTTGAATCTTATCTACGGAAGAAAAATGTCACAGTCACTTGACGATGAAAGACTTGCGACCATTACTAGGAACAAATTTTGGCGCTGCCAGCCGCTGAGGGCAGCTGATCTTTCAGTAGGGATTGACCCTTATATCTGATGGAAATCAGACACTTGATTACCCTAGACCCTAAATAAAGCCAGCAGGTACGTACCATAATTGATGTGGTTATTTATGGCCTTATTGAGCCGACGACGAGGAGTCTTCTGGAGAGGTGTTTTCTCCGGTGAAGGTGTTTTATTCCGTGGAGCTTCCACACATTCCACAAACCTAGGACAGAAGCTGTATTGTAGAAACCATGCTATCCATTGCAATCCAGCGCGGAAATGCGGCCAATGTTCTGGGCTCCTTTGCACCAGACACGACCCGAGGCGGGTTATTTACATGACAAAGGCTTGGCTGGCTGATTGACATTTTTGTAACAATTTATTAAATAAAGTTTTTTTTTTTAAATAGCAATTACAATTATATTGAATTACTTGCACTTAAGATTATTAAAAAACATGAATTCATTTATTCATTCATTTTTCATTTATTCAATCATTATTAGCAATATAAGCTTACAGTTTGCACCAAAGCGCTTATTTGCAGTCAGTTACATAAATATACATTACATTGAATTAATTATTAATATGGTAGATTTCTTGAATTCATAAAATTATTAAAAATACGATGAAATACATTACATTTTAGGAATGCACATACTATAAGTTACACAAATATTTTATCACAGTGGCACCAAAGACACCTGGGTTATCAAAGAAAATTACCCTATTCAATATACATGATAAATGTTATTCCAAGTCAGGAATATCAGTTTGCCCTTTGGCATAGGCCTCCCCTAGGGTCCGCCATAGCCTTCGGTTTCTGGTTATTGTGCCATGTTATTCCAGCCTTTTTCGTGATTGCATCCTCCCATCTCGTCTTCTAACGTCCCTGCCTTCTTTTCCCATCATTTGTTTCGGTTATCTCTTATCACGTGACCTGCCCAATTTCACTTTAGATTTTTCTCTGTGTATGTGACACCTGTGACTCCAGTTTTTCTCCTTATACTTATTAGCCTGATTTTGTAATTCAGCTTGATGTTAAGAATGCTTCTTTCCATTTTCCGTTGGCAAACACCAAGTTCTTCAAGTTGCTTGTCGGTCGGTGCCCATGTTTGGCACCCATATGTCAAACATGGCAATATGCGTGAATTGAATACTGTAGTCTTGCTCTTCATTGGTATATGTGGGTTTCTCTTGATTTCTTTGAGTGACCAATATCTCTTCCAAACACTAGTCTAACATCTATTTCCTTCTGCGTTTGGTTTTCTGGAGAAATAATAGGGGTTAAAGTATGCAATTGCCGTTTCATTGTAATAGGTACTTCGAATTGACATAGAACCTTCATGGTTTGAGATTTTTGAGTGAAACTTTTTCCACATGGTACCTATGTAGTTCTTCATTTAAAAATGTGCAACATTCGATTATCGACTTTCAGTTGTTTCTTTTATTCAGCTTAGACAAGAAAGATGGATACTTCGAAAATTCGAGTGATTTTTGAATACGAGTTCCGACGCGGAACTAACGCGGCAGAAACAGCTCGCAATATCAATGTTGCGTTTGGAGAGGGGACTGCTAATGAACGCACCGTGCGATTTTGGTTTAAACGCTTTCGTGATGGAACCTTTGATTTGAAGAACGAACCACGAGGAAGGCCGTCCACACAGGTGAATAACCACGGAACAGAAAAAACGATGGAAGTGTGAAGTAGGCGTGGCACGCGTGTCATTGATATGCGGAGATTTGCAAGCTCTTACAATTTCAACCTTCAGTCGTATCTGTCATCACGTGTATTTGACAGTTTTCGACCGTGTGTTATTTAATACTATTTAATAGAAATATGCCTTACTGGGTCATTTTGTAGTGCACCGATGATAGTAGGAGCATAAATATTCGAAATGGAGGCGTTTTATACCATCGATAAGTCAGGATATAGCAGAATTTATAACTAATCTTATTGAAATGCAAAGAAATAAAATAAAATAAAAAATCAACCTTACCACATATCAATAAAGCTTGTTTTTGATTACACACAATAGACATGTCATACTTATTTATTCTAGAACTTTCTTCGCTATTCATTTAGTGATGTAGTCAAACTTTATCGATATCTACTTTTTTTAGAAATATTTATAAACTTTTGTCAAATGGTTTTATTGTTTTTTTTTTATATCACGGAACATTCTGAACACTTCTGCATACCCATTCAAAGGATACGGGCGTGATGTTATGATGTGTAGTGGCATAGACATAGCAATAATATGCGTTTGCAGCAATTACTGCTGATTTCCTGGTTTATTTTTTTTTTATAATTTAGAAAACGGGAATTAACGCGATCATGGTATAGGTACTTATATACCTCAGTCAGCCTGTGACCACGGCCGGTGTAACCTGGTCGAAACGTCAGGCAATCAAAGGTATGTAAGTACCGATACCATGATCGCGTTAATTCCCGTTTTCTAAATTATATATCATGGAACGCAAGAGTTTAAAAGTTAGTTTTTTTTTTTAATATAGGACACGTCAATTTGACTTTACCTTGCCTGATGGTAAGCTGAAGGCAAAGTCTCAGGAGAGAGGGCCACTATTTTACACACGTGCCATGTTAACAATGATGGCACTCAGCTTGACGGCCTCATCAGATGCTTTTTCACGCCCCGCTTAAAGCGGGACTGTAGGAAGAGGGAAACACGTGAGCTGGCAAGGAATTCCAGGTCTTAATTGTGCGACAAAGGAAAGAGTCACCGAACCACTTGGTTCTTGAAGGAATGTTCTGCACCGTATGCGGGTGACATCTAAGTCCTGCACGTGTCGTCCTGTATAGGAAAGAGAGGGTGGGACTAATTGGAATAGCAGGAAGCAACATCTCTACGCAGCTGCAAAGGCTCGAGGGTACTCGTGACCTCAGGATTTCCGATAATGCGGACCGTACGTCGCTGCAACCTGTCGAGAGCATCTAATATTGAAGTGTTTCGTGGTCTCTCTCTGAAACCCTTTATCGGATCTTTACAAAAAATAAATGGTATCATTCCGGGATAGTCTTCTTTCGAACAAAGAAGGAATTTTGCAAATTTGTCTACACATGACGAAGCTATGCGCGTACAAACATACAAAAATATAAACTTCCGAATTGAACAACTCCAGCTGTATATTTTCTAGTTTGTGAACGCGGCGCAACATGCATACGCGATCAGCAAATAGATTTTGGTGCTCTACGTTTTGTCATTTTATGCAAATTAAATTAATTATTTCAAAGTAGTGTATGAAACTGCTCGTAATATGGTCTTAAAACACCCTGTAAAATACTCGCACTTGTATTTTAAGTATAACGATTTCACATTTTCTGATGGTGTCTGACGCCGATAGCCATCACCATGTGCTGTTTCCACATATATTCAATAAAATCGGTCCGATTCGGCCATTTGCTCGATCGCACAGACTGGATGAAAAAAAGAAAAAATATCCTAGCAATTATTTTCAACATCTTTTTCTACTTTATTTTATTTCCTTCGATATCGGAGCCGACACTAATATCGGATATCGGATGCGCCGGATAGTGTGAAAACGTTTTTATTTTGCAACAGTTACATAAAATATCTACTATAAATGGACACTTTTTTTATTTCAATTAAATAGGTACGTACATACGTAGTTTGACGTCTTCATACATTTTTAATCGTTAATAAAAAACAGTTCAACAAGCTATAAAATCCCTCTTTTTTAGTACTCTTAGATTATAATTACTAACAGCGTTTCGAATCCTTTGACATTACGAAAACAAATTTCAAATCTATCGATATTGCCAAAATTTTATGTCACCGGTCTAGCGTTAATATTAAGGAGTTAGAGTGAGAGAGATAATACTTCAAAGTAATATCAACCGTATTCCTAACGCTTAAGGTTTTAAATAACATTCTTGAAATAAACGGACATCTGTTGGGGAGTAGTTGAACTTTTTCGGAATAGAGTTAGAGTGAGAAGCAAGTTTGATCCAGATACAAAACGTCGTAAATTCCTTTTTTTATCTATATAAAAGTAATCACTAAAACGATTGAATAAGGTATGTTTTCGTTTTGCAGTGTGCATATTTTAGGCTAGTTTGGTGATAAAGATATACGACCAATCAAAACAATTGTTTACTAGTAGTGCAACGTATTATTATCTGGTTGTATGTGTGAGTTTGGCGACATTGGTTCCGCTATTGAATCTGTCCTATCACACTTCTAATAGTTTTTTCTGTTCTGTGTGAATAACAATGAATTGAAAGACATGGTGGAAGCCGATCCGAGCCAAACTACCCAGGAATTAGCTGCATGGTTTAACGTTACCTTACCAACAATATTGACTCATTTGCGTCAAATCAATAAAATAAAAAAATGTGAAAAATGGGTACCTCATGATTTGACTGATCTGCAGAAAGAAATGCGTGATGAAACTTGTGTTGCCTTGTTGAATCGATACAGAAATGAAGGAATATTGGATCGAATTGTGACATGTGATGAAAAGTGGATTCTTTACGATAACCGTAAGCGAAAAATGCAATGGCTGACCCCAGGTGTAACGCCACAACAGTGTCCTAAAGCAAAGCTTACCAATAAAAAGGTAATGGTAACTGTTTGGTGGTCTCAGCATGGTGTTATTCACTATAGCTTTCTACGATCTGGTCAAGCAATAACGGCAGATGTCTACTGTGCCGAACTCCGAACAATGATAGCAAAACTAGCAGTGAAACATGAATCGATCTTCACCATTATTGCTCCATGATAACGCGAGACCTCATACAGCACGAGAAACCGTTTTAACTCTACAGGAACTGCAATTAGAAACTATCCGTCACCCTCCGTATTCGCCAGACCTTGCTCCAACAGACTACAATTTTTTTCGTGATTTGGACAATTTTCTATGTGATAAAAAGTTTTCTTCTCAGGAGGCAGTACAAAATGCTTTCACACAGTTTGTCGAATCTAGATCACCAGAGTTCTATCGCAAAGGCATAAATGACCTTCCTACTAGATGGCAGCAATGTATTGATAATAATGGTATTTATTTTGATTAAATAAATACGTTGAATTAAAAAAAAAACGAATTTCAATTTGTCAGTACAAATCGGCAATTTCATACTATAACCCCTAATATTTTGTCCTAAGTAGGTATATTGTTCTACATATTCTATTGGGTGCGAATTAAGAAATATGGGTATTTTTACATGGTTTGACATTCGTTTTGTTTTATCTGTGTTCATGGTTAGGCCTACGATATGGCTCTCACTGTCCAATTGTGTGAGCACTATTATTATTAGATCTTCATGATTTCACTTAGCAAAATAAGATCATCTGCCAATCTCGGGTGATTGAGCTTTTCGCCGTTAATATTTATTCCAAGTGTATCCCATTCCATTTTCCTGAAAACATGTTCCAATACTGCTGAGAACAGCTTTGGTGAGAGGGGTCTCCTTGTCTGGGATCCTTTTCTTTCTGTCTGTATTGTTGCTATTGACTCTTTGATGGTTGACCAAAACAATGGACATCATGGTTGATGATGTCCATTGTTTTGGTATTATTTCTTAAGTGACGATTTCGTTGAATAAATTTGTGACAGCCTCTATACTGTAGTCTAGGCATCCTTTCAAAATTTAATTTACTATTCCGTCCTCTCCTGGAGCCTTGTTGTTTTTCTGGGAAAATATTGCTTTCCTTATTTCTGTTTCCAGTATTGAAGGAATATGCTCTTCATCAGTTGCCTGTAAATAATTGGAGTTAGCATAATATTCATCACTATATAAATTGCTGTCGAACGTTGTTGCTATTTCTGTAATTTTGGGTTGTTTTGTTTCTTTCATCCCAGATGCTTTGTTTCTAGTATATGGAATCCAAGAGGGGTTCTCCCTCAGCTCTTTCAAGGCTTTCTTTATTCCACCAGATTTCTCAATATGGCCTTGAATAGTGTTATTTCTTATTTGCTTTCTATGTGTTCTATTTTTTTTTAATTAATTTGTTAACTTATTTCTGTTATCTGTTTTCTATTGCGTTTTCTGTTTTCTAGTAGAGTTTTTCTAGTTTCTATAAGGGATCTTGCTTCTTCTCCTATCTTGTCTTTGGGGTATTTTAGGGTACACAATTTTTTAGATATTTCCTGTAATGTTTCTTCTGGTAGGCTGTACTTCGCTTGTACACTGTTATTCTTGTTGTTGGTCAAAATTTCGTATTTTAGTGCAACCAGCAAGTTTTCAGGAATGGGGAATGGGACCTGGTTTGATTTCATCGCTTCTTGAGTGTATTTACGCCTTGATTTCGGCTTACGTAGACAGATTGTTCCTTTTACCATACCGTGATTTGTGTGAAAGTTAGGTTTGTTAACTATGCTTACGTTTTTGAAGTATTGGGGTTTGTTAGAAAGTATGAATCTTATGGAGCCGTACTCTCTAAAAACCGACCATAAATCATAATCCAGCGGATTAAGATCACGACTAGACGAACGATGGCCAGTCTTCAGCTCTGATGAAGTCCGAAACGTTCACTTACAACCAAGACTGCGCCGAGTCGTATTGGAAGGACCATACTTGGTTATTGAACATGGTGTTGTTGAGGGGCTTAACTACCTTCTCAAGAATGGTATCTTGATACATTTGTGCCGATGTTTTGATAACTTTTTCACAATAATATGGCTCAGTCATTTCTTCATAGCTAACACCCCACCAAACCATCACTGAATCGGATAATGCCCACGTTGCACTCTAACTTCCTTAGAACTTTGAATTTCTTTTTTAAATTATCAGTTAAAAATGACCAGTGCGTCTCTCATAGGCTGCAAGTGCTAACTCATCTTTTCAATTACACGACAAGGTTCTGGGTGCTATCTTCATAAGATAAGATAAGATAAGATAGCTTTCGGACAGGATTTCTTCAAATTCTTTCCCTTACTGCTTTGACCACCTTTTTCGTACGATACTACGTGGACGGCCAGATCTTTTTCTGTTTCTGTCACATATGTTTTTTTGTCATCAATAGGTATTTTGTTATGTTGATCTGTTTTGTGTGCTGTAGTTAGCTTAAATAAACGCATTTTCTTTCTTTTTCTTACTTTCTTTTAATCCGAATAGTTACATTTTTGATGGATATTATTATAACGTTCGTCCGTGTGCCCTTTGGCAAAGGCCTCCCCCAACACTTTCCAGTCCTCGTTGTTCTGTGCCAGTCTGGTCCAAGTTTTGCCAGCTGTCCCAACCAAAACATCCTCCTAGCGCCTATATGGTTTCCCTCGCTTCCTTTTTCCCTCTCTTGGGTGCCACAATGTTACTTTTTGTTCCATTTCTCTTCTCCTCTAATTACATGGCCAGCCTATTTCCACTTTATTGTTCTTATTTTTAAGGCAAATTTATTATAACCAACTAATTCTCTAAGAATACAACAAGTCTAACTCTGCAATGCTTCGATATCCCCTTTGGGTAGTGGAAGTCAGATGGCAGTCGCTTCACGGGAAATATTGAAGTTCAGCCAAATCCACAGTTAGACTGGTAAAGCAGACCCTAGACTCCGAGGTGAAAGCGTCGGATGCAACTGGGATTAACGCTAGGATGAAGAAGAAAAGTCCATAAGCGACTTACTGCGACAGAGTATGCACCGAACTTGACTCCGGCACTGGTGAAGGTGTCTTCGATGAAGATGACGCTGACTTTGACTTTGGTGGGGAGAAAGGTGGTTCTGGTTCACAACTCGGTCTAGAAATATTAAAACAAATTATCAAAACCAGTGTATAATAATGAGGTTACATGAACACTACAATGTCCTAGCAACACCACACCTGAAGAGGTGCAATATACTGGATATTAATCAAAGACTACAGTTTTAGGTATGCATTTTTATCTGTGTTTCAAAGGTTTGCTGGGGGAGAGCTCATTTTGAGTTAAGCTCGCCTTTGTGCATGCTCCTTAATTTTTTTTATGTATGATCTCTGTATTGTTTGAACCCAATAAAGAATTAAATTTAAAATTCAATTAAGCTGTAATAAAATAAATAATGACCCATTTTATTTGGTTTAGGTAGGTACATGAGTATTTTTTTAGGAATAAAATAATATAGTTTTCTTAATCTAAGTTTTCTAATTTCACACCAGAACCCTATCATGAGGAACAGGCCCATGGAGAAGGAAATGATAGCGGAGATGTTACAAGGCAATCGAGTCGCGAGCCTTCCTTATGTCAAAACGACTCAATTGGTCTGTGACGTCACCATCTAGTTCTAGTGAAACGTCCTTGCGTTCGGTTGTCATGGTTTAAGAATGAAGTGTGCAGTACAAGGATGCACAAAGTATATGGATAAACAATTTAGACATTTTAAGGGTTTCATCAGTAAGTCCACTATATTTAAATTAATTTTTTTTGAAAAAAATGTCGTTACAGAACCATCTGCCGTAGAGAAGAAATAAGTAACCATGTCTTACATGTTTATTAGTTGTGATAATAACTCAATTCATTTTATGAAAATTTCATCACAATAATCTCGCCCGAGTTCATTAGCAATTTCAAAAATGTTATTTTATTTATTAAATGGCATATTTAGCTGAAATTGAAAATTAAAGTAAAAAAAAATGGTCATCTGTCGGTATAAGGCCAAATCATTTGGCCCCCTAAATGATTTTGCTATAATCCCAAAGATGGCGCCTTATTTTTTTAATTATTTACCTAATAATAGATTATTCTAGAATTCTGTGTAGCGCTTAGTGGCGAATAGTCAAACTATATAACAAAAATGACGGTCTGTTTCTGTTCGGTTTCGCTATGACGCACTAGATGGAGACGGGGACGAGGTATGACGTTATGCCCCCCCGCGTCTCCCTTCCCACCCGCATTTGGTCACGCGTTTTTCTTAAGAGAAATTTGACTATGGCATATACGCTACTTAATCATATTCTGTCCTCCGTGAACAGGCCTCTTCCAAAGATTGCCAAATGGTTCGGTCTTCAAGCCTATAATGACATATGAATAATATTTCTCTTCTTTTCTGGAATAGCTTTAGTGTTGTTGTGTCGTTAAAGCAGTTAGTTGCTCACAATTCAAAGAAATTATATTTTAATACGAATTCCATACTGCAGGGCTAACATGCGCCCCACGAGATAGCTATCTCGAGGCATTTTGCCGTTTTATGTCGATATGCCAACTGTTGGTAGCATGAAGGGCTAACATGCGCGCCACGAGATAGCTATCTCGAGGCATTTTGCCGTTTTATGTCGATATCGACTGTTGGTAACATGGCAAATTTCATGGCGATCTGTCAGATGTCGCCATAACTCGACTTCGAGAAATCATCTCTACTTAGTGTCCGCAAATTGTAACATACGTGCCCTTATTTACTCGAATTTTGACATTTAAAATGTTTTGTCTCTCGTCTTTCATTTGGTCGACGAGAAGTTATCTCGTGTAAACTTTTCTTGTGCTCGGTTCATTTTGGATCAAAATTTAGTACCTTTGTGCGACTGCAAGCAATTTTCGACCTTAATGACATTTCCTTTGTTACGTGTCTTTTCGCGTTAATTGATGACGCTGATCACGAATATAAGAAAAAAAAAATCGATAGCATGTCATGTCAATAAGGTCGAAAATTGTTTCTCTTTTTTAAATTAAAATGTTTTGTCTCCCGTCTTTCATTTCTTGACGAGAAGTTATGTCGTGTGCTCGGTTCATTTTGGACTAAAACAGCGACTGCAAGCCATTTTCGACCTTAATGACATTTCCTTTGTTACGTGTCTTTTCGCATTAATTGATGACGCTGATCACGAATATAAGAAAAAAAATTCGATAGCATGTCATGTCAATAAGGTCGAAAATTGTTTGCACTATTTTTTCTCTTTTTTTCATACCTAGCATCCCTAACTAGTCTGTGCTTTCGAGCAAATGGCCGTATCGGGCCGATTTTATCGGATAAATGTTTAAAAAATGTGTATGCCATAGGCAACAATTGAAAAAGTTTGACGCGACAAAATATGTCGACGTTACTTCGCTCGAGAAGACTCGAGATGATATCTCATTTCGATTCGAGATATTTGACGACGTGCGCATGTTAGCCCTGCTGATGGAATAATGACATATGAATAATATTTCTCTTCTTTTCTGGAATAGCTTTAGTGTTGTTGTGTCGTTAAAGCAGGTAGTTGCTCACAATTCAAAAAAATGATATTTAAATACGAATTCCATACTGATGGAATTATGACATATGAATAATATTTCTCTTCTTTCTGGAATAGCTTTAGTGTTGTTGTGGCGTTAAAGCAGGAAGTTGCTTACAATTCAAAAAAATTGTATTATTATTCGCCAATAGATGTCAGGAACCGTCTTATTTTTTTATATTGTTGAAAGCACGAATAAAATTACATTTTCTATCCCCCCGAAACCCCCTCTATACTAAATTTCATGAAATTCGTTGGAGTCGTTTCCGAAATCCAATTCGAACGAAATTGTGTGAAATGTATATATGTATATAAGTATATATTATATATAATTGGGAAGCTCCAACGAAAACGGCTCGAAAAAGGCTCCAACGATTTACATGTAATTTAGTATACAGGGGGTTTCTGGGACAATAAATCGATCTAGCTAGGATTCATTTTTAGAAAAGATCATTTTATTAAAAAAAAGAAATATGACTCTTCCTGATATCTAATGGCGATGTGAGCAACTAACAGCTTTAACAACACAACAACACTTAAGCTACCAGCAGATGGCGTAGTCACAAAAGAAAATACCGAGCGAAGCTCGGTCATCCAGATACTATATTTAAATACAAGAATTTTTCGTTTAAATATAACATATAAGAAATATAAGATAGTAAGACTAAATCTGATTATGATTTGTTGAATGACATTTTAAAGCATTTAGCATTCTAATTTTTCACACCGAAAGGCATTGTGGGTTCCACTCCCACCAGAAACAATTCCCAATTTTTCCTATCTTAATTCATTTAATTATGACTTCATTAGTTAAGCCAAAAAATAAAACTATAGAAAATGTGTACCTATCTATATTCTATCTCTATCACGAGCGAGAGACAACACAATTCCTTCCAGCTTGCCATGCAAAGGGGAGCCATTGTAGAGATGTTTACATGTGTATTCTAACATTTCCATCAGCTTACCTTTTGAAAATCTATCACCCTTTACCACTGCTATCATTATAAAAAAAAAAAATTGCTAGAATTTCTATGTTCAAAACTACATAAGTTGTATGTAAAGGTGGCAACCATATTTACTATGTCAACTGTACATACAGGGCCCAATAGTGTTGTAGGACTTTTGCAGCTGCATAGATCTATCCAAAAAGAAACATACTTTAGCAGAAATACTTACCGTTGCCACAAACGCCTCCTCTTGGGATGCAGGGGGGTCTCCAGAGCCTTTCCTTCAGGTAAGTCGTGGATATCGTAGATTATAAGTCTAAAATTCGGAACATTATAAAAATATGAAAAAGAAGTATTAGAGAAGATTGTACAATATATTATGCTCCTGGGCGAGCATTTTTTTTTACATTTCACACAACGCTTGACAGTGAGTGTTGATGTACATCAACAAAAGAGGCCCCTTCTAAACCTACACTTAGGTTGCAATCGCAAGTCCCAGGAACTGTCCCGAATTCTCAACCTAGCAATGCGATGGACCCGGCACCCGCACGGAGATTCCATTGATTTCTAAGAATATCGTCTCCCAGGGTAAGCATATCTTAACTAGCTTGTATTATAGAATCTAGAAAGCGCATTAAACATACTTAGATACTCTTATTTTGTAAATATATACATATGTACATATTCATGCATGACTGAAATATTTCCAATAACTGGGGATCGAACCTGCGCCTCCTGTGTAGTGGCCGCGTTCACTACTGCCACGCCACAGAGGCTTTCAAGCCTCATTGCCTCTACATCCTCTGCTTTTATGAATAGTTTTTAAATAATCAATAACACTAAAAATATTATGTAACTAATTAAAATGGGTCTTAGCCCTGAATACCAGAACAACACTCAGTTGTGAATTGACTCTGTCATCTAGAATATAATCTGTTCTCAGCTATACAATTTCTCTAGGCATCCAGCACTGAACACAGCGCTGTGATCAACCTTGACAGAGATTTTCATTGGTCCAACTGTGCTAAGTCGCTGGAGATCGACCGATGATAATCACTATCAAGGTCAGTCAGTGTGCTGAGCTCAACACTGTATGCTAAGAGATATACAGCAGATCTCGTTACTAGTCGTTACATAAAGATTCAGGAGTATCGTTGAGTGTTGTTCTGAACTTTGGGCGCTAAACTTACTCAATGCCTTCTTGATCTTTCACGACTGTCTTCGTATAGGACTTCTTATGATTCCTTTTCGACCTGAATTTTTTTTCTTTTTTGGTATATTATTGATCTTGAAATTTACAAACAAGTAATATTTATGTACTCTCCAAATATTCACATTAGTAACTAAAGACACATTGTTATACAATCATGCTCAAATGACTAAAAGAAAGATCTGGCTGAAATACATAGTGTACAAGACTATGTTATAGTCTGGAATAGAAAAAAGGCTCCTAATCACTCTTGAAAGTGCTGCTATCATCCAATTCAGGTTCGCTTCACGAGTAGTTCAATACTGGTGTTCCATTTGGATCCTGTTTCAATGCCTCAGTGTATCAAAAAGGAATTTCAATTCCACTTCATTCTTCCAGGGAATAGAAAAGGACTTAACTATTTCACTTGGATCTCCTAACCCTCGTTTAGGGGATCGTTCCAAGGCCACTATTAGTGTTGAGAACCGGACCAGAAATCATGCGGAGTACAACAGCTAGTAAGTAGTTTACCAAGTCTATCCAGTGGAGCTATGAGCAAGTCTTGTGAACAACAAGAGTGATTAACGACTTCTGCACTGCCCAACTCGTAATGAAATACGTTTTTTTAAGGACAGCACGGGTTGCTAATGCTGCCACAGACCTCAAATTCACCAATCATAGCTGCAAAGGAGGTAGGACACGACGGTATCTCCCGTCCAAATTGAGCAGTCCGACTGGGGAAGTACCTCCGCCCTACAGAATACCGCGGCCATAATAACCTTGTGTTGTGTTCCCGGCGGTGAGTGGGGTAGCCAGAGCTCACTGGAGAGGTCTTGTGCTGTCAGTGGGAAGACCGAAGGCTTAAGTGAACGCCACTGACTGGTGGGGGCGTGAAATGTTGGCGTGGCGGTCAGGGAGACCCGGTGAAACGGTTATCCGCTGGCCGCCCGCAGGCTGTACGGTTCCCGAACCTGGGGATTACTTAATCTCCGCCCCAGGAGGCTGAACCAGCAGCCTGTGTAAAGTTCCTGGTGCTGTAGTCGTGCCGGAGGAGGAGACCGGAGTGGACTCGGCTACAGTATCCGGGAGGGGACCGGGGGCCCTTCCGCCCGCCGCGCCAACCAGTCACACAACCCCGGCCTGTCTGTGGCTGTACACAGCCTTGTTTTGTCTTCTATACTGACGGTACAGAAACTCTCTCTGCCTTCTCCCCCCCCCCCCCCTCTCCCCCTCAGTATGAAAAGAAAAAATAAGAAAAACGGATCCACAGCGGCACCACAATCCACAATACAAGTGGACTTTTGCAATATTATATTATGTAATATAGTGGACCTCGTTGAGGTTGGAGTGTAGGCCACTCCAACCTCAACGAGGTCCACTGCCACCTTGAAGCCGCGCAACCAACCTTATTCTTTCTGACGGAGACACAAATATCATCCCCGGCCGATACAGCCTATTTAATGTACCCTGGGTATAAACTCGAACACAACTTTCTGAGTCGTGCCGGGGTATGCTTGTACGTCCGGGATGATATTTGTTGCCGCCGTCTCCATACCCATGAAGACAGGGACCTGTCAACTCTATGGGTACGTATAGATCACGGTGGCCACACCCGTATCTATGCGTGCGTCTACAGGTCTCACAGCGGTGATTTGGGCACGGCTCAACTGTATGAGCACCTGCAGCGGTCAGCGGACAGGATAATTGAGCAGTATCCCACCGCAGGCCTAGTGTTCTTGGGGGACTTCAACGCTCACCACGTGGAGTGGCTGGGGTCTCACATGACGGATTTTGCGGGAAGGGCTGCTCTCGACTTTGCCCTGACCTATGGGTTCTCTCAAATGGTGCATACCAATACTAGAATACCAGATATTGAGACCCACAGAAGCTCTATACTGGACCTTCTGCTGACTACGCACCCGGATGAATACTCCATAACAGTGGAAGCACCCCTCGGTACCTCGGACCACAAACTCATCCGGGCGCAAGTGACACTCGCGCGGCCTGAACCACCGCGGCCACCTCAGTGGCGGCATGTTTGGCACTATAAGTCGGCAGATTGGGATGGACTGCGAGAATTTTTCGCGTCGTACCCTTGGAGGCGGCTTTGCTTCACTTCGGAGGATCCAAGCTCCTGTGCAACAGCAGTCGCTGATGCGATCCTAGCGGGCATGGAATGCTATATTCCCAACCGCTGGATCGCAACAGGAGCGAGCAAACGCCCGTGGTTTAATAGGCCGTGCAGAGAAGCTAGAGACCGCAAGCAATCTGCGTATAAGGCTTGGACCACGGCAGTTGCCAATCAGGATCCGAACACCCCTGAAGTGAAGCGGAAATTGAATGCCGCCTCGAGGTCCTGTAAAAAGGCAACGGCCAGGGCTAAGTTCGAGTTCATCGGTAGAATTGGCGAGCGGCTTGCACGGTACCCATCTGGCAGCCGTGCATTTTGGTCGCTCGCCAAAGCTGCCGAAGGAAATTTCTGTCAATCTTGCCTCCCGCCGCTGCAAAAACCTGACGGTAGTCTGGCCCATGGTGCAAAGGAGAAAGCCGATCTCTTGGGTAATCTCTTTGCGTCAAACTCGACTATGAACGATGGGAATGCCGAGCCACCTATTCTCTCCAGCTGTGGTGCTTCTATGCCGGAAGTAGAAATCACGCAACGGGTGGTCCGGCGAGAACTTAAATCCCTAGATGTTCGAAAGTCGAGTGGGCCGGACGGTATACCGGCGATGGTGCTCAGGCACTGTGCGCCCGAGTTGTGCCCAGTACTTACACGCCTTTTCGCGCTCTCTTATTCCGCGAGAAAAGTCCCGGCCTCTTGGAAGACTGCTTTCGTGCATCCTGTGCCTAAGAAAGGCGACAGGACCGACCCGTCCAATTACAGGCCTATTGCTATAACCTCCCTACTTTCGAAGGTTATGGAGCGCATTATTAATACGCAGCTCTTGAGATACCTGGAGGGAAACGATCTACTGAGCGACCGACAGTACGGCTTTCGCCACCGTCGCTCTGTCGGTGACCTTCTGGTGTATCTCACAAACCGATGGGCGCAAGCCGTCGAGAGTCGGGGGGAGGCACTAGCGGTCAGCCTCGATATAGCGAAGGCCTTTGATCGGGTCTGGCACAGAGGTCTTCTTACGAAGTTGCCATACTATGGACTCCCTGAGGGACTATGCGAATGGATTGCTAGCTTTTTGTCCAACAGAAGTATCCAAGCCGTCGTCGATGGCAGTTGCTCGGACCGCATGGACATAAACGCTGGTGTCCCACAAGGCTCCGTGCTGTCTCCGACCCTGTTTCTGCTGCATATCAATGATATGCTATCTGATGACTCCATCCATTGTTATGCGGACGACAGTACCGGGGACACGTGTTACACGGGCCGTGCAAATGTCTCTCAGTCCAAGGTGAAGGAGAGTCGCGAACAACTTGTGTCCGAAATCGAGACTACTCTCTTGGGAGTATCCGATTGGGGTCGACTAAACCTAGTCCAATTCAACCCCACTAAGACACAAGTATGTGTATTCACCGCTAAGAAAACCCCATTTATTGTGGCGCCGCAATTCCTGGGTACATCACTTACCATTTCCTCGAGTATCGGGATCCTAGGCGTCGACATCTCAAGCGACGTCCAGTACCGCAGCCATTTGGAGGACAAGGCCAGGTTGGCATCTAAGAAACTTGGAGTGCTTAACAAAGCGAAGCGGTACTTCTCTGCGGGGCAACGACTCCTTCTTTATAAGGCACAAGTTCGGCCCCATATGGAGTACTGCTGTCACCTTTTTGCCGGAGCACCTGCATACCAGCTTGACCCCTTCGAATCGATACAAAGACGGGCGTTGAGGCTCGTCGACAATCCCATACTCGCAGGCGCTGTGGAACCTCTCAGCCTCAGGAGGGACTTTGCCTCACTGTGTGTGTTCTACCGCCTATACAATGGTTTGTGCTCAGATGAATTGTTTGACATGATGCCGACAGCTACTTTCTATCACCGCACCGCTCGCCATAGACAGGGAGTTCATCCTCACACATTGCGACCAGAAATGGTGCGAACCGTGCGGTACGAAAGGAACTTCATCCCACGCACGCTCAAGCTATGGAACGAGCTCCCTGCTGTGGTTTTCCCCAGCGACTACAATATGGGGTTCTTCAAGAAGGGTATTAGAAGGTTTCTTCAGGGTCGGCAGCGCGAGTGCGACGCCCCTGGTGTTGCACACGTCCATAGGCCACGGTAACCACTTTCCATCAGGTGGGCCGTGTGCTTGTCTGCCACCTAAGTGGTATAAAAAAAAAAAAAAAAAAAAAAAAAACATCACACCAATACACGAGCGTAAAAGCCTCTTTATTATAGAGCGACTTGAGCAAGACAATCTGCCGTAGTCATGCGGGTTATAATTTCATATCGCCGAAGGTTTTTCGAATCTGTGATTTTTGAACTAGGAATTGGTGTTCATGTTATGGTAGGAATTTTAATTTGAAACACTTAACTTACATTTTTATCGCTTGTTTGTTTACACGATTTAACGTGGTAACTTCAAAACAAAATTAAAAGAAATGTGTGAAACGAGAGTATACAAGTATATTACAGTGCCGCTCGAAAACTTCGAAAAGATCACAAAAAGAGTGAAATTGTCGACGAATTTAGACTGTTTAAAGTAAACACAGTTTTAAAAATAACAATCGCCAGCCACTTAATCACCACTGGTGCTTACTAGGGTTGCCCGATCTGAATCGATCTTTTAGAAGATCGATTCACAGGCAATACGATCTGTCGATTTTTGAATCGATTCAACAGGATACGATCTTTGCTCAGATCGAATCGTATGCTTTGAGGATCGTAGGAAAAAATCGTATCATTCAAAAACGAAAATAATACACATTACATTGTATTTGTTTAAGATCTTTGATAACAATCTCATTTTAGCGGGTACAACAAAAACAAAGTAACATCTATTTGGTGATTTGATATAGTCTTGAGTTACGTACCTGAGTAAAACTGCCGTGAATATGAAATATGAAATGACAATAATATGAAGGTAGTATAAAAATTTGTTTATTTTATCCGCCGTTTATTTTATACCGCCGCAAGATCATCGTAATTCGTAGGTAGGCCAGATACTTTGTTCATTGTAGATAGTAATACGATTGAATACGACGGATTTTATTTTGTCAGTGTGGCTTATTATTTTTTAATATTGTTTTTAATCTAGATCTACTAGATCTACTATCTGGCCGGGCTTAAGCTGTTTGGCATTGAAGTATTTGACTATTGTTGCAACATCTGTCCCTTCTGAACGTCTGTTTTCTTTAGCTGGCAACACCTTGACAGATAGCCGTAATAGGTTAGATCGAGCTCGGTTGTCGAAATTGTTGTTTTTAAAAAGTTTAAATGCGGAGTATTGGAACTAATAAAAAAAAGTTGTTGTCTTTCTGAAACACTAAATATATAACTTTACATGCACTGGTACTGTCTTTTTCTTAAATTATGATACGATCTTCGAAGATCGAAGAAAATCGATTCAAAGCAATACGATTCAGATCGTAGATCGATTCACGGGGTTACGATCCATTACGATTCAAAAGATCGATTCAAAGTGAAAGATCGGGCATCCCTAGTGCTTACCTTACTGCTTAGTGCTTAGTGACAGTCAATGCAGCCAACCGACAAAAAGAAAAAACAAATCTAAAGTGAAGGTATGTTCGACAAGTAAGTTTTAGCACAACGGATAATGAAGTACAAGAAATTCGCGCGCGGGCCATACACATGCCGTAACTATTACAGATATCAAAAAACTTTAAACTGATATAACTGAAAAGCAACACACTACAAAAAAAAGATACGCTTTGGTGTTGGTTCTAAATTCAAAACTTTTATCTCGGGTGGTTTTTCCCGCCAATTTATTGTTGTTTTTTTAATTTGCGATAATAATCGTGATTGTTTAATTTATTGATAGCAAAATGGCAATTGGAATACCAAAAGAGAAAAGAGAGATATGCTAAAAATTTACTACAAAAGAACGGCCATTATCGCCTACAGAAGAGAGTATCCAGATAGAGAAGTCCCTTCTGATGTACGTACCTAAAACCTTTCTACTAATCTCATACTAAATGTATGGGAGTGTTTAATATCAAAATACTAGATACCTCTCGTTTGATTTTTAAAAAGTTATTGATGTCATTTTACTCATTAGGTAACGTACTTTAGATATCAGTTTAAAGTAACTGCACATGTCTGTCGGTCTTTCATAAAAACCTAAACCATTTTTGACGCAATTTTATATGAATGTTAGGGTAGGACATAGGCTTCGTTTTGGTGCGATATAACCGAAAGCCGATTTCGGTTATATCGTACACTTTTGTCGCGAGAACCGACATTAACGCGGGTGGAGCCGCGTGCGACATAAAAGTAGATAGTAGATAATTATTTCATTTTAATAATAAAAGCGTAAGTAAACTAGACATGGTCGTTTTATTTCTCAGAAACTATCCAACGGATCAAGAGTGTGTTTTTTTTACTTATGGTACCTACTTTCAGGTACAATTTTTTGGTGTAATTATATTTTATGAATAATGGTTAAGTAATAAAATATTATAGTACACCCGCCGTATTGATGTCAATATGGCGGGTGTATTTTAGTTCCGAAATAATTTCGTTCTGAATCGGGTACACGTTTTTAGACTTAGGTACAATTTAGTACATTTTAGGTACATTTTTTTGGTAAGTGGTGCAACATGATTCGCAATGGTACACCCGCCACTTTGACTCTCATAGGAAATTGACACAGTTTTAAAGGTACATGACTAGAAAATATCAAAATAGTGTTACACGGTCATGTTTCAGTAGTATCACGATAACTAACAAAGGTAAGTTATTACTAGAGCCTAGGCAGTTAACTGAACGGCTGATAAAGCTAGTTGGTTGCGACTTAAATATATAGCCACTACAGTGGATTCGCTTGGGACGAATGTACAGTTGAATGAAAGACATAATACGTATTACATACTTCTTTATTATACACATTTACAATTTACATTAAATATATAATATATTACATATTACCTATTTCGTTGGTATCTCTTTCAAAATTAAGCTTCAATTACCGCCTCATCCATACTTCCATACTAATATTATTAATGCGAAAGTAACTCTGTCTGTCTGTCTGTATGTTACGCTTTCACGCTTAAAACACTGAACCGATCTTGATGAAATTTGGTACAGAGGTATATTAGAGCTTGAGAACGGACATGGGCTACCTTTTATTGCGAGAAAGGCGGTTGAAGGGGGGGGGGGGGGGGGGGGGAATAGGGGATGAGGGTTTGTCATTTTTGTAGATATCCTGATGAGTTTTGGTACAGAGATAGATTAAAGCTTGGAAACGAACATAGGCTACCTTTTGTCGTGAAAAAGGGGGTTTAAGGAGGAGGGGTTGAATAGGGGATGAAAGTTAGTCAGTTTTGAAGATATCCTGATGAAATTTGGTACAGGGATAGGTTAAAGCTTAGGAATGGACATAGGCTACCTTTGATCGCATAAAAGAGGGCAGAAGGGATATGGCTTTGGGATGATATTTGTCATTTTTGACGATATCCTGATGAAATTTGGTAAAGAGATAGATTAAAGCTTGGGAACGAACATAAGTCATAGGTATCGCAAAAAAGGGGTTAAGGGGGGGGGGATAAGGGATGAAAGTTTATGATTTTTTAAGATACCCCGATGAAATTTGGTACCGGGATGGATATGAGCTATGGAACGTACATAGGCTACATTTTATCCTGAAAAAGGGGGGTAAAAGGCCCTCCTTAGGGGTTTAGGGGATCAGAAAGGGGTGAATAGTGGATAAATAGTAAGAAGTTCTTTGGAAGTTATATTCATGAAAATTGGAACAGATGTGGATTAGAGCTTCGGAAAGGACACAGTCGAGTAACGAACCAAATATAGAAGCGAGTAAAGAGCGAAGAGTAGAGATCATTATAGGGGAGAGTAGATAGGCGTATAGAGGTCAAATAGAAAAGTCAAGTAGAGTCGACTACAGGGGCGAGTAGATATGTGACTAGAGAAGCCAGTATAGAGGTGAGTATAGAATCAAATGAAGTGCAGTAGACAGTCGAGTAGAGAGGCGAATAGTGAGGCCAGTGGAGAGGCAAATAGTGAGGCGAGTGGAGATCAAAAAGAAAGTTGAGTAGAGATTCGAGTAGTGATGTGAGTAGAGGGCGAGTAGGTAGGCGAGTGGGGAGAGTCATGCAGAGAGGCAAAAGGAGAATCGAGTGCATGGGCGACTAGAGATGCCAGTACAGAGGCCAATGGCAAGGCGAGTATAGAGGAGAGTAGAGAGCCAAGAAGTCAGTAGAGAGTCGAGTATAAATTCAAGTATAGAGGCGAGTAGAAAGTCGAAAACAGAGGCGAGGACAAAGTTGAGTAGAGAGGCGAATTTAATGCTCAATAGTGTCGGCTCAACAGTAAGCGATAACCGACATCCACTGCGGCATTTTGTAAGACGTAAACTTACAATAGTTAATTACTTAAAGCTTAGTTTGGACAAATTTACATATTTGTTTCCTGTAAGAATAAACAATAGGGTTATATCTAAAATATCAGACTTATTTGGCAAATGGACCAGACTTGAATTTATTTAACAAAGAATGTACATGTCTAACGTAGCATGGATACGCCCAATTCTGTAACACCTGAACAAATAGGAACCAAATATAAGCAATACTTAGATCTGCATCACGGAATAAAATAAATCTTGTACAAATTACACGTAATGATGGTTTTATAGACAAGTCCCTTCAACCTAACCGGCATTCAGGGATCACTTGAGCGCGTAGAAGTACAGGCGTAGTGATGGTTTTATAGACATGTCCCTTCAACCTAACCGGCATTCAGGGATCACTTGAGCGTGTAGCAGTACAGGCGTAATGATGGTTTTATAGACATGTCCCTTCAACCTAACCGGCATTCACGGGCCATGCGCATTTCCGTACAAAAGTGTGGTACAAAAATATATAGATACATCTACGAGTATAATTTAAAAATGAATCGCTGAATGAGTTGCTAAGCGCAAATCTCGAGAACAGCAGCCCCCCTAGACAAGTAGCTATTTGTTGGCCAGCGTTTGATAGAACAGAATGACAAATGTATGGGATGTGACGTGTCTGACAGACGTTAACGCGTCATAAACGTCAAATCCCATGAATTCGTCATTCGATTCTATCAAACGCCGGGACTATTTCGTTAATTTATATATATAAAAATCAATTGCTGTTCGTTAGTCTTGGTAAAACTCGTTCAACCGTTGAACGGATTTATCTTATCTTGGTCTTGAAATGTTGGTAGAGGTCTAGGGAAGGTTTAAACGGTGAGAAAATATGGGAAATTTCAACTTTTTTTTATTGATTGACTAGCTGACCCGGCAAACTTCGTACCGCCTCAGGGTACGAAGTTTGCCGGGTCAGCTAGTTTATTTATAAAATATTCCTTGCTGAACAATGGTTCTTCAAAAAAATGTAGATTTTTTAAAGAAATTGCCTGAAGAAGTCTAAAAACAACACTTTTCTATGCTCCCATTCAAACGATGCGTAATTACTAATACTTAAAAGTCATTAGAAAATAAGCATGTCTTATTTATTTTTAAATGATATTAACATCATTATATAAACATTAATAAAGAAACAACAAAAAACAAATAACATTTGGTTAAAAAAAAGATTGTAGGGCTGATATTAGCTTTTCAAACGACCGCCATATTGCGCTTGTCGTGAAGTCAGTTTATATTACAATTACAACAACAAACGATGCAAGATGTTGTGTATGTTTTAGCTTATTTGAATTTCCCTCTAAATTTATGCATTTTTCATAGTAATTTCTTTTTTCTTAATGAAATCGTAATTGTACTTATAAATATTAATATGTAAGTATACCTAACATAAAAGGCTACATATAAAAAAAACTCGCGGGTCCCGCCATCTTGACGTCACAGACTCGCGCAATGTTTCCGTACCCGGAAAAAGGCTAAAAGGCTAAAAGCCATGAAAAAGGGCAAAAATATCACGTTTTTTTTTTAAGAGATCCCCTTAATTATTATTACTATTTTGTTTTTAGTATTTGGTGTTTCAGCGGCAACAGAAATATACAATCTGTTAAAATTTTGTCTAGCTATTATGGTTCTTGAGATACAGCCTGGTGACAGACGGACAGCGAAGTCTTAGTAATAGGGTCCCGTTTTTACCTTTTGGGTACGGAACCCTAAAAATGGGCTATATTTGAATCATATGAACATTCCCTATTTGAACTTTTATGCCATATCATAAAGTTCAAGTATTAGTAGACTTTCCGAGAAGGCTAAACAATTGAGTGACGCATAATGACTTAGGGGTGCTACGGGGTTGAAGTTTGCCACGGGCGAATTCGAGGCGGGTCAGCTAGTATGAAATAAAAAATAAACATCTATACATCTATATCTATACATATATTCTCTTTCCATGTGGTGTCGTACAAGGCAACTAAGGGACAGGGCTGAGTAACTTTAACATCACACAGATATGTACAGCCCAGACTAAGCATCATGCATGGCTCGAGTCCAACAATAGTGCCCGGAATACGGCTCATACCCTATTACGTGGGACCGAATAGAGATTGGTGAAATGTGGGTGTTAATTTACCTCTGCCTAACCCTCCGGGGATGAAGGCGTGATATTGAAGGCGGGGATGTACGCTATACGTATATATAAAATTGAAGTGTCTGTTTGCAATATTGAAATAACCATTTTTTACTACTTGCATGTGAATATAATACGGTACATACACCAAAATAACATTTTTTACAATTTTTGTCTCTCTGTCTGTTTGTTCGGGCTTATCTCTGAAATGGCTGGACCTATTTTGGCGGGACTTTTATTGGCAGGTAGCTGATGTAATAAGGAGTAACTTAGGCTACTTTTATTTAAGAAAAATAGCGTCGACTCAATTCTAAGCGATAACTGGCATCCACGCGGGCGGAGCCGCGGGCAACAGCTACTCAATAAACATACTTACATAGAATGGATTGTCACGAAACATTCGCCCATACAAACGGATTTGCTGCAACCAATACAGTATGTATGTACTCTTCTTTTGCAGACGGCGCATACCCGTCGCAAGCAGTTGCCATTCCTCAATGGGTACTCATTGATGCGGTGAGATACATCAACTTTACTTTTGATTATAGGCGTAATCAGATGAGAGGTAGAGTTTTCCGATAGAAGCTTTGTCACTAGTTCTTTTTTAAAACTTCCATGATCAAGAGACGAAGTGTGGCGATGTATGACGTGCGCGTTAACCACGGAAATATTTAAAAGTCTCCTAAAAAAATTTTTGTACCACACCCTCGTATGTTTGCGTTCAACAGGGTACATGGCCAGGAGCTTATCTTTTTTATCCACCCCACCCATCATAATATTATAGTCTAATATTAGAATGGGTTTGGTGGATCCTCGGACAGTTTGTTGAGCGTTGCCATGGTATGTGGAGATCATGGCCACCTTATTGAGATCTCTCCATACCATGACATCCACGTCCCCTGAGGTAAAACCAGCGATCTGCCCCAGGTGCATGTTGAGCTTGGTGAGGCTGTTCAGGGATTGTGGGACATGCAGGCGGTCGGTACGCAAGGTTCCCACACAGTCAAACCCTAAGCTCTTTAGGCGTCGAGCTAGACAAGGGGAATTATAGAAATTATCCATCCATACCGTATACCCCTTGTGCTCTAAGCCTTGGAGCAATTGTAGTACAGTGGATGGCGTGGACGCCTCTAAGGGATCGCGAATTGGTTGAGTTTTTTTACTACAAGTGTGAACCTCAAACCGCCATAAGTAGCCGGTTTGAGACTCACAAACCTCATAGGTTTTCCAGCCTTTAAACATCAAAAGACTTTCATCTAAAGAAATATTCTGCGCCGGAGTATACAATTCTTGGAACTTTTTGTTCAGGTGTGACAATATTGGCTGTATCTTAAAAAGTTTAGCCTCGGAGTAGCTCAGTTCCTGCGCATACATGTCCTCGTTGTTACTGAAATGTAAACATCTGCTGAGAAGGACAAAGCGATCGATGGGCATGTGTGCGCCAAAACCAGGAGTGTAAAATATGTCACAGGTGGCAGCCCAGTATTCCTCTAATCTGGACTTAACCACAATGCCCATCGCCAGCACTAGGCCGAAGTACACGTAAAGCTCTTCCACGGTTGTGTCGCGCCACTGGCTAATGCGGCTTCTGGGGCCAAGTTCGTGGTTGTCGATCAAATCAGATGCCACCTGCTGAGCATATTTGTTAGTTTCCGAGACGATGTGATCCATAATCTGTCGATCCCATATTTCAAGAAAAATGTCGTATGGGTCGGATCTTGGATTTGTTGGACCAACATTAGTCACTGAGAATGTTTCCCGCCTCGATGCAGGTGAAATCGGAGGGTCCGGGAACGTTCTCCAGTCAAAATGATGAGGACCCCATGGCTGCTCCGTCATCCTATTGGGGTCTTCGGCAGGAGCTGTTTCAATAGGGTCTGTGGAAGCATCTTCGTCAGCAGAATCCTCGTCCAATGGTGTTTCCAAGAGACTGCGAATCACTCGTGGAAGCTGAGTATGATATTTGACGATTTCGTCCTCGTCGTCATCGTCTTCGCTGTCTGATTCGGGTTCGCTTCCTGTAATAAATGATTTAGGGTAAATCACTACCGAAACAGCAGCGACCGGCAGCTGCTTTTTAATACGTAGCACTTTGAATCTTATCTACGGAAGAAACAGGTCATAGTCACTTGACGATGAAAGACTTGCGACCATTACTAGGAACAAATTTTGGCGCTGCCAGCCGCTGAGGGCAGCTGTTCTTTCAGTAGGGATTGACCCTTATATCTGATAGAAATCAGACACTTGATAACCCTAGACCCTTAATAAAGCCAGCAGGTACGTACCATAATTGATGTCGTTATTTATGGCCTTATTGAGCCGACGAGGAGGAGTCTCCTGGAGAGGTGTTTTCTCCTGTGAAGGTGTTTCATTCCATGGAGATTCCTCACATTTCGCAAACCTAGGACAGAAGCTGTATTGTCGAAACATATCTTTCAATATCCTTTAGTGAAAAGTCCATTAACGACTTACTTTGACAAAGTTACTTACAAGGAACGCGGCCACTGCCAATGTTGGGCTTATGTGCTGTCCATCGCACCATGCGATTAAATTTTATTGTACATACTTCGAGAGCGAAGTACTTACGAGTTTGGACGTGATAGATATGTAAAAGTCAAATGGCAGTCGCTTCACAGAATATTTCGAAGTTCAGCAAATCCGCAGTTAGACAGCGAACCTCATATCAGGAGCGAGAGAACACAATTCCTTCAGGCTTGCTGCATATATTTACACGTACACACATCAACATGTTCTAGAGATATTTCAATTAAACCTAAATAACTAAAATTTTATTAACTTTTTGTTAGGACACCTACACATTAAAATAAACCTTGTTTAATAGCCTATCTAATCTGATAATAAACTTTTAGATTAAGTTAAAAAAAAAAACTTAGAAGAGGAAAAAATCAGACAAATTTTCAATCTTAACTTTATTTTTAAACATCAAAAAAATTGCCTCTCCTTAGCAGGTAGGTTGACTTTCAATTCAATTCAATTCTTGATTAATGGCTCTGTGCTTTCAGCATCAATTCCGCCAATGTCCCGTAGTAGAGCTATTAACGAAGGAGATAAAGTGGACCAGAATATGACCGGTTGATCCGAGTTAGTAGCTACTTCCCGCAGAATCTAAACAAAAGGACAACACACATATAATTACTTATCATATAAATGGTTATACGTATTATACGAGTAACGAGTAAAATTAAAATATGACCATAGAGAGGAGGATATATTTATACGTCAGAATAAATTTACAATTTTAGTGAGTTAAGTTCTATAAATTTGGCCAAGATGTTAACGAAGGGAGTATATACTAGAGTTAGGAGGGATTTGACAGATATAGGACGAGGGATATGAGAAGGCAGAATGTCGTACAGTGAGATACGTTGGTTGGGACAGCAGAAGAAGATATGATCAACATCTCCCTCATCTAAACCGCATTCGCAAAGGGAGTGGTCCCTTATCATAATTTTAGCCAGATGGACAGGTGTGCAAGCATGGCCCAGTCGGAGGCGAGAAATAATAGATGTCGTACGTTTACTAAGGAATCGATACCTCTTAAACCAGGGATTGCTCGGGATGTCAGGTTGAATAGGTAGGTTGACTTAATGCAGTCGTCTTCTCAAAGTTTGACTTGCAAAACATACTCTCTATGTAGGCTTTGAACCAATTGCATCGCCGTTACATTTGGTTACAATGGCATGATATCCAAGCTTTAGACTGGCCTGCACAATCCCCTAACTTAAATCCTAATGAGCATGCCTGGGATATGCTTCAGAAAAGAGCTCTTAGGAATTTTCCTGAAGATATTGTGCATGAAAACCAGCTTTTCTTGCATCTTAGCAGGACTTGGAACAGTATTCCACAACAGGATATTAACACCCTTGTTTTGAATATGCAGAACCGCTGCAGATGTGTTAGGAGAGTCTAAGGTGGATCCACGGATTATTAATTTTAAGTTTTCATTAAAAAAAAAGTTGTTTTTATGTTTCAAAAATAAAGTTAAGATTGAAATTTTCTGTGAGATTTTCCTCTTCTTCTAAGTTTTTTTTTTTAAATTTAACTTTATCTAAAAGTTTATTATCAGATTAGATAGACTATATTAAACAAGGTTTATTTTAATGTGTTGGTGTCTTAACAAAAAGTTAATAGAATTTTAGTTATTTAGGTTTAATTGAAATATCCCTAGACCATGTTGATGTGAATATATTCCAACATTTCCACCAGCTTACCTTTTGAAAATAATCACCCTTCACCACTATAAATAAAAATGAATATTGCTAGAATTTCTATGTGCAAAATTACATAAGTTGTTTGTAATGGTGCAACCATATTTACTTTGTCGACTGTATATACAGGGCCCAATAGTGTTGTAGGACTTTTGCAGCTCCAGCGGACAAAGAAACATACTTTAGCAGAAATACTTACCGTTGCCACAAACGCTTCCTCTTGGGATGCAGAGGGGTCTCGAGAGCCTTTCCTTCAGGTATGTCGTGGATATCGTAGATTATAAGTCTAAAATTCGGAACATTATAAAAATATGAATTAATTACAGAAGGTTGAATAATATATTATGCTCCTGTTCGAGCATTTTCTTTTTACATTTCACACTATGCTTTATAGATCTAGGGTGAGCATAGCTTAACTAGCTTGTGTTATGGAATCTAGAAAGCGGATAGTTATTTACTTTTTTTTTTGTAAATACATACATATTATACATAGAAATACCGAAACCAATGCAAATGTACATATTCATACAAATAAATATTTGCACTGAGCGGGGATCGAACCCTGCCTCCTGTGTAATAGCCGCCTTCACTACCGCCACGCCACAGAGGCTTTCAAGCCTCATTGCCTCTAAATCCTCTGCCTTTAACATTAGTTTTTAAATACTCAATAACACTAAAAATATTATGTAACTAATTAAAATGGGTCTTAGCCCTGAATACTAGAACAACACTCAGTTGTGAATTGACTCTGTCATTAGAACTGTCATCTAGAATATAATCTGTTCTCAGCTGTACAATTTCTCTAGGCATCCAGCACTGAACACAGCGCTGTGATCAACCTTGACAAAGATTTTCATTGGTCCAACTGTGCTACGTCGCTGGAGATCGACTGATGATAATTGCTATCAAGGTCAGTCGGTGTGCTGAGCTCAACACTGTATGCTAAGAGATGCACAGCAAATCTCGTTGCTAGTTGTTACATAAAGATTCAGGAGTATCGTTGAGTATTGTTCTGAACTTTGGGCGCTAAACTTACTCAATGCCTTCTTGATCTTTCACGACTGTCTTCGTACAGGACTTCTTATGATTCCTTTTCGACATGAAATTTTTTTTTAGAATAGATCTTGAAATGTACAAACAAGTAATATTTATGTACTCTCCAAATATTATTCACATTAGTAACTAAAGACACATTGTTATACAATCATGCTCAAATGACTGAAAGGAAGTTCTGGCTGAAATTGTGTACAAGACTGTTATAGTCTGGAATAGATCTCCAAATCACTCTTGAAAGCGCTGCTATACCTAATCTGATTCAGGTTCGCTTCACCAGTAGTTCAATACTGGTGTTCCATTTGGATCCCGTTTCAATACCTCAGTGTATCAAAAAGGAATTACTATTCCACTTCATTCTTCCAGGGAATAGAAAAGGACTTAACTATTTCACTTGGATCTCCTAACCCTCGTTTAGGGGATCGTTCCAAGGCCACTCTTAGTGGTAGGAACCGGACCAGAAATCATGCGGAGTACAACAGCTTGTAAGTAGTTTACCAAGTCTATCCAGTGGAGCTATGAGCAGGTCTTGTGAACAACAAGAGAGATTAACGACTTCTGCACTGCCCAACTCGTAATAAAATACGTTTTTTTAAGGACAGCACGGGGTGCTAATGCTGCGCCAGACCTCAAATCCACCAATAATAGATTAGGTACATCGCACCAATACACGAGCGCAAAGGCCTCTTTTCTTTAAAGAGCGCCTTGAGCAAGACAATCTGCCGGCGTCATGCGGGTTATAATTTCATATCGCCGAAGGTTTTTCGAACCTGTGAATTTTAATTTCAAAAACTTACATTTTTATCGCTTGTTTGTTTACACAATTTAACGTGGTAACTTCAAAACAAAATTAAAAGGAATGTATGAAACGAGAGTTTATAAGTATATTACAGTGCCGCTCGAAAACTTCGAAAAGATCACAAAAATAGTAAAATTGTCGACGAATTTAGACTGTTTAGAGTAAACACATTTTTACAAATTAAAATCCCCAGCCACTCACTGGTCGCCACCAAAAAAACATTCACTGTGATTCGCTGTAAACTATAATCTATAATCGCTATTCGCTAATCGCAGTACCCAAGACCAAAGAGTAAAGAGTAAAATCATAGATTATTATAAAGACGGCAGAGTCGCAGCAATAAACCAAGAACACTGATTGGTTGTTTTTGTTTGTTATGTAGCAATACCAAACTAAAATAAAATGAGATTGTGGCCATAGATTATAATCACAGAACACTTGTATATTAGAATGTATGTATGGTAATTGTGGCGACTGGCGATTGTAATTTGTTATACTGTTTTTACTCTAAATTCGTTGATAATTTTACTATTACTGTGATCTTTTCGAAGTTTTCGAGTGACACTATTATATACTTATATACTCTGAAAAGAAAAATACTAAATCTATGTATACTCTCGTTTCATACATATAATTTACGGTTGTTTTGAAGTTACCACGTTATATTTTGTAAACAAACAAGCGATAAAAATGTAAGTAATGTGTTTCATATTTAAATTCCTAACGTAACATGAACTCCAATTCCTAGTTCAAAAAATACAGTTTTGCAAAATCTTTGCCAATATGAAATTGTCTGATAATTCGTATATTTACCCGCATGACGCCGGCATATTGTCTTGCTCAAGCACTGAGGTAAACAATTAAACAATGCTCAGGTCGCTGTCTAAAGTGCTCGTGTATTGGTGTGATAAAATCTATGTTTGATGAATTTGAGATCTGTCGCTGCATTAGCATCTTGTGCTGTCCATATAAAACGTATTTTATTACTAGTTTGGGGTCAAGACATACCGAGAACTATACCTACCTATAAGTACAGAATATAGGGTATAGGTCGTTAATCTCTCTTGTTGTCCACAAGACCTGCTCATAACTCCACTGGATAGACTTCATAAACTACTTACAAGCTGTTTTACTCTGCGTGATTTCTGATCTGGTACCCATCACTAATTGTGGCCTTGGATGGAACGATCCCCTAAACGAGGGTTAGGAGATCCAAGTGAAATTGTTACGTTCTTTTCTATTCCCTGGAAGAACGAAGTGGAATAGTAATTCCTTTTCGATACTCTGAGGCATTGAAACAGGGGATCCAAATGGAGCACCAGTATTGAACTACTGGTGAAGCGAACCTGAATCAGATGAAAGCAACTCTTTCAAGAGTGATTTGTAGATCTATTCCAGACTATAACATAGTTTTACACAATTTCAGCCAGAATTTCCTTTCAGTCATTTGAGCATGATTGTATAACAATGTGTCTTTATTATTATTTGTAGAGTACATAAATATTACTACTACTTACATTTCAAGATCTATAATATACTAAAAAAGAAATATTTCAGGTTGAAAAGGAATCATAAAAAGCCCTATACGAAGACAGTCGTGAAAGATCAAAAAGGCATTGAGTAAGTTTAGCGCCCAAAGTTCAGAACAATACTTAACCATACTCCTGAATCTTTATGTAACGACTAGTAACAAGATCTGCTGTGCATCTTTAAGCATACAGTGTTGAGCTCAGCACACCGACCGACCTTGATAGCGATTCATCACATCGGTCGATCTCCAGCGATGTGGCACAGTCGGACCAATGAAAATCTTTGTCAAGGTTGATCACAGCGCTTTGCTCAGTGCTGGAAAACAGTACAGCTGAGAACAGATTATATTCTAGATGACAGTTCTAATGACAGAGTCAATTCACAACTGAGTGTTGTTCTGGTATTCAGGGCTAAGACCCATTTTAATTAGTTACATAATATTTTTAGTGTTATTGAGTATTTAAAAAGTATTATATATATATATATATATAGATAAAAGCAGAGGATGTAGAGGCAATGAGGCTCCTGTGTAGTGAACGCGGCCACTACACAGGAGGTGCAGGTTCGATCCCCAGTTATTGCAAATAATAGGGGTTAAAGTATGAAATTGCCGTTTCATTGTAATAGGTACTTCGAATTGACATAGAACCTACATGGTTTGAGATTTTTGAGTGAAACTTTTTCCACATGGTACCTATGTAGTTCTTCATTTAAAAATATGCAACATTCGATTATCGACTTTCAGTTGTTTTTTTTATTCAGCTTAGACAAGAAAGATGGATACTTCGAAAATTCGAGTGATTTTTGAATACGAGTTCCGACGCGGAACTAACGCGGCAGAAACAGCTCGCAATATCAATGTTGCGTTTGGAGAGGGGACTGCTAATGAACGCACCGTGCGATTTTAGTTTAAACGCTTTCGTGATGGAAACTTTGATTTGAAGAACGAACCACGAGGAAGGCCGTCCACACAGGTGAATAACAATGAATTGAAAGACATGGTGGAAGCCGATCCGAGCCAAACTACCCAGGAATTAGCTGCATGGTTTAACGTTACCTTACCAACAATATTGACTCATTTGCGTCAAATCAATAAAATAAAAAAATGTGAAAAATGGGTACCTCATGATTTGACTGATCTGCAGAAAGAAATGCGTGTTGAAACTTGTGTTGCCTTGTTGAATCGATACAGAAATGAAGGAATATTGGATCGAATTGTGACATGTGATGAAAAGTGGATTCTTTACGATAACCGTAAGCGAAAAATGCAATGGCTGACCCCAGGTGAAACGCCACAACAGTGTCCTAAAGCAAAGCTTACCAATAAAAAGGTAATGGTAACTGTTTGGTGGTCTCAGCATGATGTTATTCACTATAGCTTTCTATGATCTGGTCAAGCAATAACGGCAGATGTCTACTGTGCCGAACTCCGAACAATGATAGCAAAACTAGCAGTGAAACAGCCCCGACTCATGAATCGATCTTCACCATTATTGCTCCATGATAACGCGAGACCTCATACAGCACGAGAAACCGTTTTAATTCTACAGGAACTGCAATTAGAAACTATCCGTCACCCTCCATATTCGCCAGACCTTGCTCCAATAGACTACCATTTTTTTCGTGATTTGGACAATTTTCTATGTGATAAAAAGTTTTCTTCTCAGGAGGCAGTACAAAATGCTTTCACACAGTTTGTCGAATCTAGATCACCAGAGTTCTATCGCAAAGGCATAAATGACCTTCCTACTAGATGGCAGCAATGTATAGATAATAATGGTAATTATTTTGATTACATAAATACGTTAAATTAAAAAAAAAACGAATTTGAATTTGTCAGTACAAATCGGCAATTTCATACTTTAACGCCTAATATTTCAGTCATGCATGAATATGTACATATGTATGTATTTACAAAATAAAAGTATCTACATATGTTTATGCGCTTTCTATATTTCATAACACAAGCTAGTTAAGATATGCTTACCCTGGGAGATGATATTCTTAGCAATCAATGGAATCTCCGTGCGGGTGCCGGGTCCATCGCGTTGCTGAGTTGGGAACTCGGGACAGTGCCTGGACATTGCGACCCAAGTGTAGGTTTAGAAAGGGCCCGTTTTGTTGATGTACATCAACAACCACCTTCAAGCATTGTGTGAAATGTTATAAAAAATGCTCGCACAGGAGCATAATATATTATAAAATCTTCTCTAATACATACTTCTTTTTCATATTTTTACAATGTTCCGAATTTTAGACTTGTAATCTACGATATCCACGACTTACCTGAAGGAAAGGCTCTGGAGACCCCCCTGCGTCCCAAGAGGAGGCGTTTGTGGCAACGGTAAGTATTTCTGCTAAAGTATGTTTCTTTTTGGATAGATCAATGCAGCTGCAAAAGTCCTACAATATTATTGGGCCCTGTATGTACAGTCGACATAGTAAATATGGTTGCCACCTTTACATACAACTTATGTAGTTTTGCACATAGAATTTCTAGCAATATTTTTTATTTTATAATGATAGCAGTGGCGAAGGGTGATAAATTTTCAAAAGGTAAGCTGGTGGAAATGTTGAATACACATGTAAACATCTCTACAACGGCTTCCTATTGCATGGCAAGCTGAAAGAAATTGTCTCTCGCTTGTGATAGAGATAGAATATAGATAGGTACACATTTTCTATAGTTTTATTTTTTGGCTTACCTGTATGTGCAATCAACTAATTAAGTCATAATTAAATGAATTAAGATAGGAATAATTGCGAATTGGTTCAGGTGGGCGTGGAACCCACAATGGCTTTCGATGTGAAAAATTAGAATGCTAAATGCTTTAAAAGTTCATTCAACAAATCATAATCATTTTTACTCTTATTATCTTATATTTTTTATATATTTAAACGAGAAATTCTTGTATATAAATATAGTATCTGAATGACCGAGCCGGTATTTTTTTTTGTAACAACGCCATCTGCTGGTAGCTTAAGTGTTGTTGTGTTGTTAGTTGCTCACATCGCCATTAGATATCAGGAAGAGTCATATTTCTTATTTTTTAAATTAAATGATCTTTTCTAGAAATTAATCCTAGCTAGATCGATTTATTGTCCCCGAAACCCCCTGTATACTAAATTTCATGAAAATCGTTGGAGCCGTTTTCGAGGTTCCCAATTACATATATAGGCCCGCCAGGCGTGATCACCTTGCCTGGTCGGAGGATCCTCCCTTTGTGTTGGAGGAACATGACACCTCGTTCCTCCATAGTAGTCTCCCTCGCTATCACTGTGCTCTATCTGGATAGAATTTGCGGTCTTACAAAAATAATTAAATTGTTAAACACTAATATACCTAAATATATATACATTTCACACAATTTCGTTTGAATTGGATTCCGGAAACGGCTCCAACGAATTTTATGTTATTTAGTATACAGGGGGTTTCGGAGAGATAGAAAATGTAATTTTATTCGTACTTTCAACAATAAAAAACAAATAAGACGGTTCCTGACAACTATTGTCGAATAATAATACACTTTTTTTGAATAGTGAGTAACTAACTGCTTTAACGATACAACAACACCAAAGCTATTCTCGAAAAAAAGAGAAATATTATTCATATTTCATTATTCCATCAGTACCTATGTAATTCGTATTTAAATATTATTTCTAAAAAACACAATTTACCTAAAAAAAAACGCACGAAGCTCGGTCATCCAGGTACTGTCTTGTTGATATGACCACCGCTCCATTATGTAGTCAAATTATTATAGGCTTGAAAACCGAACCATTTGGCAATCCTTGGAAGAGGCCTGTTCCTCAAGATAGGATTAAGAAACCTTTATTGTTTTATTCCTTAAAAAAATACTCATGTACCTACCTAAACCAAATAAAATGTTTTTTATTTATTTTATTACAGCTAATTGAATTTTAAATTTAATTCTTTATTGGGTTCACACAATACAGAGATAATACATAAAAAATTTAAAGAGCATGCACAAAGGCGAGCTTAACTCAAACTGAGTTCTCCCCCAGCAAACCTTTGAAAAACAGATAAAAAAGCATACCTAAAACTATAGTCTTTGATTAATATCCAGTATATGTTGCTAGGACATTGTAGTGTTTATGTAGCCTCATTATTACACACTGGTTTTGATAATAATTTATTTTAATATTTCTAGACCGAGTTGCAAATCAGAACCACCTTTCTCCCCACCAAAGTCAAAGTCAGCGTCATCTTCATCGAAGACACCTTCACCAGTGCCGGAGTCAAGTTCGGTGCATACTCTGTCGCAGTAAGTCGCTTATGGACTTTTCTTCTTCATCCTAGCGTTAATCCCAGTTGCATCCGACGCTTTCACCTCGGAGTCTAGGGTCTGCTTTACCAGTCTAACTGTGGATTTGGCTGAACTTCAATATTTTCCGTGAAGCGACTGCCATCTGACTTCCACTACCCAAAGTGGATATCGAAGCATTGCAGAGTTAGTTTTGTTGTATTCTTAGAGAATTAGTTGGTTATAATAAATTTGCCTTAAAAATAAGAACAATAAAGTGAAAATGGGCTGGCCATGTAATTAGAGGAGAAGAGAAATGGAACAAAAAAGTAACATTGTGGTACCTAAGAGAGGGAAAAAGGAAGCGAGGAAAACCATATAAGTGCTAGGAGGATGTTTTGGTTGGGACAGCTGGCAAAACTTGGACCAGACTGGCACAGAACAGCGATGACTGGAGAGTGTTCGGGGAGGCCTTTGCCAGAGGGCACACGGACTATGCATACTTAAATTCAATGTTAACAACGTTATAATAATATTCATCAAAAATGTAACTATTCGGATTAAAGGCTACAATGTATTCTTGCATGCCAACAAAGCTAGACTTCTAAATGTACTAAATACTATTATAATACCCTTGGTCAGCAATAAATGATTTTGTTTTGATTTGATAATTTATTTTAATATTTTTAGACCGAGTTGCAAACCAGAACCACCTTTCTCTCCACCAAAGTCAACATCAGCGTCATCTTCATCGAAGACACCTTCACCAGTGCCGGAGTCAAGTTCGGTGCATACTCTGTCGCAGTAAGTCGCTTATGGACTTTTCTTCTTCATCCTGGCGTTAATCCCAGTTGCATCCGACGCTTTCACCTCGGAGTCTAGGGTCTGCTTTACCAGTCTAACTATGGATTTGGCTGAACTTCAATTTCTTCCATGAAGCGACTGCCATCTGACTTCCATTGCCCAATGGCGATATCGAAGCATTGCAGAGTTAGACTTGTTGTTATCTCTATCAGCGCTGTGCTTGACGCTGTATTCTTAGAGAATAGCTCAGCTGGTTATAATGAATTTGCCATCAAGGAGTACTTTTGTTGTTAAATTTCTATCTAGATCGAGTCCTGCATCACAACCACGTGCGTCTCCGTCACCATCGCAGACACCACCACCAGTACCGGAGTCTTGTTCAGTGCCCACTCCGGCAGCGTAAGTTGCTTATGAACTTCTCTTTTTCTTCAACCTAGCGTTAATCCCAGTCGCATCCGAAGCTTTCAACTTGGAGTCTGGGGTCCGCTTTACCAGTCTAACTGCGGATTTGGCTGCACTTCGATATTGTTAGTGACCATTTGACCTTTATAACCCAAAGTGACATCGAATGCAACTAGATCAGTTGTTCGACTTTTGAGGGCTCCAACTCTCCCTGACGACTGCCGTAGATGTTCGTATTGCAACCGGGCCCGACGGCTTAACGTGCTCTCTGAGGCACGATCAGACTAATGCAAATAACCAGATTCATGCATACAAATATTTGCATTGAGCGGGGATCGACCGCGCGTGTTAGATGTACATAATGAGAGAAGTATGTAAGTATGTATACACCGTCTGGCCATAAATACTGTTATAATTTAAAATAAGAAAGATATTACATTTGAATTTGAATCTGTAATTTTTCAGTCTTCTAATTCTGGCGCTAATACATTGTACAATATTTTGCAATATTAAAATGGGTGGGGTGATAAAGAGAACCGAATCGCTGTGATTGCATTACACAAAGTTGGTATGGAGCCAAAGGCAATTTTTAAAACTCTCCATACGCTTGGTATTAGTAAAATGTTTGTGTACCGTGCTATTAATAGGTGACAATGAGACCTCCTCTGTTTGTGACAGAAAAAGATCTGGCCGTCCACGTAGTATCGTACGAAAAAGGTGGTCAAAGCAGTAAGGGAAAGAATTTGAAGAAATCCTGTCCGAAAGCTATCTTATCTTATCTTATGAAGATAGCACCCAGAACCATGTCGCGTAATTGAAAAGATGACTTAGGACTTGCAGCCTATGAGAGACGCACTAGTCATTTTATAACAGATAATTTAAAAAAGAAATTCAAAGTTCTAAGGATGCTGCCCAGTTAGTCGAAAGAGTGCAACGTGGGCATTATCCGACTTCAGTGATGGTTTGGTGGGGTGTAAGCTATGAAGAAAAGACTAAGCCATATTTTTTGTGAAAAAGGCATCGAAACATCGGCACCAGTGGATCAAGATACCATTCTTGAGAAGGTAGTTAATCCCCTCAACAAAACCATGTTCAATAACCAAGTACGGTCCTTCCAACAAGACTCGGCGCCGGGTCATAAAGCTCGGTCCACGCAGTCTTGGTTGTAAGTGAACGTTTCGGACTTCATCAGAGCTGAAGACTGGCTGTCGTTCGTCTAGTCTGATCTTAATCCGCTGGATTATGATTTATGGTCAGTTTTAGAGAGTACGGCTTGCGCCAGGATAATTTGGAGTCCCTAAAACAATCTATAAGATTCATTTTTTCTAAAAAAAACCCAATACTTCAAAAGCGTAAGCATAGTTAACAAACCTAACTTTAACACAAATCACGGTATGGTAAAAGGAACAATCTGTCTACGTAAGCCGAAATCAAGGCGTAAATACACTCAAGAAGCGATGAAATCAAACCAGGTCCCATTCCCCATTTCTGAAAACTTGCTGGTTGCACTAAAATACGAAATTTTGACCAACAACAAGAATAACAGTGTACAAGCGAAGTACAGCCTACTAGAAGAAACATTACAGGAAATATCAAAAAAATTGTGTACCCTAAAATATCCCAAAGACAAGATAGGAGAAGAAGCAAGATCCCTTATAGAAACTAGAAAAACTCTACTAGAAAACAGAAAACGCAATAGAAAACAGATAACAGAAAAAAGTTAACAAATTAATAACAAAAAATAGAACACATAGAAAGCAAATAAGAAATAACACTATTCAAGGCCATATTGAGAAATCTGGTGGAATAAAGAAAGCCTTGAAAGAGCTGAGGGAGAACCCCTCTTGGATTCCATATATTAGAAACAAAGCATCTGGGATGAAAGAAACAAAACGACCCAAAATTACAGAATTAGCAACAACGTTCTACAGCAATTTATATAGTGATGAATATTGTGCTAACACCAATTATTTACCGTCAACTGATGAAGAGCATATTCCTTCAATACTGGAAACAGAAATTAGGAAAGCAATATTGTCCCAGAAAAACAACAAGGCTCCAGGAGAGGACGGAATAGTAAATTAAATTTTGAAAGGATGCCTAGACTACAGTATAGGGGCTGTCACAAATTTATTCAACGAAATCGTCACTAAAGAAATAATACCAAAAACAATGGACATCATCAACCAAGGTGATAAAGCTGAGATAAAATCTTTGAAACATAATATGTACATATGGGAAGCTTTACATTCCCAAGGAGTGCATTCAAAATATATCAAGATAATAATAAACAATTACAAAGAGTCAATAGCAACAATACAGACAGAATGAAAAGGATCCCAGTTCCCAATTTAGAAGGGTGTCCGACAAAGAGACCCCCTCTCACCAAAGCTGTTCTCAGCAGTATTGGAACATGTTTTCAGGAAAATGGAATGGGATACGTTTGGAATAAATATAAACGGCGAAAAGCTCAATCACCTGAGATTTGCAGATGATCTCATTTTGTTAAGTCATGAAGACGTAATAATAATCGGACAGTTAGAGCCAAATCGTAGGCCTAACCATGAACACAGATAAAACAAAACTAATGACAAACCATGTAAAAATACCCATATTTCTTAATTCGCACGAAATAGAATATGTAGAACAATATACCTACTTAGGACAAATTATTTCTCCAGAAAACCAGATGCAGAAGGAAATAGGTGTTAGAATAAGAAGTGCTTGAAAGAGATATTGGTCACTCAAAGAAATCAAGAGAAACCCACATATACCAATGAAGAGCAAGACTACAGTATTCAATTCATGCATATTGACATGTTTGACATATGGGTGCCAAACATGGGCACCGACCGAATAGCAACTTGAAGAACTTGGTGTTTGCCAACGGAAAATGGAAAGAAGCATTCTTAACATGAAGCTGAATGACAAAATCAGGCTAATAAGTATAAGGAGAAAAACTGGAGTCACAGATGTCACATACACAGAGAAAAATCTAAAGTGAAATTGGGCAGGTCACGTGATAAGAGATAACCGAAACAAATGGTCTAAAGATGTCACTACATGGTACCCTCGCGATGGGAAAAGAAGGCGGGGACGTTAGAAGAGGAGATGGGAGGATGCAGTCACGAAAAAGGCTGGAATAACATGGCACAACAACCAGAAACCGAAGGCTATGGCGGACCCTAGGGGAGGCCTATGCCAAAGGGCAAACTGATATTCCTGTCTTGGAATAACATTTATTATGTATCTTGAATAGGGTAATATCATTCATGTTTTTTAATAATCTTAAGTGCAAGTAATTCAATATAATTGTAATTGCTTAATTTTTTTAAAAAAACTTTATTTAATAAATTGTTACAAAAATGTAAATCAGCCAGCCAAGCCTTTGTCATGTAAATAACCCGCCTCGGGTCGTGTCTGGTGCAAAGGAGCCCAGAACACTGGCCGCATTTCGGCGCTGGATTGCAATGGCTAGCATGGTTTCTACAATACAGCTTCTGTCCTAGGTTTGTGGAATGTGTGGAAGCTCCACGGAATAAAACACCTTCACCGGAGGAAACACCTCTCCAGAAGACTCCTCGTCGTCGGCTCAATAAGGACATAGATAACCACATCAATTATGGTACGTACCTGCTGGCTTTATTTAGGGTCTAGGGTAGTCAAGTGTCTGATTTCCATCAGATATAAGGGTCAATCCCTACTGAAAGAACAGCTGCCCTAAGCAGCTGGCAGCGCCAAAATTTGTTCCTAGTAATGGTCGCAAGTCTTTCATCGCCTTTTTCTTTCGTAGATAAGATTCAAAGTGCTACGTATTAAAAAGCAGCTGCCGGTCGCTGCTGTTTCGGTAGTGATTGACCCTAAATTATTTATTACAGGAAGCGAACCCGAATCGGATAGCGACGATGACGACGACGAGGACGAAAGCGTCATATATCCTCCTCAGCTTCCACGAGCGATTCGAAGTCTCTTGGATACACCCTTGGACGAGGATACTGCTGACAAAGATGGTTCCACAGACCCTATTGACACAGCTCCTGCCGAAATCCTCAATAAGATGACGGAGCAGCCATGGGGTCCTCATCATTTTGACTGGAGAACGTTCCCGAACCCTCCGATTTCACCTGAATCGAGGCGGGAATCATTCTCAGCAACTAATGTTGGTCCGACAACTCCAAGAACCGACCCATACGACATTTTTCTTGAAATATGGGATCGGCAGATTATGGAGCACATTGTCTCGGAAACTAACAAATATGCTCAGCAGGTGGCATCTCATTTGATCGACAACCACGAACTTGGCCCCAGAAGCCGCATTAGCCAGTGGCGCGACACAACCGTGGAAGAGCTTTACGTGTACTTCGGCCTAGTGCTGGCGATGGGCATTGTGGTTAAGTCCAGATTAGAGGAATACTGGGCTGCCACCTGCGACATATTTTACACTCCTGGTTTTGGCGCACACATGCCCATCGATCGCTTTGTCCTTCTCAGCAGATGTTTACATTTCAGTAACAACGAGGACATGTATGCGCAAGAACTGAGCTACTCCGAGGCTAAACTTTTTAAGATACAGCCAATATTGTCACACCTGAACAAAAAGTTCCAAGAATTGTATACTCCGGCGCAGAATATTTCTTTAGATGAAAGTCTTTTGATGTGGAAAGGCTGGCTGGAATTCAGCCAGGTTATGCCAAATAAAATTGCAGAGCGTGGGATCAAAACCTATGAGGTTTGTGAATCTCAAACCGGCTACTTATGGCGGTTTAAGGTTCACACTTGTAGTAAAAAAACTCAACCACTTCGCGATCCCTTAGAGGCGTCCACGCCATCCACTGTACTACAATTGCTCCAAGGTTTAGAGCACAAGGGGTATACAGTATGGATGGATAATTTCTACAATTCCCCTTGTCTTGCTCGACGCCTAAAGAGCTTAGGGTTTGACTGTGTGGGAACCTTGCGTACCAACCGCCTGCATGTCCCACAATCCCTGAACAGCCTCACCAAGCACAACATGCACCTGGGGCAGATCGCTGGTTTTACCTCAGGGGACGTGGATGTCATGGTATGGAGAGATCTCAATAAGGTGGCCATGATCTCTACATACCATGGCAACGCTCAACAAACTGTCCGAGGATCCACCAAACCCATTCTAATATTAGACTATAATATTATGATGGGTGGGGTGGATAAAAAAGATCAGCTCCTGGCCACGTACCCTGTTGAACGCAAACGTACGAGGGTGTGGTACAAAAAGTTTTTTAGGAGACTTTTAAATATTTCCGTGCTTAACGCGCACGTCATACATCGCCACACTTCGTCTCTTGATCATCGAGGTTTTAGAAAAGAGCTAGTGGCAAAGCTTCTATCGAAAAACTCTACCCCTCATCCGATTACGCCTATAATCAAAAGTAAAGTTGACGTAACTCACCGCATCGGTGAGTACCCAATGAGGAAACGCCAGCGCATGCGACGGGCTTGCGCCGTCTGCAAAAAACAAGTACATACATACTGTTTTGGCTGCAGCAAAACTGTTTGTATTGCCGACTGTTTCGTTACAATTCATTCTATGTAAGTATGTTGATTAACTAGCTGTTGCCCGCGGCTCCGCCCGCGTGGATGTTGGTTATCGTCTAGAGTTAACTCGACGCGAGTAGCCTAAGTTACTCCTTATTACATCAGCTACCTGCCAATAAGTCCCGTCAAAATAGATCCAGCCATTTCAGAGATCCGACTCGCACTTGGCCGGTTTTTTTTATGTGCCCTTTTATTTTAGGTACCGTAAAATGAGGCTACTTTGCCCCGTTTTTTTCTCCAAACTTTGAAAAGTGTGACTCAAGTAAAATTCCTTTTTGTTAAGGCTTTTGTCAATACTTCCACAGCTTTCTGGCTCTAAAATCTCAATGTCAAAAATAGTAGTTTACTTTGATTTTGTAATTTTTTTTAAATGTAGTAGTGGAGCAATGTTCTCCACCCTTTCGGAAACATTGGTCCTAAATTTAACTTGTACTAAATAAGGCACTTTTTTGAGAAAGTAGCAAAGTTAGCGGTCTCAGTTTCAGAGAAGCCAGTACTTGAGGCTCAACTTGGTTTACAGTGACATCCATAACGTGCTAGAAAAAACACTATAACAAAATTTTAATAAAATTAATCAAACGAAAAAAACCGTTAATCAAAAAGAAAAAGAATGCAATTTACTGCTTATTACCCTGATAAGGGTCTAGTGTTCAACTTTATAAACGAATAATCTCGTTAGAATTACGATCTATGGTTAAAAAGTGATAATTTATTACTAAAGTGAAGGTACTTTTATGTTTATCTACTCACAAAAAAATAATTTACAGCAATAGCTTTAACAGTTGAATGCACAACTTTACACGGCGGGAACCTTGACGCCAATGAGCTCAAAAATGGTTCAGCTCCGCTCCACAGCTCGCCCCACCCTTCGGTGGTGGAGGGAGAAACGTGTGAAAAGGATAGAGTTATATGTTAGAAAGGGACAAAGATATAGGCGGGAACCACAGACTGCTATCTCATAAAGCTATAAGCTTCGAATAACGGTCAAGTCAATTTAATATCAATTAAAAATATAAAAAAGACATGCATATTCTCTAATGACTTTTAAGTATTATTAATTACGTATCGTTTGAATGGGAGCAAAGTGTTGTTTTAAGAATTCTTCAGGCAATTTTTTCTTTAAGCAGGGAATATTTTTACAAAAAATTAACGGAATCGTCCGACCGGCGTTTGATAGAATCTAATGACGAATTCATGGGATTTGACGTTTATGACATGCGTTAACGACTGTCAGATACGTCACATCCCATACATTTGTCATTCTGTTCTGTCAAACGCTGGCCAACCAATAGCTACTTGTCTAGGGGGGCTGCTGTTCTCGAGATTTGCGCTTAGCAACACATTCAGCGATTCATTTTTAAATTATAGATGTATCTATATATTTTTGTACCACACTTGTACGTAAATGCGCATGGCCCGTGAATGCCGGTTAGGTTGAAGGGACGTGTCTATAAAACCATCATTACGCCTGTACTGCGACACGCGCAAGTGATCCCTGAATGCCGGTTAGGTTGAAGGGACATGTCTATAAAACCATCATTACGCCCGTACTGCTACACGCTCAAGTGATCCCTGAATGCTGGTTATGTTGAAGGGACATGTCTATAAAACCATCATTACGCCTTTACTGCTACTACACACTCAAGTGATCCCTGAATGCCGGTTAGGTTGAAGGGACATGTCTATGAAATCATCATTATGCCTGTACTTCAACACGCTCAAGTGATCCCTGAATGCCGGTTATGTTGAAGGGACATGTCTATAAAACCATCATTACGCCCGTACTGCTACACGGTCAAGTGATCCCTGAATGCTGGTTATGTTGAAGGGACATGTCTATAAAACCATCATTACGCCTTTACTGCTACTACACACTCAAGTGATCCCTGAATGCCGGTTAGGTTGAAGGGACATGTCTATGAAATCATCATTATGCCTGTACTTCAACACGCTCAAGTGATCCCTGAATGCCGGTTAGTATGAAGGGACATGTCTATAAAGCCATCATTACGTGTAATTTGTACATGGTTCGCCTCTAGCCACAGTTTGTATACAAGATTTATTTTATTCCATGATGCAAATTTAAGTATTGCTTATATTTGGTTCCTATTTGTTCAGGTGTTACAGTATTGGTCGAACCCATGCAATGTTAAACATTTACATTCTTTGTTAAATAAATTCGGGTCAGGGCCGCATTTCGAACTGGTCCATTTGCCAAATATGTCTAATATTTTAGATATAACCCTATTGTTTATTCTTACAGGAAACAAATATGTACATTAGTACAAATTTAGCTTTAAGGAATTAATTATTGTAAGTTGAAGTCTTAAAATATGCCGCAGTGGAGTTTGTAGCGCCGTTTCTTCTCCACCAGCTTCTTGCAAGCGGTGGTAAACTTAACTTAGGTAGAATTATTATTGAAGTCAATAAGCAAAAAAAGAAATTGTTGGTGATTGAAAATAAGTGACTGACTGATTTATATTATATGAGGCGGTAATGGAAGCTTAAATTAATAATTAGCTTGTATAATTATTAAATTAATAATTAGCTTGTATATTATTAATATTTACTTGCTTTAATGTAAATTGTAAATGTGTATAATAAAGTATGTAATAAGTAGGTATTATGTGTGTCAATCAACTGTAATAAATAAAAAAAACTATGTTATTTCGAGGTAGTGCCCCATCTTACGATTGGCCTAAGCATTAGCCAGCCAGGTTATTAAATGTTATGTTATATATATTAAACGTTACAGCTAAATGTGCATTGAATGCCGCCGTTTAGCTAACAGCCTAGGCAGTTAATTGAACGGCTATTTAAACTAGTTGGCGGCGATATAATATATATAGTGAATATACAAAAGTATAGAAATTGATAATTAGCGGAATCTTGGTCTCTAATTCTCATAATCATCAACCACTGTCATATCACACATACTGCAAAAAGTACCATTTAATTTTAAACTTTAACCAATAAGGTATTAAGTCTAAAATGACATCTTGTAAATAAAATGAAGTTTCTCATTTATTTTTGAATTTAAGCTATGCTGATTAAGTCATAAATAGTCATAAAAGTGCTGTGATAGTGGTTAACAATTATTGTATTACATTACATGTATACATACATTACATGTATTTCAATAATATTTTATTAATAAATAAATGAAAATAAAGGGACGAGTCAAATGGTTCGCTGGCCAGCACTAAAATTTTAGTCACAGACTTTTTGATATCAGACTTTTCATAAAAAATTACGCTCATCCGTTATGAAAAATCTGTTATCAAAACAATATCAAAAGAACAAGCATTGCAAAAGCAATAGTGCTGGCAAAATACTAGGTTCTCAAGAGTGCCAGCTATAAACAAAAGAAACCTCTGCGGACCTTTGTCCACTTCCTTAAGTAAAATTGGCGTTTCATTTCCATCCTTCGAAACCTAGTCTTAAAAAAGCTGAAGTTGAAATTGAACATCAACTTCAGCTTCTTCAAAATGGCCTCTGCAGCACATCGCCGCAATTTTGCTAATGTCTAATGAAATATTATAAAATTATTAACGGCGAAACGCCAATGTCAAGTGTACCATAGCCACGTTAGCCACGCCAGTCAATTTGTCCATGTGTCCGCCCCCCACGAGATTCAGGTGGACGATCACGACGTGTGGTTGGATTTTACGGGGCAGATTTCAAACCAGTTTACATAATATAAAGGAAGTATAGCAAGAAGTCTCCGCTTACGGTCATACTGACCAATATTCATTTTGTTACTCATTATTATATTGTTTGTACAATGTTCAAATATATCAAATAAACATTATATTTTCGTTTTATTTAAACTTATTATTCCGTGTTGGTTCTCGGTGGAGTAGAATAAGGCTACCGGGCTACCCCATCTCACCCTGCGGGTGTTGTAAAAGGGGACTAAAGGATAGGGTCGTTCTAAATCCGACAGTAAACTTACAGCCCTAAGTTCCCGCTGCTTCACGGCAATAGCCTTGCCCCCTATTAGATGAGATCGAAAATCATAGGTGGCGAAATGTGGGTGTTAATACATTTCTTCTTACCCCTTTGGGATTTACAGGCGTGAGTATACATATGTATGTTATTCTTATTAATCAGCCCTTCTTGCTAATATTGGACGCAGTTTGGTTACCTACTTATTAAGGGTAAACAATGTTGAAGTGACTTTACATAAAACAATATAATATAAGTGGTTAAAATTTTTACTGCTTTGCGAACAAAATGAGCAAGATGGAGTTATGGACTCGGCCCGCAAGAGTGAAGAGCAGAGCACTACGGCTGGAATGTTAAAATATTTTTCTTCTTAATTCATAGCCTGAATTCAAATAGCCTAGAATTCCATTATCGTACTTATATTTTACCACTATTTTACACACAATTGTAGTAAATAACCTTATGAATTAAATACTTACTCTGATTGGAATATTTTAAGGTTATGATTTGTAATGAGTATTTTGTATTGGGTGGCACACACATACCGGAATCAGATTATGAATTCCTTCAGTTGGCGCTGCAAGCGGTTGCGGCTGGACGTGTTTTGAGTTGTGTTCTGACGTCATGTCTGAGACGGAGAATTTAATTTTGTTGATTGAAAGCCGCCCTTGCCTATGGGACACTTCCAATGAGGAGTATCATGACAAGGAGAAAAAGAGTTCCGCGTGGTTGGAAATTTGTAACATGTTAGTACGAGATTGGGAGTCATTAAATGAAGATGAAAGAAGATTAAAATGTAAGTCCAGTACAAGAAGCTTGACAGCATTTTATTATACTACTTTTATAATGATAGCGCATATTTAAGTAATCGTGATATCCGGATATTTCTGCCATAAAATATTAAGATATTCCATTTTTTTATGTTTTGAAGTTTGACAGCTCAAAATTTCATAAAATAGTGATGTAATGCACGGTTATCGATACGATTTTACACAACAATCGACTATAAAGATTTTACTTTTGCTCGATTTGTAATCTTTGAATGGTAATTATACGATTTATTGCTACTATATTATTGTGGATGTGGACGACGACGAAATTCACAAAATACGCTTTTCTATTTACAACGGCAGGATAGTGGTCCAGTGTTGCCACTCTAGCAGTTTTAGTCATTAGGGTAGATTTAGATATAGAACTTTTATAACTTTTATTATTTTTTTAATTCGCATTTTTTATAATAAAATTATATGCTACGTGCTGTTAAACGGACGAGGCCCTGGCAGCAGTCGCTCACATAAAAGCCGTACCTATAACAGTAGGAGGAGTGAATGGAACCAGGGCTCTGAATTAATTTAGTTTCTCTGTCTTTATATAAAATTCTAAACTCATGCCCACTTTTAACTAGCTTGTCTAGCGTACATTGATAAGGTGATAACGAAGAACATGAAGTTTAGTGCGAACTTATGCCTTTTTTTAACCGACTGCACCAGATGGAGGGTTATGTTGTTCGAGAGTATGTATGTATGTGTATGTACGCTCTGCAGCCTAAACGGCTCGATGGATTTTAGTTTGATTTTTAGCTCGCACCCAGGCTGTGTGCACTTAAATTTTTATTCAACTTACAGGTTTAGAACTCAAAAGAAAATGGAGTAACTGTCGAGATTACTACAAGAAAGATACACAAAGATGTTGTAGTTCTACAGGATCCGCTGTAAAAAAAGCTAAAAGATATATTTACGCAGACATTTTAGGTTTCTTAGACAAAGTGCTTAAAATAAACCACGATGGAAATTCCGACGCAGATGACAACGTTGAGCTAGAAGTTCCAGAAACTACGGAAGATGATGACGACGAGCAATGGGAGACACAAAGAGCAGTGGAAGGTATAAAACACGAATATAAACACAAGAATTCTAAAGGAGAGCCAGGACCAAAGAAGAGAAATCTAAAACACTTACCAGCCAAAATATCGAATGTATCAATGTCGAAAAATTACACCGCAAGTACAGATTATGACGACGATGAAAAATTCCTTTTGAGTTTCTCCAGTGATATGAAAAAAATGACACACCTACAAAAAATTGAGTTTAAGTTAGCCATGATGCAGTTACTCAAAGATACGTTTACAGAAAATGCGAACTCTCCACCGTACTATATAGACGCTAGTACGCCAGAACCCCTAAAGTTGATATATTCCAATCTATCAAGAAGTTACGAAGAGTAGCTCAGTTGATTCGAGATATAGAAGTAGGTACACCCATTATCCAGTATGACACTATCTGCCTTAAAGAACTTGTTAGTCATGACGTTTGGTGATGACTTTAAACAAGCTTCAAATCAAATTATGTCTACCTGCAGCCCAGCTTGCAGCCTCAACTAATAAAGTTATATCACTCAAACGTCATGATGTAGAATTGTAGATATATCTCTTCGACTTCGCTGGTCGAATACAAGCGAATGCCCCATGCTGAGGCTGTTGATTGGGTTGTGTTTTTAAGCATGAATCCTCCTCAGAAAGTCTTATCTAGATTGTTAAATTTAGAATTAAATCGGTAATAAAAAGGTTTTTTGTAAATCTTTGTTTATTTTAGGGTTTTGATCCAATTAATTAACCCTATCATACCTTCATTCACAGTTAAATGGTTAACTCAGTTTACATAGTTGACAGTCTTAAAGGGCACTACCTCGAAATAAAACAGAAAATTGCACACATATAGTTAATTGAACGGCTGATTTAGCTAGTTGGCTGCGACGGATACATTCATTATTATAATAAATCACATAACCATAAAGATGTCGTATTTTTTTTTTTTGCTAAAAATATGAGCTGTAGCCACGAATGGTCGATGTTGTATATTTGTCTATTAAAATAAATATGTTGTCTATGATTGTCTATGACAGCGCCCTCGTCCCGGCACAGTACCGGCGCCCGACATTCATTCCTTAACATGTAACTCAAGTGTGTGTGTCTCATAAAATAAATAATAAGTCGTAAAGTCGTAAAGTCGTTTTCCTTCAATATCAGCCATCTCACCACGAACCCAAAGCATGGTGTCTAAAGCAATATAAGAAGTAATATAAGAAGTGGTGTCATAAACGTTGCTTGTTGGAACTAAAAATAATCGCGGGTAAGTCAAAAGTAAGAATTTCAAAAAATAAAAAATACAAGTCATAGTCGTCATGTCAGACAAAGGAATTCTTGTCAAACTCAAACCGTTAACGATTCAAAATACTGAGGATCCATCTAGTAAATGGAAAAAATGGAGATTACGTTTTGAAATTTTCATGGATGCGAACGAATTTGAGAAATTTACAGACAATAAAAAGACTGCGATTTTCCTAAATGCGATTGGTGATGATGGCATAGAGATTTTTAATAGCTTCAATTTGGACAGAACTAAAACCAAATTCGAGGCAATTCTGAAGAAATTTGATGAAAAATTTAGTCCACACTCTAATTTGACGGTAGAGAGATATAATTTTTTTACACGCTACCAGAAAAATGATGAATCTACGGATGAATATCTAACGATTTTAAATAATTTAAGTGGATCTTGTGAATTTGGAGATCTAAAAGAATCATTGATAAAAGACATGTTTGTAATCGGTATTAAAAACACTCATATAAAGGAAAGGCTACTACAAGAAGAAAATTTGACTATAGAGTCGGCAACAAAAATATCCAAAAGCTTAGAATTATCACAAGAAAGATCTAAAATGCTAAATCATGAACATAAAAATGAGGTTATACAAGGAATCACTCAAAATCAAAATTATAGGGGTAGATCAAGGTCACGACAAGGAAATAATTCAAAGAATAGAAATAATAGTCATTCTCGAAATAATAGTAGAACAAGAGGTCAGTTGTGTTTATCCAACAACAGAAATAAGTCACAGAATAGAAACTGTACTCGATGTGGTCAAGTACACAGACACAAATGCCCAGCAATGGAAAAAATTTGCTCAATATGCAAAAAACAAGGACATTTTGCAAAATTTTGTTTTTTCAGGCAGCCAGGAAAAAGTAACAATCATAAAGTGAGCAATATTTCATGCAATGACGCAGAACCACAGGTATTTTCTAATCAGTTTATAATAAATTCTATTCAAAATTCTAATTATAATAATAAAGATTGGTTGATAAATGTTTACTGTAATGATTATAAACTTGAATGTCAAATTGATACAGGTGCTGATACAAATGTTATTAGTAAGAACACATTGAATAAAATTATGTCTTGTTCTCATTGTAAAATTAATATTTTTAGAACAAATAATAAGCTATTCACCTTTTCAGGACAATTAGTGCCAAATGTAGGTACATGTAAAATTGATTGTGAATTTGAAAATGGTATAAAAACAAAATTGTACTTTGTTGTGGTTGAATGTGACTGTAAAACAATTATAGGATGGAATTCATGTGAAAAACTTGGAATTGTAAAAAGAATCTATGGAATTCAGAACAAATCAGTGCAACAAATTGTTTCTAAATATGCTAAAACATTCGAGGGTCTTGGTTGTTTACCATATAAAGCTCATCTAGACATTGATAGCAATGTACCTCCTAAAATTTGCCCGGTACGTAGAATACCATATTCTTTAGAAAAACGTCTTAAAGAGGAATTAGAGAGTATGGAAAAATTACAAGTCATAGAAAAAGTTGTTAAACCAACTAAATGGGTTAACTCAATAGTCTTGGTAGAAAAACAAAATGGTAAATTAAGGATATGTCTTGATCCTAGAAATTTAAATACAGCTATTAGACGTCCTTACTACCCGTATCCAACATTTGATGATTTAAGATCTAAAGTTGCGGGTGCATCAATTTTCTCAAAGTTAGATGCTAGTTCAGGCTATCGGACTATTTGTTTGGATGAAGGTAGTAGTGATCTCTGTACCTTCAATACACCTTACGGAAGATACAGATTTTTGCGATTACCCTACGGAATTAGCTCATCTGGTGAAATTTTTCATAGGACTATGAATCAATTATTTGGAGATTTGCCTGGTGTAATTATCTTTGTAGATGATATTTTGGTCTTTGGGTCTACTGTCGTGGAACACAATCAAAGGTTAGAATCTTTATTTGAGCGTGCCTCTAAAGTCAATTTGAAGTTCAACAAATCAAAATGTCAATTTGGTATGTCAGAAATTTGCTATGTAGGTCATATTTTTAATAAGGAAGGTGTTTCGCCTGATCAGTCGAAGGTTGAAGCAATTTCAAAAATGTCAAGTCCTACTAATGTCAAAGAGCTTCAAAGATTCTTAGGAATGTGATTAACTATTTAGGTTCCTATATTCCAAATCTTGCAGAAGAAACCTCTCTTCTAAGAGAACTTCTCAAAAAATTTAATAAATGGCAATGGTTAGACCAACATGAAAAACAATTTAAAAAATTAAAATCAGTATTATGTCAGTCGCCTGTTTTAGTCCACTATGATATTAAAAAACCAATTAGGTTGTCAGTCGATTCGTCTAAGAATGCAGTAGGTGCAGTAATTTTGCATGGAAAAAACCCCATAGCATATGCTTCCAAGTCATTGAATAAAAGTCAAATAAATTATGCACAGATAGAAAAAGAATTGTATGCAATAGTCTTTGGATGTAAAAAGTTCCACCAATATTTATATGGCAAACCTATTCAGGTTGAAACAGACCACCAACCATTGGTTACTTTATTCAAAAAACCTTTATCCGAAGTGCCAGCTAGATTACAACGTATGATGATAACGTTGCAAGCCTACGACCTAATTGTTACATACACAAAAGGTTCAGAAATGTATATTTCAGATACTTTGTCACGTGCCCCAATAAATGATAATAATTTTAACCAGGAATTAGTTTCTTTAGAAGATTTAGACTCAAATATTAATATTCATGTGAATTTTTTGACCTCTAATTTAGCTATTTCTCCAGAAAAACTTGAAAAAATTTTGTCTCATACTAAACAGGATTTAGTTTCACAGAAATTAATTGAATACTATAAAAAGGGATGGCCTAATTGCAAACAACATTGTGATACTTTGTTATTACCATACTGGAATATCAAAGAGGAAATCCATGTCATAAATGATATTATTTTCAAAAATAGTTCAGTTATTATTCCACAGTCTATGAGATCAGAAATTCTGAATATACTACATGAAAGTCATCAAGGTATTGAAAAGACAAAAAACTTGGCAAGAGGAGTAGTTTATTGGCCTAATATTAATCAGGATATAGAAAATAAAGTTAGACAGTGTGAGTCATGTGCTATTTATTCTGCAAATAAAACAAAACAACCTATGTTATCCCATGAAATACCATTGTATCCATGGCAAAAATTGGCTACCGACTTGTTTGAATATAAAGGTAAAAAATATTTACTTGTAGTAGATTACTATTCTAATTACATCGAAATTGCCAATTTAAATAAAGATAGTCGATCATTTAATGTCATAACACATTTAAAGTCTATCTTCGCACGTCACGGCATTCCCATGCAGTTAGTTTCAGATGGAGGTCCACCATACAACTCCATTGATTTTCAAAAATTTTTGTATGAATGGGACGACATTGAACAAATTGTCTCTAGTCCGCATTTTTCAAGGTCTAACGGCTTAGCTGAGGTCTCTGTGAAAATAGTAAAAAATATTTTCAGAAAAAGTGATTATTCTGGTACTGATCCATACATAGGATTATTACACTATAGGAATACACCTAGGAATAATTTAAGTTCGCCTGCACAGTTGTTAATGTCTAGAACTTTAAGATCTAAACTACCTAGTCAAATTAAAAACTTGCGACCTAAGATTGTTAAGCATTCTGAACATTATCAAAAGAAACAAACTAGTTTACAAAAATCAAAATTTTATTATGATAAAAATTGTAAAAGTTATACTGAATTTCGCATAAATGACAAAATTTATTTTAAGAAAAATCAAAAAAATATAATTTGGACTGAAGGAATTATTGTATCAAAAACAAAATATCCTAGATCATTTATTGTCAAGGATTGTAATAATACTACTTACCGTAGAAATAGCCAACATATTCGATTGAAATATAAGTCAAATAGTCAAAATTCAAGTCAAAATAATGTCTTACAAGAGAGTGATAAAAAAGTTCACTTTAAAGAAACTTTTCCTAGCCAGTCGATAAGTCCAAGTCAGTCATTAAGTTCAAGTCAATCTAATCAAAAACATAATAAGTCAAATAAAAAGTCTTATTTTGTAGAAGAGGAGGATGATAATTGTACATTCTTCTATACTCAAATATGTGAGTCAAGTCCTGATACAAAGTCAAAGTCAAGAGTCTAGCAATGACTCAGATTCATTTATGTCGCTTGAATCAAACTATTCTTGTCACACAGAAAAACAAAAGAGTCCTAAGTCAAGTCAGTCCCAAAATGTATGTAAGTCACCCGAATTTGTAAATATGGATGATACCATTATTTCACCTGAAAGTTTACATGACTACAGTGAATATGAAAGCGAGAATCCAATTCCTATATCATTGTCGTCCTCTGATAATTTAGATAATTTAGAAAACATACTTACAAGTCCTATTGAAACAATTGAAACAAGTACTTTACCTCAAGCAAGCTCAAGTAGTAATATTTTACCGTCACAAAGTCGCAATAGTGACGATGCAACAGCTGAAATAAAATATAGCTCTAGAGGTAGATTGCTTAAGAAAATAGAAAGACTGGATTTATAATTTCTGTAATAATGTACACAATAGACACTTTTACAAAACTAAATATTGACATGACAATAATTTGTAAGTAATCTAATAGAATGTAATTCAATTTGATAATATGTTGAAATGTAGACTCTAATTGTATTAATTGCACGAAAACACTTCAATATATGTTTTTATCACGGTAATTTTAAATAATTTAATGTTAATTGTTTAACGTGACTTTGTTTAGAAAAGTAAGGTTATCTTTTTGTTTATATTCATATGTCATATGTCAAAGCCAGCGTCAACGTCAAGTGTCAAAAAAGAAATAAATTGTCATTTCTTTTTCTTAAAGAAAAAAGGGCATGTTGTATATTTGTCTATTAAAATAAATATGTTGTCTATGATTGTCTATGACAGCGCCCTCGTCCCGGCACAGTACCGGCGCCCGACATTCATTCCTTAACATGTAACTCAAGTGTGTGTGTCTCATAAAATAAATAATAAGTCGTAAAGTCGTAAAGTCGTTTTCCTTCAATATCAGCCATCTCACCACAAACCCAAAGCAGTCGACACTGACCCAATAGTCGACACTTTCGAAAAAACCTTTATTGTAAGAAAAGTAACCATCTTGTTTACTTGACTTTTTACTTAAAAAACATTTAATGGCATAATACATATAATTCATATTTAAAAAGTCACAAAACCGTCATGAGTAAATATTGAATTGGCGCCAGTTGTTTCTTAAGGGTATTGATTTTTATTAGGTGTGATATTTATTAATAATGATTATCACTATCTTTAGTACGGATATTGTAAATATGTAACTTGTTAACCTACGTAGACCATTGCCGTATTTTTATGGCTAGATTTTCTATCAGTTTTAAGTGATTGTCGACTATTGGTGTTTGCGACTATGTGTATAATAATAGGGGTTAAAGTATGAAATTGCCGTTTCATTGTAATAGGTACTTCGAATTGACATAGAACCTTCATGGTTTGAAATTTTTGAGTGAAACTTTTTCCACATGGTACCTATGTAGTTCTTCATTTAAAAATGTGCAACATTCGATTATCGACTTTCAGTTGTTTTTTTTATTCAGCTTAGACAAGAAAGATGGATACTTTGAAAATTCGAGTGATTTGTGAATACGAGTTCCGACGCGGAACTAACGCGGCAGAAACAGCTCGCAATATCAATGTTGCGTTTGGAGAGGGGACTGCTAATGAACGCACCGTGCGATTTTGGTTTAAACGCTTTCGTGATGGAAACTTTGATTTGAAGAACGAACCACGAGGAAGGCCGTCCACACAGGTGAATAACAATGAATTGAAAGACATGGTGGAAGCCGATCCGAGCCAAACTACCCAGGAATTAGCTGCATGGTTTAACGTTACCTTACCAACAATATTGACTCATTTGCGTCAAATCAATAAAATAAAAAAATGTGAAAAATGGGTACCTCATGATTTGACTGATCTGCAGAAAGAAATGCGTGTTGAAACTTGTGTTGCCTTGTTGAATCGATACAGAAATGAAGGAATATTGGATCGAATTGTGACATGTGATGAAAAGTGGATTCTTTACGATAACCGTAAGCGAAAAATGCAATGGCTGACCCCAGGTGAAACGCCACAACAGTGTCCTAAAGCAAAGCTTACCAATAAAAAGGTAATGGTAACTGTTTGGTGGTCTCAGCATGGTGTTATTCACTATAGCTTTCTACGATCTGGTCAAGCAATAACGGCAGATGTCTACTGTGCCGAACTCCGAACAATGATAGCAAAACTAGCAGTGAAACAGCCCCGAGTCATGAATCGATCTTCACCATTATTGCTCCATGATAACGCGAGACCTCATACAGCACGAGAAACCGTTTTAACTCTACAGGAACTGCAATTAGAAACTATCCGTCACCCTCCGTATTCGCCAGACCTTGCTCCAACAGACTACCATTTTTTTCGTGATTTGGACATTTTTCTATGTGATAAAAAGTTTTCTTCTCAGGAGGCAGTACAAAATGCTTTCACACAGTTTGTCGAATCTAGATCACCAGAGTTCTATCGCAAAGGCATAAATGACCTTCCTACTAGATGGCAGCAATGTATAGATAATAATGGTAATTATTTTGATTAAATAAATACGTTAAATTAAAAAAAAACTAATTTCAATTTGTCAGTACAAATCGGCAATTCATACTTTAACCCCTAATAATAATAAATTGTATTGAGTGTAATTTAGTTGAGTGAAGTTTGATTTCTACTTCTACCATTGGATCTTTTACCTTACTATTTAACTGTCTGAAATTGCTGAGAATTCGACTTTCTGAAATGATGGATTTTTAGACATAATGTCTTGCACAATACACGCAAGTGTAGGAAAGTGACTTTATAGAGTGGATTGTGACAAGTGTCCGCCATTGGTGCTTTTACCTTACCACGTTTTAATCGCTGGTGGTATGGCATTGATGCCTTGTCTAGTCCTGTGAACACGAAAAAAGTTGATAGTTTGTCATTGTCATTTTTTTTGTAATTTTATTGTAAAATTTTTGGCATGGTAACAAGATCTTAAAGCCTCATTTGTTTGTATCTTAATTTGTTGATGATGATGATAATGAGTTCATGATGTTGATGTTGATGTTGACGATGATGACGACGAGACGATGATGATGACGGATGATTGCTGTCTCAGTAAAGTTATGGAGACTTTTCTAAAAGCTCCCTGCGGAGATTTGGCACGAACACGAAAAGTCACAATTCACTGTGATATGATATGCCACTTTCCTACAACATGTGTGAGTTGTCCAAGACGTTATGTCTAAAAATCCACCACTTTTATACATAAAAACTCGAATTCACACCGATTTCGGATAGTAAAATTGCTTGCTTTAAAGTTTCATGTTTACCGGAAAGTAAAATAAAACCGCGATGCGCCTTATCCTGAGTTCGCTCCAAAGAACTTAGTCATAGTTGTCCACTGATGCCAGATTGGGGGGAATCCCCCCAAATTTGGGGGGTTTTTTCAGTCACTGGGGGTTTTTTGGGGGGACAATTTTTTTGGGGGGATCGTCGGGGGGAAAATAATGGATTTGGAGGAAATTGGGGGAATTTCAACTAGCAAACTATTTTAAAATATTATCTGCATCTTATTTTTATTTCATTATTTTCAAATTAAACCATTATATACTCTTTGTTAAACCACAAACACTATGCGTACGCAGAAAATATCTATACTCCAGTCAGTTAGAGTTAATCTATGGTATTATAGGTGGGTACCATAGGTAAGCGATATGGTAATAACTAAAGGTGAGCCTTTTTAAAACTTTTTATTTACCAATCCAGTTTAATAATAAAATATTTTTGTTTTAACACTCACTTTAAAGATTAAAAGCCGAAATAGCCTAGTTTCATTGTTTGTATATATATTTTAAAGTAGCCACAGGATCGATTACCTTTAGTAAGGTACCTATCCGAATGGAGTATAGCTTTCTCTGTCTATGTGAGACGAGTGCCGAGCCGCCCGGCCCCGCCCCGCTTCGGCGCTGGCGGCGCATCAGTAAACGGCAATTGGCAATTCGGCAATTCGGTACCCCGTATCCATTGCGTTGCGTCTCCATTCGATCTATTCTGTCCGTTGGTTACTTCGCTTAGTGATATTATAGGTACCTATATTAAATGGCTCTATCAAAACAAAAATATTTAAGAAGGTATAGAAAGGAGTGGGAAAGTGATCCAGTATTTAAAGGTTCGTAAATAAGTATATTTACTAGTTATTATAATAAGTACAGAAATGAAATCATGACTTACAAGACATTATTGTTTTTTTAGCTCTATTTGTGGTACCAGTACCACTTGTATCAACTAGATACATGGTATATTGTGTGTATTATCTCAGAGGCGTTTTAAAGGCAGAACAGGTATTTTTTGTACTGAAAAGTTGTTATTTTTGCAATTTTATTTGAGTTTGGATTTATATTTTTTGTTGGTGTAGGGTTTTTGCTTTTTAGTATAGATTGGAATGAGTTCAGGTTGCAGCATGTGAGGACTGGGGTGGTGTGAATATTTAATAATAATATTAAGGCATGGCCGGTTGCAATTATTTGTTTGCATGATATTACTGGCTTTAGGGACGTGAAACGAAATGAAAATAACGCTAAACATAACGGTCTTACCGGTGTTTCATTACGTTTCCCAGATACCGGTACAGATTTTTTTCGTTCCAGTTTAACTTTACGACAAACCGCAACGGAATTCGCGTTTCGGTATAAAAACGTAACATATCGTAAAGGTTATGAGTAAATCAGAAGCCGGAACATTATTTTTTATTATGCAACATTGTTAAGTGGCACTAAAATTTAATAAATTTGCAAGTTCAGGCCAGTTGATACATTACTCATGTAGTTTATATTATTGTTACGAGCGTGGGGATCGGTTTAAATAGAAAATGCGAGGACAACCGTTGAAGGCAGGCTTTATTCAGCTTCACTTCAATTACAGCAAAGCGCGTAGAAATTCGAAAACTCTTCCACAACACACCGTCACTTGTATAATCGCACTGTATAGCTTCACACACTTTATCGCTTTGTTCGCTTCGAATACTAGTCTTAGACTAACTTGAGCAGCGGCTGTTAGCTCGCCTTTTATATAAGGCGCGGCCGAGTAGCGAAAGATCGAGAAAAGACAGGTACGTTCTGAAAAAGACAGGAACTTTCTGGGAGGTTCTATTAGGTCTTGTGTCTCTTTCTATTCGTTCCATTCCTTCTAGAACAGTGACGTCAAGGCATGCTGTCTCTTTCTAGCCTGACGTCTCGTTCTATTCATTCCATTCCTTCTAGAACAGTGACGTCAAGGCATGCTGTCTCTTTCTACAGTGCCGTCTCGCTCACTCCTATGGAAATTTGGCCATATATTGAAGTGGCCAAGCGCCGGGCGTAGCACTACCCCCTTCTTAGACATGCTCGTCCCGAGCATTATTAGATCCGTAGTATCTCGCCAGTCGGTCAACATGTACCACCTTCAAGGGGCTTCGCTGGTTGCGTTGTATCCGGTATGTAACGTCATTGATCCTGGTGACAACTTTATACGGCCCTTCCCAGGTTGGAGACAACTTCGGAGATTTGCCTTTGCGACGCATCGGATTGTGTAGCCATACCAACGAGCCTTCGTCGAACCCGGCTTGATGAAAGTTGCGGTCGTATCGGGTTTTCATTCTGTCGCTTGCCTGGAGCCCAGATTCACGGACGTGGGTGTGAACGTCATTTAGTCTATCGCGCAATGCACTAGCATATTCCGTGATTTCTTGCGGTGAATCTGGAGGACGTCCAGTCAGTAGATCAGCCGGTAGTCTCAGTTCTCTGCCAAAGTTTGCACACGCAGGCGTCACCGTTGTGTTTTCATGTATCGCTGTTCTATAAGACAACAAGAACAAAGGAATATGACTATCCCAGTCTTTCTGGTGGCTCTCAACAACCTTAGCTAAATGCCTTTCCAAGGTTTGGTTAAATCTTTCAACCATTCCGTCTGACTGCGGATGATATGGGGTGGTCCTGGTTTTATGAATACCCATTATTCTACAGGTTTCTTGAAATACCTGTGATTCAAAATTCCTTCCCTGATCACTGTGTATTTCCAGAGGAACTCCATATCTACAAAACACTTCCGTGACCAATCTTTCTGCGACTGTAGTTGCTTCCTGGTTAGGTATGGCAAAAACCTCCGGCCATTTAGTAAAGTAGTCCATTACTACTAGGATGTATTTGTTTCCAGACCCCGATGCAGGAAATGGCCCTGCAACATCTAATGCAATCCTTTCCCAAGGCGCTCCAACATTGTATAGCTTCAATGCTCCCCTGCTCCTTGTATGCGGCCCTTTTACCGATGCGCAGCATGTACATTTCCTACACCAATCTTCAACATCCTCACGGCAATGGATCCAATAGAATCGTTGACGAATCTACATCAAAGTCTTCTTCACACCAAGATGACCGCCTGAAGTTCCGTCATGAATTGATCTCAAAACCTCATTAATTTTAGTCTTTGGGACAACCAACTGTAGATGTGAGTCTTTTCCGTTTGCAGACTCCCATTTTCTACACAGGACTCCATTGTGTATCACGAGGCTTTTCCATTGTGCCCAATAGCTCTTCGTAGCTGCACTCATTTGGGAGACATCACTCCATTTCGGCTTAGGTGTTCCTGTCCTTATCCAATCGAGAATAGGCTTGATGTCTCGATCCTCTTGCTGTGCTTGCTGCATGGCTTCGCTACTCCATTCATCGCTGACAGTAACAGTCCTAATCGTTCTAACCGCCACACTGTCCTTAGCTTCCTGCCTGCCACAATGGTTACGTTCCACCGGACAAGGTCTTCGAGAGAGCGCATCTGCATTTCCATGCGCTTTCCCACTCCGATGTTCGGTGACGAAGTCGTATTTCTGGAGCCGTTCAATCTGTCGCGCCGCTTGTTCTTGGCCATTACCTTGTTGAGTCCGTTTCGGGCAGCTAGGCCGAATATGTCCTTGTTCTTTGCAGAAATAACACCTGGGGGCGAATTTCCGACGGTACACACGTTGCTCATTTGTTGAGATCTCACGCAATCTATGTGGTCGAGGGTCATGTCGTACAGCTTCCACTTCAAGGGCGTGAGCAACAGCATCTTTAAGGGTTGCATGGTGACCCAGGCGGACGGCAGCTCTCACCTCCAAGTCTCTAATCCCGTCAATAAAAGCTTGCACCAAAATGCTGTCAAGAAATGACGAAGAAGCTCTTTGGTAAGCTTTTCTCACGAGCTTTTCTATTTCCAAAGCCCACTGCTGCAGAGACTCATTAAGACGCTGGTTTCTGTCCTTCAATTGGGCACGGTAGACATGTTCCAAGTGACTATCACCGTAACGTGATTCCAACGCTTCAAGAAGGCGGTCGTAAGTCACTTCGCCTCCAAGCGCCTCTAAAACACTGAGTGCTTGGTCCCGTAACCCCAACGTTAATGCTGTTTTGGCTTGCTCCTTATCCCAACCGTTCGCCTTTGCCACAGACTCGAACTGCAGTTTGTATGCAGTCCACGAGGAGGTCCCATCAAATGGCGGTACTTTGAACTTCCCGACAGCCTGTGCAGATGGAATGGTTACAGAGCCAGCTGTTCCGCAAGCTATTTTCGTCTCCAATTTTTTTACGTTTTGAGCCACAGACTGCAACTGCTCCTCATAACTCTCAAATTTCGTGTCGATGCCTCCTAATTTTTCGTCGTGGCTTTCTAATTTTACGTCGTGGCAGTCGAGCTTGTCTTGCACTGAATGAATTTCTCTTTGCCATTCTGCTTTAGACTCTTTCAAGAAGGCAAATAGATCTTCTTGTTGTTCCCGGAGCTGGACCTTTAGTTGCAAGGCCTGCTCCTCCTGTTGACGGGCCTGCTCTGCCTGTTGTTGCTGGAGCTGTGCCTTCAATTGCAGAGTCTGCTCTTCCTGGCGACGGGCCTGCTCTGCCTGGTGACGGGCCTGCTCTGCCTGGTGACGGGCCTGCTCTTCCTGGCGACAGATCAGCTCCTCCTGTTGTTGCTGGAGCTGTGCCTTCAATTGCATAGTCTGCTCTTCCTGGCGACGGGCCTGCTCCTTCAATAGGGTCATAATCGCGTTCAGGTTAATTTCCGATGATGATCTTGAAGCACCCGTCGACGTACTCGGAGTAACCGCAGCCTCTTCCGCGGCCTGGCTTCTGGTTTTAACTCCCTCCCTGTCGTCTCTCGGCGTTATCGGCATTTTCTATCCCGCTTCTGACACCAGTTGTTACGAGCGTGGGGATCGGTTTAAATAGAAAATGCGAGGACAACCGTTGAAGGCAGGCTTTATTCAGCTTCACTTCAATTACAGCAAAGCGCGTAGAAATTCGAAAACTCTTCCACAACACACCGTCACTTGTATAATCGCACTGTATAGCTTCACACACTTTATCGCTTTGTTCGCTTCGAATACTAGTCTTAGACTAACTTGAGCAGCGGCTGTTAGCTCGCCTTTTATATAAGGCGCGGCCGAGTAGCGAAAGATCGAGAAAAGACAGGTACGTTCTGAAAAAGACAGGAACTTTCTGGGAGGTTCTATTAGGTCTTGTGTCTCTTTCTATTCGTTCCATTCCTTCTAGAACAGTGACGTCAAGGCATGCTGTCTCTTTCTAGCCTGACGTCTCGTTCTATTCATTCCATTCCTTCTAGAACAGTGACGTCAAGGCATGCTGTCTCTTTCTACAGTGCCGTCTCGCTCACTCCTATGGAAATTTGGCCATATATTGAAGTGGCCAAGCGCCGGGCGTAGCACTATTATGATATCAAAGTCCTGATCGTAGGCTGTCTGGTGTCCCGGGACCATGAAAAAGTCTGGAATTCTCAACTTCGACAGAATACTGTTAACTTATAATTTTTAGAAATATGAAATGGTGTTTACTCTCCATGCACTATATTGGTGTCGATTCGGGTTGGCAAAATTCCGACTAAACTAAACTATAATTAGTTTAGTCACGTCAAATTGCGGTTTCTTATTCGGGAAAACACCAACTAACTTAATTTGACAGGACTAAACTATTTTTAGTTTAGTCGAATTCAATTTAGTGAAATCCTCCATTTTGCTATTCGGTAAGGCAAAATTTTATTCCTGTCAAACTAAAATCCGACTTATTTTAGTGGCCATATTTTTGGTCGCGATTAAACTAAACTAAACCTTGTTCTGCTGATTGTTTGTGTTGGTTGAAATTTTTAAATTACAGAAAAATGAACGTATGCGTTGTGGCTGCTTTTTTCGAGGAGCAAGAAAGGTAAATAAGAAAATTTATCAACTAAATATATGTTTATTTGTTCAAAACTGACCTAGCAGTAAAAAATTACGCATCAATGTCATTGTGGAGAAGCAGTTGACCGACTCGGACACCATTGCCTGTCATGTTGCAGGATCGCGGGGCGAATTCCACGGCACGCCAGCCTCAACGACATAATCCGCCGTGCTCTTGTCATTGCTGGTATGCCAGCTGTGCTTGAACCAAACGGTTTGGCGCGCGACGATGGCAAGAGACTGGATGGTATGCCAATAATGCCTTGGAAAATGGGTAGAACTCTGGTGTGGGACGCAACATGCGTCGACACCATTGCCCCTACCCATATAACTGGCACTGCTAGCTGTGCCGGTGCCGCTGCAGCTCCTGCAGCGGCTGTTAAGCGGCGCAAATACTCCAATCTTATTGGAGATTATGAATGTGTGCCGTTTGGAGTCGAAACGTTTGGGCCTTGGGGTCCGAGCGCCCGCAATCTCTTCAGGGAGATTGCGAAATGTATGGCTGACGCTTCTCGTGACCAGAAGGCTGGCCTCATTTCAGGTCAGAGATTATGTATTGCCATACAACGTGGCAATGCTGCTAGTCTTCTGGGAACGCTACCAAAAGAGGCATGCGATGCGGATGAATTCCACGACGCATTTTAACTTTTAGTTTTAGTTTTTTTATTATATTTAGTATTGTGTATATATAGTAACTTTATTAATTTAATTTAATATTTGCCAATACATCTGTAATATATGTAAAAATTGTGTAACAATAAAATAATTGAAAAATTAACTATTATCATAAAGGTTGGGTTTGAAATTTATTTTAAGGTTAGAAATTTATTTGTTTTACAGAAATCGGGAAGAACGGGCCAGGTTGCTTCGGTCGAAGGATGCATCAAATCCGTTTGAGATGGCCGACCGTAAATTTAGAAAATTCTTTAGGATCATCAGCGGCCAAGTTCCTGTTGGAGATACTTGAAAATCACCTTAAATTAAGCGAAGAGGATTTTTTTGTGATTGTGACATACACACATACACATACATTGTTTATTTTTCCTCTTTTCACGTAATATTCCCATTACCATGCCGCCAAGTTTGTTGTTTTGGTTTGTTTATTTTTTCAGAGGTTTAATTTACGGTCACGTTTGAATTTGAACACGTTTTTTGACAAGAAGTTAAGTTGTCTCTCTCACACTTCAACAACAAGGACGTTGTCATTCGTTCATTGAATTCACAGATTAAAAAGGGTTTATTCAATTTAGTCGTGTGACCTTGACTAAAAATGCATGCACTATTTTTAGTTCGGTGGCCAAACCGAATAGACAAAGCGTTGAACTAAACTAAAATAAGAGAATTTTTAGTTTAGTTTAGTTTAATCAGGTGGACATGCCGAATTAACACCATTGTAAAGGTATGCTTATGTAATAAAAAAATTGAAAACAGTAAACGGCAATAACAGTACTTTTATACCGAAATTCTTATAATATTTTCTTTGTATAACGTTATACATTGCATAAGGGTCCAGTAACGTTATAAAATTTTGGAAAGTTATGAGAGAACATTATCGAGAACGGAACGAAATTCCCTTTGGTTTCAAGTTCTTGGCTTGTGTGGCACGACCTGAGTTGCCATTTAATTATTTTATGTATTTTTCCCTATTCAGGGTGGCTGACCGTATGCATTGGTGAAGATACTAAAGCATGGTGCAAGGCCTGCAAATGCTCGTTGGCAGCTCATAGGAAAGATTTAGTTGAACATGCTAAGACAAAAAAACATGATCAATCGATAAAACGATCTACTATCATTGGTCATTCAAGTAAAATGCCAGACTTCTTTGAAAAACCCTTAAAAGAGTCACGAAAGATTGCAGAATTAAAGATTGCTGCATATGTGGCTGAGCATTCAAGTATAAGAGCTATAGATCATTTAGGGGCTCTAATAAAGGACTTAGACCCAGCATCTCAGATCTTAAAAGATATAAAGTTACATAGGTCCAAATGCACAGCCTTAATTAGAAATGTTATTTCTCCTTCTTTCTTAGAAGAATTATTGGAAGAAGTTGAGGATAGCCATTATTCTATGATCATAGATGAAAGTACTACTGTTGACACTAAGAAAGTGATGTGTATGATAATCAGATTTTACAGTCAAAAGCAGAATAAAATTATTACTCAGTTTTACAAATTAATTGAAATAGAATCTGCAGATGCGACATCGTTGGCTGATGTCTTCAAAGCTCAGTTGACTGCTGATGGCCTCAACATAGATAAGCTTATTGGTATAGGGGTTGATGGTGCCAATGCGATGGTTGGTGAACACCATTCCTTTGCCTCTATTTTAAGGGAAGACAACCCCAAATTGGTAACCATAAAATGCGTCTGTCATTCATTGCATTTGGCAGCGGAACATGCATTCAAAAAGCTACCCCGTTTTTTGGATTTTCTCATAAAAGAATGTCACAACTGGTTTTCGAATAGTACCAAAAGGCAGAGTGATTACAAGAAAGTATACATGTTACTTTCAGGGGGGAAAACCCCACTTAAAATAAATAAATTAGCTGGTACCAGGTGGCTATCCAGATACGAGGCTCTCAGTAAGATTTTGGAGCAATGGGATGCATTACAGCTACATTTTAACATGGCGTCATCTAAAGAGCGTTGTTACATAGCTGACCAATTGAGCGCCATGCTCAAAAGTAAGACAAATTTGTTATACATGACTTTTCTTGGAACTTATATGAAACCCGTCACTATGGCAAATAAAATGTTTCAAGTCACTGATGCAGACCCTTTGAAGCTGCTTGAAGAAATCAATAGTTTACTATTGACTTATCTAACCATTTTAATACCACCAGCACAACTGGAAAAAGCAGACAGAAATGGATTATCTACCTATGATTTTGAAAAGTTTATAATGGACTCGTCGTACATGATTTTGGGTTTTCGTTTAATGAAAAGACTGACGGTATAGGAAACCATGAATTAAAAGACGTAAAGCAACGATGTAAAGAATTCCTTATAGAAATATGTAAGCAAATACAAAAGAGACTCCCCAATAACATGAAAACCTTAGAAAATTGTAAGTTAATGAGCCCGCAGAATGCTACAACGCAATTTAAACCTGATATTACCAATCTAGCTAAATCTTTTAAGAATATCTGCAATGATGTTGACTCAGTTGTACAACAATGGAATTCTTTACACCGTACAGAATGGAGTACCACTCACTCCACTGAAGAGTTCTGGGTTGAGGTGCATAGGCACAAAAATGCTATAGGCGAAAGAAGTTACGGCCAAGTCAGCAAGTTGGCATTGGCTATTTTATCACTACCCTTCTCTAATGCTGTAGTTGAGAGAGCATTCTCCCAAGTGGCTATAATTAAAGACAAATTACGAAACAGGTTAGCCATTGACACTGCTGAATCGATTTTACGCATTAGGTACACTTTACAAGAGGGATGCATTAATTTTAAACCTGGGACACGAATGCTGAACAGGTTCAATTCTGAAAAAATGTACGGGGCTAATAATGATAATGAAGATATTGACCTTGTTATGGAGGCCATCGCTGACAATCTTTAAAATAAAATTCTGGTTGCTTCTCAATTAGATATTTGATTTTTTTATTATTGATAAAATACCACCTTTAATAATATAATGAACTGCTTAAGTGATATTTTACGAAAAAATATTTTAAAGATATTTAATTCTGAAAATTCAATTTCTCAAGCCACCCGAAAATACTCCATTGTATAGTAAGCTACAAGAGTGTGATAAGCTATCGACATGGAAGAACAAGAATACAAGAGTGTGATAAGCTATCGACATGGAAGAACAAGAATAAAGGTGATTTGAAATTTCATAAGGAATTTAAAATATATTATATACTATACTACATTTTGATTTTTTTTTTCAGAAAATACTAGGATATTAAGCAGTATTAGGAAAAATCGGCCGACAGAACACCGTGGCCCTTTTTTTTAACTACAAAATTGGGGGGATTTTGGAGAAAATACAAAGTTATTGGTTATGTCTCAATGAGTGATAATCGCGTAAACTTTGGAAAATATCATCCGATAATAGGTTCCTGTGGAAATCTAGGCGAAGAGTAAAGCTCGAGGCTCCCTTTTATTTTCACGAAAACCTGTGAGGAATTATATCCTTGATGTTTTAGCCGAAAATCATATTCGAATGCTGTTAAGCTACACTTTTTTTTAGGTACTATTTAAATATTACTAATTTTGGGGGGATTTTGAAAAAATCCTAAGTTTTGGGGGGATTTCGTATCCATTTTGGGGTGAATTTGAAACAGTGATCTAGCAACACTGTAGTTGTCAACTTGTCATTCGTCATTTAAAATAAATTGACATTAAACAATATAACAATATAACGTCAAACGTTGAAAACCTATTAAAATACTAACTTATCTTTAACCTTGTGAAATAACATTATAGATATGGGGAAAAGAAACGGGTTTTTACACAATTAGTTTTAAAAGTTCGCGAAAAACAGTCGGTATGGTAAAGGTTCGCTATACTCTTAAAAAAAAATATCCAACTTGACCAAAGACGAGTAGGTACGTTAAAGAATTGTTAAACTTTACTAAAATTGTAAAAAGGTTTAAAAAGTGTACCGTGCCAATGTGCGAAAATACGAACCTTAAATATCTTAAAAAAAATATTTACGTATATCCGTTCCTTACGATCCCAAATGTAGAATAATGTGGTTACAATTAGCACAGCGAGATCCAAGTTTACAAATGATACTCTTCTTTACTTTTGCGGAGACCACTTTGATATATTGAACATAACATTTTGCTAGCATAAAATCCTAAATCCTAGCACATTCATACTGTTCCTGCCGTTAGACTCTCGAATTTTATGTCAGTATAGGTACTAGCCTTGACGGGGTAGGTGGAGCTGTATTAACATATTTGGCCAACTATGATTTTTGGTTCCGAGTAACAGGTGCGAGCCTATCGCCGACAAGCGGGCACTTAGCCATTGGCTTTTATGTCTACAGTAGTACAGTCCTATACCATAAACGTCTTTTGTGACACCCCGAGGAATAGTTTGTACAGGCATTTGTTTAATATAGGGAATAGTTTTATAGATAGTTTTTGGAGACATGATCGAAACCTTCAAAATCTTAAATGGGCATTATGACATACAGAACCTTAATAATAATAATAATAAGCCCTTTTATTCTGAACTTCATACAAATATGGCTGCAATATTTATATGTATATACATATATTTATATATTATGTTCTTGTCAGAGTATGTCCCGAAGTTCAGTTTGCCTCTTGGCATAGGCCTCCTCTAACCATTTCCATTGGGACCTGTCACTTGCAACTCTTCTCCAGTGAGGTCCAACCGTGAGTTTCAGGTCGTCTTCCCATCTGGTTTGTTGGCGTCCTCTGCTTCTCCTACCGTTTCTAGGATACCAGTTGGTGACGCTTTTGCACCATTTCTCTTGAGGATCGCGCAACATGTGACCTGTCCATCTCCATTTTTGTTGGTCTATTCGAGTTATTATATCTACAACTTTGGTTTTTTCCCTTATTATGCTACTTCTTACTCTGTCTTGTTTCTTTGTGCCTGACAGACTTCTCTCCATGGCTCTCTGGCAGCGTTTCAGTTTTTCTCGGTGGTGTTCAGTGAGTGCCCACGTTTCGCATCCATAAGTGATGACTGGGAGTATGCATGAGTTGAAAACTTTTCTCTTTATATGCATGCTTAGTTCCTTTGCTTTCAGGACTTCTTTTAGCGACCAGTATTTTTTCCATCCATTTCCGATTCTTCGCTCTATCTCTTTAGTAGTTTGATCTTTGTGAGATATTATTTGCCCTAAATAGATGTAGTCAGACACATATTCAAGAGGTTGGTTTTCGATCTTTATGGTGACTGGTTCAGAGTTTGTTAGCAGTTTTGTCTTCTCTTTATTCATGCATAGGCCCACCTTTATACTCTCCCTGTTAAGTGATTCTATCATTTTGTGTAGATGTGTCGGATTTTCTTCGAATAAGACAATATCATCCGCAAATTGTAGATGGTTCAATTTTTCCCCCTGTATATTGAGGCCATATTCACTCCAATCAAGTTTACGGAATATATCTTCCAGGGCAGCCGAGAACAATTTTGGTGAAAGAGGGTCTCCCTGCCTTACTCCCCTTTCGATTCTAAACTTTTTGCCTAAGGTTTCCAGCTGGATCCTCGCTTCGCCATTTGAGTAGATATTTTTTATAATTTTAATGTATATTAGAGGTATACCTTGCTGTTCTAGGCAGTCCCATATGGCTGTATGGCTTAGACTGTCGAAGGCTTTGGAGTAGTCAATAAATGCCATGTACAGTTTTTTGTTATATTCATTATATTTTTCTACTACTTGTTTCACTGTGTGTATGTGGTCTAAAGTGGAAAATTTTTGTCTAAAGCCAGCTTGCTCACGTGGTTGATTTTCATCTAACTTTTTGCTTATTCTTTCCAAGATGACTTTGGAGAATACCTTGTAGACATTTGACATCAGGCTTATAGGTCTGTAATTGCCTATGTCTTCCTTTTGCCCTTTCTTAAAGATAAGAATGATGTTTGATGTTTTCCATTGTGTAGGGATAAGACCAGTTGATAGTATTTCGTTGAATAGCGGAGTGAGTATTGGTAGTAGTTCCTCGAGGGTGCCTTTAAGAAGTTCGTTTGTCACTCTGTCTGGGCCCGGGGATTTCTCCATCTTTTGGCTAAGAATAGCTTTTTCAATTTCTCTGGGGAGTATTTTAGGTTCAGGTTCTTCTTGCTCTATAGTGTTGTTTGCTGTCTTCGGATTCTGTTTTTGTTTGGTGTCAGGGTTTGAATAAAGCTCCTGGTAGAATTTTGTGGCTGTTTCACTTATGTTTTTCCTGTTGAATGTCGTTTGCTCCTTTTTGCTCAGTTTCGGTATCCATTCTTTATTTGATTCTCTTAGTTCTTTAAGCGCCTTTTTTACTCCGCCTGTTTTCACTATATGTCTTTCCAGTGTTTGTAATCTCTTGGACTTTCTATCTTTCCTTATATTCTCTCTGATTTCTCTGCTTAGGTTTGTTATAGTTTTTATGTACTCTTTTTTAGGGTGATGTGAAAGTAGGTGTTTTCTTTTTTCTATAAGTTGTAATGTGGTATCACTTAGTTTGTACTTGCTTCTTTTGGTGGTTTCGTCCGTTGCTCGGGTTAGTATATTAGATAGTGCTTCATACTTTGAAAGAGCATCAGTGGTACTTGCAGTTAGTTCTGCAGCTGAATCGATTAGAGATTGTTTCATTTTTTTAATAGTTTCATTACTGTGTTGTCCTATAGTATGTGTGGTAAAATATTTTCTAGGCTTTTTTGGTGGTTCTAATCTTATGTTGCATCTTACCATACGGTGATTGGTATTGAAATTGAACTTAGCTAGGACTGATGTATCTGTAAAAGCTTTCGGATAGTTAGTTGTTATGTAGTCAATTTCGTTTTTGAAACTGCCATCAGGAGAGATCCATGTCCATTTATTCTTATGGTCTTTCTTGTATAGGCTGTTTAAGAGCGTTAGGTTGTGTTGCAGTAGAAGTTCAACTAGCAGATCACCATGTGAACTTCTTTTACCATGTCCAAAATTTCCCAGGACATGTTCTTCCTTGCATTGTTTCGCTCCAACTTGGGCATTGAAGTCACCCATTAGTATAATATGGTTGTTTGGATATCTTTCTATCGTGTGTGACAGATTTTTGTAGAAAAGCTTAATTTCTTTTTCTGGCGTTTTCTCTATTGGAGCATAAACTTGAATGATTGACCATAATTTCTTGTAACCCGGCATGCCTATGTTTAAAATAGCTATTCGATCTGAAATTCCAATTAGCTCTTGTATGTATTTTTTCATTGTTTTTTTGACTAAGAATCCCACTCCTCGTTGGCCAGCCACTTCGCCTTTGTGGAATAGTATGTAGTCAGTGTACTCCTGAATCTCTTCTCCTAGTCTTCGCATCTCGCTAATTCCTAGGATGTCCCATTTTATATCTGCAAGGGCCGTCTCTAGTTCCAATAGGCTTTCTTCAGTTCTAAGGGTTCTTGTATTTAAAGTTGCAATGTTGAGTATTTTGTTTCTTCTTGTTGTTAGAGGGTGGTGGTCTACATCTCCCGCGGGGACCAGCCGTTGTGGGAGACGTTTCAGAACCAGAACCTTAATCAATTGTTTAATTGTGACCACAATACCCGGCTGAGAGGGCATCACATGAAATTAAGGACAACTCACTCCAACAACAACCCACACAAACACTTCTTAGCCAACAGAGTTGTTAGACAATGGAACAAGCTACCAGTAGAAATTATCTCAGCAACAAATGTCAACCAGTTCAAAAATAGACTAGACAAACATCTCCAAAACTGCAAAGAGTCCAAGTAAGTGGTGCATAGTTGGATGCGGGCACTTACCAGTTGCTCCAACTGCCTACACACCACACCGTTTACTTGGTTTAGGCCTGTAAATGCAGTTAAAACCAGCCAAACAGCTGAGAAAAAAAAGATAACAATAATAATAATGAGAGGCATAATAATAATAATAACACCTTAAGAGGCTCTCGTTAGGCAGCTGGCTCAAGGGCCCGATGCAGAAGGCGGTACTCCTCGACACGGCACATATTGTGAGGAGGTTCCTTTCTCTGGAGCCATAGCCACCGGTAGCTTGGTCCCTGTGCCCGATGCCGGTGGGATTCTATTTTTTATATTTTTAAATATATGTTTTTATATGTATTAGTATATGTATTTAAAAATATAATTTATAAGATTAAAAATGTTCATAAAGAAGAATAATAATAATATTGAGGAGTCAAACTGATTCTGTCCATGTTTTGAAGTACTTATGTATCCAAAATATACTCTGTTCAGGAAAGACCGTAAGAGGTGACCTCCTGGTCACCTCTTACGGTGGGTAAGAGGGGGTGGTGGTTCCAAAAATAAACGGTACATATCTGATGTGGTGGAAGCATTGTACCTTGGTATACAATTTTCCCATCACTACTCCCTGCTGGTTGGGGTTTACCATCCAGACACTAATATCAACTGGGCAACTGATGGTAATACCTTATTAATGAGATTGATGAGGGTGAGGTTGCCCTTTGCATATACCGGGTGTAAGGGGAACGTTCCTGAAGCCGAAGGCCCCTGGTAGTACTCGGGGTACACTACATATTGGGATAACGTTTTTTCAATTCGTGCAATAGGCCAACTCTATTACGCGCTTGGCACCATTTGTTTTTTCTGTACTGTTGTTTTATATGAAATTGTCGTTTCATTGAGATTTCCTTCTTTTCACCAAATTGAAAAGAATATATGCCAATATGTTGTGTACTCGGAGTACTACCAGGGGCCTTTGGCTTCGGGCGTGTTTCCCTTACACCCGGTATTATCCCTCGCGCACACAGCTGACCCAGGGTCATTGAATGACTCCTCGTACACTATATCTAAGTATAATTATATATGTCGACGCCAACTAGCTAAATCAGCCAATCAAAAAATCTATTTAAAAATCCAATTAACTGCCTAGGCAGTTAACTAAACGGCACCATTCAATTATCAGCCTGAATGATATTCAGCCGTCTCGTTTATTACATCATTCAATAACCTGGCTGGCTAATGCTTAGGCCAATCGTATAAGAAGAGGCACTACCTCGAAATAGGATAGAAAATTATATACATGCATACATATACTTACACCTGTAAATACCTGAGGGGGTAGACAGAGGTGTTTTCACAGTTTTTTTTTTATAACCATGCAGAAATAAGTCATTTTTCTAACGGTTTAATTAAATGGCTGAACACCATTCAGGCCGTTAATTGAACGGCGCCGTTCAGTAGAGTCTTGGCAGTTACTTGAACGGCTGCTGATTAGGCTAGTTGGCGGCGACATCTCTTAAAATAATACGTTAGCGTAACGCACATAACTCAAAAACTACCCAACCAATTTTCATCGGGTTTTTTTAAAATGAAAGCTTTAGGTCCAAAGGGATGCAGAAAAATAGGTCATCAAAAACAAACGGGCGGAGTCGCGGGAAAAAGCTAGTAATTATATATTATACAAAATTCAATTTGGATGCCTCTGTTTTTGAAGTTTTGAAGCTAGATGGCGTTGTACAAATCTTTTTAAATCGCGTTATGGTTTCGTTTTCATGCGTACATAAGTGTCAGAATAAGTATACTTATTTACAAGCTTCCCACGCTTATGTATTTTTTTTTTTTAATTTTTGTAGTCACAGTGTATTTGATGCTGTGATATTGAAATCTAAATAATCTAAACTAACCTAGTCGTGACTCGTGGGTCGTATCGTAACGTCTTTTGGGCGTAATCGGTTATACGTAGTTTCATAGTTATGAGTAACCACGGAACAGAAAAAACGATGGAAGTGTGAAGTAGGCGTGGCACGCGTGTCATTGATATGCGGAGATTTGCAAGCTCTTACAATTTCAACCTTCAGTCGTATCTGTCATCACGTGCATTTGACAGTTTTGGACCGTGTGTTATTTAATACTATTTAATAGAAATATGCCTTACTGGGTCATTTTGTAGTGCACCGATGATAGTAGGAGCATAAATATTCGAAATGGAGGCGTTTTATACCATCAATAAGTCAGGATATAGCAGAATTTATAACTAATCTTATTGAAATGCAAAGAAATAAAATAAAATAAAAAATCAACCTTACCACATATCAATAAAGTTTGTTTTTGATTACACACAATAGACATGTCATACTTATTTATTCTAGAACTTTCTTCGCTATTCCTTTAGTGATGTAGTCAAACTTTATCGATATCTACTTTTTTTTAGAAATATTTATAAACTTTTGTCAAATGGTTTTATTGTTTTTTTTATATCACGGAACATTCTGAACACTTCTGCATACCCATTCAAAGGATACGGGCGTGATGTTATGATGTGTAGTGGCATAGACATAGCAATAATAATAATATGCGTTTGCAGCAATTACTGCTGATTTCCTGGTTTATTTTTTTTTATAATTTAGAAAACGGGAATTAACGCGATCATGGTATAAGTACTTATATACCTCAGTCAGCCTGTGACCACGGCCGGTGTAACCTGGTCGAAACGTTAGGCAATCAAAGGTATGTAAGTACCTATACCATGATCGCGTTAATTCCCGTTTTCTCAATTATATATCATGGAACGCGAGAGTTTAAAAGTTAGTTTTTTTTTTATATAGGACACGTCAATTTGACTTTACCTTGCCTGATGGTAAGCTGAAGGCAAAGTCTCAGGAGAGAGGGCCACCATTATACACACGTGCCATGTTAACAATGGTGGCACTCAGCTTGACGGCCTCATCAGATGCTTTTTCACGCCCCGCTTAAAGGACCCGGGACTGTAGGAAGAGGGAAACACGTGAGCTGGCAAGGAATTCCAGGTCTTAATTGTGCGACAAAGGAAAGAGTCACCGAACCGCTTGGTTCTTGAAGGAATGTTCTGCACCGTATGCGGGTGACATCTAAGTCCTGAACGTGTCGTCCTGTATAGGAAAGGAGAGGGTGGGACTAATTGGAATAGCTCTTCAGAACATTCTCCATGGTAGAGACGGTAAAATACTGCCAAGGAAGCAACATCTCTACGCAGCTGCAAAGGCTCGAGGGTACTCGTGACCTCAGGATTTCCGATAATGCGGACCGTACGTCGCTGCAACCTGTCGAGAGCATCTAATATTGAAGTGTTTCGTGGTCTCTCTCTGAAACCCTTTATCGGATCTTTACAAAAAATAAAATGGTATCATTCCGGAATAGTCTTCTTTCGAACAAAGAAGGAATTTTGCAAATTCGTCTACACATGACGAAGCTATGCGCGTACAAACATACAAAAATATAAACTTCCGAATTGAACAACTCCAGCTGGATATTTTCTAGTTTGTGAACGCGGCGCAACATGCATACGCGATTAGCAAATAGATTTTGGTGCTCTACGTTTTCTCATTTTATGCAAATTAAATTAATTATTTCAAAGTAGTGTATGAAACTGCTCGTAATATGGTCTTAAAACACCCGTCTGATACTGTAAAATACTCGCACTTGTATTTTAAGTATAACGATTTCACATTTTCTGATATTGGGTGTCTGACGCCGATAGCCGTCACCATGTGCTGTTTCCACATATATTCAATAAAATCGGTCCGATTCGGCCATTTGCTCGATCGCACAGACTGGATGAAAAAAAGAAAAAATATCCTAGCAATTATTTTCAACATCTTTTTCTACTTTATTTTATTTCCTTCGATATCGGAGCCGACACTAATATCGGATATCGGATGCGCCGGATAGTGTGAAAACGTTTTTATTTTGCAACAGTTACATAAAATATCTACTATAAATGGACACTTGTTTTATTTCAATTAAATAGGTACATACGTAGTTTGACGTCTTCATACATTTTAATCGTTAATAAAAAACAGTTCAACAAGCTATAAAATCCCTCTTTTTTAGTACTCGTAGATTATAATTACTAACAGCGTTTGGAATCCTTTGACATTACGAAAACAAATTTCAAATCTATCGATATTGCCAAAATTTTATGTCACCGGTCTAGCGTTAATATTAAGGAGTTAGAGTGAGAGAGATAATACTTCAAAGTATTATCAACCGTATTCCTAACGCTTAAGGTTTTAAATAACATTCTTGAAATAAACGGACATCTGTTGGGGAGTAGTTGAACTTTTTCGGAATAGAGAGTGAGAAGCAAGTTTGATCCAGATACAAAACGTCGTAAATTCCTTTCTTTATCTATATAAAAGTAATCACTAAAACGATTGAATAAGGTATGTTTTCGTTTTGCAGTGTGCATATTTTAGGCTAGTTTGGTGTTAAAGATATACGACCAATCAAAACAATTGTTTACTAGTAGTGCAACGTATTATTATCTGGTTGTATGTGTGAGTTTGGCGACATTGGTTCCGCTATTGAATCTGTCCTATCACACTTCTAATAGTTTTTTCTGTTCTGTGTGAGTAACTAGTTTCAAAACCGATTATTTTTGTAACTAGTTACTTCTGTATTACAGTAGTGTTGGTTAATTTTGCACCGATTATTTTTGTAACTAGTTACTTCTTTATGCAGTAGAGTGTTGGTTAGTTTTGCGTTTAATGAACTTAAATTCTTTCCAATTGCATAATTATATATTTGCATGGGCATATGAAAATAAAAAAAGACGCAACGATTATTATATTTCCTTCTCTTTTTATCTTGCGTGTAAGCCATACCTATCCTTTACTCTCGTTGTCTGAGTAGTCTAACGTTATTTGGTTATAACGTGTAACCAAAATCATTCTAATATTATTCTGTTGAACGAAACGCTAACGCGTGTGTGTGTGTGTGAACTGCGTACGTAAAATAATCGTTACATTTGCAAACCAAGCAGACAGTCCTAAGCCTGTGATTTAAAAAGTAGGAAGGAAAGATTTCATTTCATTAACAAGAACCGTCCAAATTGTGGGACAAATACTAAAGTCAATACCAAACAAAGTCGTCCATGTTTATTAAATATTTTAAGTACGTATAGGTTACTATAGGTATATTTAGTACAATTAGTACGCATATGAATTACCACTACCAGTCCGTAATCGGTTTCAGTAACTAGTTACACGATTATCAGCCTCGTAACTAGTTACTGAAACCGATTACGGTAAACTAACGCTCACCTCTAAATTAATCTACTATGCTTTCTTTCCTGGTTCCGGGCTTCCGGGTCCGGGCTTTACACTGGACTTAGTACCTAAATACCGACCGACTTCGGAACTTAAATACCATCTGAATTCGGTCGGTATCCCTACGTAGCGATGCAAAATACCGATATTCCCAAGTCTCTCTATACCAGTGTTGCAGAACTAGATGAGACATACTTGTAAAATCCCGTACCAGGGCTTCTAAGTACGAGTACACAAAAATACCAGGGTCGAAAACCAGGTTTTAAAATACTTGAAAGTATTCATGAATATGTTAGTATCAAAGAGGACTGGTAGTGGTAATTCATATGCGTACTAATTGTACTAAATATACCTATAGTAACCTATACGTACTTAAAATATTTAATAAACATGGACGACTTTGTTTGGTATTGACTTTAGTATTTGTCCCACAATTTGGACGGTTCTTGTTAATGAAATGAAATCTTTCCTTCCTACTTTTTAAATCACAGGCTTAGGACTGTCTGCTTGGTTTATTAGGTATGTGTTTTTACGATACATATTTTTTCATGAACTAGTTTTATTAAAAATATTGAATTGATTTGCATTTGCAGGCGTAGTTAAAAGATTTCATTTTTTGTACATATTTTTTGTTCTTTTGTCTTTTTGTATTTTTTTGTTGTTTTGTCTTTTTTGTATTTTTTGTTTTTAAGCTATTGCATAGCTTCTATCGAGGGCCTTGAGCGCGGGGACCGAATCCAGAAATTCCGTAAAGAAAAAACCTCACGCTCGTTTCTTTTCGGCAGTCTTCGACACGGCGGTGTTCGTGTGCGTGCAACTAGCCGTATTGTACGACTCTACGAAGCTCGCACGAATCGAGACGAGCTGCTCCGAAATCGGACGAATACATAAGCAGCTGTTTATGAGAAAGTATATAGGTGTATAGGTATTTATGTACAACAGTGAATAGCTGTACTTGTAAAATTTGTCGATAATCACTTCTTAATATCGTTATTTTTATTTAAATGAATAATTTTCTTTTGGTGTGTCATTACACTATTATACCTAATTATTTATACCTATTATTTATACCTAGATATTTCGTTTTATAGAGAAGAAAAGCGTAAAGAGCTAAAAAGAAAAAAAAACTAATGCACGTCAAAGGGCATATTATCATAATTGCATAAGTTGATACAAAATGCTGTGCAATAGCTTTACCGCGACAGTCCCCGAGTGCCACACGTCTTTTTTTTTGTTGTTTTTTGGTAAGTAGTTTTTTTTTGTTTTTCTGTTAATATATTGTTTTATTTTTTATTGTGTTGTAAAAATAATAATTTTTCTACTTTTCGACTACCCAGACGGGCCCTCCTCTCTGTTAATATGTTTCCCGCTACAGAAAACAGCCGTTCACACGGTACGCTGGAGGCCATTGCGTTTAGCTTAATTTTGGCCAGTTTCGCTAAATTTGGATAAATTGATTGATTGATTTGCCACCACTCTAAAGGATCTTTGTCTGGATTCAAAACTGCGTCGTCTAAATATTTTTGGGTTTCAATAATTACCCTGCTATTGGCCGTCCCTGCCGGTCGCACATTATGCATTTGCCTGTTGTAATGTTTCCATAACAGACTTTTAGAATGTGTTGCTTGGTTATTCGGTTCATCAGAAGTCGATGCTGAAGACTGGCATCTTTCATTTTCGTGTATCATTGCAGTTACTAAACTCACGATATGCTTTTTCGTACTGTCTGCAATGTTTTCATTTTCAAAGTATAACTTATACCTCGGGTCTAAAAACATAGCGACAGTGTATGTCCGACTATGTTCTAAATTAGCAAACCGCGTACTTATTTCTGCGAGGAGATCCTGTCGGCACATTTCAACCTCAGCAGGGAAAACATCAATGTTGTTTTCTTGCCGATATGTTAAACTTGCTATCTCATTAAGAGCGTTAGTGAGACCTATTGTTATGGGAAGGACTGACTGAACTTCCACTGACATATTTTTGACCGCTCAGTTCTCTAGTGACTTCTTCACACAGCTGTAATACTGTGGTCAACGACTAGCAAATATCCCATTCACAACTAGTGAGTGTAATTAAATTACCGGTATCTAGATTGCTGAGTGCACACTTAATTTCATCTTTGAGTTCGACAAACCTTAGATCATATAAAATGTGGAATTCCACCTTGTAGCTACATCTTGAATGGGCCTCTTTACGACTTTATTTGCCTGTTCCTGGTACTTTTTTAACTTATTCCAGGCTAAATTACTTCGTTTGAAGTATGATGCTATAGTCTTTACTTTACCAATTACGTCACATATGTTAGTACCTCCCAATACTTTCTGGACTGCCAAATTAAGTGTATGCGCGTAACATCCAAAATGTTTCCACGCTAATAGGGCTATAGCACTTTTGATGTTGGCACCATTACCAGATACAACAAGCAGAATTTTGTCAAGAATATTCCACTCTTGAGCGTCATTTCTTAGTTCTTCAGCTAAATTATGACCTGTGTGACGGCTCTCTAGTACTTTACATTCAAGGAGCACTGATTGCATACAATAATTTTTATCAATATAATGACCCGTGACAGCTAAATAAGCGTCATTATTTCGCGACGTCCACATATCGGTCGTTAGACATATACTTTAAGCATCCTCACTTAAAGTTGCTTTGGTATTAGTTTTGACCTCTTCATATAGCCCCGGCAACAAATTATTGGCGAAATACTTTCTAGATGGTATCACATAGTTAGGGAAAGCAAACTTAATTAAATCGCGAAATCCCTTGTCTTCCACTATAGAAAATGGCTGCAAGTCCCATATAAACAAATTCATCAAATGATCATCAATTTGTTTTTTATCATTTGACAATCTCGTCAAAGGAATGCTGAAGTAGTGGCTGGATTGGACCTTCCCGTATTAGAACTACTAGAAGATGCGGCAGTTTGCAGTGGAGCATTCGATGTCGTAACTTGTTGTGCAGCATGAGAGAGTACCTCTTGATGCTCCACTTCTTGTTCCCTTCTCACTAAATTGACAGAGGTATGTTTTCTCCGAACATGTTTAGTAAGGTTTGGTACTCCAGATTTATATGAAATAATGACTTTGCACATCTTGCATTCAGCTTTATATTCTCCTCTGTCCACAAAATGATCCCACGCTAAACTTTTCTTGGGAGCCATTGTTATGGAATTACTTAATATGTAGTTAGCTTATTGACTTTTTAATAATATAAAACAAGATACACAATAAAATAAAACAAGAACCTAATTATTATCCATACACAAAAAAAAACACTACTTATAGCTACACTATTATTACCTACACTATTATTTAACTTTCTAACTTTTATACACAACCTACTCAAGTACTCAATAATGTTTATTTTTATTTATTTACACTTATAGTACACACTAATTAAAAGTTTCAATATTGTCATTACGTAAATTTCTTAAATAATAACTTTTTATAATTAAATTAAATTAACGGTCACGGTCAGTAGATTAATTAGTTGCAGTGCAATAACTGAACTGAACTGACAAAAAATTAAAACAAAACAAAAATACCCAAAGCTTTAAATGACAAATTGATATTATAGTGAGTACGTATTACAATTATTATTAGTGAGTATTACAATGCCCAATTTGAAATTATCGAATTTCATAAGCCCTACGAACGGAAGGCCGAATATTAAAATCCCGAATGTTTATATTATGATCGAAAGTTCTAAATACGGAAAATTAAAATACCGACAATTTAAGAAATAATATGTGGTACGGCTTAAAGAAAAAGGGACACGGCTCACCCCGACTCGGATAGTGTTGAGGGACGTCACTGGTTTACGTAGTCTATGGTGATCTATGGCCAACACCCAATCAAGAGATCAATGGCGCCTAATTGCAATGACCGTTGTAACCTAAGTTGTAACATAATAAGAAATAAAGATATCAGTGTAATATCGTGTTCTGTATTTCCAACAAAGGAATAAAGATTATTAACGTGATGTCCATAAATAACATGGTGTCAGCTTCGGGCGGACTGCCGCCGCTTCCTGAAATGTGTTTCGTTGGCAATTTGTCAAAAAATCTTCAAGCGTGGTTGCAAAGAATAAAAATTTATCTAAATGCACACGGACTAGATAAGGAAAATAATAAAAGATTAATAAATATTCTTCTCAACTACATTGGACCTAAAGGAATTGAAATTTACAACACTTTTGATGAGAACGAAGATGAAACGTTTGAGAGTATTACAAAGAGGTTTGGAGAGTACTTTACTCCGAGAAAATCATTAATAATTTTAAGAAACGAGTTCTTTACAATTACTCAAGGTGAGTTAACTTTAGAAGATTACTTCCAAAAGGTTATAAACCTAGGAAAAGACTGTGAATTTGGAAGTTTAACTGAAGGAATAACAGTGAGTAAAATAATAGCAGGGTTAGATAAAAAATTCAATAACTTGAAAACAAAGTTAATATCCGAAGATGATAGTAAGCTTACATTAGAATATATCATGAAGTTTCTCCTGAGTGCCGATGCCTCGAGAAAATATGTGGAGCAGCTGGGTGGACCAGAGGAGCAGTTCAAGACTGAAAATGAAGTACTTTTCTCGGCATCACAGAATAAAAATAAAGGAAATCCCAAGAAAATAAACAACTGCCGGAAATGTGGACAATCACATGATCTCAACTGCTGCCCTGCATATGGAAAAAAGTGTTTTAATTGTGAGAAACCAAACCATTTCAGCAACAAGTGTCACAACAAGAAACAGCGCCAAATAAATAAACAACAGCAGATCAATGTTGTAGAGGAGAGAATTGATAACAACAATGAGGCTCAAGACTTCTTCATTGGTGTGACAATGGTCGGTAATGAACTAACACAGGATTTCATGGTAAGAAATCAATTGATACCTATAAAATTTGACACTGGAGCAGCCTGCAATATTATAGGTAGCAAGACATGTAAAAACCTAGGCATTGACAGAAGTGATTTGGAGCCCTGCAATAGGAATGTTATTCAACTTGATGGTAAAAGTGTTCCAGTTTGTGGTACATGTACATTACAAATAATTCACCCGAACCAATCAAAATATAGAGTAAAATTCATTGTTATTGAAGGTTCTGTGCCTACTTTGATAGGATGTAACACATGTTTAGAATTTAATTTTGTAAAACCTAATACTAACCTAGTTAAAGTACACAATGTAACATGTAATGATAATCAGATTAACAAATTGATTACAAATTTGAAATCCACTTTCAGTGAACTATTTGATGGTGGTCTTGGATGCTTACCGGGCTCTGTCAAAATACAACTAAAGGAAGATGCTGTACCTGTTGTTCAAGCTGCACGTCGGGTTCCCTTTTCATTATTGCCTGAATTAAGAGAAGAATTAACAAAAATGGAAGCTATGGGAGTAATTGAAAAAGTAAATAAACCTACTCACTGGGTAAACAATTTAGTTTTGGTTAGAAAACCCAATGGTAAGTTGAGAGTGTGCATAGATCCAAGAGCATTAAATAAATTTATATTACAGCCAAAATACCAGTTGCCAACTGTAGACGAGATTAAAAGTAAAATGCAAGATGCTAAAGTATTTGCACTGCTCGATGCTTCCAATGGTTTCTGGATGTTAAACCTAGATAATGAAAGTTCTGACTTATGCACATTCATCACACCATTTGGGCGTTACCGGTTCAGGAGATTACCGTTCGGGGTGAGCTGTGCACCAGAGGAATTCAGCAGAATCATTAGTCAGATGTTCGAAAATGTTGAAGGAGTCATACCATATTTAGATGATTTGTGTGTTTACGCAGAGTCAGTACAACAACTAAATGATAGATTACTAAAAGTTCTAGAGATTGCATCAACAAATGGTATCAAGTTTAATGAAAATAAATGTAAGTTTTTTGTTTCAAAATTACTTTTTGTGGGTCACATTTTCGCAGCAGACGGTATTTCTCCTGATCCTGATAAGATTCAGGCAATTTTGGAGATGGAACGTCCGGGGTGTAGGAAAGATTTGGAAAGATTCCTAGGTATGTGTAATTATTTGTCAAGGTTTATACCAAATTATTCAAAATTAATCGAACCTTTGAGAGTTTTACTGAGGAAAGATACAGCATTTTTCTGGGATAGCAGTCAGGACCAATCAGTGGAGTCACTGAAAAAGGCTCTATGTAGTAGCCCATGTTTAGCCTACTTTGACACAAATAAAGATATAGTACTATCAGTAGACAGTTCATCAACTGCCTTAGGTGCGGTGATACTACAAGAAGGTAGACCAATTGCATTTGGATCTCGTGCTTTAACTGTAACTGAACAAAATTATTGTCAATTGGAAAAAGAAATGTTAGCCATAGTGTATGGATGTTTTAAAATGCATCAGTATGTGTATGGTCGCAAAGTTCATGTAGAATCAGATCATAAGCCACTAGAAACATTATTTAAAAAACCATTACATAAAGTCCCTGCATGATTACAAAGAATGATGTTGTCTGTTCAAGGTTATAATTTAGAGGTTGTATATAAGCCTGGTAAACATTTGTTTATTGCAGATACCTTATCACGCAGCTGTCCACAAATTATTGAAAATAAATTTAAACAACTAAAAGAGAACATTGTCTGTCATATTAAATTGCAAAGAGATTGCTTACCTATATCTAGTACACAGTTAATTAAAATACAAAATGCAACAAAAATGGATCCCACATTGAAACATATTATAAAATATTTAAAAAATGGATGGCCAAATAATTTCAATAACTTAGATAAAAGGGCACGAATCTTTTGGACATTTAGGGACGAATTAGGCCTTCTAGATGGTGTTATTTTAAAAAGTAATTTAATTGTTATACCTGACTCTATGAAAATTGAAATGATGAAAATTATCCATGAAGGACATGTAGGTGTGAGCACTTGTAAAATAAGAGCTAGGTCATGCGTATTTTGGCCTGAAATTAACAGAGATTTAGAAAAGTATGTATCCAACTGTGAACCTTGTGCTAAATATAAACCTAATTTGCAGAAAGAACCATTAATTAATCATTGTGTGGACACTCTTCCATGGCACAAGATAGGTATGGATATATGTACATTAGAAGGCAGAGACTTTTTGATATTTATGGACTACTACTCTAAGTATATAGAAGTATGTAAGCTTGAACAGTTATCCACGGCCTGTGTGGTACTTAACTGTAAGTCCGTCTTTGCGAGACATGGCATACCGGCTTTGGTGATCACGGACTGTGGTACACAGTTTACATCGGCCGAATTTAAAAACTTTGCAGAAAAGTATAATTTTAACCACATTAAGACAAGCCCTAAACATTCCCAATCTAATGGTCAAAGTGAAAGTGCAGTTAAAATATTTAAAAACATAATGAAAAAATGTAAGGAAGATGGATCAGATCCATACTTAGGATTATTGAATTACCGAAACACACCAAAACTTCATATGCCATCTCCGGCTCAGTTGCTCTATTCAAGGAATTTAAGATCGTTGCTACCAATGCCTAAAAATAAGTTTATACCTAAAATATTTAATGTTGATAACAAATATTATAATCATGTTGAAAATGTAAAAAAGAATTATGACAAGCATGCTAAGCCCTTAGCAGAGCTAAATCCAGGACAATATGTGTATTTTAAGAAATCCATTGACTCAGACTGGTGTCAAGGTAAAATTATTAATAAGTGTAAAGAGCCACGCTCATATTTAGTGGGGGATGAATATGGTAAAACATATAGAAGGAATAGAAAATATCTGATGAACCATCCTCAACCTCAAATTGGTCCTAGTAGTAATAAGTCTGTTGATAAACATAAAAATTGTAACAATTATAAATACTCATATTTTGAGGATGTACCTGAACTTTCAATATATAAAGAAAGTTTGCCTCCGGAAGAAGAAAGCACTGTAACTAATCATGAAAACATAAATACTGAAGAAATAGAAAATTATAATATTGTAGTTGAAACTTCAGGTACACATTCAGAAGAGCCATTAGATGATAATGAGAGTGAATTGGTGTCAGTTGCTTCCTTGCAGAGAAGCTTCTCGGAAAATATGCTAGAAGCATTGTTCAAAGAAAATGACCAAGGAGAACCTTGTCCACAAGGAAGCTTATCGCTGGATAATCTAGATACTAAAACCTATGTAACTCGCAGTGGTCGTAGTGTAAAGAAACCTGTTAAATTTAATGATTACTGGGAGTATGAAAATGTTGATTAGTTTAGCAAGACAACTAGATTAATATTAAATATATTGTATAAAGGGGGGGATGTTGAGGGACGTCACTGGTTTACGTAGTCTATGGTGATCTATGGCCAACACCCAATCAAGAGATCAATGGCGCCTAATTGCAATGACCGTTGTAACCTAAGTTGTAACATAATAAGAAATAAAGATATCAGTGTAATATCGTGTTCTGTATTTCCAACAAAGGAATAAAGATTATTAACGTGATGTCCATAAATAACAGATAGGTTAGCCTTCGTGGTTATTTCTTTTTATAACCACTCATACAAGGATTGTCTGCTCCAATCCTGAAGTTCCAAATCCTTGTATGTGTAGTTATAAAAAAAATAACCACGAAGGCTAATGCATTATTTTTAGGTATTTTGACCATTTGGTATATTAAATTTTGGGTATATAACCTTTATTGTTTTAACTTTAGGCATTTTAAACATTAGGTAATTAGTCCAATACGTATTTCAAATTTAGGTATTAAGTACTTAGGCACTAATACCTACTTTAGGTATTTTAAACCATTTGGTATTTAGATTTTAGGTATTCAAATACGTACCCTTTTCGATAGTATCGATTGTATTGATGTTTTTTAATCAATACTATCGATAGTAACGATACAATTGCTGGTCTCATTTCAACAAACAATCAATACTATCTATAGTGTTTAGAACAATCGATAGTATTGCACTATCGATAGTTTGTAAATATTCAATAGTCCGTTCACCGCTTGATCGGCTGACGCCCATATGTACATGGGGTGGTTCAGTTTTCACACTTTCCTGCCCTGAGAATAAGGTGGACTGTAACTATTGCAAGCGAGACAGGAAAGCGAGGTTTCCCCGTGTGTCTCTGACGATAGCTGAACCAGTCAGGAAGGCCAGGTTTCGAATTGGTACTGAAGGGATCCCAGCCCCTCTAGACAAGTGGCAATTCGCTAGCTGGCGTTTGGTGGAATAGAATGACGAATATATGGGATTTGACGTTTATAACAGTCGTTAAGGCATGTCAAATACGTCAAATCCCATTCATTCTTCATTCTATTCCATCAAGCGCCGGTTAGCGAATAGCCACTTGTCTAGAGGGGCAGTAGTATTTATAGGCATCAGGCTTCTACAGAAATTAAGAGTTTCGCTTATTTTCAATTATAATATATTCAACTGCTACACAGCAGGATCTGTATCTGCATGTTAAGCCGTCTAACCCTATAATCACTAAAATCGTGATCGTTATTGACATTTCATATGATTTTGATAGTCAATCGAATCTTTCCAATTTGTCAGAATGCATTGTTTTGTTTTTTTAAATTACATGATTTGATAATTATTTATATTATTATATAAATATTACAAACGATTACCATTTTGCATCTCGTATCGTGACGTCAAGTAAGATACGGCATAAACAACCACATCGCTTAAAGGTTGTGTAACCATGCCAAAGAACTACAAAAAAAAAACAACAATAACAAACAGTGTCGTGAAAAGCAGCAAGTGTTTCGAACTTGTAATCTAGTGTTTCGTGTTTTAATTCAATTGAATAATGCAACAGAACAAGAAACCGTTTAAAAAAAGCTTTTTTAAGTACTGTTTCGTACCCTTGTGTAAAAACACAAATAGGAATGCACCCAATAAAGTTTTCTTTTTCGTACCGAGAGGCGCGAACATTAGGAGAAAATGGTGTGAAATCACGAAAAGAGGCATGATATCTCCAGTGTCTACTGCATACTGTTGTGAAGACCATTTCGACGTAAGTATTTATTTCAGATTATGTATTTACAAGTGTCAACAATATAACCTCATTTACATAACAATTGTTGAAGAAAAAAGTGCAAGTGAATTTTAGATAATTATATCAAAATATAATAAAAAAACGAGCCAAGCCGGAGTGTGTCGACCACACACTCCGGCTAGGCCCGTGGCATATTTCAACCCTGTAATTCAAAACCATTCAAATTAATTTCCAATGAATATAGGTATGGAAATCTGCCAGATTTTTTGATTTGTTCATTTTCATTTAGTATTCAAGGCAGTTGAGCAGGAGCATGATGACTATTAGCCTGTAACCTTCTTGGATAATCAGACTATTCATAACCAAAATAATTTTTCAATTTGAATCAGTTGTTCTTGAGATTTTAGCTTTCAAACAAACAAACAAACACTTCAGCTATAATATTAGTCTAAATAATTACGTTTGTTTCTTTTTTCAGTTAGAAGAGGACACGGCTAATTATATTGAGTACAAAATAATGAATTTACAAGAAAAACAAAACACTTCATTAAGACTGAAGAAAGGCATCCTACCTCATAAAATCGCAAGTTATTAATTACTAATACTCTAGGCATACTAACAACCATGAAGAAGAAAATGATAGTGGAGTTGTTGCAAGGCAATCGAGTCTTGAGCCTCAAAGTCAAAATGACTCATTTGGTCTGTGTCGTCACCATGTAGTAATAGTGAAACATCCTTGCATTCGGTTGTCATTTTTGGTCAAAAGTTAACAGATAAAAATAGCTTTAACCTGGTTTAAGAAAGAAGTGTGCTGTACAAGGGTCTGCAAATTGTACAAATACAGAATAGGCATGTGGACTATTTTTGGGCAAGTGTTTAAAAGCATGCATAAGTACCAAATATAGCCCAAACTATTTTTTTTTAATACAACTAATACCTTTAATAGAAGAATAACAAAAAAAAAGAAAAGAACTGATGAATTCATTAATAATAAATAAAGTTCGCTTTTGTAATTTATAAATGAGGTTGCTGAGGTGGGCCTTTGCATATACCGGGTGTAAGGGGAACACTCCCTATAAGCTTTACTTTTTTTCGCCTAATCGAAAATAAAATGCCAATATGGAGTGTACCAGGGGCCTTTGGCTTTGGGAGCGTCTCATTTCCCTGCCATAAATAATATACTAGGGAAAAAATTACTTCGATAGGTACGTCAATTAATTTCCGATTAATAGAAGTAAATGTGCGATGCGGACTGTACCTACTCGATGTGTGTGATGGTGTGACGTCATGTCACAACACTCGCTCTAGTCCGCTCGCGCTCTCAGCACGGGGTCGTCTTACGTTTCATTAGAAATTATAAATATGTACCTCCAAAAATATCCAATCCAAATACTAGGAAATCGTGTGATTCGTGTGTTGTGCCGAATTGTACAAATACCTACTTCCACCAATGCGCCTGACAAATAGTTTTTTATCGTTCCAAAGAACGTTCAAATGCGAAAGAAATGGATAAAAGCTATGAATAGGTTAGATCCGTTTGGAGATAAAAGCACAGTTTAATGTTGTGAAGAGCATTTTGACGTAAGTAGATACCCATACTGATAATCTTTAAGGTATATAAGAAACTTAATAATGATTACAATGTAATCTTTTGTAGTTGACATTTATTTAGTACTTACGTATAAACATAAAATAATTTAATATTTCATTTTAATATTTCCTGGAGATCTGTTAAATACGGAGAAAATCAATGTTAAAGTTTGAATTGAAAAATTACGCGCCAAAACGCAATTTTTGCTATGGCGCCTGGTTGCTCTGACAGATGACGTCAGACGTCACACATAAGTAAACAACAAACTCTTGAAATTGGTTGAAATAGTTTTGAAATTTATTGCATATTATAATGGTTTATAAGTGGTGTGTTGTACCAAAATGTACAAGTACATCGATAAAGACTCCGGAAAAACTATTTGTACCTGTTCCGATAGATCCTGAGAGACGAAAAAAGTGGTTGAGTGTAGCTCGTCGAAACCCTGAAAGCATTGGACCTAATTCAAGTGTTTATATGTGTGAAGATCATTTTAACGTAAGTAATATTTGTATTGTTAAAAATATTTATTAAAATAAGTAGCTTTTACTAGAGAAGTAAACTCACACTAACATACCTATACATAACCTCTAAGATAACAGTACAATCAGGTCATTGACTTACTTAGAGGTGTTTACAATGTCTAATGTATTTATTTCAGGGAAACTTCAATCTCTGCTCCGCATTTATAATATCTAGTGTGTTATATTACAGATGGAGAAGGATATAGTCAACTTTATGAAGGTGAAATTGGGATTCGCCAAAAAAATACTTGTATTGGCTGGAGCATTACCATCAAAATTTGATTGCCAACATGATCGTAAGAGACGACTGAGTGATGCTAGTACTCCTCCAGATACTTTTCTCAAATGGCAAAAGCAACGACAGGGCTTTGTTGAAGAAAATATACTGCATTGTACAGGTAGGTAACAACTCAAGTTGACATATTTTGTTTATGTAATGTTTTTGCCGTTTTAAAATTATTAAGTTCCGCTGCATAAAAATCTGGATTATTTCTAAAAAATTGTCAACTATAGTCGTGCATCTACTTTGGGTAAGTTACTGCTGTCAGCTCACACAAAATTTCTCTCCATTTTATGCACAGAACTTTAAATAAACAAAACTGTAATCAATGACATAATCCGCTGTGCTCTTGTCACCGTTGGTGTGCCAGCTGTGCTTGAACCAAACGGTTTAGCGTGCGATGATGGCAAGAGACCGGATAGTATGTCATTAATGCCTTGGAAAATGGGTAGGAGTCTGGTGTGGGACGCAACATGCGTCAACACCATTGCCCCTACCCATATACCTGGCACGGCTGCCTGTGCCGGTGCTGCTGCAGCTTCTGCAGAGGCTCTTAAGCGGCGCAAATACTCCAATCTCATTGTCGTTTGGAGTCGAAACATTTGGACCTTGGGGTCCGAGTGCCTTCAATCTCTTCAGGGAGAAGAGAAGGCTGGCCTCTTTTTAGGTCAGAGATTAAGCATTGCCATACAACGTGGCAATGCTGTCAGTCTTCTGGGAATGCTACCACAAGAGGCATGTGATGCAGATGAATTCCCCGACGCATTTTAACTTTTAGTTTTAGTTTTTTTTTTTATTTAGTATTGTGTATATAGTAACTTTATTAATTAAATTAAATTTTTGCCAATACATCTGTAATATATGTAAAAATTGTGTAAATAAATTTAGTTACTTTATTTATAAACAATATAGATGTAAGAACAGTTAAATTACCTTTGCATTTTTATTCCTAGCGTTTCGGCAGCAATGATATCAAAATTTTTAATAAATATTTCACAACATTTCACATAACGCTATCTAGATCCATGGTAAGCATAGCTTAACTAGCTTGTGTTATGGAATCTAGAATGCGGATAAACATACTTAGATACTTTTTTTTTGTAAATACATATCCTAATATATAAAATTCTCGTGTTACAATTTTCGTTGCCATACTCCTCCGAAACGGCTCGACGGATTTTTAATGAAATTTTGTGGGCATATTGGGTAGGTGTGAGAATCGGCCAACATCTATTTTTCATACCCCGATTTGCGATAACCGACATCCACGCGGGCGGAGCCGCGGGCGACAGCTAGTAATATATAGAAACACCCAGACCAATGCAAATACCCATATTCATGCATACAAATATTTGAACTGAGCGCGGATCGAAACCGCGCCTCCTGCATAGCGGTCGCGTTCACTACTCACTAAAACGCCACACGACACACGCCACTATTTGTTGATAAATAATGGGCAACCATTAGTGTAGGTATCTATTTTAGGCAGATTATCTGAAAGTCTAAGGCCCGCACTCTACATGCCACTCAGCTGTATCTCGATTTAGCTGGGAAAAGATTCATTTTCAACTTCTTCAAAATGACCTCTGCAGCATATCGCCGCAATTCACCAATGTTAAGTAAAATGTATTATAAAATTATTAATGGCGACACGCCAATGTCGAGTGTACCAGAGCCACGTTTTTTTGCAAAATTTGTTTCCGTGTGTCCGCCCCCCACGACATTCAGGTGGACGATCAGGGACGTGTGGTTGGATTTTAGGGGGCTGGGAAAAGATTGAAAACACATTGACGAATTTGACTGGTGCAATTAAAAGGCAAAACAGCAGGCATAACTGTTGCTTCTGACAAAAAAGACAAGGGGAATGTTAAAGATTATTTTGTTGATGAAAGTATGTCTGATGAAGAACCTTCACCACAAGGAAGTAATACAACTGTTATGTTAAAAGTTTTCTTTTGTTAATTGGTAATTCTTTAAAAGGAATTTACCATCGTTTAGAAAAAACAAGGAGTATCCAAATAATTTGTGCATCATTGATTGTTTTGAAACTTCAAACTGTATATTATACTATGTGGAATGTGTTTTATGTTGTCGTGTTTCACTGGTGGTATAAATTTGATGGCACAAATTTGTCACAAATTTCGGCCGGGTGGGTACCACCGTGCACGATTGCGAAAACTCCATAGTAATCCAATCTCACTTGGATTGCGTTCAGGAGTCAGCAAGTCAGCAATAGGCTACTTGACTAATTTTTTTTTTCTGTCCTAATCTATTCATTATTATTCCATTATACAAAAAAAATATTTTATTTTAAGCCTAAAAATATTGAAAACTTTATTTAAAAGATATATTTTTCAAAAACTGGGGAAAACGCTGTCCGCCATGTTGTTCGATAAATTATCTGTGCTGTGACGTCAAAATTACATGTAAAGAACAATATGGCAGCTCAGTGCACAATTAACAGAACGTGAAATATGAATACTCAAAGTTTATACGAAAAATATAAAAATTATCGTTTTTGTATTGTTCGAGAATGTAAAAACACATCCGTTAGCACCCCAGGAAAGTTGTGGATTCAATTACCCCACGAAATAAATAGACGCTACACCTGGCTACAACTTGCTGAAAGGGATCCACAATCTATATCTAATGTAACTAAATTATTTTTATGTGAAGATCACTTTGATGTAAGTAATTATTCATTAACTGGTTTATAAACTTTTTATTTATTAGTTCTATAAATACTTGTAAATAAGTATATTTTTTAAGGTTATATATCAAGTCGATGAGGGAAATGCTAATATATTCTGTACATTCTTTTTTAGCTGGAAAATGACATGGAAAATTATATGCGATATAAAATAATGGGCTCAATTAAAAGGATTTGCATGAAACCAGACTGTATTCCATCCAAGCTGAAAAGTCAGATGGATAAAAAACGCAAGCTTAGCCCGACTCCAGATCAGGTACATGTTTTCAAGAAATCGAAAAAGATGCCTCTGTTGGAAGACAATGAATCAGTTTGTTCCACGGATGCATGCACATCAACGTCATCATTTCATCAAGGTAATATTAATATGATCATAGTATTCAAATGAGAAACAAAGAACTACAATTAAGAAGTGGATTTCAGAAAAAAAAAAAAATTAAAATCACAAATTTAGTGATAAGTGTTACTATGAAATATGTGGATGTTTTTAGTGTATTACATGTACTTTGGAGGTGAGTTTTTAGTACAGCATAATATGCAGTTCAGTCATCAAGAAGTTCAAGTTCAGCCGTTATATATGCATGTGTCATGTCAAACAATGCAAAACTATGCCCACAAAGTTGTTCAAACAAACATTGTGAAAAAATTCTGAAGTAAAAAGGTGCAGTTTCGTGCTGCTATGAAAGATGAATATGAAAACCAGCAGAACTATATTTTATAGTTGATCATATTTCACAGCTCACTAAGCTATCAGATAAACATATTTTACTGTGTTTAATGAAAATTAGATTTGAATAGAACATTTTCACAGTTCTAGCTAATGATTTTGATGTTTCATTATCGCAAGCAACTAAAATATTTTACAGAAAATGCCCTCTATTGCCAATATACTATACTATTACCCTTTATTAAAACATTCACTAAAAGCACAATTGAAAAGAATTTGCCTATAGCATTTCGTAACAAATATAACAAGATAAATTGTATCATAGACTGTCTTGAAATTGAAATCCAAAAGCCGAAAAAGGCTATTAATCAAGAATTGACATGGTCTGAGTAAAAAAAAGCTAATACATCAATCCATACATACATATTATCACGAGAAAGGGGGTTTAAGGGGGGGAAATAGGGGATGAAAGTTATTATGAAAGTTTGTCATTTCTGAAGATATCTTAATGAAATTTTGTACAGAGGTAGATTAGAGCTTGGGAACGGACATAGGCTACCTTTTATCGCGAAAAGGGGGGTAGAAGGGAGGGACTAGGGCCTTGGGATGAAAGTTTATCATTTTTGAAGATTTCTTGATGAAATTGGGTACGGAGATAGTTTAGAGTTTGGAAACGGATATAGGCTACCTTTTATCGCGAAAAGGGGGGTAGAAGGGGGCGGACTAGGGCCTTGGTATGAAAGTTTGTCATTTTTGAAGATTTCTTGATAAAATTTAATACAGAGATAGTTTAGAGCTTGGGAACGGACATAAGCTTTCTTTTATAGCGAAAAGGGGGGAAGAAGGGGAGACCAGGGCCTTGGGATAAAAGTTTATCGTTTTAGAAGATTTCCTGATGAAATTTGGTACAGAGATAGTTTAGAGCTTGGGAACGGACATAGACTACCTTTTATCGCAAAAAGAGGGTTAGCAGGGGGAGACTAGGGCCTTGGGATGAAAGTTTGTCAGTTTTGAAGATTTCCTGATGAAATTTGGTACAGAGATAGTTTAGAGCTTGGAAACGGACATAGGCGACCTTTTATCGCAAAAAGAGGGTTAGAAGGGGGAGACTAGGGCCTTGGGATGAAAGTTTGTCAGTTTTGAAGATTTCCTGATGAAATTTGGTACAGAGATAGTTTAGAGCTTGGAAACGGACATAGGCGACCTTTTATCGCAAAAAGGGGTAGAAGGGGGGGGGGGGGGGCTATGGGATGAAAGTTTGTCTTTTTTGAAGATATCCTGATGAAATTTGGTACAAGGATTAATTAGAGCTTGGTGTGGTAAAAGGGTGGGGGAGGGATAAGGACTGGATAGTTAGTATGGAAGTTTGTCATTTTTGATGATATCCTGGTGAAATTTGGTATGGATTAGAGCTCGAAAATGGACATAGGCTACCTTTTATTGCGAGAAACGGAGTTGAAGGGGTGGAATAGCAAGGCAAGGGTATGTAAGTTTGACAATTTTAAAGATATCTTGATGAAATTGGTATAGAGATGGATTAGAGGTTGGAAATGGACATAGGCTACCCCTTATCGCGAAAAAAGGGATAGAAGGGGGAGGAGGGAAGGGGAATAGGGCTATGGGATTAAAGTTTCTAATTTTTCATTGGCATACAAAAGGGGGTGAATATGGCATAAATAGTAAGAATTTCTTTTAAGATGTCCTCATGAAATTTGGTACAAAGGTGAATTAGAGCTTCGGAACGGACATAGTCGAGTAGCGAACCAAATATAGAAACGAGTGGAGAGGCGAGTAGAGATTGTTATAGGGATGAGTGGATCGATAGGCGTGTAAAAATCGAAAGTCGAGTAGAGTCGACTACAGGGGCGAGTAGATATGCGACTAGAGAGCCAAATAGAATGCAGTAAAGGGTTGAGTAGAGAGGCGAATAGGGAGGCGAGTGGAAAGATGAATGTAGTGGTGAGTAGACATCGAATAGAGAGTTGAGTAGAGGTGCGAGTAGATAGGCGAGTGGGGAGAGTCAAGTAGGGAGGCGAAAAGAGAATCGAATGTATGGGCAAGTAGAGATGCCAATGGAAAGGCGAGTATAGAGAAGAGTACAAAGTCGAGTAGAAAGGGGAACAGAGAAGTTAGTAGAGAGTCGAGTACAAATTCAAGTATAGAGGCGAGTAGAAAGTCGAGAACAGGTGAGTACATAGTCGAGGACAAAGTTGAGTAGAGAGGCGAATTTAATGCTCAATAGCGTCGAATCAACACTAAGCGATAACCGACATCCACGCGGGCGGAGCCGCGGGCAACAGCTAGTTTATTACATATGTTAGATTTCTGCATAATTACAGCCTGTGCTTTAGTAAATATACAAAATTCTCTTATTAAATAAAACACCATGAACAATACACACTGCATTTTATTTTTAGATATTGACACTTTCCATCAACTTAGGAAATATATTCAGCTCCCAAAATAAGCCAATCTGTTTTATTCGTTCTTGAACAATGTTTCATTATATTTAATGGGTAATATTATTACTTTTTTACTTAATTCGAAGTCACTGTGAGCCACAAAAATAACTGCTTCATTTTTGCGCAAAACATTTGTATTTGCACCTGAGTAAAGCTTTTTTTTAATAATTTTTCCATTTTTATATAATGTTCGATGTTTTTTTCTTTTGCTGGGCATTTTATTTCAATATAGTACATTACTGCCGCGGCCTTCAAGTGTAGTGTTGCTGGACGATCGTGAAGTATGCGGGCCGAGGCGCAGCCGAGGCACGCATTACGGAGTCCAGCAACGCACAGTTGTGGCCAAGGCTTGTATAGTGCTTTTCTCAAACAATGCGCGGAAATTAAAAACTAAATAGTATCTAGGCAGAACTTTTTAGTTACCTACTTTTAACGAACAAAAGTAATTTTCACGCGGCGAAATGTTCTTTTGTTTTTTATTTTTCTTAATATTATATATATATTATATATAATATATATTTGCAAGCCAGTTCTATATTTAAATAATGCCTTGGATAAGTTACCTTCGTGGTTGCCATGGTTCGAAGAAAAAGATGGTTCCATTTTTAAATTACACGACAGATATGGATTTTCATACAACTTTATCCGGCCGCTGCTCGTATGTACAGCAATTTCGATTTATCTCGAAGAAGGTTGTCAAAATAATGTTCACATTTCCAACCATGTTTGAGAAAACACCTTTTCCTGTATTCACGCTATCTGTTTCCTGTATTCACGCTATCTGGCGATCCTGCGATCATAGGGTGTTCGTCAGAAATAAAGAGACCACATTTTGTGAATTTTATCCCCAATTTTTGTTCTACAACTTCTCGGACTTTCTCTTCTTACTTTTGGCCACGTTTTATTGCGGGTGTCTGCACAATTCTGGCACCAAAAATAAGTGCAACCAGTGAACCATCCACCGTTTTGCAGCGGCTTACTTCGTAACTCTTGGATGCTGTGATTCGCCCATACGCAGCTCGAACCATAAACTATTTTCATCTCTGCAAACTGTAAATTTTCATTATTAAATAATTCTTCGATTTTTGTTAAAAAGTCTTTACAAGTTAAATCTTTGTATTTCCAAATTAAGTTATGCAGTGATAGCAATTTTTTTTATATTCATAATTTTCGGTATGTTTCATAAATTGACACGTTTCAATTTTTCTTTTTTTACATTCATCAATAAATGTAGTTAGAAGCCTTGTATCTGGTACAGGGTCGTTATACTTGTGCTTAGTCATCTCTTTTGCTGTTAGGATTTTAATCGATGACCCTACTTTTGACAGATTCGACTTTTTCCAATAACACGTGATTGATATACAAGCTGGTTCCTTGCTACGACGGTGCAGCCACATTAAGAAGGCAACCGCATGCTTACACTCTCCTGCGGCCGCAGGACAGTCCTCACAAAGGGCACGTGCCACTTTTTCTTCTGCCTCATCCACTAGTACTGATACCGTGTATATTTTACATTTTATTGTGCAGTTTGTTTCCTCCCGTTTAAGTTGCACGTTGTACCCTATAGCATCATCGCCGTATGATTCTCTTGCAGATCTGAAAAAATATAATGAGAAATATGTGAGTAGTTATAATTATTTGAAGGTTATGTTATCATGATATGAGCCTTTACTTCAGTATTACTTATTAATTGAAAAATTAATTAGGGAACTTTTGTTTTATTTCTATGAGTATTATTAATCAAATGCAATGTACTTACAAAGCAGTCTTGACGTTTCTTAGCTCGGTTGACCAGAAATCAGGATTCGTGGCAAAAAATTACCAATCATATCCGAGTTGATTCTCGGCAAATTTGTGCTTTCTGCTTTTACAAATCCGATGTCCATCATTAATTTTTTCAGTAACTCGAAAAAACAATCACCTTTTTCCGCTTACGGAAGATGTTTTTACAAAATCACAACCCGTTTTACTCGTACCACGGAGGACAGAATATGATTAAGTAGCGGAGATGCCATAGTCAAATTTCTCTTAGGAAAAACGCGTGACCAAATGCGGGTGGGAAGGGAGACGCGGGGGGCATGACGTCATACCTCGTCCCCGTCTCCATCTAGTGCGTCATAGCGAAACCGAGCAGAAACAGACCTTGTCATTTTTGTTATATAGTTTTACTATTCGCCACTAAGCGCTACACAGAATTCTAGAATAATCTATTATTAGGTAAATAATTTTTAAAAGTAAGGCGCCATCTTTCGGATTATAGCAAAATCATTTAGGGGGCTAAATGATTTGGCCTTATACCGACAGATGGCCCAATTTTTTTTACTTTAATTTTCAATTTCAGCTAAATGTGCCATTTAATAAATAAAATAACATTTTTGAAATTGCTAATGAACTCGGGCGAGATTATTGTGATGAAATTTTTATAAAATGAATTAATTTATTATTACAACTAGTATACATGTAAGACAAGGTTACTTATTTCTTCTCTACGCCAGATGGTTCTGTTGCGACATTTTTTTCAAAAATAAATAAAATTAAAATATAGTGGACATACTGATGAAATGTTATACCATTAAAATGTTTAAATTGTTCATCTATATATTTTGTGCATCCTTGTACTGCACACTTCATTCTTAAACCAGGCTAAAGCTATTTTTATCGTTGCACTTTTGACCGAAAATGACAACCGAACGCAAGGACGTTTCACTAGAACTAGATGGTGACGTCACAGACCAATTAAGTCGTTTTGACGTATGGAAGGCTCGCGACTCGATTGCCTTGCAACATCTCCGCTATCATTTCCTTCTCCATAACTCGTACAAATGATCACACATCTCCATGATAATTATGACAATTGACGTTTCGCGTATATTAATGACGTCATAACATGGACGACAGTGTTCTCACCCGTTGAATAAAAAAATGTGTTTTTCAAATTAATTTTATTTATTGATCATGTACTTTTATTTCACGATATCGCTTTTTTACGTTTTCCTAAGTCAAGTACTAAAGGAAAAACTCATTCGATGCATGAAATTAAGTATGAGTCAAGTAGCCTATTGTATAGCTGGGCAGGGGGAGTGTGGTCGCGGCACTAGTTGGACCGGTGGGTGTCGCGGTGCTGCGAGGACAACCCTCTTTTAATGAGGCCGTCAAGCTGAGTGCCACCATTAATGTATGCAATGTGCTTAATGTGCTATCCGAGGCACGACCAGACTAATGCCAACTGGAGCAAACCCGCGCCTTCTTCGTAGCGGCCGTGCTCACTATCGCCTCATTTTTCTTAATTGTTAACTGCTGTACCAAACAGTATGTGATACAAAAAGTACTTAATAAGCTAAGAGGCATATCTTTTATCTTTAAACGAGAAATTCTTTTATATGTATAATTGGAATCTCGGAAACGGCTCCAACGATTTTCATGAAATTTAGTATACAGGTCGGTCAGTCGGGAGTGATAAATCGATCTAGCTAGGATTCATTTTTAGAACATGACATTTTAATTAAAAAAAAAGAAATACGTCTCTTCCTGACATCTATTGGCGATGTGAGCAACTAACTGCTTTAACGTCATAACAACACTAAAGCTATCAGCAGATGGCGTTGTTACAAAAAAAATACTGAGCGAAGCTCGCTCATCCAGGTCCTAATTAAGAGAACGGGAATTAACGCGATCATAGGCAAAGATAATTTATTTTGCATAGACCCTTAAAACGGCACTAAACTAGTTTAGCAAATGGACCACCGGCACCGGTTCGAAACGCGGCCCCGACCTGAGAACACTCCGGCAAGAAACTCAGCGGGAGTGCTTTTTTTGGTCTATTTACAAACACTTACATACCTTTCCCGGTCCCGTTCTCTTAATTATATACCTATCATGGAACGCGAATTTAAAAGTTAGTTAAGCTGAGAGGCAGCCGTTATTCTGCACGGTTGTGCGCGACTCGTGTATTTAGAATTTAGAGCTTATTGTTATTTGTTTAGAGTAGTAGTTGTAAGCAGCTAATTGCCCGCATATCTGTGCATAATTTTTTTTCTTATGTATTCATGTATTCTTAATAAGTGATGAATAAACAAACAGACAAAATCTAACCGGCTACTTATTTTATTGAAAATTTCTAATGCATTGTCATGCATGCTAAGACTTTGACTTTGATTCTTCAGGGTCGGGAGCGTGAGTTTGACGCCCCCTATTGTTGCACACGTCCATAGGCCACGGTGACCACTTTCCATCAGGTGGGCCGTGAACTTTTCCGACACCAAAGTGGTAAAAAAAAACCATACAAGTGTCTGTATCTCTTTACCTTTACTTCCTGATATAACGATGTAAAGAGTGATCCCTTCATGGTCGCTATACCCGGTATCTGCTATATTTTGATATTTCTTTGTTGTAGGTCAGAAAAGCAGGCGTAGAAAACAAATTCTTAATGAGAGAAGTAAGAATGAGACTGCTGATTGTATAGCACAAACTGAAAACTATGAGGTAATATACTTTTTACATTCATATATTCACGCTTGTAAATCTCCGCAGGGGTGAGCAGGGTAAGTTTAACGGGTCCAGTTCATAATATCGACAGTCACTACATCGATGGTCGCTATATCGAAAACGTTCCATCGACGGGCCAATGTATCGACAATACCCCAAATCGATGGTACGCTACATCGACAGTACCAAATCGTTGGTACGCCACATCGTTAGTACACTAAAACGAAGGTATGCTACATCGACGGTACACTAAATCGATACTACGCTGCATCGACTACTCGACCCGAGCAACTGTTAGAAAAATGATTTATTTTAGCATGATTATAAAAAAAAGTAACCACGAAGGCCTAATGCGGGAGCGGAGCGAAGCGTACCAATGCCTCAAGACGTGGCTCAGGAACTCAGTGGTCAGAGCATTCCACCGGGATAGGCAGTAGCCGCAGGTATAAGTTCTGTCTGAATATTCACTTTTTCCCATCTAAATCCTTGGTTGTTGTAGCCGCAACACGTGTTGGACGACTCCACCGTGGTGATGATGGACCAGCCGGAGGAGACTGCCACTACCACCCAAGAGGACTACCGTTTGATGCACCCTTTGCTTGAGCTGACTTGTCCGGAAGAAATGCACTTAAAGTCGGAGACGGAAGTAATACTCTCAGATTCGGAGACGGATGACGCTGACGAGGTTATCCAACAGGAGGTGGAAGAAGTAAGTTTTATTACACGCTTAAAGCGTCTTCACATTATCCGATATCGGGTGTCGGATGTTTTTTTTTCACATATATCCGATACGGCCATTTGGCTGATAGCAGATAGCACAGATGAGATAGGGATGATAGGGATGAAAAAAAGTGCAAGTGATTTTCGACCTTCTTGACATGACATTTTATTTTTATATTCGTGATCAGCGTCACGCGAAAAGACCAAGAAAATGTAATTAAGGTCGAAAGTCGCTTGCATTCGCTGTTTTAGCCTCTGCGTGATCCGATATTGGGTCAATACAGTGGTCTCGGCTCCGATAACCGATAACTTGTCGAACCAATGTGTAAGATAGATATATATTTCATACATAAGTTATATAACATAATACGAGGTTATTATGGCCGCGGTATTCTGTAGGGCGGAGGTACTTCTCCAGTTGGAATGCTCAATTGGACGGAAATACCTATGTTAAACGAAATAAAATTGATTATTGATTGATTGACATTTTACTGCCTCTGATATCGGAAATCGGAGCCGACACCGATATCGGATGCGTCGCTTCTTATTTATTCATCCACCCAACCTTTAATAGTAAATGATTTTGCTATTAAAATTATGACGTCACGAATAAATTGTAATTATTTGATTAGTCAGTCAAATACCCAATTTTCGGATGGAATTTTATCACAGCTCCCTTTTGCAGAACAAGCCGGTAAGAATCGTATTATAGGTACCCATCGCCACTGGTTTATAATATTTTGCCTGAAAATGACGCTGCCGGGCGCTGCGCTTTCAGTGGAGATTGACCCTTATAACTTGGTACAGTCGCCAATAGATATATCTTAGTATACAAGGTGATCAAAACTTCAGCTCCATACACTAAAGGTTTCCAAAATATCTGAATACACACCTAAACAAAAATATCTGAACGTTTACAACGCAAAGTCGTATGTCCTCTTTACATAAATAAATAAATAAATAATATTATTTATTTATTATATTATATTCTTCTTGTGTTGTTAAAAATGAATAAACAAGTCACACTCAGTCCTACTGAGGAAGTACCTCCGCCCTACAGAATACTACGGCTATAATAACCTTGTGTTGTGCTCCCGGCTGTAAGTATGATAGTCAGAGCTCACTGCAGAGTTTTTGTATAATCGGTGGGTAGACCAAAGGCTTGTTCTGCTTTGTCTCCTACACTGACGGCACAGATACTCATCACACTCACAGGGTCGGCGACACGAGTGTGATTCCCCTGGTGTTGCACACGTCCATAGGCCACGGTAACCATTTTCCATCTGGTGGGCTGTGTGCTTGTCTGCCACGTAAAAAATACTAATACGTTATGTATTGTGGCCGTGTCAGCAGTCAGCACAACCAGTGTCCAGCTTACCGGATACAAGCCAGGTTGCAGTTGAAGAACCTTTACAGCAGGAACAGCCAAGTTGCTCACTCGATACTCCACTGGAGCCCACCGTACTAGATACGACAGATGATTGTGAACTGAATGAACCGGTACCATTGAGAGTAACACAGCCGTTTTCAGTAAGAGCAGAGACATGGTTGAGTAATGAGGTATGTTTGATATGTTCCATGTTAACTGTGTATAAGTGTGGTATCGGTATTGAATGTAGTACGGTGGGAGGAGATAGAGTGGTAGGTAGGGAGAGAGAAACACATTGGGGGCGATAGAAAGGGAGACATTGGGGGCGATTGAGAGAGAGACATTGGGAGCGATAGAGAGGGAGACATTGGGGGCGGGGGGGAGAGGGAAGCAATGGGATATAGGGGGGGGGGAGATGAAGAGAGAGAGAGAGAGAGAGAGAGAGAGAGAGAGTGTGTGTGAAGGACTGAGGTAGACTGAAGCCGTGGGTGCTAGTGAGGGACGCGGAGTGATAGAGAGAGACAATGAGAGGAATTGAGGCAGAGAAAGGGAGGGGCGATAGATAGGGACGCAGTGAGGTAGAGGTAGAAAGAGATGGAGGCAGTGAGATTGAGTGAGACAGGGAGAGAGGGAGACAGATAGAGAAGGCAAGCAAGGCAGCAAGTAGGGGAGACAGAGGAAGGAAGAGAGAAATAGTTAGTGAGTGAAACACTGATGCTGGCAGAGAATTTCTTTATATTATTTTTTTTTATATTCTTCACAGCTATACACAATCATCGTAAACGTATACCGCTTCCTGGAGCAAGAGTACCAGCAGTTGAAGGCCCAGTGTTGCCAGAAGTGCGACCTCAGTACCCTGGCGAATGTCGCGCGTCGTACCGCCACTGCCGTGGGAGTGACACAGAGGAGTGTAGCAGAGGCTCTGAAGGTGGAGAAGAGGAATATAATCAGCATGGATCACTGCTACCATTACGTGCCGTATGTGTTATCCTACTTATATTATAAATGCGATGTATGTATGGATGTTTGTTACTCTTTCACGTAAAAACTACTGTATGGATTTTATTGAAACTTTACAATAATATAGCTTATACTCGTACATCGGAATAACACATCATCACGTTTGTAATGTCAACAAATCCGATATCCACGCGGGCGTAGCCGCGGACAACAGCTAATCCTTATATTAAAAAAGAACTATCTACACCCGTATTTTATTATAGTTTCGGATAAAAAGATTTTGAACACAGTTTCAATAGCGCAAAATCGTCTCGAAATAAGGTAAAAGCACCAATGATAGACTTACTAACTTAATTCGGGGGACGCCGCAGACCGGACGTGTGATCTGCCCTTTTGCGGGGCCCATTTCACCCATTTCCCTTGTTCCTCCTATTCGGAGGTTAAGGAGTGTCCAGCAATCACGGCGTTCCGTCGAACCTACCTGTCTCTTTGCAGAATCTTATGATCTGTTCCACCTTCAGATCCTCGAGGTCTGGTTCTTCTAGGGTAGACCCCATGTTTTCCTAACCAATGATAGACACTTTAAGGACAAATCAAACTTCACTCTACAAAATCCTACTAAAATTATAAACGCGAAGTATGTAAGTATGGATTGATGTTTGTTACTCTTTCACGTAAAACTACTGAATGGGTTTTAATGAAAAGATACAATAATATAGCTTATACATCAGAATAACACATAAGGTACAATTTATAACGATACCCGACATCCACGCGGGCGGTGACGCAGGCAAATGTTAGTTACGTATATTTTTTAAAGAATAGTCGTTATGTCCTTTTTTAACTGTTAAAGCAAAATATAGCTGTAGCAGAATAAATCTTTAAAAACGATAAATACAATTATTATACATATGGTCATACAATTATTAAACATCAATATTGGAAATCATTTAAAACTGATAGAAAATCTAGCCATAAAAAGTGCCAAAAAATTCATTTGAAGGTAACAGTTTAGTATTAGTATGTTTACTAAAGTTCCCCTAGATTTGGTTGACATGCCACTAAATAAGTTTAAAATAGAAGTAACAAAGGCTTTAATGAAAAAAGGATATTACAAAGTAAACGAATACCTCAATGATAAAAATTCATGGTCATCCTAATCTTTTTGCTTGCTCGCACAATATAAATCTATTTTAAAAAGAAAAACCAAATTGTTTTAAAAACAATATTAAATTGAATTATTATTATTAAATGGTTACAAAATTTTATCAAAATCCATTCAGTAGTTTCGGAGTTTATCGCGAACATACATCGTGACACGAAATTTTTATGTATATAAAAATTTATATAAGATATGCCATTAGATGTGTTTTAAGTAAATAGTTATTTATCCACTAGTTTTTTTTTTTTTCGAAAGTGTCCACTATTGGATCAGTGTGTGTGAGTGCTTTTACCTTAAATGGCGAAAAATTAATTCCTCCAGACGATCTTGCTATTGAAACTGTGTCTGATATCTTTATAAAGCTACTATGAAATCACTCAGTAGGTATATATTTAATAAGGTACTTAGTTAATGGTAAATAAGCTTAATCCCTCTCGCTGCGTCCCTCTATCACCGCCTCCCTCTTTCTCTATTTCTCTTTTCAATCTGACACGGACGGTATTTCCGTCCAATTGAACCGTCAGACTGGGGAAGTACCTCCGCCCTACAGAATACCGCGGTTATAATAACCTCGGATTGTGTTCCCGGCGGTGAGTAGGGTAGCCAGTACTCACTAATTTATTTTTTTATTAAATAGGTTTATCCACAGCCAATGCATTACAAATTGATATATAAGACATGTGTAGCGAGTAATTAAAGTTTCTGTGCTGTCAGCGGAAAGACCAAAGGCTATTCTTGCTTTGTCTTTAACACTGACGGCACAGAAACTCTCTGTGTTTATAAATTAAATAATTTACGTGATTCTAAGTCAACCAATAAGCGTTTTAACTTCCTTGGTATGGGTAATGAACTGGAATGGTTCGATCCCAGGTTTTACCATGGCACACATCAATGACTTTTCAATGCTTTTCGAAGTTATGTGTGTATTTATCGCAGGTTTATAAGTGCCCGGTTAATGGCAATAGGGTCGCCACCTATTACATTGAGACCTAAACAATAAACTGGCGAAATGTGGTTGCTTGCACCTCTGCCTACCACTTCGGTGATAAAGACGTGAGTTTGTTACGTAAATAAGTCTACTAGTGCCATCTATTGATTTAGAAGTATTACTAAACATATTTTCTTAATATTGGTACTACATGATCTGATGGTGTTTGTGCATAGGTATGCATTTTTTTTTCAGTTAAAAATTGTATATGTATACATTTTAGCCGGGACAGCCAGTGTGGAACTAAGAGGGTACACATTCCTAAAAGTAAGAAGGCCGGTCGAAAATTTCCGAAACTTGTCAAACTCAAACAGATACAGTAAGTATAAGCAATACTTTCTTCATCCTAGCGTCGCAGTCGCATCCGAAGCTGTCTGTCTGTCTGTCTGTAAGTCTGGGGTCCGATTTCCGTGAAGCAACTGCCATATGACCTCCACAAATCATTGGCGATATCATAATTCTGTAGGTAATTGAATGAAATTTTGAAGCATTTACTATGCTAACTTTTCAAATCGATTAAGATAGGAAAAAGTGAATGCTCAGGTGGGACTCGTACCCACGATCTTTCCCTTACAGGGAAGAGAAGGATTGTAAGGGAAAGATCGTGGGTTCGAGTCCCACCTGAGCATTCACTTTTCCTATCTTAATCGATTCTATAGGTAGTTTGATCAGTTCCAAATAACCCCCCAGAAGAGGGCCAGATCGACAGAGATGGCCCTGGGTCACCGGAGTGCGAGGGATATGCACTTGCTACCTCTCCTTCGGCGTGGCATTGCGACCTACAGATGGCGTGTGGTTAAGTCGGTTCGAGTCTGACATTACCTCGCCCTCCGGCTCCGGCGGCGGGTGGGGATGGACACGTGGGAATTAAAAAATAAGATATAATCCATACATCCATACCCTATACTAATATTATGAATGCGAAAGTAACTCTGTCTGTCTGTTACGTTTGTTATGTATAAGCCACTAAACCGATTTTGATGAAATTTGGTACAGAAATAGATTAGACCTAGACACTTGCTACAGCTACTTTCTCATAAAATGATGAATTTTTCAGACCAGTTGCAGGCACTAAGAGAGTGATCCGCAAACGAAAGAGAAGGACGAAAGACATCGTGGATGAGATGTAAGTATACCACATGAGGGCATACAGAGCACAGAAATATATATAAATATATCACCTGCATGTCGCGCGTGATAACTTTTTCACTGTAAATAAATACTCACTACTATCTTTATATATTAAAAACTCACTTTACAAGTTCCATACAATTTTTTATATTTCAGGTAAGCCTGAAGATAAGTTATTCGAAACATGTCTTAATATTATAAATTAAATATTAGTATTCATATTATACAGTGATAAAACTAAATATAATTGTGTGGAACTTGTAAAGTGAGTTTTGATATATAAAGATAGTAAAATGAAGTTCCATCAAGAAGTTTCAACAAATTCAATCAACTAAATACTGACTACTTTCTCATAAAATGATGTTTTTTTTTTCAGACCAGTTTCAGACACTGATGTTGACTATGTGCTCCCTAAACGAACGAGAGGAACGAAAGACATCGTACAAAAGACGTAAGTATACCGGGAACACCCAAAAACTCTTCGAAATTGTAATGATTCGGTATCTTGAAATTCGAAATCCTGACACATTCGTAGTTATGAATATTAGGAATTTTGATATTCGGGTTTCAAATAAATAGGATTTATGATACATCGGATTGCTGCCGTTCAAAATTCGAATCATTCGAAATTATTAAATTCGGAATTTTGAAACTCGGAATTGTGACTTTAGGAATGAAGTTTTTCGTATTTATTTAGTGTACCCAAGTATATCACATGAGTGCATACAGAGCACAGATATATATTAGGATAGAACGGCCATACGCAGTGTTTGTCTGCATTTCGCGTGTGGCGAATTTTTCACTGTGAATAAATACTCACGAGAAATAAAAAATCCCTTTATTTTTCAAATAATCTTCTCCATTTTTAATATACAGTTGGAAATAGCACAATATGGCATACACGATATTTTTTGAAGATGTTATTACAAACTAGTCTTAACAGTGGGTACCAAGTTCCTGTCTCATAGGACAAGAATTGACCTAAAAGTTACCACGCTTGTCCCGCACATACGGCCGTTCTATTCTGATATATTTCTGTGAGACTTATTTATAACGATTTAGGTTGAAAAAAAGCTTGCTCGGACGGGATTTGAACCCTCGACCAGTTCCTTACAGGGAGGTTCTGACTGAGCTACTAATCCACTCTTTGAGCATTGGAATTCTCCTACACAACCATCTTGGGGGGACGGTGGACCCATCTACCGTTACTCATACGAACTATCGGAAACAATCAACTTGCTAGAGTCAACGCCACAAAATAAGTCCCGCGACAAAACGCGGAACTAAAAATGACATCGCTACTATACTGTTTGTTGATTGGTTGGGGCCATGACAGAGTTGCCAGCACTTTTTATGTTGTACTATAGTGGGAATTATATTAATCTAAAATCTACAACATGTAGGTACTCGAAATACGTACGTGTTTTTTTGTGTCCTTTGGTGGTAGCATGAGGTGGTACACTTTTATCAATCAATTTCAATCAATGAGCCCACTGCAGTCCACTGCTGGACATAGGCCTCCCCCAATGTGCGCCATTTCGTACGATCCTCCGCCTTCCGCATCCAGTTCGTCCCAGCCACCCTTTTCAGGTCATCGGTCCATCTGGCTAGGGGGCGCCCTGCCCCTCGTTTGCCTTCTCGCGGTCTCCACTCTAGGACTCGTCTGCTCCAACGGCCATCGGTCTTTCGACAGACGTGGCCAGCCCATAGCCACTTCAGCTTGCTTATTCTGCGAGCTATGTCGGTAACTTTGGTTCTTTGTCGGATCACCTCGTTTCGAATTCTATCCTTCAGAGAAACTCCAAGCATAGCTAGCTCCATAGCCTTTATACACTTTTATAGTACATAAAATACATTCATCAGTAAATAAGAGTTGCTGTCGCCATTTTAAGTGTCACATACGTTATCAGATTCTGTATCACTGTCACTCTCAGTTGATATATGATGTTGCATCTGTTAACCCATCGCTTTTATCTATTTCACGTGATGACATTCTGTTCTAACGTTGGGAACGCACGAATATAATTTCTTAAGTTCTGCGTTTCAACTACTATTATAGTCATATCTGAACAATAAAAGATTTGGTAAAATAAAAAAAGACGTTACTGGTAACATTACTGGTTGCGACAGCCACGCCGCGGCCAAGGGACTTATTTCGTGGCACGTACTCAACAATCATTTTGAAACGTTGTTTTTTTTTTTATTTATTTATTAAGAGTGATGTCTTTTACGTCGTGTACTTAAAAATAAAACATATGGCATTTTCAATTTTTGCATCTTGAATTCGAAAACAAAAGAATATTTTCAGAGTGGTCGAAAATTTAGTATCGCCTATTCAAAGGTGACAAGTCCGTTGTGAGCACCAACAGCTCAGCCGAAAAAGCTGTTGACGCATACAAATCTGCCATTTTGACTACCCCTACTTCTGAGTGGAATAAATGTTTTAAAAACTCGTTTGAACGCATGCAAATGTGTAATTATATATCGCGAAGAATTCAAGCATACAAATATTTGCTCTAAGCGGGGATCAAACCCGGGGAAAGGATAGCCGACATGCACGCGGGCGGAGTCGCGGGCTACAGCAACTTTCTTATAAAATGATGAATTTTTCAGACCAGCTTCAGACAATGATGGTGACTATGTGCTACCTGAACAAAAGAGGAGGACGAAACGCATCGTAGAAAAGACGTAAGTATACCACGTGAGTGAATACAAACCACAGAAATATATTAACACAGATAATTTATTATAATTCTTATACAGTTGCACAATCAGGAACAAAAAATGGTTACACTCGTAACTTCCAAAAGCTGGTAGGCAGCTTTTTAGTTCAGGAGTTTTAACTAGATGGCGACATTGTTTTGGCAAACTTTTTCTAATTCTTAGTATTAAAATAAACTTGTCAAAAATAAAACATATACTTAACCCATTAAGTATGACCGAATGAAACTATAAATATTATAATCTATAGTGTATTGATTCTGCCAGGTGCTACAGTAATTGTTAAAGTTACAGACATAATACCGCTAGATGGCACAAAAATAAATAAATAGCACGATTGTCGCGAAATCTTTGTTCATTACAATATGCTTACATGTTTACAATATCATGTGTTTAAGTTCCGAAATATTTTTATCTACTCTGATACTATAATACAAAGATTATAAAATTGAAATCAAAACTCTTATGACAAACATTACGCACAGGCCAAAAAATTAGTTTTGGACACCTATATCATAAAATAACTTTTTAATCATAACGATAAACCTATACAACCTCCATCTGGACCAAACCTCTACTTTAAAAAAAGAATCCGCCGATTCGGAAAGAAAAGAAACATGCATGCGCAATCGATGTTTGCGCCTTGGCGCGAACATTTTTTTTGTTCTATACATTTAAATTAAACAAAGTTTGGTTTGGTTTGTAAAATAAATTAGTTTATGTATTATAGTATGAGAGTAGATAAAGTAGTGTATAACACTTTACATAACTTGGTCTTATAACACTCGTGTGATAATATAAAAAAACTCGCCTACGGCTCGTTTTCTTAAAACACACTCGTGTTATAAGAACCCTTATTATGCAACAGTATCATAAACTACTATTTCATCAGGTCCTCCACCTCAGTGGTGTAAAATGCTACAATCATTTTTAAACATTGTTTTTTTTTATAACTCCGCCCCGTGATAATTTTATAAGAGAATACCATCATTAATTACATTTTACGATACTATAATGAACTGTAAAAGTGAAATGTTCTTATGACAAATAGTTTTAAAGACATTAGATTTTGAAAATTCAATTTTTCGAACTGCCCGAATACGCTCCAAACAAAATCGTATCACACGGTGACGTCACAGCGTCGACAGCTAATTTCTCATGAGCTGATTAATTTTTCAGAACAGTTGCAGGCAATGAAAGAGTGCTCCGCAAACGGAAGAGAAGGACGAAAGACATCGTGGATGAGACGTAAGTATACCACATGAGTGCATACAGAGCACAGATATATATATATATAAACCTAGTTTTGTAGTATTTTATAGTTCCAGTTTAGTTAGAAGTTAGATAAAAAAGGGGGTAGATAAAATTATTCATTATAATGACCTCCATCCACCCTGAGCGTAGGCCTGGGGTGAGAGATGAAACTGCCATGAGCTGATTGTTATTTTACAATGCTTATAGGTCCAATCGTCCACCAGACGACACACAACCACCAGAGGCTACACCGCCACTAGAGGCCACACCACCACAAGAGCCCACACCACAACCAGAGGCCACACCATCACCAGAGACCAAAATACTACGAGAGGTCACCTCATCACCAGAGCTTACAGATACTGAATTCAAGATAGAAATTGATGATAATTGGCCGAATGCGCTAGTAGAGGCCACACCACTACGAGAGGTTACTCCATCACCAGAGGCTACAGAGACTAAATACATGAGGGATATTGATGAAAATTGGCAGAAAGCGCTGGAAGAGGCCGTACCACTACGAGAGGCCACTCCGTCACCAGAGGCTACAGAGACTAAATTCATGATAGGTATTGATGACAACTGGCAGAAAGCGCCGGAAAAAGATCCATTTATTACAGAGTAAGTCATGATAATTTTAGCGAATATGCGATATGTGAATAAGGACTCCGGTCGCGTCCGAAACTAGTCGGGCGCATCCTGACGAGTGACGTGAGTATAGCCGTAATAAATTTATCGAATTGAAAAATGGCTCACGATTGTTTCTATACGATAAAAGTTGTTTGGTATTATTTACGTTTAGCCCGACGTTTTGGCTACTTTTTAGCAGCCAGATTGTAGGGGGATTAACTGTCTGTCTGTATTTGTCTATATACAGGGTGGAAGAGTTTAACCTTACCTGGAGGGGAAATACTCAAAATACTGGAGATAGCGAATTTCACTCAAGGGAAACATTCCTTTATTTTTAAAAAGAAATGAAACGGAGTTCAAAATTTTTCGAATTTTATGAAAAATTATTTTTAGTAAATTATTATTAAATTTTAGCCACTAATCTTCCGACGCTTTCACTTTAACAGTTCACTATCTTATATCTTTAAACGAGAAATTCTTGTATATATATGTATATAGGTACATAGGACAGCCTCCGTGGCGTGGCGGTAGTGAACGCGGCCGCTACGCAGGAGGCGCGGGTTCGATCCCCGCTCAGTGCAAATATTTGTATGCATGAATATGGAAATTTGCATTGGTCTGGGTGTTTCTATGTATAATATGTATGTATTTACAACAAAAAGTATCTAAGTATGTATCTCCGCATTCTAGATTCCATAACACAAGCTAGTTAAGCTATGCTTACCATGGATCTAGATAGCATTGTGTGAAATGTTGTGGAATATTTATTTATTTATTTATATATAAGTAGAATCTCGGAAACGGCACCAATGACTTGCATGAAATTTAGTATACAGAGGGTTTAGTAGCATCTTTAGTAAATGACATTTTATTAAATAATAAAAAGAAATATGACTCTTCTTGACATCTATTGGCGATGATTGCAACTAACTGCTTTAACAACACAATAACACTAAAGCTTCCAGCAGATGGCGTTGTTACGAAAAAAACCCGAGCGAAGCACAGTCATCCAGGTACTATTAAGTCCGCCTATGTACTTGTGCATAAAGTTTAATAAATAAATAAATAAATAAATGTTTAAAAATTGATCCTTTTTCAACAATGATAAATAAAAAACCCGACTGATGTTGAAAAGATCGAAATAAGCTATTTAGCAGACGATACCCATTAATTTTCATTGGGTTTGAGATTTACACTTGGGTACCGCCTGCTATAAAGCTTGTTTTGATATTTTCAGCATCAGTAGGGTTTTTATTTTTAATTAACTGATGCCCGCAGCTTCGCCCGCGTTGAATTCTGTTGCCGTTCCCTTGACGGCTTAACCCTTTGTTGTACTGCAAGGAATATTCTAATAAAAACTTTACTCAAGTTGCATCTAAAAACTTATCAACAATAAAGTAAGCTTTGGAGCCAAATATTTATTAAGGGGAATATTAGTAATGTCGATAATTTCGGTTGCTAATGTTCTTCAAAAAATAAAAAAGTTCTTAAGACAAATAGTTACTTACTAGTAAGTAAGTAGTAAGTAAGACAAATAGTTCCAAAGATATTTGATATTGAAAAATCGAATTTCGCACCGTCCGAAAACGATCTATTCAAAATTGTAATAGTAAGTGACGTCACACGCCGGTTGCGCGTACTGCAAATGTATGAAGTGCAAGAGAAAATCGCATTTGTCTCGGTATATGTTTTTCGTAACAAACTATAGTAGTTTATGATGCTGTTGCATAATAAGGGTTCTTATAACACGAGTGTGTTTTAAAAAAACGAGCCGTAGGCGAGTTTTTTTATATTATCACACGAGTGTTATAAGACCAAGTTATGTACAGTGTCATACACTACTTTATCTACTCTCATACTATAATACATAAACTAATTTTATTTTACAAACCAAACCAAACTTTGTTTAATTTAAATGTATAGAACAAAAAAAAATATTCGCGCCAAGGCACAAACTTCGATTGCGCATGCGTGTTTCTTTTTTTTTTCTTCCGAAATGGCGGATTCTTTTTTTAAAGTAGAGGTTCAGTCCAGATGGGGATTGTATAGGTGTATCGTTATGATTAAAAAGTTATTTTATGATATAGGTGTCCATACAAGACCTGTATCGTAATAAAACTTTTTTTTTGGCCTGTGCGTAATGTTTGTCATAAGAGTTCTAATTTCAATTTTATAATCTTTGTATTATAGTATCAGAGTAGATAAACATAATTACTGCATATTGGAAATAATATAATAATAGTATTGGAAAGAAAAGGACGCCCTGTCAAAGCCTATTTACCTTCAAAAATATTCGTAACAATAATTTGGTCGCTTGCAGGTCTAATGCGGTTTTCTACGAGGCCCCGGACGGCACACAGACGGCGCTCCACGTGGACTCCAAGGAGACGCAGGACAAGTCCGGAACTGACCCTCTGGACATACAGTAAGTGGAATATTATACCGGGTGTAGGGGGAACTTTCCCGAAGCCGAAGACCCCTGGTGTATTTTTTTTTTATTTGGGTTTTTTTTTACTTTTCGGTTTAATTAGCATTATTCGTTGTCTATCGTATTAGTATAACTCAATGAAACGGAAATTTCATAATAAATAAATGACATAAAGCAAGCGCATGGCGCCACTTGTTTTTTTTTCTGTATTTATATATGGGATTTGACGTTTATGACAGTCGTTAACGCATGTCAAATACGTCAAATCCCATGCATTCGTCATTCTATTCCATCAAACGCCTGCTAGCGAATTGCCACTTGTCTAGAAGGGCAGAAAAGATACAAGTGGCGCCATGCGCGTACTTTTTTGTTTCCACATACACCCGGTATAGGGTACTGCTGCTAGCGGGGACGCCGGTGACCGAGCGAGTGGTAGCCCTTCTGGGCCATTTCACACATTTCACCTGTATAACGACTAGCATACATGTTCGTAATGCAACTGGGACCGACGGCTTAACGTGCTCTGCGAGACACGACCAGACCAATGCAAATTACCATATTCATGTGTACAAATATTTGCACTGAGCGGAGATCAAACCCGCGCCTCCTGCGGCCCGGGCGGGTGGCTTACGTCGCTACCTGCCAAGCGCGCTACACTGTGAGACACGCGTGTCCGCCAACACCTTCAAACCTTTACCCTGGACATTTTTTAATACCACATAGCCGGCACATAACGGAATGTGTGTGTGGACGTGTGCAACACCAGGGGAGTCACACTCGTGCTGCCGACCCTGTAAACACAGAGAGGTTCTGTGCCGTCAGTGTAGAAGACAAAGCAGTAATAGCCTTTGGGTCTTCCCACTGACAGCGCAACAACTCTCCAGTGAGCTCTGGCTACCTTACTCACCGCCGGGAACAACACAAGGTTATTAGTGGCCTCGGTATTCTGTAGGGCGGAGGTACTTCCCCAGTCGGACTGCTCAATTGAACAGAAATACCGTCGTGTCCTACCGCCTATAAATTAAATAGTATTGAATTATAATGATTGATAAAATAAGAGGCGCTTCACGGCCAAAATACTATGGGGTAACTGAGATGATATGGAGTAACTGTACTAGAGGGGCCTCACGTGGACGAGCGAACCCGGTTATAGAACACGAGTCCGTTCACCGCTTGATCGGCTGTCGCCCATATGTACATGGGGTGGTTCAGTTTACACACTTTCCTGCCCTGAGGATAAGGTGGACTGTAACTATCGTACCTATGCGAGAACAGGAAAGCGGAGGTTTCCCCGTGTGTCTCTGACGATAGCTGAACCAGCCAGGAAGGCCAGGTTCCGAATTAGTTCTGAAGGGATACCCAGTAAATAAAACAATTCTATTCTGTTAGAACAAAATCTTCCTGAAACTAGTGACCCATTCAGGTGCAAATCTGAGCAGAGCTCTAAGATATTGCTGGCGACTCGGCGGAGAGGATCGCACTAATGGTTTCGTCGCCTGCGCTTTTATATTAAAGGGTTTTACCCTGATGTGGGCCTCTAGTTTCGGTCGGAATATTGTCTTTATTGCATAATAATTTTGACTATCGATTACATGAAATAATTACAAATTTTCATACAATTTTTAACAATTCTGTGACGCCTATTATTTATATAGCTGTGCAACATAATCATCTACTTGTTTATTAATAATTAAATTACAAAATTACAATAATTACCTATTTACTGTAAAATTAACAAATAAATGCAGAGATTACAATGTTTGGCGTCGATGTTTGAGGTTTAATTGTTGTTTATTTAAATATTACAAGACTGTGGTTTACAAGTATGTTGTTAAATGTAAGGTATCGTTTCCTATTGCTATTACATACATTTTTTATACAGAATTACATAACATTTATTACTTAAATTTACAGATATAAACAATATTGACAACAATGGTTTTAGAATCTTAAAATCTAAAAAGTTCCATCGTTAATCGTAGAGGGCGCGACTGGTCCATACAGTGGCCAATCAGAAGCCGTTTTGCACTACACGATTCACACTGCAAAACACTGTTTATTTTGTTTTGTAAATCGTAATCAACTATACACAATTACAATTGTACCGTTCGTCTGTCACAAGTACTGTCTGTCGCGAACAGTAACTAATACAATTTGGGGAGACAGCGGCCAGAGCTTCTTACTCGAAATAACTGTGAGAAGGATCGCAAAGCCGGCAGACAGTATTCATCGGCTTTCCTGTTGAAAAATATCACCCTTCACCACAAGAGTATTATGTATGAATAAATATTTTTATTTCTATCTTTCAGGTCTGATTCATTAGTCAAACCGTTAACCACTTTAGGCGTCGACATAAAGATTGAACCTAAAAATGAATGGTGAGTAATTTTTCCGTACATACACACATACATATTCACGCCTATAAATCGCCCAAGTGGTACGCAGATGTGTACTAACGCCCACATTTCGCCAACTGTAACTTTGGGTCCCATGTATTGAGGCGCGCGTAAAGCGGTGAAGCAGGCACTTAGTCATGTGCTGTTTGTTTACTGTTGAATGGAGAACTGCCTTATCCCTTACTCACCATGTACGAAATCCACGGGAAAAGGCCCTCGATTCTGCTAAAGCCAAATCAACAGACACTGCAATAAATGGCATTAAATTTTAGACTTTAAGAATATAACCTTAAAGTCCAAAATTAAATGAAGAGTGTCACACTTCAGTTTTTCATTCACTCTACAAAAAGCCATTTAATATTAGACTTTAAGCACATAAATTTAAAGTTTAAAATTAAATGGGTAATTTTTGCAGTATCTGTGGTATGACAATGGTTTCATTTTAGTAGAATCAAGGCCCTGATAGAGTGGCCCTATTCTCTCCACCGGGAACCAACCAAATTGTAATCGATCCCTGTACCAAATTTCATGTCATGTCGGTTCAGCTGTCAGAGCGGTTTTTTTTATACCAAGAAGGTGGCAGACACGCACACGGCCCACCTAATGGAATGTGGTTACTGTGGCCTATGGACGTGTGCAACACCAGGTGAGTCCCACTCGTGCTGCCGACCCTGTAAACACAGAGAGTGTCTGTGCCGTCAGTGTAGAAGACAAAGCAGGAATAGCCTTTGGTCTTCCCACTGACAGCACAAGGTCTCTCCAGTGAGCTCTGGCTACCCTACTCACCGCCGGGAACACAACACGAGGTTATTATGGCCGCGGTATTATGTAGGACGGAGGTATTCCCCAGTCGGACTGCTCAATTGGATGGAAGTTCTCAAACTTTCACATCCATACTAATCTACATCTACACTACTATTTATAAAGAGGAAAGATTTGTATGTTTGTAACGAACAACGTCAAAAACAACTGCGCCGTTTTCAAAAATTCTTGCACCATTGGAAAGCTACATTCACCCTGAGTAACATAGGCTATATTGCATTCCCACGGGAACGTTTTTATCACCCGTGCGAAGCCGGGGCTGATTGCTAGTATCAAATAAGAAAGTAACGCTGTCTGTATGTTACGCTTTCACGGCTAAACCACTAAATCGATTTTGATGAAATTTGGTATAGAGGTAGATTAGACCTTGAGAAAGGACATAGGCTATGTTTGGTCTCGATAGCCGGAATCCACGCTAGCTAGTCAATAATATTAAGATTGTAAAAAAAGTTATATTCATTTCAGTATGGAGCCGTATGGCGACCACTCTGTGATTGACGCCACGCCTCAGGACGTCAAATGGGAACCGCCTGAAGACTGAAGATCACAAGATCAAATTATGTGAATACTATTTGTACATGACAAAATGTTGTAATGTATTTGAATGTACCTGTTTTTTGTTGTGGACATCCCCACGGATACCCTGGCCACTGGCTAGTGAGCGAACCGACTAAATCCGCATGTCGTTGTATAAGGTGTAAGGTGGTATTATTGACTGTTTGCGAAAATCGTTAGGTGTAAAAAGAACTTCATCTCACGCACGGTCAAGCTGTGGAATTAACTCTGCCGTGGATTTTTCAAGCGACTACAATATGGGGGTCATTAGAAGGCTCTGTCGCTAGCGTCGGCAGTGCGTGTGTGACTCCCCACGTCCAAAGGCAACAGTAACCACTTTCTATCAGGTGGCGCGTGTGCTTGTCTGCCTCTTCCTGGCCAGTGGAGGCGCTTATGGCGGAATCGAATAGATAAACCGCACGTCATGGGGGTGTAAGGTGGAATGGTTGTGCAATTGCCATAAATAACTGTGATTCAATGTGTAGTGATAACTTGATGGGGATGCCGACTGGGTTTTTATCCCTACAGGGGGCGCCTCGTAATGACCAATGATAGCTGTCATCTACGTAGATTTTGTTACAAAGTAGCACGTGTGGAAGCTGTTTGCACGTGGTGGCAGCCAGGTCAAGTCGGAGATGAAATTATTCAACGTTTGTAACGTTTATTATTATTATTAACAAACAATTACAAGCAGACTGAACGTCGTGGAAATATAAAATAAAATATACTTTTATTATAATGAATAAGCTAGACCCGAACATTAGAACGATGACAAGAAGTAAAAGCAGATATTGTACAGGAAACGGAACCAAAGACCATACCATACCATATCTACAGATGTCATGTTGAAATAAAAATATTATTCTAACAGATTTCATTGTTTGTCTCTTCAAATCTTACAGCTGAGTTTATTGTCACAGAACAGGTGGTTATTGTTGTTTGGTCATATGATGCTGCCATCAAAAAAAGGGAATATGCATGTTTTGTTTTTATATTTCTAAATGATTATTTATTTACATCATTATATAAATATTGAAAAAAGAAACAGTGCCAAACAGACAAAATTTGGTTTAAAAAAAAGTTTTAGCGTAGTGTAGGCTGATATCAGCTTTTCAAACGACCGCCATGTTGACGCGCTTGTCGTGACGTCAATGTACATGACAGCTGACAACTACATGATGTCGTGAATAGTTGCAAAAGTGTTTTAAACCCGTCGTACCGTATGCACCATTGACCTGCACCATCAATGGTGCAGATGAGACTAATTAGTTTCATTTGCACCATTAATATTGATACAACTACCTCACCATACTTTCCTTGTCCCCGTCCATCGTACCGTATGCACCGGTGAGACTAATTAGTTTCGTTTGCACATGTTTGCACCATTATTATTTAATTTAAATAATAAACCAATGAACGTCGCAAAACATGTGAACATCGCCTTGAAAAACCAATGAATATCTTGAAACATGTATGCATGCTGTATGGTATGCAGCAACATGTAAAGGATTATTCGAAAACTTAAAAAACTATGTACAAGTTCAAAATCATTAGGGAAATGAAGGGGTAGAAAACCCAAAAAAAAAAAAAAAATTAATGAACGTAGGTAAAACAGACTATCCGGAAAATGAAATAATGACACTACATTTTAAAAAACTTGTAATAAAGTCCACAGTCCACACACAGTTGTGTATTTAATGTTTCGTAAAATTAAAAATGTTATAACTAAAACACTTAACACCTTAGCTTTTCTTAAATAGCGGCACACCAATGTCGCCATTAGTTAGTTGCATTTGTACGTGCATTATATATTCATTCCGTTCTTTGACATGTTTTGACCTATTCTTATATGGATATGTTGTTAATGCGTTTACAGCATTAAAAGCGGCATCCTGCTTAAGCACAGCTAAGCATTTATTTACAGTCGCAGGTCGTCTTTTGAAACAGTTATTAATATACCCATTCCATCCCTCACAGACGTTATTCGTGCGATGTCGCTCACCGAAACAGCACCACAGTGTCTTCTTGGGCATCCAATATCTTTTTACGTATCTTAGAAATTTTTGCATACGTACATCTCCTTCTAAAATTTCCTTTTCCGAAACTATATAATCCCATCCCTCCTCAATTCTTGATAAAGGCAAAAGAGGCAGAACCGTGCATAGAGATACAATTTTACTAATTTTGTTATGATTATTTAAATTAAAAAGTTTTGCTTTCCTCCATAATTGGTTTTGGAAATGGAAATAACATCCATGATGCTTTGATGAAGGAAACACACTTCTCACGGCACCGATAAACGATTGTTCGTAATCCGATACAAATTTAGAAGGGTTCCATTCTGGAATTTGTGATTTTATCATTTCCAACATTAGGATATATGTTTCTTTTTTTTTATTTTCCAAAAGGATATAAGCAACCGGTACTACAAATTTTTTATCCTCGGTGCTTCCTAGATCGCTAAAGATCACATACAACTGTTTGAAAGGCTTAGGACACTTTTTGAATGTACCGTCGCAAAAGAAGATTTTCCCGTTTTTAATCATTTCTCTGGCTTCATTAGAAGCAAAAATTAAAATACGTTCACGCTCTTGATGATAGTCAGCCAAGAGGAAATCTTTATAATCTTTACCAATTTCGACTTCAGATGCGACTTTATGAGCCATCTTCTTAACTCCTTGTTTTTTATTTAACCGTCTATACGCAACCGATTTATAACTTTCGTAGCGTGGTAGTGTTTCAATTAGGTTTAACCCCATATCTTTGAAAGTAGCCACAGTTTTCTTATAAATGGCAGGTACTGTTTCTCCGGAAGTTATCGCTGTATCTATGCTCGTACTTATTAAATGGCATACGGCATTTTTATTTTCATCAGGCATACAGTTATTGGAATGCTCACGTTTTTTCACAACCTTCGAATTATCCTAAAAATTTATAATAATAATAATAATAATAATAATAATATGACTCTTTATTGTTCACCAAAAAACATAAATTACAACTCAGAGGTACAATTCACGTGGTACACAAATTGGCGGCCTTATCGCACTGAGGCAATCTCTTACAGGCAACCATAGGATGGAGAAAGAAATAGGCGCAGAGATTTGGGGCAGTTTGGTGTACTTTCAATTGAAATAATGAGTGGAAGTGATTATATATAAATAGGTATTGAAGGTATGCAGATAAAGGTACATTATATAATAAAACATACATACTAATAATATTATACAGAACATCGGAAATATATGTAGTAAATATTCACATAGACTTAGGTACATATTTATAAACTTCCTATATATATAATAATTAGTAGAGTAGTACATAAATATTGCATGCTATTGGACATAATAAGGACATAGTTATGCAAGACAGAGAGAGAAAGGGAAAAGTATGTAAATATATAAATGGACATCATTTCTCCTGCAGATAGTGGGCCGTAACCAATCCCTTGAAGACAGGCAGTGATTGCGCACGTCTTATAGTGACAGGTAAGGCATTCCACAATCGGACAGCTTGAACAGTAAAAGATTTGTCCATGAAAATTGTGGAGTGCCTAGGCATTTTCAGTTTCCGATTCACTGACGATCTCAGGGTCCTTGAATGAGAATCACAAAGGAAAGTGAAGCGTTCTTTTAAGTAGACAGGAGTAAGAGGATGAAAAAGGATGTTATAGAGAAGTGAAAGAATATGAACATTTCGGCGAAGGCGTATAGGTAACCACTTGAGTTTTTCACGATATTCGGAGATGTGGTCATATTTACGAAGTCCAAATATGAACCGGATACTGAGATTCTGGAGTCTCTCAAGTTTATTGAGTTGGTCTTCGGTGAGATCTGGATAGCTGGCATCAGCATAATCAAGAATGGGAAGAAAAAGAGATTGAGCTAGCGCAGTTTTCGTGGTAATGGGTAATAAGCTACGGAGCCTACGCAGGGACCCCGCTGTGGCAAACATTCTGCGGCTGACCTCCTGAAGTTGAGGGCCCCAAGAAAGACTACTATCAATATAAATGCCTAGATTTTTGACTTTGTCACTATACTGCACATTGGTACCGTCACAGGTGATTTGAGGGAGAAGCGACCAGTCTATTCTTGAGATAGCGTAAGGGCTGCCAATGACTATAGCTTGAGTCTTACTTGGGTTCACCCTAAGACCAAATGATTTACTCCAGTCGCATATTTTAATCATGTCTTCGTTGACAGTGTTGACGGCATCCGTCAGTTTATCCTGGGTGGCCCTGGTGTAAATTTGCAGATCATCTGCGTAAAGGTGGTAGGAAGAAGTAAGATGATTAGTGATTGAGTTTATGAAAACTGCGAAGAGTAGAGGAGATAACACGCCACCCTGTGGTACACCAGCAGACGTTGAGCACCATGCGGAGACAGTGTCTTCAATGCAGATACGCTGCCGGCGACCAAATAGGTAACTCAGAAACCAGTCAATTACTGCTGGAGATATGCCTAGAGAGCGCAATATGCCGAGTAAAACGTCAAAATCGACGTTATTAAAGGCGTTAGTGAAGTCCAAGAGGGCCAAAACTGTTAACTCGCCGTTTTCCATACCTGCTCTGAAGTCTTCCGTAATATGAACCAGGGTTGTCGTAGTGCTGTGGCCAGGACGAAAACCTGACTGGAAAGGATTTAGGAGAGAATTTTTAGACAGAAAGTCAGTTAGCTGAGAGTGAACCAGTCGTTCGAGCACTTTAGAGAGAAAGGATAGGATAGATATAGGTCGATATTCAGAAAAGGAGGAAGGGTTACTGTTCTTAGGGATAGGTGTTATTTGGGCATCTTTCCATGTACTTGGAAAGGTACTGCTTGCGATCGAGAAGTTGAAGATGTGACAGATTATAGGGAGGATTTCGTCAATAATGGGTAGGATCATATTACGGCCGACAGAGTCAGCTCCCACAGCGTTGGACGTGATCGACATTATGCCTCTCCTAACATCACAACTAGTAAATTGAGTGAAGAAAAATGGAGAGCAGTCGGGAGTAGCAAGGGATGAAAGATAATTCATTGTTTTAGCTTTGGTAGCAGTGTCGAAAGTGGACGGAGCAGAAAAGTGTTGATTGAGAGAATTAATATCTATGTTATTGGAAATACCATTTTTCCGAGACTTACCGACTCCCAATGACCTCAAGAACTTCCAGACATGAGCTGGGTCCCCGTTTTCAACGGAGCTGTGGATATGCTGGCGTTGAGCATTCCTACACACCTTAGTACAGTGATTACGAATGGCTACATACTTGCACCGATTCACTTCCGTGGGGCGACTTCGGTATCTGGACTTGGCTGCAGCCTTTTTGGACAGTAATGTTTTTATGTCGTCTGTCAGCCAAGGCGATGGTAGGTGTTTAACCTTGATTTTGTGCAGAGGTGCATGCAAGTCATACAATTTGATCAAGTACGATGTGAGGAGTTCTACCTTCCGGTTCACGCAATTGGAGTCAAGGAGTGTTCCCCAATCAATAGCTGCGGCATCTTTGCGCAGAGCACAAAGGTCCATCTTACGAAAATTACGTAACAAGAGGATTTTTGGTTTAGGTTTAGGTGGACGAAGTTTGTAAGACAAATATAGCAAGTCATGGTACGAGAACTGGGTTGCAGTGCATTTCCCATGTTTCGCAACACGGTCAAGAGAAGAAACAATTTTTAGGTCAAGTAATGTGGAGTTACAGTGTGGATAATGGTGAGTAGCATCAGAGGGAAGAATGGTTAAATTGTTAGATTGGATGACGGAGTTCAAGGTGGAGGAACGAGAGTCGTTCTTTAAGAGACAGGTGTTAAAGTCACCCATGATTATGGTTTGACTGTACGAGGGAACTAGGTTTTCTAATATAAGCTCGAAGGAAGAGAAATAGTTAATTTGCGAAGAGGGACAATAGAAAACACCTAGAAGAATTTTTGAATGAAGGAGTTCAATTTCCAGAAACAGATGTTCCCCAGAGTCAGGTGGTTGAGGAGATGTGCTAATGACGGTGTAGGGGATCTGAGTACGAAGATAGATAGCAACACCGCCACCCTCACCAACTGCACGGTCATTTCTGATCAGGTTGTAACCAGGTAAGGAAAATGAGGTAGTGGCGTGGTGTGGATGCAACCACGACTCCGAGATAAGAATTGCGTGTAGATTTGTACAGTCAAACGCTGCCAGCATATCCGGGAAATGAGCCGAGATGCTTTGTGCATTTATATGCACCACATTGAAATTTAAGGGAACGTCAGTGAATTGAGATTCCAGAATTTCTGCAAGTGTAGGGGTTGATGGGATACTGTGGAAACTTGCATCACTACTAATTAGAGAACAGAAATCATCACTGTCACTACCACTATCTGAGAATGACATGCGTCTATAAGTACGTATATTATTAAAAAATTGCTAGACGAATTTAAATATGTAATGTTATATATAAATGAAATATACAATATAAATAAATAAATATTTGTCTAAAGCGTTACTATTTATCTCCATCTGCCGGTGACATGTGGAAAACAACAACACAATGAAGGTTACAAATCACAACAAAGAAAGTAAGCAGTAAATTTAAAAAAAAAAACAGAAACAAAACAAACATACAAAACTAGTAACAGCATCCTATTTCAATATGACGCTGTCAGTCCAGGCAAACACCATCTACTCATAATGTTGTTTATCCATAGTCAACCCACGCATCCGACAGTGCACCTGTGCGGTGTACAGATCCCGACATGCTGCATATATGAAAAATTAAATATATGAGACTGGAACGAGCCGTCGACATCTGCACACCGTTGACATCTACGGTTGACAATATGTCATGAATAACTGTCAATGTCAATGTCTGCCAAGTGCCAATCCAATGAATGTCAGTTGACTAACTTGAATGTTATTTTTTCATTAAAGTAAACAGCGTCCACCATCTCCAATAAACATAATAATATTAGTGCTAAATACCTTCATGCCTTCGAAAATTAAGTAGACAGTATTTATATCAATTGAAGGTATTTTGTGTAAACATTGGATTTTACCTGGACTGAGACTTATACAGTATAATTCGACATGCAACCTCACTTTTTGGACGTCACAGCTCGTCGAGGTTTTGAGGCGGCTGCTTTCGGGGCGGCGGCGGGGTTTGGCTGCGACGACTGCAGTGGAATATCCGGAATCTTATTTAATTCTGCGAGTGATGACACGCGATGCCTCACGTCGCCAGAACCGAGTATATATACGCTGCCGTCTTTGGTCCAGCTCCTAGATAAGCCAAAGCGTTCACGAGCCGCAACGAACACATCGTGTCTGGATTTTATTAGGAATTCCGACATAGTGTATCCCGAACCCTTCAACTTTGTTTTATTAAACCAAAGTTTGTCACGCGTGGCATGATTCTGCAGTTTAAAGAGCAGGGGTCTGGGCTTCTTGGGGGTTGTTGCTCGACCCATCCTTTGGCAGCGCTGTATGTAGTCAGCTGGAAAATCTGCCATACCAAGCTGCCGCTGAACTATGTTTGCCACTACCAATGTGGGGTCTTCATCCTTTGTTTCTTGAACACCATGAAGTAACAGGATTTTGCGGCGTCGCTGTATCTCAATACCATCCACAGTACGAGCCAAGGCATCCATCTGCTGCTGCAGTATTTTAAGTGTCTGTGTGACGAAGGCTCTGAACTCTGAGAATTCAGCTGCCAGACAGGATATTGAAGTTGGCTCACTTGATGCTTTTAGTTTGGCCTCAAATTCCTCCATCCTCCCATGTATGCTGCTGCTCATCATGTCCATTGTGGCTTGCATGGTGTTCATGTTTGAAGCTTAGAACTGTTTGGTGAAGTGTTGTGGTTGAGTGAAGAGACAGTGTGAAGAATATTACTGCACCCGGCAGGTAGACACTTTATCTACTATTTATAAGCATAAATTCAATTTAGAATATAATATATATAATTTATAATTGAAAATTTAAATAGAGCAATAATTTTTCCAACTTGTTCACTACCCGCCTTTTTTTTTTATGTCTATCTTTTAATGTCTATGTGAGTTTACATAATTCTAGTTTAACTACAGAACTTCGATATCGCCAATTAATTGGTTGTGGAGGTCAGATGGCAGTCGCTTCACGGAAAAATATCGTAGTTAGCCGCAACCTAGTTAGACTAGAAAGCCGACCCCAACGGAGTTGGGAAAAGGCTCAGAGAATGAGAATGATGATCTGAGTTTACATATTTTTGGTAAAAATAAACTTTTAAAACCCTGCGACCCGTGCTGCAACCACTAATTTCTCTCACTAGTCTATAATATATATTTTCTTTGGTATTAAATGTACGTACCTCTGTAATGGTTATCTATCGTATATTGTTTTTTTGAAATACCTACACCTCCATATACTGTTTGAATTTTTATATTTGGTGTGAAAATGGTACTGATACCCTTCGAACAACAGAAGCCTACCTCGACTTTGTGCAACAAAAGTTAATTCGCTCATTGTATTATATAATTTGAGGTAATTTGTTCAACACTTTTTATTTTTTTATTTTATGGCGATACCAACGAATCCGCCAACAACACAGTTATAGGTGAATAATAGAATTATTTTATTTTATTTTTTTATTATTATACATAATTTATAGAATTATGTAAATACTTCAATTTTTATTTATTATTGACATGAAATGACAGAATTAAAACAGAATAGTTACCTTGTCAATGTCAACACTACTTATTAGAACAAGCAAAGAGGAAATACTTTGTATCTATATAGATATTTTATATCTATATATACAACCGCATTGATAGCACCTTATAGTGTCATCTCAATGGTGCAGATGAGACCATACCTAATCGACGGTTTCGTTTGCACCATTGATGGTGCAAACGAAACTAATTAGTCTCATCTGCACCATTGATGGTGCAGGTCAATGGTGCATACGGTACGACGTGGTTTTAAATTGTATAATATACATATTTGGTGTTTTACTTTAATTTAATCATACAACTGGTCAATTATTCACACCAAATAGACAGCAGATGACATAAACTGATATTTTTTATTATGGTATATGACGTCAAAGTACACTCTGGGTCGCAACGCCATTGCTCGGAACTGTGTATCAATGGTGACTCATTAGAATTTCCCTCTCAACTTACGCACTTTTCGGCAATTATTTTCTTAATCAAATCGTAATTAAATTAAAAAATATTAATAGGTTCGTAAATTTAAAAGAAAAGTACCATATGTAAAAAAATGGGTGGTATTTGAATCACATGCATATTTCCTATTAGTTTTGCGTCGGCATCCCCATTCATTTTGTAAATAGATCTGTCATTAGATTTTAAGCGAATATTTGTTATCTATGTTGTGATTCAAAAAATAATAAATACAAGTACAAGAATTGTCTCTTTTTATATATACTACCTGGAATTCCTTTCCTGCTCACGTGTTTCCTTCTTCCTACAGTCTCAGTTGCTTTCAGCTTACCATCAGGGCAGGTGAATTCAAATTGACATGTTCTATATTAAAAAAGCTATTTAATAGCCCGCGGTTACCCATGGCAACCTATTTCCACTATACAATATAGAATTATCTAATTCCAGGCCCCCGATTTTGCTTCGGGGCCTGCGTGGTCCCCACTCCCAAGGAAGGCCAGACCGAGGGGGATGGCCATGGGTGCGAGGGATATGTCGATGACAACCTCACCTTTGGCCTAGCACAACGACCCACAGACGGCGTGCGGTTTAGTGGGTTCTAGTCCGACATAACCTCCCACTCCGACTCTGGAGGGGGGATATCTGTGGGGATTTCCCGGAGATAAAAAAAGAGCCCCCGATTTTGCTAATTTTATGTCACAACAAAACCACTATCATGCCACTGACATGGCATAAAATTGCAAGAAGATAAGATTTTGCCTCAACAAAACCACTATCATGCCGCTGACATGGCATAAATTTGCAAAAATATAAGATTTATGGCTGAGTTTTATAGTCCAAAATGAAAAGAGTATAATATTTTTCAATCACTAGAAGATTGTCATTTAATTTTAGACTTTTAATAGTTTATCAGTAAAGTAAGTTAAATGGCGTTGTTTCAGCGCCTACACAAATAGTGTGAGCAAATCCACGCGCAATAAACTTAATTAGTACTAAGTTTAGTTTTTTGTACTAAATGTCACCGTCATTGCACAGGCACTAATCAACAATTCTATCGTCTTTGCACAAGTCAAGTTTCAAGAAAGTCGTTTTATTGAAGAAAACCTCCGCATCGCACCCAACAGCAGGGGTTACAGTTTCTGTGGTACCGCAGTGGCTTTGCGATGAAATTAGCAGAAGGGCCCAGACCCCCGAATCTGCTAATTTTATGACATAACAAAACCACTATCATACCGCTGACATTGCATTAAATGTCATTAAATTTTAGACTTTATTGCTGAGAGTTAAAGTCCAAAATGAAAAGAAGAAGAGTTTATAACATTTTTCATTCACTCTACAAGATAGTCATTTAATTTTAGACTTTAACAGTATAGGCGTAAAGTCTAAATTTAAATGACATTGGTGATAGTGTCTGTGGTACCGCAGTGGTTTTACCATGTAAAAAATAATAGCAGAATCAGGGCCCAGACTGTATACTATCCCTGTACGAAATTTCAGCCAGAGCTGTTCGGCCGTTAGAGCGTGGTAGAATAACAAACATGCAAACAAGTTCACTTTTAAGTTTAGTTTCAATCCCCACTGAAAGAGTATCAGCCGGCGGTAGCTTTTTGAGGCAAAGTAATCTTATCTACAGGAGGATTGAGCGGACTCCAATGAGTGCGGGTTGAGGGTGACGGGTGGCACCCGATTTTGCTTTTTTTTTTCATTTATTTAAAAAAGATGCTTATTCTAAGAACAGTGGTAAGCACACCTTAAATCCCTAGGATTTGTCTGGTGTGCAATGTTTGCGTATTACTGTACAGTACTACGACTAAATATTTATTTGCCTGACTTTGTAATTGATATAATATAACTATTGTTACCTTTAGTTACGTAGGTACCTATCCAAATGGATTAGCTGTCAAAAACAGTATTGGTGGTAACCTACAAGTGCAATTACTGGGTAAGCCTAGGTTACCCGAAAAAACCCTTTCGTAAAGGTAACCCCTTCAAAAGCTTAACTCAATTGAAGGGGCGACCCCTTCACGTAGATACCGTAATAAACGGGTTAGCCATTTCGCTGGGTTTAGAAGGAATACTCGATGAAGAGGTAACACTGCGATATGAGTTACCCTATCGTTCGGATTACCCTTTGAAAGGCTTAACTCATAAGCGGGGTTGTCCGGTCCCTGAATATAACAATATATTATTATGCTTACTTTACATACCATATAATAATCTGTTTACTTTCTACGCGCGGGTTGTGGGTGACGGGTGGAACCACTGCCCATCTTAGCAGAAGCAGGCCGCGGAGCCGCCTACCGGAGACGGGACCCCGTGGTCCCCCCACCCGAAGAGGGCCAGATCAAGAGAGACCTGTGTCAGCCGGGGTGCGAGGGAAATGCACTAGCTACCTACCTCACCTTTCGCCTTGCACTGCGACCTACAGACGGCATGCGGTTTAGTCGGGTCGATTCTGAAATAACCTCTGACTTCGGGCGGGAGAGGGTATCCGTGGGGATATCCCGCACGTAATAAAAGGAAGAATTGCGCAGTGCCACGAGACATAGTGCGACTGCGCCAGCCTTCTCGCAATTATTTCTAGTAACAAACTTCGCCTAAATCTGACCGCTGCCGGCCGCACTGAAAATGGAGATTGACTCTCATAATATTATTGTTGTAGGATTACATACTTGCTCAAATTGCGCAGAGAGCGATATCATCTATTGGTGTGTTTGGTTGCCTAAATATAATCTCATCAAACCCGAAATTGTCGTTCGTCACTTTACCCGAAAAAGAATCTACAAAACTTGCTATACTTACGCGTAGGTACCCATCTAACAATATCTATAACTAATATTTTTCATCCAATATTTAAGTAGGTAGGTAGGTAGGTAGACAGGTAGTACTATATTGTGTTTTTACGTACATAATTAATGTAATGTAATCGAAAGTTAATACTGTACCTTCACTTACTTTACTTTTTTTTTATAAACGATATTTTAATACCTACGTATACTTCTAATTAGTAAATAACACCTTATATAAGTGCGGAAAATGCTCAGAATAGTTGTGGGCCGCTTTATCTTCCTGCAAAGTTACAAGTCATCAGGCGAATTATCGTCATCATTGTCTTCTTTGGTTGGCCATAACTTTGGAGTGCTGTAGGTCGTGAAGTCCAAACAGTGGGCCTTTATTTTTATAATCTACATTTTCTTGATTAGCAATCTACGATGCGGGCCGCCACAAGCTCCCGCCTCGGCGCTTCAAACGCCGGACACTCGGTGAGCGTGTGCAGCCCCGAGTCCACGCTCGCGTCGCAGTAATGGCACTCGGGCGTCATCATAAGTTTAGGTAAGACAGGAAAAATAAGTCACACAATATTCGTCAATAACATTTATTAACATACCTTTATATACAGTTACCTAACTACATATTACAGTAGGCATAGCCGCAGTATTCTTCTTACTAGGGTCTTAGACCATATACTCTATTAACACAGTTTAGCTAACAAAATGCATGGTAAGAAACGGCGTGAAAAGCGCGTTTCGTGTGAGTTGGCTAATATCAATATTGTTACTGTCCATGTGTCTAACTTAAACAATAGTAGTAGCCATTTTTTTTTCGCCGCTTTTAAATGACACTTGCCGCGTCTAAGTATACAGGGTGGAAGATTTTAACCTTACCTGTAGGGGAAGTACCTACTCTAAATACTAAAGAAAGCCAATTTCATTCAAAGCAAACATTTCTTTATTTGTAAAAAGAAATAAAACGGCATTCTAAATTTTTCGAAAATTCGCTTGCCACACCCGGTAATCGAACCGACTAAAATCTAAAAAAATAACATCCTGTATTTTTATGTCATCCATCGATAGGGTCAATCATAAGGATCAAATCTTTCTAACAAACATGGTAAATTAAAAGAAAGGAAATCCTATATATAATATTATATAATATCCTACCTACATTACTCGTGCAGTTACCCAAAAAGAAAGGTTAAAACATTCTAAACCGGAAACAAAATTGACATTTAGTATTAACTCCTTCTAATAAATATTTGGCTTCAAAGATAAGTTTATTGTTGATTAGGTTTCTGATGACTCCTTGGGTAAAAATGCTGTATCTGCTGGCACTAGTTTTACAAGTTAAGATTTTATGGACTTCCTTTCATTTAATTTATCATGTTTCTTAGACAGATTTGATCCTTATGATTGACACTATCGATTGATGCCATAAAAATACAGAATGTTGCTTTTTCGAATTTTAGTCTGTTCGAGTACCGGGTGTGGCAAGCGAGTTTTCAAAAATCTTTGAATGCAGTTTTGTTTCTTATTAAAAATAAAGGAATGTTTACTCCAAGTGAAATTCGCCATATTTAGAGTACTTCCCCTCCAAGTAAGGTTAAAATCTTCCACCCTGTATATTATAAAAGGCATATAGTACCGGAAAATTAATTACCTAACTAAAAAAAAGACTGCACTTCTAAACAAGTGGCAATTCTTTGGCCGGCGATTGATGGAATGGACTGTCATAAACGTCAAATTCCATACATTCGCCATTCTATTCCATGAAACGCCGGCCAACGAATTGCCTCTTGTCTAGAGGAGCTGGTCAACCAATGACGCGAGCGCAAGCTTAGTTTAATATAATCTAAGATTGGTGGACTTGCGTCACTCCGCCGTCGCACCCCGCGTACCCCACCAATGAGACCTGTAATATCAACGATCCCGTGAAATGGCGAAGCTAGGAAACTACGATTATCATTTCCGAATGAATACCTACTGTTTAATTACAAATGAAATAATCGTGGATTAGGCATCTAGGGTAATAATGTAGCTATAAAAGCCCTAGGGCGGTAACTAATTTAAAAAAAAACATGTCGCTCTTTCAAAAAATTTCGCGTACATTTTACCACCATACTGGCAATAGATATCATGCATTCAGCCCAATGACAAAAGAGGTCACTTCGCCATTCGGCCTTGTTTTTGTATGAGTATAATAGTCATCAATTTTAAATATCGAACGGGGAAGCTCAAGTCCATTATTGAAAAACAAAAAAAGAGATGAAAAAAGGCGGGCGTAGAAAACTTTTACTTTATTGTTTGTTTTTGGGATTCTTTTTTTATAATAACGTGATAATTTTATTCTTGTAATGCCGGTTTTTTTCTACTCATCTCACAATCGAGATGTAAAGAAGAGTAGTTAGCTCGGGTGTAACAATCAATTGCACCCTCGAACTATAGGCGCCATTGCTGCGCTCGTGCGCCTAAATATCTCGGGCTGCAATTGATACCTTACAGCCCTTGGTTGCTTATCTACTATTTAAGGTTCGAGATACTATTAAGCCCCATGAGCGCGGGCCTGAGGGTGACGGGTGGAGCCGTCCGTCACCCTAGCAGAAGCAGGCCTTGCGGCCTCCCAACACCGGGGTTGAGTCGGGGACCACGTGGTCCCCCCCTCCCAAGGAGGGCCAGACGGAGAGGGATGGCCCTGGGTCAACCGGGGTGCGTCGCGGGGATATGTCGCATGACAACCTCACCTTCGGCCTAGCACTACGACCCAGAGACGGCGTGCAGTTTAGTCGGTTCGAGTTCGACATAACCTCCCCCTCCGGCTCCGGAGGGGTGGGTATCCTGAGGGGAGGTCTCAAGGTTGTTGTAAGGCTGTGATTTAAAGAGGCTAGTCAGGTGGAATAAATGATTTTGTTATGCATACCTACCTGGTTGATGGACTGCCCGAATTTTCCTTTCAAGAATCATGCTTTTTATGCCAATTATAATGATTTTTCAAAGAGTTCACTGTTATAAACATCTTGCTGCACAACTTGCAAGGGTATTGTTTCGCTCCCGTGTGCCTTAACATGTGCTCTTTCAACTCATACGGATGGAAATACTTCTTGTTGCACATTTGACACTTAATTTTCTTCGGATCCTCAGTATGTTTCCTCTTCATATGAATAATGTAATACGGACGCCACGTAAACGTCTTCCCACACAATTCACAAGTGATCGTTTTTACTTTTTCCTTATGATTTTCTAGCACATGCAAGTGTCTTAAATATTCTCTCGGGAACCGTTCTTCGCAGTACCAGCATTTGTTTTTTGCTGCTTGTTGATGTACTAGATCAATGTGTTTTTTTCGATATCTCTCTAGAGTAAACACTTTTGGGCATTGATTACAACGGTATTTCCCAATATCGTGGATCTTTTGATGTTGTTTCAGCCTACTGGCTGCAAGAAATATTTCGCCACAATTATCACACATATAGTTATTGTAATGCGAATTCATATGTGCATCTAACTGCATGTAATTTGCGAAACTCTCCTTACAGAGCGCGCAAGTATTATCAGTGTGCAACACATATGGAATAATTCTGGTATAAGCTTGGTCTAGTATGATTTTGTGGTGTTCTTTTAGGTGTCTGAACATGTCAACCCAATTTGTTATAGGCAGACAACACACGTTGCACAGCAAGTTGTCGATATCTAGCTTCACAGTTTCGTTAATCCAGTGTGGTCGCAACGCGAATTCAATTTTTGAAGTTCTGTCTGTGACATGTTGTGTTCGCGTGTGTGTTCTGAGTTCGTCCGCTTCTTTGAACCTTGGGCCGTCTGTGGTGCAGTAGAGGCAATAAAAGTGGTATGATTTGGACTTATATGGAGTGGCATTTGTGTATGTTAGGATAGTTTTCAGTTCTTTCATCATTTGGAACATTTTTTCCTTGTTCTCATCCCCGGATTCGGCTTGTTCTGTAAACAAAAATAGAGTTGGTTCAGATAAAAAAATCTCATTTTATTGTATGTCTCAGTCTCATTTTTATCATTTTATAATGTCGGAAATTAACTGACGGCTCTACTCTCATATTTTAATAAAGTACCTACTGTGGATTCGTCGCTGCGTGATACACATTCGTACCGCGCCGCGCCTCCATCGTTCCACTATCCTCCAATTGTCTTTTTGGATTTTTTTAAGATGTTCTTACGTTTTTCTAATTTTCTTTGTTACCTATTTCTGATGTTTTTAACAACAACAACATTAATAATAATAAAAAAAAATTCATTTTGAAAAAGATTCTGAATATTTTTCCATAATTCCTTAAATGGATTATTGAAATAGTCATAAATTTCATGCAAATTTTTCTAAATACATTGAAATATGAACGCATCTTGCATTTTGAACCAATCTAATCCGTTCCTTCAGGCATCCGCACTTTGACCAAACTCTCGTACTGTGGACGTGTAAAATTCGGGGACAGCCGTGCACGTGCTGTAGATTGTAGCTGCATTAACATCAAGTAAGTGCGAGCTAACCTCCCTTCTGCTATATATCGTAACCTAAAGGCAAGGTGTTTATAATTTCTTTCTCTAAAATACAGTCCACTCAAAATTTAAACTTTACAGTGAGTTTTTTTACTCCAGTAGTAGAACATTAATCAACTATATGGCAGGTACCTTGTGTAATGCAAGTTGTTTAAAAAAATTACCTCCTACGACCCGGGACTCTTCATAGGGGGTAAACCAGTTTCCATAGTCGCTGAATCGGTGCCATTTAAATTTCTTGGGAGAAAGATAGACCATTAAGAACGCACACCATCCTTAGATGAAGTTGTCAATATGTTTATAAATGACCTAAATAAGAGAGATCGGCTACCATTGAACAATATCAATAAAGCTTGGATATATGACGACTACTTAACATCACGTCTGACTTGGCCTTTTCTGGTATATGATTTGAACTTTACTCATCACTTCCGTTCTCAAGCTCTAATACATTTCTGTACCAAATTTCATCAAGATCGGTTCAGTGGTTTAAGCTTGAAAGCGTAACATACAGACAGAGTTACTCTCACATTTATAATATTAGTATGGATCATTGATTAAGTTACAGTAACCGATTTAAATAGGAAAAAAATGAATCTGTCTAGACGGTGGGACTCGAACCCACGATCTTTCCCTTACAGAGGGAATGCTCTGACCACTGAGCCACCGAGCCACACCTGAAGCTATCCAAATTCTCCTATACTACCGGTCTTATCTTAATCGATTTCAAAAGTTAGCATAGTAAATGCTTCAAAATTTCATTCATTTGTCTAGACGGGGTTTGAACCCGCTATTTTTGCCTTACAGGGGTCTGGGACCACAATGCAACCAGACCACGCCCTAACTAATTCCAATTACACCTATATTCGATTTCAATATTTAGCATGAAACATTTTATTCAATAAATAAAAATATAATAAGATACAGTATTATTATTTTTTTACGTATGAACGTTATTCGTATTACTTTGTGCGTCTGAGGTACGTGCATAAGACTTGCTTTTACGAGGGAAGACATGAGTACTTAAAATATAATTTTAGAAGTAGGCTCCGATGTCTCCCCGTCCTAGGGGAGACAATAGGGCTGAAGAAATCCTGATGTCTCCCCTAAGGGGGCCAACAGGGCAGACACGAGGCCAAAATCGACTTACGACGTGACAGTATTTCTAAACTTCTTGGCAAACTTCGTGATATGATAATTAACTCACGATGCGTAAAGCGCAGTTTTATGATCCTCAGGTGGTAAGCGCGAGGTATATACCAGCAGCGCGATAATTTATCTATTTTATTTAAAAAAATAATTCCAGTAATAAAATGTCAAAATTAATTATCGATCTAAAAGCAAAAACCGTCACAATGTGCTAAGGTCACCAATATCCGATGTTGTTATCAAATTTACATTCTTGAACTTTTTTTAATGTAACTAAGGTGGCAGACAAGCACACGGCCCACCTGATGGCAAGTGGTTATCGTGGCCTATATGAACGTGTGTAACACCAGGGGAGTCACACTCGTGCTGACGATCTTGTAAACGCAGAGAGTTTCGCACTGACAGCACAAAAGCTCTCCAGTGAGCTCTGGCTACCCTACTCACCGCAACAAAACACGAGGTTATTATGGCCGCGGTATTCTTGTAGGGCGGAGGTACTTTAGTACGAGAATATAGTTTTTGAGAGGTCGACATCCATTGTACATTAAATTGTATGGCTTGTTCTATATATCTTGGACTTAAATTACTATACTGAAAGACTCTGGCGCGCGCGGATTGTTTTAAAATACTCTATGCTTGATAAATTTGAGCTCGTTCACCGTCATAGCGCACCGTGCTATCCCCAAGAGATATGCAAGAAACGTATTCTGCGCGTATAGAGCACATTAACGAGCAAAAACGGCAAGTATTGGTGTAGAGGGACCCCCCTCCCGAGGAGGACCAGACCGATAGGGATGGCCCTGGGTCAGCCGGGGTGCGAGGGATATGTCGCATGACAACCTCACCTTCGGCCTAGCACATCGACCCACAGACGGCGTGCGGTTCAGTCGGTTCGCGTCCGACATAACCTCCCTCTCTGGCTCCGGAGGAGGGGGGGGGGGGGGGTGTATCGGTGGGGACTTCCCACACGAAAAAAAAGTATTGGTGCACAATAAAGTATCTAGAGAATTAACTTTGAACATATATTTATTACGAGTACTGGCCCTCAGGTTAGTTTTCACTTAACTCTTCAGTACGCACAAGGAACGTAACACTAAAACGCCTAGTTAAAAAAATAAAACTACTTAGGCCTGAATGAAAAAACACATTCAAACAATATTTGTATTTATGTAAAACAAAAAGAAATTTGAATGTTTAAATACTATTTTCAATAACATAGTCTTAGTCCTAAAAATAATAACTAATATTTTTTACAAATAAATACATTGTCTTCTTTTATATGTCTATTTCAAGAAGTTTCTAAATGGTTTGAAAACAGAATTGGACCCGATAGAGGGAGTTGTTGTCGATATATGCATTACTTTTTCGGGCAAGACACCATTTGCACTATTTTCTAGTCATTAAATTATAATATTTGTTGTTGACTCCCACAGGGAAGTATACTGGCTCCTACTTCATTTAACATACAAACGACAAGCCAAAAACACCTGGCATTCTTCTAAGGATCACCAGGGCCTTTCTCGTAGGTACCAGTTGAAATTGGTACTAGCAAGTTCAAGTTATTGGCGTATATGATAACCACAGTTGAGGAACGCTTTCCACAAACTTTGACTGGGGTCATCAATCATAGATTATAGATTATAAGAAACTCATTTCTCTCGCAACTTCGGGTCGCATGTTTGACTGCACATCTTTTCAAGTCTTTTCAATATTAAAAAGCCTCGATAATTAGATCCCTTATAAAGGTTTCTAAAGACCCATTTCACAACTATCAGCAATGGTAAAATATGTAAAATAGTAAATCGTTTGAATACAGATTAAGTTATAGGATATTTTTGAACAAAATTCTTTGGACGACTTGGCTATTGCCTTCGAGGTTGATAAAAATGGGGGTAGTCTGGTAAAATAAATAATTTTATTATATATTGACTGGTGAGTTGTCAGACTGGACACTCGATTTGTCTTTTTGTTTCTTGTGCCAATTGTGATGGTGTTTCAAGGAGCCCGACGATATAAACCTCTTATTGCAAATCTTACAAGGGAAGTGTTTCACTCCCGTGTGCCTCAACATGTGCTCTTTCAAATCAGCAAGTTGAAAATATTTCTTGTTGCACTCTTCACATTTAAATTTATTCGGATCCTCAGTGTGTTTCTTCTTCATGTGAGTATTGTAGTAAGGCCGCCACGTAAACGTCTTCCCACACAATTCACAAGTGATAATTTTAACCTTTTCCTTGTGTTTCTCCCGCACATGGAAGTGCCTTGCATATTCTCCTGGAAACCGTTCTTCACAGTACCAGCATTTGAATTTAGGTGCCTGATGATGAACTAAGTCGGTATGCTTTTTTCTATATTTCTCTAGACTAAACACTTTTGCGCATAAGTCACAGGGGTATTTACCAACATCGTGAATCTTTTTATGTTGTTTCAACCTATTGGCCGCTAAAAACGTATCGCCACAGTCATCGCACATATAATTATTATAATGCGCATTCATATGTCCATCTAACTGCATGTAATTAGTAAAATTCTCCTTACAGAGAGCACAGTTAAGTTCATTTCCCAACACGTATGGAATAGCTCTGGTGTACGCTTGGTCCAGAGTAATTTTGTGACGCTCTTTCAAGTGTTTGAACATTTCATTCCAATTTGATATAGGCAAACAACACACAATGCATATCAAGTTCTCGATATCTAGCTTTACGGTTTCGTTCATCCAGTGTGGTCGTAACGCGTATTCCAGTTTCATTGTTCTGTCTGTAACGTGTTGTGATCTCGTGTGTGTTCTGAGCTCATCTGCGTCCTTTAAAATAGGGCCATCGGTGCAGTATGCGCAGCAGTACCGATTCGCTTTGGACTTATATGGAGTGGCGTTCGTATACGTTAGAATTGTTTTAAGTTCCTGAATGAGTAGGAACATTTTTTCTCTGTTAACTGTTTTCTCGTCGAAGGATTCGGCTTGTTCTGTAACGATAAATAAAGGAGACGGTATAGATGAAATCGGCTTTTGATTTATAATTTCTTGAGGCTCTTAGCTATCCGGCAACAGAGATTAATGTGGAGTCCCACTCCCAGCAGTATACGCACAATGAATGTGTTGACAAAACGCAAAATAAATATTGCAATTATAATATTTATTATATTAGACTATTCATGAGAATCCTGACGCAGATCATTAGTCTTCATGAATATGTGTGCGACATCATAATAATATTATTATATAGATCTTGTAGCTGATAAATCTGATCTATATATTGTAATAAATAAGCTGATAAGTCAACTTGCACGAAACTTTTAGTTATGTAAAACTTGCACTGCAATAAATACAATAATTGGTAAATATTCCTGCACTATTTGAAACTTCGCACGAAATCAATTAGTTATATTGCAATAATGAACAACTTAAAAGTAAATTAAATTAGATTTAATAACAAAATGTAAACTTAAAATTATTTGCCCCAAAAATATACATTTTCGATTTATCAACTAATTCAGGAATTGGATAATTTAAATTAAAAAATAATAATAAATCAGTCAAGATTTACATTCTTTTTATTTATTTAAATTTGATTAACTTTCACTATCTTTTCATATTTCATTTTTAAGGCGCCCACTCACTAACAGTTTACCGGACGACGGCCGGACGATATAAATCTGTCAGTTAATCGCAATAACCCACACACTCACAGTTTCGTTAACGATTTTGGACTGACGACTAATACGATCCGATAGTGTGTGGCCGCCGAACGATCCCGGACAGTTCTAGGCCGGATAGTAGTCTTAGGCCGTCAGGGCGAACGAGCACACATTATCAGGCACTCGGCCGGCGGCCTGTCGACCAACGTCTCGTGTCAGCATTTTTACGTAATAACCTCAGAATAACACAGTGAATTAATTTTATTCTTTTGTCTGAAGTAACATTATGATGACATGTACCTACATCACTAGTTTTTACTTAGATTTTATTCATTTTATGTACATAATCGTCTATATTTCTTATGCACATAGTCCGTAAGGTTCAAAATAGCTAACGCCTATTTCTCACAATGATTAGCACGTACTTATATAAGAATAACGTAGTGCAAGTTATTTTGAACCTTATTGTCATCACAACACATCTAGTTTTTTTTCTTATATTCGTGATCAGCGGATCGTTTATTTATGCGAAAAAACATGTAATTAAGAAAATGTCAATAAGGTCGAAAATCGCTTGCATTGTTTCGTAGTCTCTATGTAACTGATATCAGACCATTACCGGCAGGCGATCGTACGACGTAAAACTGACGACTCACAACCGCTAGTGTGTGGTCGCAAAACTGACAACAGGGAATTGCCGGCAGGCCAAAACCGCTTTAGTGTGTGGGCGCTATCAGCTTAGGACTGCAGGCCGCCGGACAGATCAGAAACTGCAGGCGGACTGAAGGCAGACTGTTAGTGAGTGGGCGTCTTTAGTATCACTTAGGTGGCAGGCAAGCCCACGGCCCACCTGACAGAAAGTGGGTACCCGTGGCCTATGGACCGAGTGCAACGCTAGGGGAGTCACATTTGTGCAGTCGACATATTTATGAAGTACTTTGCGGTTTATTATTAAGTTATTTAGTTATTTGCGTTGACACGCACATCATATATTCACGCCTATAAATCCTTGGAGGGGTACGCGGAGGCGCATTAACATAACATCACCATATCGTAAGCTTTGACTTCCAGTCTTACGTGACAGGAGGCAAGCCTATTGGCTTCAAGCGGGCACTTGGTCGGCTTTAGACTGTGGGATGGAGAACATTCCTTCCTATTCTGTAGTCGCCTTCCATAATATTGACGGGAACTAATCTATAGGATAATTGTTGAAAATAAAATTTATCCATTTATTTACAAAAAAAATTATCCATTTATTTTTAAATCAAATTATTTATAACTTTTAACTTATTTATTCATTTTAAACTCCATCAAATTCCCCAGCGTGTTTATTTCTCATATGTTGCATCCAAGCGCATTTCTGGACGAATGCCCGCTCACATATCACACATTTGAACCTCCTATCATTTTCGTGTATCCTCATATGAGCTCTCAGAACCTTTTTCGTACTATACCACTTAAGACACACACCACATTGGAACTCTCTCGCCCCAGTGTGCGTGATCATATGCATTTTCAAACCATTTCTATAGCAAAATCCCTTCCCACATACATCGCAAACGTGCCGTTTCACCATCAAATGGTACGACTTCGTATGGCACCTTAAACCCCTCTGGCTGTTGTATTTCTTCCCGCATGCTTTACACTCAAAGGATGGCATCTTGACTCCATGTACAGACGCTTCGTGCAACGTTTTCTCCTTATGATCTTTAAATCTTTCATCACAATAACCACATTTTCTAGTTCTAGATTCCTTAATATGTACGATTCGTTCGTGCGACATCATTTTGACTCTTGCGTCAAAAACTTTTGAGCAATACGAACAGGTAAAGATACCAGTATTGTGACGCATAATATGCGTTTTCAACGACATTTTGTTGATAAAACCTCGGCCACAAACATCGCAAAAGACGTTACGATAATGCTCAGTCATATGCTCGGTAAGATGCTTGAAATAAGGGAACTGTCGAGAGCAAATAGCGCATTGGAGGTACTCCGTGTCGAATTTATAAGGAATTATGTAGTTCGTCGTGTCTAAATACATTTCTTTAAAATGAATAACATTTAAATGTTCGATAAATTCATTGAGGAACTCGAATTTCCCGTCGCAAATATTGCATTGGAGTCCAGTAATATCTAATTTGATGTTAATACTGCCATAGCATTCAGCTTTAATGGCGTCTATCACATCTGAATGCGATCTAAGAGTATGCATTTTTAATTCTGCAGCCGATGCGTTCTGGTACTGACAGTAGTAACAACCGTATCCGATGCCCCAGTGCCCTTTCAGGGGTGTGGCGTTCGAATTTTCTAGAATATGCCGTACGTTATCCTTGAATTTTAAAATAATCCTCCTTTTCGCGGTTTTGCGGGCATTTGTACGTTCTCTTGGCGTCGTCTTAGTAGTTTCGCTTTGTCCATCTACAACAAGAGGATCTTCTTTAATTATTTTCATTTGTTAGCCACGAGTTCACTGTTTTAGCCAAGCTTAGCCAGTAATTCAGTGTTTTAGTCACGGATTCATTATTTTAGCCACCGATATGACATGTCATATACTTTTATAGTACGTAGACATGGCGTTGCTGAACGTTGACGCAAAATATATCTCAAATAATGCTGGATTATGAAACCTTAATGCCGAGAATTCTTAAAGCGTCAAGTTTCTTGCTTTAGTTTCATACAATTCATTTTATCATTGCATATAAGCAATGTTTTTCAAGACTACGTAATTTTCAATATTTTCTGAGGTCATTCCCATTCAGGGATAACAATTAGCATGTGTGTTATTCCAGCTATCCAGGAAGGCAGACCCTGAGCTCCGAGGGATCTCGGCTTCAGATGCAATCAGGATAACGTCTAAATGTCGATGTTGAAGACCCAATGTGAAAATATGGCAAAATGGGGCTACATCGACTGGTCGCAAACGTCCTGTAATTGCGGGATCCAATCCCAGTCCACGTCACATTTGCTCTTCTGCTCTCTGTGCCCCTTCACCTGTACTATCTAGGACATTCGTAAAGTACGAGAATACGCTGTGTAACTGTAGCCAATTTTTGGGCAAAAAAAAGTATAATCTAGCCACTATCTTCTACATCCTAGCGTTAATCCCAGTCGCATTACTAATCCAACTGCGGATTTGGCTGACATTTTCCGCGAAGCGAGTGCCATCTCTAGGCGATATCGAAGTATTGCAGTTATAAAGTTGTTTCGGAGGGTAAGATTTTTGGCTCAGTTTTTCGCTCCGAAACGATAGTAAAATCAGCATCTATACTAGAGCTATTGACTCGAAGAGAAAAGTTTCAATAGTCAAGTAACCTCATGGATTCGCCATGAGGTTACTTGACTTTTGACCGAATGTACGTTAAATAAAAATGCGAGAGTATTATTTAAAAATATTTACTATAAAAATATCTTAAAACTGGTATTGATTAATTAGAAATTCATATTTACTATATTCCTAGTGGACAAAAATTTATGTACGTACGTGTCCTACGATTAAGTTTATAAATTTATAAGTTTACTAGCTGTCGCCCGCAGCTCCGCCCGCGTGGAATGCGGTTTGCGGCTATAAAATGAGATGTTAGCTATCCTATCTTTTTAATTTGGACCATATTATAAATGGTTACCAAATTTTATCAAAATCCGTTCAGTACTTTCGGAATTTATCGCGAACATACATCGTGACACGAATTTTTTATCTATGTATATAAGATTTGTAAGCCAAGATTCAATAAGGTATGAAGTGAACATTTTATTCACGGAAAAGTCAACCTTAGCGATACTTGGATGGCATTGATTTTTTTATCAATTCTATTTAAATTATTGCGATATATGGGTACAATGTTGTTTCAAATCATGCATTTATACTCCGTTAGGTTGGGTACTTAGCTAAAGGTAAACAATTTTAATATGTCTATTAATTTGTTTTATTTAAAAGCTCAGTTTATTAATCTTGTTTTGTTTAAAACTCTGTTTAAAAAATAAATTAATAAAAATATAAAACCCGACTGATGCTGAAAAGATCGGAACAAGCTTTATAGCAAGCGGTAGGTAGGTACATATTAATTTTCATCTGGTTTGAGATTTGCAAATGTGTACCCTGCTATAAAGCTTGTTTCGATCTTTTCTGCATCAGTCGGGTTTTTCTTTTAATAATTTATTTTATTTGATGCATTTTATTCAAGACTTATTTATATTTTTGTAATTGTCTTCTAATTTCTATCATTTTGATACCTTGATAAATTTGAGTGAAATTTTTTTTTTGACCACATACATTTTGGCGCCAAAGAACCAACATATGGCTTTTGTTCATATTTTGTGTATTCAAGACTCTTCCTTTTGAGATATGAATCATTGAAATCCGTACGGTGGTTCAGAAGATATGAGGTAATAAAGAATATTACAAACAAACATACAAGATACGCGCGAAAAACATAACCCTTCTTGGCAGTTGGGTAAAAACAAAACGTGACTAAAAACAGGAATCGACCCGCTAGTTTAAGCGGTGGTTTATTAGTTTCTCCTCGTATTTTTAGGTAAGTATCTAACCTAATGGAGTAAGGATCTACCATATTGCAGCCACTGTACTACAAAAAGTGCTATATTCATTGCTTTATTTCGCTACATGTGTATAATTATATTGTTAGCGATTGTGGAGTGTCTGATCAAAAGTCAATATTTTCATATAGTTTTAAAGGAAAAGCAAAAACTGATTGACAATTTTGAGAGTAAATCATAGGATTTATATCTGATTCATTGATGTTATAAACGGTAGATACGTTATGATAGAACATGTTGGCTTTCAAAAATGGCGCAAGCATTAAATATAAAAAAGAATATAGCTACTTACTAATAATATAATACGTCACTATTATTAATTTATATTATAATTTTTTATCTATTTTAATACTTATTTATATAAAACTATTATAAAGATTTTTTCCGTAACACACTGTCGCGTCGCTGATTGGTGCTTAAACTCAAAATTTTACACATTATTAATTTGAAACAGTTTTTGAAGGTTTGGCAGATTTTTATAGTTGTTTTGGAGCGAATGATTTTGGGCATAGATTCTATAGCAAATTCGACAGGAGGTATTGATTAACAATTTATTTTGTATAATAAACACATGGGAATATAAATAAAATATATGGGATAATGTACAGATGAACATAATAATGTACAAAGTTTATTTAAAAAAAATCCTAATCAATACTTCAAAACGATTTTGCTATAGAGATTCTGCCTAAAATCATTCGTTCTAAAACAACTATAAAATCAGCCGGTAGATACAATATAATAATTTTACTTGTCAAAGCTGGATATGTTTCTCAAGATCAGAAAAAATGTTTTAAGATGTACAATTATTGGTTTTTGTTCAAACACTCCACAATGTATGATATCATGTCTGATATTTCCGTTGAAATAAGAGAGAAAAAAAAACGCAACGTGTGAGCCACTCCCTACCCACGAACAGACTAAGCTACATTGCGATATTTGAAAATGCTCGCTCAATTATTGGACATTTTATTAATTTTCTTTACATCTCTCATGTTCGGTAAGTAGGTCCTTATTACCCCCAAATGGGGCTTGTAGGTGACCAATTAGCGCTCTAGGGTAATAATGTAGCTATAAAGGCCCTAGGGCGGTAAGTAATTAAAAAAAAAAACCACTTTACTCTTTCAAAAAGTTCGCGTACATCTAACCGTCATACTGGCAATAGACATCATGCATTCAGCCCAATGACAAAAGAGGTCGCTTCGCTAGTCAGCCTTGTCTTCGTATGAGTTTAATAGGCATCAATTTTAAATATCGAATGGCGAAGCTCAATTTCGTTCTTGAAAAAAAAATTTTAAAAAAGGAGATGAAAAAAGGCGGGAATGGAAATCTTTTATTATTAACATACCCAAGACAACAATCTCATAATACCGAATAACTTTTTACAACACCCTGACATTGGCAAGTTGTGGCAACACACAGAAGCCAGTCTCGACAAGAATTGAATTGAACATACCCAAAAAACTCCTGTCCCTAAAATTTGAAAATTGTTCTCATTTCACTATAAATTTTAACTAACAAAATGTTTTACTCTTGTAATGCCGGTTTTTTCTACTTACCTCACAATCGAGATGTAAAGCAGAGTAGTTAGCTCGGGTGTAAGCATCAATTGCACCCTCGAACTATAGGCGCCCTCGCTGCGCTCGTGCGCCTAAATATCTCGGGCTGCAATTGATGCCTTACAGCCCTTGGCTACTAATCTACTATTATCTACTCTGATACTTTAATACAAAGATTATACAATTGAAATCAAAACTCTTATGCCAAATATTACGCACAGGCCAAAAAAAAGTTTTATTACGATACAGGTCTTGTATAGCCTATATAATTAAATAACTTTTCAATCATAACGATACACCTATATCAAATCCATCTGGACTGAACCTCTACTTTAAAAAAGAATCCGCAGATTAGGAAGAAAAAAAAAACACGCATGCGCAATCGATGTTTGCGCCTTGGTGCCAATATTTTACATTTAAATTAAACAAAGTTTGGTTTTGTTTGTAAAATAAATTGGTTTATGTATTAAAGTATGAGAGTAGATAAAGTAGTGTATGACACTGTTCATAACTTGGTCTTATAACACTCGGGTGATACTATAAAAAAACTCGCCTACGGCTCGTTTTTTTAAAACACACCTCGTGTTATAAGAACCCTTATTATGCAACAGTATCATAAACTACTATTATGAACAGAGAACTAATAGAATAAATTATAGTGATGATTTTAAAGCAATATATCACTACATAATATAAAATAAAGTCGCTTTCTCTGTCCCTATATCGCCTTGTATGCTTAAATCTTTAAAACTACGCAACGGATTTTGATACGGTTTGTTTTTATAGATAGAGTGATTCAAGAAGAAGGTTTATATGTACAATACATGTTTAATATAGTAGAGGGTGCAGCGGAAACGGGATCTGACGCCACGCGGGCGGAAAAATATTGGCGGTACAAAGTTCGCCGGGTCAGCTAGTAATTTAATAAAAATAAATTAAACCAAGTGTATGTACGCTCATAACTTACGAACTACTACACCAAATTGGATAATTCTTTTTGTTTTTGTTAGTTACCGCGTGGCCAAGGCTTTTATAAAAACGTGCAGCGGAAACCGGCTCTAAATTCCACCGATTCCACGCGAGCAAGAAAAATATGGCGACACGAAGTTCGTTGGATCACCTAGTAATAAAAGACCATCCCTATTATACAATCTTTCCGTGTTTACTTCTCATATGCACTTTAAAAGCAGTCCTATGCACAAATGCACGTTCGCAACTGTCACACTTGAATCTCCTATCGTTTAAATGTCCCCTAACATGCTGATTCAAACTACACCTCGTGCCAAAAGACTTGTTGCACATGTCGCATTTAAAATCCCTAGACTTCGTATGCGTTACAGTATGCGATCTCAACTCGATACGAGAAAAGAATGCCATGTCACAGTACGAACATTTATGCGGCCTAAGCATCAAATGAAAACGTTTTCGATGCGTCATCAAAGAACTTTGACTGTTATAAGATTTGTTACATGCTTGACAATTGAACACGGGAATTTCAGCACCGTGGATTTTGGATTCGTGATTTTGTACCAAGTCTTTAGTCGAAAATCTTTCGTCACAAAAATTACATTTTCGTGTTTTATTTGACAAAGTGTGTGTCACACGCTCGTGAACACTTCTTTTAGGTTTTGTGTCGAATACTTTAGGACAATGTGAGCATTTGAAAACACCGCTTTTATGTCTGTAAGAATGTGTTTGCATAGATTGTTTGTTTATAAAAGATCTTTCGCATACAGGGCATTCGTAATTTCGGTAATGTTCGCTCATATGTTCGGATAACAGCTTGAAATATTTGAATTGTTTGTTACATTTGATGCATTGAAGTGAGTTAGATTCAAATTTAAATGGTATCATATGATTTTTGATGTCTTTGTGTATGTTTTTATTATGAATTTTGATTAAGTGTTCAGTGAAAAATTCTAGGCTATCTATACTTAATTCACATAAATTACATTTGAGATTAGTAATATCTAGTCGTATAACAAGATCTGAAACATATTTAACTTTTATAACATCATCTCCTATATCGTTATGTGCCTCTAAATTATGTAATTTCAGTTCTGAAGGTATTTCTTTTTGTACATTACAAAAGCAACACGAATATCCATTCCCCCAGAATCCTTTGATCATTGTAGCGTTCGAACATTCTAGAATGTTCCTTATATTGTCTCTATGTTTGTTCATTTCGTTGACGTCATTCTTTTCGCATTCTTTATTGTCATTCTTAAATTTAGCATCGACTATAGCTTTGTATTTAGTTCTGACTTGATCTGCGTTTACAGGAATACCGATCACATCACTTCTTTCACTTTTTATATTCAAAAACAGCTCTGCTAAACTATCTTTTTCTTTATCGGCTTCATCTTTTGGTCGCAACTCTTCTACTTTAATCTTTTTTGTTTTAATTTTCTTTATTATTTTAGTTTTTAGTTTGTCTGCACGGAATACAGTGGTTTTTTTCCTCGCTATCGTTTTTATGGTATCCAATTTGTCTTTTTCGGTTGTAGTATTGCCTTTCTGGTCATCTACAACAAGAAATTCATATATTGTAGGACATTCTGTGTTATTCTTGTTTATGTGTTGAACGAGATTGTTGATTTATTTTTATATGTGGTCCAGTGCAGTTAGTGATATTGTAACTCTTCCAATATACTTCTGACTAGCCTGAGTGGCGTGGCAGTAGTGAACGTGCCGCTACGTAGAAGTCGCGATTCGATTCCCGCTCAGTGCAAATATTTGTATGCATGAATATGACTATTTGCATTGGTCTGGATATTGGATGTGTCTATGTATAATATGTTTTTTTACAAAAAAAAGTATATAAGTATGTATATCCGCATTCTAGAGCCAATAACACAAGCTAGTTAATCTATGCTTACTTTTGGTCTAGATAGCGCTGTGTAGAATGTCCTAGAATATTAACTTATTCATTTATTTGATGTAGGTTCCATGATAGCATTAGCGAGCCCTTTAACTCGATTACTGCCGGCTTCCCAATGGGTCGCATGATGTATGACAAACTATATCAGGGGTCCCTTCGTTACTGCAAGATAATTTACCTTTCCCCTAGGATTCCCCGAGTGCTATTACTTATTAACTGCCTAGCACATCGACCCACAGACGGCGTGGGGTTTAGTCGGTTCGAGTCCTACATAACCTCCCCCTTCGGCTCCAAAAGGGGGGGGGGGGGTTATCCGTGGGAATTTCCCGCACGTTTCGTTTTGTTTGTACTTAAAGACCTTGGATTGCCAAGCGCTTCAGTAAGCTCTTTACTAAATCGAATATCAAAAGCGGCATTGATAGGATCTTACCAAATATGGATAGGTGGGGGAGGGGGGGAACACTACTGACGATGGAGTAAGCGCTGATGCATCACAAGGTGGCCACCCTAAACCTACATCTGGGTCGCAAGTCCCAGTCGCCGTCACGTTGTTCCTCTCTGTACAACGCTATGGACCCGGCGACTGCACGGTGAATCCATTGAGTGCTGAGAATCGGATTACATTCCAACGTCTACGTTCAGAATCATTCATAGCTTGATATATGGTCAAATTAAATACTTATTGTTTTTTTTTATTTCACTTAGGTTGCTTGCAGACAAGCACACAGCCCATCTGATGAAAAAGTGGTTACCGTGGCCTATGGACGTGTATAATACTAGGGTTAGGTTAACTTTTATAAGGTTTAGTAACTTTTGAAATTGCACATTTTGAGCCGGGAGGCAAATTCTCCCAGTTCTCCACAAATTAAAGTATCTAAATAAGGTGTTTTGAAATCATTAAGGCCTAAAGGAAGCTTTTAGCAGTAGTACTTGTATGGCGAGCGTGCCTGGCAGTGTACAGTCAGTGGTAGGGGAGCCCAAGCGGGGATTTCGGGATTTACTAAAGCGCGGCAGATTAATATACAGCGGGATACCTTGTACCCGGTTAAGTACCTCCACAAAACATGTGGCCCATATATAAGGCCGCCCGTGAAGGATACAGGATCAGGTTAGTAAAAAAAAAATGACCATCAGAAATTCTCGAGCGCGTCAGATTAAGGTAGGGTGAGTTAATTACATCCTAAAAAGTGTATATTCCACTAATCTGACAATTTGAGAGTGACGTAAAAAAAGGGGAGGGCAACAAAGTTGTAAAAAAAAACGTCATCTCGACATTCTCGAGCGTAGCTAAACTTTTTTTTATTTTGAAGGAAATAATTCAAGTATAATGAAAAATGTATAATCTGACGATTTCCGCGAGCCGAAATAACAAAAATTCGTCGATAAAGTTAAATGCGTGCAGCTGCGTGATGCCTACATTTCCTTCTCCGCGTTTCTAAATAAAAAGAATAGAAAACTAAGAAAACTTAAAATTTTTAAACAATTCGGGAAGTTATTGGTTTTACCCCGTTTTGCGAAAATCGAGTTTTCATCAGATCTTGACGTTTTAAGGTCATAGAAAGCTTCCCTGACTACCTCCGTGATTTTGTCACTATGTCTGTATGTATGTGTGTGTATGTGTGTATGTGTGTGTGTGTGTGTGTGTGTGTGTGTGTGTATGTGTATGTGTGTGTGTGTGTGTGTGTGTGTGTGTGTGTGTGTGTGTGTGTGTGTGTGTGTGTGTGTGTGTGTGTGTGTGTGTGTGTGTGTGTGTGTGTGTGTGTGTGTGTGTGTGTGTGTGTGTGTGTGTGTGTGTGTGTGTGTGTGTGTGTGTGTGTGTGTGTGTGTGTGTGTGTGTGTGTGTGTGTGTGTGTGTGTGTGTGTGTGTGTGTGTGTGTGTGTGTGTGTGTGTGTGTGTGTGTGTGTGTGTGTGTGTGTGTGTGTGTGTGTGTGTGTGTGTGTGTGTGTGTGTGTGTGTGTGTGTGTGTGTGTGTGTGTGTGTGTGTGTGTGTGTGTGTGTGTGTGTGTGTGTGTGTGTGTGTGTGTGTGTGTGTGTGTGTGTGTGTGTGTGTGTGTGTGTGTGTGTGTGTGTGTGTGTGTGTGTGTGTGTGTGTGTGTGTGTGTGTGTGTGTGTGTGTGTGTGTGTGTGTGTGTGTGTGTGTGTGTGTGTGTGTGTGTGTGTGTGTGTGTGTGTGTGTGTGTGTGTGTGTGTGTGTGTGTGTGTGTGTGTGTGTGTGTGTGTGTGTGTGTGTGTGTGTGTGTGTGTGTGTGTGTGTGTGTGTGTGTGTGTGTGTGTGTGTGTGTGTGTGTGTGTGTGTGTGTGTGTGTGTGTGTGTGTGTGTGTGTGTGTGTGTGTGTGTGTGTGTGTGTGTGTGTGTGTGTGTGTGTGTGTGTGTGTGTGTGTGTGTGTGTGTGTGTGTGTGTGTGTGTGTGTGTGTGTGTGTGTGTGTGTGTGTGTGTGTGTGTGTGTGTGTGTGTGTGTGTGTGTGTGTGTGTGTGTGTGTGTGTGTGTGTGTGTGTGTGTGTGTGTGTGTGTGTGTGTGTGTGTGTGTGTGTGTGTGTGTGTGTGTGTGTGTGTGTGTGTGTGTGTGTGTGTGTGTGTGTGACTGGCTTATAACTTTTGAACGACTAAATTATTAATCAATTTTTTATCGATCAATTTCAAAAACTAATCCGCCTTTGAGCTTGAAAAACCACGTCGATCGCCACCAAGCTGGTCAAAAGCGGTTGATTCGTCCGAGAGATATCGTGAACGAAAGAAACCCAAAAAAGTGTTTTTTTCGTGATTACTCCGAAATTTGTGGTTCGATCAATTAAAATTGCAAAATTACTTATGAGGCAATGGACGCAGTTTTACTTTATAAAACTGCGTCGAATGCCGCCAACCGCGTGAAAATTGCTTGAGCCATTCAAAAGTTATTGCGGTTTGAAAATTCCAAAAATAGTGTCCGCCAACCGCGTGAAAATTGCTTGAGCCATTCAAAAGTTATTGCGGTTTGAAAATTCCAAAAATAGTGTTCTATGAAACTTCTATCAGACTTTCGAGCTGGGAGAGCTCAAATGCATAGAAATATTATTTCTTTGAACTCAGCGAGCTCAAAATATCACATAAATTATATTTTGAGCTCAAAAATGTCATAAGTACAATTTTAAGCGCCCAGGAATGGAATTAGCGGGAAGTTGCAGGGATGGCCTTTAAGGTGAACCGTTTTTCTAATTTTTTTTTGTCAGATCAGGCGAATCCCTCTAGATCAGGGGTCGGCAAGTATTTTTAGGTGGGGTCCAGATAATGTGGGTAAATATTAACGAGGTCCAGAAAGAAAGCAGATAATTATTAAGTCCTATTTATTTATTATGTTTGCTTCAAGTCGAATTCTGAATTGTAAAACACAAGAAGACACAGTACTTCAATATCCAGATTTTTCAATAAATAATAAGTTTATACTGCAAACTGATGCCTCCAAACACTCATTAGGAGCTGTTTTGTATAACTATAATAGAAAACCAATAGCGTTTGCAAGTAGAAATCTAAATAAAGCGGAACATAACTATCCCACTGTGGAAATGGAACTGTTGGCGATAGTGTGGGCCGTTAAACATTTTCGTCCTTATTTGTATGGTCGAACTTTTATAATTCAAACCGATCATAAACCTCTGATATATTTATTTGGGATGCGAGATCCATCTAGTCGTCTCATGAAATTTAGACTTTTACTCGAAGAATACGATTTTACGGTAGAATATGTGAAAGGTTCAGAAAATATTCCAGCTGATGCGATGTCACGATTGCCTGTCACATCAGCAGATTTAAAAACAATGCACGAAAGCATTATCACTGTAATGACTAGGTCTAAATGTAAAGAATTGCGTGATAATCAGATATCTCCGAGTGCTATGATTCCTACTAACGATTGGCCTGCGCAACCAAGAGTTGTAGAAATTCATAGTAAACCGAGGAAATCTGTTGAACTTAAATTTTTGGACAACTTTAAACTAAATAACCTACGTAGGGCTAACGCATTCGAATTAGAAAATAATGTGTTTAGTTATTCGTCATCAAGAATGACATTGTTTATAAAGAATCCAGTATCCCAATCGCAACTGACGCCAGCCGCTTTTGTGAGGGAACTGAGAAATTTCTGTGAGAAAATAGATGTGCACGAGTTAGTTTTTATACGATGTAAGATGTATGATGATTTTATACAAAAAATGATTAGCGAAATAAAATCATATGATAACTGGTCCGGACCACGATTATGTATTTTGAATAACGTGAAAATAATTCAAAATAAAGACGACCAAAAAGTAATATTAAATGATTTTCATCTTCTACCAACTAGTGGCCACGCTGGTATAAGACGAATGTATAATAATATCAAGAAATATTATTTTTGGCCAGGTCTTGAAAATGACGTATCAGCATTTATTAAGAAATGTGGACACTGCCAGAAGCAGAAGCATAGTTCTCATTATGTGCAAGAGCCTATGGTTATCACCACCACTGCCAATTCGGCAATGGAAAAGATTTTTCTTGACGTAGTAGGTCCTTTGGATAAGGATAATTATAATAACTCCTATATTTTAAGCATTCAATGCGAGTTAAGCAAATACGTAGAAGCGTATCCTATGATGACTAAAAGTTCTGAGGAGATTGCCAAGAACTTTGTTAACAATTTTATACTGAGATTTGGGATACCAGCTAGGGTTGCAACTGATAGGGGTACAGAATTTTTATCATCAATTTTTAAAGATACTTGTACACTACTGAATATAACTACTTTAAACTCTACCGCATATCATCATGAAACAATAGGATCCTTGGAGAATACCCATAAAAATTTAGGTAATTTCTTACGAATTCAAACTAATAATCATTCAAATTCATGGAGTTCATGGCTACCATTTTGGTGTTTTGCTTACAATACGTCAGTTCATACTTCTACCAAATTTACACCTTTCGAACTATTATTTGGAAAAAAATGTAACATTCCCTCCAATCTGACTCAAAATACAATAGATCCTCTTTACAACTATGACAGTTACCCCCTTGAGTTAAAGTTTAGGTTACAAACATCGCAAAAAGAAGCGTTTGAAAACCTGTTACAAAGTAAATTACAGCGAAAACAGAAACATGACCTTAACTGCAATCCCATTACGTATAAAGAAAATGACTTAATTTTAGTGAAAAATGAAACAGGTAATAAACTTCAGAATATCTATAACGGGCCATATTTAGTAATCAAAGATGTTGCACCAAATGTTGAAATATTAAAAGATAATGGTAAAACTGATTTAGTACATAAGAATAGAACTAAGTTATACAACTCATAACTATGTTTATTATTATTGATGTATTAACTAAAATTGTATGCTGCTATATTGTCAGCGTAATATCTTTTAAAGTCTTTTGACGCATTTGTTTACTTTCGTGTGTTATACTTTTAATTGTGTGTTATTTTGAAGTCTATTTACATTTGTTTTACTTATATTTTGTGTGTTATTTTAAACGATACATTGTATCCATATTATACTATCATTATAATGTACATCTATTTAGGTACAAAGATGTACCAAATGTCATTTTAAATGGTTAATATCATAATAAAATAATATTGTATTAATTATTTTATTTTTCCTTTCGGGAAAGGTGTAGTGTATAAGCTATGTCAGCATAATCCATTGTACACTTTAGATATATACTAATGATTATTCAATAAATATTCAGTTATTACTCAACAGTCAGAGCGTTTCATTCGATCTAGTATCCCAACCTTACAAATGTGAGAAACTACACCGACGGTCTTGAGCCAGATTTTTATACTTTGGTTCTCGAGAGGAACAGCAAATTTGCTGGGTCAACTTCAAATGGCGATTTCAACAATACATCAATAGACAATCAATAAACTGTACAACACATAACAATATTTGGCGATCCGAGGTTCGTCCTTTCGCGGTCCGCAAACGGACCGCGGACCGCCTGTTGCTGACCGTTGCTCTAGATAATCGTCAGATTATGAGACAGTACGTTTAGAACATAAAGATGAACCATATATATCTTAATCTGACGAGCTTGAGTATTTCAAAATGGCAATTTTTTTTTTGCATATTATGAAAATGGCCGCGAGTTTGCGTCCCATCGAAATCGTCAGATTAGTGAATGAGAGCTTTTTTTTGGTGCACTTAACACTCCCTTAGAAAATCTGACGCGCTCGATATTTTTTTTTTTTTCATTTTCAACCCTTAAATCCAACCACCCGCATCATGCAAACGATCAGATTAACATACGTACATTATTAAAAATACATAGGGCATTGATGCTATCAATATCTGACGCGCTCGAGGATGTCCATGCAACAGTTTTTTTTTTACATATTTAAAAATCGATAGCCGCTTCCCCCACAGATGTAAAGGTATATATCATATAACATTTTTTTCTTCTTATCATCTAAGCTTTGCATCCCAATAGGTCTCTACGACGCTCGAGTAAATCCCCATTTAGCCTCGTGGGCACCCCTACTACAGCCTTAAGTTGATTAACACTAACATATTTACAAATCTTTTATAAAGTTGTATGTAAGTATTCATTTTTCATGTTATATGTAGTTTTGTAGTCCCCATAGCATTAAGTAAATATTTTTGTTCAATTTCATTAAATTATGAGAGGATTAGCAACCACAGTGATCAATAAATTAGAATTTGTTAAGCTACTTTTGGAGTTGACTGTACGTAGAATAAAGAAATGTGACCTGTGCCCCGAGCACGAATAATATTCAAATTCGCAATATAAACGTTACGAAAGAACGGAGCTCTGCGATTGGTTCGCAATCGACAGGCGGCCAATCGCCTTACTTCGTTCTCTGGACACGTTTAAATGACAACAATAGACAGCCTCCGTGGCGCGGCGGTAGTGAACGCGGCCGCTAGGCAGGAGGCGCGAGTTCGATCCCCGCTCAGTGCAAATATTTGTATGTATGAATATGTATATTTGCATTGGTCTGGGTGTTTCTATGTATAATATGTATGTATTTACGACAAAAAAAAAGTATCTGTGGCGATACCACATATCTAAGTATGTTTATCCGCATTCTAGATTCCATAACACAAGCTAGTTAAGCTATGCTTACCATGGGTCTAGATAGCGTTGTGTGAAATGTTGTGGAATATTTATTTGTTTATTATTATTATTACGAATTGATATATTATTCGTGTTCGGGGCACTGATCAAAAAATAATTTTCACATGCAGTTTAAAAGCATTCATTAAATCTCATAATACATAATATTTATAATTCACCGCAGTTGATTCGATACAAATCCTGACCATAAGGCGCCGTTTATACTGAAGTGACGTGGTGGGGACGTACAGCGGCGGCGGACAATTTAAGTAACGCAATATAAACCTTGTCGTGTGCAATAACGTCGTTTTTATCTTAGAGGAGATATAGCTATCCGATGTAGTTAACCGCAATAGACGCAGAGATGCACTGTGTATTCGAAGAGCAAAGGCAAGTCTTATGTGGAGTAGTATATTTTGCTTAGCTCCAAAAATATACAATAAGATACCTAATAGTTGGAAACATTTGGGTACTGACATGTTTAAAAGGAATTTAAGGGATATGCTATGTGAGAAGTGTTATTACAGTATTGACGAATTTTTAAATGACACTCCAACACTGACATGAATTATTTTGAATTGTATTGCATGTATTTAATAATTATTTCATTGAATTAAAATGTAAAATTTGTACGCCAGAACCGGCAGAATATGTGATCTTACCCTGTAATGTAAACATCACTTTTTGTACCATATTCAACAAATAAATAACTTTGAACTTTGAACTTTGCGTCCGCGCCTCCAGGCGACGTTCTGCCACTAATGTCAATAACCGCGGTAGCCTAGTGGTATGGGTAATGGACTGCAGAGACGAGGTCTCGGGTTCGATCCCAGGTTTTACCATGGCACACATCAGTGACTTTTCGAAATTATGTTTGTAAAATGTGTGTATTTATCGCAGGTTTATGAGTGCACGGTTAATGGCAATAGACTTGCCACCTATTACATTGGGACCTAAACATAAACTGGCGAAATGTGGGTGCTAGCACCTCTGCCTACCCCTTCGGGGATAAAGGCGTGAGTTTATGTTACATAAGGTTTATATTGAGTTACTTAAATTGTCCGCCGCCGCTGTACGTCCCCGCCACGTCACTTCAGTATAAACGGCGCCTTATGGTCAGGATTTGTATCGAATCAACTGAGGTGAATTATAAATATTATGTATTATGAGATTTAATGAATGCTTTTAAACTGCATGTGAAAATTATTTTTTGATCGGTGCCCCCAACACAAATTTTCCGCCACCGCCATCCCTTCGGTATAAACCGCGGCTTACACGGCAGTTTGTCACCAAATGTCTCGGTAAAAATCACTGTAGCAAAATATATTAATGACAGGTTCTATTAGGGGTTAAAGTATGAAATTGCCGATTTGTACTGACAAATTGAAATTCGTTTTTTTTTTTAATTTAACGTATTTATTTAATCAAAATAATTACCATTATTATCTATACATTGCTGCCATCTAGTAGGAAGGTCATTTATGCCTTTGCGATAGAACTCTGGTGATCTAGATTCGACAAACTGTGTGAAAGCATTTTGTACTGCCTCCTGAGAAGAAAACTTTTTATCACATAGAAAATTGTCCAAATCACGAAAAAAATGGTAGTCTGTTGGAGCAAGGTCTGGCGAAGACGGAGGGTGACTGATAGTTTCTAATTGCAGTTCCTGTAGAGTTAAAACGGTTTCTCGTGCTGTATGAGGTCTCGCGTTATCATGGAGCAATAATGGTGAAGATCGATTCATGAGTCGGGGCTGTTTCACTGCTAGTTTTGCTATCATTGTTCGGAGTTCGGCACAGTAGACATCTGCCGTTATTGCTTGACCAGATCGTAGAAAGCTATAGTGAATAACACCATGCTGAGACCACCAAACAGTTACCATTACCTTTTTATTGGTAAGCTTTGCTTTAGGACACTGTTGTGGCGTTTCACCCGGGGTCAGCCATTGCATTTTTCGCTTACGGTTATCGTAAAGAATCCACTTTTCATCACATGTCACAATTCGATCCAATATTCCTTCATTTCTGTATCGATTCAACAAGGCAACACAAGTTTCAACACGCATTTCTTTCTGCAGATCAGTCAAATCATGAGGTACCCATTTTTCACATTTTTTTTTTATTGATTTGACGCAAATGAGTCAATATTGTTGGTAAGGTAACGTTAAACCATGCAGCTAATTCCTGGGTAGTTTGGCTCGGATCGGCTTCCACCATGTCTTTCAATTCATTGTTATTCACCTGTGTGGACGGCCTTTCTCGTGGTTCGTTCTTCAAATCAAAGTTTCCATCACGAAAGCGTTTAAACCAAAATCGCACGGTGCGTTCATTAGCAGTCCCCTCTCCAAACGCAACATTGATATTGCGAGCTGTTTCTGCCGCGTTAGTTCCGCGTCGGAACTCGTATTCAAAAATCACTCGAATTTTCGAAGTATCCATCTTTCTTGTCTAAGCTGAATAAAAAAACAACTGAAAGTCGATAATCGAATGTTGCACATTTTTAAATGAAGAACTACATAGGTACCATGTGGAAAAAGTTTCACTCAAAAATCTTAAACCATGAAGGTTCTATGTCAATTCGAAGTACCTATTACAATGAAACGGCAATTTCATACTTTAACCCCTATTATTATTTTGACAACAGATTAAATCACAACCCTTAAAATTAATTAACTCATTGATCCAGTTTCCGTATCTTGTTACATATACGAAATTCATTCCCGCCTCACTTCAGGAACCGCAACATATTTTTGATGTTCTAAACATCTTGTATGCACAGAATTAATTCATGTTTGGATCTGCCATGGAGGGCTGTTGGAACTTTTTCGCCAAACGTATTCCAACATTTGCCGTTTGAGCTTGTTGGCACCCAAATGACGCGCCCCACTACCTCCCTCACGCACACAAGCAAATTGATAACGATTGTTGGCGGATTTGTTTGTCAACTCGTCATAATGTAACAGAAAGCGCGAGCGAGCGGACGTCTTGTTCGATACAATATGTCAGCGCTATGCTCGTGTTTATCACGCGACTGGTAGTAAACAATTGACGTTTTACGTAGATGAAGTGGATTTGGTTCCTCTTTAGCTCCGATGATAATGCATTATTATTGTAAGCATAACCATTCAGGGTTAGCTCCATACATAAAACTCTTCAATGGTGAACAACATAGACAATTGGACATCAAGCATTGTGTTAACATTTGAAAAGATTTTTTATAATTATTTGCAAGTGCTTAAATAGTTGACCTTGGCAGGGAACTACCGTAGTGGCAACGTAATTAATGATTGTACCTTTACATGTGTGAAATGAAAAAAAAAAAAAACAATTGTCATCCCTTTTTCAAATTAAGGTTAATCGCCACTGAAATTGCAGCGGCGGGTCGCGGATTTTTTGGGGTAAAATATTATAAACCATTTTGAATCTTATCTATGCGAGAAAAAGATCATAGTCATTTGACAGCGGTCACACGCACCTGCTCGCACTCATTTCTAGTACAAAAGTTTGGCCTCTGCTCTATCAGTGGGGATTGACCCTTAGAAATAAAATAAAATAAAAAACATATTTAGCTTACGCTTACCGTTAGAATCCTTGAGCACCTTGGTTTTGGCGACAATCGTCTTTTTTGGTATATTAAATTTAACTGCAGCTTCCCGCGCCGTCAATTCCGCGTTCCGCACCGCTTCGAGACATTTTCGGAGATCCTCTTCCGTGTATTGCTTGTAAGTTTTATATCGTTCGGACTTTGGCAGTTTTCGGGCCCATTTTCCTTTTGGTGGTATTTCAGGTGGCTTTTTACTTTTCATACGACGTGCACTGGTATTCACTGTTTGTGGATTTTGCTCTGGAATATACAGTGGAGTTATTATTATAGGTGGAGCATAGGACAAAGGCCTTAAACTAAGAGTATGGGGGTGTGGTTGAAAACAGGCAGACAGGTGCAATACACACTTTTGTGTATAAATGACAGAATTTCTCGACGTTGTGGAGCAGTAAACAGCCTACTTCATCCTTATAGGTATCACTAACAGCCCCGATTGGCGACAAAGGAAATGGCCAGCGCATATGAATACTTAAGTCCTCTTGCCCAAGGATTTTAGCGTTATACTTATTAATATACTTAAAAGAATGACACTGAACAAATATTTATTAATCAGTACTAAATATCACATATGGGTATTGAATCCACATCATTTAGGATATAGTTCACAACAGACATAAATCTAGACTAAATCTAGTGGAATGTATCCTAGAACTATGTGGAGATTTTAATGCTTGGTTGATTTATGTTCATAAAGTCTCTGAATCTATGCAATTCGGTATGTAAAGTTTTTTTCAGGTATTTTTTTTATATTTTTTTTCGAAAACTTATGTCATTCGAAAAAACTAATTTCAATATAAATGTTATTTGTTCAGCGTTTATTTTTATATATATTTTTTTACTTTTGTCGAGATACAGTTAAACAGTAGGCATAATAGCTCTGATGTCTTGATCTTGACATAAAAAATATTGATATTCGTTTGACATTCTCCTGTTATCCGTCAAACGCATCCATGTCATCTGTCAATTAATTAGTACAAAATAAATAAACAAACACGAACGAAAGTGAGAGAAAAATTATCAATAAATAGATGAAGAAGATTTCCTGAAGAAAAATGAATCGTGCGACTTCACTTTGTGCGAAATTTTTTGTACCTTCCTGCAAAAACACCACTACAAATAGTCGCAACAAAGTGTTTGTTGTGGTTAAAGACAGCCTAAAACTTAAGTGGTGTCGAGAATTAAACATCAGATATGAACCGGCACGCAGAATGTTTTGTTGCGAAGATCATTTGAATGTAAGTTATATTTCTCATATAAATTGTGGAATAAGATAGCTCCTAAGATAGATTTTTGTTCATGATCCTCAATTACAATGCCAATTTATTTTGCAGTTGGAAGAAGACTTGGTAAACTATCAAAAGTGGACAATAATGAAGGGGAGAGCAGAACTGAAATCTACTGCTAAACTTCGTTTAAACAAAGTGAGTTATTGTTAGTCATCTTAGATTAATAATAAGTCTCCACGCGCGCCGCGAAGACTTTTTAATATTCTAAGTTAATCATATAGTCACTACCACTTGGTGATAAATTATAAATTATATATATATATATATATATATATATATATATATATATATATAATATAATAATAAAAATATATAAAAATTGATAAATTATGTTATAATTTGTTGCAGGCCCCATATTCTGTAGATGACTCACCTGCTCTTAAATCTATATTACTGAGACCTATTGAAAATGTACCCATGGAAAGAGCAATTGATAATTCGTCTTCCATGAGGCCTAGTGTTTCGTCAACCTCAACTCACCCTGTAGTGGTAAGTGGTTTATTTTGTTAATAACTGGCTTTCTGCCCACGAGGGTTTCGGATTGTGAAAGTCTGACTATCCCTTGGGAACCCTTACACTTTTCCAAGAAAAATTATAGTCAAGTGTGTTACAGTCCATCAAATCTAAGAGGTACCGTTTGACGTTTCATATTTTTCAAACCGAAACAACTTTGTTCATACGTACATTATTCAGTTTCGATAACCTTTTTCATAAAACCATGAATTTAGAAAGATTTCATTATTGTATCTAAAAATGTACAATTCTTAATATCTAAATGTAATTGAAAACTTTCAAACAAAGCAAAATAACACATATTTACACAGTAAATAATTTCTAATAGTTATATTCTTGACCGCATTACAAAGTTACGTAGTTAGGTCACTGCACGTAGTGTTGCGACTCTTCGGATACACTTGTATGCAAAAAAATCGTTTACATATACGAAAAATCGAATGTATTATTTACGAATTACACTTGACAACCAAACAAATATTTTTTCATGTGAATGGGATTTATCTCACATATTACGATTACATAACTAAATAGTTATGTAATCGTAAAATATGAGATAAAACCCATTCACCAAAAATACGTATTTATAAATCAAATATATTTGCTTCTTTAAAAAGTTGTCGAAAGCGATTTGTCGATTTTTGATTTTCGCGCCCAAATAAGTCGGGGTTTCTCGCGCTAACGCTGTCGAAATAGTAAATGGAGTCAGGGATAGTGTTTTTTACATTTATTTTTGTGTATGATAGTATGGGTTTGCATATTACAGAGAAATAAACAAATTTTTAACAAGCACATCCATTGATTTTACAATTACAATTTTTTCTTCTAAGTCTTATTTCTACGTCTAAAACTAATAAAAATAAGGTATGTAGAACCCATTCACAAAAATGTTGTTGCCTGATGTTATAAATTAACGACGTTACTGCGCGACCGCATAATGCACTGAATACACAGATACCCTAAAATAAATTAATTTAATTATTTTTAGGTCAATAGGCAAAATCGCAGGTGTCCAAGTCTCTACAATTTTTTTTTTCTGGCAACACTGCCAACTACAAGCGCACGCGGTCCGCTCGGTCGGTTCGGCGTCAGCAGTCTCTCGCCATCTTGGAAGCTGACTGTGCGCGTACTTGCTTTCTCGTTTGTGTTTTACAATTTGTGACTTGGCTATTACTTTTCTGGACTGATCATTCTTTATCCGTTTACCTTGGCAATATTTATACTGGACTCCGAACTAAGCAAGTGTTTATTAATAATGTCGAAAAGAGGACGTACTTTGAACAGCCAGGCTCGTGAATTGGTGGTGAAATTACACGAGTATTTTGAGCGTGAATCTCAAAATGGTGGACTTCTACTGCCAGTTACACAAGTTCGGGATCGCGTCGGTGAAGCTCTCGGTATTGGTAGCCGCACCGTTGGCAAAATATTAAGTGAAAAATATGGGCCTTCGGGGAGTGACAGTAACGTACTTCACACACCGAAAAAACGAAAAAGAAATAAACCTGTGACAGGCATCGATGAATTCGATAGTCATGCTATTAGAAACCATATATACGGGTATTTTACAAGAGGCGAATTTCCAACATTGGCAAAGTTATGTGCGACTTTAAAAGATGCCGGGCTGTATAAGGGAAGCATAGAGTCGTTGAGAACGGTAATAACAGGAATTGGCTTCAGATACAAAAAAGTTGACAAACGAAAAATTGTTATGGAGCGACATGACATAATTATGCAGCGACTAACATTCCTGCGCGAAGTTAAACAAATTATAAACTGGGATAATGTAATATTTTTGGACGAAACTTGGCTAAATTCCAACCATTCTGTGCCGAAAACATGGACTGATGATTCTGAAGCTTCGTGCTCGAAGGTGCCGATAGGAAAAGGTGGACGCCTCATAATATGCCATGCTGGGTCAGCGTCTACAGGCTTCGTGGAAAACTCTTTATTAGCTTTCCAATCCAAAAGCACTAAAGAGTATCATGAAGAAATGGACGCAGTAAGGTTCCGAGAGTGGTTCTTAAATTTATTACAGAATATCCCTCCTAACAGCACAATTATAATGAATAATGCCCCATACCACTCTGTGCAAATTGATAAAGCACCTACGTCAGCCAATAAGAAAGCAGATTTGGTGGCATGGCTGCAAAGAAAAGGAGTGGATGCCGACATGTCACTATTAAAAGCTGAATTATTACAGTTAGTGAAATTGCATAAACCACCAAAACCGACATATGTAATTGACCAATTGGCCGAAGAGCACGGGCACAAAGTCATACGACTTCCTCCGTACCATTGCCAATATAATGCCATTGAACTGATTTGGGCCCAAGTTAAAGGTAATATTTTATAATATTATAATAATAACACGAGTACTTCTAACATTTATAATTTAAACAATGGTTTTCGTCTGCTATCAAATAGTTACATTATTGTTTTACAGGTTATGCAGCAAGACACAACACAAAACCACCCTTCAGTGTCAAGAAAATGGAAGGTTTATTAAAGGAAGCATGTGCCCAAGTTACACAGGAAGATTGGAGTAAAGTAGTACAAAAAACAAAGAAAATAATAATGGACGACTTCGAAAGAGACGTACACTTTGATAATGTAATGGACAATCAACTGGTCATTAATTTAAATGACGATGATGACGAAGACGACGATACTAGTACTAGTAGTGAATAAAAAAATATCCTAAACATTTCTTTTATTTAATTATAACAATTGATTTCTTAAAATTCGGATATTATAGTAATCGATCTCTTAAAGTTCGGATATTATAGTAATCGATTTTTTCATCCCATCCCTATAATTCAATTGTCAGAACTGTCAAACGGTACTTCTTAGATTTGACGGACTGTAGTTGAGTGCTTGATCTATCTACCTGCCCAAATTTCATTGAAATGGGTTTAGCTATTTAGTTGTGAAAGTGGTTGTTTCACTTTTCACAAACATCCATGCTTTCCTATTTATAATATAATATAAATCTAATATATTTCTGCATGTTTGTTTTTGATTACTATTTTTATTTACTTTCAGGTTGATGCTGCTGTTCAATTTCATGTTGATCTTATGGACAAAAGTACTTCTACAGAGGACTTAAAGAACATGAAAAAGATAAAACCCATACATTCTGTTTCGCCATCATCAGTATCTACCAGTGACATAAAAAGTCCATCACTTTATGGCTGCACAACTGACACAGAGACAACTGTTACACCAGCCATAAATGTACGACCAAGCATTAGTGCTAGAATGCAACTTTTGGAGCTTATTACAAATAATCCCAAACCATACTTAGGTATACCGAAACAGTATTTTTGGCTGATTAACCACATAACCACACAAAGTAATACAAAGGTATCTGACCTTGAGATCATTATAACTCTCATGAAGATAAAATTAAATGATCCCATAACTAGAATGTGTGACCAGTTTCAGATATCAAGGGTTACATTTTCAAAATATTTATATAATGGCATACAAGTTCTAGCTAGCTTTTTCCAGAATTTAATTTACTTGCCAACTTTGCTACAAATTAAACAAAATCTACCTTTAGCTTTTAAAATTAGATATTCAAATGTACAGTTAATAATAGACGCATTTGGAATTGAAATTCAGAAGCCTCACAATCCAGTGCGTCAAGCTCAGAGTTGGTCGCAGTATAAAAATGGAAACACCATAAAGTATTTAATTGGCTGTACACCCAACGGCTTTGTGGCCTATGTGTCTAAAGGTTATGGGGGAAGGATCTCTGACAAGGCACTAGTAGAAAAGAGTTGCCTTATTGATTATCTGCCTCATAATGCAGTTATAATGGCTGACAGAGGTTTTAAGGAAGTAGAGGCACTACTTACTACTAAAGGCATTAAACTTCTGCGCCCACCAAGTGTTTATGCCTCAAATAAGCCAACAAAAGAAGAGGTAATCCAAACAAAAGTTGTGGCCAGCTTAAGAGTGCATGTAGAACGTGTTATAAGAAGAGTGCGTGAATTTAGATTTTTAAAACCACACTCAGTTGTGAGTCATAAGCATTTGGGTTACCTAGACCATATAGTGTTGATTGCATGCGGATTAATCAATCTGCAAAATGAAATAATAAAAAGTGAATAAGTTGTAAAAAAGTTTATTTATTTACGTCCTTGCACTATTAATAATTTTTTTATAAATGTAGGTTTCCCAGAAAGATAGTGATTTTTTTATTAAATCTAAAGTATAAGCTACATCGTAATTTAAGTAATACAAATTAAATCTTTTATTGCTTTCAAACTCCACATCCGCTACGCAGAACACACCTTTCGTTTTTTTAGCTGCATGCATTTGTGTTTGCAATTGGGCAACAAATTTTGAATTTATTTCACCATTTAAGACATACTTTTTCATAGTCTTTTCAGAGGTTGGACATTTCACCTCGAGCACAAAATCTTCAGCAACTCCATCAGGCGAAGCTCCCACAACCCCATTAATAAGTATAAATCCACATTCGTGTATTGTCTTTTCAAGCTGTTTTTCAACCTCCTTCACAACTTGGTTCTCCAGTCTTTTTCCCCTTTTAATGGCTTCAGTCTCTGGAACTTTATATCCTCCTAATATTTGCTGAACCAAAGTACCATCAGTAGTGCAGCGAGATGCTTCAAAGATTTTTGATGCAGTTATTCTACCCTGTCTTATACTGTGCCATACTTTTGAGTTAGCCTGACCACTCGTTTTTAATTTAATTTCCTTAACCACATTTTCTGATATTTTGTTATTTAAAAATGACATATAACTATCAAAATTCTCTTGGTTATGTCTTAAATATTCAACCGTCAAGTCAAATATATTATAACTTGTGCGCGGATTTGAGAAACATGTTGCTAAGGATTGCTTTACAGCATGTGTTTGACATTTTTCTAGAAATTTCGGCAGTACACTGGGTTCTTTTGGATCCAACGTTAGTTTTTTTGAATTTTTAAAAATGTCCTCACACAGTACTGGGTCTGATTTGACACCAGACAAAATAGGTTTTTTCCAGTAGCATGTAACAGATGTTGATGAAGGTTCGTTTGACCTCTTCTCTAGCCAATACAGCACTACTAATGAATGTTTACATCCGCCAGCGGCAGCAGCACAAGAATCACAGGTCGCATCAATAATCTCATTATCATGTTCATTTATTGTTACATTAACAACATATTGCTTTGTGGAGACTTTATGCTCTGGGACAACTTTGGCTCTTACTGTGCACTCAGGTGTACTCCTTTTGATCTCTACATAGCCTACCGCAGTGTCTACATAAGAGTCCCTTGATGACCTAAAACAAAAATAAGTTTTATTTGCAAATTATTAAGTTACAGTAGGTTTCCATATGCTCCCTACCCTACACTAGGAAGGGCCTATCCTTTAGAGAAAATATTCTTTCATTAAATGTATAGACAAATGCATGTCAAATTTTACTTTGCGACTTATGCGAACTGCTATAGAACAAAAGTGTAGAGTGATGTGTACTAAGTGTTAAGATTGACTTGCACTTGACTATACAATACCGATGAGTACATTATGCACAGTGCGCAACTTTACTTCTTCAGAACTTTTTGGCACAAGGTACACCTATCAAAAACAAAAAGTACGTAGGTACAGTAGATACTTACATCAGGATCTTTGCTCCTCGTATTTCCGCAATGTTGTGCTTGTCTTTAGAACAAAGATACTCTACGATCATGTAGTTTTCCATCTTAGGTAGGTTTGCAGAATCGGCACGCACGAATCGGTCCATATCGTTCGTACTAAGCCAGTTAAATTCAAAATAAATACTTGTATTCAGCTTCAAGTGCAACAATAGCGGGAGGTCGCGTAATTTTCACGTATTGAAATAAATATCAATAAAACCAAATTCTTGCATCGATAGACAGACAGTGACAGTTGACAGTTTAGTTTATTGATTGACGTAACGCATCATTTGATTGTTTCCACAGATTAATAACTAATAAGGCTTAGGATCGAGGATATTCCGCCTACTGTATGACGTCATTTAGAGGTGAAATGAAGGTCAAGGTTCAAAACGAACTTTTGTTGAAATAAAGGCCAATCTTTAGTTTTAAGAGTTACAAATAGCAAAATAACGTTAAGAAAAGTTAAATCTCGAAATGGTTTTAGAATAAACCTCTTCGATATTTTCTTTACATACCGAATTCAAAACAAAAATGGTGTTGCAGACTTACGGAAAGCAAGAGCTTCTTTATTGTCCTCAATATCCAAATACTCTACTTCCTCATATTCCATTTCATTGGAGACATCAGGATCATCAGGATCCTCAGGATCATCAGGATCGTCAGGGTCATGAGGGTCATCTGGGTCTTCGAGATATTCAGGTTCAACATAGTCTGGATCAGCGGGGTCGTCCGGGTCATCCGGTTCATCTATGTAAATACTGGTGGCAGCAGCCTCATTATCAGAGCCTTCTTGAGATGAACAGTCCGGTTTTTCTATTTTAACATGGACTTCCATATCTGTGCAGAAAATATTATTTGTATTATTTTTAGATACATGTGGTTCGACATTCCTGAATATCTTATCTTATAATATATATAAATCTCGTGTCACAATGTTTGTTCTCAATGGACTCCTAAACCACTTAACCGATTATAATAAAATTCGCACACCATGTGCAGTTCGATCCAACTTAAGAGATAGGATAGTTTAAATCTCAAATTATAGTCCGATTCGCGATAACCGACATCCACGCGGGCGGAGCCGCGGGCGACAGCTAGTGTTATAATATAGACAAACACATGCATTAACAAAAATGAAATTTAGGTATATGTGTTTAAACACATGTCAACTTTTGGTGGCCCACTGGTATAGTGGTAGATCATGTAACTGCTGAATCAGAAGTTCTGTGTTCGATTTCTGCACAAGCTACTTTTTTAATAATAGATTATCGTAGTTCTATTATTCTCTGTATTTAAAAAAAAAGTTGTTTATGAATATTTTTATCATATACTGGCAGTCACAGAAAATAAAAGTGTCCAATATAAAATAATAAAGTACAGACATTTAAACAATATTAGAAATTAGCTTCAAAGAACAATTTGAGATGAAGCAATAGTATAATGTTACAGCCGAAAACATAGTCAACTTCCTATGTAGATGGTAGTTAGAACAAAAAGTTAATAAATTACCTTCATTATTAAGTCCCAGTAGCTTATCCTGTGACTCTAAAATAGACTTCTTAAAAGAGTAAGCATCACGCAGCCGCAACACACAGGAGTCACATATCTGGTCATGTTCCATTGAATCTTCTGAATGTTCCCACTGAATAATTAGATACATTTTATTACCAAGTATATGAGGCGCGGGTTCGATCCCCGCTCAGTGCAAATATTTGTATGTATGAATGTATATTTGCATTGGTCTGGGTGTTTCTATGTAAATCTTTTGTGTAAATATATACATATTATGTATATATTTACACAAAAAAAGTATCTAAGTATGTTTATCCGAATTCTAGATTCCATAGTTAAGCTATGCTTACCATGGATCTAAATAGCGTTGTGTGAAATGTTGTGGAATATTTATTTATTTATTTATATTCATGCAGCCTCATCGCTGGCTGGAACTAACTGGTACTGACTTTACTATGTGTTAACCTAACCTAACCTGTGTAGGTTAACACAGTAAAGTTAAGCAACATTAGTGAGGTTGTTTTAGACTAGGTGATCATTTTTAAAACATTAAGGCCCATATTCTAGACAATACAGTCCTGAACCCCATTAACTAGATCTGAGGACAGAGATATCCTTAACAATCCATGGATTCTCTGTGCGGGTGCCCGGTCCATCACATTGCTGAGTTGGGAGCTTGGGACAGTACCTGGGACTTGCAACCCAAGTGTAGGTTTATTATGAGTGTTAATTCAGGTGTGAATGTGTCAGACCCTTAAAAGTCTGACCTGACAACAGGACTAACTAAAGAACTTGGGATATTACCCAAAACTGACTGAGGTAAAGGCGTTATTTAGAGGGTGCGAATTTATCTAAATGTTTAAACACAGACAAACTCTCAATTCTCTAACACAATTATATCTTATGAGATTTACAAGTTATTGTTATTATTTTCAAATTCTTATTAGACTGACACTATCAATATTCATTCAATTCAGAGGCAATCCTGGCCAGGCTCTAACAACTGAGCAGCAAATGTTTGATTAAAGGTATAGATGTAGGAAAAATTTTCTCTCCTTTCAAGAATTGTTTCTTTCCTTCAGGCGAGGAACTTGCCCCATCTAAATGATGCTTAATGATTCAGACCTATATGTTGAGAAGCACAAAACAAATGATGGCTAAGACTTCATGACTGTGTCATTATGTAAATAGACATCAGGATTTTGTTTGTTTACTAATTTAATTGAGTGAACTACTTTTGGCAGTAATTTCTCTTAAATTTTCACATGTAATTTTTTTATTCTAGGCTCGAAAGTAACTTGAGAAATAAATTGTTTTCAAAAGAAAAAACACTCATTAAAAACCTATCAACCTAAAATTAACTCGTAGCAGCTGTTGAAACATACATACAATCAATCATACCTATTTAAAAATGGTGTAGGTAGAGAGATCTTTCTACATAAACATGTTATGATATAAAATGTTACATCTGTGAATAATATACTATGAAATGGAGCATGTGACGCCACGCCATAAAATGGCGTATGCTAAATATGTTTTCGAATTTTGAAAATGTTGTCTGTTGAACAATCGAACAAATTCGTCATAAAACCGAAAGACAACAACATTTAAACAATTTTGGAATAGAAAAAAGTAGATATTGAGAATATTTGGATTAATAAGCTTATGGCCATATTACTTACAGACAGAGCAAAACACTGGACAAGCATCTCGACGTAAACTTCCTTTTCTCCTTGCCAATCATGTTCTTCCCACATGTTCTTTAGGTAACCATAGTTGAGGCAACATCTACACCTCCCGAAATAGGTATTGATTTCAGCACTTTTTAACGCCATTTGTACAATATTGCTCAGAATACGATTACAGAAAGACCAACTCAAAGAAACACCGCCATTTTTATGCGTTTTTAAATACAGATTAAAAATAAACCAAGCTGCTTATACCGTATACGGCCCTCTACCTATGAAGCACAGTACTATTTAGGAGTGTTCGTTATATTACATAGCTGAAAAAATAATCTAATATTAATAAATAATCAAACTGCCTATTATTTATTACTTCAGGCAAGTGTTATATTTTTTAAAGTTATTTTTATTAGACTATTGCATGCCACGACGACGAGATGACGCGACGACACTGACGCCACTGACGGTGACGTCACGTCTCACGCGACTTGTTATCTTTGCCGTATAAAACTTTTATCACAAGTCACATCCCAAATTATGCTCTAAAACAACTCCATATGAACTATATTTAAACCAGTGTGAAATGAATATATTGTTTTACTAAAGTAATGAATATTTATGCCAAATATATTTGTTCGTATTATACGTTAGATTATTTATGAGGTTGCTCTGTTCGTTTCATTTTGAATAAAATCAGTGCGCGTTACAAGCTTGACCTTGAATGACGGATTAAGCGATCATCGTGTATTCGTGTTGTGAGCGATTACGGCATAAGCGAGTCGATATTTTTTTTAAACCTTAAATAAAAGTTAGTTTAGTGTTAGTTAGTTAGTTAATAATATGGAACTAGTTATACTATTTAGTATTTATAGTACAATTAAAAACTTAAGTGGGACTAGAATTAAATAAACCCTTCATTAAATAAATACTGTCCGCTAATCAGTTGAACAGCAGCTCGAACATATTGTTATTTCATATTGTTAATCGTTTATCAGCGAGCAGCGCGGCTTGCTTTCCAGCGATAATAAATAAAACGCATCGTTGATACGAAACGATGTAATATATTATAGCGTAAAAAATAATAGGTGATTTAAAAATAACGTATCGTTATAACACGATTTTAATATATAGCCGTTGCGAACACTCCTAGTACTATTACAATACATGTCAGTGCGATAAAGCTATAAAGGTCCATCTACACGCAGGGTGGTATAAATGTTACAAAAAGAATATTTTTCCTTAAAATTAATTGAAAAAACCCTAAAAATGAACTTTTATTGTACCCCTAATTACAATAATTTCAGTAGCCGTTAAGGTAAAAGCACTAATGGCAGACACGATACGGACAAATCAAACTTCACTCGTCGTAAAACTACTAATTATATTTTACTTTATATACAATTATTACACGTTTGGTCGTAAACACTAACAGTGGACAATCACTTAAAACTGTTGGAAATCCTAGCGATAAAAATATTGCAATGATCTAAGTAGGTCAACAATTTACATATTTTTTACATCCATACTAAAATTTGTGATAATCATTATTAATAAATAATTTATCTTACATTATTACGAATCACTACGCAACGCTTAACAAAAATTTCAAGAAACAACTGTCTGTTAATTATAATTTGCTTTTGACAGTGTTGCGAATTTTTGAACATGCTTTATAGATGCTATTAGGCGTTTTTTAAGTCAATAGTCATATAAACTAAGTAGCTAATTTTCCTATAATAAAGGTTTTTTTCGAAAGTCTCCAATATTGGGACAGTGTCCACTATAAGAGCTTTAACACTACCGAACGTCATCTTCGGAACACAAATTCTGTGGTGCAATAACTAGACGTCAACGGTTATTGACATTTTTTACTCTGTGCCGTAATATTGACAATTTAGCGTGAGAAAGCTTTCATTCATGGCTTTCCAATAAAATAATAGATCAAAAAATGCTAAATTATAACAAATTCTAAATGTACATAATGTAAAAGTTCTGTCGTAATCGAAGTTCATACTGAAATGGCTACTATAAAGAGTAACGGGCCTATAATAGACCCAGCACTGTGTAGATGTTGTCGTGCTATAAAAAAATGTAGAGTCTTAACCGCGGAGTACACTTGGATGGAGAAAAAGGAAGTTTATGCGGATATGATCATGGACTGTTTTGGTATTTTAGTAAGTTAAAGAAATATTTTTTACTGTAGCCAACTCCATTCATCTCTGGATGGGCGTTGAAAACTCTGTTTATACCTCAGGGTACATACCATGAACCCAAATCGCGAGAAAAATGATGCCTTAGCGCACGGGTTTTAATATAATCTATGAATGGTGGCAAAGCCACAGCTTGTCCACCGCCATAGCACCCCATGCTATCCTCAAAATAAACCCAAAAAACGTGTTCTGCACTTATAGAGCACATTTTATTGAGATCATTCTCTTGTCCAAGATATATGCGCCGAGGTATACTAAAAATATATTTTATTTATAGAAAACTATTTATAAAAATAAAAAATTGTTTATTAATATTTTTCTGTTTAAAAACTTATTTGAAGACTAAAAACCGACATTGAACCACTAATTAGTTAGTTACTTAGCCTAGTGAATTTTTAAACAATTTTAATTAATGTTTATTTGTTTAATATGTGTTTTTATTAAAAAAATCCACACAATAAACCCTTTAATTATGTAACAACACAGTTGTATTTTCTTTTACAAATTTTCTACTAAAGTTTGTTGTGATACATCCTAAGTTAATTTAAGGTGAACTGTGTGCCTGTCTGCCTCCTAAGTAGTCAGAACAAATATTTAAGTTAACTTAATTTTAATTTTTTACATTAAATTTAACTTAAACCTAATATTCTTTCATGAAAAAAATAAATTCAAAGTTAAACTGCATAACACTTTTTATTCATAGAGTATTATTTTTCAAGAACTTTGCAGATGAAAATTAAATATTTATTTTAAAGTATACTAGCTCACTTTGCCAAGATTCTCTTGCCTCAATTAAAATGCAGGGTTGAGGAGGAAATAAAGGTTATTTATTATGTCATTAAATCTCAAACCAAAAAAATAAAATTAATGATAAGACTACACCTCACCTACTGGTTACCTAAAGGTTACTCACTATTACAGATGCTACATTCATGGCCCTTAGTTTGAAGGCCATCTGATGTTCTCTAAAGTAGTTTAGCCAAAAAAAGCACATCATTGCATACTAAGTACTTATTTATTATTAGTTTTCTTTTGTAGTTCATAGTTGTTTTATTTTTCGTAGTTTTTCAACACAACCCTTTGTAGTAAGGGAGGAGTCGTAAGAAATTCGGCAGTAACTCTAGCGTGTCAGATTAAGAGGTTACATATTGACAAGCACCTCCAGCTAGTAAGAGCCTTTAATGATGCGCAAAATAAAATGTCCAAGGAATTTAAACATATGTGTCAGATTAATAAAAGGTTGGTTAGGTAGTAATTAACAATTGCCGCATTTTAAAAATCTATCAATCGATGCGTACGTAGGGGTGTGGGAAGTTTGTAAAGTTCCAAAAAAAAAACAATGTCTGTAGATACTCGGGTGCGGTTTTATTTTTATTTTAAATTTAAATATACTAGAATAACTGACAAACATTAAATAAGACCAAAATAATACAAAATGGTGATATAATATGTATTTTTTTATTATGATTTTATGTAGATTCTTCTACACTAAAAATGGAAACATTATAAACTATTATTCTTATTATTATCTCGACAGCCTCCGTGGCGTAGCGGTAGTGAACGCGGCCGCTGCGCAGGAGGCTCGAGCTCGATCCCCGCTCAGTGCAAATATTTGTATGCATGAATATGGGTATTTGCATTGGTCTGGTCGTGCCTCGGAGAGCATGTTAAGCCGTTGGTCCCAGTTGTCATACAAACATCTATGGCAGTCATTACAGGTAGTTGGAGCCCTCAAAAATCAACAACTGGTCTAGCTCAGAATGGAGTCGCTTCACGGAAAATATCGACGTTTAGCCAAATCCGCAGTTAGACTGGTAAAAAGCGGACCCCAGACTCCAAGTTGAAAAGCTTCGGATGCGACTGGGATTAACGCTAGGATGAAGAAGAAGATTTTTTCTATCATCTACTCTACCAATTCTAATAGGCTTCCGCGACGTTCGAGTAACTACACATTTAGCATCGTCGCCTCCCCTACTATTATGAGTATGTTCTAATTACAGAATACCTAGCCAGTGGGTTCTGAAGCTCAGAAGGCAGTAGCTTTTCCAGCTTTACCGAAAATATTGCAGTTCAGTCATTTCATCGTTACATAGAACACAGACCCTGAGTTGGGAAGCGCTCAGAGTATAACAAATTGTACTAACAATAATATTCTTGTGTCCCTCAGCTATCACACGTAGATGACAACGAGAAAGACAGTGGTGTGTGCGCGACGTGCGTGGTACGCCTCCGAGACGCGTGCGCGTTCAGGCACCAGGTACTCCAGTGCGAAGAGTTATTCCTTAGTGCCAAACTTCAAAAGGATACAGATGGTAAGTGCGAAGAAATATTTATAAATCTATGTCTTGGAGTTTTATATTAGGTATAGAATGAAGCTCAGACGAGGATAGAATGCTTTTTAATCTTGATTAAGTTTCTCTGGTATTTTACGGAAGCAACTATAGGTACCACTTGACTCTCTAAGTTGTTCGTTAATGAGCAGGTGGATTGACTTTAGGGCCAAGTTAGCTTGGGCGCCGGAGAACTTAGTGGATCCCTCATAACCGTCCCCCCCCCCCCCCCCTCATTGCCATTTGGCCCCATACACCCCTAGTGGGGCCCCTTGAACCACTTTTGGGGGATCCGTATACCCCTCGTGGCACCGACCGGGCTCGGCGCGGCGAGCGAGAGAGACTCGCGGTCATCGCTACCCGCGATCGTAGCCGGCTTGGGCGTCGGAGGGCGCAGACCGACCTCCGCCCCCCAAGAGCGCGGGCCTGAGGGTGACGGGTGGAGCCGCTCATCACCCAACAAGTAGGCCACGGCGTAGAACGATGCGCGGCCCCCCCATACCGGTGGCGAGTCGGGGACAGCGTGGTCCTCCCTCCCGAGGAGGGCCAGACCGAGAGGAATAGCCCTGGGTCAGCCGGGGTGCGAGGGATAATGTCGCGAGACAACCTCACCTTCGGCCTAGTACATTTGGTTTAGTCGGTCCGAGTCCGACATAACCTCTCCCGGAGGGGGGGGGGGGGGTATATGAGTGGGGATTTCCGGCACGTAAAAAAAAACCCCTCATGGCACTATAACGGCTGTACACCTATTTTTAAATTCCGAGAAACACCACCCAATCACGCAAATATCATGGTGAGGACTGGCGGATACTGACCCGCGATACCATACACATTCCGCCCCATGCGTACATAGTGCTAAGAACCAATGGCGAGAGGTTCCTGTAAACCAATTCCTACCGGGAAGCTCTGCTCTACAAAGGGAAGCTAAATTTATACTATGACTAGCTTTTGCCCGCGGCACCGCCCGCGTGGATGTCGGTTATCGTTATAGTATCGGTTATCTTTATAAATTGTAGCCTATGTGTTATTCTGATGTATAAGCTATATTATTGTAAAGTTTCAATAAAATCCATTCAGTAGTTTTTACGTGAAAAAGTTACAAACATCCACCCATCCACCCATCCATCCATCCATCCATCCACCCATCCATCCATCCATCCATCCATCCATCCATCCATCCATCCATCCATCCATCCATCCATCCATCCATCCATCCATCTATCCATCCATCCATCCATCCGTCCATCCGTCCATCCGTCCATCCATCCATCCACCCATCCATCCAGCCATCCACCCATCCACCCATCCACCCATCCATCCATCCATCCATCCATCCATCCATCCATCCACCCACCCACCCATCCATCCATCCACCCATCCGTCCATCCATCCATCCATCCGTCCATCCATCCATTCATTCATCCATCCACCCACCCATCCATCCATCCATCCATGCATCCATCCATCCACCCACCCATCCATCCACCCATCCATCCATCCACCCACCCACCCAAATCCATCCATCCATCCATCCATCCATCCACCCACCCACCCACCCATCCATCCATCCATCCACCCACCCACACATCCATCTATCCATCCATCCATCCATCCATCCATCTATCCATCCATCCATCCATCCATCCATCCATCCATCCATACTTACGAATGGTTTTCGTTTTTGGATTTTTCCTCCACCAGGTGCCATTTTGCAAATTTTCACCTTCTGCCAATGCTAAGAATCACATCAAATCTCACCTAAACTTTTCTATTCTTACAGAAGCAAAAGTCGACAAGGTACCGCTAGATATCGAGTTGAAGATCGAGCCTAAAGACGACGTCAGTGATCACCACTCTGTGGGGCCAGACCTGCCCAACCATGATGATGAGATCGATGACAATATGGATGACCGCAGCCCGGACTGGATCATGGAAGGTAATTCTTTTTTTTAATTTTTTAGCATTTTCATGTTAAATATTCAAATTGAATTAAATAGGAAAATTTAATTGATCTAGGCGGGGTTTGAAACCAGACCTCGCCTAACCAATTCAAATTTATCTTTCTATATCATCTGTCTTTGAAGTGACATTGGAGTTTGTCACTGATATTCTTACGAAACTGTAAGACAAAGATCGCGGGTTCAAACCCCGCCTAGACCTATTAAATTTTTTCTATTTAAACCGACATGGAAGGTAATATCGAAAAACTACGAAATTAAAATTGTGATATATGTAAGAATATGCTTATACTGTTGATTGATGGCACTTGGTGGAACTTGCTACAGATCTTCAATGAAAACACTTGTACTATTTCACATTATTTATTAAAATCCTGACCGGTTTCGTTATGACGTACAGTGACGAACAAATACAAGAAAAAATACAAGATAAAAGTAATAGGGGGTCACCTATTACTTTTATCTTGTATTTTTTTTATAGTGCGAAATTCCCCTTTAAGAGGTGTTGTAATTAGCTCGTATTCAACATAACATATACATAGGTTAAGTATAGTATTCACTCGCCAACATTGTTGCGCGTAATGTTGCGCGACAACGCGAAGTAAATTGTCTGTACACACGTGGTCAGTCGTCGACAAAACAATACAGCGCCTCCTACAAATCATTTTTCTGATTTGTATGACATTGAATTAGCGCCACCTGGCGGCAAACTTGTGAAACATGTTTTGCTATACAAATACCGTTTACTCGTTACCAGTGAATATGAGAAAAAACTCGCACTATGTACTCAGGCCGCCCATCAGATGGCGACATCTCTTGTGTTGCGCAACGTCGCCTAACTTGTTGAACAATAGATATTACCCGCAAAATGTTGCCGTGCAGATACGAGGATTTACACCCCGCCTTTTTATACTTTCAGAAGAAGTAAAACCCCCTAAAAAGGAAGAACCCCAGAAGACTAAACAAGAGCTTCCGCCAGTGGACTTTTCAAAACTGCTCGATGATGATGAAGACAGCGATTGGTCGGCCTCGACATCAGACTCCGACAAACCGATCAAAAAGAAGGCAAAGAAAAAGAGTAGTAAGGCCAGCAATGGATCAGCTAAGAAGAAAAAGCTTACTAAGAAACAGAAAGCAGGTAAGGTCTTTTAGATTCCTGAGTGGGGGCCTTCTTGAATCCGGAGATGGCTAAGTCAGCTGGGGTCCGAGGGAGCCTTAGCCGGCTTGAGAGCCGAGATGACGTGCGGTTTTAGTCGGTTTGAATCTGACATGACCGCTCAGAAAGAGGGGGGGGGAGGGTATCGTGGGTATTTGTTGTCTTTTAGTCGTCATTATCATAAGTGGCAATCTTGTTTGAATCGAAGATTGTACTTTGGAGTCCTGGGACACTTAGCAGTCAACTTGAGCCCCAAAGGGATGATGAAAGAGCCTTTTCCAAACGCAGTTCGGGGTCACCTTCAGTCTCACTACGAAACGGTTGATTTGCCTTGAAGTGTTCGAGTATATGCGAAACTATTCAAACAGCCGTGTGCTATTCACGCTAAGTGTGAATAGCGGTCATGAACACATTCAAATATGCGCGAGCGTTTTTCCACCTGCCCCTCTAGACAAGTGGCAATTCGCTAACCGGCGTTTGATGGAATAGAATGACGAATGTATGGGATTTGACGAATACGTCATTCTATTCCACCAAACGCCAGCTAGCGAATTGCCACTTGTCTAGAGGGGCAGATGTAACTGACCCTTACATGCTCCGAAACACAGACGTAATATGTTACTTTATATATATATATATATATATATATATATATATATATATATAGAGGAAACGTCAATTTGAATACACCTCGCCTGATGGTAAACTGAAAGCAAAGTCAGGAAAGAGGGTCACCATTACTATTACATTATGTTCAGAAAGTGCACCCGTTCTGAAGGGGACCTGACTATTATTTAATCTTACTCACTCACTTTCAGCGTGGATCAGTCGGGTGATCCTCTTTTTTTTTCACTTGGGTGGCAGACAAGCTGGTCCTACCTGATGGAAAGTGGTTACCGTGGAATATGGGCGTGTGCAACAGCAGAGAACTGTAAGAACTGAGAGTTTGGAATTTCTGTGCCATCAGTGCAGAAGACAAAGCAGGGCAAATCTTTGGTCTTCCCACTGACACACTCTCCAGTGAGCTCTGGCTATCCTACTCACCGCCGGGAACACAACCCGCGGTTATTATGGTCGCGGTATTCTGTAGAGCGGAGGTACTTCCCCAGTCGTACTGCTCAATTGTGACGGAATATTGTCATGTTCTACCTCATATTAAATACCTTCTGTGTAAGGCCATAACAAACTCTATATAATATATATATGTTTTCAGGTACTTCATCCAAAAAAGGTTCTACAAAAACCATAAAGAAACCCCCAGTTGAGAAAAAAAATACATACGATAGAGACTTGGATTGTATGTCTGAGGAAAATCTGCTAACGATAATACAATACTCCTATGTCTGTCCGTTCAAAAACCGTCGCAACAACTACTACTGCTTCTACTGTAAGGACTACTACCCAAAGCCGGAGGATTTAAGAGAACATACCGTTGGACATGACACCAAGCCCTTCCAGCTCCTAATGGGATATAAAAAAATGATAAAAATGGACATTACTAGAATAGATTGTCGATTATGTGAAACAAAAATAGATGATTTAAATGTTTTCAAGCAACATATAGATGAAGTACATCATAAAAAGATCTATTTCGAAGCTCCGGATAAGATGTTACTTTTTAAACTAACGTGGAACGATCTAGTATGTGTTATGTGCAGCGATGTCTTCGAGGACTTTAACACATTAAACACACATATGGTGGAACACTTTAGCAATTACACATGTGATATATGTGGTGTGTGTTTCTTAGAAAAACCTCGATTAGACGCACACTTGAAAAGACATAAGGACGATGAGAGACATACATGTGAAGTGTGCGGTAAAGTGTTTAAGTCCAACCATTATAAAGATATGCACGTAGATATAGTTCATAAGAAGAAAGCTATCATTCGTTGTCCGAGATGCGATGAATGTTTCATGTCATACGCTTTAAAAAATAAACACTTAACCGAAGCTCACGGTCAAAAAAGGACTTACCCGTGTAACTTGTGCGATAAAGTCTATAACCGTCAGAAGACGTTGACTGAACACCAACGTAGGAATCACCAGAAAGTATTGAAACATCAGTGCGAGTACTGTGATCAACGGTTCTACTTACCATCACGTTTGAAAGAACATGTGGCAACGCATACCGGTGAGAGGAACTTCCGTTGTGAATATTGTGAGAAGAGTTATCCGAGATTGAAATCGTTGCAATATCATATAAGGACACATACTAATGATAGAAGATATAGGTGTCATATTTGTGGGCAGGCATTCATACAGAATGCCAGTTTGAAATCACATATAAAGAGCCATCATCCTGAGTGTGATATTGAAGGATGTTTCTTCTGAAGCTTTAAGGTATATATATTAATATAGTTTGTATGATAAGATTAGCTGATGCACACGCTTTCACGTGAATGTCGGTTATCCGGACCTTTGATCAAATTTCCGGTTCTACACAACCGTTTGCATCAATCATATGGCAGTATTTAAGTCTGAATGACACTAATAAAAAAATAGGTAAATCGAAATTCGTATACTGTAATCTATTTACATAAAAAAAAAATCTCATACTACAAAGAACTTGTCAAATTTTAACTTCAGAGGACGCTACTTGTACCTAACAAGTGGCGCCATCTATGGGAAAAAACTGACAACTATTGGTATAATGATCTCATTTTTTAAATGGTTTATATAAGTTGCAATAAGTATTGATTTATACATGAATTATATTTTATTGAACGAAATTAAGTATATTTTCTTTATTAGAATGATGTATTATATGTACACTCTAGGAAAATAAATACGACAGGTTAACATGATTTTAAAGTTTTTTTTTTAAATATTTGCCACTTTTTATTTTAATATTCTAGTTTTTGGCCAGAATTTTATTTCTTAGGAGCTTTTGCCCGCGGCTCTGCCTGCGTGGATGCCGGTTATCGTTATAAATTGTAGCCTTTGTGTTATTCTGATGTATAAAGCTATATTATTGTAACGTTTCATTAAAATCCATTCAGTAGTTTTTACGTGAAAGAGTAACAAACATCCATCCATACTTACAAGTACTTAGTAGCATATTGAAAATTTCAGATAATAGAGTTTGATCTAGTATATGTCGCCGCCAACTAGCGTAATCAGCCGTCCAATTAACTGCCTAGACTGTTAACTAAACGGTGCCATTCAATTAACGGCCTGAATGATATTCAGCCGTCTCGTTTATTACATCTTCAATAACTTGGCTGGCCAATGCTTAGGCCAATCGTAAGATGGGGCACTACCTCGAAATAAGATAGGAAATTACATACATACATACATATACTTACACTGCTGTGTCGTTTGACATAGCTAACGCGTTCAACTCCGTTCCCCACTCAACCATACTCGAGGCACTCCGTTTACATGGAGTGCCTCGGTACCTGAGGGGCCTACTAGCCAGCTACTTGGAGGATCGAAAGGTCCTCCTTGTTGACAAAGCTGGCCAGCTACGGCGTTACAGCGTCGAGTTCGGTGTTCCGCAGGGGTCAGTCTTAGGACCACTTCTGTGGAACATCGGGTTCGACTGGCTGTTGAGGGGAGCCCCCCTCCGTGGCACGAGTATCACTTGTTATGCGGATGACACTCTGCTCACTACCCGGGGAGGGAAATTCAGGGAGGCGGCCAGTCTGGCCTCGGCGGGCGGATCCCTGGTCGCGGGGAGGATCCGCCGCCTAGGGCTGAAAGTGGCGCTGCACAAAACCGAGGCAGTGTTCTTCCTCGGGCCTCGGCAGCGCCCACCACCTGACGCCCACATCTATGTGGAGGGCGTCAGGGTAGAGGTAAAGGGACCAGATGAAATATCTGGGCCTTACGCTGGACAGCAGGTGGCGCTTCAGCCCGCACTTCAGCGTCCTGTCGTCGCGCCTGCTGTAGGCGGCGGGGGCTCTCTCATGGCTTATGCCAAACCAGGGAGGGACAAGTGGGCGGTGCCGGCGTTTGTTTGTCGGCATTTTGAAAAGTATGGCCCTGTACGGGGCGCCCATCTGGGCAGACTTCCTCCAAAGGAGGGAGAATGCCACGACACTCCGGGCGCCTCAAAGGGCCATCGCCCAGAGAGCGTCGCGAAGCTACCGGTCGGTAAGCTTCGCCGCGGCGTGCGCTCTTGCGGGCACCCCCCCCTTGGGAACTCGAGGCGTGGGTGCTCGCCATAGTGTACGAATGGACGGCGGGGCGTAGGGCGCTCGGGGAGCGCCCCGCCCCTGAAGAGAGGGAGGTCGTTCGGCGGGAGGCGAGGGATGCCATCGTCCATCACTGGACGGTGGACCTCGCCGCCGCAAATTTCGGCCGCCGAACGTTGGACGCGCTCAGGCCTGTCCTGTAGGACTGGCTAGAGCGACCACGCGGTTTCCTCTCTTTCCGGCTGGTGCCTGCACCAGATCGGGAGAGAGGGAAGCCCGGTGCGGAAGAGGACACGGCGCAGCACACCCTAGAGGTTTGCGCGTCGTGGTCCGAGCGGTGCCGCGGTCTTGTCGCGGTGGTCGGGCCGGACCTTTCGCTCCCCAGCTTGGTAAGGGCCATGCTGGAGAGCGAGGAGGCGTGGGCAGCGGTCGCCTCCTTCTGTGAAGACGTAGTGTCACAAGGGCGGGAACGCGGACGCCCTCCCACCCCCCGGTAATGAGCAGCGGGTGATAGACGCGGGGGCGCGCTCACCCGCATTGCACTGCCCATCACCCCGCTGTACGAGGATGACTGAGCACTCACGGTCATCCTCGAGCCCTTCCCGGTACTCGGGAGGGGCGTGAAGTGTACTCGGAGGGGGACTGGACGCAAAGGCTCTGCCAGTTTCCCAGACCCTCTCCAAGAAAGGCGATGCGGGAGTGCCGCTGGGTCGTTTAGTGGGTATACCGGGAATAAGGTTAAAACTCCTCCGGTTCGCTCCCGCATTAAGCCTTCGTGGTTATTTTTTTCTATAACCGTGCAGAAATAAGTCATTTTTCTAACTGATTAATTAAATGGCTAGGCAAGTAGTTAAATATCATCGATCCAAGATCCAAGCTATTTGCCTAGCCGTTTGAATAAACGGCTGACCACCATTCAGTAAAGAGCCTAGGCAGTTAATTGAACGGCTGATTAAGCTAGTGGGCGGCGTCATATACATACAATCACGCTTCTTTCCCAGTGGGGTAGGCACAGACCACAGTTTTTCACTTGCTTCGATTCTGGCGTACATTTTTCGCTACTTCTACTGTTATGACAGAGCTTGTTAAAATAACACGAACAAACTATGAACACGATTACCTGCTTAACGCTCCTTTTCCTCGAGTGTACATTTTTTTTAAATTTTACTTTTATTTAATGTCGGAGAAAGAACTTGCAATTAACGCCATCTAGTGACTTTTGAACGAACTACGTATCAATTACTCTTTTCCTTTTGACGAGAGGTGTCGCTATAGTCGTACGTATGGGAGTTTTAAGGCAACGCGTACGAGAGAGCATTCGCAGTGAGGTACACACAAACTTTAAAAAACTTGACTCGTTAAAAGCGCTACTATAAATTATGTTCTGACATATATACCGGTTTTAATGGGAACGCTCCCGACGCTGAAGGCCCCCAGTAGTCCTCCGGGTACACTACATATTGGCATAATTTTTTTCAATTTGGTGAATGTTATTTTTCATATTTTATTCTCCATCGTATAAGTAAAGCTCAATGAAACGGTAATTTCATTAAAAATAAAGAAAAACAAAAAAGCACGCATCTGGCACCATTTGTTTTTTTTTCTGTAGTGATCTTCTTATGAAATTGTTGTTTCATTGCGCATTTTTAATACGATGGAGAATAAATAATGCCAATGAAACGAAAAAAATTTAAAAAAAAAACCGAAAAAAGATTTTTCTTTTCTCCGAATCGAAAAAAATCCCGGAGGGGTACACTAAATATTGGCGTAATAGAACTATGCCAATATGTAGATGTATGTAGTATATAGATAATAGAACTAACACGGGCCTTCGGTTTCGGTAGCGTTCCCCTTACATAACATAACAACATAACATAAACTCACGCCTTTATCCCCGAAGGGGTAGGCAGAGGTGCTAGCACCCACATTTCGCCGGTTTATGTTTAGGTCCCAATGTAATAGGTGGCGAACCTATTGCCATTAACTGGGCACTTATAAACCTACGATAAATACACACATAGCGTCGAAAAGCATCGAAAAGTCATTGGTGTGTGCCATAGAAAACCTGGGATCGAACCAGAGACCTCGTTTCAGCAGTCCATTACCCATACCACTAGGCTACCGCGGTTTTCCGCGGTTCCCCTTACACCCGGTATTTATGGTATTTCTAAGAGTGGAATTCATGCGAATATTGGTAAACGAAATCAGTAGTATACCCCTATACCGCTCCAGCTAAGCTAAATTGCTTGAGTTAGGAGTGGATTCACACCGGTATTGTAATGGCTAGGATTCAGGTATTTGTAAATTATTTATTTATTTCCTGTTATAAACAAATCAAACAATTATGTAGTTACTTATTTAGATGTAATTAGGGTATGAAATAAACACCTCCGTTGCCTTATGCGTGTCACGCTGCGGGCGCCCGCTAATTTTAAATCGAATTTGTGAAAATTGTCTGCATGAAATTAGCTCAGTATTATGTGCTTGAAGCGACCGCCTGTATGTCTGTACACGCATAACGCAGCGGTAGTCCTAAGACGTGTAGATGCATAATAAAAAATAGAATCACAATTGTATTTAATGTAATTATAAAATTATTTATTAAGTTTTATATAATTATACAGTAATCAAAATTATGTAGTTTTATTGGTATAACATTGTTTCGTCGCCGTTTAGGCGATGAAACGAAAATTAAAAAAAAAAACACCACTATAGAAAAAAAACAAATGGCGCCAAGCGCGTGCTTTATTATACTCATGTTTTTTTTATGAAATTGCCGTTTCATTAACTTTGGTAATACGATGAAGAGTATAAAATAATAATGAAACGGAAAAAGAAATCTATGAAGTCGACGAGTCCTAGAGTGGAGATCGCGAGAAGGCAAACGAAGGGTAGGACGCCCTCTAGCCAGATGGACCCATGACCTGAAAAAGGTGGCTGGGACGGACTGGATGCGGAAAGCAGAGGATCGTACTAAATGGCGCACATTGGGAGAGGCCTATGTCCAGCTGTGGACTGCAGTGGGCTAATTGATTGATTGGTTGATGCCAATATGTGATGTAGGAGTACTAACAGGGACCTTAGGCTTCGGAAACGTTCACCTTATATCCGGTATATTGGGTACACCCTGTACCCAATACACCGGGTAGTACTTCTATACTACATATTGGCATTTTGTTTTATTCGTAGATATATTTCATACATTTTCCTGTTGACCGATTGTTGATAATACAAAATTTAAATATAAAACTCAAAGGTGACTGACTGACTGACATAGTGATCTATCAACGTACAACCCAAAGCATAGGACGGATCGCTTGCAGCTAGATGTTATGACGTAGGCATCCGCTAACAAAGAATTTTGATTAATTCTACCCCCAAGGGGATGAAATAGGGGATGAAAGTTTGTCAATTTTAAACCGATCGGGTTGAGACTGCGTGCATAAAGTTACTATGTTGACTCAACACAAAGCGATAACCGACATCCACGCGGGCGGAGCCACGGCCAACAGCTAGTAAATCAATAAAACTAGTTTGGTATTAACATCATTTGTAGTTATTAAGATCATTTTGAGCACTTTGCTTGTCAAGATCAATCTGGGGCTGCTTGCACACCACAAGATCTTACAAGGACACCTTGATACGTTCTACATAAGCTCTAGTTTCCGAACAAGTGACTGACATCCACGACCCAGCCGACACATAGGAGTACAAATATATTTCTTCGTCATAAAACTTTACAGTGAGCACCATTTCCACAATCTGCGAAGCCCATCCTCTGTAAGACTCCATACGCCATTTCCCTTTGAATTGAACGTAGTCTGAAGATATTGAGCCTTCAGATAGGTGCAATTGAGATTTGGGCACCCATCCTTCCTTGCCAGTCATCAGCTGTAAGTCCCCTTCGGCCACTACAGCTGTGCTGTCGGTCCGTATGTCTGCATAACTCACGTTGTAGTCTGACAGCTTCCCCAAGTAGAAGGTGTATGGGTGATGATGCTCGCCTCCTGAAGCACAAGCCTTGATTTCGTTGTACCAACCTGGTCCGGATATTATAAATGATGTACTGTCGGCTCCGACTGCCAGAGCGATTATAGCGATAATAATCAGATACATTTTGTCACGACGATTCAGATTGTCACGACGGCGGTTCAGAATTTCGACGGTACGACTAGAGTTGAGTCGAGGCTACAATTCTTTTATACGTCGCTTATTTGACCTCAAGCAGGGTTATCACGTTCGTAAATTAGAGGAACCTATAAAGTCCCTCTTGTTATTAACAGTGTTGCCAATTCCCAGAAATATTCACCCCCCTTTTTTACGTTTGCAAACCTCTTTGGGCTTCACTTTATTGCTTTGTATGACTTAACCGACCAAAACCACACAGTGCTTCTCACACCAGCCTTTCGTTACCGGGAGCCTTTCATTTTCGTTCGTTACCAACCAGCGGATTTTTCTCCACTAAATCTAAGAAAAAATGAGTTGGTATCACTGGTTATAAATTAAACTTACTTATGCCAAACGGAACCAGCCAAAAAACTGAATATTACCCTCCAAGGGTTGAACTAAGTTCTAATTAGATGCCCGTGACTCCACCTGTGTCGTAGATGTTGGTTATTGTGATTTTTGAATATATCGCCGGTTCTACTTAACCAGTTGTGATCAACCATTCGGCAGATTTTAAGTCTGCTCAAGAGCTTTCTAATAAAAAAAACATCATCAAAATCTGTTAAGTAGTTTTGAGTCCATCGCGAACAAACAAGAATTCCAAAAAAATATTTTCGTTTCAGTATCGTTCATTTAATATTATAACCCAAGTATTTATAGGCGATCACTAAAAATATGTACAAGAATATGTTGCAGCCGACTAGGTTAATCAGCCGTTCAATAAACTACCTAGGCTCTTTACTAAACGGCGTCATTCAATAAGTGGCCTGAATGATGTTAAGCCGTTTGATTAAACGGCTAGTCAAATGGCGTGGCCTAGCCGTTTAATCAAAAAAACTATGAAAAAAATAACCACGAAGGCTAATGCGAGAGCGGAGTGGAGCAAAGCTCCCGCATTAGCCTTCGTGGTTATTTTTAGTAGCCTTCCAAACTAACTTATCCAATTTGGATTTGTGCAGCTTTTTCAATAAACTCTAGGTAACCTGTGCCTACCCCCTCAGGGATTTACAGGCGTGAGTAGGTATATGTAGATATGTATGTATGTAATTTTCTGTCTTATTTCTTATCGGGGTGGTGCCCTATCTTACAAATGGCCTAGCCAGGTTATTAAATGTTGCAATAAACGTTACGGCTGAATATCATTCAGGCCGTTTATTGAACGGCGCTGTTTAGTTAACTGCCTAGGCAGTTAATTGGACGGCTGATTAAGCTAGTTGGCGGCTACATAAATATGTCATATCATGAATGTCAGATGCATAATAATATATAAATAATAATACAATTTATAATCATAATTGTAGACATTTTTTTTATACTTTCAATTTACAGACAACTAATTGAAACAACTGACAGTTAATTAACAGTTTTATTATCGTACCTATGCCATACAAACATCTATGGCAGTCGTTACGGGTTGTTGGAGCCCTCAAGAGTCCAACAACTGCTGTGCTTCGATATCAGCTTTGGGTTGTGGAGGTCAGATGGCAGTCGCTTTACAGAAAATGTTGAAGTTTAGCCAAATCCGCAGTTGCACTGATAAATGTGGACCCCAGACTCCATGTTGTATTAGCTTCGGATGCGACTGAGATAAACGCTAGGATGTAGGTCTTCAATGAAAACACTTGTACTATTACACATTACATATTTATTAAATTCCTGAACGGTAATATACTCTAATTGACATCTGATACCCAAAAAACATGTATCAACCTTTGATAATGCCGTAAGGCGAAACCGGTCAGGAATTTAATAAATACTAGCTTTCGCCCGCGGCTCCGCCCGCGTGGATGTCGGTTATCACGACCAAACATAGCCTATGTCCAGGTCCTTTCTCAAGGTCTAGTACACCTATACCAAATTTCATCAAAATCGGTTCAGGGGTTTAGGCGTGAAAGCTTAACATACAGACAGACAGACATACAGAGTTACTTTCGCATTTATAATATTAGTGTCGTGGACTGTATGACTTTTATCTCCCTATCAGGATTCACTTGAATAAAACTCCAATTTGCAGACTTGCAGCTTTATTCTTCTTACTTCTATTGTTCTGGATCGCTATTAGAGCTTTTCCGAACTTGTGTTCAATTGTACCGCTTTACGGGCGCAACATGCTCGCTTAAGTACTACATTTTTCGTTAGCCCGCATAGGCACTTAAGGAGCAACCTAAATGACGCGGTTTGCTACCGTGTCTTACAATGTATTCTTAATACTACTTATACACTAATATATACATTATATATACATTATAGACCGTTCTTCATGCGGCATGACTCGGCGTACTGGACAGTTCTCCCCCCAGTGCAGCAGTTTGCGGAACGGCCTTCTCCAGTACGACGATCTTGCTCACAGGCCTTTTGAACACTCCGGTTTTTGTTCTTACGTCTGCCATCCGGATTCCACCGTCAGGTCCAGTGTAGGTGCGTGTGACTTCTCCCATTGGCCACACGTTGCGTGGTAAAACATGATCCACTATTACCACGATGTCCCCAATCTGCAGGGGTCGTCGTTGGCTGCTCGGCTCGCCGCGCGGTACCAGGGTGGGCAAGTACTCGCGTACCCACCTGCTCCAAAAATGGTCGGCGAGGGCTTGACAACTCCTCCATGTTCGACGATCGGCGTATTGACAGGGCCCTGTTGATGGCAGACCCATAGATGACCCCAACAGGAAATGGTTTGGGGTTAATGCCTCTGGATCTTCCGGGTTGACACTCACGTGGGTTAACGGTCTTGCGTTGATTGAGAACTCTGCTTCGGCTAGCAAAGTTCCCAGCACCTCTTCGGTCGGCTCTTTTTCGTTAAGAGTCGCCGATAACGCTACCTTCACTGACCGGACTAATCTTTCCCACGCTCCGCCTTGATTTGGTGCTCCCGGTGGTATGTATCGCCAGTTGACCGCGTGCAGCTGTCCCAAGTCTCGTAGTGCCGGCATCCACTCTTCGTATGCTGCCTTCAGCTCCTTATCGGCTCCATGGAAGTTGGTGGCGTTGTCTGAGTATATGGTTCTCGGCCAACCCCGCCGTGCGGCCATCCTTCTCAGCGCCATGATCGCGGAGCTCGTTGTGAGTGACGCGACGATCTCCAGGTGTACAGCTCTCGACGTAAGGCACGTGAACAGAGCCCCCCATCTCTTTTCTCGGCGACGTCCCAACTTGACTACCATGGGTCCGAAATAATCTAACCCACAGTGAGTGAAAGGTCGTTGATAGGGCTCGAGGCGTTCGCGTGGCAGGTCTCCTGTCGCTGGCGGCTGCGGTCGTGCTCTTCTTCTTCTACATATTCCGCAGTCTCGTTCTATCGTTCGAACGGTAGGTCGCAAATGGATGATCCAGTACCGCTGCCGCAGGTCGTTCGTAACCCGTTCGCGCCCGGCGTGCCCGGCGGCCTGATGTTCACGCATCACTATCAACTTAGTGACGCAGTGTCGGCCGTCGAGTATGAGGGGCTTCTTTGCTTCAACTGGCGCGGTAGCTGCTCCGATGCGTCCTTTGACCCGTAGTAGTCCATCTTCCAAGATCGGGTCCAGCTTATACAGACGACTTGCTTTAGAAATAGGGCGAGCGGTCTGTAGTCGCTCAATGTCTTCTCCGAAGCTATCGTGCTGCGCGCGGCTGATAATTGCATTCTCAGCTCTTTCGATGTGTGTTGTTCCTAAGTGCTTTGTTAGTCGGCGACACTTGTCCACGAAGGCTAACACGTAGGCGGCGGCTCTAACATACCGATTGTAGTTAGAGAACCGGGCGGGGTCGGGTAACCACGCATGATGCACTTTTCTCTTCTCGCTAACGTGTAACACCTCGAAGTCTTCAACTGGCTGTGTCTTGTCTGCCGGCCATCGTTCTTCTGGTTGCAGCAGGAACTCTGGACCTTGAAACCACCTGTCATCCGCGGTGATCGGTAAGTAGGTGACGCGTGTTGCGTCGTCTGCTACGTTCTGCTCAGTCGGCACCCACCGCCACTCCTTGCTGTTAGTGAGCTCGGAGATCTCACCCAGGCGGTGGGCTACAAACGGCGTGTAGCGTCGCTCGTCGTTTCGCACCCAATGTATCACCGTGGTTGAGTCGGTCCAGTATACTGTCTTGTTTATCTTGACCCGATGCTCTTGCTTGATTGTTGCCGCTAGTCTTGACCCGATGACCGCTGCTTGTAGCTCCAGCCGAGGTATAGTCTGCGTGCGTCGTGGCGCCACTTTCGATTTGGCGGCCACGAGGCATAACCTGACGCTGCCGTCCGACTGAATGACGCGCCAATACGCCACTGCCGCGTACGCTTGTTCACTCGCGTCACACAGCACATGCAGCTGTAGGTCTTGAGCTTCGTTCAGCATGTAGCAGCGTTCGAGTCGCAGGCAGGCTAGGTCGTTGAGTCGCTCTAACCAGGCTGCGAAGAGCTCATTTTCTTCTTCGGGTATAGGTTCGTCCCACGACATCTGAAGTCGCCACAGACTCTGCAGCACGATCTTAGCGCGTATAGTGAAGTGGCTCAGCAGTCCGAGGGGGTCATAAATCGACATGACCGCGCTGAGGGCTTCTCTCTTCGTCGGCGCTCGCGTCCGGTTGATCACTTCCGTGGGAACTCGGTTCATAGAGGTGTTGAACCCAAGCTCATCTTGTTCTGCGTTCCAGATGAGGCCGAGTATCTTGTTCTCGGGCCCATCTCCCCCCAGTGGCGTCGGCGACGTTGCTCGTAGCTCAGCCGGGACGTCGCGGAGCACGCTAGCTTGGTTCGTGTTCCACCCTCGTAGCTTGAAGCCGGCAGCTGCGTGGACCGTCATTAACTCGGAGACGGCTCGCTGGGCTTCTTCTTCAGTTTCGTAACTGGCCGCCAGGTCATCCATGTAGTGGCTTCTCGTAATCGCTTCGAAGGCCGCTGCGTGAGTATCTGCATGGGCCCTCGCGTTCGCGTCTCGAACGTAGTGTGCCATAAATGGGGAGCTGGTAGCACCGAAGATCATGCTCGTCATCTTGTAGTGCCGGGGCGGTATATCTCGGTTTCTTCCCCTCCACAGGAACTGTTGAGCTGGCTGATCTTCGGGTCGTATCTTTACTTGCAAGAACATCTCTTGTATGTCCGCTGTGATGGCGATCGGCTTCTCTCGGAACCGGAACATAATCCCCTGTAGTGACATCAACAGGTCCGGCCCCTCAAGCAGGTGATCATTCAGACTTACACCCCGGCTCTTGGCTGCTGCATCGAAGACGAGTCGCTGTTTACCAGGCTTGTTCGGGTTATGTACTGCGAAGTGAGGTAGGTACCAGCAGACTGGACTCGTAGCCTCGGTGCCGTCGCATGGTGCCGCGTATCCCTTCTTCAGCAAGTTATCAATTTGCCTGGTGTAGGCTTCAGCGAAGTCTTGATCGTTGTCCATTTTTTCTTCGATCTTTTTCAGTCGGCGCAGCGCAGAGTTGTAACTCGGCGGGAGTGTGACGTTGTCTTCTTTCCACGGTAGCCCTACTTCGTAGCCTTTATCAGTTCGCTTCAACGTAGATTCGACGATTCGCACCGCTCGACGTTCCGCGTCACTCACTTTCGGCTTGTGAGAGACACCGAGCGCGTCGATCTTGAAGTGATGGTCTACGAGGTCGTGCAGGCGTTCACTCTCATTTTTAGTTTGCTCAGAGGTGAAAACATGTAACACGTCGCTTTCGCTTTGGCGACTGATGCTTCGTGGTAATGTTCCATGTATCACCCACCCTAGGCTGGTTCTCGATGCTACGGGTTGGCCTCGTTTACCCAGACGCAGCTCCCGGGATACGATATACTCCCAGTGGTCTGTGCCTACTAGGATCCCCGGACGCGTCGACTCGTAGCAGACCTTGTTCTCTCCTAGGTCCCGCAGATGTTCATACTCAAGCAGCGAAGCCGGAATAGCTTGCTGATGTAGCTTCATAGACCGGATGGTGCGTGCCTTTAGTTCGTGGGGCGCACCTTCGGGTCCCTTAATCTTCACGGTCACCAGCTGGCTTCTCTCTTCCGACTGCTGCATGTTGACCCCTCGCATTAGCAGTCGTTGCGGAGGTCCTCTTGCCCCAATTTTCCTTGCCAGGTCTGCATCGATGAGAGAGATGGTAGCGCCTTCATCCAGGAGTGCATGAGTCTTTGCCTCCCCCCCTGGTCCCACGACCGTGACGGGACACATCTTCAACAGCACGGCTCTTGGCTCAGCTGAGGACTGGGTTACCACTGAGAGTACTGCTTCCGTCGGGCTTGACGTGGTTGGCGGCTTCTCATCTTGCTTCGGCTTCTCACTGTGCAGAGTGGCGTGATGGGCGATGCGGCATTCGTTCACACCGCAAGGCTTCGACTTACACCGATTGCGTTGATGCCTTTTCACTAGACACTTGAAACACAATCCTTTTTCTTTCACGAAGTTCCATCGCTCTTCTACCGTTAGTGCCTTATACTGTGGGCACCGCGGTAACTCGTGGGCTTTCTCACACTTCAGACACTGATCTAGCCGTTCTTTCGACTCTGATGACTCTGTGACATTGAAGACAGCGTTCGTTTTCTTCTTATTCGCAGGCGCGGGCGTCGGGCGAGTTTCTTTCTTCGCTTGCGTGGTTGTACTACTCTCCGGGACGTAAGCATGCTTGAGCGCGCGGTCTGCCTCCCTCATCAGGAAGCGGGATAGCGTGATGATATCGGGCTCTGCCGCGATTCCGTAGTCCGTCGCGTAGTCGCACCATCTCGCTTGCACGTGAGGGCTCAGCTTGTTCAAAATTTCTCTTACTAGCGCTGGGTTGTACAGGTATCCCCGCTGATCAATATTCTGTAGTACACACACGACGTTCTGTACTCGTATTGCGAATTTATTCAATTCCACTGCCGACGATCCTGGCCTTGGTAGCTTCTTCAAGTCTTCAAATGCCTTGTCGATAATTACTTCAGGACGGCCGAAAGACTGTTCTAATGTTCGGAGTATGACGTCCGGATCCGTTGCGGTCGCGAGTAGTGCTGCCACGATGTCTCGTGCTTCCCCGGTGAGACTCTTCCTCAGTCGCTGTATATTCTCAATCGCCGATATACTGTACAGCTTCGTAGAGTCGGTGTAAGCGGCTTTGAACGTAAGCCACTCTCCATGAGCCCCCGAGAACGTAGGTAGATCTGCACACCGTATTCTGGGTCTTGCTAGTCGCTCCATCGCTTCAGTCAGTTGATCAATGCGACTCGTTCGCGTGGGTGTGTCTGACCTCCCATGCAGTTCGAACCGTAGGTGCCGATCTTCTCTGCTCCGTGTTCTCGACTCTTCTGGCTCCGTTCTTGGCATGACGGGGTTCGCTTGCAGCCACTCATCTACTCTTCTGTGATGTGTTTCAATGGGTACATCTTCGTGAACGCTTTCTTGATCCTCTTGGATGGCCGTAAGTTCGGTGGCCAACCTTTTCCTTATCAATTCTGCTTCAATTTCGAGTTCTTTCTTCTTTAGTTCGGCCAGCTTTTCTGCAGCTTCCAACTCGAGCCGGGCCCGGGCTGACGCAGTTGAGCGGTGCGATCTCACCGACCCTCCCGGTGAACCAGTTCGAGGTAGGTTCCCGGGCTTCAGTCTAGGAGCACTAGGAGGAGCGTCGATCGTAGCCCCTACCCTAGACTCCATACCCAAATGCGTGCTTGGCGATGCCGGCGGACCCAGAGCCAACCTTCGGCGCCGTTCCTCTTCAATGCGCTGCTGTCTCAGGTCCTCTTCCCGTTGTCGAGCTAGAACTTCCTCTGCGTCAGCCTGACTTCTAGTCACCACCATCTTGAACACGAAGTATTCTTGAAGCGTAGATTCTTCCAACCTTGAAGCTGATCTTCACAATTCGATCCGGCTTCTGAAGGACCAAACAATGTCGTGGACTGTATGACTTTTATCTCCCTATCAGGATTCACTTGAATAAAACTCCAATTTGCAGACTTGCAGCTTTATTCTTCTTACTTCTATTGTTCTGGATCGCTATTAGAGCTTTTCCGAACTTGTGTTCAATTGTACCGCTTTACGGGCGCAACATGCTCGCTTAAGTACTACATTTTTCGTTAGCCCGCATAGGCACTTAAGGAGCAACCTAAATGACGCGGTTTGCTACCGTGTCTTACAATGTATTCTTAATACTACTTATACACTAATATATACATTATATATACATTATAGACCGTTCTTCATGCGGCATGACTCGGCGTACTGGACAATTAGTATGGATGTAATGTGTTTTCATTGAAGATGTGTAGTAAGTTCCACCAAGTGCCATCAATCAACAGCATAAACACTAGGATGTAGGTGACAAATGCAGAAAAATAACCTAATATTAAGTAAGATACAGTGGGCTGATTGATTCATTGATTGAAGTAAGATACATAATAAAAGTTATCAAACATATCATCATTGGGAGCATTGATTCTTATTGCATAAATACGTCCAATTTATATTTAATTTAAGATGACAAGTAAGCACAATGAACTGCGTTCTTTCGATAAACACACGCGTCGTAGGATAATTACAAAACTGGATAATCGCGAAATTCCTAGGACCATTGCAAAGGACCGGATGTTTTTGCGAATTGGAATTTAGGTTAGACCTGCTCGAGCACTTAGATTCAGGGATCTTATTTATGCAAAATCCTACAAATCTTTCTAAAATTAAGGAACGTTAGTTTTTTTATGCCACTTAGGTGGCAGATAAGCACACGGCCCACCTAATGGAAAGTAGTTACCGTGGCCTATGGACGTATGCAACACCAGAGGCGTTACACTAGCTCTGCTGACCCTGAAGAAACCATCTAATGCTCTTCTTGGAGAACCCCATATTGTAGCTGCTTAGGAAAACCACAGCAAGAAGTTCATTCCACAACCTGAACGTGCGTGTAGTCTTAAGGCGCCCACTCACTAACAGTCCGCCTGCAGTTCCTGATCTGTCCGGCGGCCTGCAGTCCTAAGCCGATAGCGCCCACACACTAAAGCGATTTTGGCCTGCCGGCAATTCCCTGTTGTCAGTTTTGCGACCACACACTAGCAGTTGTGAGTCGTCAGTTTTACGTCGTACGATCGCCTACCGGTAATGGTCTAATATCAGTTACATAGAGAGTACGAAACAGTGCGAGCGATTTTCGACCTTATTGACATTTTCTTAACTACATGTTTTTTCGCATAAATAAATGCTGCTGATCACGAATATAAGAAAAAAAACTAGACTTGTTGTGATGTCAATAAGGTTGAAAATAGCTTGTACTACGTTATTCTTATATAAGTAAACGCTAATCATTGTGAGAAATAGGTGTTAGCTATTTTGAACCTTATGGACTATGTGCATAAGAAATATTGACGAGTATGTACAAAAAATGAATAAAACCTTAGTAAAAACTGACACGAAACGTCGATCGACAGGCCCGTTGTGCTCGTTCGCCCTGACGGCTTAGGACTGTCCGGCTTAGAACTGTCCGGAATCGTTCGGCGGCCACACACTATCGGATCGTATTAGTCGTCAGTCCGAAATCGTTAACGAAACTGTGAGTGTGTGGGTTATTGCCATTAACTGACAGATTTATATCGTCCGGCCGTCGTCCGGTAAACTGTTAGTGAGTGGGCGCCTTTATAACATCAGCCACGTACAGTAAAAATATCGTCAGAATCGGCCCAGCCATTTTGGAGATTACATGGTTATAAACAGGGAGAATAAAATAAATTATTGAAGACCGATATTCTTAGCAATCCAAAGTATCTCCGTGCGGGTGCCGGGTCCATCGCGTTGCTGAGTTGGGAACTCGGGACAGTGACTGGGACTTGCGACCCAAGTGTAGGTTTAGAAGGGACCCCTTTTGTTGATGTACATCAACACTAACCTTCACTACCCTAGTTCCCCGCCCTACCTAATCAAATTTGATACGAACCTTATAGTGCCGCTTAAGACATTCGTTCTAGTAATGAGCTTATTGTAGCTCTCGATAGGCCTAGATCTTTAAGAAGGTTATAGAAAGATTTTGCTGGTATACCTCTCGCTCCCACTTCTACTGCATACAAATTAACCACCTAACCGTTTGTGATTAATTCGTTTGTGAGATCATAGTATTTATTTTTCTTTGTTGTGTGATCCTTCGGTATATTTGTTTCCCAAGGTACAGTAGGTTCCACAAGGACCACATATTTTATAGTTTTGAAAAACAGAAATATGTCAGGTTAAGATGACGAAACCCCAACATCCTCCGGAATTTTATAGTGCTTTTCATATGTGTCGATTAAGAGAGTCCAATCTGAGGCAGTATCTAGGATTGAATAAGGTTTGTTCCTGGATTTTATGGATGAACCTTCAGACACAAAGTTGATATGACGTCTGTTAGCAGTAAATCCTTTTTGGGCTACTACCAGACTCATTGCTTCACGTATGATGATAAGCACCTCGTAAAAAAATCCGACTGATATTGAAAAGATCGATACAAATTTGATAGCAGGCGGTACCCATTCCTTTTCATCCGGTTTATGACTTGCAAATGGGTACCGCCTACATATAGGTACATAAGAACTTATTCGTATTTCAATTTCCTTCATTTTGTGACCCTACTCGATAGGTTTCATACATTACTAGCTGTTGCCCGCGGCTCCGCCCGCGTGGATGTCGGTTTTCCTGAATTTTCTTTGCTATACCTAAACCTCACGGAGCCCGAGACCTTTCCAACGAATGCAAAACCGTGGAAATCGGTTCGTGCGTTCTGGAGTTATAGCGTCAGGAAGGAAAACCCGACTTATTTTTATATAGTAGAGATGACCCCAAAAGTTCACCATAAATCTTTTTTCCTACATTTTATGTACATACCCAAGAACCCAAGAACACTAATGTGCTCGAACACCTTGCCACACTCAGCACTGAGGTGACGGTTATAGGTCGCTAGTTGACTGGGTCTGAGCGATCCCCCTTTTTAGGGATCGGCTATACATTCGCCTCTTTCCGAGCCGAAGGCACTATACCCGAGCTGTAGGACAACCGGTACAGCCGCGTAAGCATTGGAGACAACTCCGCTGCACATTTTTGCAGAATCACCGCCGGAATACCGTCCGGATCACTGGCTTTCCGGACATCGAGTGACTGCAGTACCTACTGCACGGACGTCGCGTTGCCTGATATGAATACCACAATCATCGATTCGGGAGTTAGCCGCAAAGAGATTAATCAGCAAATTTGCTTTCTCTTGCGGTTTATAGGCCAGGGATCCATCGGGGTGATTTACGGTCCTATGTACCTAATAGGGGTTTAACAGAGACAATGAAGGTTGACTGGTAGAAAATGCCCACGGCATTAAGTCTGCCTTTGTGCATTTATTTTATATTTGTGCAAGAAGAATAAATAAATAAATAAATGAAGTAGATTTATTCTATTCTACTGAGAAATTATTTTAATATCAAAGGTGGCTTAATATTTTATGGATGGTCCGGAACTTGTACTATTTTTCATTTTTCACGTAACATGATACAAATCGTTCATGTATCTACAATATACCTACAAAGATTCGATTCGGGGAATCCCCTTTAATGAAAGAGTAGGTACATACATCAATCGACTAAATACTTGTTATTATTTCACTGTGGGGACACCGGACGGCCGGATGGATGATCCATTCGCGACCTCTGCGGGCCTATACATCTATTTCCCCATCCCTCCCCTGGATTCGTGACGCAATGTAGCAAATCAAAATTCCAGTTATAAGGTTATAAATATTTATTTATTTAAATTTATTAATTTTATTCTTAATATAAATATATAATTCGGCCAAGCTATTATAGCATGTCATGGTATCGACGGACTGGACATCGATTCTGTTAATTGATAACCACTGTCATACGATCTGTCAACACTGCAAAAATGCCATTTAATTTACGATTTGACTATTAAGGTCTAAAATTAAATGGCATCTTGTAGTGTTAATGAAAAAAGTGTACTGTACTTTTTGCAATGTCAGGGGGATGAGTCGTAATTTCAAAGACTTACAAGTGAATCTGTATCCTTTCTACGTAAGCCTTGACTTCTGCACAAAAAAGAGACTTCCACGAACCAGCAGACACGTAAGTGTCCAAATATACCTTATCGTTACTATAAAATTTCACGGTAACCTCCATTTCCACGATTTGCGACGCCCATAAAATCGTAGATTCAATTTTCCAATGACCTTTGAACGCCTTGAAGTCTGGAGCCAATGAAGCTTGGGATAATTTCAATTCAGTTTTGGCCACCCATCCCTCTTTTTTAGTTCTCATTTGTAAGTCCCCTTCGGCTACAACTGAGGTGGCTGAACAAATAGCTTCAAAACCGATGTTGTATTCTGATAGTTTTCCTAAATCGAAGGTGTATAGTCCATGATGCTCACCCTCAGATAGACAAGATTCTACTTCGTTCTTCCAACCTGGTCCGGATATCGTGATCAATGTGCAGTCTGCTCCTATCACCGCCAAAGCAATGGTTGTAATTATGATGCGATACATTTTGTGAAATCTGTCGACGCTGAGAACTGATTATGAGCTTGATATGTTAGTGTAAGAGCTTTTATATTGTATCTATATCTACTTAACCTAAAGGTTATCAGACTGGTTATTCCGCAATTATTTTATTCGCGTAAAAGTTATCTTACGGAGCATAACGCGTGCGCGCGCACGCACGCACGTAAGTGCGCACGCACGCACTCACACACACAACAATACACACGCACACAGGGATGTGCGTTTCTAGGTTATATACCAGATTTAGTTTCCTCGGCTTCGAGGCATCCACATCCTCGGAGCCGTTTACTAGCGCAGTTGGGGTCCTATCTGACCTTTCTAACTATGAGGCGGCTGAATTTCGATATTTTCCGTGAAGTGACTGTAATCTAAATCTAACCTCCACAATAAATTGACGATATAGAAGTTCCGCAGTTTTTTTTTTGTTCTATGGCGATCCCAACGATTCCACCAATGACTCAGTAGTTCCGTAGTCATAGTCCGTTTTTTAATTCAGATAGTAATTTGACAACTGCAAATGTCAAATTATGAAATAATGATACCAGCTTTGAGTGCTTAGTGACGTGTTCGAAACTATCGAGAATGTTTGTGGATTAGATACAAGTGGTTTGGCTTTATTCAAAATCAAAAAGTTTTTTAGTTTCGTACACTATCCAGATAAGCTACATGACTATTTTTAATTGCAATAAACCGGCAATACAGGTAATGTCATTTTACTATCTGAAATTAAAAAAAACAGACTATAGACTACTCAGACTTCTTGGAGTTTCAACTATCCGTAACGACTGCCATAGATGTTCGTTTAAGAACCGAGACCGCGGGCTCTGCTGTATTATATTTATGCATGAATATAAACATCCGAATTCAGGAAGAAAGCTCCATTTTAGACGTTTAGTTAAAAATACTTATTACTCAAAAATCAAAGTGGAAATTGTTGACTGAGACTCCAGACAGCGTGCAGTTTTAGTCGGTTCGAGTGCCAGTGGGTTTGATATCTGCGGGAGATTTCCGCACAAAAAGGTCGATTCTTCGTATAACTCGAGTCCACTCGAGATCCTCCAGTTATTTAACGCGACACCCCATCACTACCTAAACCCTACTTCTAAACCTAAATTCTACGTTGGTCGGTGTTATTGATGCACAATGAAGGCCAAGATAGTGACGGAAAAAACTAATTACTCATATTATGTTACTAAGGAGGTATGTTAAATGGAGGTTCTATGATAGATGTGTTTAATTTTTTTATGGATTCGTAAACCAATGGTCGGCGTTAGAACAAACGAGTCCTAGATCGATCGATTGACATTTTTTTACCTAACTAATTCTTATAATTTACTTCAATATCCCAACTTTCCATTCGACATTATTTATTTGACATTTGTATTGTACTGGACATTTTTTTAATTATTTTCTTTTTTTAGATTAGTTTAATGATTATTTACTTATTTAATTATTTGACGAAGTGTAAGAATGTAACTAAGTACTTTTAATTAATGTATTTGTAATGCAATATAGTGTAATGCGTAATTTAATGTACAGCATATAAGCGCTTTGGTGTAGAATGTAAGCTTATATTGCTAATTATAATAAATAAATAAATAAATAAATAAATAAATAGAGACCGTGAGAAGGCAAACGGTAGGTGGCACAATCCCTAGCCAGATGGACTATTGACTTGAAAAAGATGTCCGGAAAAGACTGGATGTGAAAGGTGGAGTTTCAGAAGTAATGGCGCACATTGGGACTGCTGGAAAGAGGGCTTCCAGTAGTAGACTTGACTAATGGATGAACGAGAACGAGAACGATGAACGAGAAAAATTCGTAAAGATATAATGTGACAATAGTTTTGCATGACGATGACTATGAGTAACGATTCCTGCCTTAGTAAAGTTGTGGAAACTTCACTAGAAAGCTTCCCCGGGAGATTTGACGCGAACACGAAAAGTCACAATTCACTGTAATATGCCACGTGCCTACACTTGTGTGAATTGTCCAAGACTTTAGTATTTACGAGCGGGGATCGAACCCGCTCCTCCTGTACTGCCCCGACATAGAGGGCCATGTTACTTGTTTGTTTATCAAGTTTGATAAACTTGGAGGAGTGGGGAATACCAATACCTATGTCAGTTGTTTATGTCTTTATATTATTTTTAATGTTTGACCTGCGCTATCATATTGTACTGTTATCAAAAATGTAGATATAACTGGGTTTATAACAAGGCTTAAAAAAATATGTCTAATTGAAACAATGATAAAAGGTTCAGGGATAATTAGGGGCTGGGGTTAAGTTGTAATCGAGCATGGTAGCACATTGCAAGGTTAAGCAAAACTGGCTAGCTCAGTCTTAGGATTGGTGACCAATGTGACCATTGTAATACACTTAATATAGAAGGTTTAAAGAAGGTTTATCCGTGTGGTGATGGACAAACAATACAAGTATCACCACCCCATCTCATCCGAAGGGTGTCGTAAGAGGCGACTTATGGAAAAATACGCAGACGATATCACTGCGAGAGAAGTAAAACTCGAAATAATCGTTTATTTTTATAGAGTTTATGTACACTGTACAATTTGTTGTCAAAATGGAACCGTTTTTATGTGCTGCAGCTATTCAACATAAAGGCATTTTTCGTTCTTCTTTCTTTTTTCCAAAAATACTACTCCGTCTGGCCAGCATGGAATTGTCTAGTACACCGAAAGACCACTACTTCAACATGTGCAATTGGCAAGCCTGCGCAACCACAGCTTGCCTATTCTCCACTGTGCCCTCTGCCAGTTAGAGGTACACGTGGGAAAGCTACTGAGCATCCTTCTAAAAGGCCGTTCTTGCCTCGGCGGCAATTTGCCACAGGCGGTAGCATCTCCCTAGCGGGAGAGAGATCTCCTAGCGTGTTGGTTCCGGATATTTTTAAGTGTACACACCCAACTCCTCCGGAGGCAGCGGGGCGGTTGTGTCGTACTCGTACTGACTAAGCGCTGTCTCAGGTTATCACTTACCGACGTTGAGGTAGCCTATGGCTTATCCCTCACTCCCCTGCTGACCCAGGGCCATCGAAGGACTCTTCGGGTGTGGGAGTACAGTGTCCTCATCTTTCCCCGGATAGAGGGGGAGGCGGTTTACGCGCCACTGCCGCAGCCTGCTTCTGTTATGGTGGCAAGCGGCGCGTCTTGTCACCCCCTAGCCCGTGTTGGTTCCGGACCAGGCAACAGCAGTTACGAAGGGTGAATATTTTCATAATGGAAGCCGGTGAAAAAGAAGTCTTAATTAGATCAACCATAGAATTGTTGTAGGGAATTCTGAGCGTTCTAATTTCAGATACTGAATTCCAAATTATTTACGTATCTACCTACTAAATAATAAATCTAATATATTTAAATGAGAAAGTTTTGTATATATATACCTACACACATCAAAAAAGTCTAAGCAACATGCATGATATTACACATTTACCATTTATATTAATTAATTTCTAAGTATTTACTCACTCAAAGTGCGTAGTTAAGTAAACTTTTTTGTTATTGAAGACAAACGGGCTGGTTGTAAAAAAAAAATCGATTGTTTTGTTTTTTCATAAAATTCAAATGACTGCGAATTTGTTTGAATTTAAGTGCGTTTTAATTGCTACGTTTAGTCCTACCAACCATTTAAATAAAGCTAGCGACCTAATTGAATCGTTATTCTTTACGTCATAGAGCGACGTCATTTATCGGCAGATGAAATGCAAAGAGCTGTAGGGATGTTGCAAGCGGGAAGTAATCAATCTCGGGTATCTCGACATTTTGGTATTCATAGAAGTGTTATTTGTCGTCTTTGGCAGCGCTACTATGATACAGGGGAACTCGCTGAACAGCATCCAGGCCGTAAAAGGAGTACAACCACTCGGCAAGACCGGTACATATCTACAATTGCCAGCCGATGTTAACATCTCGAGAGATAAGTTTGAGGCTACAAAATTCAAGTGTTGGTGATGTAAGTCCCCAAACTGTGCGAAATCGACTGCATGAGTACTGCCTATGAGCTCGACGCCCAATTAGGTGCACACCGATACATCACGGGAATCGCGCTCGTCGAAATGGATGGTGTAGAGAACGCATAACATGGATCCAGGAACAATGGGATAAAATTATGTTTTCCGATGAGTCGCGATTCGGGTTTAGGCCTGATACAAGCAGGGTGGGAGTGTACCGTCGGCCCGGGAATACTGAAAGGCTCAGGTGCGTTCAAGACGTTCATCCATACAGCGGCTCAACAGTTATGGTATGGGCGGGTATTATGAAGAACAGGCGAACTGAGCTCGTTCTTGTAAATAGAGACATGAACGCTAAAAATTACGTTGAGGATATTCTCAGACCTTATGTCCATACATTTGCACAAACTTTTTTGGCTCCGATTTTACGTTAATGCATGATAATGCGCGTTCACAAACAGCTCGGCGAACCAGTGAATACTTGACAATGGAGAACATCCGGGTATTGCCCTGGCTTGCACATTCGCCAGTGCTCAACCCCATCGAGCACGCATGGGATATGCTCCAGAGACGTGCTTTGAAGGACTTGGACAGAGTTACAACAACTCAACAGCTGAAGGATTTGCTACAATTTCATTGGGAGCGAATACCGCAAGATGACATAAACAGTCTCATTCATTCATTGAATAATCGTTGCCGACAAGTTCTGAATAGCAGAGGAGGCCATACTTTGTATTAAATTGTCCTATTCTTTCACAATAAATTCATTTTCTTTAGAAATTTCATTGTGTAATAATTTTAAAAATAAGATATATTCGAAAAACCTTTTTAAAAACAATCTTTTTTTTTTTTTTTTTGCATTGTCATCCGAACTGAACGTGCATACCAAATTTCAGCTCAATCGGTTGAGGGCAAGTGCCTTAAAATTGAGTTGTAAGATTCCACCCGAACAAACATACATTGCAAGTTATATAAAAGCTTGTAATAATAAAATACAACGTTATAATGTGAAGAACCATCCTAATGTTTAAATTAGTAGGTACATGTTGCTTAGACTTTTTTGATGTGTGTATAATTGGAATCTCGGAAACGGCTCCAACGATTTTCATGAAATTTAGTATACAGGGGGTTTCGGGAGCGATAAATCGATCCAGCTAGGATTCATTTTTAGACAATGTTATAAAATCTCGACCGCGGCTTCCCTTTGCAGAGCAAGTTGGCTGGAATCGGGTTCGGGCGCGGCGCGATGAGCGAGAAAGACTCGCTGACATCGCTGCTCGCGCTCGAAGGCTGCTCGGGCGTCGGAGGGCGCAAACTGACCTCCGCCCCCCATGAGCGCGGGCCTGAGGGTGACGGGTGGAGCCGCCCGTCACCCTAGCAGAAGCAGGCCACGGCGGCGCCACCCCACACCGGGGTTGAGTCGGGGACCGCGTGGTCCCCCCCTCCCGAGGAGGGCCAGACCGAGAGGGATGGCCCTGGGTCAGCTGGGGTGCGAGGGATATGTAACGACGTTCGAGTCCGACATAACCTCCCTCTCCGGCTCCGGAGGGGTAGTTATCCGTGGGGATTTCCCGCAGGTAAAAAAAAAAAAGGAATCGGGTTATAAGGCCCCTCGCTACCCCCACTAGCTACGTCCCTAGGCCTATAATATTACTAGCTTTTGTCCGCGGTTTCGCCCGCGTGGATGTCGGTTATCCCCACCAAACATAGCCCTTTCTTTCTATATGTCCTTTCTTAAGGTCTAATCTACCCCTACACCAAATTTTATCAAAATCGGTTCAGTGATTTAGCCATGAAAGACGGACAAACAGACAGACATACACACACACTTACTTACCCATTTATGATATTAGTAATATTATAGTGCCGAATTGGAAATAGTGACGGCTGGGACGAGGCCCTGTTTTAGGTACGAAATAAATGACAGATATAAAATTATTAGCATACACATTTAATACTGTCACAATATATTGATTCAAATAAATAAATATAACCTAACCTTAACCACTATGGGGCACGTCGGGAAGAAGAGTGTGATTTCGGTTAAAATCAGTTTTGTAGAGCGCCCTCTCTGTCGCACATCGTATGTCTAAACCTTGATAATCTTTCTTGAGTAGTTAAAACCGAAGACATGATTTTAATATTTTATGAACATGAGACGGTTGTAACTACTCTATAAAGGTATCAAACTGTCACTCCAATGTGCTCATGTGCGACAGAGAGAACCGAAGCAATCCGATCTTATACTCATTCTTCTTTCCGTCGTGCTAATTCAAAAGGCAGTTTCTGTACATAGATCTGAATAAGTCCAGATACCATAAATGCATTAAATGGTATGAAAACCGAGCTTGTCAAACTTTGTCGTTTTGTAAGTGCCGTTTTAAAAGTCTATGCAGAATTAACACGAATGCTGTCAAAAAAAATCGAAACAAGTTTGACAGAAAGCGTTACCCATTAATTTTTATTTTTTTCTTTGGCAATAGTGTAGAGCTTGCTGTCAAACTTCTTTCGTTCTTTTAGACAGCAATCACGTTTACTTATTTAGATCTTTCAAGCTAAGCGTCCACTTATCTGCATCGTAGGCAACGGACGCATCGCATAAATGTATTGTGTATGTATTTTTCACAATGCGTCAACCTGATCGGCAGTGATCACATTTTGCTGCCGCAATTACCAGCGATTGGATTCCGACACCATTTCATTCCGTGTGATGTTTAAAAACGCATATAGACAACGTGTTTCGTCAGAGCGATCGTAAAAATGCAAATGGCTGAATCCGCGCGGTGTGCGTTCACCTGGCCGGCATTTCGAGTAAGTCTCTGCGAGTTGTTCACAGACTTTTGCGATGCGGCATTGCCAATGAGCAGATTCGTGTGATTCGTACGATTAGTATAAGTTGACGCACTTGTTTGACTTTCTATAATCTATACAAAAAATACTGTCCGTTCAATGCGTTGCGTCCGTTGCGTGCGTTGCCGATAGGTGGACGCTTAGCTATAAACAGCAAGTCGGTTTTTTTTATTGCATTTATCATTTGGCTAACACTGCCGCATACAAATCAGCTCACTCTGTGCTCGAACTAGTAACTAGCATCTATTTCATACGCTCCATGATGAGATTTCATATGATTTTTCAAACTCCCATTTTGTGTAAATGTCGAATTGCATACATCACATTTATACCTACGTTCGTTGCTATGAGACCTGATATGTTCCTGCAAAGATTGCAATCTAGGGTAACTTTTGTCGCAGAACTCACATCTGAAGTTCCTCTCCCCAGTGTGTGTTGCCATGTGCTCTTTTAACCGCGACGGTAGGTAAAACCTCTGGTCACACAGATCGCACTGATGTCTATAAACTTTCAAGTGATTTCTTCTATTGTGTTCCATTAAAGTTTTCCTTCGATTGTATACTTTATCACACAATTTACAAGCAAAAGTCCTTTTATCACCGTGCACTTCGATTAAATGGCGGTTTCTCAATGCGTAAGACAAAAAACTCGCTTCACACTTATAACAATTAACAGTCGGTTTTTTTTCGTGGACAGTAGCGACGTGTAGATACCTACTATATTTAGATTTTAAGTTTTTCCCACATATTTCACAAGGAAAACTCTCCTCAACCTTAGTGTGGGATTTTATATGAGTTCGTAACGAATTTCTTTCAAGAAAACACGCGCCACAAACGTCGCATATGTAAGTACCAAAATGGTCGATCATATGTTTTTTTAAAACGTCAAAATATGGAAAGGCGGCATTGCATTCGGTACAGACTAAATTATCCATTGTCAATTTGAATTTTAAAAATTCGTTCGAAACCGGATACATGATTTTATCGTGCACACTAGAGATGTGCTTTTTGAACGTATCGAGATCATCGATTTTTTCGTTGCATAATCGACAATCGATTCTAGTGATGTCAATTTTTGGTATTTTACGGTTTTCCATTGTACTCTGGAATAGTTCTACTGGGTCGTGGGTCAGTGTGTGTTCTCGAAGTTCGTTTGGATTTGTGAATTGGTCCCTGCAGTAGAAACAGTAGTATATACTGATGCGGTTGTGGAAAGGGCACACATAGGAGTTGTGGACGATTGTAACTGCGTTGTTGTATACCATATAGTCGTGATCTAATTCTTGCTGTTTCTTCTTTATCTTCTGGGGTTCTTTTTTGACTGCAGCTTTCACTGTAAAAGAAATAAGAAAATTATTTTTCCTGTCAGGGTAACCTTAAATCACATACTGTATATGTCGCAACCAACTTTACTAAACGGCGACGTTCACTTAGCGGGCTGAATATTGTTTGATGATTAAACGGCTAGGCAAATGGCTTGGATCGATGACGTTTAATTATTTCCCTAGTCATTTAATCAAACAGATAAGATAATGATTTATTTCTGCATGGTTATAAAAAAAAAGACAAGGCTAAGGCTGTGTGCACATCATGGGATGTATTTTTTTATACCACTTAGGTGGCAGACAAGCACACGGCCCACCTGATGGAATCTGGTTACTGTGGCTAATACATGTGTGCAACACCAAGGGAGTCATACTCGTGCTGCCGACTCTGTTACTACAGAGAGTTTCTGTGCTGTCAGTGTAGAAGATAAAGCAGGACAAGCCTTTGGTCTTCCCACTGACAGCACAAAAACGGTTATATCATATCCCAACGGCCCCGGGTATCTGTTCCCTCACGGGGTCCGTTGGGAACTGAAGATAATTTCATGTCCAAGAGACCCCCACTCTCTCACCCGAATGACTTATTTCTGCATGGTTATAAAAAAAAAATAATTTTTAATGTCCAACCTAACTTAACCAAGTCGGATTGTGGCTATCATAATAAACCTAAATGTAAAACATTTTCGTTCATGTTTTCGTTTTTTTTAGTAATGGGGGAAGAGAAGTCCTTAGCGAATTCTTTTTCCTAACAGGCCCCACATACTCGGCAAGGGGTCCCTTGGACATGAAATTATCTTCGGTTCTAAACGGACCCCGTGAGGTGGCAGATACCCGGGGTCCGTCGGGATATAGCCACAAAAACTCTTCAAATTTATGTATGGTATATGTTAAATTACACCGAAGTAGTACCCATTTTTTATGCCGTTTTGAATAACACTTATGGCGTCTATAAAGTTTGTTCATGTCTAAGAGGATAACATACCAGGTTTGTCCAACATGTGGTCCAACTTGGCTCTCAGCTTACTCATCTTATGCAGCATCTCTCTCTTGACGTGCACCTTATGTTTCCCGCGGGTTCGCTTGCATACAGGCTCCACATCCGGCTTCACTTCTATCTTGTCAACTTTGATGTCGAGCGTTTCTGAGGATATATTCAAGATGAAAAGCTTGGAAATGAGCTGTTTGCTCAAGTATGCTACTGAAATAATCATTGTATAGTTTGGCAGATATCCCGCCGGGTCCAGGGCCTTGATTCTACTAAAGTAAAACCATTGTCATACCACAGACACTGTAATAATACCCATTTGATTTTAAACTTTAAACGTACGTTCATAAAGTCTAATATCAAATGGCTTTTTTTAGAGTGAATGAAAAGTGAAATGTGACAGTCTTCATTTAATTTTGGACTGGCCGAACGCTAAAACTTGCGCGGGCGCCCGCGGGCGGACGCTCAATGAAAAATAGTTAGAGCAGCGCAGGCGCGTGCGACGGAGCGCGGACGCGGGCGACGGATTGTAACACGCGCGGCGGGCGACGGGCGCACGGCGCGGACGCACGCGACGGTCGCCCGCTCGCGGGTTGGTTTCAACAAATCAGTCGAGCGCCGCTAGATGCTACGGTCACACGCGTCGGAGGTTAGATATAAGTACAATCATGAACATCGATACAGAGCGTGTAATAATCGAAGTGCAATATCGGCCAGTATTATGGGACATGGCGAATGAACGATATAAAGATAGAGATGCTCGTCAAGAAGCATGGCTTATTTTAAGTTATAGATAGTTATATAATTTGGTTACGAATTCTCCGCTGAGTAGCCTGTTTGTCACGAACAGGTTAGGTAGTCGACGTTGTTTACGCATACATCTCTTTGCCAAATAATAAATAAGCAAATAATCCATGGTAATCTACTCGACACAACTGTAGACGCTCGAGATCAAAATTATACTGGCAGCGCTAAATGAGACGGACGCACGCGACGGGTGCCCGCTCGCGGACTCGTTGCCCGCGGCGGACGTCCGACGCGGGCACCCGCGTCCGCATCCGCTTGTGTTTTAGCGTTCGCACAAGCTTATAGAAATAAAGTCTAAAATTTAATGCCATTTATCGCTGTGTCTGCGTTGTGACAGTTGATTTTGCTTTAGCAGAATCGAGGGCCTGGTAGAAGGGGTAGGCCCAAGAAGTCCTGGCTTGACGTCGTGGAGGATGACATGCGTGCCAATGGTCTCACTACCACTCCAAATGGGGAAGGAAGAGCCGGAAGGCGGACCCTGAACTCAGAGGGCATCTTGGCCTCGGATGCAATCAGAATACAAAAAATAAAGACTCACTTCCAAGATTTAGGCATATTGACGGTTCCTAGCCTATACATTTTGGTACTTCTAAACAATTTTGCTAAGCATATACACGATTATGAATCTGATGATGAGAGAAGGGTTAGAGAAAGCACTCGCAGGAAAGATTTTCAGAGCAAAATTGTGCCTAGCCTGGACGTCGTAAAGCATAGTACGCTCTACAACTCCATCAGAATTTTCAACAAACTGCCTCTAGACTTAAAAACCATTATTTACAAAAGAGAGTTCCACGACAAATTGAAGGCTTTTCTGTTAAAAGGGTGTTATTATTCAGTCGACGAGATATTAAATAAATAGATTTTATACTGACAGCAGAGGTATAATGTAATTACACTGTTATTTTTTACGTGTCATGATATTTTCCACTTCTTTTGATTGTTGATTTTCTCATGTTTTTTATTTATATATGCAATGTATGTGTACAAACGATGTTCAAACACGATGTAAAAATTGTTAATGAATAAATAAATAAAAAATAATAATAATAAAATAATACGTCTGAACGAAGATGATAATGATCTTGACCTTTGTTTTTGTTTTAACGTGCGGGCAATCCCCACGGATACCACCCCCGCTGAAGTCAGAGGGGGAGTTTATGTCGGACTCGAACCGACTAAACCGCAAGCCGTCTGTGGGTAGGATTGCAAGGCAAGGTGAGGTAGCTAGTGCATATCCCTCGCACCCCGGCTGACCCAGGGCCATCTCTCGATCTGGCCCCGTTCAAGAAGTTTGCCGGCACCTTTTACCAACGTATTGTGATGAGATTACCTGGCATATCATCGGTGACGTCATCGCGGTCGTCCATGCCTTCGTCAGAGTCATCACTGCACATTGGTTCTCTCTTCACCTCCAACTCCGATTTAGTGGCAACATCTAAAAAAAAATTAAGTTACATCTATGAAATTTTGAAAAAAGAAACTCATGTCACACGTACGCATATCCGGTGGGCTTGTATAAAGGGTTATAGCTTTGGATAGTCAGATATAGTTTTGGCGAGTAAAAGAAGAGTGGCACATCGTAGTGCTATTTTATTTTCAAAAATTGTTGTAAATTCGAGTTTTTATGTGTAAAAATGGTGGATTTTTAGTCATAACGTTTTGGACAACGCACACAAGTGTTGGAAAATGGCATATTACAGTGAATTGGGACTTTGCGTGTTCGAGCCAAATCTCCCTAGGGAGCTTCTAGTAAAGGCCCACAACTTTACCGAGGCAGCCTTCATCTCATTATACGTCATCATTATCATTATCATAGTCATTAATATTGTTACGAGCATGGGGGTCGGTTTAAATAGAAAATGCGAGGACAACCGTTGAAGACAGATTTTATTCAGCTGCACTTAAACTACAGCAAAGCGCGTAGTACTTCGAAAACTCTTCCTTACACAGTACACAGTCACTTGTATAATCGCACTGTATCGCTTCGTACACTTTATCGCTTTGATCGCTTCGAATACTAGTCATGGACTAACTTGAGCAGCGGCTGTTAGCTCGCCTTTTATATAAGGCGCGGCCGAGTAGCGAAAGATCGAGAAAAGACAGGTACGTTCTGAAAAAGACAGGAACTTTCTGGGAGGTTCTATTAGGTCTTGTGTCTCTTTCTATTCGTTCCATTCCTTCTAGAACAGTGACGTCAAAGCATGCTGTCTCTTTCTAGCCTGACGTCTCGTTCTATTCATTCCATTCCTTCTAGAACAGTGACGTCAAGGCATGCTCTCTTTCTATAGTGCCGTCTCGCTCACTCCTATGGAAATTAGGCCATATATTGAAGTGGTCAAGCGCCGGGCGTAGCACTACCCCCTTCTTAGACATGCTCGTCCCGAGCATTATTAGATCCGTAGTATCTCGCCAGTCGGTCAACATGTACAACCTTCAAGGGGCTTCGCTGGTTGCGTTGTATCCGGTATGTAACGTCATTGATCCTGGTGACAACTTTATACGGCCCTTCCCAGGTTGGAGACAACTTCGGAGATTTGCCTTTGCGACGCATCGGATTGTGTAGCCATACCAACGAGCCTTCGTCGAACCCGGCTTGATGAGAGTTGCGGTCGTATCGGGTTTTCATTCTTTCGCTTGCCTGGAGCCCAGATTCACGGACGTGGGTGTGAACGTCATTTAGTCTATCGCGCAATGCACTAGCATATTCCGTGATTTCTTGCGGTGAATCTGGAGGACGTCCAGTCAGTAGATCAGCCGGTAGTCTCAGTTCTCTGCCAAAGTTTGCACACGCAGGAGTCACCGTTGTGTTTTCATGTATCGCTGTTCTATAAGACAACAAGAACAAAGGAATGTGACTATCCCAGTCTTTCTGGTGGCTCTCAACAACCTTAGCCAAATGCCTTTCCAAGGTTTGGTTAAATCTTTCAACCATTCCGTCTGACTGTGGATGATATGGCGTGGTCCTGGTTTTATGAATACCCATTATCCTACAGGTTTCTTGAAATACCTGTGATTCAAAATTCCTTCCCTGGTCACTGTGTATTTCCAGAGGAACTCCATATCGGCAAAACACTTCTGTGACCAGTCTTTCTGCGACTGTAGTTGCTTCCTGGTTAGGTATGGCAAAAGCCTCTGGCCATTTAGTAAAGTAGTCCATTACTACTAGGATGTATTTGTTTCCAGACTCCGATGCAGGAAATGGCCCTGCAACATCTAATGCAATCCTTTCCCAGGGCGCTCCAACATTGTATAGCTTCAATGGTCCCCTGCTCCTTGTATGCGGCCCTTTTACCGATGCGCAGCATGTACACTTCCTACACCAATCTTCAACATCCTCACGGCAATGGATCCAATAGAATCGTTGACGAATCTTCATCAACGTCTTCTTCACACCAAGATGGCCGCCTGAAGTTCCGTCATGAAATGATCTCAAAACCTCATTAATTTTAATGTTTGGGACAACCAACTGCAGATGTGAGTCTTTCCCGTTTGCAGACTCCCATTTTCTACACAGGACTCCATTGTGTATTACGAGGCTTTTCCATTGTGCCCAGTAGCTCTTCGTAGCTGCACTCATTTGGGAGACATCACTCCATTTCGGCTTAGGTGTTCCTGTCCTTATCCAATCGAGAATAGGCTTGATGTCTCGATCCTCTTGCTGTGCTTGCTGCATGGCTTCGCTACTCCATTCATCGCTGACAGTAACAGTCCTAATCGTTCTAACCGCCACACTGTCCTTAGCTTCTTGCCTGCCACAATGGTTACGTTCCACTGGACAAGGTCTTCGAGAGAGCGCATCTACATTTCCATGCGCTTTCCCACTCCGATGCTCTCGTATTCCTGGCTTTTCAATCTGTCGCGCCGCTTGTTCTTGGCCATTACCATGTTGAGTCCGTTTCGGGCAGCTAGGCCGAATATGTCCTTGTTCTTTGCAGATATAACACCTGGGGGCGAATTTCCGACGGTACACACGTTGCTCATTTGTTGAGATCTCACGCAGTCTATGTGGTCGAGGGTCATGTCGTACAGCTTCCACTTCAAGGGCGTGAGCAACAGCATCTTTAAGGGTTGCATGGTGACCCAGACGGACGGCAGCTCTCACCTCCAAGTCTCTGATCCCGTCAATAAAAGCTTGCACCAAAATGCTGTCAAGAAATGACGAAGAAGCTCCTTGGTATGCTTTTCTTACGAGCTTTTCTATTTCCAAAGCCCACTGCTGCAGAGACTCATTTAGACGCTGGTTTCTGTCCTTCAATTGGGCACGGTAGACATGTTCCAAGTGACTATCACCGTAACGTGATTCCAACGCTTCAAGAAGGCGGTCGTAAGTCACTTCACCTCCAAGCGCCTCTAAAACACTGAGTGCTTGGTCCCGTAACCCCAATGTTAATGCTGTTTTGGCTTGCTCCTTATCCCAACCGTTCGCCTTTGCCACAGACTCGAACTGCAGTTTGTATGCAGTCCACGAGGAGGTCCCATCAAATGGCGGTACTTTGAACTTTCCGACAGCCTGTGCAGATGGAATGATTACAGAGCCAGCTGTTCCGCAAGATATTTTTGTCTCCAATTTTTTTACGTTTTGAGCCACAGACTGCAGCCGTTCCTCATAACTCTCAAATTTCTCGTCGATGCTTCCTAATTTCTCCTCGTGGCTTTCTATTTTGTCTTGCACTGAATGAATTTCTCTTTGCCATTCTGCTTTAGACTCTTTCAAGAAGGCAAATAGATCTTCTTGTTGTTCCCGGAGCTGAACCTTTAGTTGTAAGGCCTGCTCCTCCTGTTGACGGGCCTGCTCTGCCTGATGACGGGCCTGCTCTGCCTGGTGACGGGCCTGCTCTTCCTGGCGACGGATCAGCTCCTCCTGTTGTTGCTGGAGCTGTGCCTTCAATTGCAGAGTCTGCTCTTCCTGGCGACGGGCCTGCTCCTCCTGTTGACTCTGGAGCTGTGCCTTCAATTGCAGAGTCTGCTCTTCCTGGCGACGGGCCTGCTCCTTCAATAAGGTCATCAACGCGTTAAGGTTAATTTCCGATGATGATCTTGAAGCACCCGTCGACGTACTCGGAATACCCGCAGCCTCTTCCGCGGCCTGGCTTCGGGTTTTCACTCCCTCCCTGTCGTCTCTCGGCGTTATCGGCATTTTCTATCCCACTTCTGACACCAGTTGTTACGAGCGTGGGGGTCGGTTTAAATAGAAAATGCGAGGACAACCGTTGAAGACAGATTTTATTCAGCTGCACTTAAACTACAGCAAAGCGCGTAGAACTTCGAAAACTCTTCCTTACACAGTACACAGTCACTTGTATAATCGCACTGTATCGCTTCGTACACTTTATCGCTTTGATCGCTTCGAATACTAGTCATGGACTAACTTGAGCAGCGGCTGTTAGCTCGCCTTTTATATAAGGCGCGGCCGAGTAGCGAAAGATCGAGAAAAGACAGGTACGTTCTGAAAAAGACAGGAACTTTCTGGGAGGTTCTATTAGGTCTTGTGTCTCTTTCTATTCGTTCCATTCCTTCTAGAACAGTGACGTCAAAGCATGCTGTCTCTTCTAGCCTGACGTCTCGTTCTATTCATTCCATTCCTTCTAGAACAGTGACGTCAAGGCATGCTCTCTTTCTATAGAGCCGTCTCGCTCACTCCTATGGAAATTAGGCCATATATTGAAGTGGTCAAGCGCCGGGCGTAGCAATATCATCAATCCATTATCATCATCATCAAAAAATGAAGATATATATAATATATAAATGCAGATGTGGCTTAAAGGTCTCGTTACAAGGCCATAAAAACTTCCAAAAAAAAAATGTGATAGTCAAGAGGGGTTTTTTGGCGCCATCTTGAAGAGGCACATCGCGGTATTCGATTATTTTCCATAATTGCTGTGAATTCGTCGTATCAAAATGGCGGATTTTTAGACGTAACGTCTTGGACAACGCAGACAGTGTAGGAAAGTTGCATACTACAGTGAATTGTCTTTTTGAGTTGGTTTCAAATCTCACAAGGGAGCTTCTAGTAAAGGCCCACAAGTTTACTGAGGCAGCAATCATCGCTCATCGTCAGCGTCATGAGAAAATGACATTTTGAATGGGAATTGCGATAACATTGCGCGCGGTTAAAATATTTTTTTTAATATGGGACACGTCAGTTTGACTTCACCTCGCCTGATGGTAAGTTGAAGGCAAATTCTCAGGAAAGAGGTTTAATTTGTTGAATTCCCATTACATACACGTAGCATGTTAACAATGGTGGCACTCAGCTCAACGGCCTCATCAGATGTTTTTTCACGCCCCGCTTAAAGGACCCGGGACTATAGGAAGAAGGAAACACGTGAGCTACTGAGCGGTGCGACAAAAAAAGGAGTCACCAAGCCGCTTCGTTCTTGAAGAAATATTTTGCACCGTATACGGGTGACATCTAAGCCCTGCTCGTGTTTGTAGGAAAGGAGAGGGCGGGACCAACTGGAAGAGCTCATCAGAACATTCACCATGGTAGACAGTAAAATATTACCAAGGAAGCAACATCTCTACGCATCTGCAGAGACTCGAGGGAGCTCGTGACCTCGGGATTCCCAATAATGCGGACCGCAGTATTCCACGCAGGACCGAATTTGTGTCTTGAATAGAAGACACCGCTGCTCCAGCGTGAAAAATCGGCTCACTCTGTTCAGGACTCCGAGTTTACGCGAGGCTGTTTTGATGATACTCTCGATGTTATTTAGTTTGCAGCGAACATCCATACCGAGGATTTTGAGGTTGTCCTGCAGTGGTAGTGGCCTGCTCTGAAGAGTGGGAAGGGGAAGGAAAGAAAATACCTTTGCGTTGAACGCACATGCCTGCGTCTTTTTGGCATTGAACTCGATCAGGTTCTCAGAGCCCCATTGGAAAATGTTGTTCAAAATCCGGTCAAGCTCAGTGACAAGAAGCTGCCTTTTACCCGCGATATCCGATTGTTTATCCGCAGGAAGTCCATGATAGCTCCCGTGCAAGGTGCTATCGTCTGCATAGCAATGAATGCTGCAGGTAGACATCATGTTATTGATATGCAGAAGAAAGAGAATGGGTGACAAGACGGACCCCTGGGGCACGCCAGCATTTACCTGCAAAAACTCTATGATTTGATAGTGGCTGATGAGTTTCGGGCCGAGAAGTCCCGGCTCCACCAGGTCATGGTGGCCGAGTGGGAGCGACGACTTGGGCAACCACGCGCAGGGCACGCCGTCATTGCGGCGGTAAGGCCCATCATGGGGGAGTGGCTAGAGAGGCCACACGGGAGCCTCTCGTACCGTCAGACGCAGATGATAACCGGGCACGGTTACTTCGGGCGGTATCTGCATCTGATGGGTATTGAGCCAACGCCCGAGTGCCATCACTGCGACGCGAGCGTGGACTCGGGGCTGCACACGCTCACCGAGTGTCCGGCGTTTGAGACGCCGAGGCGGGAGCTTGTGCAGGCCCTGGGGGTGAGAGTGCTCACGCTCTCCACCCTGCTCGCGGCGATGGTCCGCTGCGCGGATGCGTGGGCGGCCAGCGCCTCTTTCTGCGAGCAGGTCATGCTCGCGAAGGAGACAGCAGAGCGGGCGCGGCGCGGTGAGCGAGAAAGACTCGCTGACATCGCTGCTCGCGCCCGAAGGCGGCTCGGGCGTCGGAGGGCGCTTACAGACCTCCGCCCCCCATGAGCGCGGGCCTGAGGGTGACGGGTGGAGCCACCCGTCACCCTAGCAGAAGCAGGCCACGGCGGCGGCGCGCATCGTAGGACGATGCGCGCCTCCCCACACCGGGGTTGAGTCGGGGACGGCGTGGTCCCCACCTCCCGAGGAGGGCCAGACCGAAAGGGATGGCCCTGGGTCAGCCGGGGTGCGAGGGATATGTCGCAAGACAACCTCACCTTCGGCCTAGCACCACGACCCACAGACGGCGTGCGGTTTAGTCGGTTCGAGTCCGACATAACCCACCCCTCCGGCTCCGGAGGGGCGGGTATCCGTGGGGATTTCCCGCACGGAAAAAAAAAAAAAAAATAAAAAAAAAAAAAGTGGCTGATGAGATCTAATAGTGGCATGAAGCCAGAAAGAAAAAAAAAAGACGGGTTGCACTCTGGGAGTGCCGGCAGAAGTGAAAACATTTTCTTTTTTTCTTTCTGCGTTATATACATAGAAAAAGATAAAAAAGAACATACCATACCATACCTATAATATAGCGCTAATCATAGAACCTATCACTTATTTTCTGCTAATTTTCTGTCAGAAGAAATTAATAAATTATGAAAGGAAAAAATAATCAAAAAAAGTAATAAATTACAGAAAGAAAAAATAATCACAAAAAGTAATAAATTACAAAAAGAAAAAATAATCACAAAAAGTTTCAGCAGGCCAGGTGGTTTGAACCCGATACTATCTGAAACTATAAGGACTTACAGTCGAAGTGCTTACCGTTTAAGCTACGACGCTATTACCGTAACTTGCAAAATAGATAGGCTATACCTAATCTTGTATGACGTCAGTCGTCGGTTACGGTTCAAAGGTCAACTAATCCTGACGCTTTCTTAACATTTTACACCCATCCAACGCCGCTAAAGAAGTTTTCACTTCAAAAAAGGTTGTCAAATGGCAGGCTGTTGTCTGTTTCTACCCCGGAGGGCAATAGGCGTGAGTATATCATTTATGTGAGTAAAAATCTCTTGATGACCTTGTCTTAGGGGGAAGGAGAGTAACCATTGTTTATTCAGAGAGTGGATGAGTGTGGAGGAAATGTGAAACCATAATACCATCCATGGCGTTCTACATCTATACTAAAATTATAAAGCTTAGCCTCCTTGGCGTAGCGGTACTCAACGCGGCCGCTGCGCAGGACGCGCATGTTCGATCCCCGCTCAGTGCAAATATTTTTATGCATGAATATGGGTATTTGCATTGGTCTGGTCGTGCCTCGGAGAGCACGTTTAGCCGTTGGTCCCGTTTGTCATACAGACATCTATGGCAGTCGTTACGGGTAGTTGGAGACCTCAAAAATTCAACAACTGGTCTAGCTACAATGCTTCGATATCGCCTTTGGGTTGTGGAGGTCAGATGGCAGTCAATTCACAGAAAATATCGAAGTTTAGCCAAATCCGCAGTTAGGCTGATAAAAAAGTGGATCACAGACTCCAAATTGAAAAGCTTCGGAGGCGACTGGGATTAACGCTAGGATGAAGAAGATTAAAATTATAAAGCTGAATAATTTATTGTTTGATTAATTGTTAGTTCGTTTGTGAGGTTCTTTATCCTAGCGTTAATCCTGAACGCATCTTAAGCTCCCACCTTGGAGTCTGGGGTCCACTTTTTCCAGTCTAACTGCGGGTTTGGTTGAACTTTGATATTTTCTTTGAAGCGACTGCCCTCTGACCTCCATAACACTTCCTTGATAGATGTTCGTATGGCAACCAGGACCGACAGCGTAACGTTTCCTCCGAGGAACAACCAAACCAATGCAAATAGCCATATTCATGCATACAAATATTTACACTGAGCGGGAATCGAACACGCGCCACTTGCGTAGCGGTCGCGTTCGCTACCGTCACACTACAGAGGCTGTCTTGTTTGTTAGGTTGGCTATTATAAAAACATGAGGCTTGTCATAGAAGTGATAACAGGCCACTGCCGATTGAACAGGCACCTGACACTAATAGGAGTGAAGACTGATCTCAGATGCCCGGAGTGCATGGATGCCGAGAAAACCAGCATCCACCTGCTGGCCGAATGCCCCATGTACGCGCTGAAAAGATGGGAAGTCATGGGGACGTAGGAACTAGTTCTGGAAGACATTTCCAATCTGAGGGTGGAACAGATCGAAAATTTTTGCAAGTAAACAGGTAGGTTTGACTAAGCGCCGTGATTGCCGGACACCCCTATCTCTTACAGAAAAAATAGGGTAAAAGGATGAAATGGCCCACACCGAAGGGCAGATCACCCGTCCGGTTGCGGCGTCCCCTGCTGGCAGTAAGTAGTTTGGAGATGACATCTGCCAGCAACCTAAGTGGTATAAAAATAGAATAAGATTGGAAATCTTAATATAATAGTCATCTCACCTTCCTTAGGGTGCATCTTAGTGCTAAGCAGGGCCTCTTCACATTGTAACACTTGTTGCCGGAAGGCGCACGCATCACGTAGACGCACCACACAGGTGGCACACACACAGCAGTCCTTGCTATCCCCATCAAGGTGAGAAAGCTGTAATATATAATAATAAATACTAATATCATGGAAAAATTTACCGAAGTTCAGCCAAATCCGTAATTGGATTGGTAAAGTGAACCACAGACTCCAGGTTGAAAGCTTCAGATGTGATTGGGATTAACTCTGGGATGAAGAAGATGATGGAGGACTAAAACTACTAGACCAATTTCAAAAATTCACCATTAGATTCCTATTTTATCACTGAAAAACATAGGCTACTTTTTATCTTAAAATTCCTATGGGATTATCATATCATGACACACTTACTGATCCAGAGACAAAGTTTTGAAACATTTTGGCTCATATAACTTGGCTCTGGTTTTTCTGACTTTGGTTTTAGCTTTTTTCCTGTTAAATTCTGGTGAGTATTCTTATTTATTTATTTATTTGTTTATTTGCTTGAATATAGGTACAATGGGCTGTTACATTAATAATTTTCGTGCTCCGTACATTCAGCCTACCATTAGGCGTGCAAAACTTAAAGCAGAAGTCACTCAAAAACTACCAGTTACATGCACAAAGAAAATTTCAATACCATTTTATTAACTAGGCCTTTTTATAGTAAAAATTAAATAATAATAATAATATGTCAACTTTGAATGTCAAAATATCAATTAGCAAATAATCATAATGTCCAAATAAAATAATGAGTCAATCTAAAATGTCAATATAACAATATAAAATAGTTATCGTGGCCGAGATAATCATGTGACCAATTAATACAATAATAATGTCTAAGTTTGTTACACTATGTCAATGAAAAAAAAAAAAAAAAACAATAATCAAAATAATCATCAAGAGAATAAAATGAATTTTCCATTAGCCATAACTTGAGTTTTCGGCAAAACCTATTAGTTGGTAAACATTTAAATTCATCACTGAATTATATACACGGCCACACATTATAGTACAGTTTTTCAAGTACATGGTGGTTCTTGGTACCTTCGGTAACACAATTCTGTCTGGATGCCTAGTATTTCTTGGATAAAGATCCTTGGCCCTTTTAAACAGATCAGGGTGCAATTTTACGAATTTGGCTGCTTCCAAAATGTACATGCAGGGCAAGGTAAGTATACGAAATTCTTTAAAAAAAGGTTTGCATGATTGCCAAGGTGGTACACCAGCAATTGCTCGTATACACTTTTTTTGAGCTAGAAAGGCTCTTTGTACGTCTGTGGAGTTGCCCCACAGAATGAGACCATAGTTTAGGACCGATGATACATATCCATGGTATGCTGCTAACACGGTTTTTTTATTAGAGGTCTTGCGTAATGTATACAGTACATAGACATATTTATTAATTTTGTTGCATACCCTATGAACATGCTGTTTCCAGTTTAGCTGTGCATCTAGTGTTATGCCCAAAAATGATGTTTCTTTGACTTCGTTAATTTCATATTGTTTATAGTTTACTTTTATGTTTTTATGTAATGCCTGACTCGCACTAAATTGAATTAAATTAGTTTTATTCAAATTAACTTGCAAATTGTTGTCATAAAGCCATTTGATAATATTATTTATTGTGTTGTTTATGTCATTACAAAAAGTATCAATGTCAGCATTTTTATTACAAGTCATAATCAGAGAAATGTCGTCGGCATATAAAATAAAATGATTTGAAACAATTTCCGGAAGGTCATTAATATATAATAAGAAAAGCAAGGGTCCCAGTACACTGCCTTGTGGAACGCCATAGTTATTACCAACAAAATCTGATTTGTATACCGTTAGTTCGTTATTATTGTCAATATTCTGAATTTCCACACATTGCTTTCTGCCTTCAAGGTATGCCCTAATCCAATTCAGTGCAGGCCCCCTTATACCGTTCCTGTTTAGCTTCTCTAGCAATACATCATGTGTCACCCGGTCAAAAGCCTTAGACATGTCAAAAAATATCACGACCACTATATTGTTACTATCTATATTCTCAATGATTTTAGTCACCAGATCAAAACATGCCGATGTCGTGGATTTACCCTTCTGGAAGCCATATTGTTCTTTGCATAGAATGTTATGCTTTAGAATGAATTTTGCAAAGGGACAGTGAATTATTATTAAAATTGTGAATTATTGAGTGCTTTTTTTAGGTGTGGGAAATCCCCATGAATACCAACCCTGCTGGAGCCTGAAGGGGAAGTTATGTTATATCACCCCTGCCGGAGCCAGAAGGGAAGGTTATGTCGGACTTGAACCTGACTAAACCGCATGCCATCTGTGGGTCACAGTGCAAGTCCGAAGGTGAGGTAGCTACAGAGCATTTATACCTTAAAAGCAAATTTTGAGTGTTTGTTAAAAAGCATTGCTTTAAGTATTGAATCTTAATTTATCAGTTTCACAAATTTAAAAATGGTGAATACTCAAAATTATCAGCACTTTATGATGAAGGATTTCATGAGCAGCTTACAAGTTAGATTGGCTTGGGTTTCAAGGATCTTGGAGGGGTGTCTCTTTTGGCAGTAGTAGTAATTAACATTTGGTTAGTCTTTAAACTTTTTTCCTCTCTGCAGAGTGTGCATGAGAGAGGAAGAACAGCGGCACATGTGCTACTACACTATCCTGCAACCGCCACATACCGCTTCATACACATACATAAGAATTTCAATAATACAGGTACACTCCAGGAGGTCACCAGCAGTGTGAATAGCCTGCTGGCTTTTTCAATGAGTTGGGGTGGATCAAATCACCAGTTAGCCTAATTTATTTGTGTAATATGTGTTTTTATTAGAACTTGTTACAAGATTGTTTACCTTTAGTTATGTACCTAATCAAATTGAGTATAATTAGGTGTTGAGTGGATATTTTTTGTCAACTTTATATGGGGTGTACGACAATATCTAAGCATATGCCAGTATAGCTCTATCAACATCAATAAAGTTGTCTTCAGCAATAATTTAAGACTGTTTAACGAGCATTCTAACGAAGACAACCTGGGGTACAATTCAGCAAACCGTACAGTTCAGAAATTTAATCTAAGATTCGAATTCAATATACCACCAGAGTAAATTACTTTTAAATTTATGATGATGAAACAAACTGTACAATACGAGTAATTGCAATTTTATTAGGATTTTAAATAAAGAAAATCAATTTAGTGAATTCGTTTTTAGTTGTAATAATTAAAAACACTTACAAGAAGCCCAAAACAGTCCATAAACATTTCAGAATATATTTCCTTGTTGCCCATCCATTCATACTCCGTGGTTAAAAGTCGACATTTCTTAATTGATCTACAGCAGCGGCACAGCGCAGGGTCGATAATTGGGCCTTTGCCCTTCCCTGAAGCTGCCGGAGTCGCCATTTAGCATATAACCAGTTATCTTTACATTTATAAATAATAAATCCTGAAACTCTACCTAAATTCTCTACAAATCGAAGCCAGACAATTTTGACGTTTGCGTTGCAGTTACCAGTGCCAATCAAACCATGATAGTGCCTAGTTCTTTAGCATGTTTTCGGCGATCTCTTTAGGCTTTCTAATTTACTAAATACTCGAGACTTTATAAATGAGATTAGGTTTATAATTAAGTTAAACAAGTAATGTGAACAAAAAGTAGTTACTCGAAATTTGTAATAACATCAGTCTCGAAATTTGAAACGCCTTCATTTTAATTGCATAAATTAAAAGCTCCATCCGCCAAACTCTACAGCAATATAACAGTTGCAGTGGCTTCTTTACATCAAGCTATTTTGTATACTGTGTGTGATTTAAAGAGCTCTACATTTTAAAAATAATCTGATAATCCGCTCGATAGCAAAGGGTAGCAATGACAAAACGTAATAATTATTGACAAGAATGACACTATGTTAATAAAATGACGTTTTGTAATTTGTTTAGTTGCCTTTTCGATTTCATTTAATAAAATAATAAACGTGAAATAAAGAAAAATGAGTGCTAATAAGAAGGGCCCAATAGTGGACCCAGGCAAATGCCGGTGCTGCGGCATGATGAAGAAATGCCGACTGCTGAACTTTGAGTATGAATCGATGGGCAAGAGAGAAGTGTATTCGGAAATGTTTGTTGATTGTTTTGGACTTGTGGTTGGTATTTTTACATTTATTATTGATTTTCGTTCTGTAGTCTCGCTAATTTTATGAAAATTATCGGGGTAATTAAAATTGTAAGTAGTTTTAAGGTATTTGTATCACCATTCATCTGATTTTAAGGGCACAGATTTCGCTTTTCTTAAAGCTATTATTTTGTATTCTCGTTTCATGTTAGATACTGGTTATAGTTATCGGCTCATATCTTGACCCAAGTCGCGAGAGATTGTTATTGTCAAAAGAAACTTCAAAAACACGCATTCTAGGCTAATGCAGTACATTTTGTAAAGTAATTGGGGTCAAGATATACCGCTACTATACCCACTACTATTGCTTAAGACTAACAGTCATCATTAAAGCATGTATATAAATAAAGCCTGTAATGAAAAATCCATCCTTTAATGCTTCAGCTGTCCCATCTTGATGCTGAAGAGGCCGAGCGTCTTATCTGTGCGACATGTGTAGTGAGACTGAGGGATGCCAGTTCTTTCAGACAACAGGTACTTGAGTGTGAGGAGAGGCTGCTCACAGCCAATGTGCATATACATGAAGGTGAGATTTCTCTTGCAAATAATACTGAAAGCATGTGTAGAAAGAGGCAGACAATATGCATAGTGGTTGGACAACCTCAGAAAGACTACTGGGCTTTTATAGAGTATTGGAGGTTATTGGGAGAGGCCTTTGTGCCACAGGAGCTGACTGATTGAGGGGACAGGTGTGCACCATCTACTATTTGATCACTGTTATGTAATATGCAGAATGTAAAACTCGTAAATTAACTCAATTAAATTTGAAGCAAAATTGATGGCTTGAATTTGAATTTGAAATAATTCAAGCATTGATTTCACTTCTCGCCCACCATTTTGAGTTTTTTTTTTTTGAGTGGACACCAAAATGTGCTTTATGGGCCTGCTTAAAGCGTGTTACTCTATGTGTATGCCAGTATGACTATTTTATTGTGGTGTTCTCCAAGGTATCATACTCGGTCCCATGTTATCATTAATTCACTTTTAATCTTTTACAATAATCAACTCAGGAAAATCTGTACACACATTAAGGCTCTTCCCCATTGTGTAGACAGAGTCAATATCCTTTTTTATTTTTCTTCCTTTTATCCATGTAAAGTAGAAAATTGTATAATTACTTAAAATGTTAATACTTATATAACATTCTTATGTCCACAGCGGGCGAGGATAACATCATAAAATTAGAAATGTACGTGAAACAGGAGGTACCAACAGACAGTACTTCTGCCGACAATGTTGATCACTTGAGTGGAGAACCGACAGTGGCTGATCTCAGTGATGATGATGATATTCAGACTGGAGATGCTGATATGGGACTCATAGATTTGAATACGAAAAAAGGTATCTTTTTTAATAAAATTTATAGCAATTTTTTATACAACTGAAGTGGCAGACAAGCACGCGGACAACCTGATGGTATGTGGTAACCGTGGCCTATGGACGTGTGCAACACCAGGGGAGTTACACTGGTGTTTCCGACCCTGAAAAACACAGAGATTTTCTGTGCCGTCAGTGTAGAAGACAAAGCAGGAATAGCCTTTGGTCTTCCCACAGACAGTAAAAAACCGTTCCTGTGAGCTCTGGCTACCTTACTCACCGCCGGGAACACAATACGTACTTCTCCAGTCGGACTGCTCAATTGGACGGGAATACCATCGTGTCCTACCTCCTATAATTTGGTAGTACGCTAACTTATTCTACTACTACGGGTACTACTTCCAGTGGGAACATTGTTGGCCCGATGGGTGATCAGGCCTTCACAGTCAATTGTTATACACTTCTTCGCTAGTGGCCGCCTGCGACTTCGTACGCATAGAGTGAGATAGACTTTCATGCAAACAAGCATCTTGTTCAATTCTAAATACAACGCACCTACTTTCTATATAATTTTTTTTTTATGTCCGGGAAATCCCCACGGATCCCCCCCCCCCCCCCGCCCTCCTCCGGAGGAGCCGGAGAGGGAGGTTATGTCGGATTCGAACCGACTAAACCGCACGCCGTCTGTGGGTCGATGTGCTAGGCCGAAGGTGAGGTTGTCTCGCGACATATCCCTCGCACCCCGGCTGACTCAAGGCCATTCCTCTCGTTCTGGCCCTCCTCGGGAGGGGGGACCACGCGGTCCCGACTCGCCCCCGGTATAGGGGGGACTTTCTATATAATATAATGGTACCACGGATCTAGCAATTGCTATACTAGTTTTGTAAGGCGTTTAATTTGCTGATCTACTTGTTACTGTCACCCCTCTGATAATGTCATTACACTTTTAACGGCTCTCGTAAACTGTTGGTTTCATTAATCTTGCTCCTGTATTACTCCTCAACACATCCCCTGTTTTAACCCCAAAAGGGGGTTAATTTCTAAGGTCACATTACACCTACACACCAATTATAGAGCAGTAATTAAATTCAAGTCTCTTCAAAAACATAGGACTTGCATACAAACTTTCAACCCCTATTTTAACCCCTTATGGGCTGAGGTTCGTAAAATTCGTTCTTAGCAAGAGCGTTTCGACCAAGAGCGTTCCGACTCGGAGCTCACTCTGACGTCATATCCCATACTAAAAAATTTCAGCTCGTGTCGTCTAGTGTTTAGTTGTTGTAAATAATTGTCCTGTTGCATTATGAAATTGAAGTAAAACAACCAACAAAAAGAACGAAACATTTTTGTAGCTATTCACGACATCATGTAGTTGTTTGTTGTCATATACATTGACGTCACGACAAGCGCGCCAACATGGCGGTCGTTTGAAAATCTGAAATGAGCCTATTATTTTAAATTAAAAAAACCTAATGTTGTTTGTTTGGCACTGTTTCTTTTTTAATATTTACTAGCTGACCCGGCGAACTTCGTACCGCCAATATTTTTCCGCCCGCGTGGCGTCAGATCCCGTTCCCGCTGCACCCTCTACTATATTAAACATGTATTATACATATAAACCTTCCTCTTGAATCACTCTATCTATTAAAAGAAACCGTATCAAAAAGGGATATATAGGGACAGAGAAAGCGACTTCGTTTTATACTATGTAGTGATATACATAATCATTTAAAAATATAAATGCATATTCCCTATTTGAAGTTTGTAGGTGTTGTTTTTGAGATTTTGTGATTAATCAGTTAGTGGTGTTTTGATTTTGTGTTTAAGTATATAGGAGATTTGACTTCTTATTCCAGTGCAATTGAAACTCAAACCGGAATCCAAACCAGTCAAAGTTAGACAAGTTAAAGCTTCACGGCGCGTCCGCAAGGGGCTGGCAGGGGGCTCAAACACAATGAAACTGCACACATCACTACAGATGGATATGTTAAATAAACTTCAGAGAACGAAGGAGAAACTTAATAAGAGAACGAAGAAAGGTGAGTGAAACACGACAGCCTCTGTTACGTGGTGGTTGAGAACGCGGCCGCTACGCATCATCAACATCGACACTTACTTACTGCCAGCAGGGGACGCCGCGACCGCAAGAGTGATCTACCCTTCAGTGTGGGCCATTTCACCAATTTCCCCTATTTTTCCTGTAAGGGATAGGGGTGTCCGGCAATCACGGCTCTTCGTCGAACCTATCAGTCCTTGCAAAAACTTACAATCAGTTCCACCCTCAAATTGGAAATGTCTTCCAAATCTAGTTCCTCCGTTTCCATGAGTTCCCATCTTTTCAGCGCGTACATGGGACATTCGGCCAGCAGGTGGATGCTGGTTTCCTCGGCATCCATGCACTCCGGGCATCTGGGATCAGTCTTCACTCCTATTAGTGTCAGGTGCCTGTTCAATCGGTAGTGTCCTGTTATCACTTTTTTCATCGACATTTAGAGACGCCCTCGGAGCTCAAGGTCCGCCTTTCGGCTCTTCTATCTCCACATCGCATGATCTTAGGCGTCCATGGTAGTGAGACCATTTGCACACATGTCACGTCGTCAAGCCAGGACTGTCTGGGACTACCCCTTCTACCTGGATTGTCAGGCACTTGTTACCCACGTAGCCTGGCTGTTGCCGCAAGACGTAGCGACACCAGCGAAGGTGACTCTCTGGCATTTATCTACGATGTCACGGACATGAAGGCTGGCGCGGATGCGAGAGTTCCTCACGCGATCTTTACGCGTGACTATACTCCGTGACCTTGTGTCGCTCCGACAGCGGTCACGCCTCACAGCCGTGTAAAGAATCAAAGAATCAATTTCGTTTATTCAGTTTAGGCACATAAAGAGCACATATGAACGTCAAAATTTTACAGTCATGTCAAGAAATTACTAATAATAATATTAAATTAAGTAAATAAATCATTTGAAAATGATTCTTTCGCTGGTTCGGTAAGTTGGTTCTACTGAGAAGAGACCAGCAAGAAACTCAGTGAATAATATTATAGTTTCTTTTTTAAAACAATGTTTTTTATTAATAGATTTATATTGTGCGAGTACGCAAAAAGATTAGGATGACCATGCATTTTTATCATTGAGGTATTCGTTTACTTTGTAATATCCTTTTTTCATTAAACACTTTTTTACTTCTATTTTAAGCTTATTTAGTGGCATGTCAACCAAATCTTGAGGAATTTTATTAAACATTTTAATACTGTTACCTACAAATGAATTACCAACCTTTCGAAGTCTGAGTTTTGGCATGAAAAAGGACGCTACGCATGAGCCGCGAGCTCGATCTCGTTTCGCGGACCGTGGCAAGTGGAATATCTATGACTCTGCCTACCCTGCTGCTTTGGAGAGTACGTTAAGCTGATGGTCCCAGTTACCATACGAATATCTATGGCAGTCGTTATATAGATGAGCTGAGTGTAATGCAACACAAAAGGGTAGATTACCCGTTCGGTCAACGGCGTTCCCACTAACAGTAGTATAATCCGCACGCTGAATGATGATCCCTATGACAGTTCGTTAGCGCTTAACATTGTACTGACGTCCTATCACATCAAATCCTTTAGAGGTCCATTAAAAAGACGAAAAAATCATAATTGTGTACAATTGTAAATTATAAAAATGAATATTAAGAAATTATTACGTAATGTTCGGAAATAATAGAAAAAATCTCAATGCAAATGTACATGGTACGTGCTGCAAAAGTTACGTCGTCAAGCTGTTATCGACTAAGAAGGGACACATCGATAAACAAAATATCGATAATTTGTTGGAAATATAAAACAAATGCTTTGAGTTTGTATTTTATTTATATCAATCTGAATCTGATACAGGGTCAATCGGATCTTCAAAATCTGAGTCTGAACTGCAGCTATCCGTGTCGTTTATTATTAACGGTTGGTCAATGATATTGTCGTATTGTACATCTCGATCCCAGTCTTGTAAGTAAATTTTCTTCGTTCTTTCGACCACTTTTCGCCAATCGTCAGCTGTCACTTGAGCGCAAGCTTCTTCCAATAAAACCATCATTTTATTTGCCGTGAATGGCGGAGTTGTGTTATGCCTAGCTGCATGACCTGAAAATATTTGTACATTTAGTAATTATTTTTAGAAATATATGCATCTACATAATATTATATAAAAAAAAAATATAGATACCTTTGATCTGCGCCCATATCAACTCGATTGCATTATATTGGCAGTGATAGGGCGGTAACCGAATTACCGTGTGTCCATTTGATTTGGCCAATTCATCCAAAAAATATGATGGGTGCGTCTGTTGTTTGTGAAAGTTCAACAGTCTAACCAACTCTTTTTTTAACATCTGACTGTCAGTTTCCACACCATTGCCGTGTAACCACTCTATAATTTCAGCGGTTTTGTTATTGCTGCTGGGGGGTTTGTTAATTTGAACTGAGTGATATGAAGCATTGTCCATTAAAATATAGTGAGGCTCATTCAAATTTTCGAATAGTTTTATAAACCATGTCTTAAAGTTTTCGAAATTCATTTCCTCGTGGTACTCCGTTGTTTTCACTGACTTAAAAGCCCACAGGCAATTCGGCACAAAACCTGTAGCTGTGCCAGCGTGGCAAATGATTAAGCGCTGGCCCTTTCCTTCAGGAGTTTTTGTGCTGGATTTGGCTGTGTCATCCGTCCATGCCTTACATACAGTATGATTGGCGTTCAGCCATGTCTCATCAAGGTATACTACCTTCTCCCAGTTATTAATTTGTTTGATTTTGCGAAGAAAATCGCATCGTAGTAAAGCTATGTCAGTACGCTCCATTAATATTTTTCTCTTGTCACATTTTTTATAGCGGAATCCACATTTTTTCAAAACAATTCTAAGAGAAGTAGCACCGCCTTTGAAGAGTTCTGCAGCTTTTAATGAAGATAATAACTTCTGGCAGGTCGGTAGTTCACCTCGTAGGTAGTAACCATAAATATGATTGCGTATAGCATCTAAATCAAATTCATCAGGTTCTGTTATATGACATAACCTTTTCTTTTTCTTCTTTGGTGTTAATAGTTTATTGTCCTCCATGGACGACTCCCCAAATTTTTCCTTTGTTATTCGAGAAACAGTAGCCTTTCCGATTCCTAGAGCATCGGCTACACGATCGCGAACATTGTCAAGCGGTAACAAGGGTCCGCCATTTTGTTATTCACGAGCAAAATAGTCTCGCAAACGAACTACAAACTCGCGAACTTCACTGTTGAGAACAGTTTTCCGCTGTCTTTTCGGCATTTTGCAAAACCGAAAATCAACAAACAGGTAACAGAAAATCAACAAATAACACATAACAGCGAAAACAGAAACAAAACTCAGCTAACAAAGAAAGATGTGGCGCATACAAGGCGTTAGAGCACTCGTATGACGCGATGTGATGCGGTGTGACAAGAAGACAAAACAGACTGACAAGACATGACATGACTGAATTAAAAAAATACGGTAGGTCTATGGCCTCCTTTTAAATACTTTTCCATGTAATCCATAATTGCCAGCTAATTATGAATTCTTTAAAATTCAATTCAAAAAGAATTTTAAATTATGCAATTTGAATAAAAATTAAAGTATAGTAAAATAAAATATAATAAGGCTGTTACTTTTTTATCTAGTGTTTTATGTCCATCAATGCGCGTAGTCTTTTTTTCAAAATAAATAAATATTGCTTATTATGTTGAATGACCTGGCTGAATGACATGACATTTGCCTGAAAAAACAGTATTTTATCGAAATTGTTTCGCATAACTAATACAACTGTCAGTTGAAACGTCATAGGGATTATCATTCGGCGTGCGGAGTATAGTAGTAGGTGGCAGACAAGCGCACGGCCCACCTGATTAGTTTTGTACACTATCCATATAAGCTAATTATAAAATAACCAACAAAAATCTGTACTAAATTTAATTTATCGATAACTTTCGACACTGGTGGCACATGACTATTTTTTAATTGCAATAAACCGGCAATACAGGTAATGTCATTTTGCTCTCAAAATATGGCACGGGCGAAGACGGGGCGAGTCAGCTAGTATACCCACAACACTGTTATGCAAAGAGCGGTAAACGAACCTACGACTTCTGACTTGGTTCGAACGCTCTACCGCTAAACCACAGAGGTCAAATTCAAAACTAAATATTTAATATTGTTACGAGCGTGGGGATCGGCTTAAATAGAAAATGCGAGGACAACCGTTGAAGACAGACTTTATTCAGCTACACTTCAATTACAGCAAAGCGCGTAGAAATTCGAAAACTCTTCCTTACACAATACACAGTCACTTGTATATTCACACTGTAAAGCTTCGCACACTTTATCGCTTTGATCGCTTCGAATACTAGTCGTAGACTAACTTGAGCGGAAGCTGTTAGCTCGCCTTTTATATCGGGCGCGGCCGAGTAGCGAAAGATCGAGAAAAGACAGGTACGTTCTGAAAAAGACAGGAACTTTCTGGAAGGTTCTATTGGGTCTTGTGTCTCTTTCTAGCCTGACGTCTCGTTCTATTCATTCGATTCCTTCTAGAACAGTGACGTCAAGGCATGCTGTCTCTTTCTATAGTGCCGTCTCGCTCACTCCTATGGAAATTTGGCCATATATTGAAGTGGCCAAGCGCCGGGCGTAGCAATATGTAATGTATACATATTCTATTTTCATATTTATCAAATCTACTTCTTCATCCTAGCGTTAATCCCAGTCGCATCCGAAACTATCAACTTGGAGTCTGAGGTCCGCTTTTACCAGTCCAACTGCGGATTTGGTTAAACTTCGAGATTTTCCATGAAGCGACTGACATCTGACCTCCACAACCCAAAGGCGATATCTAAGCGTTGCAGCTAGACCAGTTGTTGGACTTTTGTATGGCCGACGGCTTAACGTGCTCTCCGAGACACGACCAGACCAATTCAAATATCCATATTCATGCATACAAATATTTGCACTTAGCGGGGATTGAACCCGAGCTTTCTGGGCAGCGGCTGCGTTCACTACCGCACCGCCACGGAGGTTGTCATAGGTTCATATTTATCAAATATCTTTTCTTTTTCCAGAATTAAAACCACCACCAAAACCAGTTCAAACGGAAATCTACCAGCCAAAGTTTAAACGTCCACCAATTCTAGACAAGGAATTCAACACACTGAGAAATACCATTACTATCATAGAAAATTCTTACGTAACGCCATTCATTAATATGTTTAGCGACTACCACTGTGTGTACTGTCGAGAAATGTTCATAGTGCCAGAGAAACTCCGAGAACATACCCTAGAACATGATCCCAGAACATACCAAGAATTCTTAAATCCGAGAAAAATGTCTCTAGTTGATATCACGAGAATCGATTGTCGATTGTGTCAAATTCAAATCGATGATATCGATACGTTTAAAGAGCACATCACTACGGCGCACAAAAAAATGATATACAGAGATGTTGACACGGAATTTATTAAGTTTAAATTAAAAACTGGGAAATTGAGCTGTGTTGAGTGTGAGAAATCTTTTACATATTTTCAAGCTTTAAAAAAACATATGGCTGAACATTTCGGTACTTATATATGCGATGTGTGTGGAGCTCATTATTTCGAAGAAAGGCATTTAGTGTTCCATAAAAAAACTCACGCGTCGGACCGAAATATCGAGATGTTTCCATGTACGGACTGCGATAAGTCTTTTCGTTCGAAGAATTCTAGAAATTTCCACATAGCGAGAATACATAAAAACGAGGCTGCTTACCCTTGTAACAAATGCGACGAAGTTTTTATATCTTATCATATGAGATATCGCCACAAAATCACCGCTCACGGCGAGAAACGGGAATTCCCCTGCGAGAATTGCGATAAAGTTTATGACTGTCGGAAAACCCTTAGAGAACACCATCAGAGGACTCATCTACAGCTTTTGAGACATGAGTGCACTCACTGTGATAAGAAATTCTACCTCCCATCAGCATTGAGAGACCACATGACCTCTCATACCGGTGAGAGATTATATAGATGTGATTATTGTGGAAAAAACTACCCTAGAAAGAAGGCATTGAAGGTGCATTTACAATCTCACAATACAGAGAAGAAATACAAATGTAGCTTGTGTCCGTCTTCATACACTCAAGCGAATAATTTCAAAAATCATATGAAAAGTAAACACCCTGTACAGCCTAATTATAGTGAGGGCTATAGGTAGATAGTATATGAAACTTGTAAGCAGATATGTAAAGAAAATGCTGTTCAAATACGGGGCTTAGCGCACGCATGAATGCGTAATAGCTCCGTGCGGGGCTAACGCATGCATTGGACGGAGGAAGGAAAGAAACTGAGCTCAACGCACGCATTGCGATAATTATCGATTAAATAGCTCACTGAAAGCGAGGTTATAATACATGCATTTAATGGTCAATGAAAAAATATAGGGCTTAACGCACGCAGGCAATGATATGAAATAGCTCGCTGACAATGGGCCTCACACATGCATTCAATGGATGATGAAAAAATACGCGGTTTAGCGCACACATTTCCACTAACAACGTGGGAAAATTGGCGATGAAATAGTTCACTGACAGCGGAGCTAACGCATGGATTAAATGGACGATAAAAAGACACGGGGCTTAGCGCACACATAAAAGGAATTTTCAACGTCCCGCCCCAATGCGATAATGGACGACGAAATTGTTCACCAAAAGCGGGGCTAAACGCACGCATGATACGGGGCTTAGCACGCATAAATGCACTTCCGACCGTCCATATGTGATAATTGACGATGAAATAGCTCATTGAAAGCGGGGCAAGTGCACGCATCTAATGGCCGTTGGCAAATTTAGGGGCTTAAAGCACGCATAAATAAAACTCTCATAGCCCTGTCACAGTCTTAACAAATGGTTATTAAAAAGGCCAATTAAAAGATGGGTTTTGAATTTCTTACAACTACTAAAATAAAAGAAGCCTAAATTACGCCTTATAACAAGATTGGCAGAGTAGAATTTGGGCCACCCCATCTCTTACCATATGGTGTCGTACAAGGCGACTGGGATAGGGCTGTTTAACATCGGACAGATATATACGGCCTAGACTCAGACGCTTGAGTCAACAATAGTGCCCGAAATGCGGCAATAGGGTCACACCGTGATAACGTGAGACCAAATACAACGATTGGTGATATGTGAGTGTTAATTCACCTCTAGCTAACTCTATGGGGATAAAGGCGTGATTATATGTATATGTAGCAAGATATCTGCAGAAAAAATCCCGTCAAAAATGGCCCAGCCACATCAGATATCACTCAGAACAAACAGACAGACGATAGTATTACTACTACATACAGTAGCGCGACGAATGTATTTACACAGAGCAACGGAAGGGAACTGGAGACGTGTCGGGGGGGCGGGAACGCGCTGTCCGCCAAATCACGTCTTTTGCTACCGTAGCCGAGTATAAGTATCGCTCGCGTGACAATTATTAAGATTTTTTTTTGATTTCATATCATAATGGTGCACTACTGATTCGTGTACGGATGTTTTCGAACTCAAATGCCATTTTATAGATTTCCCCGTGATGCGAGGTAAGTTTATTTCTATAATTTCAAATTAACGTCTAGAATCTATCGATAGAAGTTACGAAAAATGTAGTTAAATAAACACAAACAATGAAAGAGTTTTAAATTCTTTTATGCAAATAATAGTTAGGTATTATGAATCAAAAATCAATAATTATTCAGTACCTACCTACAACTATTTTCTCTCGTCAACAATCGTCGCATTTCCGAATGTAAACGAATGCTTATTTACACAAGTACCTATCCATCAATTACTAGATTTATCGTGTATAATAATTAATCTAAAAACGTATATAAATTAAGTGTCACGAAAGTATCTTGCAGTACAACACATGTAAATGTATTTCAAATAAATGATTGCATAATAATTACATTTATTTCCTTTTCTTTTCTGACAACCCTTGCACATTTGCGACGAATAGCGTAGGTACTTACGCGAGCGGCGGCATCGTCCGACATCAAAGGCGTTTCTCCACTGTATGTAGTAGTAACAATGTGGACATACGGACACTTTTTTTTTTTAAATATAGTTTTGTTATCAATATCGTGTACAAATTCATTTGCATTTATTAAAAAGCTTATTTTAACAACAAAGACTTTAATTTTTTGTTCATTTTGGTTTCCAGTGGAGGACAATAGGGCCATCTCATCTCTCCCCCATGGTTGTCGGAGAAGGCGACTAAGGGAATAGGGATTCTTCATCCGACAGTCAACATACAGTCCACGCTAAAGTGCCGGATTGACAGCGCATATTGCCCCCCCTATTAGGTGGGATCGAAAATCATAGTTGTCGAAATGTGGGCGTTAATACATGTTTGCCTACCCCTTCCGGGACCCCCCCATACCGGGGGCGAGTCGGGGACCGGGTGGTCCCCCCTCCCGAGGAGGGCCAGACCGAGAGGAATGGCCCTGGGTCAGCCGGGGTGCGAGGGATATGTCACGAGACAACCTCACCTTCGGCCTAGCACATCGACCCATAGACGGCGTGCGGTTCAGTCGGTTCGAGTCCGCCAAAACTGGGTCCGAAGGGGGGGGGGGGGTATCCGTGGGGATTTCCCGCACGTAAAAAAAAAAAATTGGTTGCCTGTAAAGTCGGTATACAGGCGAAAGTTTTACGTGACAACGACTTTGAGTGGTAAAATAATTTTAATGTGAATATTCATTCGTATAGTAGGAAGAAGGATGTTATGTCTGTCTCTCTCGCTCTTAGGCGGGTTGGAAGGGACGCGTGCCTCTCACTCGCTCTCATTGTAAGCGCATAACGCGGAGCGTAACGCCTGAGCGTAACGCAGCTTCTTGAAGTGTCACCCGGCAACCCAATTTATAAGACGTTGTCACGTCAAAAAAACCCTTCCGGGATTTGTCATTGCTCCCGTTCCTCCGCCTACCGCATCCAGTCTGTCCCAGCTACCTGTCTCAGGTCGTCAGCCAACCTGGGGGGCCATCTATAAATTACGTCACTTTAAGGGAGAGGGAGGGGGTTGACTAAGTGTGACAAGAGGGTGGGAGGGGTCCTAAATTTTTTGACGTGACATTTCTAAATCTATTATAATCTAAAGCCTACTATTAAAACATTATACAAGGGTATATACAGCTGTTATGCACAACTTTTCATACATTTTTTTGGCAAAACAGCTGTATATACCCTGTGTAATTTTTATTAGTAAGGGCCTAAGTGTTAGAAACTCGAATTATAAAGTATTACCTTACGAAAACCTCAAAAACATGACAGATACAGTGCAGCTTATACAGATAAAAAAATTAACAAAGGTCAAGTTAACAACTTTTCCAAAGTTTAAAAAGTAGTGACGATGTTGAAAGTAATGCGGAATCAAAGAATTGCAAATAAAAATGACGAGAAAGAAAGCGAAACTTTTGTTTTTTTTTTTTCTAAAATTCCTTCGTTTTTCGCAAAATATGTGACGTCACACTAGGGAATCATAAATGTGAACAGCTGTGACAAGGACGGCGGAAGGGGCAAATAATCATGCAATTCATGTGACGTAATTTTGCGATGACCGCCAGTGGCTAGGGGGCGTCCCACCTTCCATTTGCCACCCGGTCTCCTCTCTAGAACTCGTCTGCTCCAACGGCCATCGGTCCTTCGACTGACGTGGCCAGCCCACTGCCACTTCAAGCTAGCTTAAGAGCTATGTCGGTAACTTTAGTTCTTTGTCGGATGACCTCGTTACGAATTCTATCTTCCAAAGAGTATTCATAATATCTATGGTATGTACTTATGTTTTATTATATATATTTCTTTTTTTATACCTCTTTGGTGGCAGACAAGTACACGGCACACCTGATGGGAAGCAGTTACCGTGGCTTATAAACGAATGCAACACCATGGGCCTCACTGGCTCTGCCGACCCTGTAGAAACATTCGAATGCCCTTACATTACCTTACAGTGCCTACACACTCTATACATTGTAAACAAACTTGACTAGTCACAAGTGGACTCCACTTATAGCCTTAGTATAGAAGTACATAACAACTTGAAGGCTGGTGACAACGTTACTATACGAACCTAGCACCCTGAAATTGTGGTCTCGATATCTCACTAAAGGTTGTCACGAGACAACCTCACCTTCGGCCTAGCACATCGACCCACAGACGGCGTGCGGTTTAGTCGGTTCGAGTCCTACATAGCCTCCCTCTTCGGCTCCGAAAGGGGGAGGGGGTGTTACCCGTGGGGATTACCTGCACATACGTAAACAATATTGATATTTTTAAGATTAAGTCTAGTAAAATAAGCTATAAAACTAAGAAAGCGCTGCAGCAACCGAATGCCCGTGTGTCTCGTAGATACCTCCGCCCGATCTCTTCATTTTAGGTTATTTGTGATAATGCACGAAAATAGGCTTCCTCGTCGCTCGAGACTTCCGAGCTTATCACCAAAATAGTACCTAAATCTATCAGTTATTCCAACAAAATATTTTGACCTTGCCTTTCTTCGAAATGCAAGAATACTATCTTACTGAAATTGCGTGTATTCCCCGAACCCCTTCACAATTGAAGGGGTTCGGGGAATACACGCAATTTCAGTAAGATAATATTCTTTTTAAAAGTGGGACAAAAGGACCAATCATTTCGAAGAAAGGTCAAAAGTAAGGGAGTAAGTAGGTAAGGGAAAGATCATGGGTTCGAGACCCACCTGAGCATTCACTTTTTCCTATCTTAATCGATAGGTACCTACCCGCCATCGGTGCATGTACGACAACATTTAAAACGGGTTTGATTTAAGCGGTCGCCAAAATTATAGGGTTGGTCATCAAAATAGTAGAATCCGTCATGAAAATATTTTGTTGGAATAACTGATAGATTTAGGTACTATTTAGCAATTCAGCTCAATAGCTGAATTGCTTGTGTTAGGAGTGGATTTACGTCGGTACCAGGATCCGAACACACGGGAGGCCCAAGGATCGATAAGGACATGTACCTACCTACTTCAGAAGCACGTGTCCGAATGATTTCCTGAATCGCGGTGACACGAGGCTCCCCATATCGCTTCTCTAAATTGATATGATCCTTAAATAAAGGAGGCCCTTCTTGCAGACTAGATATGGCCGTAAGTACCTAGTAGGTAAGGAAGTGAATACACTCAAACACATCATTAGTACTTATGTTTTTATTAGATAGTTATAAAATCAGTGGTATAGACAAAAGGGTTACCACCAATTTGGGTATGGGTGAATCTTGAAGAACGACCAAGCTGATGCCCGCGACTTCGCCCGCGTGGACGTTCCCGTGACGGCTTAACACTTTTTTATTTTTTCTCTGCGTAAGAACCATCCTCGTACTGCAAGGAATATTCTAAAGAAAGAATTAGCGAAATTGCCACTTGTCTAGACAAGTGGCAATTCGCTTGCCAGCGTTTGATGGAATAGAATGACGAATGTATGGGATTTGTCATATACCTACGTCAAATCCAATACGTTTGTCATTCTACTCCATCAAACGCTGGCAAGCGAATTGCCACTACTTGTCTAGAGGAGCAGGCGTTGTTGAGTTATGCGCTTACCAACACATTTTGCGCTTACCATTCATTTTTATATTATAGATTTTCGAAGATGTTTCACAAAATCCATAAAGTATTTAGCTTTACTTGATTATAAACTATTTTTAATGAAATTTTAAAACATTTGCATGCTATTATAATAGGAAAAAAAAATCAGTTTCGGCGGGGTTTAAACACACGATCTTTACCTTACAGGGGCAATGCTTTGACCACTAAGCTACCAGACCTCGCCCTAACCAATTCAAATTCCTCCTTTATACCTGTCTTTAAGGCGACAGTGGAGTGTCTACCGATATTGGGTATGGGTGTTTGTTACTGTTTCACGTAAAAACTACTGAATGGATTTTAATGAAACTTTACAATAATATAGCTTATATATCAGAATAACACATAGGCGATATATCTTCACGCTACAACTCAATTGAGCGGCGTAGTGATCATTAATGTAAAAATAGCCGAGGGAAAAGTTGAGTATAGAGGTGAATTAAATGCTCAATAGCGTCGGCTTAACACTAAGCGATAACCGACACCCACGCGGGCGGAGCCGCGGGCAACAGCTAGTAATACAATAAATGCGTAAGTACACGTATATTTTAAATCAAACTCACACAGTGTTTAATTCTTAACTTGTCACAGTACAAGATACAATGTTTCAATTTATATTCGCGGTGATAATTCTGGCGGCAGCTGGAGCAGAATCCAAGTCCTTCATAATATCAGGGCCTAGTTGGAAGAACGAAATATCGGCGTGCTGGTCTGGAGGTTTCCATAGCCGGAATTACACCTATTACTTGGAACAACTGTCCAGTTTCAACACCACCTTTGAAGAAATAACTGCTGACAGCTCAACTTGGGTCCTGGCTGAAGGAGATTTGCAATTGAAGACTGGGAAATTAGGTTGGTTAACGAAAACTCAATTGCATTTACACAAGTTGGAGCAGAGAAGGTGTTTAAGGATACATGAAGTATCACTTCTTACAATTGGTTTGCGACACAAACTGTTAAGATGATACTCACTGTCATATTCAATAGTGATGGTACTGTGTATTTGAATTCATATGTGTCTGCTGATTCCAGTTGGGCTATTTCTTGTGCCGAAACTAAGGCGTTTGTGGAAAGAATTTGGGTGACGATATATTAAACGAATATCGATGATTTTGAACTATTAAATTATTGTCAGTTCAATATTTTATTCAATGTTTAAATTAATTACAATTTTTGAAATTTAATTTTTAATTGTTATTCGTTTCGCAAATTACTATTAAATAATAAAATACTTATTATTTCCTCCACAGCGGCTTTATGCGTAATATTTTATAATATGTAGGTATATTTGCAATGTATTCAACAAACTACTTATATTAATAAAATTTTCAATAATTTTATTTTTTTTTGAGTTTTATTTATTGTGACACTACGTCCAGGCTAAGAGTAGTTTTAGCCATCGCAACTCTCGCCACAGGCAGGGAATTCATTCTCATACTTTGCGACCTGGTACGGGACGCACAGTCCGGTATGATAGGATAGGAACTTCATCCCCCGCACGCTTAAGCTGTGGAATGTATTCCCTGCCGTGGATTTCTCAAGCGACTACAATATGGGGTTCTTGTGGGGTTGCACAAAAATGAACTGTGTATCATAGCATGGCCGTAGACCCAGTACGTAGGTTCTACCAGTGTGTATCGTAGCATGGCCGTAGACCCAGCAGGTAGGTTCTACAAGTGTGTATCGTAGCATGGCCGTAGACCCAGTAGGTAGGTTCTACAAGTGTGTATCGTAGCATGGCGTAGACCCAGTAGGTAGGTTCAACAAGTGTATCGTAGCGTGGCCGTAGACCCAGTAGGTAGGTTCTACAAGTGTGTATCGTAGCGTGGCCGTAGACCCAGTAGGTAGGTTCTACAAGTGTGTATCGTAGTGTGGCCGTAGACCCAGTTGGTAGGTTCTACCAGTGTGTATCGTAGCATGGCTGTAGACCCAGTAGGTAGGTTCTCCTAGTGTGTATCGTACCGTGGCCGTAGACCCAGTAGGTAGGTTCTACCAGTGTGTATCGTAGCGTGGCCGTAGACCCTGCAGCTAGGTTCTACCAGCGTGTATCGTAGCACGGACGTAGACCCTGCAGGTAGGTTCTACCAGCGTGTATCGTAGCACGGACGTAGACCCTGCAGGTAGGTTCTACCAGCGTGTATCGTAGCACGGACGGAGACCCTGCAGGTAGGTCTACCAGCGTGTATCGTAGCATGGACGTAGACCCTGCTGGTAGGTTTTACCAGCGTGTATCGTAGCACGGACGTAGACTCTGCAGGTAGCTTCTACCAGCGTGTATCGTAGCACGGACGTAGACCCTGCAGGTAGGTTCTACCAGCGTGTATCGTAGCATGGACGCAGACCATGTAGGTAGGTTTTCCATTCACGCTATGAGGTATGTATCGTAGCATAGATTATATTTCTAAATGTTGAGGTGGCAAACAAGCACAGGGTCCACCTGATGGAAAGTGGGTACCGTGGCCGTCCATAGGCTGTACTGTTAGTGAGAAGACCAAAGGCTTGTCCTGCTTTATGTTCTACACTGACGGCACAGAAACTCTCTGTTCTAACAGGGTCGGCAGCACGAGTGGTACTCCCCTGGTGTGGCACACGTCCGTCGGTCACGGTGACCACTTTCCATCACATGGGCCATGTGCTAGTCTGCTTTTGACCGGAGTGGTATAAAAAAACTAACAAGAGAATAAAAGGACGTAAATCTGAAAGTAATTTCATCGACTATTTTTATTCCGCATCACCATAAGATGCGTGACGAAGCTTAATATGTTTATTAAACTGATGTTTCGAACCGAAACTTGCCTTGCATGCGGTACAAACAAACTTAAAAACAGGCTCGTGGGTTGCCATATGCTTCTTCAAAGACATTTTATGCATGTAGCTATTCTTGCAGACGAGACAAACGAAATTTCGTTCACCAGTATGTGTGGGCATGTGTTGTTTCAACTTCGATTCCATGGCGAAACATTTTGAACAAATTTCGCATTTATATTTCTCTGTATGGCATTTATTTACATGTTCAGTTAAAGTTCTTCTAGTGTTAAATATATTTTTACAGACATGGCAAGGAAATTTTTTTGTTATGCCATGGATTTCTCTCAAATGTGTCATTTTGCTGTAATGTTCTTTGAAAGTTAAGGAGCATTTGGGACATTTCTTTGGTTTTACTCGATCTTTACCTCTGTGAACTATTTCTGTGTGATATTTTAATTGGCTTCTTTTAGAGAATATTTTCTTACAGCAGACACAATTAAACTTTTTAGCCATATGTGTTTCTTTATGTTTTATAAGCAAGTGTTGGTGAAGGAAACCCTCTCCACAGTTTTCACAGACCACCTTCCCAACATGGCTATTCATATGCGAATTTAATAAATTAAAATTATGAAAATCTTTATTACAAATATGGCACACGAACATATTATTTACTAATTCCATTTTATACTCTGTCATGCCATTGCTGGCCGAATAGAAATGTTTCCCATGCTTGTTAATTAAATGTTCTCTAATACTACCGAGGTTCTCGAAATTTTCATCGCATAATCGACATTTTAGAATCGATATATCAACTTGTAAAGCTCTTTTACATCTCGGGATATATTTTTTTAAGATAATCTCTTTGCTCTCAACTGTATGAGTTTGTGTATGTTTTAGTAGTGAAGCTAAATCGTAGTTATAATCCATACAGAAGAAGCATTTGAAGCTATATCCCATAAATATGAATGGCCGGACTGTCGTATATTGTATGAACATGGCTGCGTTCTTCCTCTCTGACGCTGTCATCTGCCATACACTTGTTTCTGGTGTGGAATTTTCTCCTGAAATTAAATAGTATATTTGAAATTGCTCTTGAATTTTAGTAAGGTGGAGGCAAAACACTTACTTTAATAACTAAAAGTTAAGTTGAACTACTTCAAAACTATTGATCACGCAATTAAAGTATTGATGCTGGTCATCATAATATGGAGCTATTCATTGTTGTTTTTCATTTTTAAAGTCGATTATTTTGACAAGCTTCTTTAAGATAAATCGAAATTGCTGTACATGCGAGCATCGGCCGGCAAAAGTTGTATGAAAATCCATATCTGTCGTGTTTTAGCGGCCAAATAAATTACTATGTAAACTCATCTGTCGTGTAATTTAAAAATGGAACCATCTTTTACTCCGGCAACCAAGGAGGTAACTTATCCAAGGCATTATTTAAATACAGAACTGGCACGCAAACAGAAAGCTGTTTATTAAGAAAAATAAAAAACAAATGAACACTTTGCCGCGTGAAAAATTACTGTTTTTCGTTGTTCGTCATTGATTTTGAAAAGTAGGTAATTAAAAAGTTCTGCCTAGATACTACTTAATTTTAATTTCCGCGCATTGTTTGAGAAAAGAGCTATCCAAGCCTTGGCCACAACTGAGCGTTGCCGGACTCCGTACTTCACATTCGTCCGGCAACACTACACTTAGGGGCCGCGGCAGGAAGGTACTATTAACTAACTATAGGTTTAAAAAAATTATACATCGAACTCGGCACCGAAATGAAAGTAGAGTGTAATGTTTTACTTTGTATTCAATCACTTAATTATGTCATAAATAATTATAAGTCTAATAAGAAGTACAAATATCTACTTAATCAGTATATCAGTCCCATAGTTTTTAAGTACATAGCCTTTTCGCAATAAATATAATACTTGTTTAAATACACACACACACGTACATATAGACACGAACATACTCGACAAAACTGGAAAAATAAAGCTTGTGGCGACACCAAATGTAGTACCTAGTGCCATCTAGCGAATTGAAGTTGAACTACTACAAAACTAGCGAGCCTCTGCATCGCGCCATTAAAGTTCACACCTGGATAGCAGTATTATATTATGTTAAATCGTAATGTTAACCGTTGAACTGCAGTGCCGATCGTGATCACCTTGCTTGGTTCCAGGATCCTCTCTTCGTATCTAAGTAACTTCGCACCCGGTTCCTACATCAGCTCAATGAACAGAATAGTCGAAATAATTCCTCGGATGCCATTCCTTAATATGCCTATTGTAATCATTTCTATTAGGAAATCCATTACCGCATTCTGCGCAATTGAATTTAATATATTCTTCTCCTGGAATGTGGACACGCATATGCTGTTTCAAACTCTTCTGATGCCTATAAGCCTTCTGACAAACACTACAAACGTAGTTCCTCTCACCAGTATGAGAAACCATATGTTTTTTCAAAGTGGTTATGCAGCTAAAAGTCTTTTTGCATACTTCACATTGAGTTTTCTCCGTATGAAACTTATTTGTGTGCATAGTTAGAGCCCTTCGACTAGGAAATATTGATTTGCAAACTTCGCAATCAAATGTGAAGGTGATACCATGAGTTTCTTTTAGATGTTTTAACTTCCGAAAATGTTCTGCGAATCTTTCGGGGCAATGCGGACATCGAAGCATTCTCATTTTCGTGGCGCCTTCATGAGCCTTTTCTATGTGATATTTTAAGTTAGAACTCGTTGTGTATACTTTTTTACATCGCGTACAAGGATACCCTCCAGGTAGATGTATTTCTTTATGCTGTATTAACCTTTGATGCGTCATAAAACCCGCACCGCAAGTCTCACAAACAGCATTGCTAAAATGTACATTCATATGTCGATTTAAAAGTATAAACGTTTGGAATATTTTATCACAGATATGACAAGAGAATTGTCCATTTTTTGACGTTAAATCATACGCAACTAAACCATTTCCAGATTCAGTGAATACTTTGCTGTGATCTAAACCTAAATGTTTTCTTATTTCGTCCAGATTGTTGTAAGTTTGTTTGCAAATTCGACATTTAAGTTCTGATATGTCGACTTTAACTGTCCTTTTTCCTTTTGGCAAGAATTCTTTCAGTAACGTCGTATGTTCTGGAATATTATGACTTAATGTGTGCTGGAGTAACGTCTTTATCTCGGAGTACTGTTCTCTGCAGAAGAAACACTTGAAGTAGTATCGGCAGTAGACAAACGGTACCGCTGTTGTGTTCTCTAGAAGAATGGACGCGTTTTGTCGTTCAGAAAGGGTCATTTCCCAAATACTGGTGAGAGCTCCCGGTCGACGCTTGGCTTCAGTTCCTGGGGAAGAATGTTCATGATTTAATGTTTTATTTTAATCACTGGATTTTTATCCGCTACCACTCCTATAACACAATTATTGGCTACTTAACTGCAAGTATAATGATAAATAGAATGATTTTAGTATATTGATTTGAACTTTCTTTGTGCTATCCGATCAGTCAGTTACAATTATGCTTTGACATTTACGCCAGTTAGTTTATTTTATTGATTACTAGTTTTTGCCCGCTGCTCCGTCCGCGTGGAGGCAGTTATCGCGGCCAAACATAGCCTATATCCTTTCTCAAGATATAGTCTACCCCTATACCAAATTTCATCAAAATCTAATCAGTGGTTAGGCGTGAAAGACGGACAAACACTTTCACGCATACACTTACTCATTTGTAATATTAGTATGGAGTGTGGATTTCCTTTGTAGGTCAAGAAACCTAAAGTTTGTTTCCCGAGCCGTAAAAGTGTTATTGGTTTCTCTTCATCTGCTTTTTATAGTAGTTTATGAAACTGTTGCACAATAAGGGCTCTTAAATTCGAGTGTGAGTTTTTTATAGTATCACACAAGTGTTTTGAAACCAAATTAGGTATGCGCAGTTTCATATGATACTTTATCTTAACTCATGAAATATATAATTAATATAATTTGCTTAAAATGACATAACCTTTTTTTTAAATATTATTTGCTAAACGCGCGCATGCGCGTTGTGCAGTGTCAACAGATTATAATAATATAGAAAACAATGCATTGGCGCCAACTTGTGTCAAGCTGAAGCTGTATCTTAATGGATAAAAGTTATATTGATATAGTTGCCCATGTACTTTAATGTAATTTTATTTAATATCGATTTTTTTTTTTTAAGTTTTTTTGACACATCAGTATAAGAGTAGATAAAAATGTGAATATAGAGTTCAAAGACATATCTTTGTAATTAAACTTTTTAGGTCCTTTTAAATTATCCCACATTTTCCTATTAGTCCCCAAGTACACTACTATAATAATCATACGTCATCTTCTAAAATAAATTATGCAAACTCTCGTGATAAAACACTGTTTATTTCAATTAATTGAATAATAACTATACAAACCTATTTGTTTACACAGTAGGCGGTTATAGACGTTTTTCAGTGAAAGGGTTAAGACTATTTATTTCACTATAGAAGCAGTGACTTATGTCCACAGTTATATTAGCACTGAAACAGCTAAAAATGCATAAAATGGTTCTTGATATGTAAGTTTTATTCCATTGTATCCTTTCCTATCAAGAAGACTTGCCTCCCCTATTTTGGAAATAAGTAAAAACGTAACTCCCGAACTTACTAACATTCCCTCCAACCTAGAGGGGTTAGAGGGAATATTAGTAAATTATGTACTAATATTCCCACTAACCCCTCCAAATAAGCTAAATTGCTTGTGCTGGGAGTGGGTTCGCGTCGGTAGTGTAATGGCCAGGATTCGAACCCGGGACCTCTCGATCGTAAGGCCGACTCCGAAACCACCAAGCTACCGACGCGATTCTACACAAAATATATAAATAGCTATAAAAAAGCACTTAATTAAGGTATCGACTAGACATTTTACATAAACAATGTACTTACACTGGTTCTGACTATAATTGAGCTCCACCTATCTTTCGGGTACGTTACAAGAGTTTGTTTTTTTTTAATTTCAGATATTAAAATGACATTACCTGTATTGCCGGTTTATTGCAATTTAAAAATAGTAATGTGCCACCAGTATCGAATGTTGTCGATAAATCAAATTTAGTACAGATTTTTGTAGGTTATTTTATAGTTAGCTTATATGGATAGTGTAAGAAACTAAAAAACTTTTTATTTTAACTTTTTTCTTAAAATATAATAAAGCCAAACCACTTGTATCTAGGCCACAAACATTGTCGATAGTTTCACGCACGTCACTAAGCACTAAAAGCTGGTATCATTATTTCACAATTTGACATTTGCAGTTGTAAATTTACTATCTGAATTTAAAAAAAGCGGACTATAGTTCTAACTTATGTTTCGGGATCTTGGACTTAAAATGTGTTCAAAATCTGCTCTATACGCGTACACGTTTCGTGGGTGTTTGTTGAGGACAGCACGTGGTGCTGCGGCATCGGACGAGCACAAATTCACCAAATATAGATTACTAGCTATTGCCCGCGTTTCCGCCCGCGCGGATGTCGGTTATCGCGACCAAACATAGCCTATGTCCTTTCTCAAGGTCTAATCTGCCCCTATACCAAATTTCATCAAAATCGGTTCTGTGGTTTAGGCGTGAAAGCGTAACATATAGACAGACAGACAATGTTTTACTTTCGCATTTATAATATTAGTATGGATTACAAAACAAACCGCGCACGACAGTGCCTCGATTTTCGGTCCAAGGCATGCGTCCGGACGTATACTTTCAAATAATTATTTAATCAACACATAGACGCCCCAAAGATATCTGTTGCCTGTCTATAAAAAAACAATAGATGCATTTTTTCCATTTGAAAAATTAAACCTCACCACGAGCACTACAATCCCTGAGAGAAAAGCCTTTCTTTCTGCAAGTGTGCTGACTTGAAGATTAGATCGGCCCAAGCAAGAGATTTTGGTGGGGCTTCGAAAACATCCACCCACCAAACAACTCTATTCCATTACAGTTAACTGAGATCGCACCTCAGTATACAGAAGAGACGTATGGCGGTGCCGGACAATTTAAGTTACACAATATAAACCTTATGTCGTGTACAATAATGTTGTTTTTTCTTATAGAATTGCGCATGTGCCTCCAGGCGACGTCCCGCCACTAAAGTGACGCGCCATCGCATCGAGTGGCGTGCCTCACGTCATTGACGTTATTGTACACCACATAAGGTTTATATTGCATAATTTGTCCGCCAACGCCATACGTCCGCGCCACGTCTTTTCTGTATAAACCGCGCCTTAGAAAGAAATTCAAGTTCCAATGTCTTTTTGCAATAAAATCTTAATATTATCGAACTACCGTCAATACCAGTCAATTTATGAGATCACCACCAAAATTCTTAACAATAGTCTTGAACTGCCATTGCGGATGCCATTGTTTCATATGTTTATTGTAATCGTTTCTATTATGGAACCCACTGCCACATTCGGAACATGTAAACTTCCATACAGGTCCATGTACCCTCATATGTTGTCTCAGTGTCCTTTCATGCATATACGCCTTCTGACAAATTGCACAAAAGAAATTTCTCTCCCCTGTGTGGCCTCTCATATGCATTTTTAGTAAAGATTTTGTTCCAAAACATTTGCCACACTGTTTACACTGGATTTTCTGCGTGTGGAGTTTAGTTGTATGTTCAGTCAGAGCTCTTCGTGTAGGTAAAACTGCTTTACAGGATGGGCATTCAAAAGTGAATGTAATTCCGTGGATTTCTTTCAAATGTGTCATTTTTCTATAATGTTCCGAGAATCGTTCTAAACAATGCGGGCATTTGAGTGGTTTTATTTTTTTAGTATTTGTGACTTCGTGTTTCTTGAATAAATGATAGCGCAGCTTAAGTTTAGTGGGAAAGACTTCTTGGCATTTGTCGCATTTATGTATACCATTTTGGTGAACAATTCTATGGTTAATCAACCGTTGATGCGACATGAATCCCAAACCACAAGTTTCGCATACGACGCTAAAGTGTACGTTCATATGCCTGTTCAAAAGGAAAAAGGAGTTGAATGTTTTTGAGCATTTATGACAAGACAGCTGACCATTATTCATGCTTAAGTCATAAGCCATAAGTCCGTTTCCAGCTGAATTGAAATCTTTTTTATGAACGACAGCTAAATGTTTTTTAATATCGTCAAGATCAGAGTACTTCTGGTCGCAAAGTCTACATTTTAATCCAGAAATATCAACCTTGATGACTCGTTTTCCTTTTCTTAAATACTGCTTGAGTAAGCAGCATCTTTCAGGCGTAACATGAAAAGCGGAGTGCTGAAGGACAGAGTGGATTTCAGGAAACACTTCGTTACAATAAAAACACTTGAAATTTGCTTGCTGGTAAAAGAACGGCCTCACTGTGGTGCATTCAAGAAAAGTAGCTGCATTTTGTCTTTCTGATATAGTCATTTGCCATATACTGGTCCTTGGGCCCGGTCGATGTGACGCCATTAATCCTGGGAAAACAAAACGGACCTATTTAAATTGGCTTCTTGAAAATAACTTTTGATGTATACAAATACTTCACTACAGTACACCTACCTACCTATTGGTTACCTACTTAATTTGCAAGCACTCGTGAAAAACACCAAAAAACACGTGTCACAATATTTATTCATAAGTTTACAATTGAATAATGTTGAATATCATAACAGTTTTTACGTAAAAGAAATAAGTTTACATAATTCCATGGGCGCTACTGACGTGAGCGACTAAATTATTCTCATCACCAAAATTTTGGCCACATATCGAACACACGCCGGCTTCATGGCATCTAGAATGTTCGCGCAAATTCTTTCGTCTTGCATAAGCTCTTCCGCAAACCTCACACTTGAAATTCTTCTCCCCTGTATGTATAACCATGTGCCTCGAGAGACAGTACTTGGAAAAGAACCTTGCATGGCAAACAGGACATTCTTGGTTCCTTTCTTGTAAGTGAACCGATCTAATATGTATTAATAGATGATATTTTAAATCATATTCTCGCCCACAAGTATCACATCGAAATAAACCAGTTGTTTGGTTATGAACTATACGTAAATGTTTGGTTCTTTGATAGTTAGAGTTAAATCTTTCAGAGCAAATGGGGCACCTTCGTGGAAACTGCTTGAGATGCACTCCTCTAGTATGTAAAGTCCGTTTGGCAGCGTTACTGAATACTTTATCACATTTATCGCAAGGGAAACTTCCAGATTCATGTGTTTGCAAATGTCTTTTTAGCAAATTTAGTGAAATGAATACAGAACCACAAATTTCGCAGCTGTAATTATTAAAATGTTTGCTCATATGAATTATGAGGAGTCTTAGTTTAAGAAACCTTTCTCCGCAAATTTGGCAATCAAAGTTTTCACCTCCTAACTTAAATGGTATGATATTATCTTGAAGATTTGGTTCTATATTTTTGTTATGATTATCTTTCAGATGAAATTTTAATGTCTGTAAATTAGTCAATGTTTGGGAACAAATTTTACATTGCAAGTATGTAACGTCTACTTTTACGTTTTTATCTCTAACTCTATTATTCAGTTCACGTTTCATTTCTTTGATACTGTGCTCGTTTATAGCATGTTGGTTTAGAAGGCTTGCGTCTAAAAAGCGCTTTAGACAAACGAAGCATTTGTACTTATTGCCAGCATGTATGAACGGGTAAACATAAGAAAATTCAAATATAACTAAGGCATTCTGTTTCCAAGATTGGTAATCTTCAGTTTTGCTCCTTTTCCTTGAAGTTCCGCATAAAAATCCTCGTACAGTCTTCACATTAAAAGTGACAGAACTTAGAATTTCGTGTTTTTCGTTTTTCCAATTGATATCATCCAAAGAAATGGGCTCTTTCAATATACGTAAATTTCCTGTTTTTACATTTGAATTGCTGGTTACATTTTTAATGAATGTCATATCACAGCGGTCGTGCTTCTTTTTTAAAAATCCGTGTTTCTTTTTAGCAGTTTCTTGGAGTTTATCGCTCTCATCTATATCACTCGTTTCGATTTCATATTCTAAAGTTTCTAAGGGTATTGGACGTTTGAGAATAGTCAGTTTGATTTCTTCCCCGTCCTCCGCTTTTACTGTGATGGTTGAGTTTGATTCTTGAATTATTCCTAGAAGAGAAAAGGGATTATGTATTGTGTGCCGAAGATGAGGTTGAAAAATTCTCCCCTAAGATAAAGCACATACCTACCAGATGTTTATACAATTATTGACATATGAAGAATAAGACTAGAATAAATAAGTAATACAGATTAAAGATTTCTGATTCGGATTTGGCGATATGCAACATCATATCGCCAAATCTACACCTAAAGTTAATTTTTAAAATCAGTTTATTTCTAAATAACTATTTGTTTCTAACGAGAAATGATTAATAATAATTTTGAAATAATATGACGTGAGTTCTCAAATCTATCTATAAGTGTATGTTTTTACGTTCAAATTTTCCGTGGCGGCTACCAGCATCTCTAACAATATTTTTTTAATCTTTGTGAATTTCATAGTGAGATTTGAATCGATGCGCGTCGACAGTGTCCGTCTTGAGTAAGTAACAATTTACTCATGTGTAACTCTTACTTTATGTATATACCTATAGTCAGTAATCGATATATTTATTTCGTTTATTTTTAAGTCCTATTCGCACAATGAAAGGATTGCAGTCGTTTTTAAACACACATTTTTAAACACATTTATCATCAAGTTATACAGCAAATTGCGCCAAATAAAAATCATATTCATAAAGTAGACTAAACCATCTAGGGACATGTAAAAGCAGAAACAGGATTCATAATATTTATTTTGACAGAAATTAGCGTCAAACATAGCTCGAAAATGCTCCACTAACGTTTTAAACTAAGACGCCATTATCAAATAATTTCGATGTTTGTTGGTCAAATGATGTCGACTGCTAAAATTACATTTTATCAAGCATTTTTTTTTTTTTCAAAAATCTTGAAATGACAGAAAATTTTCTAAATCGCTGCTTTCAAACTCTCACGGCCATCTTTCTCTCTCTCGCGGATTTTATACTAGCAGCGGGAAGAGTACGGACGTCGTACGGCAACCCGGCCTTAAGAGAACTTAGTAAACCAACAGGATTTGCCAAGACTGGTGAACACTCCACTTTGTGAACATAACTATATACTTTTGTTTATCCTTTGAAATACTCTGAGATATTAGTTTGATCTGAGCGAAAACGCGTGGTTTCATGAACTTGACTCCGACGTCATCACCTCGCCTTTACGGAATTGGGTGAAAAAAAAAGAAAAGGATCACTTATTGTAATTTATTTTAATTAATCATTTTACATTAAAATTCATACTATTACACCTCATATTATCCGGTATATGAAAATAGCAGCCAATTCGTATTTTCAAAACATTTACATGCATTTCATCTAAATTAGAAGATAATTGTATCCAAGATAGCTTCTCTCAGTAGGTACGTTTTGGAATACTACTGTGCGATAATTTGACACCAAAAAAGTGCTTTCAGCGTTTCGCATTTGCTATCTTTGATCAAAAAATGTTGCTTACGAAATTCGAAACAACATTGAAGTTTTTCTCTTTCGAAATTTCTGAACATTTAACAAATTTACTAACGGAATGTGTAAGTTCTCTACCGCTGATGCCAACCGTACCCACAACACAAACAACAGCGAATGACAACACACAAACAACACATTTAGACATTGTGCAGGTATCTTAGCTAATTATTAATAAACATGAAATAATTTTGTCTTATTTTACGTAAATTTATCTAAACATTTACAACAGGTGTTTAATATAGCAGAAATAGGTTTTCGTGTGCGATTCTCTTTAAGAGGAATTCGACAATGAGTCAGAATTCCTTTTTGATACCATGCAAGTTTTTCTGCATATTAAAGTGCCTTTAATTTCAGCTATGAATCTTCCATTGGATTCCACGTTCACTCTTGTAAATTGTGACAACTCTAAGTGAACACGTGTGAATTTAATTAGAAATCTGATGTTTGAGTACCGACTGCCATGCCAGTAAATGAAAGAACCTCTTCATTTGACTTCACTTGCGGTCACGATGGCTTACCTCTTCACTTAATTTCGGTATAGGAGTATATGAATGCGGAATATTTATGAGATCCTAACTAATTTTCCTTTAAAGTTAATTTCGTTATTGTACATTATGCAATCGCAAATGGTCCTTCAAATTTTTTCTCCTTAAGAACGCCATCCCGCAGACGTCACATTTATGATTCTTCTCACCAGTATGGATCACCATATGCCGCTTTAACGACTCCTTATTACAGAATCTCTGTAGACAAATCGCGCACTGCTGATTCCTTTCTTGTAAATGAACAGACCTCGTGTGACAAATCAAATGGTACTTCAAATTGAAGCCCCTGCCACATGTCTCACACTTATGCACTCTTGTAGACTGGTCGTGGACATCTTGTAAATGAATAGTCCTCTTATAATTTGAATTGAACCTTTCTGGGCAAATAGGACATCTTCGAGGATACAGTTTAAGGTGTACTCCACGAATATGTAACGTCCTTTTGTAAGGAGTGCTAAAAACTTTGTTACAACTGTCACAAGAGTAGTTACCAGTTTCGTGAACTTCCAAATGCTTTTTCAAAAGCCGCAAAGTCATGAAACCTGAACCACAAATCTCGCAGCTATAGTTGCTGAAATGTACACTCATGTGGATAACTAATATACGTACTTTGATGAAACTCTCTTCACACATAACACATTTATAGGATCCGTCGACAATTTCCAATTTGAAAGGTATCAAATTGTCTTGAAGATTCAAGTTTATTGATTTGTCGTGAGTTTCTTTCAGATGACGTTTTAATTGGATCAAATCAGTCGGTTTATCCTGACATATTTTGCAAGTGATATCACTGACATCAACTTTTAAAACATTTTCTCTTCGATTATTAACTAATCTTTTGAGCGGAGCGAATGTATGATCGCTCATGTGTTCCTTTAACAGATGAAGGTCCAAAAATGGTTGCGAGCAGACAAAACACTTAAATTTATTGTTGCCATACACAAAAGGATATACAGTGGAGTATTCGAATACAGCGAGAGCATTTTGTCTCATATCCGGTTTCTGCTTGGGTCTAGAATAAGCTGTTTTAACGGATTCTGTTTCCTTAATGAACGGGGATGGAGATTTTGGTATGTATATGGGTGAAGGGCTTCGAGACGGAGTTTGAGTAACAGATTTGTGAGCGTTTTTGATTGCACTGAAGTTCACTAAGGTACCAAGTGGTTTACATAGGCTTCTGTCGTAAGACACTTGAAATAACGGCACGATTCTTCGCTTCAATTCAGGTGTCGGCGAGACGGATCCTAGAAAACAGAAATAAAATATATTGTATTCGCCTTCATCTTGAAGTTATCTTTTTCTTAGCGATTATATTATGTTCATTAATGTACCTACCATAGCGTATTATGTAGTGTGTTTCTTTGCTATGTGGGTAGGCTTATAAATTAAAATAGGTTTAAATTCATCACATTTTATTCAGTTCTGGTAAAGTTATACTATCTTGTGTAGAATACTTAATCACTAAATCACAATGTATATCTAAAGATTGATCAGAAACCGGATAATCTCATAATTAAAGTCAATAAGTTTTTCTACTAGTGATTAGCTTTAGCACTCAAATCGACAGTTAATTTCATAAAACAAAAGCCTCTATTTTACTCTGCCCTAAACTAGGATGATGTATTTTGGTATGATGTTTTAAACTACACTTTTGTACGAAAGAAGTGCCGCATGTAGCACATACGAAACGCCTATCATTTTCGTGTATCCTCATATGCTCCCTCAAGGTATGTTTCCTTGCGTACGCTTTCTTGCAAACACCGCATTGAAACTTTCTTTCACCACCATGTCTTATCATGTGCTCCTTTAATTCGGATTTCGAATAGAATTTCCACTCACAAAACAAAAGCCTCTATTTAACTCTGCCCTAAACTAGGATGATGTATTTTGGTATGATGTTTTAAACTACACTTTTGTAGGAAAGAAGTGCCGCATGTAGCACATACGAAACGCCTATCATTTTCGTGTATCCTCATATGCTCCCTCAAGGTATGTTTCCTTGCGTACGCTTTCTTGCAAACACCGCATTGAAACTTTCTTTCACCACCATGTCTTATCATGTGCTCCTTTAATTCGGATTTCGAATAGAATTTCCACTCACAAAACAAAAGCCTCTATTTTACTCTGCCCTAAACTAGGATGATGTATTTTGGTATGATGTTTTAAACTACACTTTTGTACGAAAGAAGTGCCGCATGTAGCACATACGAAACGCCTATCATTTTCGTGTATCCTCATATGCTCCCTCAAGGTATGTTTCCTTGCGTACGCTTTCTTGCAAACACCGCATTGAAACTTTCTTCACCACCATGTCTTATCATGTGCTCCTTTAATTCGGATTTCGAATAGAATTTCCACTCACAAAACAAAAGCCTCTATTTTACTCTGCCCTAAACTAGGATGATGTATTTTGGTATGATGTTTTAAACTACACTTTTGTACGAAAGAAGTGCCGCATGTAGCACATACGAAACGCCTATCATTTTCGTGTATCCTCATATGCTCCCTCAAGGTATGTTTCCTTGCGTACGCTTTCTTGCAAACACCGCATTGAAACTTTCTTTCACCACCATGTCTTATCATGTGCTCCTTTAATTCGGATTTCGAATAGAATTTCCACTCACATACATCACATGCATGTCTCTTCATCTTCAAATGAACTGTCCGGACGTGTACACCAAGTTTACCACTTAATGTGAAGACTTTTGGACACATGGTGCACTTAAACTCTTTTAACTTTACGCCATGAATTGCTGAAATGTGTTTGTTTCGTTGGAAGTAGTTCCTAAAAGTCTCGGGGCATTTAGGGCATCTATGCCGTTTTACTTTCATATGGACTGTAGCAAAATGTTCATTCTTTGCGTTAGTAGAACGGAATATTTTATCGCAGCTATCGCACGGAAAGGAACCAGTTTCATGTGAAAATGCATGCGTTCTCAAACGTTCTGGTGTAACAAATCCAGTGCCACATTGCTCGCAAATGAAGTTCTGGAAATGTACATTCATGTGTTGGTTTAATGATTTGAATTCCGAATATTTTTCGATACATAACGCACATTGAAACTCGTCAGTAGTAATTCTGAATGGTAGCATGCCATCTGGAGATTTAGGGTCCAAAGGTTTATTGTGTTTTTCAAGTAAATGCCATTTTAACGACGGATAATCGGGAATTTCGTCCTCACAGAGTCTACAATTGACATTTGTAACATCTACCTTCACTAATTCGTATTTCCTCAGTTTTGACATGGCATGTTTTACTTGAGAACTTTTCAGTAAAGAATGTTCTAGATTATGAAGCCTAAGTTTGACAGGATCTGTAAATTGCTGATCACAGTAAAAGCAAATATATAAATTCTTCATCCATCTAAATGGACATATATGGGAAGATTCCAGAAGTATAATAGCATGTTGTTTTCTAGCTTTAATATCGTCGTCAGTGAAATTTTTCGTTCTTTCTGCAAACTGGGCCGTTGTTTCACCGTTATTTTCTTTGGCAAAATTCTTGTCAGGTGAGGGAGCGTCACCTAAAAATCAGAAACGAGCATGTTATCTTCTTTGTATAACATTTCATGCGTCATCTTTCCCTCTTTTGCCGAAAACATGCTGTTAAAGCATCCAAGTGTAATTTAGGGAATTAAATACAACTGGATTGCTGTTATGCTCAGTCGACTTAAGAAACGTAAATGAAGTGTCGGTATAATAATTTAAACACCTGCATTTGACCGATGTTAATACGGCCATTAGCAAGTGCTCTTCTAAATTAACAAGGTCACGGGCTAGGTGGTTAATTAATTGCTATGAATTTCATTATTGGTGTAATAATTGTGATAATTATTGATTCGAGATAATAGTTTAATGACGAAGTTTATTAGAGGCTTTGGGTTTAAAAGTCACTTAGGTATGAATGGATGGATGGATTAGCTGGTTAAGTCAGCTTAACGATCGTGAGGCCCCGGATCCGACTTCTGATCATTACATCATTGACGTGAACCCACTCCTAACACAAGCGATTTAATTTAGTTGAAGGGGTTAAGTTACTACTAACTGTTACTAATATTCATTTTATAAAAAAATAATAAAGAGGTAACTGAAACAATTTTATAATTAAAACTTGTATTACATTAAAATAAGTCTTTCAGAGACGCAGGATGATGGACCCGTACATGTTGCTTCAAGCTACAATTCTGAATAAAAGACGTTCCACACACAGGGCAAGTGAACCGTCTATCGTCATTGTGTATTCTCATATGCTCCCTCAGCGTTTTTAATCTAGCATATGACTTTTTGCAGACATCACACTGATATATCCTTTCACCTCCATGCTTGACAGAATGGTCTTGCAACTCGTATTTTGTGAAGAATTTCATACCACACACGGAACACACGTGATTCCTTTCTTGCAGATGATGGAATCGTGTGTGAGAAGTTCTTCGGCTACAAAGATCAAAAACTTTTGGACAAAACAGACAAGGATACAAAGCTGTCTTTACACCGTGAATTGTATTCAAATGTTTAACTCTCTGTTTGTACGAAGCAAATTTCTCATCACATATAGGACATTTGTATCTTTTGTTAGATTTGTGTACTTTAGCGTCATGGGCGTTCAAAGAAGCGTAGGAAGGAAATGTGTCTGTACACCTTTTGCACGGGAAATTCCCTCTTTCGTGAGTTTTAGCATGGTTTACCATTCTTTGGGATGTGGCGAATCGCTTGCCACATTTCTCGCATATAAAATGCTCATAATGGTCATTCATGTGTTTATGTAAGCTTAGAAACATTGCGTACGTCTTGCCGCATATTTGACAGTTGTACTCCTCCTTATTCAATTTGTAAGGTAAGATACTGTCTCCATATGTGCAATCTATAATTTTTCCATGTTCCACTGTAAGATGAATCTTTAGCATAGCATAATCTTCTATTTCAATGTCACACATCTTACAAATAGCCGCTTGAAAATCCATCTTTAAGGGTTCATACTTTCTAGGTTTGACGAACTTAACCTTGTGGTGTGCATGATTGTGTTCTCTCAATTTCTCCGGCTCGAGGAACGAACTTTTACAAAAGAAACATAGGTAGGTCCCTCTCCTGTATTTAAAAGGGTATGCTGTAGATGATTCCACGACGTTAGCAATATTTTTTCTGAAGATGGCTCGTTTCTCGTAGCCTGCTCTCCTGGTTTTCATAGACTTCGTGTTATTTTCCGTATCTGATTCCACTTTCTGCTTTATCTCAGTTCCTTTCAGTTTCTTCTTTACAGTTTTCCTTCCTAAAAATAGAAAAAGGTCCAATATAGGCTCTTGATGTTCCATTTATTCCGTTATCCTGAATTTTTTTCCGTTATTTCTTTATGAAATGAATAATTTATATATAAATATACTTTAGTAAACGTTTAGTTATACGAATAAATATTTCTTTCATATTTCAGGTGTAATACGTATGTTAAATCTTTTTCTTTTGGCGGTTAACTAGTTCAATAAATGAATTTGACAAGTAGTTCAAATTCGACCAAATTGGATATTCTTTTTTAAGTTTAAACGGTATTGATCTAAGAGTATACGTATATTATTATGGGTATCGTATCGACTAAATTAACGATTAAATTATATATCGATAAAAAACGATTAAAGATTAACTATCGATTAAATAACTTTGTAAGTAGATATGTATGTATGGATGGATGCTTGTTACTCTTTCGCCTAAAAACTACTGAATGGATTTTAATGAAACTTTACAATAACATAGTTTATTTATCAGAATAACACATAGGCTACAATTTATAACGATAACCGATATTATAGCGATAACCGACATCGGCGAAGCCGCGGGCAAAAGCTATTATAGAAATAAAAGCCACGATTTCCATCATCCCTGGCGTGACTGCATATTTGTAATTATGTATCCAACCCTGCTAAATAACGCAGGTACGCGGTATACCTGAGAAGCGCTGGATTGACTTCGTAAAATATAACATACGTGGCGATGGTCAAGACCATGAGAAATGGCCGAGCAAAATCCGGAAGGCGGACCTCGGACTCCGAGGTAACAGCCTCGGATGCGACCGAGATTAAGCGAACATAATGATGGAACCTTTCATAAAAACGATAACCTTCAATATACTCTCAATTTTCTAGCTTTTAATCCTATAATAATCTGTTGACGGCAGTTCGCCTATTCAACCACTAGTGCGTTTAATCAGTACAACTGGTAAAACGTGGGTGCAGGCTATGAGGCTTTGCCGATACCGTCAGCGTTATACCGGGTATATAATATAATAATATATGAACGTATAGTCAATCTTCATTATCTAACATTCAAATTCGGAACATAAACGCATTGAAAGAATGGAGCATTGCGATTGGTTCACAGTAGGCAGGTGGCCAATCGCATTGCTTCATTCTCTGGATACGGGTACGTTGCGAATTCGAATATTATTCGTGCTCGGGGCACTGATGCTTTAGTAGTGTGTTTGCAACCACCGGTACGCTTTCACCTCCATTCATAATCGTTTGGCTACTTTGGTTATTATAGAAACGACGGCTGTTGCTTGTACAATACGCGCCACACAACTTTGCGCCTACGAAGTTAGCTTCATACTCAAGGTTGCGCTGGTACCGTCGCGAACAAAAGTACTAAGTATTAAAATACATCTGACATACTCTTTGCGTGAAATATTGGTTAAAGATTAAGTAGGTACTATAATTGTTTAGTCTAGAAACGTCCTCATTACGTAGTCATTCTCATCTAATTGAATTATTAGCAATTAACTTAAATAATTTACCTGGAGTAATTAACCTTTTTTATATAGAGATAAATTATAATGACTTTACTAATGAGGCAACTTGAAATACACAACACTAAAAATTACTTTCTTTCGTTCATAACAAGATCAACGAAAACTTTTAACAATTGTGTTCCGGACAGTACGTTAAGAGTGAAAGCGGCGAAATTACCGAACGTCAGAGCGGGATGCATGACTAAAAACATCGCCTCGGCCGGCCACGTGCCGCCCCGCCCCCTTCCGCTGCGCAGGAGTGTCCCCTGTGACACCTATAATTGCATCATTGCTGAGCCTTTCGCGCGAAGTTCATAGACGCAAAGTTGTGTGGCGCGTATTGTACGTCTGAACACTTAATGGCGAGACGAAAGCTTGCACCAGAGCCTCGTTTGTTGATCATTAAGTAAACTTACTAGCAGCTGTGCAATTCTCTAAACATATAGCGTAATTGATAGAGGTTGTTATTGGTCGATCTCCAGTGACGTCACCCAGTTTGACCAATAAGAATCTCTATCAAGGCTGTCGCAGCGCTGTTCTCAACGCTTTGTGCTTAGAGCATAGCACAGCAGGTGAGCTTGACTCGAGATTCGAGGATGTTGTTATAGGGCTATTGGAGAGGGGAGTTATATGGATGATCTTGATGGGTAGCTACTGAACTACAATAGTTGTAAAATTATGCTCTATGCTCAGAAAAAGAAAAAAATACTTGTAAAAAATACTTTATTCAAAAACTTAATACATATTATATAACTTGACTCTTTTCAATGGTTCCGCAAAGGGATGGTGTGTTCTCATATGACTTTGTAAACTACATTTTTGTACATACGCATTATCACAATACTCACAAACAAATCTTTTGTCATTATTGTGAATACGCATATGTTCCCTTAAGGTCTTGGACCTGGCATAAGATTTTTTACACACTTGGCACTGAAACTTCCTTTCCCCGCCGTGTTTCACCAAGTGATTCCTCAACTGCGCTGCAGTGACGAACTTGTATCGACAAAAATCGCAGGAGAAAGTTTTGTGCCGAATATGAACCTGCTGAATGTGTTTAGTCCTTTGATTGCACATAGCAAAAACTGCCGGGCATAAATTACATTGGTACTCTATTTTTCTCCCGTGAGATTCCTTCAAATGTTTCCCCCTATCGCCATAATTTTTAAAGCAATCGTTACAGTAAGGACACCTGTATCTATACTTTTTACCATGAGCTGAGACTTGGTGACTGTTTCTTAATGCTTTAGTTGCGAATATTTCTGTACACTTGGTACATTTATAATGTTCTGCTTCACTGGTTTCGTGGATAACGAGATGTGCTTTCAATCTGTGACTAGTTGAAAATGCTTTGCCGCACAAAAAACATATACTATTCGGATAATGTTTGTTTAAATGGGTATTCAATTTTGTAAAAAGTTCGAAACTTTCTTCACAAAGTGTACATTTGTATTCGTCTCCGGATAGTAAAAAAGGTGTTATCCCTAAGCCTAGGTCTTTGTTTATTGACTTATTATGGACAGATATTAAATGGTCAATAAGAATATCTAAGTTTTCCATGGGTTTAACGCATAATTCACATTGAAGGGCAGTGATTTCGACTTTGAGATTGGCGAAGGTGCGGGCAAGTCGCATAGCCTCAACTCTATTAGGGTGGTCTATTACGTGGTCTCTGATGCCACTAAAATCACCGAATGAGAGGGGGCAGTAGGCGCAAGTGAATGCTCCCCTCTTCCACCTAAAGGGGCAGACGTTGGAATATTCAAGTATGATAGCAGCGTTATCTCTGTGATCGTTAAACTTGCGCTTCGGCCGCCATTTTACTTTGAGTTCGACGGGCCCTAAAAACAAAAAGAAAATAATCACTATAAGCGAAGTATATTCACTTTTTTTATTTGAATTAAAAAATGAAAATTACTAATGCGATTAGTTCGTAATTGTTTTGTTGTCTTTTTTTATGCAATTTGAAGAAACGAAAGAAATCTTAATGTTTTGAACTAAAAAGTTGAAAAAAAAAAATAGGTACAGGTAAAAATGTTATAGTAAATGTAAACTTATTAGTGCATTAAAAATTACATTTGGTGTTACAAAAGGCGGAGAACGCAGTTTTATTTTTTTTAATAAGTATGCTCCGCAGCCGTCCTCTTATAAAAAGGTGCGCTAATTGTTTTACGCTATATCGCGCAAACTATTCGTCCCATGGAAAATTTGTTATAATAAAACCCCTTTAAAAGGGAGGCAATAAATACTTCTAGCCAATTTTAGGTAGGTAGCTTAGTAATTTTAAAACGATATTTTTTCCCTTTTAGCATAGTATACATCTGTCCATAGGCCACGGTCACAGCATGTTTATACCACTTAGGTGGCAGCCAAGCACACGGCCCACCTCATGAGGACAAGTATTTGGTCGTCCTACTGACAGCACAAATACTCTCCAGTGAGCTCTGCCTACCCTAGTCACCACCGGGAACACAACACGAAGTTATTATGGCCGCGGTATTCTGTAGGGCGGAGATACTTCCCCAGTCGGACTGCTCAATCGGAGGCGGAAATACCGTCGTGTCCTTGCTTCCGATAAGGTGGTCCGAGGCCGTGTACCTATCTGCCGCCTAAGTGGTACAAAAAACGAATATAACTGATAAATCATATGGCATTTGTTATTGTAATAAGACAAGTTTAGAGAATACACTCGTAATACTGTTTTTTTATCAGAAGATAATTTTCATTTCTTTTTATTTTTTTTACTCTTTTTATTCAAATGTACTCTTCGCATATGCGAGTACCTCAAACTTGCAGACCCAAACACGGCAGGGCACTCGTTGCACTTATAGTCAACTTTCTGACCGTGAGTTCTATCTAAGTGCCTCAGTCTAGCATGATGAGAGCCAAATCTTTCATCACAAATTGGACATTTGTGTCTATCTTTCCTTCCATGTGTAGTAGACATATGACTATTTTTCGCAGCACGTGTTAAGAAGACAGAATCACATTTCGGACAATCGAATTCCCCACATTCGTGGATCCGTAGATGACCTTTGAATTTTGGGCGATTAGAAAAGCTTTTACCACATATAGAACATATGTAGTGACGGTAATGTTCATTCATATGAACGGATATCATCATAAAGCTTTCACAAAGTAAGCCACAATGGACACATTTATATTCTTTATTAGTTAAAATGAAAGGTATGACACCATCCGAAAATTCCGGATCAATATTTTTGGAATGCTTTTCTGATAAATGCTCTTTCAAATCATCAAATTTTAAGGTGGCTTGACCACATAATGTGCACGTCAAGTTAGTTATATCAATTCTGTGAGGATATGGACTTTTCACACACGATTTCTCAAATAGTTCATCATTCTCATGTGCCTGTGAATGAATTCTTAGACCTCCTACATTTGCAAATATTGCCGGACAATAGGCACACATGAATTTGCCTCTTTGAAACCTAAATACCACTGCATTGGAATTGTTAATAATAATAGCTGCGTTTCTCCCGACTCCATTAACTCTTCGTATTCTCTTCCACATTACTGTAGCTGAAGGTTCTGTTTCGATTTCTTTATCACTCGCTCCTAGAAATAGAAAGACGTTTTGTAATTTTGGAAGTCTTCTCTTCAAAATATTAGTATTACGTCGAGAATCGTGTCCTTTTGCTTACTTAATGAACGAATTATTCAGTCTGGGGTTCAGCTAATGTTCGTCATTTCTATTGTTATGTTAGTTTTCTGTGAATTTAGAAAGAACTAGTTACTACGAAGAAAAGCTTGCACAACTTCTTTTTGGAATGCGTACGTACATACAAAATATTCTTTTTTATCTATCTGATAACATTTCAATTTTACGTATATATTAAGTCAAACTAAACAGCTGAGAATAGTTAATTACAAATCTTTACGTCTACCCTCTATTTATTTTTTGTAGTGTAAATGTTTGTGTAGTACACATACAACTCACCATTTTTAATCAAACTATGATTTATGAGTTCTCAAATGTCGCAACAGTTTAGATTTAGTGATAAAGAAAGCCGAACATTGAACACAGTAATGTCTCTTTTCAACATTTGTATGAGTCAAACGTACATGGCTAGCACGTTTGGAGCTCGTTTCAAAAGATTTATCGCAAACGTTACAACAATACTCCATTCTCTGTTGCCCGTGTGTTTCTACTAAATGTTTAGCTCTTGTGTGGTATGTTGTGAAGACATCCGGACATCTTGGACACGCGTACCTTACACCTTTTTTATGGACCTTCAGTCTATGGCACATTCTAGCTGCTCTTGTTTCCAGAATTTCATCACAATCCCCGCAAGGGAAGTTTCCTTTCTCATGAGACTGGATGTGTTTCCGAAACCGTGATCTAGAAACAAAAGCCTTACCACAAGAGTCGCAAACATAATTTTGGTAGTGCTCATTCATATGTTCGTTAATTTTGGAGAAACTTAGAAACTGGGCAAAGCAAATCTGGCAAGTATAGCCTTCGCCGTCTAATTTGAAGGGTAGGACACCATCGCTGTAATTTATATTTAAGGTTTTACCGTGTATCAGTAAATGGTCCTTTAAAGAATCAATACCGTTTAAAATTCTGTTACACAACCTACAACTCAATTCCGCAATATCAACTTTAACCATATTATTTTCAGTTAATTTCGAGAATATTCTTTTATTTGGCATTTCGTGTAGATGATTCACTTTGACATGTGCTCTCAGTAGAGGCACGTCAACAAATTTTGCCTCACAATAGGAGCAATAAAACGCGCTATGGAACCACCTAAAAGCCCAAGCTGTGGAATATTCTAGAAGGATAAGAGCGTTTCTCCGCATCATGGTCTTTGAGATTCTTTTATCTGACTCTTCAGGGAGCTCGTTGTTCGCTCTTCGGCGCCTGCGCAGTTGTCGTGCGCTTACGCTCTCCTTTAACTTCCTAACGCGTCTAACGCCTATCCCCTCCGAAATATTAGCTGAACCTAAAAACAAAAACACTAAATTGTATTACTGTCGATATACCAACCCCTAAGTACCTTTATACCCATGCTCGAAAGTTTAAATAAGGTTTGAGTTTAAGAACTGTATAGTGCTAGAACTGAGAACCGGTCCTATAGTAGAAGCTTAGGGATTCTCTCACGCGCGTACTTTGGTCGTCATTTAGACATATTAGTCAAAATATTACAATACTAATTGTAGGTATTACGAATTAATGATGACATAATATTATAAATTTAAGGGGTCTCAATTATCATTAGTTAAATTTCATCCACATTATTGTACTTATATTTTTTTATAAAAAGTAACCTTACTGATTCAACTGAGACAGCAGCACCTCTCTACTGTTTTGAAGACGCTGCATCCTATGAACAAATTGCGGCCAAGACCGTTCAAATTGAACAGTATGTGATCTTATCTTATGTTATTGGGGTGCGTGCTCTGTAGCTATCGCGGACACTTCAACCCTATTGGAGCCTTTGTGTCAACCCCAACCTGGCCCCTACATTTGAGCAGGGATAGCCCTCTCTATCAAGGAGGCTATTCCTCTTAATGGTAGATGTGTGTGATAGAAACTGTATAGTTTTATTAAGCGCATTGATTTGGCGATTCAGTTTGAACGGTGCCATCTCAATGATTTCTCATAGCGTGTGCCACACACAACTCACAAGATATTTGAGCTTATATTAAAATAGATATCGAATGAATCACCGAAGATAATTAGGAAAGGTGCTAGGACAAATCCTAGCACCTTCCCTAATTATCTTTGGTGGAAATCTGTTACATTGGTATTGCAGATAAACTTTGTTTAAAACATCGTAATTTTCAGGTTCCTAAAAAATGACTAGAAACTACACACATCACTTAGAATATTTATTAAAAATATAATGCTGGCAATATCATCATGAGGAACTAAATCAGTCAAATACATAGGAATCCTCCACTTTAGGGATGTTCGATCTAGGTACTTTGTATCGATACTCTGGATCGCAATAGATCGTAACACACTGTATCGATCCAATAGATTTGATACGATTTTTTTGGATCGATCCTATATCGAATCAAGTATTTCAAGAGATTAAACAAGTTGTATTTATAACAATTTAAGTTTATATAAGATCAAAAGAAGCAAAAGTGTTCACATGGGCCAATCTTTATAAGGAAGTGTACGTAAAAATATTATATTATTATAGCCTCTCTGGATCAATACGATTACGGCTCTCATTCAAAGTATGGTTGGCCAGTGAGAAAAGTCTTGCAGAAGTTGAAGGTATATTGAAATAAAAAATGTAACAAAACCTACCGCCAGATAAATATTTACATTAGTGTAAAATGAATCAGTTCGTATTTAGACCATACTTTGTAGTAAAGGAACGCGGTCAGTATTCATGTTACGAATAAATATTATGGATTAAGTTTGTTTATCTTTATCTTGTATCGATCCACGAACGGATCGAAAGCTATTGTATCGATACAAAAATCGAGTGGATCGCATTGCTTTGTATCGATCCACACAAATATCGGATCGGATCGAACATCCCTACTCAACTGCGGAGCCCTCTTAGCCCTTTGCTTAAACAATTCACGTCCTGGTGAGTCTTCAAATGAGTAGTTAAAGCCTTATTTCTCGGAAAAGACTTTCCACATATCGAGCAATGGAAGTTCTTTTCACCAGTATGCCGTACCATATGTCTCTTCAATTCATAATTCGTTTTGAATTGCCATTCACAATAGTTGCATCCAAAGTTCAATTTAGGTGGAAAATGTACTGATCGTACATGAATAGCTCGCTTTCCGCTTGTTTTGAAAGACATTTCACAATGCGAACACTTGTAAGAAACTTCTTGCTCACTGTGTTCATTCTTCATATGCTCCATTCTACTATAATATCCATCAAAACGCATATTACAATGTGGGCATTCATATCTAGGGCCTTTAGCATGCGCTGATTGTTTATGGGAGTCTCTTGCAGCTCTCATAAGGAAAATTCTTCCACATTCATTGCATGGGAACGATCCAGAAATGTGAACTTCGCTGTGCTTCCTCAATCTAGGCGCTGTCATATACCCTTTTCCGCAGGTAGCACAAATGTAATGTTGGTAATGAATATTCATGTGCTCGTAAAGTTTCAAGAAGTTGTTGAATTTTTCCGAACATATTACACATCTCCAGGATTGTTTGTCTAAAGCGAAGGGTAAGACACCATCAGGGTGGTTTGGATCCATTTCAAAACCGTGTTCAATAGCGTGGTTTCTCATGTCGGCTACTTCAGTAATCGGCATGGAGCAATAACAGCAGATAGCTTCTGTAACATCTACATTGATTAGGGGCATTTCTTTGAATTTACTGTAAATGTCATTGAACGTGTGTTGAGTGGAACATATTCTGACGTGGTCTCTGAGCTCAGAGCAGTCGGTGAAATTATCCTCACAGTAAGCACATTTAAATCTGTTTGTTTGCCATCTAAATGGGCAAAGGGACCAGCATTCGAGTATAGCGGTGGCATTTTTCTTGGTGATAATTCTGGCCTCAGCTCTAGCGCTTCTCGTATATTTCGGCTTGGACAACTTTTCTAGTTGGGAACCTTCTAATTCTACAACTGCTTTGCTGGGTCCATGCTTTCCTAAAAATAGAAAATTTTCTTGTCAAATCTCTTGGGTCTAATATGTTCCAGGTTACTCCGACTTTCTTTTCGCTCTGTATAAGAAACTATATACGATCCAAACATGACCAGAGTTTATTCTGAACAAGGTTTCAGCTTCTTACTGAGTAATTAGTGTAATTTTGAATAAAAACTAACTATGCTCCATGGTTTCACCTGCCGTAAGACAAACCTTCACTTCTCTTACCCATAACGCGGCGAAATAAGTGAGCCCAGAGGCAATAGGCGAGAAATGTTACGACTCAAGAAATTTTTCTGTTGTAAAATGTAGGTCTAGGTACTATTTCTACTGAGTGAAAACCAATATAAAGTATAATCTCTTTATTGGCCTTACTTCTAATTAACTAAATTTACATAATAAATTAGAAACATACGTCTACATGATAACTTACTTATGATGAAAGTGGATGAATACAACTATAATACAAGAATCCTGTAAGAACTGTTGGTTTATGTCTATAAATTTCTTACAAAATGTAAGTTATCAATCTAACAAAAGTAATTTGTCAGATTGATAACTTACATTTCTAGTAATAATATAATATTTGTTAGATCTATTCATTGACTAAGCGCAGTGACTAAACCCTGCAGCGAATAACTTATGGCAGTTGATGCTTTAAGCATTCAACTAACAAATGATTTTTGGCAAAATTTCACCCCTAAGGAGATGGAAAAACTTTGCAGATTCTAGTTTCACCCATATTCACCACGCGTCTACTTCATATTGATTGTGCCACATCTAAATATGCGTATAATATTGGTAAATAACATGATTTCTTATTCGTTGTGCAATTCATTTCATTATTTATGAAGTTGGAGTCGAAAAAATCAACATTTCACACATCGATTAAAAAAAATGATTGGAAAAGATTATAGCGTGATTGTCGTTCATTGTCTCCGTTATCGATAAAACATGTGGATTTCAGCTATCCAGCAGGGCTAACATGCGCGCGTAGTCAAATATCTCGAATCGAGATGAGATATCATCTCGAGTCTTCTCGAGCGAAGTAACGTCGGCATATTTTGTCGCGTCAAACTTTTTCAATTATTGTCTATACACATTTTTAAACATGTTAGTTGCTGTTTTCACATTTATCCGATAAAATCGGCCCGATACGGCCATTTGCTCGAAAGCACAGACTAGTTAGGGATGGTAGGTATGAAAAACAGAGAAAAAAGTAGTGCAAACAATTTTCGACCTTATTGACATGACATGCTATTGAATTTTTTTTCTTATATTCGTGATCAGCGTCATCAATTAATGCGAAAAGACACGTAACAAAGGAAATGTCATTAAGTTCGAAAATGGCTTGCAGTCGCTGTTTTAGTCCAAAATGAACCGAGCTCAAGAAAAGAATACATGAGATAACTTCTCGTCGACCAAATGAACGACGGGAGACAAAACATTTTAAATGTCAAAATTCGAGTTAATAAGGGCACGTATGTTACAATTTGCAGACACCAAGTAGAGATGATTTCTCGAAGTCGAGTTATGTCGACATCTGACAGATCGCCATGAAATTTGCCATGTTACCAACAGTCGATATCGACATAAAACGGCAAAATGCCTCGAGATAGCTATCACGTGGCGCGCATGTTAGCCCTGCATGTTACCAACAGTCGACATATCGACATAAAACGGCAAAATGCCTCGAGATAGTTATCTCGTGGCGCGCATGTTAGCCCTACAGGACAGAGACAGACCAATGACAATCTCTATCAAAGTCGGTCACAGCGCTGTGCTCGACAAGCATACAGTGCTTAGAGAATTGCACAGCAGGTAAGAGTATCACTTAGGAAGGAATTGTCGGAGTGAAAGTCCGTCCTGAATGTGATTGTTTTTCCGATTTATGTTTATAGGCAAAGTTAGTAAACTAATTTGCTTCAAAACTTCAATAATTTGCTTATTTATGGTTAGTTATAATTGCTATTCGAATTTATATTCAGACCTTAGCGTGACTTATACTTCGCCATCTAATGACTGCTAAATGTAGTTAAAACTAGTACAGATACCTGCATAATTTATATTTCATGAATAAATACAATTCATTTAAAAAATATTTAAAACCGAAAACGGTTGAATTTTATCCTTGCACCTGTAGCAGGGCACTGTCGAGTCCACTCGCGAGTAATTTCAACCAATAGAATGGCTCATTTTGGTTACTTCATAAACTTTTCAGCTATTTAATTGGTCGAAATGACTGGAGACATGAGTCGTGCTTGCCATGCTACGGGTGCTATAAATTATGCTAAATAAAAAGGCGTAAATGATGCCAATTCGTCTGTTCATCTCAATAAACTAAGCCATACATTTAAAATGTTTACATTTGAATTAAAAATTCATTCTGCATTCATTTGGGACCGATTGAATTTTGTCTTATGATTTAAGCCCGCCAAAACACAAATCGTCATGACTCATGTGACGGTTTGTGTTTCGTCGCAGAAACAGAGAGCACAACGACACAAAACGTCAAAGAAAATCGGGATTTACACATTTACGCCCGTTTTATGGGATTTACACATCCATATTCAAAGTTTTTTCGTCGTTTTGATCAAGAAAAGAAAAATTGTGCAATTTTCACTGCAATTTAGAGATATTTATAACATTAGAATTGGCACCACTGACTATATAATATTTTCGTTTCAATAATATCAGTGCTTAGACTATCAGCTGAAAAAAATGAGATCTCTTTTTTCTATACCTAATATTACTTACTAATATTATGTACTACTTCTATGGTTATACATACGTATTTTCGAAGCTCTATTAACATTTACTTAAATATATAGAAAAAGCTCAAAACATTATTCCATAATTTTCACACTATTATTTGCTGGGATGTTGATCCCTGATTATTGCACTCAAAAAAAAAATCTTACGGCACAGCCGTCTACAACGCAGGTCCGGTATATAATAGGCGGGGATAAGATTTTGTGTCCATAACATTGATAAGACAAGGGGCTTAAGTTATTATTAAGGAGAGTAATTGCATTTCCCTATCCCTCTCAAACCCTTCTATCCACCATGGGGTCGGCTACATGCAAGTCAACCATCTACTTTGAACTTCCATTCTATAAAGCGCAAGTTCTTTTGTCCGATATAATTTGCAATCGCTGAAAGATTTGACTAAACATCATAGGAACTCCAGTTTTTTTTTATAGTAGCACACACTCCATTCATAAAAATACTATTCATAGGGCAGTCAGCCCTGAGGATCTAATAGTATCAAATATGAAAATGCTTCTTTGCGATATGTTTATCTAAAGACAATTTCGAAGCGAAAGCTCGAGAACAACTGCCGCATGGATAACTATATTCTGTCTCTTTCTTCGTGCGATGTGCTTTGACATTATGGTGATATTTCTGTGAACGAGTTTTAAAAGTCATATGACAAGTCGTACACTCATACATCTCTGCTCCAGGTTTGTAATTATGAAATTCCATCAGATGCCTTTTTCGTAGTTCCCAAGTTGCGAATCGAGGTTTTTCTTTACAATACATACACATATATGGTAATGTTGTGTGTTGAGTTTTTATATGTACATTTCTTTCCTCTAAAGTGGTAAAGGTTGCTACACATCGGCTGCAGTTGTACTTGTTATCATGCGGGATTTTTGTGTGAGCTTTTAGTGCAGACTCTGTAATAAATCCTTCGCCACATGTGTCGCAGACATAATTCTGGTAGTGTTCGGACGTGTGCTTCTTAAGAGATATGAAATCGGAAAACTGTATCTTGCAAATTGCGCATTTCCAACTAGTACCGTCATTTAGTTTAAAAGGTAACACCCCAGGCTGCACGTCAGCGTTGATAGGTTGTTTATGATCGTTCTTAAGATGTATCATAAGATCATCTAACGTCTCAATATGCATAAAACATAACTTACATTGGAGATCCGTTATATCTACTTTTAAGAATTCCTTTCGTATCTTTCTACTAAAAACTAGTTGGATATCAAAATTGGCGTGCCTGGATGCCATATGAGCTCGTAAACCTATAGGGTCATTAGATTGTACTCTACAAAAAACGCAGTTGAAATTCTGCCCCCAAGTCCTAAAGGGGCATGCCGTCGAACATTCTAGAATAATTTCTGTGTTACTTTTATATTTCATTGCTTTTCCAAATCGTGGGTTGTAAGAAGACTTGTAGCAACGGAAATTTCTTTCATGTTGTCTTAAACCATGATCGGATAAAAATGTAGCACCGCATTTTTCGCATGTAAAAATCTTCATGTGAGTCCGTAAATGGCCATTAATTTGCGAAAATTTTGGGAACGTTTTATCACACTCCAAGCACATCCATCTTCCTGAGGCACCTTGCCTGTACGGAAAGACACCAAATGGCACTTCAAAATTAACATGTATGGAGTGTTCTCGAGAAATGTGGGACATGAAACTGTCAACAGTTTGTAACTCCTGTGAGCACATTTTACATTTTAAATCAGTGATGTCAACTTTTAATGCATCCGTGACCTTATAGAACGCACTGTTAAAATCTGCATTAGAATGATCGGTTTTCATATGATCTCTCAAAATATTCATTGTTTCGAATTCATCATGACAGTAGGAACACACGATTCTATTAAAGCGTGTCTTAAATGGAAACGCACTGGAATGTTTTAACACGAGAACAGCGTTTTGCCTTTGCGGGTTCTGGACAACGGATCGTTCAAACAGTCTTTGTTTTGGTTTACTTTCGTTCTCATTTAGTCGGATATCCTTTGTGGATCCTAAAAAAGAAAAGAAGTTTCATCAGTATTATATTATTTATTCTAGTACATCTTCTCGTGCTTCTCTATTGGAATACATTTTTGTCATAACTAGATAGTATTATTGACATTGCAGTTAAAGATCAATTGGATAAAAGTAAATAAAAAGTCGCGGGATTTGGACCTCTACTACTTAAAAATATTTCATTTCATTGCAATGTAGTAATACATCTTCTTGGTAAGTACCTTAATAGAATTATACATCAAAATGCTTTTTAGCAATATGCTTGTCCAAGAACAGTTTGGTAGTAAAGGCTTTCGGGCACCTTTGACAAGGATAACTTAACTCCGAATCTTTCTTAATTCTGTGGACTCTCGCCATATGATTGTATTTCCCAGATCTCGTCTTAAAAGTCTTCTGACAAGTCGTACATTCATACTTATCAGCTCCTGTTTTGTAATTATGTACTGTCATTAAATGTTTTTTCCGAACTTCCCAGTTCGCAAAGCGCGGTTTGTCCTTACAGTACATACACATGTAAGGCATCGACGTGTGTTGCGTCTTTACATGCAAATTTCTATCATCCAGTGAAGAAAATGTAGCTACACAACGGCTGCAGTTATATTTGTTTTCGTGCGGTATTTTCGTATGAGCTATCATTGCAGATTCTGTAATGAAACCTTCTCCGCAAGTGTCGCAAACGTAATTCTGGAAATGTTCCGAAGTATGCTTTTTAAGAGACACGAAATCTTTGAATTCATTTGGACATATAGTACACTTCCATAGTGATCCATTGTTCAATCGAAAAGGTAGGACTCCTAATTGCGCGTCATCATTTATTGGCTGCTGGTGGGCGCTCTTTAGATGGTAAATTAGACTTTCAAAAGTTGCTATTGTCATAAAACAAAGTTTACATTGGAGATCAGTTATATCGATATTTAGAAAATCTTTGCCTAGCTTCTTGTAAAATGCCGCTTTGACGTCATAATTTGCGTGTGCTGTAATTACATGTAGCCTCAAACCACTAGGATCATTGCTCTGTACCCTACAAAACACACAATTGAAATTACTCTTCCAAGTTCTAAAAGGGGAAGCTGTAGAGCATTGGAGAATGATTTCAGCGTTTGTTCTGGGCTTCAAGACCCTCCCGTTTCGCGCTTTATAAGCCATTCTAAAGCATTTAACCTGGCGATGGTGATCTCTTAAGGCGTGATCAGACACAAACGTCGTTCCACATTTGTCGCATGTATAATTCATGAAATGTGTAACAATATGTCGCTTAAAAGAAATAAATGCATTGAATATTTTATTACAATATATGCAAATCCATTGATTTTCCGAATTTTGTTTGTAAGGCAGAACGCCATATCGAGCATTGAATCTGACTGGTTTATTATGTACGCTATATAAATGGCTCATAAGGCCATCGACATCCTGGATTTCCTCAGCGCAAATTTTACATCTTAAATCGGTTATATCGATTTTGATAAGATTATCTTTAGCCCTGTAAAATACATTTTTATAATCGGAGTTAATATGTTCTACTTTCATATGATATCTCAAGTCAGAGAGGGTATTAAACTCTTCGTGGCAATACGAGCAAAGTATTTGACTAAATCTAGTTTTGAAAGGGTACGCGGTAGAATAAGTTAGTATTAGTTCAGCGTTTCGCCGCTGCGGCGGCTGGTATACAAGGATTATTTTCTTTTTTGGTTCAAGCTCAATGTGTCTACGTCCGCGAATTCCCAATCTGGTCCCTAAAAACAAAAAAGAAAACTGTCAGTGTTATACCGAAAGCTAATCTTCAACTAACTAATTAATAGACAACGAACTAGCACGACCAAAAAGCCTACAAGTATACTGAATTCGGTATAATCCACAAAGGAAGCTATAGCATTCAATAAAAATACATACGTGATCATGCAAGGTTGTATTAAGTTTATGGACCAACAGAAGACCATTAAAAGTTTAAAGGAACGTCAGGGTGCCACTTTATCATGTGGGTTTTTAAACTTAGTTTCAGTGAGAACTGCTTATCACACAACATACAAATAAATCTTTTGGTGTCACTATGACTCCACATATGTTGGTTAAGAGCCTTTTTGCGAGCAAAAGTTTTAGAACAAACTGTACAAATAATCGGTTTCTCTCCTGTATGCGAAATCGTATGATTATCTAATTCCTTCTGTGTGGCAAATTTCAAACCGCATTCCGAACACATTAAACTATCATCAGTATGCATAAGTTTGTAATGATAAATAAAAAGTTTTCTAGACTGAAAAGTGCTATCACAATCTGGGCAAGGAAAACTGGTCTTTGGACAGTTATGTTTTTCAACTTGATGTCTTTGTTTCAGCTCCCAGGATTGAAACCTAACCCCGCATTGGGTACAAACAAAACCCCAGCATTTTTTCGATACTCGTAAATGTTCCTTTTTCGCTTTGGCAGTAGGGAAATCCGTCAAGCATTTACGGCACACAAAAGTCCCAGAATGATTGCATTTTATATGATGCTTTAAAGCCTCCTGTGTTACGTAACCTCTACCGCAAACAGTACATGTACACTGTTGATAATGCGACGCCATATGGCGACAAAGTCTAGTTATAGTTGCAAACTTCGTATCGCACAGGATGCAAATCCATTTATCTTTCACCAACTTGTAAGTTTGTAATCCTATATCGGAGTCAAGGCAAAGCTCCCGGGTTTCTTTACAATCATGTTCTGCTTTGAGATGTTTAGCGACTTCTTCTATATTGTGGAAAGGTTTAGAACATAGTCTGCACTTTAGGTTGGTACAGTCAACTTTTAGATAGTCTTTTCCGCTGACGTGGGCGAATGCCGTAGAGACAGTGAACTTTTTATGATTACAATCGACATGTCTCCTTAAATGGACGGGATCTTCGTAGCCCTCGCAGCAGTAGACACATAGGAAGGCCTTCTCTCGGAATCTGAACGGATACACTGTTGAGTATTGCAACACTATCGCCGCGTTCCGTTTCGCCTTTAAATGTGGTTCCAATTCTAGAAACAAAAAGAAATAAACGCTTTGACTCGTCAGTTTAATCTTAAGTTTTTCCAAAGATGTCTTTATTTAGATTATTATCTGTACAGTTACAAATTTACTTCAAAGTGCTACAATTCATTTTTGATTATATAAATTACAACAAAGGTAGACAGAAGGTCAAGTATATTCTGAAAAAAAAAAAAACTTCGATTTCACTCACAGCCTTAAAAAAAAACACAACATCAATTACTATTGACATCCAATACACATGTAACACTTAAAATGTGATGTTTTTTTAACCAAAAAATGTTTAGATTGCAATAATCTAAACATTTGTTGGTAATCTTCATGCCTTATTTCCTAAATTCTACTCAATAATATGAGAATGGTGCACTTTCATATGAGACCTGTAACTAACTTTTTGGTTGAATTGTTTATTACAAGGTTTGCATTCAAAACGTTTAACTTCACTATGAATCCACATGTGCTGGGCCAAACTCTTATTACGTGTAAAGGCTTTCGAACACACTAAGCACTTAAATTGCTTCTCTCCAGTATGTCCTAGCCTATGATCTTCTAGTTGATTTTTGGCCCCAAACTTCAAACCACAGCAAGAACAAATATATCCTTCGTCAGTATGTGCCATTTTGTAATGGTTATAAAATCGTTTTCTAGTTTGAAATGTCCTGTCACAATCAGGACAGGGATAACTAGTCTCCGGACAGTCATGTTTATCAACTAAGTGCTTCTGTTTCTGCTCCCAAGATTGAAATCTATCCCCGCAATTAACACATCCAAATGCCCAACAGCTTTTGGATACTCTAACATGTTCTCTTTTTTCTTCTATCGTTGGGAAGTCTTTCCAACATTTTCGGCAAACGTAGTTTCCTGAATGACTACATTTAACATGGTACTTTAACGCGTCATTGGTCATATAGCTCCGTCCACAAATATCACATGTGTATTGCTGATAATGCGATGTAGTATGACGACAGAGTTTAGTCACAGTAGGAAGTTTCTTATTGCAGTGGAAACAGAACCATTTATCCTTCTCTAATCTGTACGGTTGCAGGCCTATATCAAAATCAAGGCACAGTTTGCTAGTTTCCTTGCCGTTGTGTTCTTTTACAAGGTGACCAGCGACTTCTTCGATTCTGGAGAAATGTTCGAAACATAATCTGCACTTTAGGTTAGTACAATCAACTTTGAGGTAATCTTTCGCGCTGCCAATGTGGGCAAACGCTGTTGATACAGTGAATTGTTCATGATTATCATCAACGTGTCTCCGAAAGTCGGAGGGATCGTCATATTCCTCACAGCAGTAGACACATAGCATAGCTTTTCCTCGCAACCTGAACGGATATACTGTTGAGTATTGTAATACAATCTCCGCGTTCCGTTTCGCCGTTAAATGTGGTTCCATTTCTAGAAACAAAAAGAAAAATCCCTTTGACTTGTCGTCGGTTTAATTCTCTCGTTTATAAAGCTTTGAAATAATTGGTATGTTAAGATCCTGACCAAAATTGTAAAATATCGAGTTTAAAAAAGCTGTCTCAAATATGAAGTTAGCTAAATGCTGGTGCAGAATCTGCTTCTATCTTCGACAGTTTATACGTATAGATATTAATTAGTAATGTAAAATTATATTCAGTAAGATCTGACTTGTTTCAATAGCTTACCAGAATTTGTATAGGTTGTAGTTTAGATATATTTTAGGCTTTTTAGGTTTATACGTAGCTATCTATAGGTATAGTTGGTTCGACCACTGTGCTATTGAATTGACCATTTTACAAAACATCACCATTTGAACATTAATATGAAAACTTTGGAGATAATAATGACATAGGGATTGGATTGTTAAAACTACAGAAACCAATTCAGTTTTAAGTATTTATTGAAAAGAATGTAGTCAACTACAATTAATTATAATTAAAAAAACAACAAACAAATATCACTGAGTGATACTATCTTAACCAACTTAACGCGAATATCACTAATTGAAATAAAACCACTACGCACAAAAGAAAATACAACACGCACACGAATAATAGTTAAAAAACTGGTTTTATTTCAAAAAAGAACATTAATTTTCAATTCACTTGCTATGCTATAATGCTCTCTATACCTGTATAAGTGCCTTAGTCATATTTATCGATGCAAGGACAGTAGTCTCGCCCGCTCAAGAAATTAGGAATCCTTTTAGAATTGATGATACATTTATCAGCAAATTTACCTTTAGGGGCTTAAGTTGATAAGAAAAATTATCAACTTAAGCCCCTCTAGACAAGTGGCAATTCATTGGCCGGCGTTTGATGGAATAGAATGACGAATGCATGGGATTTGACACATTTGAGATACGCTAACGACTGTCATAAACGTCAAATTCCATACATTCGTACTTCGAGGAAGGAGTCGAAATTCTTTCCTCTAATATTTCTGTCGGATGTCAATCGTCATCTTTTCACTTAAAATAGGCCGTGTTGGTCGACTACAAAGGAATAGCGCTGTTTCCCATCCAACAGTAAACATACAGCTCATGCAGTGCCCACTTATCGGTAATAGGTTTGCCCTCTTTTACATGGAACCGAACATTATAGTTTATGCCATGTGGGTGTTAGTACCCGTCAGCCTACTGCCTAACAGGCAAGAATATATTATTATTATGTATATGCATGTAATATTTCACCGTCATCTGTCCACTCTAAAACGGTAAGTTTTACTTATTTAAATGTAAAAATATCTTGAATGACGACGAATATCAATAGCATATAAAATTAATAATCTCAAGTTAACTGTACCAAACGAACAACAATGACTGACATATTCATATAATATTATCACATTAGCTTTTAAAAAGTTACACATTAAAACTCAGTAGACCACTCCACCATCGTCTCAAAGACGGATGTAAAGGAAAAAAAATAGATTAGTTCAGGCAAGGTCCGGTGGCTCAGTGGTCAGAGCATTCCCCCTGTAAGGGAAAGATCTTGGGTTCGATCCCCGCCTGGACCGACTCAATATTTTTCAAAGCAAAATGTTTTAAAAATTTCATTCAATTAAAACTTTGTCCAAATCGTTATTTCTAAACCGATATATGTCTCAAAGTCATCGATTAGTTAGATTTTTTGCCTTTGCATCCACCTAATAGATATAACACCAAATGCTTCATAAAGGCTCCACTCGAAAGAACTTAGCAGTTATTTCAAATTTACGTCAGTCAATAACAATAGCATGATGCCCTTCCATGTGCTTCTTATAACCAACTTTTTGATTGAATCGCTTATTGCAAGGTATGCATTCAAAGCGTTTAACCTCACTGTGAATCCACATGTGCTGGTTCAAGGTAAATTTCTTTGGGAAAGTCTTAGCGCATACAGGACATTTATGCCCTTCTATACCAGCATGAATATTCCTATGTTCCTTCAACTGGATTCGTGTAGTAAAACTCTTTCTGCAGAACAAACAAACGAATGCTTCATCGGTGTGCATCTTCCGATAATGATTGTTGAAACGTTTTCTACTTAGAAATACGGAGTCACACTCTGAACACGGATATTTAACTTCCGGACAGTCATGCTTCTCAACTAAATGTTTATTTTTCACCTCCCATGACTGAAATCTTTCTCCACAGTAAATACAACCGAAGTTCCAGCAACGTTTAGATCTTTTCTGATGCTCTATTCTTTCTTCGGTGGTGGAGAATTCTTTCCAACATTTTCGGCATGGGAATTTCCCTGAATGGCTACATCTAATGTGGTATCTTAAGCCTTCAATTGTCATGTAAGTTTTGCCGCAAATATCACACGTGCACTTTTGATAATGAGCTGTAACAGTGTGACGACAGAGCTTTGTTATATTTGGTAGCTTCGCATCGCAGAGAAAACAGAACCATTTGTCCTTCTCTAATTTGTAACATTGTAACGCTATATCATAATCGAGGTTTACCTTCAGGCCGTGCTCTTCTGAAAGATGCACAGCCGTATCTTTAACATTGGAGAAAGGTTCGCCACAAAACCTGCATGCTAAGTTCGCGCAGTCGACCTTTAGATAGTCTTTTCCTTTAGCCACATGTGCAAATGCTGCTGATACGCTGAACTTTTTATGAATACAATCAACGTGTCTTCTAAAATGGGCGGGTACTTCGTATCCCTCACTGCAGTAGACGCAAAATAAAACTCGCCCCCGTAACCTGAATGGATACACTGTCGAGTATTGCAAGACTAGCTCCGCATTCCGTTTCGCCATTCTATGTGGATCCAATTCTAGAAAAAAAAAAGAAAAATCCTTTTGACTAGTGGTTTTAATTTTGCTTTTTTTTTAAATTCAGCGAAGGGAACTTTTAACTTTTTTGGTAAGTTTAAGTAATATACCCAGACTCCATGTCTAGCTCGGTTTCAAACTGAAGTCGAAAAAAGGTTTATACTTCAGGTTCCTTGTGTTATTCTCGATTGCATCCGAGGCCTTACCTCGAACTCCGATATCCGCCTCTTCCAGCCCAACCGGAACGCGAATGAACTTCATTCTTTGCCGTAAAGCGATTGATATCAAAGTATTGCAGTTAGACCAATTGTTATCAGATCATCAGCAGTGTTAGATTAAAGAAAAATAACGTCATCACCACGATTATATTCATAACTAGCTGTTGCCCGCGGCTCCGCTCGCGTGGATGTCGGTATCGCTTAGTGTTGAGTCAAGGCTATTGAGCATGAATTGTTTCTAAAATAAAAGTAGCCCAAGTTACTCCTTATTACATCAGGTACTTGCCAATAAAAGTCCCGTCAAAATCGGTCTAGTTAGTTCAGAGATTAGCCGGAACAAACGACAGACAGATAGACAGACAAAAATTGTGAAAAATGTTATTTTGGTGTATGTACCCCATTATATTCATATGCATGTAGTAAAAAACTTAATATTACAAACAGACACTCCAATTTTATATATACATATAAAATTGGAGTGTGACATATATATATATAGATGTATAGATTATTATGCTTCAAACAAATAAATAAACAAAGTCAATCTATTTAACAAAGTACTCATATTTGACAGCACGAAAGGCGACCGATCAGGATCACAGTTCAGCAGTTATAATCCGTTACGTGAGGGTGATGTACTTTCATATGAGATTTGTAACTTACTCTTTGATTAAATTGTTTTTTACAAGGTTTGCATTCAAACCGTTTGATTTCACTATGAACCCACATGTGCTGAGCTAGATTCCTTTTCCTGGTAAACGCCTTCGAGCAAACCGTACACTGATATGCCTTTACCCTAGTATGAACTAGGGAATGTTGTTCCAAATTTCTACTGGAGCCAAATCGTTGGCCACACACTGAACATACAAATTTGACGTTCGCGTGGGTAGTATTAAAGTGATTACTGTATTGGCCTCTGGTGGGAAATGTTTGTTCACATTCAGTACAGGGATAAGTCTTTTTAGATTTACCGTGAACTTTTACTAAATGTTCTTCTTTTAGGTCCCATGTTAAGAATCTTAAATTACACATCCCACAGGTATACAACCAACAGCTCGATGTAGCAGCAACATGTTCTTTTTTCTCTTCCAAAGTTTTAAAGGTCTGTTTGCACTTTCTGCATATTCTACCGTCTGTTGTGTGTCCGAATCTAAGATGTTTCTGTAACGATGAATTGGTCGTATAGGATTTCCCGCAAAAGTCACATGTGAAGTTTTGGAAATGCACCACCATATGTCGACTTAGCTGTCTCATGCCGGGGAAATTAAGATCGCACACGCCGCATATGATCTTATCTTGCAAAAATTTGTACGGATGGATGCCCAAATGAGCGTCGAAATTGATTTTGATGTCATGTTTGTCAGCTAAATGGTGAGCAATTAGGTCTATTTTATCAAATATTTCTGAACAGGCTTTGCATTGTATTTCAGTGCAATCTATTTTAAGATAACCTTCAGTGTTGCAGTGCGCGAAAGCGTTGCGAGCTTTGAAAAATTCGTGTTCTTCCTTCATGTGTTCGCGGAAGGTAGCCGCTTCACTGTACTCTTCGCAACAGAATACGCACATTATAGTCGCATCCGGGAGTCGAAAAGGGTAAACCGTGGCGTGTGTGACCAGAACCTCCGCGTTCCGTCGTGCAATGGCTAGCTGAAGTATCTCGTGATCGTCTAGAACAGACAAAGGCCTGGGTCACATTTCTCTATAGTTTCCCTTGTTTTTTTCTTATGCTAGTTGGTAGTTTTATAAGGCTTTTTTTTAATTAAGGTACCTTAAACAGACCTAAACCTGAAATTATTTAAAGGGTTAAAGCCTACGCTAGAGCCATGTCCATAAATCAGTATGCACAACGGCTAGCAGGTGATGTTGGCTTGGGCCGCGCATAACATAGTAGACCCACATTACGTCTATTGTTTTAGAGAAAACTAGACTGTTTGTTCTAAAATTAATAAACCTACGAATAAAAATAATTAGGTTAGGCAAAAGCCGTTCTGTTAATTCATACGACACACCGGTAGTCACCGAACTGACCATCTAAACCACTGCATTATCATAATGATAATTATTCTTCAAAGGGTATAAAATAAAAACCAAAAATTAATAGTGTTCATTTATTAAACACTAGGTTTAACGTAATTCATTTTCTTACAATATACTATAAAACGAATAACGAACATATTTGTAACTTATCATAAAATATAATCAAAATATAACAATAAATGATTCTAATTCATTAAACGCTGCGAGACAGCAGCGGTCCTTAAAGTTAATTAGAATTTGTAAAGCTATTTTCGTTGAGGACTGTGTATGTACCTACTAAAAAATTTAAATTTTGCTATTGGAATCATGATTTACCAATAAAGGGTAATCATCGAAAATAGGTGAGTACTTATAGGCACCGAAAACTGCTTACTATCAAATCATTTGCTCTAGAAGAATACTGGTTAAAGTCTTGGAAAATGTATGTACAGTCGACAAAATCGATAGTATCCCACCTTTACATACAACTTTATATGTAAAGGTGGGATACTGTCGATTTTGTCGACTGTACATGGGCGATGTTATTAGATTATAACTTTGACATTAAACATTTGAAACTGTTGGATAAATTCTTCAATCTCAAGATATTTAAACAGAAGCATCGACACTTAGCCAACATGTACAGCGACGATAAGTGCTATACCCATAACGTACGACCTAAAATTGCCATCGCATCAAAGTTTGTGTACTGCACAGTAAATGTAGTTTGAAATATTTAGGACCTTTATATAACTTTTCGGCAATTTTATACACATTTAAAGGAACATAACTATCAATGATGTAACTTAAACACAAATCAAATCAACTTATGAAATTCATCTTGAAATATTGCTAGCATAAATATAATATGTTTTCTCTTATACACCCTATAATATAATATAATACTTTAATAGCTGTTATTTAACTACCTATCCTTACATTGCTTGGCCAAACTTCGAGATTTTGCTTTTTGAGAAAAATGGACGTACAAAAAAATACTAATTCCTTTGCTTCAGGGTTTACAACCAAACCTGTAACCATTGTGATACCAGTGATAACCTACAGTATAGAGACATGGTCTAAGCCAAAAAATACCTAGTGATTCTCAACGAGATTATGATTGGGAACTATGAAACGACTGTGCGAGGCTCTGAAAAACGAAAATCGCTACGAATTCTCCAGATGATGAACTCAAAAACAGATCTATCTAGGCTACAGCCTATCAAAACAACTTTACATTTGCGGAAAGGCGAAGATATTTAGCTAAGATTATCTAGACAACTTTGTGTAGCGAAATTCTGGATAATCTAAACATGTATTACTAGAATGTTTCGTTTATCGACATACCGATCGAGATAATTTAAAAGTCACACAGATTTGGATGGTAGGACTTCATATGAGTTTTCCAGCTGACTTTTTGATTAAACTGTTTATCACACATCTTACATTCGTACTGTTTAACCTCACTGTGTATCCACATATGCTGCCTAAGCGTATACTTCCTCGGAAATGACTTAGAGCATACATCGCAAAAAAATAACCTCTCATTCGAATGGACCACCATGTGCCTGTCTAAAACGTACTTAGAATCAAATTTTCGCTCGCAACTTGGGCAGTCGAAATGGTCATCCGTATGCAGTATCTTGAAATGTGCTCTGAACTTATTAGGCTTTTTGAAAATCAGCCCGCATTCTGGACAAGGATAGACCTTTTTAGGTATACCATGTGCATCTTCCATATGGCTCATTTTCAATTTCCAGTTACTGAACCGTTCTCCGCAAACCGAGCAAAGGTGTTGTCGGCAATTTGGTGACATTTCGAAATGCGTTTTTTGGTCTTCCGAAGAGTTTAATGGAATTTTACATTTCCTACATCTTCGTTGTTTAGGTACTAAAGGACATGAAAACTCTATATGCTTTTGAAGAGAAGTGGAAGTGGCAAAAGATTTTCCGCAAAGCTCGCACGTGCATTGGAAGAAGTGTTCCTGTATATGTCTGCTAAGACTCCGAATGTTAGAACACTTGGTTTTACAAACGGCGCATGAAAGCCTACCTTTTTCCATCCAAAATGGTTGTATGCCTATACCGAATTCTAAGTCTATTCTCTGATTATGGATTTCATTTAAATGCTTAGCTGCTTCGTCTATAATATCGAATTTGTTGGAACAGATTCTGCAGCGGATATTAGTGCAGTCTGCTTTTATAAAACCTTCATGTAAATGAGCGTATGCCACCCTGATGTTCACGTCCGTATGATCGGAATCCATATGGTTCCTGAAGAGCGAACCATCGTCATAGCTTTCGCAGCAGTACACGCATACGATGGAACTCTCCGGTAGTCTAAAAGGATAAGCAGTGGTATATTGTATTACAGTCTGGGCGTTCCTTTTTGCGATGTGCATCGGATTTAGTTCTAGAACAAAAGAGAAATTCGGGTCACTTCTTGCTGAACTTCTACTTGACAGTATTCTATTTTTGAGATATTTTTTACAGTATTGGTTATAAGGGTATTTAAATTGTTATCTACATCAATATAAATAACAACATATTTAAATAACGAACGTACAAATCTAGTGTAAACGTCGAAAAATAATTAAATAAAAATCTGCCTTTTGGAATGCCATGCATCTAAATATTACAAAGTTCAGGATGTCGTGATTTCATATGAGTTCTCCAGCTAACTTTCTGATTGAACTGCTTTTCACATATTTTACATTCATGCTTCTTTATTTCGCTATGTATCCACATATGCTGATCAAGTGTCGACTTTCTAGGAAAAGCTTTAGCACACACAGTGCATATGAACCGTCTTTCTCCTGTGTGTATGACGATATGTTTCTTCAAACTTCTGTCGTTTTCATATCTTTTTTCACAATAGGAACATTCCACGTAATCATTCGTGTGATATATTTTAAAATGGGCTCGAAGCTTATCACGTTGCTGAAATACTTGCGAACATTCAGGACAAGGATACGTTTTGGCAGGCAGATTATGAACTTCCGTCATATGAGACTGTTTCGTTGTCCAAGTTACGAATCTCTCACCGCATACGTTACAAACATGTTGACAGCATTTCCTGGAAACCTCTAAATGTTCCTGTCTCTCTTTTAAAGAATGGAATACGCTCTTACATTTTCGGCATTTCTTTATCGAAGGTCCGGTGCCGCAATTATACCTAAGATGGCAATGCAGAGACGTTCTCGTCGCGTAAGACTTGCCGCATGCATCGCACGTATACTGCACGAAATGTCTATGCATATGTTTACTCAACAGAGACAGATTTGAGTGTTTCTCATTGCAAATAGCACACGAATATTTATCCTTTTCGATCACGAATGGATGCATGCCCAAGTCATGATTTATATTGATGATTTTATTATGTATTTTTATTAAATGATCAGCCGCATCTTGTACGTTTAAGAGATTCAGTGAGCATATCCTACATTTTAACTCTGTGCAGTCAACTTTTATGAATCCCTCTGGTATATGTGCGAACGCAATATGCATTTTGAAGTCCTGATGTTCCATACGCATATGATGTCTAAACTGTGAGGGATCTTCGAAACTTTCACAGCAAAACACGCAAACCATGGAGGTGTCCGGGAGCTTGAACGGGTAAGCTGTGGTATATTGTATGACCGTTCGCGCGTTCCGTCTCGCGGCGATGAACTTTTTTTCTAGAACAGAAAAAAACGTCCGATCACTACTTCGTTGATTGCCGACAAGCGTGTTCTATAAATGTATGACTTATAAACTTGTCTTTCAAAGTGTCAGAAAACGAAAACAGTTATCTAATTTTTCGCTTCAGCGATAGCTTTCGGTACGCTTTCCTTTTTACGTTTGGAAACCTTTCTGTCACTCAAATTTTAACAATCAAATCATCAATGGTAAGCAGCTCTCGATGCCTATAAAACTTGCGACTCTTGTGGTAGTAGTCAAAGAGCTATGGGGGTTTTTATTTACCAGCAGGCATAACGATATCAACGAAATAGTGCAGTTTACAGTAAGTTGGAGAAACTTTCCCAGTCGAACTCGAAATTTTTGGATTGGTACATTAAAAAGCCATGCCCTAACGTGGTCGCCAATTTACAAATAACATAGATAATATGTAATTATTTTATTAATCTATCTACACCTACACACAATATTGGTTCATAAGAATATCAACTTATATCTGCAGTGCCTAAGTTGGCACGTAGGGAAGAGTGTCTCTCTATCTTCCATGAGACGTTTCCGAAACATTTATAAACAAAAAGATGAAATGAGCATAAAAATTATAATAAATGGTTAGATATCTGAATGACAAGGTGTTTGTAGCCTCACCAATCACCATTTAGGCACAGTTGACGAAGTAGATGTTAATATAAAAAACGGGTACAACGTAAAATGCTACTTCAGTTAATTGACATAGAGCCTAATTTTTTATAAAGGCTTTTCATGCTTAATATTATTTTTGGATTTATCAAAGTTCACTAAATCTGGATGATACGATTTCATATGAGTTTTCCAACTCACTTTCTGATTAAACTTCTTGTTACATAACGCGCATTCGAATCGTTTCTGTTCCCTGTGTATCCACATATGCTGATTTAGATTCTTTTTCCTAGGAAAAGATTTAGAACAAACTGTACATGGAAAGAGTTTCTCCATAGTATGAGTCACCTTGTGGTCGTCTAAAGTCCGTTTCGTCTCGAACTTCATACCGCAACAAGAACATGTAAAGTTATCATCCGTGTGACGTATCCTAAAGTGTACCCTATAACGTTTTCTATCAATAAAAACTTCTCCACATTCCTGACAAACGTACGTTTTCTTTTTAACCTCGTGCACTGTGGCTAAGTGCTGCTGTTTGATGTGATATGTCATGAATCGCTCGCCGCATATGCAACATAAGTGAGACCAGCATTTCGGAGATTCGGTTAAATGCTTTCTCTTTTCTTCCAAAGTGCTAAATGTCGATTTACATTTCCGACATATTCTTTCGTTGTTTATATGCGTGAACCTGATATGACTCCGTAACGTTGTGTTAGTTGCGTAAGATTTTCCGCAAGCGTCACACGTGTATTTTACGAAATGGCTTTGCGTATGTCTGCTGAGCTGTCTCAAGCATAAACATTTAGCATTACAAATTGCACATAATAATTTGTTTTTATCAAGTTTAAAAGGCTGCAAGCCGCACTCAACACTTAAGTTCATAGGCTTATAATGCTTAGAAACTAAGTGTTCAGATATTTCTTTTAAATCCTCACACTTTTCCGAGCATATTCTACAAGTTATAACAGTGCAGTCGACTTTTATGTACCCTTCTGAGCAGTGTACGAAAGCCATACGGGGATTAAAGGTCTTATGATCGTTGTTCATGTGAGCCCTGAATTCTACAGGGTCATTGAAAGGGTCGCCACAGTAGACGCACACCATGTTCTCTTCAGGCAGCTTGAAGGGGTAAACGGTGGAATATTTCACGACAATCTCGGCGTTCCGTTTAGCGACGTTATTCATGTCGTTTGGGTCTAGAACAAAAAGAAACGCCCAGTCATTCAATGGTCTTCTTTTTTTGCTTTTTCTCTAGACGGTTATGACTGCGGGTGGTCTTTGAAGAATGATAGTGGCAGTAGTTCTTGCCTTATTAGTAAATACTGATATGTTTGACGAGTCCGTCGGTTCAGGCTCGTAGGGTATTTGACTGTCATTTCAAATACTTTTCTATTTACAAAAGTCATAAAGGTACTTCTATGGAAAGTTACAAGTAACGAGAATCGTCATTGTGAAATAAATTACTATTAGTGCTTAGGTTGGATTAGTAAAAACTATTAAACTTACGGATTTTTATATAGCCTATTAGGTCTTATCATGCTCTTTCTGATTTTTTTATTTAATAAGCTTAGTTAAACGATTTCTTTTAAGTATAGAAAACTTTCCTATCACCTATAGATGGGCACATTAATGAAAATGTTTAGTATTGGACATAAACTTTATTTAAATATAAATACAAAAACAGTAATTAATAAATTCTTAAAAATTATTGCGGCCATATTGCTATGTCAACCAACTCTTGGCGACTTCCGATACTATGTAAGCTAAAGAAAACAATACCGTTATTCTCGGCTGTTTCGGTTACATAGTATGCAATCATCGATATAAATTATAGGAAGACCAAATAGTTCCTACACTATAAAACTTAAATTGTAAATAACAAATTAATGTAGACTTTATTAATACTTAACAATATTGCACTTAAAGAAATAGTATCTATATTTTCACATCTCCAACAAATGTTATCATTTCTTATCCAATTTTGCTTGTTCACTTCAGTCAAGTCGTTATCATCTTCATCACCATAATGATCATCATCACATCACTACTGTTGAAGATCACGTGAACGCTAAATATAGCCAAGCACAAGACCCAGGTGATTGAAATCAGTTACTAAGTAATAGGGTACCGTTTCACCCTTTGGGTACGGAGCCTTAAAAGCGATTAAAAAGTATAAAAGCATTCGCTTGTATCTATATATTTGCCGACTGCTTCTGTGATTCGGTATATGTGAGTGTTTAAGCACTATATCAATCCTTCCTCTAACCTTGTCTAGGCCTAAAAATTGTAACCCTATATAATTTAAAAGCCTCACTCGAAAGTATCCTAGCTAACGTAACATTCAAAAATCAACCAATTCCGGATGGTAAGACCTCATATGCGTTTTCCAGCTAACTCTCTGATTAAATTGCTTATTGCACGGTATGCACTGGAACCTTTTATGCTCGCTATGAATCCACATATGCTGAGATAAATTCTTCTTCCTCACAAACGATTTCGAGCACACAGTGCAATGGAATAATTTTTCTTTAGTGTGAATTACTTTGTGGCTTTCCAAAGCCCCTTTATTATCGAACTTAATACCGCAAAAAGGACATACGTAGTTCATATCGGTGTGAGAAATAATGTAATGGGCTCTGTACTGCCTCCATTCTTCAAAGGACCTTTGGCATTCTGGACAAGTATGACTTTTTTTCGTAGTGCCAACACTGTGAACTTCGCTCTTGTGAGCAAATTTGAGCTTTCTAGACACGAAACGTTCCCCACATAAGTTGCACGCGAAAGGCCAACAGCGTCGAGTTGCCAATACGTGCAACCGTCTTGCCTCACTATTCGGGAATGATTTTCGACATTTGATACAAATTTTCTCCTGCGAATGCCCAAATAATATATGTTTATTTAAGTTTTCTTTACTGATGTAGGACTTTCCACACGTCTCGCAAGTATATTTGTGATAATGACAGCTGTTGTGTCTGCTGAGAGCTCTTAGCGACGGGAATTTTAGCGAGCAGACCGCGCACACCCAACGTTCCTGTCCAAGTTTGAACACTTGTACCCCGACTTCGGCTGTTAGGTTAATCTTTTTATCATGTTCTAGATGTAGGTGCTCAGCAACAGAGTTAACAGTGTCGAGCTGTGTGGAACAAAGTCTGCACTGCAGCTCCGTGCAATCGACTTTGATGTATTCTTCGGCGCTGACGGTGTGCGCGAATGCCGTGTCGACGTTGAACGAGTTATGGTCACGTCTCATGTGGTCCCTGTACCTCCGGGGCTCCTCGAAGGCCTCGCAGCAATAAACGCACACCATGTCATTGGCAGGGATCCTGAACGGATACGCTGTTGAGTATGTCAATACTACCTTAGCGTTTTGTCGCGCTTCGACCAACGGATCGAACTCTAGAACAAAAAGAAATTCTCCTTTGTCACATTTGTTTTGGCAGGCGACGCTTAATACGTTTTGGTTATAGTTCAATTTCCAGCTCCGAATGAAGAATTGCAGACATTAAGTTTTTATTCACATTAAGCTCTTTTGTGATTTTGGCCGTCAAGCTTTATTTTAAAATGTGTGGCTACCCTCAGCATTATGTTATATTGTATTATATATAATTAGAGCATTATGAATAGATGATATTATTATAAAACTTAACTGCTAGTATTGTTAGTATATCGTTAATGATAACACTTAGGAGATATACTGGTAGTAATTTTGGAGTTTGTTGTATTCACACATAGGTTACGAGATATCATTGTTTTGTGTTGTTGAAAAAAGTAAGACTACCATGAGAAAATCAATAATAACAAAAAATATCGATTATATATGGTGAATCAAGGTTTTCTTTTGGCACTATTCCCACAGAAACACAAAAAAGGGATACAGCTTCAACGTCACAAAGTTCCGAAGGTATAAAAGCTGTGAATAAAGAGTTGAAGTTGTGCGGATTCTTCTTAACGGAGATTCTAAAATGTAGACTAGCGTCAGATGCCGACCTTGGGCGATTTGTGCAAGTCAGACACCAAGCACCCTTTATGAGGTAAAAAAACTGACTTCCTAATAGATACCCTACTTTCTTTCTAGAAGCAGAAGGTTCCCGTATCAAGTATCTTAACATCGTCATCTCCCAACTCTCCACGATGTATCTCATACCCCGATTGCTATTCGCCCGGTTGCACGAACCATAGGCGACAATTATACAGAAAAGGCATTTTGCATAATTAAAGCAAAATCGATACATTGACGCGAATTTTGTTTAGCACAAGCGGCGACATGATTTAGTTTTGATTAAATCTTGCGCTACATGCTTTTTTCGATATAATTTACCATAATTATTAAGTCTGCATTATAACTACGACTGTGAGATCAATCTTAAAGTCATGCACAAGTTAAATAAACTGCAATCATGATTTCACAGCATTGATCAGACAAGTACGATTGAAATGGTTTATTGAAACGCTCTGTTAAGATTATAAGTAAAATTTTATATATTAAGATACATTCTTAAATAACTATATCATTATTATGAGATCTACTAAGTTTATTCACTACAACACATTCGCTTCAATTCACATAATATTAAGCCACTGCGCACTTTCATTTACGAAACACAGTTGTGACGAAGTAAATGGAGGGAAAGAAGTATTCTGGTTTTTCAAAAATATCAAACTTAGATGAATCCTCAAAAGATTATCGAAGTAGTTATCTTTCGCTTAAGTCCCTTAGAATTTCTTCAAAGTTACTACTTTGTTTAGCTATCAATCAAATTCTGAACTGGCTCATATTTCAGTATACGCAGGAATACATCTAGCAGTACAGAATCACCAGTCATCGCCATTGAACATATGCGCATGTTTCGACATGTGCCTCTTCAAACGAAACTCAGAAACAAACTTCGCTCCACAAAACTTGCACACGATGCAATCCTCCGAATGATTCAATTTAAAGTGTATATAGTAAGCATTCTCGTTCGTAAAATCGATATTGCACTCAGCACATTTATAGGTCTTTTTCGTTAGACCATGAGCAACTTCCATATGTCGCCTTCTGGACTTCCAATCCAGGAATCGTTCTTGGCACTTCGGACAACAATATGGCATGCAAGATTTTTCTGTTCTTGTGTGTTTTTCTTTGGCTTCCATTGTTGGAAAAACTTTTCTGCATCTTTTGCACGATACTTCATAAGTTTGGTGCTTTGATCTCATATGTTTGAGGAGACCTGTTGTGGCGACGTAGCTGCTTCCGCATACGTCGCACACGTAGCTTAAAAAGTGCGAAATCGTATGTCTATTTAAATGAAAAAGCGTAGGAAAATTCTTCTCGCAAACAGCACAGTTAAACACATCTTTCTGTAAGTAATAAGGCATAACGCCTAATTTTCCATTTGGATCCGTCTTTTTGCCGTGAACGCTCGCGACATGTTCCAAAACTGAATCCAAGTTCGGAAATGGCTGTTTACAAGTTCTACATCTCAAGTTAGTCAAGTCAGCTTTGATGAATTCGTTTTTCGGCAAATGATGGAACGCGACTTTGATGCTGAAATAGTCATGTTCCACTTCCATGTGCTGTCGGAACAAGTCCGGGTCTTCGAACAGCTCTTGGCAGTAGACGCACAGTATGGATTTGTCGTTCACTCTGAACGGATAAGCTGTTGTTGTGCTAATAATCGTCACGGCGTTAGCTCGGGTCGCATCGTAATTTTCCGCTAAAAAAGAAAAGATTTCTTTTGTAGGTAAGGTATCTTGCAGTACGGAGTTTTTAGACACTGGTGATCTGAAGCGAATGCGCTGTCAAATAACGTAAAGTTGGTTAAATAATATAATTTATGCAATTTTTCCTAATGGTGAATATACTTAGGTTATGGGTTCTGTTAAAACCTATGTGTAGGTTAATTCTCGCTCGAAGGATGTGATCCATCCAATTTAACTGTATAATGATGCAAGAATACGTAACGATAATCGGTAACTTCAATTACGAATACCGAATTAGATTTGAATTCCGAGTTAATGATATTCAATCGTTGGGTTATGGTAGTCAGATGATCACCGGTTCGTATTTTTCTTTTGACTACCGTGCTCTCTAAATGCAGATAAGGACAATAGTAAAAAGGATAGTCGGTACAAGCATGGAAGGTTACGCCTCTGGCACTTTTACAGGCGAATTGTTATATAGGAAAATATATGCGTGGTATTATAATGTCAAACTAGTAAAATCCTAGAATAAATTAGTGGTAAAATTTAAGTATCACAGATTAACTCAGTGATTAAATTCATTTTATCTACAGTATCTTTAGTTCTCTTCTGTCAGGACAACTGTCAAGAGTTTAAATTGAAGAAATTTTATATTACTGTTTATTAACCAATTTATCAATATTTGGTATTGTAGGATATGGTCGATTCTGCACGCTTAATATTATTGACATTTTTTTTCTGACTACAATTCTTTTCTTTTAACGTTTTAAAAATATGTTATTTTTCATTGAATGTAAAAAAAACCATTTAATGAGGTATCCTAGCTAAACCGAAAGAACTATTTTTGCACTGTAAACGATATTATTCGTTATTAACATTTTTTTCTAGAAGTATCAGATTTCTTTTAACTTATTAATATGAGAACTTTAGAGCATAAAACACTAAAGTTTTTCATTAAAAAGTACCGTTTAATTTAAGAAAAAGAAATGTAGGTAGTATGGTTAAGTCATAATTTCTTAAATCTAGGTGCATAATATAACGTCGAAAATCTATTGTAATTTAAATTATTGACAGTTTAAATACAATATAAAAATTACAATAACTTCTCGACAGAGGTTGGGCAACAGAATTGACGTGAAAGAATTTAGAAATAAAAAAATATGTTTCATATTATAATAAAACATATTTATAATATGAAACAAATTATAACATAAACAAGGTGATTTTTTTTTATTTTACATTCTTTCACGTGCATTATTAATGTTTCAGAACCGAAACATTTAACATATGGATATATCTCGAAAAACATCATCAGAAACATTTTTTTTTTAAACAAAAAACTTATAATTATTTATTCAGAGCCAAACTAATCATAAAACATTCAACATTTAATATGAACATTGAAAACATTATGCATTTTCATAAGTAGGGTAGTCTGAATTATTTTTCATAAGCGGGTCTGACATTTTTCAAATGCACTTCATTTTGTTTTCAATATTCTTAAATAACAAACAATCACTTACCTGTATACCGCGTAGTGAAGAAATCCATACACAAATGGGATTCGAACCCAAATTGTAGTCAACACACTCGCTGTGAAGATTTCCCGTTCAAGCTACTGTATTGCAATACTTTGCTAAAATATGTAACTGTACTGGCATATTTAAATTGACCTAAATGGTGATGTCTTCTCAGAGGTGAAGGGGGTATAAAGAGTACTAATTCAGGTGTACACCTAGAATGTGTCACACCTAGTACACCTAGATTATAGCTTTTGTCGCATCCGGAAATCGAACCCGGATCCCAGCACTCAATCGTTACCGCTGCGCCATTAAGGTAATCGGACACTCATTATGATATAAAATAATCTAAACAGACATTAAATTAACAGTAAATTGTGTGTAGGTAGGTAAAATATTAAGTTTTTCTTTATACGCAGACGATATTACTGCGAGGGAAAGAAAACTTGAAATTAAACCCCGTACCAACCCATCTCGCCAGCGTGGAAACAGTGCGCCAAAGGCTCCCAGATTGGGAGAGTATGGCTTATGTCTAGCCAGATGGACGGATGACCTGAAAAAGGTGGGTGGGACGGACTGGATGCGGAAGGCGGAGGATCGTATGAAATGGCGCACATTGGTAGAGGCCTTTGACCAGTAGTGGAGTGTAGTGGGCTAATTGATATATTGATTTATTGATATGTCTAGCAGAGGAATAAGATTAAGTTAGATAGGCTAATTGATTGAATTTTTGCTTATAATGTGTGCCTATAATTTATTAAATTACTAATAACTTGAATTTGTCAGAAAAATATATTTTTTAGAGACAAATATAAGAAAATAACGTATAACATGACAATAATATGAAAGAATAAAAGTCACAATTTATTTATTGAAAAGCTTCTTGACGGCTAAAAACCATTCAACATCTTCAAATTGCCTCTCGTTATAACACCTAAAAACCTAAGAAAAAAAAAACTGCACAAAGTTCACAATACAATAACAGTGCACAACATGATAACTTTAATAGAGCTCTTACAGTTCACCTCACTAATATGGATGAAAAATTGAAACAATGAGATGACATCTGATTTATATCTGAAACTGATAGAGCTTGCGAACAAGTATAGCAAATTTGAGTCCGTTCAAACGATAGGAAGTGGTTCTAATTGGGGTTTTATGATTACACCTATTTGTACTGACTAAAAAGCAACAAAATTAAAATTTCAATAGCAAGTATTCCTTTTTGGTTAAAACAAAAAATTATTCAAAAAGGTCTAGAATTTTCCAAAAATTACGAAAGATTAAATACTTGAGATAAAATTTGAAAACTATACACAAAATTTGCAAAAAGAAAAAACACTTTCATGCAATTTTTAACACATTACGGTGACAATATAATATTTGATTTTCTTTTTATTTTCCATAATATCAGCCTTGCCATTGTCAATTTTGCAGCCATGTATAGAGAAGTGAACTGTTCAGGAGATATATCCATATGTTTCTTACAGCTAATAGTACTCATGCATTATTTATCTACTTCTTATTGCCAGGTTTCTTACTGGACTCGTAAATATTTAAAAAAACATGAATTATACTTTTTTTTTAATGTTACATGATAAAACGAAACAAATTTTGGTAGCTACGCAGATGCAATATTTCGTCGATTCTAGCTACCATAAACATGTGTCAGTCAATAACAATTTTTTTGTGAGATTTGTGAGACTTAAATAATGTCAGTAGCCTATTGGATCAGTAATGAGAAGTTAGTTGGTCGTTTAGGACTATTAAGGGGTGAAATCCTTTAGGTTCATCTGGACAACTGTCCCAAACAGACAACTTCCCATATAGCCAACCCACCAATTCTATTTCCCACTTCACCAACTTCCCAATTCACCAACTCCCCACTTCACCAACTTCCCAATTCACCAACTTCCCAATTTACCAACTTTGGAAGTCTTTCAAAAGTTGGTAAATTGGGAAGTTTTTTAAATTTTTGTTTGTCTGTCTGTCTAGACAGACAAACAAAAATTTAAAAAAAATGTAGTTTTGGGGAGCCCCTTATTTCGCAGAAAGAAATTTCATAGAATTTCATTTCACAGAAAATGTTTCCATAACGTCCCATTCGCAAAATGTCCCACGTAAAAAAACGTCCTATTCGCAAAATGTCCCACGTAAAAAAAAACGTCCTATTTGCAAAATGTCCCATTCGCAAAACGTACCATTCGCACAATGTCTCATTCTCCAAACGTCCCTTTCGCACAATGTCCCATTCTCAAAACGTCCCATTCGCAAATGGTCCCATGTATAGTGGGAAAAGTTAAAACAATTGTAAATGCCTGCTAACATGGTGCCGCATTAGCCCTCTCTTCTAACCTAACCTATCCGAGTCAGGGTACCCTGAAGTCCAGATTGCATCAGATCCTTGCTAGCTTGCTAGCACCATGATAGCAGGTTTTTTTTTACGTGGGACATTTTGCGAATGGGACGTTATGGAAACATTTTCTGTGAAACGAAATTCTATGAAATTTCTTTCTGCGAAATAAAGGGGTCCCCAAAACTACATTTTCTAAAAATTTTGTCTGTCTGTCTGTCTTTCAAAAGTTAGTAAATTGGGAAGTTGGTGAAGTGGGGAGTTGGTGAATTGGGAAGTTGGTGAAGTGGGAAATAGAATTGGTGGGTTGGCTATATGGGAAGTTGTCTATTTGGGACAGTTGTCCAGATGAACCTAAAGGGGTGAAACCTCACCCGTCCAGTTAACGGCGCTCACTACTAGCAGTAACTTATACGCCGGTAATTGTCAAATTGCAGTTGCAATGGCTCTTTTATTTAAAAGCGGTAATCAATGAAGCACTACTGACATATATGGTGTTGCAAGCGTTTCTGCAATTTGTTTCTCAATTTAGCAAGAACATTTAATATTAAATAAGTGAGTTTCATAGGTCTGATGGCACTCGCTTTGCAGAAAATTTTGAACCGTTCAGGACTGAAGGCTGGCCCCAATTGGATAAGGAAACAGCTAGGAGGATGAGTGGAGTACAAACTAAAATAAAACAAGAATCCAGTATGAAACCTGTCAACTATAAAGTCAGGTAGCAGAGTTGTTAAAGATTCAGAATTTAGGTTTTTTCCTTTACGTACAGGAACCCCTCAGATTTCACCTGACTGAAGGTAGCAATGAAGTAGGTATGGTAGGCCAGAAAAAAAAAATCAGATTAAATTAGTTCTCGCGCCTACTACCCTCCCACAATTATTTGCATAAAAGTGCTGGCAAATATGTTGAACATTAGTTGGAAACTATATGGACAAACAAACACACTAATAAAAGACCAGATTAACCAATGATGCAAGCCTTGAGTCCCTTTTAAGCTTTTACTATGATGATAATGGTCATATACCCTGAATCATAGTATAGGTGAACAGAAGTACCAATGAAAAATCTTTTACAACTCGACTATCCAACTCTTAATAACTCCAATCAGATGCCTACCTTTTTTCTTCTTCTCCGGTTTAGGTGCTACTTTGCTAGCGGAAGCTTTCACGGGCTCTTTCTTGACGATTTTGGATTTTTTTGACGGTGCAGCTTTAACTTTGGTGCTTGATTTTCTTTTCTCAGCTGCTTTCGTGTTGTCTAATAGATCCATTAGGTCTACTACTTCTTTTTTAGGTATTTTGCTTGCAAGTTTTGTTAACGGTTCATCGTCCACTGAAATAGAAAGATGTGTGAATTATTTGTATAATTTAGGAGTTGAAGTGAGAGGGTGCAAGGGGTGTAAGTCTCGAAGATCAGCTATACCCGCAGTTAGACGTGAACATGTGGTCCCTAGACTCCGAGGAGAATGTTTCGGACGCGACTGGGATTACCGGTAGGATGAATAAGAGAGCCCTGCCGTGCCCAAGCCAACATAGCCTACCTAACCGCAAATAATAACTTTATAGACCTAATTACGCTAATTAGCATTACAGAAACATATATAACTATACATATTTAGATTCGGGCCGCTCCCGGCTATACAGTGCGACAAAATTGTTTCACATTTTCCAGTTTTTTCGTGAAAATCCATTACTTTGAACGCTTTGTTAACATTTTAAGCGACTTACCACAGCAAATTGCTTCTTACTTAAGTTTTTTGTATTGACCCCTTTTTAAAAAAAATTAATTCGCCTTTCGACTACGGACGCATAGTGCGAATTGCATACCATCAGGTGCGCGGAGACATTACCTGTCTTCCGACGCCCCACCTGCTAAACAAGGACTGAAACATCTTATTTATCCTAGCGTTAATGCCAGTCACATCCGAAACTTTCAAATTGGGAATCTGAGACCTCCACAACCCAAAGGGAAGGAACTTCTACAGAGTTTTAGTCCTTGCGACTAAAACTCTGTAGAAGTTCGGACGTTTCGTAATAAAAACTGAATATCTCAGCCTTGATGATGAAGTCATTAATGAGAGAGTGGTTGTTCCTAGGTCAAGCTGACTCCTACTGAAGAGCTTCTACCCTCGAATATGCCTTTTTCAATTATCCACCAAGTTATTAGTATTTTCTGATCCTCATAAGACTCTAAAAACACAGCCAACCAACTATCAACTACATATACTCACGCCTGTAAATCTCTGAAGAGGTAAGTAGAGATGTATTAGCACCCACATTTCGCCAACTATGATTTTCGGTCCAACATAATAAGGGGCGAGCCTATTGCCAGCAAGCAGGCACTCAGTCATGGGCTCCATATTCACTGTTGAATGGAGAACAGTCCTACCCTTTGGTTTTCTTCTACATATAGGAAGTGGAGTGCCCCTATTCTTCTCCACCGGGAACCAACACAGCCACTATCAACTAATAAAAAAAACGTGATATCATCTACTTACTATCATCGTCATCGTCATCATCGTCATCATAATCTCGTTCATCAAACTCATCATCACTGAGCCTCTTCTCCAATTTGATTTGCTCCAACTTCACTGACTCTTCCAGATTCTCGACCGGAACTGTCAAGAAAATAATTACCTTTAGTTTGGTAGAAAGGTGTAAATGGGGTTTCACTAAAGGGCCCTAGCCAACCTCGTCTGCAAGCCGGTGCAATTGCCTATTAATAGACGAGGGGTTTGGGGCACGTTTTCATCTCAGGTGATATTAAAATACAAATGTTGCACAAAAAAAACTCATAGATAAAGCTGCTCATCATGTTGCGTTGCGTGTCCCTAGGCAACATCACGCGCTATGTCGCCTAACTTTTTGCGATTGCCCTGTGGATATGACGCTAGAAGATGGGTGGACTGCGTGAAAAAAATATACTGGCTAGTGTTATAATCGTTTCAGAGCGAACGATTTGATAATAAATTCGTCTGGAAGTAATAATTCGGACAAAAAGAAATAATTTATGGGAATGATGTACAGTCGTCAAAAGAAATACGATAACACTTTTTCATATAAAATTGTATGTAAAGGTGCAACCGTATCTTTGTCGACTGTACCTATAGGAGAACGGAATAATTTATGAATTTAAAAAGAAAAATACTTCCAGCATAGACTATTAAAATGTCGAACGAGTATAAAAGCAGTCACTAAAGTCAGCAACTAAATTATGGGAAAACTACAAAGATCTTACCTTCCAAATCTGCAACACTGGAACTGCCAGGATCAAGATGCTGCATGAACGTCTTCTCACACTCCAGTACCTGCCGCCTGAAGTCGTTGGCGTCCCGGAGTCGGGAGATGCAAGGCTCGCATATCAGTCTACTGTTGCTGTTTGGGCCACCGGACTGGGAGTATGCGATCTGGAGCAATAGATGTTTTTAGTTTATTGTCAACCTCTGTGGCGTGGTGGTCATTAACACGACCATACTTCGAACCCCACACAGTGCAAATATTATACATGAACATGGGTATTTTCATTGGTCTGGTCGTGCCTTGGAGAGCATGTTAAACTGTCAGTCCCAGTTGCAATACAAACATCTATCTATGGCAGTTGTTATGGGAAGTTGAAGCCCTCAAAAGTCAATGGCAGTTGCTTCACGGCAAAACATCGAAGTTCAGCTAAATCCACAGTTAGGCTAGAAAAAGCATACCCCAGACTCCGAGGTGAAGGCTTTGAATGCGACTGGGATTAACACGGTATGGAATGATATGGTATGGTATCAAGGGCTGGTCCCCGCAACTCCACGTCATGTCACGTGACAGTACAAAAAGTTCGGCGGCGGCGGCGCTATCACAGTTCAGAAACTTTGATGCGAATAGGCGCGTTGACGGTTTTCGAGACGCCTCTTTTTTCATTCATATGTGTATAATCACAGATAAGATAATATAATTTTTATACAGATGCACAATCAGGAACAAAAATGGTTACACTCGTAACTTCAAAAAGCTGGCAGGCAACGTTTTAGTTCAGGAGTTATTACTAGATGGCGACATTGTTCTAGCAAACTTTTTATAATTTTTAGTGTTAAAACTAACTTATCAAAACATACACTAAACACAATATTGAGTATAACTGAATAAACTATAAATATTCTAATCTTTATTTATACTGCCAGATTGTAAAAGTTACAGATTTAATGCCCTATGTGGCTAGATGGCACAAAAATAAATAAATAAATACCATGATTGTCACGAAATCTTTATTTATTATGTTACCAACGAGTTTTATATGCTTACATTATCATGTGTTTAAGTTCTCAAAATAATTTACGTAATTCTAAGTCTGATTGTCACAAAATCTTTATTTATTATGTTACCAACGAGTTTTATATGCTTACATTATCATGTTTTTAAGTTCTCAAAATAATTTACGTAATTCTAAGTCAGCAACTAAGCATTATAACATGGTAAAAAAGTTTTATTTTTTATTTCTTTACATGAGTCTACTAGTGCCCATCTATTAATTTTTTTATAATATTACTAAAGATATTTTCTTAGTATTGGTACCCTATGGTATAATATAATGTGCTTTCTGCTTACAATTAAATGTATGTTTTTTCTTACTAAGGTGGGCCTTTTACTCAATTAATGTTTGGATAAAATATTTTTAGTTTACCGTGATTATGTTTACCGAACAAACAGTAAGCAACGGCGCTCATAAATAGAAGCCTATGTGCAGCAGTGGACTGCACTATGGTAATTTATTAATCGACGTTTACTGATGCTACTGTGCACTCAGACATTAGTTTCAGGTAGTTAATAAAACTTAGACAAGTAGTGCAGAACTTTGATATCGCCTAATAGGTATCAAAGTTCGAACATGACATTTGTTCCAATGGTCTCCCTAAAATGGATGTAAAAGATCCGTGGAGATGCGGATACCAGCCCATGTTACCATACCATACCATGTGAAGTGAGATGTAAAAGCCAGAAAGCTATGAAAATATGAGGATATCATAAAAAAAACCTTGTCAAGTGAGTCAGATTCACAAACAAGGGTTCCATACCTTTATCTAGCCCCTTTAAAATCAAGCTCGTTATGTGAGAGTCCCTTTAAATATATATTTAATTCTGCTTTTAGTATTTGTTGCTTTTACACTAACAAAAAATCTGACTGTCACAGTTAATGAGATACAGCATTAAGACAGATAGACAGACAGAGAGTTCAACCTTTTCCAACTAACAGTTTATTGCATCCCAATAGACAGAAGGGATTCTAGTTAGTCAAATTCCAATGCTAACAGTTTACTACATCCCAAAAGACAGAAGGGATACTTATTCCAATGCTAGCAGTTTATTGCATCCTAATAATAGACAGAAGGGATACTTATTCCAATGCTAGCAGTTTATTGCATCCTAATAGACAGAAGGGATACTAATTAGTTAAACTAATTCCAATGCTAGCAGTTTATTGCATCCCAATACAGAAGGGATACTAATTATTTAAACTAATTCCAATGCTAGCAGTTTATTGCATCCCAATAGACCGAAGGGATACTTATTCCAATGCTAGCAGTTTATTGCATCCTAATAGACAGAAGGGATACTTATTCCAATGCTAGCAGTTTATTGCATCCTAATAGACAGAAGGGATACTAATTAGTTAAACTAATTCCAATGCTAGCAGTTTATTGCATCCCAATAGACCGAAGGGATACTTATTCCAATACTAGCAGTTTATTGCATCCTAATAATAGACAGAAGGGATACTTATTCCAATGCTAGCAGTTTATTGCATCCTAATAGACAGAAGGGATACTAATTAGTTAAACTAATTCCAATGCTAGCAGTTTATTGCATCCCAATAGACCGAAGGATACTTATTCCAATGCTAGCAGTTTATTGCATCCTAATAGACAGAAGGGATACTTATTCCAATGCTAGCAGTTTATTGCATCCTAATAGACAGAAGAGATACTTATTAGTTAAACTACAATCCAATGCTAGCAGTTTATTGCATCCCAATACAGAAGGCATACTAATTAGTTAAACTAATTAAAATGCTAGCAGTTTATTGCATCCCAATAGACACCCTAGCAGCATTTAACATTCAGCCATTCAACATATAACAAGTAAGTAAAAAAGCATATGAGTCTTCACTACCTATTTAATAAAGGCAATCGAACCCTGAACTATCGCGCTTATAACCGACGCGATCGAAGAGCAATGATAACATTGATATACTTTCCAAATTAGGCCCAACTTGTGAGATAAATAAATTCATATTAAATTTCATTTTAGTCTATTACAGATGAGGTTTCATTCATTAAAAATCAAATGCAAATGATGCCAACCTCCATCGATTTTGTTTAAACCCGACCAAAACAAAGTAACCTCAGTAAGGAATCGTGAAAAAAAGGAAACCCGTCTCCCAAACATAGTCGGGTTATACTGAAACTCCGAACTCGCTCTCTAAACGAGAAAATGGCTGCCGTGGCGTCTTACATTAATTTCAATATGAATTAATTAATTGTAACACTTACCGTTACATTGAAGGTGTCTAAAAGCATTTCGCCGTATACTTCGCGCTTTCCCATCCAAAAATATTCGGTCGAAATATCCTTGTAACAACCCTCGGTCAAACAACAACGGCAAACAGTTGGACCGGGTCGCCATTCTATACTCTTTGCACTCATTATCACTTTATAAACTACAGAATTTTCACTTAAAATATGTCTATCATAATAATAATTATCAATTAAATTAAATTATTAGGCGAAATTTACTAAAACTATTTATTTTCTTGTAACAAACTCCAAGGGACGCCATGGATTCGCAGCGGTGATTTGCTAGTGGTGGGAAATGGAAACTTGTCGGCCGCAACTTGAGGACTCGCGACTCGAGCATGCGCACTAGTTATAAAATCACAAATCGATATTTCACTTTGGAATTTGATATACAAAGTGTAGCTCCACCTGTAGAGCCGGTGGAGCTCCGGAATGTTCTATTTTAAACAACAGAATGTACAATGAATAAATCTACGATTTTCAATCCTACTAATATCATAAACGCGAAAGTTTATAAGTATGAATGGATGGGTGGATGGACGTTTGTTACTCTTTTACGTAAAAATTACTGAATGTATTTTATTGAAACTGTACAATTATATAGCTTATACATCAGAGTAACACATGGGCTACAATTTATAAAGATATTGTGTTAATTGACGCGATAGTCCGACATTCACGCGGGCGGAGTCGCGGGCAAAAGCTAGTTTAAAATTAATTTAAAACTTGGTCTCGTATTAATTGTCCTTATATAAAAAAAAATTCCTTTTCAAATTACCTCAATCATAATATATTAACTATGATGATAAAAATTAAATAATTTAATGTTTAATCCATAATTAAAATCATTCAATTTCAAGCTAAGAAAATTAACAAATACAAAACTTAAAGAAAATTTCCGTCAATAACAATAATTTTATTCATCAGCCACCGCCACCGGTTGCTTCTACAAAACAAGGAAATAGACTTTAGACTTATTTATAAGTTAATCTAGACCTATTTTACACCTTTTGATATACTTTTACTTCTCTAAAAGCCCGCAGGTTTAGCATGTCCTATTGTAATACGAAGCTAGGTGTTTCCTATTATAATATTAACATACATAATTATTAATGACTAGAAATTTTTCTTACCTAGAAATCCGGGCACTGGGGAATTCACCTTTAAGTTACGTTAACATGCGATCATAGAACAATAAAATTAAAAAATGGGATGGGTTACTATTCATAATTTCATTGGATTTAATTGACGAAACAGTTTTATGTAACACGCCATCTAGTCTCGAGTGGCAATTACTAAATATTAATTTGTGTTACGTTTAGTTGCATTGAATTGCATTCGACAGCGTGCATCTCTAGCTGTAAACGTCAAAATCAAATGACAGACAGATCGATTTTTTTTTTGACAATCATTTGTCAAAGTATGTTGTGTAGTGTAGTTATTGAAAAATTGTAAATATTTGTATTATTTATCTCATAAAATGAGCACAAGCAGCCGTAAGGGTCCAATAGTAGATCCTGGCCTTTGCAGATGCTGTGGTGCGATTAAAAAATGTCGCTTATTGACCGTGGAATATGACTATTTGGGCACAAAAGAGGTATACTCAGAAATGTTTGTGGATAGCTTTGGATTGATGGTGAGTTAAAAATAAATAAATATAGGAGTGGTGTGAATTTTCTTCCTATTTATATATAATTTGGCGAATACATCATTTGTGTATTGCAATAATATTTCGTTTCGACAAATTTTCACCCTTCAGGGTGAGAAACCTTAACCTTTTGACTGCCACGTCCAGCTTATTAACTCGCCCTCTAAATCTAAATCACATTTGCAAAGCCAAATCGTTTTAAAAGACGTTAGTTTTCAAAGTTTTATTAATGTCCATATATTTCTTATTAAAAAGTACCTATTCATTGAATTGAAATATTGTTAATTTTGCCATTACTTTATACTTATTAAAACAAGGTTTGTTAGCAACAGTGTAATGATTATTGATAGATAATGATAGACATTACTTTGGTACTTACTGAAATTATAACTTGACTTGCGGTTAAATGCAAGATTGACAAATATTAGTCGGGTCCGTCCTAGGATGAATGTGGGACCTAGGTCCTAGGACACAGTGAGATCTTTTTGTACCTAAGAGAGCACCTTGAATAGTAGATTCCAGTTGCCATTTAAAATATCTGTGGCGTTTGTTATTGGGGAACAGGCCAGCAGTTGAAACAACTGATATCAGCCTGCATCTCGTTGTTCACTACACTGTTATTCACTACTCAATGTCTTTGTTCATTTATGTGTTTGTCCAGTCTATTTTTGAATTGGTTAACATTTTCAGCTGTCACAATATTTTCAGGTAACCCATTCCATGCGTTGACCACTCTATTGCTCAAGAAGTTTTTGTGTGGATTTGTATTCCAAGTAGATTTTTGCAGTCTTAGATTGTGTCCTCTACGATTTCGGTCCGGTGCACGTTTGAACATGTTGCAGAATCCTTGTAGGTCATAGTGATCAGTTATTATTTTGAAGGTTTCAATCAGGTCTCCACGTTCTCTGCGCTCCTTCAAGGTGTTCAGGTTCAGTTTATCTAATCATTCTTCGTATGGCAACCGTTTCAGCTGTCTAGGGACTTTGGTGAATCTACGCTGCACTCTTTCCAACAAGTCTATGTCTTTTATGAAATAGGGGCTCCATACTTGAAAGGCATATTCTAATATTGGTCTGATATATGTTTTGTGGATTCTAAGAGCCATTTCCGGTGTCAATGTTCCAAAGGCTTTCCGTATGAGGTATACCATGGTATTAGCTTTTTTGACAGTATTCGTGATATGGTCTTCCCATTTTAGGTTCTCCGAGATCTTAACTCCTAGGTCCATCTGCGTTTTGACTTCGGTTAGCTGAGTGTCGCCAAATTTGTAAGTAAGCCTGGGGTTCCGATTTCCGATGTGCAATACCGTACATTTTGTGTGATTCAAATTTATGAGCCAGTCTTTGGACCACTTCATGATTTTGTCTAAGTCTGCTTGGAGACGATCATAGTCTAAAGGGGGTTTGCAAAGACCTTTGTGTCGTCGGCAAACATGCTGACTTTGCAATCAAGGCACTGAGACAGATCGAAAGTGAAGATAATATAAAGCAACGGGCCTAGGACGGAGCCTTGTGGCACGCCACTATGGATATCTCGCTGTTCGGACAGTGTATCACCCACTCTCACACGGAAGGTTCTTTGGCGAAGGAAAGCCTCTATCCAGTCGAGCAATTTGCCGCGTATGCCAATAAATTCGAGCTTTTGCAACAGTCCGCTTGTGGGGACTTTATCAAAAGCTTTTTCGTAATCCAGGTAAACTACGTCGACAGGGGCTCGTTCATCAAAGCTCTTGGTCCAGGTAGCTAGGCACGACAGCAGGTTTGACACAGTGGAGCGGCGTGGGTAGAAGCCATGTTGACAGTCGCTTATTATTTGATGTAGGCACAGATGTTCTCTTATGTGTTTGACTACAACCTTTTCCATGGCCTTACATATAACGCTGGTCAAACTGATCGGTCTGTAGTTGACTGGTGCTAGTCTGTCTCCTTTTTTGAAGATAGGGGTCACAGTAGCTGTTTTCCAAACGTCTGGTAATTTTCCAGTGTCGTACGAGGTTTTCATAGTACTACTGGAATTTCGTCGGGGCCGGGAGAAGAGTCTGATTTCATTTCCTTTAGGGCTTGCTGTACTTTGTCACTGGTGAACTCCAGGTCTGGAATAGACTCTTCAATTCTCAGGCTTGGTTCTATAACAGGAAGAGGACCATTGGGTTCTTGTTGGTAGACACTGACAAACTGGTCAGCAAACGCTTCTGCTATTTCCTTGGAGCTCGTAACAGTCTGTCCTTGTTGGTTTCGTAGCACAGTTGGTATGCTTACTTTCGATGTGATTTGCTGTCGGATATAAGAATAGAATTTCTTTGGTCCAGCTTGAAGAAGAGTCATCTCATAGGAAGTTCTTTGAGAGCTTCTTAGGATTGTTAGTTTGTTGTTCACCTTTCTGTATTTGTCATGGATATTTTCTAAGCCAGTCAGAGTGTACCTGTTCCAAAGTACATGCTGGTACGGGCTAGTACGGGCTGGTATCCGCAACTCCACCTCATGGCGCGGTTTTTGCATGAGGGTGGGCATTTCACTCGATCCACCCCAACTCATTGAATAATGCCAACAGGCTGTTCACACTGCTGGTGATCTCCCGGAGCGTACCTGTATTATTGAAGTACTTAGCCCTGTATGTGGCTGCTGCAGGAGAGTGTAGTTGCACATGTGCCGCTGTTTCCTCCTCTCTCATGCAGGCTCTGCAGAGAGGGCTGTCGGTGATTCCTAGAATAAAAAGGTGTTTATTAAAGGAGCCGTGCCCCATGATGGCAGCTGTAGCCTCGCGTAGTTGTTGTCTTGACAGTTGTCGAACACGTTGGGTCAGTCTCAAGTTCAAGTTCAGTTCAGTTCAAGCACAGGGAGTGCTTCCCTGGCCTGCCTGCATCCTTCCAGGTTTGACCAGTATCTGTTGTGTTGATCTATCGTTCGTTTGTTTACGATGGTTCGTAGGTATGCAAAGGGGATCGGTATTATGAGCTCAGGTTCCATTGCGACCATGTCAGATCCTATCCTAGCAAGCTCGTCCGCTGCGTCATTGCCGCGCGAGCCGCTGTGGCCTTTGATCCATTGCAGGATTATGTTGTTGGTGTTGCCTATTTGGTTTAATTTAAGATGGCGCTCCAGTATCAGTCCCGAGTTTATAGTGTGGCTGTTTAGGGCTTGCAGCACGGCCATGCTGTCCTACAATATACGTATAGAGTGGCCTTCCACTCTCCTGGCCATTACTGATGAAGCCGCCAGGGTTATCCCTATGCATTCTGCTTTGAATACTGTGTTGTGGGTCCCTGGCGGTTTCGAGATGGTGATGTTGAGGCCTTCTGCCTTTATCCATTTTTGATCCATCTGTGAAGATACGCATTTCTGCTGGGCATAGTGCCTCGCAGCGGTGGTCTTCATAGAGCTGGATTTTGTATTTCTTTTCGAATATATGCTGTTTCGGTATACGATCATTTACTGCTCCTATGATAGGCAGCTCAGCTGTGAATTCTGTAAGCAGTGATGTATGTAGTGTATTCCTGTCGCTCCATAGGTTTAGTACCTTTAGGCATATAGCCGCAGCTGTTACTTCTTGGCGGATAAACAGATCCAATGGTGGGAGTCTGAGCATGACTTCATGAGCATGAGGGCTAATCTTTGGGTCCGTTGTAGTTTAGCCGATATCGTGCTATTTTCTGCCGTTAGCCACCAGACGATAGCGCCATACGCTATCATGGGGCGGATCACTGTTTCGTAAAGCCATAGAATGATTTTTGGCGTAAGCTTCCACTTTTTGCCGATCTTTCTTCTACACTGTCAGAAGGTGATTCCGGCCTTTTCTAATTTGCTGTCTAGATGGCTACTCCATTTTAATTTACTGTCTAGAATGACTCCGAGGTATTTGACCTCTTTTGACAGTTGGAGTTCAATATTTGATAGTTTGGGTAGACGGTATTCTCCTAGTACCCTTTTGTTTGTGAACATCAGGGCAATAACTTCTGCTATCTCTATCTTGGTGTTGCAGAAGTTATTGCCCTGTGACCTCTGAAGATGGCTCTTGATGAGTTTATGTTGTTATTCTTACATTTCATGATTTCTACAGCTCTCACATTTAGACGGAGAAGAAACAGAGAGACTTATCTGTGCGACGTGTGTGGTCCGACTGCGAGATGCTCGTGCGTTCAGACTGCAAGTGCTACAGTGTGAAGAGAGATTGCTCAGTGCTACTGTACATATCCATGAAGGTGAGTGTTCGGGACTATCACCATCAGTATAAGACATCAAATAGATCTATAATTAAAATTTTGCTTTAGTCGCATTATGTCCAATTCGCAAATTGTCCAATTCTTCAATTGCGAACTGGACCAACTGCGAACTGGACCAATTGCGAACTGGACCTATTGAGAGTTGGACAGTTGGACATTTTGCGAATTGGACATAATGCGACTAAAGGAAAATTTTAAATGAATAAGTTTTCATTAGTTGTAAAATCACACATTTTCAAACAGCCTGTTTTTCAAAGTCGCGGATCCCACGAACCACTACGAAATTTTGTCTCGCTTTCACAGAAAACACGGTATGATACATAAGTGCGGGCTAATCCCCACAGAATTAGAGCCTGCACTACGCCGCATTTTTTTGCACAAAATTATGCAAAATATCTATACGATTTTTCCGACTCTCTGATCATACGAGCACATAGCCGATTAGCGGGCAGTCACATGATGTGGCAGCGAAGACGGTTAGGAGGTTGTCAGACGGTCTGGCCCTCCTCGAGAGGCGGACCACGCGGGCCGCGACTCGCCCCAGTGTGGGGAGGCACAGTTTCAACCCCTTGAATAGTACACACATTTTTCTATTTAAATACTTGTTTACAGATGAAACAATTGCCCTAAAAGCGGAGAATATTGTGAAAGTGGAACTTGAAGATGTACCTCCACATCAAGGACCCAATGATGCAGAGCCTATGGATGACATGCCAATGGATGATGGTCCAATGGACAACTGCTCAGACCATATGGAAGATGGTGAGTATATTTTCCCCTTTAAAATTTTTATATACACTTGTGGACACATCTATTGGCCCACCTTAGAGTTTAGATTTCGATGGCCCCTACCTAAATAAGATTGCTAGATTGAACAAAAACTATTGATGCAGTTTTAAACCTGATACATTTTACCATCTTTTTCGATCGTATCGTTTTAAATTTGAATTCAGAATACCACAGGACATGGAGCTACGCCTAACAAGTCGCGTATGCGCCTTGATGAGTGCAGTTGATTTTTGAATAAAAACCATGTTTTATCAAAATAAAGGTTTAATTATCAAATAAAGGTTTAATTTAATAACGCGTGTTGCTTCCATGGGCATCTACGACAGCTCTCATACGATTAGGCATAGAGTTTATCAACCGTTCTATGAAATTTTGAGGGATCATCTCCCATTCCTCTTCTATGGCAGTTTTCAACTCCGGCATCGTCTGGGTAACCGGCTGACCAGCCCTAACACGTCTTTTTAGCTCGTCCCACATGTGCTCAATCGGGTTCATGTCTGAGTTTCTGGCTGGCCAGTCCATAACTGTGATGTTGACTGACGATGCCGGCCGTATGGGCTCTTGCATTATCATGCATAAAAAGGAAATTTGGGCCCACATAGTCCACGTAAGGCATCACGTGAGGTTCTAAGCACTCACGAATGTACCTTTCAGCATTTAATGTTGGCAACCGTGGTCCCGTAACAACCTCAAGTTGAGTTTTGCCGCTCGCGGATATACCGCCCCAGATAGTCCATGAGCCACCGCCATAAGCAACCCTCTCTTGAAAGCAGCATTGTGCAAAACGCTCTCCCTTACGTCGTTAGACCATCTTCCTTCCATCATTGCCATGTAACGCAATTTTAGACTCATCAGAAAAGAGTACACGGCTCCAATGCTGCTGAGTTCAATTTAAATGAGTGCGCGCGAAAAGAAGACGCGCTGTTCGGTGGGTTCGCGTTAGTTTGGGGCCATTAGCTGGTTTGTGTGGTACCATATCGCGTTCTTCTAACCTTCTCCGAAAAGTTCGAGCGCTCACAGATACTCCGTGGAAGTCGCGAAGTTGGTTTTGTATCTCAATGGAGGTAAGGTGACGATTTCTCAAGCTGGTCGTCACGATGAATCGATCCTGCCTTTCAGTTGTGACTCGAGATCGTGGCCTTCCTTGGCGACGAACAAAGTCGGCAGTCTCTAGGTACCTCCGATAAACATTTCGGACCGCAGATCGACTTAAATTAAGTTGAGCACTCACATTTCTTTGGCTGTATCCGGCCTGGATAAGTGCCACAGCTTGGGCGGCGACTTCAGGCGAACTATCCATAGATTATTCATAGAACCTCACCTTAATGCTAAGAATAAGTAATGTTTGTTGCAAAACCAAGAGAAAAATCACACTTTCGAGAATTAAATCCAAGGAAGTAAACGAATAAACTCAAGTTTCCTTAGTATTTGATTGTTTAATATCAACGAACAGGCTCCAAATTGTCTTTTGTTTCTTTAAATTCTGTGTTCGAAATTCTAAATAAAACTATTGAATAAAATTATGAATGTACCTGTTTCAAAACTGCATAAAAACTTTTTGCTCGACCTAATATAAATTTTTAGCTAGGACCACGGAGGACAGAATATGATTAAGTAGCGGAGATGCCATAGCTGTGGCCATAGTCAAATTTCTCTTAAGAAAAACGCGTGACCAAATGCGGGTGGGAAGGGAGACGCGGGGGGTATGACGTTACACCTCGTCCTCGTCTCCATCTAGTGTGTCATAGCGAAACCGAACAGAAGCAGACCTTGTCATTTTTGTTATATAGTTTGACTATTCGCCACTAAGCGCTACACAAAATTCTAGAATAATCTATTATTAGCACGGAGGACAGAATATGATTAAGTAGCGGAGATGCCACAGTCAAATTTCTCTTAAGAAAAACGCGTGACCAAATGCGGGTGGGAAGGGAGACGCGGGGGGCATGACGTCATACCTCATCCACGTCTCCATCTAGTGCGTCATAGCGAAACCGAACAGAAACAGACCTTGTCATTTTTGTTATATAGTTTGACTATTCGCCACTAAGCGCTACACAGAATTCTAGAATAATCTATTATAGGAAATAATTTTCAAAAATAAGGCCATCTTTTGGATTATAGCAAAATCATTTAGGGGGCTAAATGATTTGGCCTTATACCGACAGATGGCCCAATTTTTTTTACTTTAATTTTCAATTTTAGCAAAATATTCCATTTAATAAATAATATAACATTTTTGAAATTGCTAATGAAGTCGAGCGAGATTATAGTGATCATTTTCATAAAATGAATTGAGTTATTATTACAACTAGTATACATGCCAGACTAGGTTACTTATTTCTTCTCTACGCTAGATGGTTCTGTTAAGACATTTTTTTCGGAAAAATTAAAATTTAAATATAGTGGACTTACTGATGAAATGTTATACCCTTAAAATGTTGACATTGTTTATTTTTACACTTTGTACATCCTTGTACTGTACACTTCATTCTTAAACCAGGTTAAAGCTATTTTTATCCTTGAACTTTTGACCAAAAATGACAACCGAACGCAAGTACGTTTCACTAGAACTGGATGGTGACGTCACAGACCAATTGAGTCGTTTTGACATATGGAAGGCTCGCGACTCGATTCCCTTGTAACATCTCCGCTATCATTTCCTTCTCCATGATTATTAGGTAAATAATTTTTAAAAATAAGACGCCATCTTTCCGATTATGGCAAAATCATTACGGGGTCTAAATGATTTTGCCTTATACCGACAGATGGCCCAATTTTTTTTACTTTAATTTTCAATTTCAGCTAAATATGCCGTTTAATAAATAAAATAACATTTTTGAAATTGCTAATGAACTCGGGCGAGATTATTGTGATGAAATTTTTATAAAATGAATTGAGTTATAATTACAACTAGTATACATGTAAGACAAGGTTACTTATTTCTTCTCTACGCCAGATGGTTCTGTAAGGACATTTTTTTCAAAAAATTCAAATTAAAATATAGTGGACTTACTGATGAAATGTTATACCCTTAAAATGTTAAAATTATTTATCTATATACTTTGTGCATCCTTGTACTGCACACTTCATTCTTAAACCAGGTTAAAGCTATTTTTATCGTTGAACTTTTGACCAAAAATGACAACCGAACGCAGGAACGTTTCACTAGAACTAGATGGTGACGTCACAGGCCAATTGAGTCGTTTTGACATATGAAAGGCTCGCGACTCGATTGCCTTGCAACATCTCCGCTATCATTTCCTTCTCCATGGCTAGGACTAAACTAAACTTAAAATGCAAGGTGGGCCAATAGTTGTGTCCACAAGTGTAAATTGACACCAGGTTCCACTGTTTGGTTTTGTGTGAAACATACAACTTTTACCTTGACTAGTGATAAAAGCGTTTTGGGTTAGAAAAAGAAAACCAATATGATCGATTAAGATAGGAAAAAGTGAATCGCTCAGGCGGGACTCGAACCCGCGATCTTTCCCTTACAGCGGGAATACTCTGACCACTGAGCCAACGAGCTACGCCTGAAGCAATCCAAATTCTCCTATACAATTCCCCCTGTAAGAAAAGATCGGTTCGAGTACCGCCTGAGCGATTCACTTTTTCCTGTCCTAATCGATTTGAAAAGTTAGCATACTAATTGTTTCAAAATTTCATTCAAAATAATAATAATATGATGATTTAAATTAGTATTCATAAAATTAGGCCAGCAGCCCGCGCGCCTCTTGCGCCCGCCTTCTATAAGTCTCTAATCAGGTGGAGTCGTACTATTTTGGTTTCGGAATCTCGAATCACATTGACACTCACATTTTCACATTGCCCTGTTTTCGCACTTCGCACGGTCGTTGGCATCCATGGTAGGTTGCCAATGGTCTCGCCATTGGCATGTATGTCTTCATCTACGGCGTCAACGATCTGCTTCTACTGGGGCCAGACAAAAGCAGATTGTTGAAAAAGCAATCAGTGAAAGAATGAGACCTCTATTTCAATAAGTGATATTCTCGTAAGCTTTAGAAAATATCCAAAGCAGATTGACCACCAAACATTACCATACAACATCGTCCCGCATACCCACATAGACTTGTATACCCCCATAGCAGCATAAACTTATCCAATTGTTGTAATTTTGCTTACCAGATGCAGTCACCACGAAAAAAACTCCAAAAATAAAAGTAAAAAAATCACCAAAGCTCAAGAAGAAATTGGTTAAGAAGACTATTCGACAGTCAAGTCGGGTACATGAAGGAGTCGCTAAGAAGCTTCAGAGAAGGAAACCTCAGGAGTCACAGGATACAGGTAAGTCTTACTACTACTCCCTGTGGGGACGCTGCACGCTGTTGACTGACCCCTTCTTTGTGGGGCCATTTCACACATTCCCCTATGGTATGGTATGGTATAACGGGCTGGTATCCGCAACTCCACGTCATGGCGCGGTTTTTGCGTGAGGGTGGGCATTTCACTCGATCCACCCCAACTCATTGAAGAACGCCAGCAGGCTGTTCACACTGCTGGTGATCTCCCGGAGCGTACCTGTATTAGTGAAGTACTTAGCCCTGTATGTGGCGGTTGCAGGACAGTGTAGGAGCACATGTGCCGCTGTTTCCTCCTCTCTCATGCAGGCTCTGTAGAGAGGGCTGTCGGTTTCCCCTATAATGACTGCCATAGACATTCATATGGCAACTGGGACCGACGGCTTAACGTTCTCTCCAAGGCACGGTAAAACACAGACTAATGCAAATAGACATATTCATGCGTACAGATATTTGCACTGAACGGGAATCGAAGCCGCGCCCTCTGCCTAGCACTACCACCCCGTGACAAAGGGTGATGGTGTGTTTTAGTTGCCACGGAATGTCCGGGCCCAACTGAGATGTTCAGGGCGCGTGCTAATGGTCTCTTTAAAGCCGTTACACCTACTAATTTACAGACGGGGTTCTAGTGTAGACTTTCCTTTAGGGGTTGGAAGGGTGCGAAGAGTGGGGAAAGTTACACCTGTATAATATATTACATTTGTGTTATTCTTTAACGCGAAAAGGACTGAATTGACTATAATTATAATTCAGAATAGCCCATAGACTACTTTTGACAGGAATAGGTTCTTGTTGTCGATTCACATCGGATAAAGAAGACGTCCGAGACAGGACTTGAACCCGCGAGCGATCCCTTAGGCGTAATGCTCTGACTAACTGAGCTAGGCAGCTAGCTCAGACAAGTCTCTCGCTCCCTCTCTTTCTCACTTACGAAAACGAGCTCAGAATTTCATGCCGCAAGTGCCACTAGTAAATACATTCAACTCATACTTGTTACAGATATCGAACTCCGCTTCCAGCCCACCATCAAGAAATCTGACGTCGAAACCGAATACAAAGCCTACTGTAATACCATCACGATAGTAGAAAACTCCTTCGTATGCCCTTTTTACACCTCGTATAGCGATTATTACTGTATATACTGTAGAGAAATGTTCACCGATCCTAACTTACTCCGAGAACACACCTCCAATCACGATCCAACTACTTTCAAAGACAACATCGCAGAACGAAAATTACTCTTAATCGATATTGTACGAATAGACTGCCGCCTTTGCTTAACAAAAATCGATGACATCGATGTATTAAAAAGTCACTTAACAAGTTGTCATGGTAAAAAATTCTTTGAAACTACCGTAGATTGTTTGAAGTTCCGGTTAACTGTCAATAATTTGACGTGCACCGAATGCAGTAGTACGTTTAGCTTTTTTCACGCATTAAAGAAGCATATGGCGGAGCATTTTGGTCCGTGTATTTGTGATATATGTGGAGCCCATTATTTTGAAGAAAGAATGTTAATTTTACACCAGAAGTCACATCAAAAAATTGATGAATCGTTTTCCTGTAAAGATTGTGGTAAAATATTTAAATCAAAGCATAGTAGGTATTTACACGAAACTAAAATGCATAAAAAAGAACCCGCGTATCCCTGTTATAAATGTGATGAAGTTCTATTTTCTTATTCTCTGCGATATAGACATATGATTGATGTCCACGGCGATAAACGCATGTTTCAATGCGAACACTGCGACAGAGCTTACGATAGTCGGAAGTCCCTTCGAGAACACAACCGGCGGTACCATTTAAAAATATTGAAACACCAGTGTGACTTGTGCGAAAAAAGATTCTACCTTCCATCGAGATTAAAGGAGCATATGGCAACACATACTGGGGAGAGAAATTTTCGGTGTGAATATTGTGGAAAATCTTATCCTAGATTGAGGGGTCTCAAAGTTCATATGCAGTCACATAATGACGAGAAAAAATATCGGTGTGTAATGTGTAATGCTTCTTTTACTCAAAATGTTAATTTAAAAAATCATATGAAACGGCAACACCAGAGTTTAGACTTAGAAGATGGATATCCGGAGTAATTTGAATTAGCAAATATACTAACTGTACGCGAGGCTTTGTCCGCGTGGACTTCGATCGGAGTTTTAATATAAAACTTATTCTAAACTAAATGTAGCCCAAGTTGCGCCTTATAACATCAACTATCATTAGTAAATTGCCTTATGGCTTCTATTACCCGAGCGTGAAAGAGGGTCGTTACAGCTGCTTGCTCAAAAAAGTGCCAGAACACATGCAACCTGATACTAAGGGTCAATCGCCACTGAAACAGCAACGAGGAGGCAGTCAGACTTTTGAAGTAGAAAAGATTGCGAGCTGCGCGGTGCCGCGCACCGCCTCCTTCGCGTTCAAATGGCTATAATCTTTATCTCCCGTATAGTTTCTAATATTTTGGCTCAAAAACCTGCTGTCAGTCGCTGCTCTTTCATTGGAGACTGACCCTAATAATATCCCAGAAATGCATTGTGTTTGTCCATCCTCACGCAACAAAAGCTTCCTTTTCGCGATACGGGATTCGTAATCTCGAAGTAATTTGACTTATTTTCGCTAGATGGCGGTGTGTGAGTGGTAGGATGTCCATTGACTGATAACATAGACAGTAGGCTGAATATTTTAATCTGTAACGGAATATATTTAATTTATATTTTAAACTCGTGGCAATAAGAATCTTAATTTATTATTAGCAAAATGATCTTAATTATTAATAACTATTATGTAAGTATTTAGAAGCTTTATTAGCTGTTGTAGAATTAGGTGAAATTTGTGACAATTGATGATTACACAGATCATCTGTATTGTAGTTGGGAGGAACATGCGCGTAGAGTTACCGCTTACATACTACATTTGGTTATGTACTTAACCAAAGGTAAACAATCTTGATGTGTCTACACAAACACATATAAACTACTGCCTAAAGGACTAGTTCGATTATGGTATTTAATTTTTAATTAAATACGAAATATAAAAAGACGTGAAGATTGTTTACCTTTAAAAACTTGACCAAATAGAGTATAGATTCGTATGTGAAAGTGACTAGTTCTAGTTCATGACAATTATAATAAAATATCTTTTAAAATGGGCTTAACGATCTAGTTAAAGAATAGCTTATGGTATGTATGTCGCCGCCAACTAGCTTTGTCAGCCATTCAATTAACTGCCTAGGCTGTTAACTAAACTGCGCCATTCAATTGTTGGTCTGAATGATGTTTAGTCATTTGATTAAACGGTTATCTGGAAGAGATCGCATTTAGCGATAAGGCCGCCCATTGTGCATTTAACAATAGCTGCTGTAATCCGTTCTACTGTCTCTTGTAATTTAATGTTGGTGTACAATAAAGAGTTATATATCTATCTATCTATTAAATGGCTAGGCATATGGCTTGGATCGATGACGTTTAACTACTTGTCTAGCCATATAATCAAACAGAAAATCACGTATTTCTGCATGATTATGAAAAAATAACCACGAAGACTATTGCGGGAGCGAAGCGGAGTGGAGCTCCCGCATTAGCCTTCTAACCTAACCTTGTGCACCTCGTGCAGTTTTATCAATAAATGTATCACTAATTTTCTTGTAATAAACGTTACGGCTGAATATCATTCAGGCCGTTAATTGAATGGCGCCGTTTAGTTAACAGCCTAAGCAATTAATTGAACGGCTGATTAAGCCAGTTGGCGGTGACATATATAGAATTCTAGATAAAATATTTTATAACACAAATATTGAAATATTTTAGGTAAAAATTGAGCTGCAATCTTTAAAGGGATTTTTTTTATATCCATGTGTAGTGTGTACTACATCTTTTATTTCATTTCAACGTTCGACCAAAATAAAAGTATCTACAGGCCTTCATAACGTTCGTGGAAATCAAATCAAAACACAGAACCACAGAACTATGAATAACAGTAATTCTAATCATTTTTTTATACCACTGAGTTGGCAGACAAGCACATGATGATGGAAATTGGTTCCCTTGGCTTTTGGACGTGTGTATTATGCATAGGTATATAATATTTCTGTTTCAATTGTTTATACCACTTATTCAATCTTTTTGCACAAATATATATTAAGGGTACAAAGGCGGACTTAAGTTATTAATAACCACGTGCCTAATTTAGGATGCAACTTACGTTAACAATGTAGCCGCCAGCCACCTCAGTCGCACAGTTCACTCTCCGTCTGCCGCGGCGGAAGACGCCAGCTCAAAAAGACCCTTAAATATGCCGATTTAAAGTATACCACTTTGTGCCGATAGCGGTGGCGACCTTGGGGCGCTGTAACAGGGAGGCCAAAATCCTTGTAAAGGAAATCGGAAACAGGCTCATAGAGACAACTGGTCACTTCCTCTCTGGAACGTTCCTGGTGCAAAGGCTGGCAATCGCAATCCAGCGTGTTAACGCGGCGAGGCGAGTGTGATGAACACTTTTGCGCCGGGAACGGTCAGGGGCCGGTTATTTGAATAATTTAATTAATTAACTTTTTAACTTTTGTAATACTTTTTTTTTGTCTAAACAAATTACATGTATTTAAAAATAAAAGATAACATACCTACTACCGTTTGAATGGACAGGTAACACGATTGTAAAAAATAATATTTAGCCAAACGTATAGGTTGTACTTAATTTGTTACAAAAAAATAAATTTATCATACTTTTACATTTGTTTTTTTAATTCAAAAGTCGAAGAGGTCTTACTAGCGCTATTAGCGATTAATTCCATCTAAAGCTATGGATTTGGAGCCCGCGTTCCGCTCTTCTATGTTCATCTACTGCCTGCCAATACTCCTGCTGGTCAACAGACGAAGATTCGGTGTAGGCTTTCGCTAGGTCTTGGATGGTCAGATTGCTCACAGTAGACTCTCGTCATAATAGTGTACTAAATCAAATTATATAGGAGTAAGCTGGGCTCCATATTGCAAGTAGAATTGGATGGTGATGATGATTTTCCTTATTTGTATTATACTCTCTGAGTATTACTATTATTGAGGTCAATCCTCATTGAAAAAGCAGCAGCCGGCAGCGGCATTTTGAAACAAGATATTACAAAATATTTTGAATCTATCCTACAGAAAAAAATCCTGTAAGCTCGTAGTCATTTGAAAGCAAAAGAGGGGGCGTGCGACGTCTCGTAGCGCGGACGCCCGATCCTTCTCGCAATCATTTGCAGTAACAAACTCGGGCCGCTGCTGTTTCAGTGGGGTCTTGCCCTAACTCTACCTTGCACGCGATACATTCAACAAAATCTACCATTATCTAGTTATTTTTAAGGTTTTTTATGGCAACACAAAAATTGTCACGCACGTCAAATCTGTCAATAAATATAAAAATTGTTTTGTTCATGTTGTTGATGAATGCTTTTGCTTGCTTTATTATAATAAAACAATAATAAACAATATATGTAACTTAAACTAACAGCGAGAATGTGATCTTCTCAGAAACATATTGAGATCAATCTTTTGCAGCCTTTTCCCTTAAAAATGACTGCTGCGAAGGGAAAAGGCCCCATCTTCGATCCAGGGTTGTGTCGATGTTGTGGTAATATGAAAAAATGTCGGGTTTTAAATGTGGAATACGATAGCCTAGGGCAAAAGGAGGTTTATTCGGATATGATTATGGACTGCTTTGGATTACTGGTAAGGATATCTTTGCGTAGTGTAAAAAAGTTAGCTTCGCACTATCTATTCCTATGTACAGTCGCTCTCAGAAGTAGCTTCCAAAATTTTATTTATCATACTACCTGACCCGCTCTGGCTTCGCCCGTGGCATAATTCGAAACCCGGATGCACAGAATTTATGCACTTTAATATGATGTATGGGAATTTGCCAGGTTTATTGACATTCACGGATAGTGCTCCGCTCTCTTGAGTAGTAGCGTGATGATATTTAGCTTATAACCTCCGTCGATAATCGAGTTATTCAGCTCAAAAAGAATTTTTTTATTTAAGACCATTCCTGAGATTTGTGCATTTCACCAAACAAACTCCTCAGTACAGTTTTTTTTGTCATTTGTCTTAGTTAATTCAAAGATTTTACGTACTATAATGATAACAGGAATTAACGTGATCATGATATAGGTACACACATGGGACCAAATACAATGATTGGTGAAATGAGGATATTAATTCACCTCTACCTAACCCTCCGGGGATAAAGACGCGATTGTATGTATGCATACACTAATAGTCTTACTTAAGTTACCATTTGTTATAGCTATCTCACCTAGATGGACCACTATCAGAGCGCTTGATCTGCGCGATGTGTGTAACACGCATCCGCGACGCGCTGAACTTCCGAAGACAGGTTCTGAAGTGTGAAGAGGCCTTTTTGCATATGAAAATATATGATTCCAAAACTGAAAGTAAGTCAATCATTGAAATGAGACTTGTTAATGGATTCTAGCATGATTTATTATTTCATGGCAATACTCAAAATTTTCCTGTGCAATAGGCTACAATAATTTTTAAATACCCAGGATATGTCCACATAGATGATCAGAGTTTCCACCTGTCAGCAATTGGTTCATTTCCAGTCTTGGATGTCGACTTTTTTCCAAACTAATTTTTTAATGCATTTCTAAATAATGTCAGCCATATTATTTATTTCAAAATTTCATTAAGTTCCTCTTAAATTTTTAATGTCATGTAATTTCCAATTTTGTATTTCATGAAACTTGCTAATTTGTATTTCATGGAAATTTGTTATATTTTTATTTCTCATGGAACTTATAATATTCCTTGCATATATAGTTCTCGCAAACTCTGGAGACCCACACATGGTAGATGCTCTGATGGAAGACCCACCGAAGGTCACAATAGAGGTAAAGGAACTGAAGATTGAACCAATGGATGAGCCTGACACAGATGACAGGAGCGATGCTGGTGAGCCGCCCGTCGATGCGTTAGGTAAATACAGACTTATGGCTCACCTATTTCTCTCTAGACAGATGACAGCGTCTGTGGCATGGCGGTAGTGAACGTGGTCCTTATGCAGGAGGTGCGGGTTCAATGCGAATATTTGTATGTATGTTGCTGCCAACTAGCTTAATCAGCCGTTCAATTAACTGCCTAGGCTTTGGATGAAATGGCCCGCAGAAGCCGCGGATGGATCATCCGTCCGGCCGTCCGGCGTCCCCAAATTGAAATAATAATAACTGCCTGGGCAGTTCACTAAACGCCGCCATTCAATTAACGGCCTGAATGGTGTTCAGCCATTTAATTAAACGGCTAGGCAAATAGCTTGGATCAATGCCGTTCACCTACTTGCCTTGCCATTTAATTAAACAGGTAGAAAAATAAGTTATTTATGTATAGTTATAAAATAAATAACCACGAAGGCTTAATGCGAGAGCTACGCTCCTTTCCGCTCCCGCATTAGCCTTCTAACCTAACCTAAATAAGTCGGATTGCGCAGCTATCACAATAAACCTATCCCTAATTTTCTGTGAATACACCTCTGTATGTAGATATGTATGTAATTTACTATCTAATTTCGAGGTAGTGCTCCATCTTACGATTGGCCTAAGCATTAGCCAGCCAGGTTGTCATTCAGGCCATTAATTGAATGGCCCCATTTAGGCAGTTAATTGGACGGCTGATTAAGCTATTTGGCGGCGACATATATGCAGAGTGGAAGATTTTAACCTTACTTGGATGGGAAGTTCTCTAAATACTGGAGAAAGTGAATTTTGCTCAAAGGAAACATTCCTTTCTTTCAAATAAATTTCGAAAATTCGCGCGTAAGTAGTAAGGCATCAATCGATAGTGTCAATCATAAGGATAAAATCTGTCTAACAAACATGGTAAATTAAATGAAAGGAAGTCCATAAAATCTTAACTTAGATGCACTGAGCGGGATTCGTACCCACGCCCCCTGCGTAGCAGTCCCGTTCACTACCGCCGCAGATGATTTTTCTCATGGGAGTGTCTGCCTTTAATATATAATTCAATACCACTTACAGACGATGACAATAAACCTGACTTGAACCAGGATTCAAACTCAAATGATGACTCAAAGCCGCTTTCATGCCTCAAACTGTCTACACCCTCGTCGGTTAAGAAATCTTTAAATACAAAAAGTAGGGGAGCAGCAAGCTTGGCGAGCCAAATGTTGAGGACCAAACAAAGTAAGTTACTTAAACCCCCGACTATTATTCTAGGTTGCGACGCAAACGCCCACCACGTTGTGTGGGGCAGCACCACTTGTAATAAAAAAGGTGAATTACTCTTAGATTTCCTTAGTTCAGCAGGTTTCGATGTTCTGAACGAGGGAAACATCCCAACATTCGTTACGAGAAACCGGAAAGAGGTGTTGGACATCACAATCGCCACCGACAGGATCAGCCAGCACATCTCAGAATGGAAAGTGGACGAAAGAGACTCGAAGTCGGATCACAGACGTCTTTCAGTCTGGGAGCCGAAATCGAGAAAACCATGACAAGAAACGCGAGGAAAACTGACTGAATGACATTTGAACAGCATATGAAGAAGTGGAATCCAGTAGAACGCCAAAGTATTTAAAAAAGAAATTAAAACTTTCCTTTTGCAAAAGACATATTACAGCATATCTGACTTTCTGGTTGATAGCATACAGTGAACATTTTCAATTGTTTAGTTATTAGATATATGACTGGATAACCTACCTACTTCTTGACTTATTACTTTTGCTACTTTTATGACAATATTATTTGACTATGTATATTGACATAATTGACATTTTTTATTGTACCTATTGTATTCATATCTTTAAATCATTGATCAAACTAATTGCAATTTGACATCAATATACATCTATTGAATTGTAACGTAAAGTCATAATGCTGACTATAGTAATAAATATAAGTAACTGAGCGATTCCATACGCACAATATTTGTACGCCACTATATGAGGCAAAACATGATTGGACTCATCAACACGATTTTCTGTAATGCATGCTATTGTATGTACACACATGTTTTGAGCAAATAAAATATATTATTATTATTATTATTATTATTATCAATAAAGGATATTAAGGATTTAGAAAAAGAAGCCAGTCGACTGGATGATACTCTCAGGGAGGCGTACCACAGAGCATGCCCACTCAAGGAGATAAAACCAGGAAAAGGCCAACCATGGTGGACAAGAGCACTAGAGAAGAAAAGGAAAAAGACCAGGCGAGCCCTCAGGACAGCACTCAGAAAGGGTGATGAGGAAAGCTGGCTCACGTACAGGAGAGAAAGAAACATTTTCAAAAAGGAATGCAGAAGAGAGAACAGAAGTGGCTGGAAAGCATTCTGCGAAGGTGTCGAGAAACACCCTGACGCAGCGAGACTAGCCAAAATGTTCCGAAAAACCAGCACCTGCAAATTAGGCAGCATTAAGCAAGGGGACGAACTCATATCGGACCCAAAAAGAATACTGGAAATAATGTTGGAAACACATTTTCCAGGTAGTGAGGAGTACGCAGGCAACGAAACAAGTGCCTACACAGAGAACCCGGAGGAAACCGAGGCAAAGACAATAATCACGAAAGAGCATCTGGTATGGAGCATTCGATCGTTCCAGCCGTACAAGGCAGCCGGGCCAGATGAAATCTTCCCGGGAATGCTCCAAAAAGCCATTAAATATATAGAAGACGACCTTCTGGAGCTATACAACAGCAGCATCAGAATGAAATACATTCCCAGAAAATGGAGAGAAGTGCGGGCGGTATTTATACCAAAACCCGGTAAAGAGACGTATCAAGAGGCCAAAGCCTTTAGATGCATAAGCCTCTCCTCATTTCTACTCAAAACCCTAGAGAAGATACTGGACAGACTAATAAGAGAACAAGTCGCCGCTAGCGGATCTCCGCTCCACCAGAACCAACATGCATACACGGAAGGCAAGTCCATCGAGACCGCCCTGCATAACTTGGTCAACAGGATACAGAGATCGATAAGCAACACAGAGTATGCACTAGGATGCTTCTTCGACGTTGAGGGCGCCTTCGACAAGGCGACCCCAGTCTCAATTGAGGAAACCTTAAACCGCGAAGGCATAAATAAAGATATATCAGGTTGGATAAGAAACATGCTGAACCAACGACTGATACAGGCTGAGTTAGCGGGAACAACACGCATAGTGATAGCAAGGAGAGGTTTTCCTCAAGGAGGATGCCTATCACCCCTACTATGGTGTCTGCTAATTGATGAATTAGTGAACAAGATAAACAGAATGCATATATACACACAGGTATACTCTGATGATGGTGTGCTTCTGATAACAGGAAAGGTCCTCAGTTTCATATGAAATATCATGAACAGGGGACTCAACAAAGCACTAGAATGGTGCAGGAGCAAAGGCCTAGACCTGAACCCGGATAAAACCAAACTAGTACTCTTCACGAGGAAAAGAAAACTAGGACGGTCTGAACCAGTAAGACTTGACGGTCACGATCTCGAAAAGGTAAAAGAGGTCAAATACCTGGGTGTGACACTGGACAGCAAACTGACATTCCAGACTCACATAAGCAACGCATGCTCGAAGGCCAAAATGGCTATGATGCAGTGTAAAAGAGCTATAGGAAGAACCTGGGGAATAAAACCGGCCATAGTACTGTGGATCTATAAGGCCATAATTATGCCGAGAATCCTGCACGGTGCCCTGGTATGGTGGCACAGAGCCAACATAGGAAGCAATAAAAAAGAACTAGACAAGGCCCAAAGAATGGCGGCACTAATGACCACGGGTGCAATGAGAACAACACCCACTGCCGCGCTAGAGATAATACTGGGACTAAACCCACTAGACCTAGAGGCAAAAAAGAAAGCAGTCGAACAATGGTTCAAACTAAGAAGCATTGGCCTCTGGACAGCAAACGCATTCGATGAAGGCCATGCCAAGATCAGTCAGGACTATGAAGACAAACTGTCAATGATTCTCTCAAACAATGACCTAATCAAGAAAGAGAGAACCTTTGACAAGAAATACAGAGTACATATAGGACAGAGAGACAACTGGAAGATAGATACAGACGGCACTGTCTGTTATACAGACGGCTCCAGAAAGGCAACAACGAAGCTCTCTGGCTCCGGGGCGCACATTAAATGCGATGACGGGACAGAGATAAACAGCTCAACAACATTGGGCAAGTATGCAAGTGTATTCCAAGCAGAAATCTTTGCCATCAAAGAGTGCGCGGAAATAACAAAAGATCTGAATGCCGGAAAGGTCACACTCTACAGCGATAGCCAAGCGGCGCTGAAGGCCCTAGGCAAGATAGAGACCACCTCGGCAATGGTAAAGGAATGCAAAAAGGCGCTGGAAAGTCTGGCCAGAACAACCGACGTGACGATTGCCTGGGTACCCGGACATGAGGGCAATATGGGCAACGAGGTAGCCGACGAGTTGGCCAGGAAAGGAGCTGATGAAAACCAAGTGGGCCCTGAACCCAGGCTGCCAATAGCCCACAAAATCAACAAGGGAGTCATCAGCCGGAGCATAGTGGCAGAAACCAATCGAAGATAGAAATCATCGCCTGTCATGAGACAGTCGAAGATTTTCATAAAAAGCTTAGACACAAAAAGAACAAGCCAACTGATGAAATTATCCAGGAAAAATATGAGGCTTGTCGTAGAAGTGATAACAGGCCACTGTCGATTGAACAGGCACCTGACACTAATAGGAGTGAAGACTGATCCCAAATGCCCAGAGTGCATGGATGCCGAGGAAACCAGCATCCACCTGCTGGCCGAATGTCCCATGTATTCGCTGAAAAGATGGGAAATCATGGGAACGGATAAACTAGATCTCGAAGACATTCCCAATCTGAGGGTGGAGCAGATTGTAAGTTTTTGCAAGGAAACAGGTAGGTTTGACGAAACGCCGTGATTGCCGGGCACCCCTATCCGTTACAGGATAAATAGGGGAAATGGGTGAAATGGCCCACACCGAAGGGCAGATCACCCGTCCGGTCGCGGCGTCCCCTGATGGCAGTAAGTAAGTAAGTAAACCCCCGACGCAAATCGACGTGGTTTTTTTTTTTTTTAACATTTCACACAACGCTATCTAGATCCATGGTAAGCATAACTTAACTAGCTTGTGTTATGGAATCTAGAATGCGGATAAACATACTTATAAACTTTTTTTTTTTGGTAAATACATACATATTATACATAGCAACACCCAGACCAATGCAAATATAAATATTCATGCATACAAATATTTGCACTGAGCGGGAATCGAACCCGCGCCACCTGCGCAGCAGCCGCGATCACTACCGCTACGCCACGGAGGCTGTCTTGAATCGCACCGATATTTTTTTTTAAACAGTTTTAGCAACCGTAATTACTAATATTCCGCTCTAACCCCTACAACTTATCCAAATTGATTGTGCTAGGAGTGGGTTCACGTCGGTAGTGTAATGGCCAGGATCGAACCCGAGACCTCTCGATCGTAAGGCCGACTCCTTAACCATTAAGCTACCGACGCTTGTAATATGACAAAGTGCTTTACTAGTTAAGGTTTTTTTTGTTCCAAGTGTTATAGTGTCGATAACACAAAATATTACTAGATATTCTTCTCCTTCATCGTAGCGTTAATCCCAGTCGCATCCGAAGCTTTTCAACTTGGAGTCTGGGTCCGCTTTTACCAGTCTTCACTGCGGATTTGGCTGAACTCCGATATTTTCTGTGAAGGGACATTTGCGACAAGCCATCTGACCTCCACAACCCAGGGATCCAACTACCCGTAACCAGTGCCATAGATGTTTGTATGAGAACCGGAACCGATGGCACGAATTGGCACATGGTGGGATGGTACCTTAGTAATTAAGAAGTCGGGAGGAGTACACGAGACGTCCCGGATTTAAGTCTTCGTCTTGAAAACTATCACAAAGACCCTTCAGGTGGATCGTGTGAAATAGTGTATAGCAGCCCCTCATACCATACATACCCTACCACATCCTTTAGCTTAGACTGTAGGAGTTAACAGGAATGTTAGTACATAATTTTAGTCACTAACACTCTCTGTAATATTGTCTGAACTTTACGCATAATATCACTCAACTCCAGTACTAGTACTCACATTTTTTTTTAACCAATGAATATTAAACACTATAATTACTACGATCACACAAACCGTCCGTTCGTCGTCCTTGCCCCGCTGGATTCCACCCCCGCCGGCCGTTTGCTCTCTCTCGCCGCTAGATGGCGTTACTAGTGAACAGTAATTCAAACGAGTTTTTAATTAGACGTAGTAGACTGACGTTTAATGTGTTGTCAGTTTATGATGAAACAAAAATAGGATTGTGACAAATAGAATGCTTATGACTATCCTATTAAAATCATTCGTTGATTCTTCTTTGATTCTGTCAAGAAAGTCATGACAATTGAGGGTGGCGCTGCCTTGCCATGAGTCAACGAGAACTAAATGCGTCACTATTACATTGAATATTATTATTATTATTCCTCTTTATTAACATTTTTAGTCTTATAAATTATATTTTTAAATACATATACACATATAAAAACATATATTTAAAAATATAAAAAATAGAGTCCCACCGGCATCGGGCACAGGGACCAAGCTACCGGTGGCTAGGGCTCCAGAGAAAGGAACCTCCTCACAATACGTGCCGTGTCGAGGAGTAACGCCTTATTATTATTATTATTATTTATTAGCAGGCAGGCAGTTGAGACAACTGTTAGTTGCCTGTATCCAGTTATCCATTGTTGGTTTTCTTATCAGTTATAAGTTTATCAAGTTTGTTTTTGAATTGGTTTGTGGATTTAGCATTTACAACATCTTCTGGCAATTTGTTCCAAGCCTCCACCACCCTGTTGCTCAAAAAGACCTTTCTTGGGTTGTTATTTGCTCTCGTCTTGGAGAGTTTGAAATTGTGGCCCCTTAAACGTGGGTTTTGTGTGGGTTGAAATATTTTCTCAAACGTCTGTATGTCGTAGTGGCCGTTCAGGATTTTAAATGTTTCTATTAAGTCTCCACGCTCTCTGCGTTCTTTAAGGGTAGTAAGTTTCAGTTTAGTTAGTCTCTCCTCATAAGACAAGTTTTTCAGTTGTTTGGGCAGCTTAGTAAATTTGCGTTGCTTTTTTTCCAGTAGGTCTATATCCTTCACAAAATACGGGCTCCACACCTGGAATGCGTACTCCAACAAGGGCCTGACATAGGTTTTATGAATTTTTAAAACCATTTGTGGAGTCAACACACCAAACGCTTTCCTTATGAGGTACACAAAGCTGTTGGCTCTCTTCACAATGTTCTCAATGTGATCAGCCCATTTGATATCCTCAGTGATTTTGATTCCTAAGTCTGTTTGTGTTTTGACCTCTTTTAGCTCAACATTGTGTAGATAATATTTATTCTTAGGGTTTTTTTGGCCTATGTGGAGGACGGTGCATTAGCCATTCCTTAGACCAGTTTGCTACCCTATTTAGATCTGATTGCAGGCGATCAAAATCAACTAGAGGGTTTGCAAAGATCTTCGTGTCGTCTGCAAATATGCTTACGTGTGATTCGAGACAGCGTGGTAAGTCAAAAGAGAATATAATGTAGAGCACAGGACCCTGCACAGATCCCTGGGGGACACCACTGTTGATTAGTCTTTGCTTGGATAACGTATCTCCAACTCTAACACAAAAAGTTCTTTGGCGCAGGAATGCTTCAATCCATTTTAGAAGTTTGCCGCGAATTCCGACACAATCCAGCTTGTGCAAAAGACGGGTAGTTGGAACTTTGTCGAATGCTTTCTCGTAATCAAGGTAAATGACGTCAACGGGGTTGCTGTCATTATAGCTCTCTGTCCAGGAGTCCAGGCAAGATAACAGGTTGGATACCGTAGAGCGACGTGGGCAAAAACCGTGCTGATGGTCGCTTATCACCTTGTTCTGAGATAGAAAGTCCCGGATGTGCTTAACTATAATTTTTTCCATCACCTTACATATTACGCTCGTCAGGCTAATAGGTCTGTAGTTCGCAGGTTCTAGCTTATCGCCTTTTTTAAAGATTGGAGTTACAGTCGCTGTTTTCCATGGTTCAGGTAGTATTCCTATGTCATATGAAGCCCGCATCAACTCCGCAAGGGTGTCAGCAATATCACATTTTTGTAACAGTATAGCTGGGATTTCATCAGGACCAGGTGAGGAATCAGTTTTTTTTCCTTAATTGCCTTTTGTACCTTCTGTTTGGTGAATTCGATCTCTGTTATTGAATCCTTCGCCCGCAGGTTGGGGTCTAAATAAGGCAGGGGTCCGTCGGGTTCCTTTTGAAAAACACTTTCAAACTGGTCTGCAAAGGTTTCTGCGACACTCTCGCTACTTGTAACAATTTGTCCTAGTTTGTTGCGAAGTACAGTTGGGATGCTCACTCTCGATGTTATCTGTTTCCTGATATATGAGTGAAACTTTTTTGGTCCACATTCGAGTAAGTTTGTTTCATATTTAACTCGCCGGTTTCGACAGATGTTTATCAATCTGTTGTTCAGCTTTCTATACTCCTTATATATGCTGTCCAGTCCAGTAAGTATGTACCTGTCCCATAAAGCTTGTTAATCTCTGATCATTATCTTGATTTCTTTCTCGACCCATGGCTTTTTTGAGGTGAAAGGACTTAGCTTTATTTGAGGAACATATAATTTTCTAGCTTCTTGAAATGTGTCTATTAAGATGTCATACTTCTTCTCTACATTTTGAATTGTAGTACTCTGGGGTGTCGTTGTTGTTAGTTTTTCAATCATTTTTTCAAAGTCTGCTTTGTTATAGTTCCATTTTAGGTTTGTATTTTTCGGGGTATGGTTATTTACCTCCAGCTGCATTGTTAGGATTATACAGGTGTGGTCGCTTTTTCCTATTCCAGCTTGGTATTCAACTTTTGCTACAAGTGTTTCATCATTTGTTAGGACAAGATCCAGAAAGGAAGCCCTGTCGAAACCTAGTATGCTTTGTCACTAATTGCTGGAGATTGCTATCCGAGTACCATTGTAAAAAATTGGTTTCTCTCGGGTTAAGGTAGCCACAATTTTCTAAAGGCCATTTCACACCTCGAAGATTAAAATCTCCCATTATAATCGTAGTAGTAGACTCTGATGCAGTTGTAATTTGTTGTAGCAGTAAGTTATCTTGGTCTTGAGTAGATTCTTGCCCTCTGTATAAACCGCATAGCGAAAACCTGCAGATACCAGGATCTGTATGTCTATCCAAAGCGATTCGGTTGCATCATGTTTCATGTTTAAGTTGGTATTCAATTTTGTTGTCAGACCTGCATTTTTTGCTGCATAAATAGCCACTCCTCCACTACGTCTACTGAAGCGATCATCTCTGTAAATATCATATACAGCTGGGCTATTTTGTGGACCACCGGGTTGGGAACTTAGTTTTTTTTTGGTATGGAAGCCGATACAATTTTCGGCTGACCCTGCACTTACTTAATGTTAAGGCCTTTTTCACCAGCTTTTGTGCGGTTATCAAGTTCTTCACGCAAGTACTTTAGATATTCTCTTTGTAGGGGGGTCAGATCAGACTTAATGTTCCTAGGATCGGACAACTCAATCTTGTGTTTAAGTACTTCAATTGCATCAGTCTTGCTTTTGAGAATAACTTTTAGTGGGCGGGGCACAGTGTTTTTAGCCTTGACCAAGCCCCGACGGAAGGTCTTAATGCTTCTGCAGTCTACATTTTTGGTTATATTTCCTATAATCCTGGCACTTTCCTCTTTATCATGTTCCTTGCGCTGGACTGGTTCATCAGATGTTGACTCCGGTACATCATATATAATGATGTTGGTGCTGCGGTTAGCTCGGTCCACCATTTCCTGTATAGCTGTCTCCGAGGAAAGCATATTTTGACGCACACGTAATTGTTTGACTTCTTCAGTCAAGTCATCGAGCTTCTTCATGATAGTAGGAAGCTGCGTCATCATGCGCCTACAATCGCCACAGAGAAAGGTCATGGCGCGTGCAACGGTCTTTAGTTCAAGTACACGAATTTCTGTAGGTGACGATCCATGACAATCCCCACACAACAGAATTTTGCAACAATCACAAGTTGCAGATGTTTTTTTATCGCTGCATTTTTTATTGCACTTTGAGCATTTGTCAGGGGTAGGTGTTATGGGGGGCATTTTCGTAGTTTTATCACCGAGATTATATGAATTTTCCGTTAAAGTTCACTCTTTTTTATTTTTATTTTTTTTTTATTTGAGGGTAGTTTTAAGTCACTTTGCTTGCTGAGATTTTAATTTGCTTTTTTACTAATTATTAGGTTTTATTTTGGCGAGATAACACTTTCACAGGTAAAACACACTGTAATTTACACTGTTAGACACTTTTCATTTGTTTTTCACTACTTGTACTATATTTTTATGATTTTATACACAGGATCAGATTTACGCGATTTGACAGATTTGACAGCAAAGTGACATTAGCTGCTGTCAATTCACTTCGTCTAATCAAAAATATCGACTTTAATGTTGGTGTACAATAACGAATTTTCTATCTGTTTATCTATCAATTTTTTTAAGGTTTCGCCGAAAAGCTGAAACAGAAAGCAAGATGGCCAGCTGGCCGAGTCCAACGACCTGCCTCGGCAGCAACGGGATCATGGGAGCCACCTGTCAAAAATGGTATGCCTAGTTTGACCACTTGCCATAAACATCTGATAGCTAATCCCGGTTGTAAAGCTTGTAGTTTGAATACCAGCTGTGTAATTTTTTATAGTTAAAATAAATTATTTAGCTGAACTTATTAAAATTAGAATAGTAAAAGAATGAAGACATTTGCGTCGGTTCTTATTTTATTGTTATTATTTATTTTTAATCATTCACTCAACCTATTATAGTAAATGAGTTGACTATTAAATATTATGACGTCACAAATAAATTTTTCATACAGTTTTCCTTTTATATTACCGTTTTGACGTTTAGTAAAAAGTAACTAATTTGACTAGTCAGTCAAATACCCAATTCTATAGGCAGTCAGCGTCGAACACAGCGCTGGGATAACCTTCTCTATGATTGTCATTGGTCGATCTCCAGTGACGTTACACAGTCCGACTAATTACATTTTCTATCTGCTTAGCCCACTGTCCTGCCCCATGCTTTTTTCATCTTGACTTCAATGGAAGCAACTCGAAGTCCTTGCGCGTGCCTTGGAGTCCAACAATCCACTCTATTTGAATTAATATTTTAAGCATTTTTCATGCTTAATATTCTAATCGCCTAAAAGACAGATATAGATGGAGAAATTTGAATTGGTTAGGTTAAAGTCTCGTGAGGCCAAAGATCGCGGTTTCTATCCCCGCCTAGACCAATTAATTTTTTTTTCTCTTTAAATCAATCCACTCTATTACCTTGAAGTATCACTTACTCTATTCGTAATAAGCGTTAGTGAGTAATAAGTCAACCTGCCGATCGAGAGATCTGGGATTCGAAACCAGCCCCTCTAGACAAGTGGCAATTTTTTGTATGGGATTTGACAGTCGTTAACGCATGTCCAATTCGTCAAATCCCATACATTTGCCATTCTATTTCATCAATCGCCGGCAAACGAATTGTCACATGTCTCGAGGAGCTGGCCATTATACCACCAAACCGATGCTAATCCACTCCTAACACAAGCAATTTAGCTTAACCGATACAGTTTTTCATATTGCTTTTTTTTTCAGAACTACAAATGTCGAAACTGCAACAACAAATGCGTGAAAAAGACCCCAGCTATAAGAGAGAGACAAATATACTTACAATAGTTGAATTCTCATATGTGTGCCCGTTCAAATGTAGACACAACCACTTATTGTGCTACTACTGTGGAGAATTATTCTCAGATCCTATCGTACTCCGAGAACATACCCTAAAAAGTCACCACCCAAAGAAATTCAAAGTAACAGAACATAGAAGCATGATAAAAATCGACTTAACAAGAATCGATTGTCGATTGTGCACAATTAAAATCGATAATTTAGACGAGTTTCGTAGTCACGTCACTAGTGTGCACGGCAAGAAGTATTATTTTGACTGTAAGGATTCAGTATTGCCATTTAAATTGACTAGGGATGAGCTCAAATGTGCGATGTGCGATGTACTGTTTCCGTATTTCCATGCTTTGAACAAACATATGAATGAACATTTTAGTAATTATGTTTGTGAGACTTGTGGATTAGGTGAGTTATTCTTTTTTATAATAGAAATCGATTTAGTTCCAGCTACACTACGCGATTTCATCCGCATGAACTTAAAAGGGTCTACACACCAAAGGAGCATTACTAAGTTAATTCAATTAATTAAATTACCAAGAAAAATGTTTCTTGGTAAGAGATGTAAATGTAGAGCACCGATGTAAGGTGTGCGCTTCCCCTCTCTATTTTCTTCTTTTAACGCGCGCAAAATCTCCATGGGGTATCCACCGGAGGCAGCGGGGGTTTTCTCGGATAGGAACCGACTAAAACCTCACGCTTTCTGTGGGTCGTAGGTTGCCAGAGGTGTGATTGTCTGAGATATATCTCTCCGGCCGACCCAGGGCTCTCTCGAGCTAGCCTTTTTCAAGTGTGCGGAGCACATTGTGCCCATCTAGGCCTCGGAGGCCCCTTCAGATCTGAATTCAAATTTTTTACGTTAACTCTTAAACTTTCACTAAAGTAAAAAGTGTAGCCTTTAAATCATCAGTATCAGTATAAAATTTCTTTAAAAGTCGTCGAGGCCCTTGAGATTAGGTACCCGAAACAATTATATTTTTTTACTTTATCTGAAGGGATACACACTCTTGAGGCTGGCAGTCAGACTAAAGTCATTCCCCGCTTGAAGACTACATCGGGACAAGTATGTTGGACCTATGTCACGAGACAAAGAGCCCCTGGCGCGCGCGGATAGTCTTGTAATAATTTATGCTTGGTGAATTTGAGCTCGTTCACCGCCATAGCACCGCTTGCTATCCCCAAAAGACACACAAGAAATGTGTACTGCGCGTATAGAGTTCATTTTGAGCACATTTTAGGTCCAAGAAATATGTTCCGGTATGTTTTATATTCAAGATTGAATTTATTATCCTTATTCTATCATGCATCATATCGATACTACAATCGGTAAGGAACTCCAAAAGGCAGAGAATCTTTAAGTATTCTTTCTCCATTACCAGGGTTCGTGGATCACGCTCGCTTCATGATGCATCAGCAGCGGCATGAAGAAGGGGAATTCCCTTGTGCCACCTGCGGCAAAGTGTTCAAGGTAATTGTTTTATACATATCGGCAAACTTCGTGAACAAACAAGACTTCGAATCTGCTAATTGTTCATGCCTCTCATACCACTGACGCTCTGTCATCTGTATAAGAATTATGTAGTATAGATATTAATATCGTCCTTTACTTCCTAGGCCCAATATAATCGAGATCTCCACGTAGACAGAGTCCATAGGAAGAAGGGACGAGTGTACTGTCCCAAATGTGACGTTAAGCTTATGTCCTACCCGCAGAAGCTGAAACATTTAGTTGAGGTATATATCTATATAACTACAGTATTACTATCTATAAGCCTACAAGTAGTTCGACTTCTTTACGTATATTATTCAAGTTCATGGTTTTCACAGCAAAGAGTACTTTAATTTTGGAGTGCCTACTCCATCATCAGAATAGCTCCATGGTGCCATATATGTATATGTCAACTGACTCAATCAGCCGTTCAATTAACTGCGTAGGCTTAGCAGCCTGAATGGTATTCAGCCATTTGATTAAACGGCTCGGTAAGTAGCTTGGATCGAAGACGTTTAATTACTTACCCAGCCATTTAATTAAATGGCTATGAAAATGGATTTTTGTGCCAAACTATCAGCGCCAATATGGCGATTTTCAATTGGAGACAAAATATGGGTACCGATCACTAGTCCAGCGAGTACTGTTACAGGTCAGTAACCGTTGTACGGCGCCTTGCGCGGCGAGACGGGCGAGTACCGAGCGCACAACCGTCAGATGTGGTCAGTCAACCAACGCTCATCGTGCTATCTCGCTCGCTCTCGCCTCACGATCTTTCTTTCTCTTTCTTTACCTCGTCCCGCGCCATGTCGTTCGTAGTTAGGGCGCGCTTGTAAGATCTTTTTTCATGACGCACATATCTATCGACAACATGATCAATTTTTTTTTAAAGGAATATTAGCAACCGAAATCATTGAAATTGCTAATATTCCCTCTAACCCCTCCAACTAAGCTAAATTGCTTGTGCTAGGAGTGGGTTTACGTCGGTAGTGTACTGGCCAGGATTCGAACCCGGAACCTCTCGATCGTAAGGTCGACTCCTTAACCAATAAGCTACCGACGCTTTTAAACTCTTTATTTAAACAGCAACATAAGCTCATACTTAGGGTTAATCACTATGACAGTAGATGAAACTCCTGAATTGGGTATTTGACTGACTAGTCAAATTAGTTACTTTTTACTTAACGTCAAAACGGTAAGTTGTAAGGAAAATTGTATGATAAATTTATTTGTGACGTCATAATAAAATAAGAATAAGACGTCATAATACAATAAGGTGAATGATTAAAAATAAAATATGAACCGACGCAACTGTTATCACTTTTTTACCATTCTTAATTTAATATGTTCAGCTAAATATTAGCCTTATGAAATTGCCTGTATTAAATTTTGTTTTTATTGGCCGCTTGATAAATTAAATTCGATCTACAAAAACAGTAATTCTTAAATGCTATCCATTTTGATGATAAATTTCGTATTACTTTTTTACAGCTGTCACTTTTCAAAAATGTAATAAAAGTTGCTGTAAGCTTTATGTTGTCTCATTCATACACAAAACAAAACATAAAATTTGGATTTGTCATACTTAAAAAAAATTCAAAAAATTTAGTACTGTAAATTGGGTTTCCTCCAATTTCTTAAATAAAACGGCAATTACATATGTAACGACCTATTATATATTCTTTTAACAATAGGAAAACACCTAATTATGTATCCTTACAGATATAGAGATAAATGAAGGGCTGTCCTCCCTGCCACCCCGGAGGGAAGTCTTACGGACTGAATTTAGACAGTAAAATATTTCGACATGTAGCGAACTTCGGAAACACACAGATCGACAAGTCATTGCTTCGACAGACAACTATTGGACAACACACACCTTCGAGTTACCACTACTTCGACTGACGATTATTCGACAGACAATACTTAGACAAGTCACATCTTCGAATGACCACTACTTCGACAGATTTTTTATCATTCTCATATTACTGGAGCGAAGCGCAGCGGAGCTCCCGCCTTAGCCTTCTAACCTAACCTATCCGAGTCGGGGTGTTAGCCATATTGAAGTAATTTGAGGCATAAAAACCAAAGAAAAAAAAACAGTTACAATTCAACGAAAGACTACAAAAAAAAATCTGTCGAAGTAATGGTCATTCGAAGATATGTCTCTAAGTATTGCCTGTCGAATAATCGTCTGTCGAAGTAGTGGTAATTCGAAGGTGTGTGTTGTCTAATAATCGTCTGTCGAAGCAATGACTTGTCGATCTATGCGTTTTCGAAGTTCGCTACATGTCGAAGTATTGTACTGTCTAAATTCAGTCCGTAAGTGCGGAGGGAAATAGGTGTGAGTAAATAGTAAGAATACATTCCTTACAGGTGCATGGAGAGGAGCCATTAAGTTTCCCATGCGATTTGTGTGAGAGGGTGTTCGACTCCCGGCGAATACTAACCATACACAAGCGGAAGGAACATCTTAAAGACTATAGGTATGTATACAATTAAGTGTCGGTAGCTTAGTGGTAGAGTCGGCCTTACGATCGAGAAGTCCGAGGTTCGAATCCTGGCCATTACACTACCGACGTGAACCCACTCCTAGCAGCCCCCTTGGAGGAGTTAGAGGGAACATTCCAAAATTTCGCCTGGACCGATTAAATTTTTTCTCCTTTATTCGAATAAAAATTGTCATTTTGTTACAATATTAATTCTTAAGAATTAAGTATTAAAATTTAACTTTTTAAACCTTTTTTTTTTAGATACGAATGCCAATGTTGTGGCCAAAAGTTCTTCACGAGATTTGCCCTCAACAATCATATGCCCACCCACACAGGAGAGAGGAACTTCAAATGTAAAGTCTGCGATAAGTCCTACCCCAGACTTAAGACTCTAAAAGACCATATGAGGATCCATACAAACGACCGAAGGTACCGATGTCATGTGTGTGGTCAGGCCTTTATACAGAACTGCAGTCTGAAAGGGCATATGAAGAGTCAACATCCAGAGTACGGATAAAGTGTAGAAATTCGTTTTTATCTCACCTATTTTACCCCCTAGTAGTCGAACTCACCCAAAAATATCTCACCTGAATAAAACTCACCCAAATACAACTCACCCAAAAATCTGCTGACCCGCGTATACTCGTGAGAGTTCAAGGCGGCGGCGCAGCAGAGGAGGACCAAGACACCGTCACTAGTAGAAGCTGTACAATCCGACTTGGATAGGTTAGGTTAGAAGGCTAATGCGGGAGCTTCGCTCGTAGTTATTTTTTTATGACCATGCAGAATAAATCCATTTTTATAGCAATATGATAAGTTGCAAGAATTAGAACTTTTGGGTGAGATATTTTTGGGTGAGTTCGACTACACCTATTTTACCCCCTTAGCAGTGAAATTTCCAAAAAATATTTCTATAATCCATTTGTTGAGGTACTTAACTAAACTTAAACAATCTTGATGTGATTTTTTACCCGACTGCTAAGAAGGGTTATGTTTTTCGCGCGTATCTTGTATGTATGTTTGTAATATTCTTTATTACCTCATATCTTCTGAACCACCGTACGGATTTCAATGATTCATGGTTCATATGCAAGGTATTTTTTGCCAAAGTGTTTTCAATCAAATTTATCAAGTGGGATATCAACATGAAGGCAATTATAAGACCAATAAGACGATTTAAAAAAAAATTCATCACTAAAAAGTATAAAATAAAATGAATTAGTATAATAAAAATACCGACTGATGCTGAAAAGATCGAAACAAGCTTTATAGCAGGCGGTACCCATTTGAAAATCTCAAACCAGATGAAAATTAATGGGTACCGTCTGCTATAAAGCATTAGTAGGGTATTTTATTTTTAATAACTTTTACCAGCGGCTCCGCCCGCGTGGATGTCGGTTATCGCGACCAAATATAGCCTATGTCCTTTCTCAAGGTCTAATCTACACCTATTCCAAATTTCATCAAAATTGGTTCAGTGGTTTAGGCGTGAAAGCGTAACATACAGACAGACAGACAGAGTTACTTTCGCATTTATAATATACTAGCTGACCCGGCGAACTTCGTACCGCCAATATTATTCCGCCTGCGTGACGTCAGATCCCATTCCCGCTGCACCCTCTACTATATTAAACATGTATTATACATATAAACCTTCCTCTTGAATCACTCTATCTACTGAAAAAAACCGCATCAAATCCGTTGCGTAGTTTTAAAGATTTAAGCATACAAAGGGATATAGGGACAGAGAAAGCGACTTTGTTTTATACTATGTTGTGAAGTATGGATTTTAACATGTCTTATTTAAAAACACAGATTATAAATGTTACTTTTTCTGTTTAGAAAGGATACAGGGATACAGCACCATTAGTCAGTTAGTCAATATAGTTCATTTGTTTAATATGTGGTTTAATAAAAAAATGCTACAAGATTTTTTACTTTCAGTTAAGTATCTAACCGAATGTAGAATAGCTTTATGTATAGAATATTTGGACAACTACATTTTCCATCGGCACAAAATGGAACTTGGCAACGCGTCATTATCAGGGGGATCTAAAGCCGTAATTAGCTCTAAGTTTCCATCGACTCCTCCTTTCCAATCTCATATTTTAGGGCGCAGTTGATCCCTTAGCCACATCTGTACTTGACGGTATACTCTGTAAGCGTGATATTTCGCTGACCCTTTGGTAGGAGGGACGGAAGAAAGATCTGGTTTGGACTTATCGTGTTGGGTAGCAATTGAAACCCAAAATTTATAAAATAAATAAATTTTTACCCTTCAATTTAGCGACCCAGCTTTTATACCCACTATTTTTGATATTAGTCATACTAAAACTCCGATGGTTAGGAATTTAACTAAAGGTAAACAATATTGATGTGACATATTGAATAACAATTTCACTTCTAATTTTCAACAGTTTGTTTATATTTACCTGACCGGTTTCGCACACGGCATTATCAAAGGTTGTAACTATTATTACACTATTAAATTTCTAAACTCTCATTTTTATTAACATAGTTTAAATAACTTTTACACATACATACATATAATCACGCTTTTATCCCCGGAGGGTTAGGCAGAGGAGAATTAACACCCACATTTCACCAATCTGTATTCGGTCCCACGTAATAAGGGGTGGACCTATTGCCGTATTCCGGGCACTATTGTTGACTCGAGTCAAGCATCTGAGACTGAGTCTGGGCTGTACATATCTGTCTGATGTTAAAGTTAATCAGCCCTATCCCTTAGTCGCCTTGTACGACACCACATGAGAAGAGAAGGGGTGGCCCAAATTCTACTCTGCCGGGAACCACGCGGCTTTTAAGGAAATTTAAATATTATTTTACCCAAATACTGGGGGAAAAGTAGAACCTGGTACATTTTTTTAAAAACTACCTACAAACAAAAAGTAATTTTAGTATTTAGAAATAATAGTGTAATAATAGTTATAACCTTTAATAATGCAGTGAGGTGAAACCGGTCAGGTTAAAAATAAAAATAAACTGTGGAAAAGTACAAGTGAAATAGTTATTCAATATATGTAGTAGATTCTGTAGATTCTACCAAGTGCGATCAATCTCCAGTATTAACAATATTGATGTGACTTTACTCAAACACATTAAACAAATAAACCACTGCTTAAACTAGTTGTTTGATTTCGTTTTTAGTCGCGTTTCATTTTTAAGCAATGTTTTTTTTAATGAAAACATATTAATTTACAGAGCTTTTCAATAAAAAAATGGAAAAACACACATCAAGATTGTTTATCTTTAGTTATGTATCTAATTAAATGGACTATGGGCTAATATTTAAGTCGCAAGTAAGACACAAGTATTATATTTATTGTTTTATATAACGCTAGTTATTAAGAATATTTGTATTGTAAATACATTGAAATAAATACAATAGAATAAATAATGGGTTTTATTCAACTGTTCCATATTCGAAGGTCGCGGGGTTCGATTCCTATGTCAGTTATCAAGACATTGATGTCGAAAACACGATTATTTGACATTAGAAGAACATCGTGTGTATTCATATTACAAGCAGTTTCAAACTGATTGGTTCACGGAAACAAATATTGGATTGGCTTCGTAGCAAGTCCGAATGGATCACTCAGGTTTAATGAACGTGGCAATATCATTTTGGATATATACAGTGGTGGTCACATAATTAAAGACACCCTTTATGTTGAACACATACATCAAAATAAATGATGTTTAGATACCCAAGATATGAATAAATTCTGTTCTTATTATTATTCTACATAAATTGATGTCGTATTTTTAAAATGAGAATAGTATAAAAGGTAAATAAGCAATAGTTTAGTCTTAATTCCTTTTTCAAATGTAACACAAACCTTTTCGATGCATTTGCCGCTGGCCATTTAATTAAAGACAGTAGGTATTCCGTTTTCTAAATTTAAAATAAAAATAAAAGGAGCTTTTAATTTTTTTCCATTTTGCCGCGAATTACTGTGACACGCAAAAAATAGCTCAGTTTAAAGCTGGCTTTAAGTTTTATTGTAGAATTTAAATGTTAATTTGTATTTGAATTATAATTATCAATAACTTTATGTAACAATAACATTATAATTACAACAAATTAATATAAACACATAACTAACAGTAGGTATTTGATCCGGAGGATCAAGTTATGTCTACGTCCCCTCGCCCAAACGTGCCCATCAGGCTGGCAGCGTTTCCTCTTTGTATGGCCAGGGAAATATTCTGCACTAAATATTGGCCCGACCGCGAATCTGCACCCTCCCTCCGCAGACGGCATCCCAAATCAGCCAAGAATCTCTTGGCTTCGAGGCCCCATGGACCCGCCGTCTCCACCGCGAACGGCACGAAATCGTACCCTGCGGACTCCAAGGTGGCGTACTTACTGTGTTTGACCAACGCAGCCGACTCGGCCCCCGCACCAGCCGCCCTCTGGGTAGCCGCGAGGTGGCACGACGCGAAGGTGCAGACACACGTGGCGTCCCAAACCAGGCAGCGACCCCTCCTCCACGGGACTAGGGTCAGTCCGTCCGGCCGCTTCCCGTCGGTGCGCGAAAGGCCAGGGGGCTCCAAAACGCAGGGTATGCCCGCGGAAACCAGTGCTCTTCTTATGATCTCGTTTATGGCATGGTGCCGGGGTCTTCGTCCGGCACTTCGGGTGCAACTGAGACCATGCAAACCGTTTGCCTCCACCTTTGCACCGCAAACACAAGTGTGGGGCTCGCACACGGTGCAACCAAGTCGGAGTCCGGCTGCCACCCTAAGGGAAACATCGTCTAGCAGCGTGCCCAGATTAGGGGATGGTAGGGCATGCAGCCAGGCACCTGACTCCGGCTCAGAGGAGGCATTGAGACGCGCCAACTCGACTCCCGACGCACCGTCGCGTAGATGAGCGAGAATGCATGCCCCGGACGCGTTATCCCAGCCCCTCTGCAAATCTGGTCTCACTGGCGGAATAGACTCCGGATACAACCCGGTCCAGGCCTCACGGGCTTCCCTGAAATAAGGAATGCCAATGTCAGCACCCACAAGCGACAGCAAGCGGCCAACCAACTGCGAGGCACCATGGGAAGAAGCCAGAAAGGCGATCGGGCCACACTCCCGCAAACGGCGCACTCCCAGTCCACCGAATCGGATTGGCAGGCTGGCCTGGCACCACTGCCGCTCGTTAAGTTCGACATTGAGTATCTCCTCGACGATGTGCCTAAGTGTTTCGTCAAAACGGAGGACCTCGTCCGGGAACTCCCACGTCGGTGTTGTCCGTATGAAATACGTCAGCTTAGGCATCCCGAAGCAGGATCTCAACAACGACAAGGAGACGTGAGCCGGGAGGCAGCGAAAGTGCTCCGCCAGTGATGCCAGGACCCGCGTCCGGGCGGTCAAATCCTCCGGCATACCCTCCGGGAAAAGCGGCGAGCCCAGGAGGCAAAGCGTGTCCCGGTCCATAATTCTGAGTCCGGGAATAAGGGATATGAAATTCGCGCTCACCCCCTCCGGCACCGGGCCACAGGGGTAAAGCTCGCACTTTGCAGAGTTAATCTCCAGGCCCAAAGCCTTCAAGGCAGGGAAAAGCGTTTCTATATCCTGCAGCAAGACGTCGGGACTGCCTCCGATGGTTCCATCATCTACCATACCAGTACCATACATTGAGGGGGCTTTGTATGGCCTGTATGGCCTTATGAATGGCCATGCTAAAAATTAATGGGCCCAAGGGATCCCCCTGTTGCGCCCCAACCTGTGACCATATCGTCTCGCCGTCGTATGAAAGAAGGCTGCGCGAAGCGTAGCATTGGCGTAGGAAGGGGAAAATTGACGGCGTCAGCTCTCTCACCTCCGCCAACATTGCTCCCCTATCAATGCTATTGAAAGCGTTACGTATGTCCACCTTCAACAGAACGTCGCCGCTTCCCTCACGCGCAACAAAAGCCCGCGCTGCGTGGATAGCCGCCTCGCAGCCCAGTGGTGTGCCAAAGCCCAGCTGATGGGGTTGCAGATAGGGCGTTACTACGCCCCGGACCACCCTGCAACAAAGCTTTGCCACTAATCTCCGGAGGGTACTACCCACAGCAATGGGCCTAATACCACCGTCCCTTTTTTGGAGGGCAAAAAGGGAACCCCCGTACAGATGTGGACAGACCGCGTCGCTCAAGTTCCCTTTCAAAAGGAAATTGCAGAGGCGGGTGAGGGATTCCAGAAGATTTCGGCCGTTATCTCCAGCTGACGGGGAGGTCAATTCCCTGAGGTGTTCGGGGCGCAATCCGTCCATACCTGCCGCCGATCCACGAGGAAAAGAGCTAATTGCCTCAGACACGTCCCCGACGCTGACCTCCAGACACGGCGAGGAATCCTCATCCGGCATCGGCGGAACAATTGTTGGATAGGTGGGCGCGGGATGTTTGTCCCTCAGGGACGCGAGGGTGTCAGCCCCACGAGGGGCGAATGAGCAGTCCGAGGTGAGAAGACGCGATGCCCCCCGAAGGTCCCCCTCGTAGACTTTAGTCTGAACCGACTTATAAAAAGACGGTGACGGTTGCGGCAAAGGATCTGTAGGGTAGGGCAACTGGGCGCTCCTTGTTATATTTTCCTTTACCCTCGATGTGAGTGAGCGACCATCTCCCGTCCCCGGCAGTCTCAAGGCCGAGAATGCAAAGGACAACAAGGAAGTCCATTCGGGGGCCCGATTGGAGCTAAGACATCGCTCGATCAAAAACGTCAACCTTCCAGCCGCTAAATGTCTCGCCCCCTTCGGCACGTGCCTAAGCACCCGAATCCTAGATTTAAGAGTGGGCAAGTCCCCCAGGCCAAGCTCGGCCTGTGAAGTCGCCGGTGCCCCGCCCGGCAGAGACACGGGATCCCCGTGCGCCGTATCACCTCCGAACTCCAACGCCCGCCCCATCAAGGGCACCCCGACGCCCTTGTGCATTCTACCAATGTGAACCCTAAGCCCGTGGGGAAGAGCAAAAAGCCTTGCCGAGCCCGGGCAGTGTGGGCAAGGGGAGCGCGTGGGGCTCGCCATGGCAACGGAAAAAAAAAAACAAAGAAACAAAAAATAATTAAATAACAATGTCACAACATGCAAGTATTAAATTAAATTCTTACTATCATAAAAAGGTCCGTAAATGAAGAGTCATCATGGCATATAAAAATTACAACGAAAGGAACACAATTACAACATACAATCTATAATGTACCCCAATTAATTACGCTTGCCTTGCCCCACGCCAATACCCCCAAGTATAAATACAGACAGTCATGTAAACAATCATTATTACTACTAACAAAATCAAAATGATATAAATCATGATAATAAAATAAATAAATTGATTGATTATTTGATTACCATTTCTTATTACGAAATAAATGAAAAAATAATTATATAATAAATTAAAGAATAAAATAATTAATGAAATGAAATTAATTGAATCAAAATGTCAGATTGAATAATAAAATACATCGATTGATTACCGTACCAAAACAATGAAATATACATTGTTGCGTATTATGTGTATGTTGTTATCTTCAACTTATTATTTTTCCACAATAGCGAGCACTGCTGTATTATTTTTGTCACCTTATACCACGTTTTCACAGAATAATATGTATAATAAAATTTCAAAAAGTGCTTGAGAGACTCAGAATCGAACGCAGGGACGTTGCGCAGCAGTCGAAGAGTCTCACGGCTCCGCCACCTTTACATTACAACGTGAACTTGAAATAGAAGGCTTGTTTTGACGGATGCTATTTACTGTCGTTTCTGTGAGTCATTGTGCAAAAATGTTAAGAATTTTTTCTAAGGACACCGCACCACACTGAAAGTTGCTATAATTTACTTCTTGAAATGCATTGTTGTTTCTTAAAATCCAATTATTATGCACACTGAGTGTATTTATGACGGTACATTATGATTATATAGTAGATCTGTTTATAGAATAGACGCAGTCGATCAAACTGATTTCAGCGGTACAGTTGATCACGCACTTTTCTGATAGTCTTTTTTGTCACTTTCAATATGGTTTCTGTTTGGATAACGATTTCACTTGGTGTTTTCTTCTTATTATACACTTTCACGATAGTTTCAACGATATTTGGTCGTTAATTTTATTTTAAATAATATTTTATAACAGAGCAGATGTGTACGTGACGGCAGCGCCATCTATTCTCGGAAATATACTCGTAGTATGAGAAAAAGCAAAAGTTGCGATCCTTCTACAAGAAAGATAATTTTCAATTTTCATGACAAAGGTTGGTCGTACAGGAAAGTTGCAGATCACTTGCGATGCTCTAAAGATATGGTTATGAACGCTATCCGGCATTATAATAAGTTTAATACTACGGAAAACGTGCCTAGGAAATCTAGACCGAGAAAAACAACCCCGCGAGATGACTCAAGAATAGCATTGTTGGCTAAAAAAGACCCTTTCAAAGGCTCAGAAGTTATTCGCTTAGAAGTATTTGGTGCAGGAGGGTCTAGAGGAGTGTCTGCAAGAACGGTTAGAAGGCGATTATGTGAGACAGACTTATTTGGAAGAGTTTCTCGTAAGGTCCCACTTTTGAAGAAAGAAAATATCAGAGCTAGATTACAATTTGCCAAAAAATATGCACATTGGACAGAACGACAGTGGAAAAATGTGCTTTTTTTCCGACGAAACGAAAATTGATATGGTTAATTCTGATGGAAAAGTTTACGTGAGACGTCCTCCAAAAAAAGAAATGGACCCAAAATACAAAGAAAATAGCCAAACATGGAGGCGGTAATATTAAAGTTTGGGGATGTTTTTCTGTTTACGGTGTGGGACCTATAAAAAAAATAGAAGGTAACATGGATAAATTTCAATATAAGAATATTTTAGAAGAAACCATGTTGCCTTATGCCGAGGATAATTTGCCAGTGATATGGACTTTCCAACATGACAACGATCCAAAACACACTTCAGCTGTGGTCAAAGAATTCCTTAGGAGCCAATCAGTAACAGTTTTAGATTGGCCACCTCAGTCCTGATATTAGCCCAATAGAAAACTTATGGTCCTATGTGAAGAAAATAGTGGCTAAAAAACGTATAAGTAATGTGCATCCACTTTACACGGTATTTAAGGAGGCATGGGAGCAGATTTCGATTGAAACCTGTAATAATTTGATCGCTTCAATGCCTAGGCGGTGTCAGGCTGTCATTACTGCTAAAGGACATGCGACAAAATATTAATAACATAGTTTTATGTTCTTATTATACATCTAGAACTAATTTAAGTCAAGTTCGTCTTAATATCCACAATATTTATTTTTTTATGGTTACTTAATTTGTGTGTCTTTAATTAATTGGCCAAGTCTTTGCATTAGTTCATACTATCTACAATAAAGATAAACTTAATAAATTTTGAAGACGATTTCCTTGTTCCGTTTATTTCATTTCTAACATTTCAAGATAACCGATAGAGTAATTTAATTAAAATTGCAAGCTCCTATTGCATTATAATAAAATAATATAGGATAGGTAAACTTTGAAAAATTAATATCCTATAAGTGTCTTTAATTATGTGTCCACCACTGTATGTCACTGCTGAAGAGTGGTGGGACGTTTCTTTTGCCGAAGCTAAAGCTTACGTAGAGCGAATAAAGGTTTATCTATATTCATAGTAGAAATAATATAGGGACCTCTTAAATGAACCACAGAGCTTCTTGACTTTTTTAAATACTAATTAATAAACATTTATTAAAATAAAGGAAATAATAACATTTCTTATTGAGTTTTGGCGGGTTCACGAAAATGGATGCATCAAGGTATTATTTTATTTATGAAATTGGTGCGAATTCGAGTTTTTATGTATGAAAACGGTGGATTTTTAGACAAATCGTCTTCGATAACTCACAAAAGTGTAGGAAAGTGGCATATTACAGTGAATTGTGACTTTTCGTGTTCGATCCAAATCTCCCTAAGGAGTAAAGGCCCATAACTTTACTGAGGCAGTAATCAACTCATTGATCGTCATCATCAACATAGTCACAACAGCATCAATCCATTATCATCCACCATCATCAACAAATGAAGAATATAAAGATAATCTTCTATAATATAAAAATGAATCGCAAAATGTGTTGGTAAGCGGATAACTCAACTGTCGTGAATCCCACAAGAAAAAACCTAAATGTCAAATGTAAAACGTCAATTGTATCTGTCAAATATTTATTTTTTTGAGTCAATATAACAGCGATGGCGCATACACACGTTCTTTTATTATAACATCTAAGACCCCGCAATTTTAAGACTTCTATGGCCATGTTGGGCCACATTTGGCGACCGTGATATGTGGGCAGTAATAAGAATCGCAATATAAACGCCGCGCCGAGCTGCATTTGTGAAATTAGTTGCGAAATATAGATTGAAGATCGCATCTACGAACCGGCGCAATCCTGCGCTGCGACACAAAATGGCGACTCCGGTGGCAATGCAGCGGGAACGTGAACAAATCAGGCGCATCGTAACTCGAAACATTCAAAATATAGAGGCAGCCATAGGACGAAGCGAGCATAGCAGTGCCATTATAGACTTTGAATTTCTGCAAGAAAAAATGGCACGCCTCGTGATTCTGGATAGGAAAATTCAAGAGCACATGTTAACAAATGATGATTTCGACGAGGCCACGTACCAAGCTGAAGTAGACACTGCCGAAACCTATAACTATCAATGGGTGTCAATACGTCACAGGATGCAATTGAACGTTTCGACAAAGGTATCTGGGGGAAAGACCGAAGAAACCACGAAGACGGTCCGAAATTACAAGCTACCCCAAATAGTCTTCAAGCAGTTCGACGACAAGCCTCTGAACTGGCTCGGTTTTTGGGGCCAATTCCGAAAAATACACGAGGATGAATCCATCACAGCAGAAGACAAGTTCCAGTATCTCATCCAGGCCACTAAGGAAGATAGTAACAGCCGGAGCCTGGTGGAGAGCTTCCCACCAACAGCAGAAAACTACACAAAGGCAGTCGAGCAGCTGAGACAACGCTTTGGACGGGAGGAAATTTTAATCCAGGTTTACGTTCGTCAACTATTAGGACTCATTTTAAATATCGACAAAAATGTAATATCTTTAAAATCACTTTATGACAAATTAAGCAGCTATCTATTATCTTTAGAATCTTTAGGCATTGTAAAACAAAAATATGAAACTATTTTGTACCCACTTGTAGAATCTGCTATCCCAGAGACACTTCTTGTCGCCTGGAATAGGTCAAACACTGATCAGTCGAGTGATCAGCTAGCCAAATTGTTGAATTTTTTGAAATGTGAAGTCGAAACTGAAGAGCGTATAAAGTTGGCAAGGTCTGATTTTAACTGTGTAGGTACTAGCACCTCTTTCAACAGTAGTACAACAGAGAGCAGCTTGCCAACAGCAGCAGTCCTAGTGTCGAACGTGAAGACAGGTAAGGAAGTCCAATCTAATTGTTGTTTTTGTGATAAAAATAATCATCATATGTTCGAATGTAGCAAGGCCAATAAACTTTCGTTACAAGAAAAGACAGAAATAGTAAAGAGGAAAGGTTGTTGCTACATATGTCTCAGAAAAGGGCACATGGCTAGTCGGTGTAAGGCCTTTATACAATGTTTGTTCTGCAAGAAACGGCATTTGCTTATTATGTGCCCAGAAGTACATAAGAGAGAGGGCAATAAAAGTTTAGAGAACGTTACTTGTGCCAGAAATATAACTACGACTCTTTTACAGACGCTGACAGTCAACATTTCATATAAAGGGAAGGTTGGAAAAGTGAGAGCATTCATAGACAGCGGAGCACAGAGGTCGTACGTGAAAGCTGCAGTTGTCAAGAAATTGGGACTGCAGCCGACTGGCACAGAACGCTTGGGTCACACATTATTTGGAGGTGTAGAAGAACCGGATCAGGTATACAAGCGCTTTGAATTACAGGTGAGTGACATAGACAACTCATTTTCTATTCAGATCAAAGCATTACAGAAATCTGATGCCTTATGTGGACACCTGCCCAAAATCCAAGATGTGGCTTTAATAAAGAAATTGAGAGACATGAGTATCAAGATCAGTGATATAGATATTGCAGACACTGAAATAGGTCTCTTGATTGGGTCAGATTTTATAGGGTCCATACTTACTGGTAATTTGGTACATTTAGATAACAACCTGATGGCTGTTAACACCAAATTAGGATGGACATTACAAGGCCCAATACAAAGTACAGCTACAGTCAACACTTCAAGTGTTTCATGCTTTCCAAAAGCAAATCTTGATGATTTGTGGAATATTGAGTTATTAGGTATTAAAGACCCCTACGAAAAGCGAAAGAAAATTGAAACGGAGATTGAAACTTTAAGTGTATTCAACAACAATGTTTCAGTGAATGCACAAGGCCGTTACGAAGTCTCGCTGCTGTGGAAGGAAGGGTGTCCGAAGCTCAACACGAATTATGGAGTCGCATGTCAGAGGCTGCAGTCGACAACTGAAAAGTTGAAAGTTACAGGTAACCTAAATATTTATAATCAGATCCTAGAAGAATGGAAGAAGGCTGATATTATTGAGAAGGTTACAGATGATGACAGAAATAAAGGTCACTATATACCACATCACAGCGTTATTAAACCCACAAGTTCATCGACCAGAGTACGCCCAGTTTTTGATGCATCTACAAAGGACAAAAATGGGTGGTCCCTGAACGACTGCATGAATAAAGGTATTAATATGATAGAATTGTTACCAAGACTATTAATACAATTTAGAAAAGGCACTTATGGAGTTGTCTCTGATATTAAGCAAGCGTTTTTGCAAATCTGTGTTACAGCGGAAGACAGAGATTTCCTTAAGTTTTTATGGTGGGAGGATCCAGAGGCGTGTGACAAGCTAGTGACATACAGACACAAGAGAGTAGTTTTTGGAATAACTTGTAGTCCATTTATATTGAGTGCTACAATAAGGCATCATTTGGAAAAGCACACGAAGAACTACAAGGGAACTACTGAAAAGCTGAAAGAGTGCTTTTATGTCGACAACTGTGTAGCAAGTTTTGATTCTGTTAAAGAACTGAACACTTTCATTTCAGAAGCAAGGGTGATCATGGCAGAAGGAAAATTTGATCTGCGAGGATGGGTGACAGCCCCATATCGAATTGATGACACAGTTGCAGTTTCAGTGTTGGGATTAACATGGGATACAGTAAAGGATGAACTTCACTGTAATATGAATGTAAGTGAGATCATACCAGATAAAATAACTAAAAGATATGTGGTCTCCATTACTCAGCGTGGCTTTGACCCACTTGGATTTGTTTGTGGAGCAACATTGATCCCACGTCTTATTATGCAGAGAATCCATGAACAGAAAATTGACTGGGATGAAGAAATACCCACAGATTTGGCGCGGGAATTTAAAGATTGGTTAAAGACAGCCCATTTGATTAACCAATGTTGTTTCCCAAGGTGCATGTCAACAAAACCGGTGGAGAAATGTGAAACCAGTCTTCATGTATTCTGTGATGCAAGTCAAAGAGCATATGCAAGCTGTATATTTTTGAGAACACAACAAGACAAAAGGGTGGATGTACAGCTGGTCATGGCTAAGAATAGAGTAGCTCCAGCAAACAAAGAAATGTCTCTACCACGATTAGAATTGATGGGAGCGCTTATAGCAACTCGATTGTATAAAGAAGTGATAGAATCTGGACTATTGGCAAAATGTAAGAAGTATAAAGTTTATTTCTGGACTGACTCAGCTGTGGTACTAGCATGGATCAAAAGACAGACACAATGGAAACCATTTGTATCTAATAGAGTTAAAGAGATATGTACTAGCACAGACAGCAATGACTGGCACCATATACCTGGAGAAGTCAATCCAGCTGACCTACCATCAAGAGGATGTTCTGCAAAGAAGTTATTAGAAAGTAGATGGCAGGAAGGACCAGTCTGGCTAAAGTATAAAATTGAAGATTGGCCAATATCAAAGATTGACAATTGTAATGAAGAGTTGGTGTCAGCAGAAAGAAGTCAGAGAGCAGTGGTCAATACAGAAGTCACATGTGAACCATTCAGTCATAGATTGATGCATTTTTCGAAATTCAACAAAATAGTCAGAGTAGTAGCATGGATGTTAAGATGGAGTTGCAACATAAGAAGAAAATTTAATGTTCACCAGTCAGACATCACCAATGATGAATATATAAATGCAGAAAAGGTTCTGATTAAATTGTTGCAGAAAGAGAACTTCAGCCAAGGAGCAATGCCAAACAATTTGAACACCATGGTTGATGAAGAAGGGATCTTAAGAGTAAAGACAAGACTAGAGTTAAGTCACGAAGACAAGGAGTTTGTGAACCCGGTACTGTTACCTGGAAGGAATGAAATTGTAGAACGGCTAGTAAGGCAAAGACATGAGAAACTCAATCACGCAGGGACACAAATCTTAATGTCAGAGCTCAGAAATGGTTTCTGGATTTTGAACATAAGACGTCTCGTCAAGAAGATTGTATCGAAATGTGTCATTTGCAAGAGGGACAAGTGTAAGCACTATGAAGTTCCAGAAGCTCCGTTACCTACAGACAGAATTGAAGCAACAGCTGCGTTCCAGGTTACAGGAATTGATCTAGCGGGACCAGTGTATCTTCGAGACCAAGGAAAATGCTGGATAGTACTGCTAACATGCGCTACATACAGGGCAGTCCATCTAGAACTCGTAGAATCGTTATCAAGCAGCAGCATGCTCATGGCTCTACGTCGTTTCATAGCTCGGAGAGGTCGAATTAATGTTATTTTTACAGACAATGGTGGAAATTTCCAGGGCTGCTCGAATCTCATGAAAGAAGTCAACTGGGCGGAAGTAGAAGCTGCAACATCCACCATCACGCCGACCATTAAGTGGCGGTTCATACCTCCGCGAGCTCCGTGGTGGGGAGGATGGTGGGAGAGACTCATCAAGGTAGTGAAGGAGATGCTAAGAAGAATACTAGGTAAGGAATCTGTCACTTGGATAGAGTTGTCTACACTACTGTGTGACTGCGAAGCAGTCATCAATAGCCGACCTTTGACATATGTAGCAACAACTGATGATTCCCTGAAGCCTCTCACACCCATGATGTTTTTGCAACCTTTGCCGTCTAATGAAACACCTGATTTAGACCAAATTGATGCTAAAAGTCTTAATGTGCGCCTACAATATTTACAAAAGTTGCGGGAAGATTTTAGACAACGTTTTAGAAATGAATATCTTGCTTTAATATGTAGTAAGAACAGGTGTAAGCCAAACTTTCCAAAAGTTAATGACATAGTTCTCATAGAAACTGAATCTAAGCGATTATATTGGCCATTAGGTATTATAAAAGAACTGTACACAGGTGCCGATGGTCACAGCAGAACAGCGAGAGTGCAGACTGCGACTGGCGAGTGGGTAAGAGCTGTACAGAGGCTGTATCCACTCGAGTTGACCACGGTCACTGAGGAGTGGCGCAGAACATCGCAAGAGCAAGGTAAGTCTGACACTGTTTCCGATGGGGAGGCCAGTTCAGACACAGATGCGAATCTAGACCAAGCCACTCAACCATCCTGTGTAGTTACTAGACATGGTAGATCTGTTAAGATACCGCAACGATTTTTAGACTAATATTTTGTAACTAAATGTGATATTAGTAGAAGGTATTTAATGTAAGACAGATATTTAATATAAGAATGACATTTAATAGAAGGACATAATTTGTGTAATAATTTGACTGAGAATGTATAAGACTTGACAATGTATACTTTATACTGTGATATTATTTTATGTGAATGTTGTAGAACATTTTGTTGTATATTTGTATGTGGATTCGATACATTGTATCAAGATTTTATAATTATAATTTATTTCATAAGACTATTCTGTAAAGGTATCAGAACATGCTTGTGTAGGAATTTTAAGTTGAATTATTATTGTATGTCGAATTTTGAATTGTAAACTTTGTGCGCGGGGAGGATGTCGTGAATCCCACAAGAAAAAACCTAAATGTCAAATGTAAAACGTCAATTGTATCTGTCAAATATTTATTTTTTTGAGTCAATATAACAGCGATGGCGCATACACACGTTCTTTTATTATAACATCTAAGACCCCGCAATTTTAAGACTTCTATGGCCATGTTGGGCCACATCAACAACGCCTGGACCTATTTCGCTAATTCTTTCTTTAGAATATTCCTTGCAGTACGAGGATGGTTCTTACGCAGAGAAAAAAATAAAAAATGTTAAGACGTCACTGGAACGGGAACAGAATTCAACGCGGGCGAAGTCGCGGGCATCAGCTAGTATAATATATAATGTCGCCGCATACTAGCTTAATCAGCCGTCCAATTAACTGCCTAGGTAGTAAACTAAACGGTGCCATTCAATTAACGGCCTGAATGATATTCAGCCGTTTCTGGCTGGCTAATGCTTAGGCCAATCGTAAGATGGGGCGCTACCTCGAAATAAGATAGAAAATTACATATATACATACAAATACTCACACCTGTAAATCCCCGAGGGGGTAGATAGAGGTATATTCAAAGAAAATTAGTGGTAGGTTTATTGTGATAGCTGCGCAATCCGTCTTGGTTAGGTTACGTTACAGAGCGGAGCGTAGCTCCCGCATTAAGCCTTCGTGGTTATTTTTTAATAACCATGCAAAAATAAGTCATTTTTCTAACTGTTTAATTAAATGGCTAGGCAAGCAGTTAAATGTCATCGATCCAAGCTATTTGCCTAGCCGTTTAATTAAATGGCTGAATATCATTCAGGCCGTTATTTGCCGCCATTCAATTACCGGCCTGAATGGTGTTGCTCGTTTAGTTAATTGGACAGCTGATTAAGCTAGTTGGCGGCGACATATACATGAAGATGCACAGCTGTTCCGTGTGAAGATGTGACTTAAAGGTCCAGTGACCAGGAAAAACCCAAAAAAAGGGCATTCTTTTCTTTCTTTCTTTTTCAAAATGGAAAAAAGTGCGTGCGTGGCTGTAAATCTTAGCTGACAAATAAATTTAAAAAAAATGGAATGTCAACATCAAAAGTGACATTTTGAAACAGACGTATAAATTCGTAAACAAACAACAAATATAAAATCAGAATTAATTTATTGTAGTCTTTAACACATTACAGTTTTATTCAATAATATTTGTAATCACCTAACGAAAAATGAAGGAGAAAGATTTCTGCAGATGTTGTCTCGCAGTAGTAGCTTGCAAGAATATGTACAATGAATATTATGGTGATAAAAGAAAGGAAACCTATGCCGAAATGTTGTTAAATACCTTCAATATCAATGTAAGTACCTATTCTTCGACTTCATTTGATGTCCAGTTTTACTGGCTTAGAATACATGCCATGAACTTAAAATGGTCCACCTGGAAGTATCTAAATAGGGTGTGATCTCAGGTCGGCTGCTGTAAAGCGAATCTGGAAAAATCGGGTTTCCTAGACGCGGGGGGAGGTAGCTATGACTGCGGTGTGCTTCTGCAGTTGATGCCATGCCCGCTGTGCCCCTAATATCCGAAACTGACATGAAAAGAAGAAGACCACAACATTCTTATGCCTTTGCATCATGTTAGAAGCAAATGGCTGACTGCTTCTCAAAATTAGAACCTGGATGCGGAACGCGCTGGATCGGTCGAAATGGCGCACATTGGGAAAGGCCTTATATTTGTAACTATCAGAAATCATCATTGTAACAAGTCAGGCGAATTCTTCGACTCACTGTCATATGTGGACTGAGCTCGCTTGGCTTTGGGTTGGCTCCAAAGGTTTTACATACACTTCTAAGTGTAGGTATATTAGCTGACCCGCCTTGGCTTAGCCTGTGCCATACTTCAACCCCATAGCACCCATAAGCCCTTATTCATCACTCAATTGTTTTGCCTTCCCGGAACCTCTCCACTAACACTTGAACTTTATGATGTGGTGTTAAAGTTCAAATTGACTTTTAAGTATTATTACAAATTGTTTGCATGGGAGTATAAAAAAGTGTTGTTTTTAGACTCCAATACAGACAATTAGAAGTATCCACATACAGAAAGGTATGTTCTTAAAAAAAGAATTAGCAAAATACTGGTTCAGCTGTTCTCGAGATTTGCGCTTAGCAACACATTCAAAGATTCATTTTTATATTATAGAAAATGTATAATATTTTTCAGGTATTAAAACCATCATACAATACATGCTCAATCTGTGAGACCTGTATTAGCAAACTTAAGAATGCAGCATCATTCAGATCCAAAGTTCTAAAATCTCAACAGACAATATTGAAAGGATGGGATATTTTAAAAAATAATGCAGAATATAAAATTGAATTGGATGATGTTGATTACTTTGATTATGAAGGTGATCATTTAAGTGATGATGACTTTGTGTGGGATGATGAACCTTGTAACGACACAGGTAAACACACATATATACTAATAGCCTACTTCATCCTAGTGTTAATCCCAATGGCATCTGAAGCTTTCAACTTGGAGTTTGGGGTAAGCTTTTACCAGTCCAACTGCGGATTTGGCTAAAGTTCAACATTTTCTGTGAAGCGTCTGCCATCTGACCTCCACAACCCAAAGGCGATAACAAAGCATAGCAGTGAGACCAGTTGTTGTTGTTTTTTGGCAGATGTTTGTATGGCAACCGGGACCGACAGTTTAACGTGCTCTCTGAGGCACGACCAGACGAATGTAAATACCCATATTCATGCAGACAAATTTTTTGCACTGAGCGGGGATCGAACCCGCGCCTCCTGCGCAGCGACCGCGTTCATAACCGCTGCGCCACGGATGTTGTCACATATATGCTAATAATATAGATGCTAAAATCTCTCTGCTACATTTCCATGCCAAAACCACTGAACCGATCTTGATAAAATTTGGTACAAAGATGGACTAGAGCTTGAGAAAGGACAGGCTATGTTTGATCGTGATAACCGACATCCAAGCGGGTGTAGCCGTGGGCAACAGTTAGTTTTATCTAAATACATATCAGAAAAGAATTATTGATGCAGATGCAACCTCTTTTGCAACTAATGAGCCAAGATGGCCTTTAACTTTAATCGGTTGGAGTTCCATATAACATCCCCACTTGCTCCGGCGAGGAGGGCACCCATGGTGATTTCCACACGCTAAAAAAGGGGAGAGACTGCCATCTCACAGCCCAACCTTGAGAGGACAGCTTTTGCCCTAGTTTCATATATCTTTCAGGGGGATTTGGTCTTCCATATTTTTATATTTATTTGAGTTCTGAGTAATGTGTGTGGTTTTCCACTCCGGTTGCAGTCATCTCAACATTCACTCCCTTCCTTGCCACCCTTCACAGTCCATCTATCTCCTCTAAGGTCTTCTCTCCTTGTAGCCATCCACTTCTATAGTTAATTTCTTCTGTATGATATTACTTAAATTACTTTCATCCCTAGGTAGTCTCTATTCACCCAAAAATATCCTTAATGTATTTTTTTACAGGACAGATGCTGTTTATAAAATTAGAACCGATACCAGATCAAGTACCAAATGAGACGGATCTTCAGATTTCCAAATCTAAAATTCAGAAAGTGCCAACTAGAACTTCTACCCCCAGTTATAAGGATGAAGTGCTACACACTATTGCAAAAAAAAGTAATGAAAAGTCTATGGTCAGGAAAAGGGTGACCACAGCCAAAAAAGCATCGATCAAGAATGTAACAAGCAGAAAAAAAATTACAAAAACTGTCAAAGGTATGTATGAATGATTTTTTTTTTAAATCTGGTAACCGAAATTCCCTGTAAATCTTCTAGGCGAAGCGAATTTGCTTTTATTAGGAATAAGTTCACATCAATAGTTTTACTGTATCGTAGGCTGGCATCATTCTGAACCACTAAGTTTTTATTTCACGAGGAAATACCCTCAGACTCCTCCCCGTCGCCAGGCTGGCCTCGAACTGAGGTCGGCAAAAACTTTTTCCACACATACTTAAATCTCTTACGCATTGTCTCCATCCAGCAGGGCTAACATAGCATGAAGACAAAAGTCCCCAGGTGGAGAAAAAATTGTCTTTCCCTACGTTAGAAAGACTAGTTTCTCACCGGGGACAACGTTTCTCCACTCAATGCTACCAATATACGAAAAAATATTCGACAAAATTAAAAAAACCTAGCAACGTGCATATTGTTACGAGCGTGGGGGTCGGTTTAAATAGAAAATTTATGCGAGGAAAACCGTTGAAGACAGATTTTATTCAGCTACACTTCAATTACAGCAAAGCGCGTAGAAATTCGAAACTCTTCCTTACACAATACACAGTCACTTGTATAAATCGCACTGTATAGCTTCGCACACTTTATCGCTTAGATCGCTTCGAATACTAGTCGTAGACTAGACTAACTTCAGCGGAGGCTGTTAGCTCGCCTTTTATATCGGGCGCGGCCGAGCAGCGAAAGATCGAGAAAAGACAGGTACGTTCTGAAAAAGACAGGAACTTTCTGGAAGGTTCTATTGGGTCTTGTGTCTCTTTCTAGCCTGACGTCTCGTTCTATTCATTCGATTCCTTCTAGAACAGTGACGTCAAGGCATGCTGTCTCTTTCTATAGCGCCGTCTCGCTCACTGCTATGGGAATTTGGTCGTATATTGAAGTTGCCAAGCGCCGGGCGTAGCAATATTTTATAAGAGTAATAGTGACTTTTAAAATTATTAGTATTATGATGCAGAATATTATTATTGACTATATATAGATATAGAATGCAACATTATTTACCTTATAACGTACTGGCAAGCCATCTGATTCATTTAAGCGTCGCGTCGGTAGCTGAGTGGTTAAGGAGTCTGCCTTACGATCGAGAGGTCCCGGGTTCGAATCCTGGCCATTACACTACCGACGTGAACCCACTCCTAGCACAAGCGATTTAGCTTAGTTAGATGGGTTAGAGGGAATATTAGTAACTTCGATAATTTCGGTTGAAAATATTATAAAAAAATGCGTTGTTCAATGCATTGCATACATATAGGGCCATATCTTCAGAAATCCTATAAATTCATATGAATTCACTCTCTGGTAATTCGAACACGTTTATTTGATCCCGCAGCATACGCCGCTGCATTTTTCGTTGTTGCGTTTGTAGTATTTGCAGTTCACTTAGAACGAAAAAGCCGCGATACATTTTTAATTGTGTATAGTTCGGAGACTAATATCTCTCTATCATCTGTCAAAGAGAGACAAATTATCTCCACTTTACGACCGCCGTGCTAAGCAAGTGGAGAAATAGTCTCTTGTCTACGTCACAGCGAGGGACATAAGCTATCTCCTTTGACGCCATGCTAGCTACCGGGGAGAAACACCTTTCTCCCCTGTCTATTTGACATAAGCGGTGGAGAGAGGATATTTGCCTCATATATTTATTAATGTTTCAACGCGTCAACTTTGTAACCCATCCATTCTTCCATCTAAGACATGTTGGCATAAGGAATATGGCATCAATAACGATTGTTTTTTTAAACTTTGATACGCGATGCAGAATCTCTGGTTTTCTAATTATGTTATAGTATCGAAGTAGTTCGGTTTGCTATAGGTAGATGGCGCTAGGTTTACGTAGGTGTATGTATGTGTATTGCCAGTACGCAACCAGCAGAAATATTTTGAGAGTCATTTCAATAAGTTACTCCTTATTTTTTTCAGGAAACTCCAATAAAGACACTCGAACACTTGCTCAACCTATAACTCAACCGGAAATAGACAGCCGTGAAAACACATGCAAATTAATATTAAACTCGAATCTATGTCTATTCCGATCGCTCAAGACAAAATACGGCTGTTTTATGTGCAAAGAAAGCTTCGTAGATCCAACGGACCTAAGGGAGCATTCCATCACCCATACGAATACCACATTCTTAGCATACAGGGTCAGAAAATGGCGGGGTCTGTCATACAAAAACGCGGACATTTCAGATTTAAAATGTAAAGAATGTTTACAAAAACTCAACAGTTTAAATGAATTAATGAATCATTTGGAGGAAAAACACAATATACTATTTCATGGTGTCAGCCATCTTTTGATTCCGTACCGGTTGGCGGGAGAAAATCAATGTGTGTTATGTGAATTAAAATTTAATACATTTTTGCGTTTGTCTATCCATATGAATTCCCATTACGCGAATAATGTATGCGAAATTTGCGGTTCGTCATTCATTAACCGAATGAGTCTCCGTACGCACGTGCAATCGCAGCATAAAGAAAAAAAATGCTCATTTTGTCCCGCCGTTTTTTTGACAGTTTCTTCAAAAGCGAAACATTTAAAAAAAGTACACAAAGTTTTTAACATGAAAAGATATTGTAATTTGTGTGATAGAACGTTCCCTTATACTTATATATTGAATAAACATAAAATTGAGGAACATGGCGCGAAAAAGACGGTTGTGAATTGTAATGAGTGTGGAAAAACATTTTTTCATGAAGCGAATCTTCGTGTTCATACACGATCAGTGCATATAAAGGAACGTAACTATCCTTGTGAAGTCTGTGGGACGAGATTCTTCACAAGGTGCGATCAGAGACGTCATGAAAAGACACATAATGATGTACGTTCGTTTGCGTGCAGTTATTGCGATGCTAAGTTCAAATCTAAGGATTCTTGGCGAAGACATATGAAAAGACAGCATGGTCATGTTTTTCCTTAAATAAATATGTGCTGCCTATGAAATGTTTTTTTTTTTATATATATCAATTAGGTGGCAGGCTAGCATGGTCCTCATGAAGGAAAGTCACTATCTGGTGTTCAACACTAGGGGAACCATACTGGCACTGCCGACCTTGTAGGAACTTTCTGATGCCCGTCTTGAAGAACCCCATATTCTATTCGCTTGGTAAAACCATAGCAGGAAACTTTTTGGGCTTGACCTCGGTTTATCCTAGCAGGAACACTGACAACTTTTGCGAGATGTGGGCATGTTGGTAATGAAATATATAAATTAATATATATATTGAGACTACAGAAATGTGTTTTTTTTTGTCACATTCACCGGTGATAAGTAAACGGTGATTTATTAATTAAATGGACAGTCTCTGCGGCGTAGCGGTAATGAACGCGGCCGCTAGACAGGAGGCGCGGTTTCGATCCCCGCTCAATGCAAATATTTGTACGCATGAACACGGGTATTTGTATTGGTCTGGTGGTGCCTCGGAGAGCACGGTAAGCTCTCGGACCCGGTCGCCATACGAACATCTGTGGCAGTCGTTATGGGTAGTTGGAGCCTTAAAAAGCCCAACAACTGGCCTAACTGCACTGCATTGATATCGCCTTTGGGTTGTGATGGTCAGATGGCAGTCGCTTCACGGAAATATCGAAGTTCAGCGAAATGCGCAGTTAGACTGGTAATGCGGACAATAGCCTCCAAGTTGATAGCTTCGGATGCGACTGGGATTACCGCTAAGATAATGATGAAGAAGAATAGAATAAGTTTGCACAAAATAAAAAGTTTGTAAGTACTTAGGATTCATAATGTCATCGACATAATCTGTACACAGTCGGTGCGTCACTGACATTAAATGATGTTTAATCTGTAATTTTACATTTTCGTATTATTTATACAAAAGTTTCGCACGTATTTTTTGTTACCTATATATTTTATTTACCAGTGATATTCAAGATGAATGAGCCTTGCCCACCAAGAGTGCCTCCTACTTTCGAAAGTAGCCCAGGTACGTTAACATGAAGAGAAACCCCTCCCTCATTTAAGAAGTTCAATGGGGTCATCGTGCTTCCCACACACGTAAAACAATAGATGGCCCAACATCAGCGAGGGTGTGAGGGTAATTCTTTATGGCGCCCTGTTTTAGTCGGCTCGAGTCTGACATAAGGCCCCCGATGGCCAACGCTGGTGGTATCCCTGGAGATATCCGAAAAGCACTGACATGCTTCGGGTAGCTTGTGGTAGCTCTGGATACTAAAAGGACTGCGATCTTTTATACCACTCATATATAGGTGAAAGACAAAACTCGCGCCCCACCTACTGAGAAGATATTACCGTGGCCTGTGGCTATGTTCGACATCAAGGATCTCATAATCTGAGGCTGAAGGGCCAACATGGCAAAATTTTTAACCAAAGCAGCGCCAGCGGGATTGGGACTACGTCGGACGCGAACCGACTAAAACGCCTTCAATTACTGAGGGTGAGAGTACCTCTCGTCCGTGCCTCAGGCCCGGCTAGCCCAGAGCCATCAAAATAGAACCCTGTCCTATATAAAAAGGTTTCACTAACTGTCACAAAAGATCCGTAACGGTATTTCCCTCGAGTGTGATAACGAAATCCTAAAACGTTTATTCCTCTAACAGAAGTGGCAAATAAAATCGCAGAGGCTGCTCGCGTCGCCCCTCTGTACGAATCGGGCTTGTATGAGCACGTCATTCGCAAACATTACTCCTTGCAGCGGAATCAGAATTTGATATGCAACTGGGAGAAATACAAGCTGAGGCCTAAGCCGAAGAAATCTCAGCCATTTTACTTTCCGAACGACAGGTAGGTATACAAAATTATGTTTACTAGCTGCTGCCCACGGCTCCGCCCGCGTGGATGTCGGTTATCGCGGCCAAACAGCCCATGTTCTTTCCCAAGGTCTAATATATCTCTGTACCAAATTTCATTTAAATCAGTTCAATGGGTTAGGCGTGTAAGCGTATCAGATAACAGCCAGACAGAGTTATCATCGAATTTATAATATTAGCATAGATTACTCTATTATCAATAGGTACCTACTATAATGCCCGCAATTTCGTCGGCGTGGAATTTATCTGGGTCTTAATTTATTGCGTGGAACCGTAATATTTTTTTCTAAAATGAAAGTACCGACTTAGCTTAAGTTACGACTTCCGTGTAGAGACTTTGTGGCGTGGTAATAGTAATCTCGACTGCCACGCAATATTTGTATACCTCAGGGCACATTCTAACAAAATGGGACCAATGTACAGTAAAAATTGTGTATACTCTGTTGCTTTCCATCTGTTTAAGTCATGCAGAGGTGTTGGCAACCTTGCAAAATCATGGTAACTTATATGATTTCTCACATCGAGAATACTTTCATTAAGAATATCCAAGGCCTGGTGCGCGCGGATTGGCTTGATATAATCTATTGGTGGGTTTGAGCTCGTCCACCGCCCTAGCACTCCGTACTATCCTCAAAAGAAATCCAAAAGTGTGTACTGCGCGTATAGAGCTCTTTTTGGCTATGTATATGTGGCTCGAGACATATCCTGAAGCATGAATATGTCTATTTGCATTGGTATTTTCATGATTCGGAGAGCACATTACGTCGGCCGATCCTGTTTTTTTTTTCCGTGCGGGAAATCCCCATCCGACACCCCCCCCCCCTGAGGGGGAGGTCTGTCGGACTCGAACCAACTCAACCGCACGCCGTCTGTGGGTCGTAGTGCTAGGCCGAAGGTGAGGTTGTCATGCAACATATTCCTCGTACCCCGGCTGACCCGTCGCCCTCAGGCCCGCGTTTATACGCCCTCCGACGCCCGAGCCGCCTACGAAAGCGGGCAGCGATGTAATGCCGTACGAACATCTATGGCAGCAGTGGTCACTAGTAGTTGGAGACCAAAAAGTCCAACAACTGTTCTAACTGCAATACTTCGATATCGCTAATTGGATGTGGAGGTCAGATGGCAGTCGCTTCACGGAAAATATCGAAGTTCAGCCGCATCGCGGCTACCCTGAAAGAGGCGGTCCCCGGACTCCGAGGTAGCAGGTAGCCCACGGCCCACTTAATGAACTGTGGCTACCGTGGCCTATGCACGTGTGCAATACCAGAAGAGTCACATTTGTGTTACCGATCCTGTAAAAACAGAGAATTTATGTGCTGTCAGTATTGAAAACAGAGACCAAAGGGTCTTCCCACTGACACCAGAAAAACCCTACTCACCGCCGCGTATATTATACAGCTCGAGATTATTATGGCATCGCCTTGTGTGAAGTTGTTTAAATAACGTCTTCGATGTTAAGATTCTGATATTCTTTTACAGAGATATGCACTTCTACAATTGTATGATAAGATATAAGCCGTCAGAAACCCAATTTAAAAAGTCTAGCTTCCGCAAATCCATGAAGCCAGGCCCTGGAGTTGATTATGGCGGGCAGATGCCTATCCCCGATGAATTACACATGAAGATTATTGTTAAAGACCCTACTAAAGTATGGATGTAGACCGCTCTCTACTATGGCACCTCAACCTTCCACATTTAAAGTCCTAACAGACGAGATTTGGTACGAACCGAACCACTGAACTCAGTACACTCCGAACCAAATTCAATCCGTACGTATAGAGCAACAGACAACCAAACCACCGTAGTTGCTTCGGGCCGTACCATATGCGATCGTCTGTTAAGGCTATTATTCTAGTTACCTTTTTAGTTCGTTCGTCCAATCGGCTGGGAGGTTTCCCACCTTCCATTTTTGGATTTACTAATTTACAGCTTAATTTACTCTTTTTTAGCGTTAAACTAGGTACTCGTAAGATTTTTAATGAACAAGTTTTTAAAAATAATTTTATGTGCTTATAAACTTTTATAAAATATTATGAATTACCTGTTTTTTTTATTCTACTACATTGTACACAACGCTATCTATAGCTAGTGTGTGGAATTCTAGATTGATGATCACTCTCATCACTTAAATAACCTACTTTATTTTTTGTAAATACATATATGTATGTATTTTTATTTTTAAATTTAAATTTATGATATTTATTTTTGTATTAAAAAGGAAGCCAAATTTTATTTGTTTCTTTTTTATACCGCTTAGGTGACCGAAAAGCACACGGCCCACCTGGTGGAAAGTGGTTACCTTAGCCTATGGACGTGTGTAACACCAGAGGAGTCACACTCGTGATGCAAACCCTGTAAAAACCTTCTTAAAAAACCCCATATTGTAGTCGCCAGGATTCAATGCTCACTTACATGAGTAGTCCATAAAACCCTGACCAGCAATGGACGCAGTTGCAAGAAGCTGAAAAATTGCGAGAGTGATAGTAAAGGGCAAGGTCACCATGGTAATTCGGCTTTATTATTATGTACCACTAGGAAATAGGGCCTTTTTCTGTTTCAGTTTTGTGCACTCACCAGCAGTCAGAGGGGGACAGTCCAGCAACTGATTCATTATACATTCAGTAAGAAGTGAAATTCCGTATAATTTGAGCCTGTGTTCCATGCAGGCTGTAACAGAGGTCTTTTACTTCTCCTCATCCGGGCACCAAGCTGATCCTCACCTCGGGACATATATTGGACCTAAGTCGTGATACATACGAGGCCCTTGCGCGCGTGGATTGTTTTGTATTAATGTATGCTTGGTGAATTTGAGCTCGTTCACCTCGTTAGCACCTCGTGCTATCTTCAAAGAACACCTAAGAAAAGTGTGCATTTAGAACACATTTTGAGCAATTTTCAGGCCCAAGCCATATGTCTCGGGGTGTACTTACGGAGACCTTTATAAGAGGTTACTCGGAAAGACCAACAGTGAAAATAACAATTATGACGACCTGACCGTGTGAATTTTACTGCATACAATTGTGGGTTTACGACTTACAATCTTTCTAGGAACCAGTTCAAGTTCCATAATATTGATTTCCATAGTTGTAGTTTTTTCGTGGGAGTTTTTTGATGAAGCGAAACGTAGCTGGTTAACCAAAAACCTTGATTTGTCCATTATAACTTGTTCTGCTGTACATAAATCCAATAAAACAGACTGTTTTTTTTGAAATCGTCATTTTTATTTATTGTACTGAATCAAAGTTGCAAAAATCCTAGTTTAGTTTCTAGAACAGACTGGAACGCAAGCAAAACATGTCATTTCTGTCAATTATAATCAATCTGTCATAATCAGTTGTCAAGTGAGTCTACGATTGTCAAATCAGTTTTTTTTAATCACAAAAATCGTAATAAATATCACAATATAGAATGGAAACCTAATTATTTACGACAAAATATTAACTTATTAGTTAAAAATGGATTCGGAGATAATGGTGGAATCGCTGCCTATGCTGGGCATGTGCAATTTGTGTTTAGCCGAAGGAGCTGTGAAAAGTATGATTCTGGCACACCAATACAATGGAAACACAGAAATTTATTCTGATATGCTGATTAAATGCTTTTCAATAGACGTAAGTTGTACCAAACATCGTATTTCATATTCTATGGGCAATTGTTTTTTTTTTTCACATCTAACTGTGTAATCTGAAAACAACAAAAGTTCTTAATTTAAATAATGTAAATAATCTAAGATTGAGTTACCAACATTGTAACATTTTTCTGTCTGTTTTTTTTTTATTAGTGCTTTTGCATTTTCTAGTACTTTTAATAGGATAATTTTCATAGTTAAAGAATATAACTGCTCATCTCTTCCCATGGGTGCTGTAGAAGGTGACCAGGGGATAGGGCTGTTCTCCATCTATGATCAGACAAAGCCCATGACAAAGTGCTGAACAGCAATAGGCTTACACCCTGGTACATGGGACTGAAAAAACAGGCTTGCCCATTATTATGTGGGAATGAGAATCATAATAGGTGAAATGTAAGTGTTAATACGCCTCTGCCTAACCCTTTGGAGATTTACAGGCATGAATTTATGTATGCATTAGTACATCAGCGTCACCAGCTGTACATAACTCTATTTGAAATTATTTGAAAACTCAGTTTAGAATTTTTTTTTTCAAAAAACTAAATTGAAAAATATAACATGAATAAAATCAGAGTTTGTCAACTAAAACTCAATCTATTAAAATTCCAGATCACAACAGTCCAACTGGGTGATACAAAACGTCTGATATGTGACCTGTGTATTGCAAAACTCAGAGACTCTGCATCATTCAGGGATCAAGCACTGACTTCACTCAAGAAATTGGAGACAATAGTGAGAGATCATAGTAAGTATTAATATACTTTTAATATAATAGACATAGGGTATGGAGCTAAAGAAAACAGGGGTACCATATAAGATCCGGCACTTTGGACCCACACGGCACATGATCGAATGTAGTATTCAGCTATGATGAAGTAATATTGGTTTACTTCCGTTAGTGTTTGAGCCGAACCAAAATGCCACATGCTATCTTCTGATCTGTTTTCGGGAAAAATGTGTGCCATGGTACTGATTGCCCAAAACTTAGTTTTTTTTACCACTGAGGTGGCAGACAAGCACACGGTCCACCTGCCGACCCTGTACTCACAGAGAGTTTCTGTACCGTCAGTGTAGAAGACAAAGCAGGAATAGCCTTTGATCTTCCCGCTGACAGCACAAACACTCTCCAGTGAGCTCTGGCTACCCTAATCACCATTAGGAACACAACAATTAGATCCACAATTACAAATGTTCCATGGTAAGCCTACTGTTCTAGGATATGATAGAATGCCCATCTACTGTAGAGATCAATTTCCAAAAAAGGTTTACATTCTTATTAAAGCTGGATCTTGATACTGCAGTATCACTTAATTGCCCATGCATCCGATGCACAGACTCTATTGTCTGAGGTTGTCTATAAGAAACCGCACCTATAAGACCAACACTTGTACTACCTCATAATTTGTAAATTGCAATGTTGTAAATATTATTTATGGTGTACGTACAATAAATAGTATTGTACTGAAATGTAGTCCGACTAAACCGCAAGCTGTCTGTGGTTCGTAGTGCTAGTCCAAAGGTGAGGTTGTCTCGCGACATATCTCTCGCACCCCGACTGACCCAGGGCCATTCCTCTCGGTCTGGCCCTCCGCGGAGGTCGGTCTGCGCCCGCCGACGCCCGATCCGCCTTCGAACGCGGGCAGCGATATCCGCGAGTCTCTCTCGCTCGCGGCGCCGCGCCAGCTCTGCTGTCACTCCCCGATGATGGGCCTTAACGCCGCACCATCTAAGGGGTATAAAAAAAAAATTGTATGTTATTTGTTAATATTACTACAAATTTTTAGAGGAAGAGAAGTTTGTTGTAGAGGAGGAAGTGAAGAAGGAGAATTCGGAGGGACCATACGATTTGGACGACGACTTCCACAATGATGATGATGATGATGATACGGATACAGGTGAGAGAAGTATATAATATAATTTTACTAGCTTTTGCCCACGGCTCCGCCAATGTGGATGTGGGTTATCGTTATAAAAAAATAAAAATAAAAATTTTTCTTTCAGGCATTGCCCATATAATGTTAGTAGCCTATGTGTTAATCTGATGTATAAGCTATATTATTGTAAAGTTTCATTAAACTCCATTCAGTAGTTTTTACGTGAAACAGTAACAAACATACATCCATCCATTCACACTTACAAACTTTCGCGTTTATAATATTAGTAAGATTTAAGTGGGAGATGTGCATTTTTTGAGATGCTAGAATTTATTTTATCTACTCTGATACTATAATACAAAGATTATAAAATTGAAATCAAAACTCTTATGACAAACATTACGCACAGGCCAAAAAAAAAGTTTTATTACGATACAGGTCTTGTATGGACACCTATATCATTAAATAACTTTTTCATCATAACGATACACCTATGTAACCTCCACCTGGACCAAGCAGATTGAACCAATACTTTAAAAAAAGAAACCACAGATTCTGAAGAAAAAAAAAGAAACACGCATGCGCAATCGATATTTGGCGCCAACATTTGACATTTAAATTAAAAAAAGTTTGGTTTTGTTTGTAAAATAAATTAGTTTATGTATTATAGTATAAGAGTAGATAAAGTAGTGTATGACACTGTACATAACTTGGTCTTATAACACTCGTGTGATACTATAAAAAAACTCGCCTACCGGCTCGTTTTTTTAAAACACACTCGTGTTATAAGAACCTTTATTATGCAACAGTATCATAAACTACTATTATCTACTCTGATACTATAATACAAGGATTATAAAATTGAAATCAAATCTCTTATGACAAACATTACGCACAGGCCAAAAAAAAAGTTTTATTACGATACAGGTCTTGTATGGGACACCTATATCATTATAGTAGTTTATGATACTGTTGCATAATAAGGGTTCTTATAACACGAGTGTGTTTTAAAAAAACGAGCCGTAGGCGAGGTTTTTTATATTATCACACGAATGTTATAAGACCAAGTTATGTACAGTGTCATACACTAGTTTATCTACTCTCATACTATAATACATAAACTAATTTATTTTACAAACAAAACCCAACTTTGTTTAATTTAAATGTAAAATGTTGAATGCCAAGGCGCAAACATCGATTGCGCATGCGTGTTTCTTTTTTTTTTTCTTGCGAATAGGCGGGGTTCTTTTTTTATGGTAGAGGATCAGTCCAGATTGAGGTTGTATAGGTGTATCGTTATGATTATAAAGTTATTAAATGATATAGGTGTCCATACAAGACCTGTATCGTAATAAAACTTTTTTTTTGGCCTGTGCGTAATGTTTGTCATAAGATATAGATATCATAGATTTGATTTCAATTTTATAATCTTTGTATTATAGTATCAGAGTAGATAAAATAACTTTTTAATCATAACGATACACCTATACAACCTCCATCTGGACTGAACCTTTACTTTTAAAAAACAATTCCCCGATTCGGAAAAAAAAGAAACACGCATGCGCAATCGATGTTTGCGCCTACATTTAAATTAAAAAAAGTTTGGTTTTGTTTGTAAAATAAATTAGTTTATGTATTATAGTATGAGTGTAGATAAAGTAGTGTTTGACACTGTACATAACTTGGTCTTATAACACTTGTGTGATACTATAATTACTATAATTTCAGATAGGAAAATAACATTACCTGTGTTACCGGTTTTTTGCAATAAAAAAATAGTAATGTGCCACCAGTATAGAAAGTTGTCGATAAATTAAGTACAGATTTTTGTAGGTTATTTTATAGTTAGCTTATATGGATAGTGTACGAAACTAAAAAAAAAATATTAGTTTTTATTTTTTCTTAAAATATTATAAGTATAAAGCACTTGTATCTAGGCCACAAACATTGTCGATAGTTTTGAGCACGTCACTAAGCACTAAAAGCAATTTGACATTTGCAGTTGTCAATTTACTATCTGAAATAAAAGAACGGACTATAGCGATATAAGCGTATCCTGTATGTTCCTGAAGTACGATGGAATATTTTATAAAAAAAAAGGGCCAACGGGAATCGAAACAGAATACCACACGGACGAACAGCTTGCGCAATGGGGATGCCGCCTGTGAATTTATCCCTCGAAGGGCGCCTCGTAATTAGGGTTACCAGATGGAAAAATCAAAAGTCCGGAGATAAAGCCTGAGTTCCATTAAAAAATCCTGAGATTTATTACAGGTTCAGATATTGAGCAAAAGAAGCTACTTCTTTTTCAAAAGTCGTGATTACCTATTATCATTTTTGTCAAATACTGTTGGCGCGTTGCACGTCGTATAATTACCGTCCTAGACTACGGTTATTGCTATACATTCACAGATATTTTAATAGAAAAAAAAATCCAGATATGAAAGAGGGAAGAGAATGTACTGAAGTCTTATGTTTAATATGTAATAATTATTTTTCAATCAAGTTCAAGGGAGATGGAGATATTGAAAAAATTAAGATATTTTTAAAGTTGTATTATTCTAAAAAATCCTGGGATTTCATGAGATTTGCAAAATCCGGCCACAATCCTGAGATGAGCCCAAAAATCCGGAGATCTCAGGACAAATCCGGAGATCTGGTAACCCTACTCGTAATGGCCAATGTTAGCTGTCATCTACGTAGATTTCATTATTTTTCTCTTCAAATCTGACAGCTATGAGTTTGTTATTGTCACAGAACAGGTGGTTATTGTTGATTGGTCATTTGCTGCTGCCATCTAAAATTAGTTTTGCGTCGGCATCCCCATTCTCTAAGCGTACAGCGTCGAGCATTGCGCTGCGACCGACCATGATAGAGATTGTCATTGCTCGATCTCCTGTGACGTCAGCCAGCCCGCAGCCCGACACTGACCTCTATAACAACTAGCTGGACTGGCTATTCCATAGAAAATGACAGCTTACTTTTTGTGTCGATTTGAAGCGCCACCGTGAGTGTATTGAGAACTAATTAGTTTGCAAATGGACGTTGTTCGTTGTTTTTATTTATGCGTTTACGATAAAAAAATGTTTAAAATGGCCATATTGTTCATTTGATACGTAAGAACCATCGTTTATATTAAATTATCGATACCAAGACAATGAGCAGTTTTCTAGTAGGTATTTATAGCTTTCCTAAAGACGCTCTAGATGGCGCGGCCGGCACTTTCGGTAAGACTTTCAGTAGGTACTTTACTTTTTCAGCTGACGACCAGCCTTGTCCACATCCATTCTTAAAGCCCTAATCCATTGATTTCGTTGTGTAATATCTTATGGAATCATGTCATTTTATAAAAAAATGAAAAAGAAATATGACTCTGCCTGACATCTATTGGCTATGTGAGCAACTAACTGCTTTAACGACACAACAACACTAAAGATTCGAACAGATGGCGTTGTCACAAAAAAGAGCGAAGCTTGGTCATCCAGGTATGTATTATTAACTAAAATTATGTAGGTATCAACTTTTCGAGGTTACTATGTTACATACAAACTTCAACGTTTCAGACACAGCAATCAATCAAATTAAGACATTCGGTCAGTTCATGTTCAAGTTCAGTACCAAAAGCTATGCTAGCGCCATCGCTGATAATTTTAAAAACCAATTGATAATAAAACCAACTGTAAGACTGCTCATTGTTTGTCCATCGTTAGTATTAGTTCCAAGTACACTCACTACTGCGCGCCGCAACTAGCAGCGCCAATATGGCGATTTTCAATTGGACACAATATATGGGTACCGATCACCAGTCCAGCGAGTACTGTTACAGGTCAGTTGACCAATGACAATCTCTATCAAGGCTGGCGGAGCGCTGTGTTCGACGATACAGCGTCTTACAGAATTCTACATCAGCTAGTAATCTACATTAATCCTTGTACCATATTTTAGTCAGATCCATTCAACTGTTAGAGTTTGATTTAATAACAAACATCTTCACATACTTTCACGTTTTTAATATTAATAAATTTATTGGCATATATCTTGACCCCAAACACGTCACAACATGTACTCTTTATGCGCAGTACGAGTTTTTGGGTGCCTTTTGAGGATAATTTATATTAAACCTTACGCCATGGTGTCACTCTCGGAATTTGAGGATTCGCATTGATTTATATTAAAAATACACCAATTATTTGCAGATCTCAAAACAATAACTTTAATCAAGATAGAGAAAGAACAAGAGGAATACAATCGAAAAACTCGCAGCAAAACAGTTTCGTCCAAGAAGTTGAAGCTATCCAAGTATCCTTTAAAAAAGACGCCAGATTTATCAGAAACGGAAGCCATGCTAAACATAGGACTATTCCCTTTCAAAATAAGAAAAAACCGGACGTTTTCCTGCTCAATATGTCCAGAAAAGTCCACAAACTTAGACGATATTAAGACTCATATTGTGGACCATAACAAAACAAATATAAATTTGGCATTTAAAAAAATGATGTTCTCAAATTCACATAGATTCTATAAGTCAGCTACGAATTTGAGATGTAAAATATGTACAATAGATGTATCTAACTATGAGGAATTAAAACAACACATAGAAAACTGCACTAGATTAAAATTTGGTAACCATAAATGGAATAATTTGCCGTTCAAACTTGAGAAGGACCAACTCGACTGCCCAGTATGTAAAAAAACATTTTTAAACTATGTTAGTTTGAATACACATATGAATGTACATTATCCTAATTATATATGTGAAAATTGTGGTAAGGCCTTTGCTACCAAAGCAAGGCTGAGAGGCCATATGCGGACTCATGAAGTCGGTAGCTTTCCATGTAGATATTGTGAGCAAGTATTTGACCGGGTAACAAAACGAGAAAATCATGTTTCTAAAGAACATAAGTCCGGAGTCCGTTATGCTTGCAAACGGTGTAATGTACCTCTAACATCATTCTATGCTAGGCAGAAGCATTTAGCTGAAGTCCATAATGAAGAATTAAAAAGATACAAGTGTAAAGCGTGTCCACAATCTTATATAACTCCGGGACATCTATCAAGCCATGTACGGAGAGATCATTTGAATGAACGGAACCATCAATGTGATAAATGTGACTTAGCTTTCTATACAAAAAATGCTTTAAAAATGCATATGATAAAGCATGATGGGGAGAGGATACATATTTGTCCGGTTTGCCAGAAGTCTTACCAACGGAAAAAAACTTTGCGGGAGCATCTAAGAATTCATAATAACGATAAAAGGTTTGTCTGCCCTGTTTGTGGACGGGCTTTCACTCAGAAATGTACTTTGAAAGGTCATTTGAAAGTTCATGAGAGGAAAGTCGATGTAGATGACAGGATAGCCCAACCTTTACATTCTATTTAGAATTGTGTTTGGTTTAAAAATTAATGTGGGTGGTCCTTTTCCGCCTTTGTAGCCAGGCCGTTAATTGAATGGTGCCGTTTAGTTAACGACCTAGGCAGTTAATTGAAATTCAGCTAGTTGGCTGTGACATATTTATATGTAAAAAATAAAAATGGTGTAAATTTAGTTTGGGCATGCTTTGAGAGATATTTCTAGAACATATTTTAGGGCAGCTTATGTACGATATGCAGCTCAAGGCCATATTACAATCCTTTTTACATATTTATATGTAGTTACATATTAAATTGTGCAAAAAAGAGCATATTTATAAAGTACGCTAAACTGACAAGTAAAAACTGAAACACGATTCATTAGATTTGAGTCGATAGAAATTAGCGTCAAACAGGCCCTAAAATGTTCCAAATCGTTGTTTTAAATACACTAAGAAGCCAATATCAAATGATGTCGGTGTTTGTATTAAAAAATAGCATAAAAATCTCTAGGAACTGGTAAAGTTACACTGTATCACGCAGTTTTTTTTAACTGCAAAATACATACAATCGCTGCATTTAAGTTCTCGCGGCCATCTCTCTCTCGCGGATTTTATATTAGCAGTGCGACGAATACAGACGTCGCGCTGCAACGCGGCCTTAAGTACGTCAATTCATTTCAATCAATCAATAAAAAAATAATTTTAATATTTTACATTAATATTATACTGAAATAAAATATAAAATAATTAATATTTACATTTTTTTTTACAAATTAGATTTTTTTTTATGAAGTACTGAAGGAAAATTACTAAATATGTTTTTTTTTTTCATATTTTAAAACGACTATTTGTGCGTATTCAACTGAAAGAGTTCTAGAAATATGATTAAGGAACACTATTTTGTCGCAGTGCATTGGGGTAAATTCGACAATGCCTGAAAATTCATTCAGTTTTTAAATCATAGTCCAATTGACCCCAATGTAGACAACATAGGTAATATACGTACGTTAGTAATGTAAATAGTGTAATAATTATTATTATTAACAATTTAATATAAATGTAAATAATTATAATATGTTAGATAATATCATCACGCTATCTAAGTGCCACATATTGTTTTGTTATCTTGTAGTTAATTTATAAATTGCCGGCTAAAAAGTTGGTGCAGGAAGAGTTTCTACTGTTTTGGCGGGAATAAAAATACATTCTGGGCAGTTTTACACAGCGACATCAGGCCCAAAATAAGCATAATCTGTATTACGCGTACATACTCACGCCTTTTTCCTCCGGGATATGCAGAAGCAACATTGAACATATCAAATCAAAAGTTTGTATATAAAAATTAAAGTATTCCTTTGTATAGCAGTGGTCTGTGCCACATACCTTGGGTAAAAAAAAATTGACAGTTCCATCATTTAAAAAAAAATTACTTTTACAGTTCCATCATTCGCGCCAAAAGAGTAAGATTTCCTAAAAGCTGATTTCACCAATGTTAAGAACTGCGATCAAGTAGGACTTTATCGCGTTGTATTCAATAATTAGTACGGTTACAGAGTCGAATTAAGGATCGAGAGGTATAATAACTTAATATAACGGATTTTCCATTTATGATTTTTATTTTTTAATTAGGCCACCGAAATTAGTAATATTCCCTCTAACCCCTCCAACTAAGCTAAATTGCTTATGCTGGGAGTGAATTCACGTCGGTAGTGTAATGGCCAGGATTCGAACCCGCGACCTCTTGATCGTAAGATCGACTCCATAACCACTAAGCTATCGACTCACTGGTGAAATATAACCTAAGAAAACTGTGATTTTTAAACTGCCGTCTAATTCTATTAATATTGTAGTGTTCATGTGGGTAGGACAATATAATAACACTGCGGGTAGAACTATATAAAACAGTAACATGTCTATGGCTCGGCAGTGGTTTTTAGTACAGTGTTTAGTATTTTATACTAGGTATAAAATATGAACTTTTTATTCTTTATCTAAATTATTTCGAAATTACATGAAATTCATTTTATTTTTAAATTTCCCGGCATTCTATTTTTAACTTGCAGAAGTTAGATGGCAGTTGAAATAGAAAAGTTAAAAAGTTGTTATTGAATTTAGTTGGCAAATGATAATGGCCATGGTATCACGTTTTTCGCGTATACTTATACCAATACCGTGAAATGGCGAAAATAGGTACTACAGGTGTCACTGTCAAATGTTGTTTATTGCAAATCAGAGACAATTTAGCAAGCTCTGACATTATTGGAGAGAAATTGGCGGCCTCCTTTAGTTCAAGGAATTGTTGATTTTACTATTATTTTGTAAGGCTCCTGGCCTGTAAAAACTATTTTGTGCAATAACACAATCGCCCTCCATTTTTATTGTAAAATATGATTATTTATTTCAAGTTGAACGTTTTATGTTTATTACTATATTAATATTGATAATACAATTATAATTATAAATTATTATATCAGATTTTTTCTTTTGACCCTTCTAAAAATTTGACAATAACAGTATTGCTTTTTTATTTAGATTGGAAAAGTCAATATCCACGGCCCGATTTTGCTAAAGTCTAAATGGCATTTTTGGCAGTGTCAGTGACAGTGGTTTTGCTATGCCATAGAATTAGCAGAAACGGGGCCAGAACGGCTTGCAATTTGCTTACAGGAAATACAATATAAAGTGCTTATTATATCTTATAAAATAGTTTAGGCAATTTGTAGCAAGGATAATTCCCTTCGTTTACTAGAATCACTTCTTACATTGAACTCCTGAATGATTTATTTTTCATAAGAAGCATTAACGAAAGAAACAAGGTTTCAAGGCTCAAGGCTGTAGTATTGTGTTTACTGTGACCTCTTTCATTTTAACATGCGGGTATTCCCCACGGATACCCCTCCCTCCCCTCTCCGTAGCCGAAGGGGGAGGCTATGTCGGTCGCGAACCGACTAAACCGCACGCCGTCTGTGCGTCATTGTGCTAGGCCGAAGGTGAGGTTGTCTTCGACATATCCCTCGCACCCCGGCTGCCCCAAGGCCATCCCTCTCGGTCTGGCCCTCCTCGGGAGGGGGCCCCAACTCGCCCTCAGTATGGGGAGGCGCGCATCACGTGATGTGCGCCACCGCCGTGTGACTGTGACCTCTGGCTATTTCGATGACATCTAGCGGTGAGAAACATAACTAAGAATTAGCCCGATAAATAGCCCGACTTGAAGTGGTTTATTTTTTTTTTAGTATTCGGATGAGGTATCTATCAATCAATCGATTTGCATAGGTATTAGTATACTATTTATTTCGAGATTTCCTTCTCTCTCAGTGATATCGTCTGTGTATTTTTCCGTTACTCGCCTCTTACGATACCTTTCGGATGAGATGGGGTGGTGATACTTGTATTCTTTCTACGTCACCACGCGGTAACTGTACTTTAGTAATATATTATCTGTGCTAGGGGTGTCACTGTGTCAGTTGAGTAAATAAAACAAAATAATTTCTTTACAATAAATTTAATGTATTCCATGCGTTCTCCTCATATGTCTTCTTAAAGAGTCTTTGCTTGCAAAAGGATTATTACACATTTCGCAGGAGTAATTCTTTTCTCCGGTGTGCGTGACCATGTGTCTAGCAACACTAGATTTTGTATAAAAAAAGTTATGACAGATCTCACATTCATGTCGTTTCTCCTTCAAATGTACAGTTTTTAGATGATTATTGCATAAACTTTTAGTTATGAATACTTTTGAACAAATACTGCATTTGAATTCAGGTCTTTTGAGCCCATGTTTTTCTACTAAATGCTGCACTCTTATATTTTCTTGGTAAAATCTTTCATTACAATAAGGACATGGAAATCTTAATTTTCGTTCAACTTTCAAATTATGAGTTAAAACATCATGATTTTTTTTATCAATTTTGTTATTAAAATTCAAACTGCAAATGTGACATTTCAACGGTTTATGATATCTAGTTTTGTGTAAATTCAAAAATACTAAATTCGAAAATGCCGCTCCACATATATGGCAAACTTGTTTTTGAAAATGTCTATTCATATGTATATTTAAAAGTCTGAATACGTTGAATTTTTCGTTGCAAATTTGACAGGTCAAATCATCGTTTATTTTAAAAGGTACTAGCAAGTTTTCTTTTGATTCAAATTGAATATTATGAGACAAAATTAAGTGTTCTCTCAAATTTTCTAAATTATGTTGACTTTGAGAGCATAAATTGCACATTAACTCGGAAATTTCGACTTTGACGAGTCTATTTTGTTGGTTTATAATTTTCTTTTCTATTGATTTCAAATTGTGTTTAGTTTTTGTATGTTCTCGAAGTAATTTTACATCTGAGAATGGTTCTTTGCAACAAAAACATCTGTACCGACTTTTGTTCCATTGAAAAACAAAAATAGTTGAGTTGGCCAATAATTTTAATGAATTTTCTCTGAGAATTGGGCCATTGCCTCTTCGCTCGGCTATCTTAGACCAGTCTTTTTTATTTGAACCTGTAACAATTACATAAGTAATTACAAAACGTATAGTGTAGTAATAGGCAAATATCTTGACCCTGTACTCTGAATGAGCTGCACAGAATTCAGTTTTAGGTCTTTACATGTGTCGATTGACTTCAGCAATCACTTATTACAAAACATCGAGCATTCGCTTCGCGAACTGAACAACGAACCGAGCCAAATATCGCTATGAACATTTTTATGATCTTTCTAGTGAACATTGTGATCGATGCAAACTTACTGCCCTTTTAGTGCCGCGATAGTGCTCTCGGGAACGCTCGATAGCAGCTCATTAAAACGTCGTAACGTAACGTGGTCCCTCAATATGGGTCTCCTAAAAAAGCTCAAAGTCGGTCAACGAGCTATGGAGAGGATCGGATTCGGGATTTCGCGTCAGAAATGATGATATCCTTAGGAGAACAAAAGTAACCGACATAGCCCAGCGGATAAGCTCGTTGAACTGGCTGTGGGTAGGACACATAGCGCGCAGAACAAATGGCCGATGGAGCAAAAATGTTCTGGAGTGGCGACCGCGTACGGGCAAGCGTAGTGTAGGATGCCCAACGGCCAGGTGGCAGGACGACCTTGACAAGGTCGCCGGGAAGCGCTGGATGCGGACTGCTTTAGATTGGTCGTTCTGGAAGTCTATGGGAGAGGCCTTGGTTCAGCAGTGGACTGTGTGTGGCTGATATGACGATGATGATGATGATGTTTAAGTTTATCAGCACCTTTTGTTGGTGAACGCGGGGCGAGACGGCTAATGCAAGTCAATCAACTAATTATAGAATATTTTAAACCAATCACGGACGCACGGGCTCACGTCATTGGATGATCAGTGCTACGATTGCGAAAAATATTCGAATTCGTAACGTATCGAGAGAATAGAGCATTGCGATTGGTTCACAGTAGGCAGGCAGCCAATCGCCTTGCTTTCTCCCTGGACAAGTTAACGTTACGAATTCGAATATTATTCATGCTTGGGGTACTTTACTTTTGTTGGTTTTTGATTGGTCCATATAGTGTTCTCTAATTCAACGGTTAAGAGTAAATAGTAACTACACAATAAAAACCTTGTCGTGTAACATAACGTCGTTTTTGTCTTAGAGAAGAATTGCGCCCGCGCCTCCAGGCCGCCACTTAATGACAACGCAATTCTCATATAAGACAAAAACGATGTTATTGTACACCACATAAGGCCACCGAAATACGTCCCCGCCACGTCTCTTCTGTATAAACCGCGCCTAACATTGAAGTAGCGCCATCAAGCGGCAAACTTGTGAAAGATTTATTGATTTAGATTTTTATGCAACAAATCACCGTTTACTCTTCTCCGGTGAAAGTGAGAAAAATCTCGCACTATGCACTAAGCCACTCATAAAAGAACAGAATTCTTACCTAACTCAGATTTAATTTTGCACCTCTTTAATTTAGACTTCGTTTCGTGGGTATTTTTGATAACTTCCGTTTCTAAATCACCGTTCTGGGTTAATTCCAGTTTGATATTAGCTAAAATTACTGAAACGTAAACATAAGTAATTAATTATTGTGCTTAGTATCTGATCCACAGAATTATACAGCTCCCACCAAAACTTGCGGGCGCCCTTAGCCCATCTTTCTTCCCTTTTTCGTCTTTTCACCTTTTATTTTCTCGTAAAATCTCGTAAAAGTTTCTAAAAATGCCATGGACTTAACTAAGGCCTTTGACATCGTTAATATCTTCTACACCTTTCTTTTTATCATGAAGTTCATTACTTCAGAGTTATTATGTAGTAGGATAAAATATGTGTTCTAACGGTATCATCAATACAATACGTCTTGTTAGTTATAAGCTAACACGACAAGACAAGAAATCATAGGAGTACCACAGGGTACAATCTAAGGACCACTTCTCTTCTTCGTCTTAACAAGGGTTAAATGATACCTTACCGTTATCATCCAAGCTATCATCACACTCATCACTATAGTCCATCACCGCTGACGACTCCGATTTTATATGGTCGATTTTGAAGTCATCATCAATGGTATGTGTTTCTGCAAATCAATCAAGATAATAAGCACAATAAATATAATCTGAGTGCCGAGTGCGAGTTTTTCTCACATTCACCGATGACGAGATTTGTATGACATAGGAGTAGCGCCACCTAGCAGAAACCTCGTGAAACATTTTTACTCGTCACCGGACTCACCGGTGAATGTAACGAGAAAAAACGAGGGGATTCCGGCACTATAAAAAGAAGCCATAACAATTTATTTCCGTGGTTTGTTCCACTCTCGAACAAGACGATGGGGAATTGGACAAGCATGAAAATAACGGCTTGACAGCCTCCGTGGCGTAGCGTTAGTGAACGCGGCCGCTACGCAGGAGGCGCGGGTTCGATCTGAGCGGGGATGCATGAATATGGGTGTTTGCATTAGTCTGGTCGAGCCTCGGAGAGCACGTTAAGATTGAAAAATCATTCATTGGTTCCGATAGTTCGTAAGATTATCGGTAGACACACTCCACTGTCGCCTCAAAGACAGATAAAGAAGGATAAATTTGAATTGGTTAGGGCGAGGTCTGGTAGCTTATTGGTCAAGCAATTGCCCCTGTAAGGCAAAGATTGCAGATTCAAACCCCGCCTACACCGATTCAATTTTTTCTATTTAAATCGAAGTGGTCAGGTGTGCTCACTGTTTATAAGCGAGCAGAGGGTTAAGCTACTTAGGTGCGGTTGCCATTGGGTTGGCTGGCCAGCCTGGCCACTTGGTAGTATTCAATCTGAGCTCTTTCATGCTTTGCAATGCATATTAAAAGTCAGTCTTAGCTGTCAATAGTCGTTAAGCCAAGACGGTGGGCGATCTGAACAACTCTGTTAGTGGTTGCTCACTGACTACAACCAAGGTGTAGGGTTAAATGGTATACTGCGGCCATAATAACCTCGTGTTGTGTTTCCGGCGGTAAGTAGGATAGCCATCGTTCACTGGAGAGTTTTTGTACTGTCAGTGGGAAGACCAAAAGCTATTTCCACTTTGTATTCTACACTGACGGCACAGAAATTTTCTGTGTAAACTAGGTCAGCAGCTCGAGTGTGACTCCTGGTGTTGCACACGCCCATAGGCCATGGTAACCACTTTCTATCAGCTAGGCCGTAGGTTAGTCTGCCACTCCAGTGTTATTAAAATAAAAAAATTAAACGGCAGTTGCTTCTAATATTGGACAAAAAACCAAGTTAGAATCATACTTTCAACATACCTAGGACACAGAGGTTAAGGCCTCAAATGGGAGGAGGACTAATGCAATGCAAATGCAATGATAGGTGAATTATTAACCTGTATCAGTACATTGAAGTCTCTGCATCAACTTAACAAATCTCTCTTCGCTGTTGAGCACCATTTCTTTGAACGCAGAAGCTTCCTGTATCTTTCCTGTGCAGTCCTTGCACATTTCTGTTGCATATGCTTCTATATCATATTGAGAAAACTGGAAAAAAAGGTATTCTATGACAGTTCAATGACTAACAACTGCCTGCATGGCATGGTGGTACAGGTACTGCAATGAAGTGGTTTAATTCCATAGTTTAGTTATATGCATTGGCTTGGTTATGCCTCGGAGAGCATGTTAAGCTGTCAAACCCGGTTGTCATACAAATGTCTATGGCAGTAATTACACGATGACAATGAACTTTGATGGAAAAAAAGGTTGATGAGTTTTTTGGCTGCTGAGTGATCTTAAGATGGAGCAGGATTTCGAACCAGTGGTATATTTGCCAGTACGTAAGTTTTTTTTTGAATGCCGTTTTAATGATCTATAGAATTTGTGATATTTTTTTTATTTATCACTAGTCGGAGAAATTCTATGGTCCTATCTTTCCAAAATTCAATGACGACTTTTAGTAAATGGCAGAGAGAAAAGTTATTGCTATTTAAATATCTATAAACACCTATAAAAACCAAGATAAGTCGCTCGCGTTTTACAGAAGAGACCAAATCATGGTAAGAAGCAGCAACAGGGAATTGGTGGTAATATGTCGTACCTGAATATTTAATGTATTCTTCAGCATCTCCTCGTAATTTTCTTTCGGCACAATCACGTAATTATCTCTCAAATCATCGTTAAAACTGTACTGGACGCTTCTTAAGCAGCATCGGCAAATATGCGCTTGTATCAATTCAACAACGCTGTTTAAGTTAAAATCCATTTTTAAATAATAGAGCAGTTGCTGTATATGTTATAAAAAATTATAGTTGTATGTTTTTCATTTAGAAATATTATTTGTTTAATTTTTTTGTTCAGTCTATCGATCTATTTTGGATAACAACAAACAAAACAAGACGTTGGACCGACTGGTAGTGGTTGGATTTGACAGGTAGTTTAACTGTTTAGAAATGTATAACTAAAACTCTGTTTGAGCTTGTTCTAGCCTGTAAGGTAAAAGACCCAATGGTTGACACCACAGAACAGAAAAAAACTATTAGAAGTGTGATAGGACAGTTTCAATAGCGGAACCAATATCGCCAAACTCACACATACAACCAGATAATAATAAATTGCACTACAAGTAAACAATTGTTTTGATTGGTCGTATATCTTTAACACCAAATTAGCCTAAATTATGCACACTGCAGAACGAAAACATACCTGACATAACATGATTGGCATTAGTGATAACTTTAATATAGATAAAAAAAGGAATTTACGACGTTTGGTTTCTGAATCAAACTTGCTTCTCACTCTAACTCTATTACGAAAAAGTTCAACTACTCCCCAACTAGAGATGGGCGAAAGGTTTAAACCAAATGGGTTGAATTGGGTTTAAATCGGGTTATTTGGGTTTAAACCCGGTTTTAACCCGGAAGCAACCCAAATATAGGGTTAAAATTAGTGGTACGTAATTAAACGTATCTAGTGTTCAATTGAAAATGAAAGTACTACTCGCCAGCCGCCAGTCTCATTGTGTAAAACAAGTTGCATACTTATTTTTTATTATATACTTAAAAACACAACAAATCAGTATTCTAATAATTTATTTCTCAACGATCAAGATTAAAATTAAGCAAAAACAATAGCTTGTGTTATGGAGTCTAGAATGCGGATAAACATACTTAGATACGTTTATCCGCAAGCACAGACTAGTTAGGGATGCAAAGGATGAAAAAAAGCGAAAAAATAGTGCAAACAATTTTCGACCTTATTGACATGACATGCTATCGAATTTTTTTCTTATATTCGTGATCAGCGTCATCAATTAACGCGAAAATACACGTAACCAAGGAAATGTCATTAAGGTCGAAAATTGCTTGCAGTCGCTGTTTTAGTCTTTTCCGATATCGGGGCAACACAGTGATGTTGGCTCCGATAATATGGCACCGCCATTTTCAGCATAAAGGTACTAAATTTTGATCCAAAATGAACCGAGCACAAGAAAAGTTTACACGAGATAACTTCTCGTCGACCAAATGAAAGACGGGAGACAAAACATTTTAAATGTCAAAATTCGAGTAAATAAGGGCACGTATGTTACAATTTGCAGACACTAAGTAGAGATGATTTCTCGAAGTCAAGTTATTTCGACATCTGACAAATCGCCATGAAATTTGCCATGTTACCAACAGTCGATATCGACATAAAACAGCAAAATGCCTCGAGATAGCTATCTCGTGGCGCGCATGTTAGCCCTGCATGTTACCAACAGTCAACATAAAACGGCAAAATGCCTTTTTTTTACGTGCGGGAATACCACGGATACCCCCCCTTCGGAGATGTCGGACTCGAACCGACTAAACCGCACGCCGTCTGTGGGTCGATGTACTAGGCCGAAGGTGAGGTTGTCTTGTAACATATCCCTCGCACCCCGGCTGACCCAGGGCCATTCCTCTCGGTCTAACCCTCCTCGGGAGGGGGGACCGCGCGGTCCCCGACTCGCCCCCGGTATGGGGGGGAGCGCGCATCGTCCCACGATGCGCGCCGCCGCCGTGGCCTGCTTCTGCTAGAGTGACAAGCGGCTCCACCCGTCACCCTCAGGCCCGCGGTCATGGGGGGCGAAGGTCGGTTTGCGCCCACCGACGCCCGAGCCGCCTTCGAACGCGGCCAGCGATGTCCGCGAGTCTTTCTCGCTCGCTGCACTGCGCTCGCTCTGCTGTCTCCTTCACGAGCATGACCTGCTCGCAGAAGGAGGCGCTGGCCGCCCACGCATCCGCGCAGCGGACCATCGCCGCAAGCAGGGTGGAGAGCGTGAGCACTCTCACCTCACGGCAAAATGCCTCGAGATAGCTATCTCGTGGCGCGCATGCTAGCCCTGCAGGCCGCGAGAACACAACGTCTAATACGTAAGTACCTACGGTACTTTACGAAAAGACGAAAACACCTTGATATTTGAAATTTAAATGACCTCAAAGAAAAAGAAGAATGATGGTATTATTAGACAGGTACTTATAGTCACATTGCAATCTAAAACGTCAAATGTTTATGAGTATATTATATAAAATTAAAAACACCCAAATAAAATCCCAATTGGGAGGAATCTTGTGGGTTTATATTGGGTTTAAACTCAATTTGGGTTTAAACCCGGGTGTTTGCCCATTACTATCCCCAACAGATGTCCATTTATTTTAAGAATGTTATTTAAAACCTTAACAGTTATGAATACGGTTGATATTACTTTGAAGTATTATCTCTCTCACTCTAACTCTCTTACATTAACGCTAGAGCGGCGACACAAAATTTTGGCAATATCGATAGATTTGAAATTTGTTTTCAAAATGTCAAAGGATTCCAAACGCTGTTAGTAATTATAATCTAAGAGTACTTAAAAAGACGGATTTTAATCCTTTACGTACAGAAGTTGAACTGTTTTTTATTAACGATTAAAAAGGTATGAAGAAGTGAATTGAAGTAAAACAAGTGTCCATTTATAGTAGATACTTTATGTAACTGTAGCATAATAAAAGCGTTTTCACACTATCCGGCGCATCTGATATCCGATATTAGTGTCAGCTCCGATATCGAAGAAATTACAATAAAATAGAAAAAGAACTCGATACTATGTTGAAATAATTGCCAGGAATTTTTTATGATTTTTTTCATCCGGTCGATGCGATCGAGCAAATAACTGAATCGGACCGATTTTATTGAATATAATAATATGTGAAAACAGCACATGTTGACGGCTATTGGCGTCAGACACTCAATACCAGAAAATGTGAAATCGCTTTAGGGGTACTTAAAATACGAGTGCGAGTATTTTACAATATGAGACGGGTATTTTAAGACCATATTACGAGCAGTTTCATACACTACTTTGAAATAATGAATATAATTTGCATAAAATGAGACAAACGTAGAGCACCAAAATCTATTTACTGATCGCTTAAACAACATGCATACACTAGTCGCCGCGTCCACAAACTAGAAAATATCCAGCTGGAGTTGTTTAATTCGGAAGTTTATATTTTTGTATGTTTGTACGCGCCTAGCTTCGTCATATGTAGACAAATATGCAAAATTCCTTCTTTGTTCGAAAGAAGACTATTCCGAAATGATACCATTTAATTTTTGTAAAGATCCGATAAAGGGTTTCAGAGAAAGACCACGAAACTCTTTAATAAATACCAGGAAATCAGCAGTAATTGCTACAAACGCATATTATTGCTAAGTCTCTGCCACTACCCATCATAACATCACGCCCGTATCCTTTGAATGGGTATGCAGAAGTGTTCAGAATGTTCCGTGATATTAAAAAAACACTATAAAACCATTTGGCAAAAGTTTATAAATGTTTCTAAAAAAGTAGATATCGATAAAGTTTGACTACATCACTAAATGAATAGCAACGAAAGTTCTAGAATAAATAAGAATGACATGTCTATTGTGTGTAATCAAAAACAAGCTTTATTGATATATGTGGTAAGGTTGATTTTCTTTTTATTTTATTTCTTTGCATTTCAATAAGATTTGATATAAATTCTGCTATATCCTGACTTATCGATGGTATAAAACAACTCCATTTCGAATATTTATGCTCCTACTATCATCTAGGCACTGCAAAATGGCCCAGTAAGGCATATTTCTATTAAATAGTATTAAATAACACACGGTGCAAAACTGTCAAATACACGTGATGACAGATACGACTGAAGGTTGAAATTGTAAGGTCTTGCAAATCTCCGCATAAGAATGACACGCGTGCCACGCCTACTTCACACTTCCACCGTTTTTTTCTGTTCCGTGGTTGACACTGACCCAAAAGTCGACACTTTCGATAAAAACCTTTATTGTACGAAAAGTAACTATTTTGTTTACTTGACTATTTACTTAAAAGACATCTTATGGCATATACAGGGCATCCCAAACTTATGGGACATAAAGGGGAAGTACCTTAAATATCGTAGATAGTGTATTTTGCTGAAAGAAGACTTTATGTTATTTTAAAAGTTAGCAATTCTGCATTCATAGATTTTCTAAAAATTACTCGCTTCGTCTGGGAATCGAACCGAACTAGATGTCAGAAAAAAAATTACCCTGATTTTATGATTCCAATCGAAAGAATAGCTAAAAATAATAACTCTGCATAAGTAACATTGTATTTTAAAAGAAAGGAACAACGTAAAATGATTCAGTCAAATTCTGAAAGAATCCGATTCTGAAATGATTGTATGAAAATGATAAGAAAATCAACAGGCAGTGGACTCATTAAAAGATTGGCGATTTGCGTAAGACAAGAGGGATCAAATTTTGAGCATTTAATTAATTAATTTACAAAAAAATACCCACTTAATTGACTACGGCAGTTTCATGTGTGTTTTTAATCATTTGTATAAAATGATTAATTTTACGTTGTTCCTTTCTTCACGAATTAAAATACAATGTTAGGTACTTAAGCAGAGTTATTATTTTTAAGCTATTCTTTCGATTGGCATCTTAAAAGTAGGGAGATATTATTTTTTGACATTTAAGTCGGTTCGATTCCCAGACGAAGTAAGTAATTTATAGAAAATCGATGAATGCAGAATTACTAACTTTCAAAAATAACACAATGTCTTCTTTCAGCAAAATACACTATCTACGATATTTAAGGTACTTCCTCTTCATGTCCCATAAGTTTGTGGACGCCCTTATAAGTAGGTATAATAATAAGTAGGTATAATACGTAACTATCTTATCTAGCTTTAACAACTTAATAGACAGTTGTTATAATTCCTATTAAAATTATCGCCCTCTTCATATTACGTGACCACTTGAATAAAGTTAAACAATTGATTGATGTTCAGCTACTGATAAAGGTTTCACATTGCACACCACGAATCACCACTCTTAAATAAAGAAGGAAAAGTACTTAGCAGGTACCTAGATATGTCAATCACAATCAACGCCCGAGTACCACCACTGTGATGCGACCGAGGTCTCGAGCTGGTCACGCTCATGAAGTGTGCGGCATTAGAGACGCTAAAACCTAACTTACTGGCAGCATATACCAGCAGGGGACTCCGCGACTGGACGGGTGATCTGCCCTTCGGTGTGGGCTATTTCACCCATTTCCCCTTGTTAGGTATGCGCGTGGGCACTAGTTAAACGCAGGCTAGTCTGTAGCGCACTGCTTTATTGAATCAAGGACAAGCCCTCGGAGGGCGCGCGCGGGCAGGGGTGGCGCGCGGAGCGAGGTCGCGTGGCTCGTGCCGCGCGCCACACACACACCTGTACAATCGTGTCTTAGGATAGGTACCTATACAAAACAATCCTCCCCCATAGCTTGACAATAATTTTTATAAACAACCTTTATGTAAACCTTTGTAATCAATCCTTGGGATGCTTCGCAGCCGCATACGCGACACGGGACTTTGGCCTCGGGTAACTCGGTTTGAGGAGGAGATCCTTCCTGGGCTATTTATGTCGTCTACTGATGCGCCTTGTTCCTCTTCAACCACACTCCGGCTAGGTGATGTTTCCGACTCCGCGAGGTCGCTCGTCCCGGTGTAGGTAGTGAGAGAAGGTGGTAGTGAGACGAGCTCCTGGGCCATCTGAGCTTCAGATTGCCCTTCATTTCTTCCCCTGTCATGTGTGTCGGGTGCTGCCACCTCTGACGATGAACGTGTCTCCTCTTCGCTAGGCCAGTCGTGCAAGTTCCTGTCGCCATCATGCGACGCATCCCAATCGGTTATCGTCCCTCTACATAAAACTAATTGGTTCTTATGCTTCCTTACATGTAGGTTAGAATCAATATCTTTTACCACATAGATAACTGCGCCGTTGCGCTTTACAATGATACCACGATTCCACCTACTTTTATTGTTTACAAAATTTTTATATAAAACGTAATCACCAATACAAAATGTTTGATTATTAATTCCACCATAGGCTTTAACCTGTAAACTCTGATTGGTTTTCACTGTAGTAGCGATGACGTCTGACGAAGACGATGGCCGCTTAAAAAAAATCAAGACGTGACTTCAATTCTCTACCGAACACTAATTGGGCGGGTGACAATCCTGTCGTACTATGGATTGAATTCCTATAATCGTATAGGTACTTTAAAATATTCAATTTGGCTAGTCGACGGTCATTGTTCGCTAGAATGCAAGATTTAATACCTTTTTTAACAATCTTCACGTAGCTTTCAGCTTGCCCGTTACTGCACGGGTGAAAAGGTGGGGAGGTCAGATGCGAAATGTTATTAGAGATACAAAACTGATTGAATTCTCGGGATGTGAACGCCGTACCATTACCACTAACCAACGTATCTGGTATCCCGAACCTTGACATAAACTCGTATAAGTTATCAATCGCTGCTAGTGACGTTGCTGTCGTTTTCATGTCATAAACTTCTACCCATTTTGAATACGCATCCACTATCACTAAATAAGTATTACCATTTTTTTTTTTATAAATAGGACACGTCAATTTGACTTCACCTCGCCTGATGGTAAGCTGAAGGTAAAGTCTCAAGAAAGAGGGCCACCATTATATACACGTGCCATGTTAACAATGGTGGCACTCAGCTTGACGGCCTCATCAGATGCTTTTTCACGCCCCGCTTAAAGGACCCGGGACTGTAGGAAGAGGGAAACACGTGAGCTGGCAAGGAATTCCAGGTCTTAATGGTGCGACAAAGGAAAGAGTCACCGAACCGCTTGGTTCTTGAAGGAATGTTCTGCACCGTATAGGGGTGACATCTAAGTCCTGCACGTGTCGTCCTGTATAGGAAGGGGGAGGGTGGGACTAATTGGAATAGCTCTTCAGAACATTCACCATGGTAGAGACGGATACCATTTATAGGTCCCAAAAATCTATGTGGATCCTACTGAAGGGATGTGACGGATACTTCCATGGGCGGAGCGGGGCGCGCGGCGGGGTGGCTCGTAATTGCGCACATATGACGCAAGAATTTATCATTTTTTCCAATGCTTCGTCGATGCCTGGAAACCAGAATCGAGCCCGCGCCGCCGCTTTTGTTTTTACTATACCTAAGTGAGAAGTATGTAATTCCGAAATAATCCTACTCCGTAGCCCTTCGGGTAAAATTATTTTGGGGCCTCTCATTATAACCCCATTTTCATATGAAAGTTGTAGTCGACAACAGAAATACGGTTTTACCCTTACGTCCACAATTTTTCTGGGCCAACCTTTTAATATGTCCTTAACTACCTTTAATAACACTTCATCTTTTTTAGTTTCTTGTTGTAGGTCACTTAACGTTATCGGCAGACTGTTATCTATAACGAAGTTAATATATGCGGCTCGATCTATATACGGATGCCCCTCATACGCGTCATAGCCATCTCCCAATGATGCATAGTCGGCGACCGCGGTTCCGGGACTGCCGGATGGCCCCCGTACCCTAGCCTCAGCGTTTACCTGCGGCTCCGGTAGACTCGCGCGCGATAAATAATCCGCACTATTCTCACTACTTCGCACGTATTCTATAGTATAATTATAAGCACTCAAAAATAATGCGTATCGCTGCAGCCTATTCGCCGACACTTCCGGAATACCTTTATACGAGCCGAATATAGACAATAAAGGCTTGTGATCTGTCCGCAACACGAAAGGGTTAGATCTCGCGTACAAGTACTGATGAAACCGCCTGACACCGAAAATAATAGCTGTAGCTTCTTTCTGTATCTGAGCGTAGTTTTTCTCTGCTGCGTTGAGAGTGCGTGACGCGAACGAGATAGGTCGTTCCGACCCGTCTATGCCAACCTGGGACAATACTGCACCCAACCCGGTAGGTGATGCATCTACAGTTAATATTAACTTTGCATTAGGATCGAAATGAGTTAACACTTGTTCTGAGACTAATATATCTTTTATTTGATTAAACGCTTCATTCTGTAACGGGCCCCAGGTCCATTTAACCCCCTTTTTTAGTAACTCATATAAGGGACACAGAATACTCGAAGCATTTTTTACAAAATTCCTGTAATAATTAACCAAGCCCAAAAACGACTGTAACTTGCTAACATTAGTAGGGATCGGTGCTTCACTTATAGCTTTGACCTTTTCCGGAGATTTCCTGAGGCCGTGTCTATCTATTATATACCCCAGATAACTAATATCATTTTTAAAAAACTCACATTTATCCTTTTGCAAAACCAATCCTGCCTCTCGCAGCTTCTCGAGTACTGCTGTGAGCCTTTGCAGGTGTACGTCCCTGTTAGGCCCAGTCACGAGTACATCATCTAGCAGGCAGAGCACCCCTTCCATGTTCCCGAGGAGGCCTTCCATTGCCCGCTGAAAAATAGCTGGGGCCGGGGCCAGTCCGAAGACCATTCGAGTATACATAAACAGCCCGCGGTGTGTATTGATACACGTTAGTTTCTGGGAATCGTCGTCTAACAGAAATTGGTTGTAAGCCATTGACAAATCAATTTTCGAAAATTGTTGACCTCCATGTAATCTCGTAAACAATTCGTGTATTGTCGGTAACGGATATTGTTCTACGATTAACTGTTTGTTAATACTAACCGAATAGTCTACACACAGCCTAACCGTACCATTGCGCTTTAATACGGGGACAATAGGTGACGCGTACTCCGAGCTTTCAATCGGCTTTAATACTCCCAAATCCACCAAACGGTCTAATTCCTTATCGACTTTATCTTTTAATGCAAAAGCTATTGGTCGCGCTTTGAAAAATACCGGCTTCGAATCCGGTTTTACTTGTAAACTGACTTTATATTTGCTCAAGGCTCCTAATTTGTCAGAAAAATTTTACACGAAAATTTTTTTACAAGAAAACAAATTATCTGTATTAGTAACAAAATTACAAGGTGCAAATTCTAATTTAAATCGTGATATAAAGTCTCTTCCCAGTAATGGCGGTCCCCCGTCATGGATTACGTATATGTCAAGGTCATGAGTTTGATGCGTATAGGTAACCGGTAGTCGCGTTACCCCCGCGCACTTAATATTATTCCCAATGTATGTTAATAGTTTTTTGTTAGTTGGAGATAATGGTATATGTTTGAAAAATTTATCATACGTAGCACTCGAGATAACCGTGACCGCCGACCCACTATCTATTTCAAATTGTAATTGCACCCCTAGAATCGTCACCGTCTCCAACATAGGTTCCCCGTTTTGACATGTAATTTTAAAAATCTTACCATCATCGCCTTTGTCAACGCCATCCGCGACCACGTAATTTACTTTCGTGGGGCATACTCTTTGAAGATGCCCTTGAGTTTTGCACTTCCTACACTTATATTTTAAAAATCGGCACTTAGAAGACGCGTGATTTGAACCGCCGCATACGGAACACGTTCCCGTATCTGCCGCTCGTTGGATTCCTTCCTGTCTGATTTTATAAAGCTGCTGTGGTTGCCCCGCAGGCTGCGCGGCGGCCGCCCCCATGTGGGCGATCCGCAGTGTCTCCGCCAACTCTATAGCCTTGGCCAGTGTTAGGTCTGCCGGCGCCTTGCTAAACAGCCTCTCCCGGTCGCTTCCCGACAACATTCCCATTACGAATTTGTCGCGTAGCGCCTCTTCTACATTGGAGAAACCGCAGTGCGCCGACAACTCGCGTAACCTCGCGGCCCATTGCGCATACGATTCACCCTCTTGCTGTACAGCCGCATAGAATTTGTACCGCTCGCCGAACCCACAGCGCTTGGGCGTAAAATGCTGATCTAATAGACTTAAAATATCCTCGTACGAGACGTCTTGCAGTTTTTTCGGTAAGGCTAAATCAGCAGCCAACTTATAAGTGGTGTCCGCGAGTGCGCTCAGTAAAATAGCCTTCCGCTTAGTACCCGTCGCGTCACTGGTTACGTTGATGTCGTTCGCCACGAACCATTGCATAATACGGCATTTGTAAGTCTCCCAGCACTGTGTCTCGTGGCTAAATACAGACAAAAGTCCGAAAACTGACATTTTAAATCACAATGAGTTCGCAATTCTCGTCGCCAATGTTAGGTATGCGCGTGGGCATTAGTTAAACGCAGGCTAGTCTGTAGCGCACTGCTTTATTGAATCAAGGACAAGCCCTCGGAGGGCGCGCGCGGGCAGGGGTGGCGCGCGGAGCGAGGTCGCGTGGCTCGTGCCGCGCGCCACACACACACCTGTACAATCGTGTCTTAGGATACCTATACACAACACCCCTATATGCTAAGATCACGGGTAAGGTACGCTGCACGGATGCATTAGCTGCTGCCACCTCCTTCAGCAAGCAACTAATGCTCGAGAAGGTGACAGCGGAGCGGGAACGAAGGAGATTCGCAGACCGCGCATTCCGCGACGAGCTGAGACGACTCGGTTTTCAGCCCATCTCACATCCGGCAATCTACGACCCACAGGCGGTGTGCGTTTTTAGTTGGTTCAAGTCCAACAAAACCACCCCCGCCGGCCCCTGTTTTGGAGCGGGCGGTGTCTGAGGGGATTGTGCGCACGATAAAAAAAGATATGTCACTTATGGTCATGACGTGACATGGCTATGAGCCATGGGTCATCTGGCGCATGGCCAAATGACTCATGATTTTTCTCTAATAGGTACTTACTGAGTACCTACACCAATGTCTATTTTGACCACGCACTTCTAATAAAAGCTCACGGGCGCTAGGATAATAAGTATACACATGGGCTACACTACATGAGCTAGACACGCCTCTGCACGCCATAGGAGGACGAGGAGTTCGTAGCAGATAAGTGTACACCAAGTAGACTAGCACACTGCAAGGTAAGGCAACACTAGTCGTGCCTCGGGGAGCACGTTAAACTGCTTAACGTGTAAACAAGCTTTAGGTATCAGATATTTTGCAAACATCTGCAGTCGTTTCAGATACTACTATCTGACACGACTGCTGCTGTGTTTAGCAATGAGCTGCTGAGATCAGATACAGATCGCATCACTTCGCAGTCACACTGAAAAATCGTGGACCTTGGAGTAACGCAAGGGTCTCCATGGATACCCCGCGCCGGAGCCGGCGAGGAGATTATGTCGGATTCGAACCGACTAAAATACACGTCGTCTAAGGGTCGTAGTGGAAAAGCCGAAGGTGAGGTTGGCAACGCATATCCGTCGCAACCCGGCACACCCAGGGCCATCTCTCTCGATCTGGCCCTTCTCAGGTGTGGGGACCACGAGGTCCCTAACTCGTCACGGGCATTGGGAGGCGCGCAACGCGGGCTGCTCAGAGGCTGCGGAGACTATGGGCGGTATGGGCGACCGCCATGGCCTCGCGGGGGCCAAAGGGCCTCGCGGTGCAAAGCAAGGCACGCCACGAGCAGCCCCTACAGTAGTAGCTTTTGTTACAACATGAAATGAACCCAAAAAATTTATTTGGATGAATGTCAAGAGACAAAACAGATTATGGATAAATTTAAATTTAACCAACTGTACCGACAGATACAGGTGATCACCAGGCACGGAGACTTTGGGGATTTCTGCAATCTCAACTTATGCAGCCTTATGGTAAGAGGCACACCGCACACAAACCATTGAAAAATACCTTATTTATGCCACGGGAAGCGTTAAGAAAGCGTACAAAGAACTGAGAACACATAAATCATGGGTTGAAGAGCTGAAAAGCAAAACTACTATCACATAAAATAGAAATTCAAAAAAAAGCTACAGATTTTTACAGAAACCTTTATAGCTTACCAAATCAACCAGCATACAAATTAACGAGTAAGGTTGCGGAAGAGGCGAAAGGAACCATTGGTGAAGACGAAGTGCTGGAAGGTATTAAATCACACTAAAAACAGACAAAAGCTAAAAGATAAGAGATAAAAGCCCAGGGCCCGACAGATCACCAACGAAGCTATAAAATCAGGATACATGTATCTAGCCAAGCCTCTAACCAGACTGTTCAACATGATACTGAGTAGCAAAAACACTCCAAGTCAATGGTCGGAGTCGGAAATAATTTTGCTCTAGAAAAAGGGAGATCCAAACGATATTAATAACTACAGACCGATTAGCCTACTACCTTCATTGTATAAACTTTTTTCCTCTATAATAGAGAAAAAAATCAAACAAACCACAGAAAAATTTCCATCCCATAGAACAGGCAGGCTTCCGACGAGGATACTCTACAGTGGATCACATACACTTGCTAGAGATGGTGATAGAAAAAATCCAACAGGTCACTCTATCTCTCAAGAAGTGGCATTGGATTACATACAAGTTTCTTAAAAAACATATATGAAAATAAATCCAGCAGAGTCAAGTTGGAGACCACTGGGCCATTAATACAAATAAAAAGAGGCGTAAGACAGGCAGACCCTGTCTCCCCAACAATCTTTATAGCGGTACTGGAGTCCATCATCCGCAACCTCAACTGGGAGAAAGCCGGTATAAATATAAACGGAAGTTACCTGAATCATCTCAGATTCGCTGACGATATAGTTTTGTTATGGAAGGAAAATAAAGAAAAAAGAGAATAAAATAAGAAGGAAAAACTTTTTATTGTATTTCATTGTTTAGATGTGCCTACTGTTTTTCTTTTAATTGTAAATCTATTGTGTAGCAAGAATAAAAGGCCTTTTTTTATTTTTTATTAACTATTTATTTATGGTAATAGGCAAGCTGCGCCTCCGCCCGCAGCCGTGAACTCGGTGTTTCTACTATAGCTACACGGAGGAGTTATTGGCTCCCTGTTCCCCGCCTGTTCGCCTGTGGCGCCCGGCGTAGAATAGGTGCCATGCCATGGGTGAAACTAGAGCTGGCGGTACGAAGGTGGACTCACCGTCCGCCTACCGACTTTACTTGATGAGGTGTGTAAACTGTTTGAAAGAGTTATAACAAAGCACATCTCCAGAGTGTGGTCGGAGCTGGTGCATGGTGGCTGAAGCCATGTTGGCAATGCGATTAACCTGGGTGAGATAATGTTAGCGGTGTCCTTGGACGGCCTCAACACTCGTGTATCGTGAAGTGCCTTTCTACTTTCATCGAATAGTTGTGTGTATCTGACGGAGAGGACCGTCTACGCAGCAGTGACGGGCTTTGGTCGGCGTGAAACGTCATGCAGTATTCTGCAGAGATCGGTTTTCGGGTCACTTCTGTGGAACATAGGCTACGACTGAGTGCTTCGCAATGCACAGAATGCACTCAGACGGTGCTGTCATCACGGGTTATGTGAATGATATGCTCGTGACGGCGCGTGGTGCTACCACCACAAAGCTACCCTGAATGCCATGACCGCGGTTGTTCAAGGTGTATGGCGGATCTGGATGGCTGGGTCTCGAGGTCGCTATGCATAAAACCGAGACTCTGTTCTATCCATGGGTCTCAGAGCGTGCCACCTAAGCGGTCCATATATCGATCATAAGGAAGGCATTCTGTCAGCTTCAAGCTCCAAATGAAAAATTTTAAGCTCGTACTCGAAGGCCGATGGACTCCGTGGAGTTTCATTGTAGCCTGTTCCCCTAATTGCTATATTAGTGGTAAAAGGTGACGCGAGAGCCGGGATGGGAATCCGAGCCTTGAGAAATTGATGCCGTGAAGTCTCCGTGAAGACTTATTTGGCAACTAAAGTTCCATGGGGTAGAGGGCTACAAACGTTGGCGGAGTGTTGGATGTGGAAGGCGCCGAGGCATGGTATCTGAAGGAACTTCCGCAAGAAAAAAATGTGGCCGGGGGTGGCAATCCCCGCCCAAAACAAGGGCTGCCGCCCGAAGAAGGTGGCAGGGTGGGACCGGAGGAGGGCTTGCACGGTCCGCAACTATCAGAGGCAACCCGGGCGTCAGAGATTACAGAATGACCTCCGTCCCCCACGAGAGCGGGCCTGAGGGTGACGTCTGGAGCCGCTTGTCACCCTAGTAGAAGCAGGCCGAGGCTGCGGCGGTGCAGTCCCAATTTTCGAAGCCAGATGGAGACTCCGTGGTGGCCACTTCAGAAGAAGGAAAGCTTGCAATAGATGGCCTTGGGTGCGAGAGATATATATGTCTGCCAATCACACCTCCGACAATCTACAACCCACAGATGGTGTGCGTTTTTTAACACGCGGGGATTTTGCGCACATTAAAAAAGGGGCCTCGCAAAAGGTACCTTGCCCACATTAATGTAATGAGTTTATGGTCAAATCAAACCCACGTAATTGCCGAAGTGCATTAATTATTTTTAAGACGCCGCGTGTTTCTCGGCAGAGTAGAATTTGGGCCAACCCTTTCTGTTCCCATGTGGTGTCGTACAAGTACAAGACGACTAAGGGATAAGGCTGATTAACTCAGGACGATACTCTACGACCACGGAGGACAGAATATGATTAATTTCCTTCTCCATGTCTACGACCACGGAGGACAGAATATGATTAAGTAGCGGAGATGCCACAGTCAAATTTCTCTTAAGAAAAACGCGTGACCAAATGCGGGTGGGAAGGGAGACGCGGGGGGCATGACGTCATACCTCGTCCACGTCTCCATCTAGTGCGTCATAGCGAAACCGAACAGAAATAGACCTTGTCATTTTTGTTATATAGTTTTACTATTCGCCACTAAGCGCTACACAGAATTCTAGAATAATCTATTTTAAGGAAATAATTTTCAAAAATAAGGCCATCTTTTGGATTATAGCAAAATCATTTAGGGGGCTAAATGATTTGGCCTTATACCGACAGATGGCCCAATTTTTTTTACTTTAATTTTCAATTTTAGCAAAATATTCCATTTAATAAATAATATAACATTTTTGAAATTGCTAATGAAGTCGGGCGACATTATTGTGATCATTTTCATAATATGAATTGAGTTATTATTACAACTAGTATACATGCCAGACTAGGTTACTTATTTCTTCTCTACGCTAGATGGTTCTGTTAAGACATTTTTTTCGGAAAAATTAAAATTTAAATATAGTGGACTTACTGATGAAATGTTATACCCTTAAAATGTTGAAATTGTTTATTTTTACACTTTGTACATCCTTGTACTGTACACTTCATTCTTAAACCAGGTTAAAGCAATTTTTATCCTTGAAGTTTTGACCAAAAATGACAACCGAACGCAAGGACGTTTCACTAGAACTGGATGGTGACGTCACAGACCAATTGAGTCGTTTTGACATATGGAAGGCTCGCGACTCGATTCCCTTGTAACATCTCCGCTATCATTTCCTTCTCCATGTCTACGACCCACAAACGGCGTGCGGTTTAGTCGGTTCGAATCCGACATAACGTCCCGCTCCTTCAACAGTAGTGCCCGGAATGCGGCAATAGGCTCACCCCCCATTACGAGAGACCGAATACAGATTGGTGAAATGTCGGTGTTAATTTCTCCTCTGCCTAACCCTCCGGGGATAAAGTGGTGATTATATGTATGTAGGTATGCATTAATTATTCATTTTAAAGGATATATTTTCGTAAAAAAAGGAGATAGAACTAATAAATAATTACACTCTGTGTAAAAATGAGATTAAAACTTGAAATAAAAACGTTATTAAGTTTTAACCTTCTCCTATAAAATTAGATCTATTGCAGATACGCACCCTTTACGTATGGTTGATTTGCGCTGTTGCACCATCCCCGACCATAAGTGACTAATGCAGTTTATATTTGTGTTGTTCGTTTAGTGAGGAGATCGCCTGCAACTGATCGTTGACACAGTCGATTTTAGTTTTAGTCGAATGCAGAGATTTGTTCGTCACCTACGGACCTAGCCCAAATTGTCATTTACACGGTCGATTATCAAGAATGACAGGATCACCAGAGTACAGTATTTACACATTTCTTTTAAGTATAGTTTGGGACGCGTATCTTAGACCTAAATCGCGATACAAACGGCCTGCCACGCGTGAATTGCTTTGTAATAACCTATGATTGATGGTTTTGAGCTCGTCCTCCGCCGTAACACCGCGTGCAATCCTCAAAAGACACCCGAGAAACGTGTACCTACTACTCGTATTGAATTTTAGGATCAAGAGCAATATAATCTGGTATACAAATAAATTGGTGATACAATTATAAACTATTCAATAAAACACTGATAAAATGTACGGAACAACTTTATTATACGAAATAATTAAACAAAATAGTAAACAGCCATATTTTATGGATAACACACTTTTTATGTCTAAAAAGTTCTGATTATGACTACTAAATTACAACAAAATGTAGGAAAAAGCGCGCCATTATTTGACATGTGCTATCACTCGTCAGAAAATAATAGCGCGTATTGACTGGATACAAAATATAATATTTAGTGGAGTACTGAGTTTATTATATATTCTTAAACGTATTATTTGTACATAACATCTACAATAGCTAAGTGATGATTAATTACGTTCTAACCATAATATTATGGCTATAATATAAAGGACCATAAACTTTTGTTAATGTCTAAAACTTTTTAAGTTTTATTTTTAATAATTACATGAAGGTTTCAAACAGTTTTGGGAGTATTTTTTTCCTAAAATGGCGATCAAACAATGATTATATAAGTAAAGGAATTAAAAGACTATGTATTAGATTTAAATTGACATTCCAAGGAGCTTCTTATCGAAGAGGAACTCCCCAAGGGCTCCATGAAGCTCCATCATCTTCTCCAGGGTGGAAGCCTTGCCGGCTAGGTCGCGTTGCCCCTTGTATTGTTCTTCAAGGAATTCGCCGGTTAGGTAATCAACAAGCTGGAAAGAAATAAGTAAAGTTATTTTAAATATCTGTTGAGAAATTTGAAAAAAAAAATAACTCTCGTAATAGAAATAAGTTCAAATCTTCAAGTTATGTGCTCAAGATGATTTCGCGAAAACACTGACATATGACAGAGTTCCAGGTTGATCTGTCAAAATCAAATGAAATCTAAAACGGTACATATTTTCTTAATTCAATTTTAAAGAAAGAACATTGCCATTGTAATAGTTTTGAACATTTATTTGGAACATTTATTTTTAAAATTTAGGAGAGTGAAGCTCATCAAGACTGGATTTTGAACAGACTTTTATTAAGAGAATTGACTCTTATTTCATAATAATTTTAGTTTTACAATTTAACTTTGTAATAATTTTATCACCTGTGTATCGCTATGCAAAAATTTGATATTAAATTCAATAAAAATAATATAATGCCCTAAACTTTTAGAGACTTGATTAGATTATTTTATAGTGTGCTATACTGTCTTATAAACCGTTGGACCGATCAATAATAATAAAAACAGATATACTGTCACCAAGCTCTCAGAAACAAAGACGGTGTTATTTTGATACCCGCCTGGCGGGAGCGGTTATTTAGCCCGCCTAGCGCCCATAAGGCATGTCACTCACACCAACAAAAGGACCTTGTCGCGAAGTTCCTTCATGAAATACAAACTTTTTAGGATTCGTACTCTTTGGTTAGTTTCACTGGCAGCTCAATCTATATAATTCTATTTTCTTTACTGTCAAGTATAAATACGTATGTCAAAGAGAAAATCGAAGGCAACCGGTGCTATGTTACGGGTGCACAAGGAGATAGCGCGTCTGTACGAAGGATTCGATGGTTGGTAACCCTTTTGTGTATTTAGTTTGCATCGTAGCAATTTTGTCCTGTACCAGATATGCGATTCATCGCTCGCCTGCTGTCTTCATGCTGGTTCAGGATGGGTGATGAATACAGTTTCGCCCAGCAGAGCCTGAAGACTGATATCCGCAATTCCTAAAGTTGTCACCAACTTGCGGTGAAGTTTGTACCCATCCGAGAACCATTGTTTGTCCTACAAAGGGGACTCAATGTAGGCGCCTCACACCTTTAAAGTGTGAGGCGTGTTATGTGTCATGGACTGTAAGTTAAGCACATGTGTGCTATAAGATATACAAAGGGCTACCAACTTATACTTTGAGAGTAACAGATATTTTCTACAGAAGGAGATCTACCCGGTGCGAGATGACAGAATCACTGGTAATCAGCAATCATGGACATGCCTTGCATTCAAGCTATTGAACCCTGAAAGAACCCCTTCTGTTTCGCGAAAGAGTAATTACGAAGCATTTTCTTTTCACGACAGACCTCACTGCTGTGATATGTGGTTCTTCAAGAAGAGCATTAGAAGGTATCTACAGGGTCGGCAGCGGAGTGTGACGCCCCTGATGTTGAACACGTCCATAGGCCACGGTGATCATTTCCCTTCCGATGTGCCGTGTGCGTGTCTGCCGTCTATGTGGCTTATATACTTACATGGTAGTCGTTGAATTTGCCAGGGTCGGAGTCTTCCTTGAGGCCATCTTCGCAGTCGATGATGACTTTCCTGATACTCTCCGTGACCTGGGTCTCCAAGCGAAGGGCGTGTTTCAAAGCATCTATTCCGGTCTCTGGTTTCTTGTCACCAAAGTGTGGTGGCTGTCGATAAAGGTCCGAAATAAGTATTGTTTTGAAACCCCTTATTACGTAGGACGGAAAAACATAGTGTTGGTGCAATGTGGCTTTTAATACACCTCTGCCTACCTACAGCCGTGATAATAATAATATTTTTTATTTTTATATGTATTTAAAAATATAATTTGTACGTTTTTAAAGTGAATAAAGATGATAATAATAAATATTCCACAAAATTTCACACAACCCTATCTAGAGCCATGGTAAGCATAGCTTAACTAGCTTGTGTTATGGAATCTAGAATGCGGATAAAATACTTAGATACTTTTTTTTGTAAATACATACATATAATACGTAGAAACAACCAGACCAATGCAAATATACATATTCATACATACAAATATTTGCACTGAGCGGGAATCGAACCCGCGCCTACAGCGTAGCGGCCGCGTTCACTACTACTACGCCATAGAGGCTGTCGATGGGTAATGTGTTTGTATTAAGTACCTAACAAAGCGACAGTCGAAAGGTGTTTACTAGCTTCGAAACATTGCAGGCCTGCCCCCTAGACAAATGGCAATTCAATGGCATGGTAGGGTAGCCACTGGCGAGTTTCTGTGCTGATAGTGAAAAGACTAAGGCTATTCCTGATTTGTCTTCTACACTGACGGCACAGGAACTCTCTGTGTTTGCAGGGTCAGCAGCACGAGTGTGACTCCCCTGGTGTTGCACACGTCCATAGGTCACGGTAACCACTTTCCAGTGGACCGTGAGCTCGTCAGCCACCTCTGTCTGTCGAATGACGTATTTGACATTCGTCAATGCATGTCATAAACGTCACATACCATCCATATTTGCCATTTGTCTAGGAGGGCGGGTATAAATTTCAACTTGATACCTTCACACACACTCTCTCGAGAAAGAGGTCTTGACAGAAGATCAACGTACAACAAAGTGATTATATAAGTACTACCTTTATATATATAAAAAACACACACACTATACAAGTTCCACAAAATTATATTTAGTTTTATCACAGTTTGGTATTTGATTTATAATGTAACGACATGTTTCGAATTAATCATATTAATCATTAATCAATTATTTAATCATTAATCATGTCGTAATATTATAAATCAAATACCAAACTGTGCTAAAACTAAATATAATTGTGTGGAACTTGTATAGTGTGTGTTTTTTCATATATATAAAGGTAGTAAAATGAAGTTCCATCAAGAAGTTTCAACAAATTTAATCAACTACATGATTCTCTAAGGGTTACGTTTTTTTTTTCTTTTTGAGGTACGGGACCCTAAAAACTGTTCCTGGGTGAGGCGGGAATGAATTTGAATTTCTGTCAAGCTTAAAAAGAAAAAATAAAAAACGAGTAAACTTACCCTGATCTGCAGAAGGGTGCTAACTTCGGAGGTGAGCTCTCCTCTCATGAGCGCGTACTCGATGAGCTTAATCGCGTGCTCGCGCTCCTCGCCGGCTGCGTCGAAGAACAGCTTGGCGAACCCTGGCCGGTTTACCTGTTCACAGAGGAAATATTCAAAACTGTGACCAAAAATGCTAATAATAGATACCGATCGAATTGAGAACCTCCTCCTCTTTGGAAGTCGATTAAAAAGCAGGCAACAATTTTTGATCCTTACATGGATTACAAGCTGGTGATGTTTGGCAAATTGGATTGTTATGATTTAGATTTTTATGATGTTTAAAACTTTTGCAACCAAATGTTATTTAGAGACTTGACTCCATTTAATTTACCTTTTTATTTTTACGTGCGTGAAATCCCTACGGATACCCACCCCTCCGGAGCCTGAGGGGGAGGTTATGTCGGATTCGAACCGACTAAACCGCACGCCGTCTCTGGGTCGTAGTGCTAGGCCGAAGGTGAGGTTGTCATGCGACATATCCCTCGCACCCCGGCTGACCCAGGGCCATCCCTCTCGGTCTGACCCTTTTAAAAATGGAACCATCTTTTACTCCGAGCCATGGCAACCAAGGAGGTAACTTATCCAAGGCATTATATAAATACAGAACTGGCTTACAAATAGAAAGCTGTTTATTAAGAAAAATAAAAAACAAATGAACATTTTGCCGCGTGAAAAATTACTGTTGTGCGTTGTTCGTGTTTCAATGACTGCATTTTCAAATTAAAAGTTCTGTTTTAATTTCGGCGCATTGTTTGAGAAAAGCACTATACAAGCCTTGGCCACAATTGAGGGTTGCCGGACTCCGTAATGGATGCCTCGGCTGCGCCTCGGCCCGCATACTTCACGATCGTCCGGCAACACTACACTTGGCGGTTTTTGAGTTTAATCGTTACAAACAACAATACTAATCTTTCCTCTGTATAATATTTGTATAGAAATGCGAAAGTAACTCTGTTTATATGTCGCTTTGTTACGCTTTCACATCTAAACCAGTGAACCTATTTTGACGAAACTTAGTATAACACTCAACAGTAGGACAGTCTTGTTCGCAATAACCAACATGCACGCGGATGGAGCCGCGTAAACAGCTAGATCCAAATACTTACAATATCCTTGGAGAAGTGGGCGCCCAGCGCCAAGTACTGCAGTGAGGCAGCCACCTCCATCTGGATCTGTCTCCGCAAGGAGGACTTGCAACGAGTGACCATCGTCAACCATTCCTTGGGTATGTCCTTCGCTGGATTTACGTGGCCTGGGGACGCATAGAAAATATACTATAAATATTTATATAAATGAATGGATGGAATGAAATGGAAATTCCGTGTTCCGAAGACCTTAGGTTCTGGTTGCTATACAAACATCTATGGCAGTCGTTACGGGTAGTTGGGGCCCAAAAATCCTGACTAGTCTAACTGTGCACGTTCCCGACCCAGGCCCAGCGCCTGACTATTATCTATCAGAAACTGTACTGTACTGCGGGTGCGCAGGGCAAGGCCGGGAACCGCCGGGAAAATTCCCAAATGAGAAAAGGTTTATTTATAAATAGATAAAATTAAAATTACACAGTCATATATCCAATCCATGGTTATTTACTTGCACAGATGCTACCACGGTGAATGACGTTTATTTATTTTAGATTCTTTTTAATAATAGTTTCTTCTTTTAAATTTCATTTAGTATTTATCTTAATTTATCAAATAAAATAAAGTTAAAAATATACTGCAAAAAAACTTTAAAAGAGATCCATACTTAATTTTATACCTAAATGTAAAAGTAATTCTGTCTATCTGTTACGCTTTTACGCCTAATCGATCTTTATGAACGGTACCTACAGAAATAAACTAGAATTCGGTTATGGACATAGAATACTTTCTTTATACATATTAAAAACTCACTTTACAAGTTCCACACAATTATATTTAGTTTTATCACTATATAATACTAATATTTAATTTATAATATTACGACATGTTTCGAATAACTCATCTTCAGGTAAACACATATATATTATAAACGAAATATTAGTATTATACAGTGATAAAACTAAATATAATTGTGTGGAACTTGTAAAGTGAGTTTTTAATATATATAAAGAAAGTAAAATGAAGTTCCATCAAGAAGTTTCAACAAATTCAATCAACTACATGGACATAGAATACCCTTTATCACGATAAAACAAGTTAAAGGGATTCGAATAGGTGATTAAAATTTGTATGAAAGTTCGTGAGTTTTGAAGATAACCCGATAAAATTTTGTGGACATTAGAGCTTGGGAACGGCTATGTTTGGTCGCGATAACCGACATCCACGTCGGCAGAGCCGCGGGCAAAAGCTAGTCCATTATAATTGTAGCTAGAGTGTTTCCTACTAAATAGATAAAGCTTCCTGGTAGTTTTTTAATATGGCAGCATCATCTTAATTGTTAAATAAAAACTCCTTTTAACAGAATTCACCGCGATTTCTTTAAACGAAGTTTATTTTTTATGAATGGATGCGCTCATCTAATGCTTATAACCTTCATATAATGGAAAAGATTTAAATAACATATCTACGTATTTGATTGGTTTGTGTGACCTAAAATTTAGGTATCCAGGTTCACTTCATTGAGACAGGACAAAGATAGGGTGACTTGTGTGCTTGCGTTCTGTGCCTTGCCACTCCTGCCAGACAAAAAGAATTTAACCACTGTCAGACTAGCTTTTTAAAGTTTTTTTTTTAACACAATCTTCATTGCACTATTGTAACGGTGTGATATGCCAATAATTATCGACATAATTTCAACAACGCCTAGGTGTAACCAAGATTTACCGCTAATTTGTTGACATATTTCGGTAAACTGTAGGGCCTTATCACTTCACGCAGTAATTTAATCGGTCGGCCATAATTATTGCGGTAATAGCCCGGTGGACGGTAACCCAAAACTAACCGAAGCCGTAGATAAATTATTAAAAATAAAAATCTTGAAAAGATCGAAACAAGCTTTACAGCAGGCGGTACCCATAAATTTTCATCGGTTCAATGTTCGATTTTTTTTTAGTAATAATATTTTATTTTATACTTTTTAGATGAAATATATTATATTTTTGTAATATTTTTAATTTCCTTCATTTTGATACCCCACTCGATAAATTTGAGTGTTATTTTTTACCAATATCCGCCATTTTGCTTTTTTTATTTTGATATACGCAGTGTCACTCTCACAGTAAATACGAATCTAACGACACCTCTCAAGCTAAAATCCATCGAGCTGTGTAGGCTGCAGAGCGTGCCAAACAATCATACATTACACACACACATACATACATACATACTCTCAAAACATTACCCTCCTTCTGGCGCAGTCGGGTATAAAACAAAATGTACCTAACAGTGTGTGAATGCGTCCTTTGACCAATGGCACATACCTATCTATATTTCATTTTTTAGAGATATTCTATGAAGGTCTGATAACGTCTGATAACATTATTCTCCGAAACAACTCAAGACGATATTATTTTCTTTTGTAAATTCAGCTTCTTCTGTAATGTTCAGAAGAGGCTAAAAAACCTTCGTTTTGCTTCATGCATTTTTTGCTGATATAAAACGTAAATTCACATAAATTGATCAAAGACAAGCATGGATTCGGTATTTAAAACGAACATAATACATTTTAAAATCTTTAGCGATTTCTTATTGTCTTAGCACAGGCGGGCTATTGAGCGAGATATGCTTGGGAGTTTCTTTGAAGGATGAAATTCGTAGATTAAAAGATTAATAGAGGTGATATTTTATTTATTAGTAATGATTATCACTATTTTTAGTACGGATGTTATAAATAAGTAACTTGTTGACCTACGTAGACCATTGCCGTATTTATTTTTATGGCTAGATTTTCCATCAGTTTTAAATGATTGTCGACTATTGGTGGTGTACTTAAAGTAAAATATGTTAATTTTAAGATTTTATCTGCTAAAGTTAAAGTCTAAATTATGCTATAACAGTTAAAAAAGGACGTAACGACCATTCTTTAAAAAATATGTGTAGTTTTGTAGAGTGAAGTTTGATTTATCCTTAAACTCTCTACTATTGGGTGTTTTACCTTACCTAATTATATTCTATTCTTATTTTTCAACTACAATAAAGAAACATTAACTTTTTTAAAGGAAGCAAAAAAACAAGTAATAGCATCTTTGTCATTGGTCTTTTTGCGATGTTAGTTTAAACAAGGCTCAACAATGTGAATGCCTTTGTCACAATTTATTCACATTACAAAGGTCAACAACACAATGGCCGCCTATTGGGACAAAATGGCGGATTACTGAATTAGACTGCATTGTTGTTTATCCGTGTAGTGATGACGGAGAAAGAATACAAGTATTACGACATCTCACCCGAAGCGTGTCGTAAGAGGCGACTGGCGGAAAAATAGGCAGACGATATCACTGCGAGAGAAGAAAAACTCTAAATAAAACAATGTGCTAACCCGTCTGGCTATGCAGCGTGGAAACAGTAGGCAAAAGGCTTTGGGAGAGGCCTATGTCCAGCCGTGGACTGTAATAGGTTGATAAAAACAACTGTTACAAATGGTATTTAAGACAAAATAACGGGGTGAAACTCCTCAAAGACGGATTTATAAGAAGAAAATTATATTAGTGCGGGCGGGTTAGCTCAGTGGTCAGAGTACTCCCCCTGTCGTAGTGTCCCCCCTGTAGATCCTGCCTGGACCGATTTAATATTTTTCTATTTTTATCGAGTTTTTTTGTATTCAAAATGTTAGTTTTTGTCCTGATGTATCGATTCTATACCTATCCATAGTACAATAATATTAATGCGAAAGTAACTTTGACAGTCTACGCTTTCACGCTTAAACTACTGAACCGGCTTTGATGCAATTTCGTACAGAGATAGATTAGGATTAGACCTTGGGAACAGACAGGTTTTTTTTCGCGATAACGTGGAGCGAAGTCACGGGTGAGAGCAAATTTTTAGAGTTCCGTACCCATAGGGTAAAAACGGGACCCTATTACTAAGACTTACTATTAAAAAAAAAAAATAAGACTTCACTGTCCGTAACCGTCTCAAGTACCGTAATAGCTAGACAGATGAAATTTTCAGATTGTGTATTTCTGTTGCCGCTATAACACTAAAACAAAATAATAATAATTATTAAGGGAGGCTCCCATACTAAAACTGTGGTATTTTTGACCTTCTTCATGGCTTTTAGCGTTTTAGTCTTTGTTCTGGTACGGAACCATTCGTGCGCGAGTCCGACTCGAACTTGGCCGGTGTTTTTTTATAAATTTAAACTTTTATTACACTATCAACAATAAAAATACAAGTAGGTACTCTTCAGTTTTATTTGCCTTGCAACCATGTCAACAATATTTATAATAACCCTCCCTTGACTTTGCCGTAGTCGGGTATAAAAACCATCGGCTTTTTCATAGATGCCCAAGAATGCAACATAGTTTACTTTGTTCGGTCGAAATCAAATCGACGAAAAAGCAGTTCTATGTTCCGTTATACGGAATAGTATAGACTTCCTAATTTCGAGAACATTCGTCTTAATTCTTGGCGCTTCACCAAATGAGAATGACAAGCAAATATTTATTTATAAACAAACTGTTTAAAGTAGGTAACTATTATACTTAAATAAATTTAGTTTTACATATTCATTAATTAAATATACATTAGTATTTAATTGTTTTTATAGAAAAAAATATTTGAAATTATTTACTAGGTAAGGAGATACTTTGCTATGGATCGTTGACTCGTTGCACACTAGGGACATTGGGTTGTGAAGATCAGGATGGCAGTCGCTTCACTGAAAATATCGAAGTTCAATCAAGCCCGCAGTTAGACTCGTAAAAGCGGACCCCAGACTCCAAGTTGAAAAGCTTCGGATGCGACTGACATTAACGCGAGGATGAATATCCGTTGTTAATATCGAAATTCTTCAGTAACCAGGACCCTGATCATGCTAATTGTGAACCACTGTCTTACTATAGACTACAGGATTCAAGCCATTTGCCTAGTCTAACGGCTAAGCAAATGGCTTACATCGATGACGTTTAATTATTTGCCTAGCCATTTAATCAAACCGCTAAGAAAATTACTTATTTCTGCATGGTTATAATAAAATATAACCACGAACCTTTCCAAATAACCTAACCTATCCAAGTCGGGTTGCGCAGCTATCTCAATAAACCTATCACAAATTCTCTGTGAATAATATATATAATATAATAATATAATATAAATACAGGTGGTATTTACCCCCTCGGAGCCCCGCCCCCATACCGGGGGCGAGTCGGAGACCGCGTGGTCCCCCCTCCCGAGGAGTGCCAGACCGAGAGGAATGGCCCTGGGTCAGCCGGCGTGCAAGGGATATGTCGCGAGACAACCTCACCCTCGGCCTAGCACAACGACCCATAGACGGCGTGCGGTTTAGTCGGTTCGAGTCCGACATAACCTCCCCCTCCGGCTCCGGAGGGAGGGGTATCCGAGGGGATTACCTGCACGTAAAAAAAAGCCCCGTCGGAGATTTACAGGCGTGAGTATAATAATATGTATGTATGTACGTAATTTTCTATCTTATTTCGGGGTGGTGTACGTACCGTCTTACGAGGCCAGCAGCCCCTCTAGACAAGTGGCAATTCGCTAGTAGGCGTTTGATGGAATAGAATGACGAATGTATAGGATTTGACGTATTTGACATGCGTTAACGACTGTCATTTACGTCAAATCCCATACATTCGTCATTCTATTCCACCGAACGCCGGCTAGCGAATTGCCACTTGTCTAGAGGGGCTGAGCATTAGCCAGCCAGTTTATTAAATGTTGTAATAATAATAAACGTTACGGCTAAATATAATTCAGGCAGTTAATTGAACAGCTGATTAAGATTGTTGGCGGCGATTGTATATATGCTTACTATCATAATCCCCCAGATATACAAAATAATAATAAAATCACAAAGAAAACAATCTTTATCTTCTATCTAAACAGTAATAAAAGTATATAATGCATATCTTGTATCTGACTAAACAAATTATTATGCTGCTATAAAATAAGGTACCTACTTATATATTAGTCTATTAGATAGCTACTATCTAAACATCATTTGTACCTATACTTATAGATAACTAGCTGACCCGGCGAACTTCGTACCGCCAATATTTTTCTCCCCGCGTGGCGTCAGATCCCGTTCCCGCTGCACCCTCCACTATATTAAACATGTATTATACATATAAACCTTCCTCTTGAATCACTCTATCTATTAAAAAAACGCATCAAAATCCGTTGCGTAGTTTTAAAGATTTAAGCATACAAAGGGATATAGGGACAGAGAAAGCGACTTTGTTTTATACTATGTGGTGATAACAAGCGATCCGCCCCGGCTTCGCACGGGTGGTAAAAACGTTTCTGTGGAAATCCAATATAGCTTATGTTACTCAGGGTGAATGTAGCTTTCCAATGGTGAAAGAATGTTTCAAATCGGCACAGTAGTCTTTGAGTTTATTCCTTACAAACATACACACAAAAATACAAATATTTCCTCTTTACAAATAGTAGTGTAGATTATAAATCAAATGAATCATTCAAAGTTAGAGGTTTTGTGTTCCAACAGCATGTTTGTTGTTGTTTAAATGTACCTACTTACAATACAGATTATTTACTATGTTTGTTTATCATTCATGATTATCTGAATGAATAATCGAGGTTTTGTGTATCAACTTTTCTCGTTTAGTAGTGTATTTTTAGACATTAGGCAGCCAGGGTTGGTCCACTTTCAAAATTGATTGCGCCAGCAAAGGTAAGGAGCCCTCTATAAGCCTAACAGCAGCCCCTCTAGACAAGTGGCAATTCGCTAGCCGGCGTTTGGTGGAATAGAATGACAAATATATAGGATTTGAAAACTCAAAATTAGGTATCGACTAGGGTATCAAAATGAAAAGTATCAAATGGAGACTATAAAAATAATAATATTGAAAAGATCGAAACAAGTTTGATAACAGGCGGTCATTAAGTTTCTTTCGGTTTATGATTGTCAAAATATGCTAGCTAGCTACGAACATTGCTTTAGCACAGCGGGGGCACTATCCGTGGGGATAAGTTCCCTGAGTTTGTTAACACGAATGAGTCATTGAAGTTTTGTGTTTTAATTATTATTGTTTATGATGAGTTACTAGCTTTTGCCCGCGGCTCGGCTTGCGTGAATGTCGTTATTGCGACCAAACATAGCCATGCCCTTTCTCAAGGTCTAATATACCCCTATACCAAATTTCATCAAAATCGGTTCAGTGATTTAGGCGTGAAAGACGGACAAATAAACATACACATACATTTTCCCATTTATAAAATTAGTCCGCTAATTATATTTATTATAGCAACACCACTGTCACATCACTGCAAAAATGGCATTAAATTTTAGTTATTGACATATCAAAAATGATGAAAAAGAGTTCATTACATTTTTTCATTTCAAGGTGCCATTTACCTAGACTTAAATAGTACAGTAAAGTTTAAAATTAAATGGCTTTTTTGCAGTGTCTGTGGTACGACAGTGTTTTTGCTACTACATTAAATTTGCAGAATCGGGTCCCTGAACAGAGTTTTTTAAATTCTGAATAGTCTTTAGTCAATATCAGATCAATCTTGACGAACAAAGTAGGTACTCAAAATGCTCTTAATTACTTGGATGCCCCCCGTTCCTGTTGACTGACCTTTAGTTCGGACAATAATAAAATTTAAATCAATAAAATAGTTAGATTTGCTCTTAATAACTTAGTTTTAAAATAATTTTGAAACTTTTTAGTTAAAATTCATCGATGTAAATCTTCAATTAGCTTTTGGGCTAATGTTATGTTTACTTATCAGTAAGTCAGTACGAATTAGAGGTTTTGTGTTCCGATTTTATTGTTTTGGTAACATGATTTATGCATGTCGTAGTATATGACATCATAATTACCCTGATTTCTTTACGAGGGGTAAATCCAAGCGCTTGTTACCCGGCGGTACCCGTACGCCCTCAAAATTTGGGGTCTATCACAAGAATACCCATATGAACTCATTTTAACACCCAGTTAGAGATGAGGTTTAAATTTGAGGCCGTACGGGTGCGTAGCCTAGAAAATATGTACAGTCGACAAAGGAGATACCGTTGCATTTGAATGGATGAATGATAATTTATTCACACGAAAAATGGTACATTACAGTCATATCAAATATCAATCATATGAAGTGTTTATCTATTGACATATTGACATGTTTAATATTTTGACATTTTAATTTTTTTACTTGACATGTTTATTCTGACATTACGTTTTTTGTTGTGTTATTTTTTGCGATAATGATCTGACCTAATTAACTTATTGGATTCTGCACATAATTATCCATTTTATGATTTCATTTAATATTTTGTATGCCTTTGGCGGAACATAGCTTGGACTAATATTATTTATAACATCTATTCTGTAACCTACGCTTCATGAAATAAATGAATTTGAATTTGAAGTTCTATGGAAAGGTGTAACCCTATCTCTTTTGTCTAATGTACTTTCTACCCATTATTACAATGATAGCTGATAATACTTGATGTCGTGAGACTGGTGGAGATCGTTCAGTGAACCTACGATCTGTCTTCATTTGATAAAAACACTAATATTAGACTCATAGAGGTTTTGTGTTCCTACTAACTTCGATGAGGTGAACACCAAAAAGGTTTTTTGCGCGTATAAAAAATGGTGTGATTGAAGCTATCGTCAAAGTAATAGGGGTTTTTCTGCAAAATAATAAATCTATCGCCATGTTTTTTGAAACTGAAGATCTACTACATTAATTTGGCGGCATATATTAATCGACAAGCTGCATAATCTATGGTCGTTTGGAACAAAAGGTCATAACTCCAACTTTGAAACAAAACATCTGAAAACTTTTCCCTAACGACATAATTAGTGTTACTATGTCCTAGTAAATCTCTACAACAAATTAACTAACATTATATTCCATTGTGTAAATAGTAATGACAACTTTGTAATCAATTACTGTATCTAATTATACCTACTTGTAATCTCATACACGTGTTGTTGGCGATTTTTATTTATATTCATTGTTAGAAATAAATTAAAGTCGACTCATTGCGATGACGTTTAAATGTTTGCATTCAAATATTTGCACTGCACAATTACTTCTACTTAGGTATACTACTAGACCACGTTTGGATCCTATAACAAAAACTCAAGACGCTTTTATAATTGAGATCCAAATTTTGAGGTCGTAGGGGCACGTAACAAAAAAACTTAAGCATCGAATTGTGACCTGACCACAAGTTCTTTGTTTTGTAGCTTGACATAAAGATACATAAAGAGACATAAAGACAAAAAGGCGCGCTATATTTAAAGAAAATTGCTGCGTTATGTTCCACATTTGAAATTCAAAATTCATTCCCGAATCCCGCCTCGTCCAGTAACGGTGACATAAATTTTGTTCTAGCAGTAAGTCTAGATTTTTATATCTATTTATAGAATTCTTTAATTATCCGTGTCACCACCCCATCTCATCCGAAGGGTGCTGTAGCAGGAAAACTCGAAATAAAACCCTGTACCCGTCTAGCCAGCGTGGAAACAGTAGGCATAAGCCCCGACATTGGGATAGACCTATGTCCAGCAGTGGACTGTAAAAGGCTCATTGATTGATTTGTTTTCCCATTGCAATAATGACGCACACTGACGCACAACCTCTGCAATATTGTCTCTTATTTTATCCACTTAAGATGGACCTATTCTTAAATTAATTGATGTCACTATGACAATACATAATAAAGATCTTTCAGGATAAATGTCGTCATATTTCGCCTTTCATCTCTCAATCACGTACATATCATTGGATTCTTAATGTCAGATAATGATGTACGTGTCAGTTAACACATTTATCGTAAAGATTAGATCAAATACTTGTATAAACATCTTGCAACATTGTTGGATTATAAAACAAGTTTCAACTACTTGTTTTATTATCTGTGGTAGGCCTGTAATACTTATAAATGAATCAAAGGTATACATTCTTGATCCTATGATAAAACTCTTTGGCGGTATTTTTTTTTTTTTTTTTTTTTTTTTTTTTTTTTTTTTTTTTTGTATAGACCATTAAAACGGTACTTACAAAACGTCAAGTTTAAAAAAAAAAAAATCTAGACTAGTTTAGCAAATGGACCACCGGTTCGAAACGCGGCCCCGACCTGAGAAGACTCCGGCAAGAAACTCAGCGGGCATTTTTTTTTTTTTGGTCTATTTACAAACATTTGCTTAGTCTACTTAGTCTAAATACAATAGTTTGCTTGAGTAGCATAGTTGAGCGAACAGCTCATTTCCAAGCTTGTTTATCATCTAAATATTCTTGGATTTTATAATAGCCTTTTTGGCACAGTTTAGTCTTAATTACATTTTTAAATTTATTGACAGGTAAATCTCTAATTTCATTAGGGAGCTTGTTGAAAAAGCGTATACAGTTGCCCCGGAAAGAATTACTAATTTTATGGAGTCTACTATCACAAGCTACAAGATTGTTTTTATGTCTTGTGTTTATATTATGCCTGTCACAAACTCTTGAAAATTTAGAGATATTTTTCCTTACATACATCAGGTTCTCGAAGATGTATTGTGACACTACGGTTAGAATGTCTATTTCTTTAAACTTTTCTCGAAGGGAAACTCTTGGGCCCAAATTATAAATAGCTCTCACAGCCCGCTTTTGTAAAATGAATATTGTGTTTAAATCCGCGGAATTACCCCAAAGGAGAATTCCGTAGCTTAAAATACTATGAAAATAACTGAAATAAACTATTCTAGCCGTATCCACGTCTGTTAATGTCCTAATCTTTTTTACAGCGTAAGAAGCCGAACTTAATCTACTGGATATTTTTTCAATATGCGATCGCCACTGCAATTTGGCGTCAATACTTAAACCTAAGAACACTGTTGATTCCACAAGGTTCAACACTTGTCCATTGAGTTGTACATTGGTTTCAACCTGTGTAACATTAGGTAATGTGAATTTTATACATTTAGTTTTGTTCCCATTAAGGCAAAGATTATTAGTATTAAACCAATGGACCACTCTTGTGATAACACCATTCACTTCGTCATAATTATTTTGTTGCCTTTTAATTTTAAATATTAACGAAGTATCGTCAGCAAATAAAATAATACTAGTTTTATCCCTTACGTAGTAGGGGAGGTCATTAATATATATTAAGAATAAAAATGGTCCAAGTATCGAACCTTGTGGAACACCCATCGAAATCAGAGATCCCACTGAACGTGTACCATTAACATCGACCCTCTGAATTCTATTGTTCAAATATGAAGTCAGAAGCTCGAGAGCCTTGTTCCTTATTCCATAATGTTCTAATTTCCTGATTAATGTGTCATGGTGGACGCAATCGAAAGCCTTGGATAGATCACAGAATACACCCAATGCATCATGCTTATCCTCCCAGGCCTCGTAAATACAATTTAACAATTCTATACCAGCATCAGCAGTCGAACGTCCCTTAGTAAACCCAAACTGTTTATCATGAAATAATTTGTTTTCACCAAAATGGGTCATCAACTGTCCTAGGATTAATTTCTCAAATACTTTACTCAAGGTCGGCAACACAGAAACGGGTCGGAAATTAGAAGGGTCTGTAGCACTGCCAGCCTTGAACAAAGGTATGACTTTGCTATGTTTCATTAAATCAGGAAATATACCGCTGTTGACACAGTCATTAAACACAGTTGCTAGATGGGGAGCAATGACATCAATGATACATGAAATAGTTTTGACTGATAATCCCCATAGATCCGCGGTCTTTTTGATATTAATAGAGTGAAACGCTTTGGTGATGTCCTTGCTATTAACAACTGAGAATACGAATGCGTCTTCACACTTGTTTATCGATTCCTTAAGCAATGACACAGCGGAAGTGGAAGACGACTGAAGAGTTTTAGTCGTTATTAACGGTATATTTGAAAAGAAATGTTCAAACTCTGTCGCAACTTCCAGATCCTCCGTGACATGGCGACCTTCTATTTTTAAATGAAAATCTCTTACATTTGATGGAGATTTCCCACATTCGGAATTTATAATATTCCAAGTAGTCTTAATTTTATTTACAGAATTAGAAATTTTATTTTTAATGAAGTTTGACTTCGCGAAGGAACAGGCTCGCTTAAATATTTTTGAGTAATTTTTAACATAATCCTGGAAAACAGGGTTGAAATTGTACGATTTTTCAGAATATAGATCATACAATCTCCTCCTGCTCTTATAAATCCCCGATGTTGCCCAATCACTGAAAACTGGACGGCCACCAATCGATAATGTTTTTGAGGTAAAAATTCTCCCAAACTCATTATTGATCAGGTTGATTAGGTCTGCGTAAGACTCTTCTACATTATTGTACGAGGGCAAGTCAGGTAGTTTGTTTACAATAGTTTCCTTGAAAGCGTCTAAACGGTATTGGTTAATTGGTACAATTTTAATTTCGTTTTTACTAATTTTACAATTATTTCTTTCACAAGTTATTAATTGGCCACGGTGATCCGAGTGTACAGCATCCACAATATATTTGTTGATTGGTTTAACATCCGTGAAAATATTATCAATACATGTGGCACTAGTTGCAGTTTTTCGAGTAGGTTCCGAAAACATATTAATAAGATTAAAGGACTTGAATAGATTTAACAATTTATTCTTCTCTACTGGCACTAGGGTGTTATCTAAAATATTTACGTTGAAGTCTCCACAAACTATTATCGCCTTTTGGGAGTAACGGCATTTAAAAAGCGCTTCTTCCATCCTTTCTTCAAATTTTGCATAGGGCGCGTCTGGGGGACTGTATACGCTTATTACAATGAACCGTTCAAACTCAATACTAGCTATCTCAATAACTCGTTCAATAGAGAGGCTGACTAAATCTTTACGCTCTTTAAATTTAATATTCTTATTAATAATAATTAGGGTGCCTCCACGTTTGAAATTTTGTCTACTGAACGAGCTAGCCACCTGGTGATTTTTGAAGTTGAACATGACTTGATGGTCTTTCAACCAATGTTCGGTTACACAGAAGATGTCAATATTATTCATGGTCATGTGCAACTCCAATTCCAAATCTTTACCATTGATCAATCCTTCGACATTTTGATGCACCAGGTTTAATAATTTATTTTTACAATATAAATTACATGCAGGAGACTCAACTGTCTCAAAAGCCGCATGCCCATGTCCGCTACATTCGGACATTATATGAAAAAAGTTGCTAGATTTTTTATCTGTTGTCAAAGAATTAAGTTTTTTTGGATAACCATATCCACTATGTCATTATTATTTTCTTCAAAAGAAGCAATGTTACTAGTCAGTTCTTTGACTATTATACTTAAAAAGTTACCTAGTAAGATTGCAACCTGACGTTGCAAAGATTTTGATAGTGAAAAACTATCTTTTGTCAAAATAAAAGTACTTTGTAATACATAATTACAGTCAAATAAATCTATGGTCCTACAATATGTAGTTAAGGTATGTAATTTTCTATTTATATTATACCTAATGCTGTTTTCACTAGCTGTGAAAGATTTACTGTAAGGTAATGCACACAATATTATCTGTTTAACTTTTAACTTTGTTAAGTCATTGTAAAAATTAATAAAATTATTTATGTTTGCATTGCCTCTTCTTCCAATAAGGATTACAAGTGTTGATTGTGGACAGTGTGTACTATATAGTGCTCTCTTAACTATTTGAGAGTAGGAGGCCCCCGGAAATGAATGGGTAATGACTGAATTCCCCAATTGATTGTACAAATGACAACCTAAACCCCTACCAATTTCATCACAATACACAACTGTTTTTCCTGTAAGTAAAGGTTGTGTTACCGTTGTTACAGGGACATCACTGAAGGCCATAATAGACTTTGCAGAATTCTCACTGCCCACAGAGTCAACTGATAGAGAGGTCGACCCTTCCTGAGATGGTATGGACAAGGTGGAGCACGGCAAGGATGTTTCCCAGTCAGATGATCCCTGTCTGTATAGATTTTCCAGAGAATGAAACCTTGCTTCATTATTATGACATGAGTCTACTAGGCCAGTTAACGCCTCAATGTACTCCCTTATTTCTTTTTGTGCAATCTGGTATTTTAACGTTAAGGAGTTTAAGGAGTCATTCAAACGCCTGATTTCTGACTGGAGTTGATACAAATCAGACTCATATTGGTCAGTCTGGGTTTTACCTACCTTTATTATCTGCCTTAATTGTAAATTGGATTTACAGGCCCTTCGATGTTTACTCATGCCCATTTTGAGACATCTTATCTGTTTTTGTGTCTTTGAAATAAATTTATTAAGTTTTATATATTTTTTTAACCTATTTCTGCCACTACTAACTAATCTTACCGAAGAATTCAATAATGATTTATCAGGACATATTATATTCCTTGATGTCACTGGAATATCTGGTGTAGAGATATCTATCAGGTCTGCAGTAATGCATGGCTCGAGACAAATTAGGTCCGGCTCCCCAGCCACCAGCTCACTATAGAGGCTGTTGGAGAAGGCAGCCTCATCTGCCAATCTGATTGATTCCATGTGAGTAATGGAATTATGCACATCACTCAATTCACACTCCAGAAAGCTTATGCGTTTCAAAGCTTGTTCGTGTGTGTTGCTGCATTCCTTTTCAATTCCATTATTATTCGCAACCATTAAGCAATAGTCTGGGCACGTTTTAATTTTTTATCGTATGTGGGTGATCGATCTTGAGAACGTTGACCTTCTACTGCTCATCTAGGCTAAGCGCATTCTCAGCATAGTACAAAGTGTACCCTATAACTGCTTTAGCTTTTAAAAGGCTCACTATACTTTAACGTGGCGTAGGCAATAACTTATAATTAAGACTACTAGCTGGCTTTAAGGCACGAAAAATTTGGTATCGATTGACAACAACTATTGACCAGCAAGGAAACACAAAAAGCTGCGATATTATTTATTTTTATTTGGACTTCGTGCATTCTGCCTCAACTGGTACTTTGCATTTCTTAGTAGATCGAGCCCAAATATGCAATCACGAAAATGTATATTCGCTCCTTAATTAAAATGATAGCCATTTAAATTGGTTACAGTGTCTGTGATACCGTAGTGGTTTTGTTATAAAAAAATAATAGCAGAATCAAGGCCCAGATCATACTTTAACTGTGTAAATTTAAGCTATGCCTAGTTACTACGGTCCATGTGATACAGCCTAGTGTAAGAAATAAGCTTCCGTTTTTACTTTTTTCGAACGAAACTTGCATAAAATAGGACCTTAAAATTATTTCAGTCCTGACAAACAAAGGCATAGCTGTAAGTTCACCGTAATGTTCTAGAAGGATTAGCGTTATCGGGACAGACTGCCTAACATAGCTGTTTTTCATGACTCATGTTATGTCGACATGAATCAATCCATGTGATTGTTGATTTTATTGTTACACATTATATGCTTAACATTGCTTCATTTTTTACCAGCACCAAAAAAGGGTATGTCCTCATAGTTTGGACCATTTCACAAAAAACGCGTACGACCTCATTTTGGAAACCCATTTATTTATAGAGGTCGTACGGGTACGTAGACAAAAAAAAGAGGCGGTGCAATTCAATAGATTGGTGTTCTTATTGGTTACTTGAAACTAAACAAAATTCACTTTGATTTGGATTATGTCGCTTGTTACATAACTCGTAAGAAATTTACATAAAATACTGCAATGCGTAGAATTAGCCTCTATGCGAAGCTTAAGGTCGTTCGGTCACGAGAAAACGACTTCTAGATTTATTATAGATATTTTTTATATTTTGCCATAGGATTAATTCTAGTAATAAAATCTGTCTCCAGAACTAAAAATCTCCTAAATATTTAAAAATTCAGTCTCCCAAAAACTGTTTAAAATGCAGTGCCCCAAAATCTGTTAAACATTCAGTCTCCCAAAATCTATTAAAAAAATTCAGTCTCCCAATATTTATAAAAAATATTCAGTCTCTCAAAATCTTTGAAAAATGCAGTCTCCCGAAATCTGTTGAGAATTCAGTCGCTCAATCTCCAAAATGCCAAAACGATTAGGTACAATGTCAATGTTCTTTCTAGAGAATTGCGCTACGAGAATAACTGCTTTTGACAGTTGGAACTTGGAAGTTCAATCTTCCAACTGTCAAAAGCGGTAGATAGTAGGTACATACATCGACACTGATGTATAAATAGCAATAAACTATAACGCCATACTAGATGTTGACAAAGGGTTTTGTTCCTGGGACTTCTCGTTTCTCGCAGTCCCGGCACTTTGCGTAAATTTAGTTGTCTCGGGTCCCGGGACTTTCACATCAAGACACGATTGTCGACATTGTACAGTACTGTCTTACAAAAATTCTCAAATGATATGAAATGGGATTTAGTTTTAGTTACATAGGTATTTAGTTTTAGCATTGTACAGTAGACTGCAAAGGCATCTTTTCCTATTAGAGTGTTACAAGGTGTCTAAGGGGCATAGGTCTAGGACAAGTGCCCAGTAACCAATAATAGGCTCACCCCCTGTGCATGACATAGCAAGCCTTTTTTGTAACTACCAAAAGTTATAATAGTGACCGGGTTATGTTTAAATTGATACCAAAATATTTTGTTCCAGACAGCCTGTCCAGTAATATACATGGAAGGCCCTTAAAATATTCCATTGGAATTTGTTAAGTAATATGTGATTGAAAACTTTCTGATACATTAATGCAGATTCTATTTACAATTCAAAATATGTAAAGATAGGTATGTCATATCAAGACAAAAGTAGCAGAACCTAAAGAAGGTTGTAATATATAGAGGTGGAAAGACATGGTGTCTGCTGAACCTACTTGGAATGGAAACAGGCCTGACTTTATGTATGTAATATGTACAGAAAGTAGTGCAAGTATTAGGCATCATGTCCTGACCTTAATGTAGCACATGTAACAAAAACATGCCTGTATTTTGGTACAATAGTAATAATATACAAGTGGTGTAAATATACACAATTTTATCACTTTGACCTTTTCATCTACATTACATTTTTAATATAGCCCCAGTAGATGGCGACACATTTCATTAAACGCAAATCATCTGCTCAGTAATTGTGTCAGTAAAGTTAAAACATTGAGGTGAACAGTTTTTGAATTAGGTATTTAAAATCGTAGAGTAATTATGTAAGTATTTTATTAAGTATTATTTTTATTTAGAATGATAATTTGAAGGTTTATGAAGCAGTATTTGTTGAAATGTATCGTGAAATAGAGATACCGTCATTTAATTTTAGCAAAATAAACAAAAGACTGCAATTTAATTTGATGAAGTGCGTATATCCTTGACAATTACAATAAAAAAAACTCACATTGTAGGGTAGCAGAGGCAGGTACGCATACAGCCAGGAACCCGGCGATGACAAAGAGGATGGACTTCATGTTTTATTTTTCTTTACAATTATGATCACAGATACTTTGACGATAATATGACAAGCAGTTCCGTAACGTTCGGTTCGAGTACTCGCGTAAGTCTAGCCTTTACACACACTGGTGTAGAAGGCGACTTATCATCGGCAACAAAATTGAATAACAAAAGCTATTAGCGTTGGTGCTTCTGATTTTACGAAAATAATGTACTGCGCAGCGATAACAGAACCATCTCTTGTTGACAAGAGCTCGGGGAATGACATTGTCTGAGCGAGAGGCACGATACCTCCGTCGTTATACAACAAAGTATCCTCATCGAGGTTTCGTGTTCCAAATCAGCCTATGGAATTTTTTTCGATCCATTATACGAATTACGAATTAGCCCCACTAAAGTGTAGTTCATTTCCATTAAAAATATTTAGATAGCACATATTATGATCTTTGTAAGCTTCAATGGACCTAAAAACAATGGCAATGGGAGAAATAAGGAAAAAAGAGAAATCTCTAGAAACACAAAACCTCAACATTTTTAGTATGACAGAGAAACTATACGTCACTCGAGGGCCATATTGCGGGTGGTGCAGCGTAGAGTGGTAAGAGGGGAGTATACTACCAACATTACGAATTACCTAGCTTTTATGGAACATTTAATCCAAAGTGTACTTACTTTTTATGAGTACCACTACTCATTTTTCAATTGAAAGTCAATAATATAGTTCGAAAATCGTTTTTACAAGCATTCTGTATTTTTTTATCGCCATATAACATCACAAAAGTGAAAACATAGGTAAATTTAGGGATAAACTAGCCACCCCGAAACCGAAGTGCAGCGAACTTCATGTGACAGATATAGAATATTTTGGCATATTATTATCATTTTGTTATTCGCCTTGTGTCGCATATATCGCAAACGCAAAGATATTAATTTAATTACGTGTTCCGTACGCTTGTAGACGGAGGGTTTTATCAATTCAATCGTCTTTGTTGGAAGTCGTCTTCTGCGCCAGTGTGTGTAAAGGCGTCTCTTTCGACAGGACATTATTCTCGTCGTGCTTAATTCACTAGACTTTTCGATATTTTCAATCATCTCTCAAGTTTTAGGTGAGTGAATTTTTACTTTACTACGCGTAATTTTTAATTTCAATTTCTTTTTTGGAATACCATTTTATTTATCATTAGTTTTAAATATTATATTCAGCTTGAAGCTACTTGGAATATTTTTTGTTTTGTTTCTTTTTTCATCTGTTTTGCGTTTCATATTCTGCTCAATAACAAAAAATACAGTGTATTTGTTTATTTAATTCCAAGTTGCTTATAGATTACCATTACCATCACATATATATGTTATACAATTTATACCCTCACATTATGACCTTCCTAATATTAATCTGTAAGTTGTAACCTGTGTTTTGTTCTGTTTATTTTTTTTTATGAGTAATTTTCTACAGACAGCTTGTTTTTTTTAATTTTCGAATAAATAAAAAAAGAAATTTACGAATATTAAAAAAAAAAACAAAAATGTCCTTTATTATCTGTGTTGTATCTTGTCATTTTTATCAAACGTTTTTATTTTGATTAAGTCCCGGATTATGATTTAATCATGTAATTATTGAAGATTATGACATTGTTATACTTTTAATCAGTTGTTTACAATAATTAATGACTCTGATTAGTTACATAATGATGTATCTATAGAAACAAATCAATGATAGATAATTCTAGGCCAACTATGTACAGGCAGACATTATGACTATTTATTTTTAAACAAAGATGCCATGACTAATGAGTTTTGCTGTAGTTGAAGCACTATTCTACACTCCATTGGGATAAAATCGCAATACATTTACATAAGTACCTATCTATTTTTGTACATGTTAAGTGTTTTTATTGTAATATTGCAGTAATATGGAATGAAACTTTTTTTTTTTAACTTTCTTATGAACCTCTGGTAAAGGTATAATTTTATTATTCATATTAAATTTGTAATTTCATCATCCAGTGTCATAGGGGTGTGCGTTGTTTTATAGACAATTGTTTAATATAATTTCGTATTACAGAAAATGTTTCGCATAATTTCGTTTCATAGAATAATCAATATACAGAATACTTACTTTAAAGAATTTTAAATAATTGAATTTTGTTTCATATAAAGTTAAACATTAGAATAATCATTTCATAGAATATCAAATCAAATATTCTTAATCATTATATTGTTTATTTAATAGAAAACTTATTACAAAGAATAACATAGGTATTATCAAAGTGACAGTTTCTAAACGTTTCAATCCATAAAATGCATACCCTCATTTAAATGGGACAATTTTTTTATAAACTAAACAATTGATGCACTACAAGGTCGCTGGGTAAGTACGCGGGGCTACTACTTCTGGGTGGTTTATAAAAAAATAACCACGAAGGTACTACCTACTACTAAACCTAACCTATCCGAGTCGGGGTAATCTGAGTCAGGGTGTTAACTATATTGTAAATGTTACAGTTAAAAATGAATGTGATTTGGAAGATTTTAAAGGTGGTTTAATATTCTTTAAAAAATAATTCTACAGTTTTATAAGTTTGTTAAACAAAAAAATGTGATTAAAAATTCGTTCAATTGTGTTTCTGTGAAATATGTTTCATTGTAGTAAGTTGTTTTTGAAACAATAATATTCGAAATAAAAATATAAGAACCAAATATTATATGAAACATTTTCTGTGAAACGAAATTCTATGAAATTTCTTTCTACGAAATAAGGGGCTCCCAGTGTCATAGAGAATGTGGTCAATTTAAAATCAATAACTAGGACTTTCAGAGTTTACATGATTAGTACAGTCAGCATCATTAAAATGTTGCTAACAAAAGTACTCAAAATAGTCCAGATACCAAAATTTCAATTTTATATTGGTTATTAGAGTACTCAAATATTTGCAAACATCCAGAGTGGTCCAACTATCTTAACAATCGGTCTTCAAGAATTATGTCAGTTAGTAGAGTGTTCATATTCATTATACACAATGATGTCAGTCAATGGTATCCAGCCAAGTATAATTTCAAAAAATCTAGACATATTCATTTAATTGCATTTTGTATCCCTTTCTTACTTGTAAAGCCATCCCTTTCACACAATGATGGGATAATAAGGGAGGGTATATGAGTAAGAAAAGGATACAAAGTGTGTCAATTGACAATGCCTTTTGTATTTTTTTATAGTTGACAGTTGCATAAGCTATAAACTATCAATTGCATTAGTGAGAAAAGTATGAATGTCTAGATTTTATGAAATTATACTTGTCTGGATACCATCGACTGGTGTAATTGTGTATAAGAATATGAATACTCTAATAACTGACATAATTCTGGAAGACCGTTTGTTAAGATAATTGAACCACTCTGGATGCTTACAACTATTTTAGTACTCTAATAACCAATATAAAATTGGGATTTTGGTTTTTGGATTATTTTGAGTACTTTTGTTAGCAACAATTTAATGATGCTGACTGTACCTGGATGACTGAGCTTTGCTCGGTATTTTTTTTAACAACGCCATCTGCTGGTCTAGCCTCAAACCAAACACTCCTTGGCTTAACAACGCAATCTGCGAATAGCTTTAGTGTTGTTGTGTCGTTAAAGCAGTTAGTTGCTCACATCGCCAATAGATGCCAGGAAGAGTCATATTTTTTAATTTTTTTTTTAATAAAATGACATTTTTTAAATATGAATCCTAGCTAGATCGATTTATTGCCCATGAAACCCCCTGTATACTAAATTTCATGAAAATCGTTGGAGCCGTTTCCAGGTCTTACATGAATGACAGGAATAGCACTTCTGAAGACAGTTATGGTAAAAATTGCTGTTTGATATAAAAAATCTTTCTTTTTTTAAACCAGGAGGAAGTTCATAATTCAATTTGTGTGTTTTTATTTACAGTCACAAAGTATCCCAGATATTCAAAATAAGCTAAAGTCTACTTTACAAAATAAGTAAAAGTTTTATATACTTACTGGTCGTTCAAAACAAAAAAATAGTTTCAACAAGAGTTGCTGTCATAGCCACAGACTATGTTTTGTTATAGTGACATCATCAGCTGATCGATCGAGCGATCTATAGTGAAGCAGGCATCAAAGTCAAAGTCAAAGTCAAAAATCATTTATTCTGTATAGACCATTAAAACGGTTCTTATAAAACGTCAAGTTTAAAAAAAGAAGTCTAAACTAGTTTAGCAAATGGACCACCGGTTCGAAACGCGGCCCCGACCTGAGAAGACTCCGGCAAGAAACTCAGCGGGCATTTTTTTTGGTCTATTTACAAACATTAGCTTAGTCTACTTAGTCTAAATACAATAGTTTGCTTGAGTAGCATAGTTGAGCGAACAGCTCATTTCCAAGCTTGTTTATCATCTAAATATTCTTGGATTTTATAATAGCCTTTTTGGCACAGTTTAGTCTTAATTACATTTTTAAATTTATTTACAGGTAAATCTCTAATTTCATTAGGGAGCTTGTTGAAAAAGCGTATACAGTTGCCCCGGAAAGAATTACTAATTTTATGGAGTCTACTATCACAAGCTACAAGATTGTTTTTATGTCTTGTGTTTATATTATGCCTGTCACAAACTCTTGAAAATTTAGAGATATTTTTCCTTACATACATCAGGTTCTCGAAGATGTATTGTGACACTACGGTTAGAATGTCCATTTCTTTAAACTTTTCTCGAAGGGAAACTCTTGGGCCCAAATTATAAATAGCTCTCACAGCCCGCTTTTGTAAAATGAATATTATATTTATACCCCAAAGGAGAATTCCGTAGCTTAAAATACTATGAAAATAACTGAAATAAACTATTCTAGCCGTATCCACGTCTGTTAATGTCCTAATCTTTTTTACAGCGTAAGAAGCCGAACTTAATCTACTGGATATTTTTTCAATATGCGATCGCCACTGCAATTTGGCGTCAATACTTAAACCTAAGAACACTATTGATTCCACAAGGTTCAACACTTGTCCATTGAGTTGTACATTGGTTTCAACCTGTGTAACATTAGGTAATGTTAATTTTATACATTTAGTTTTGTTCCCATTAAGGCAAAGATTATTAGTATTAAACCAATGGACCACTCTTGTGATAACACCATTCACTTCGTCATAATTATTTTGTTGCCTTTTAATTTTAAATATTAACGAAGTATCGTCAGCAAATAAAATAATACTAGTTTTATCCCTTACGTAGTAGGGGAGGTCATTAATATATATTAAGAATAAAAATGGTCCAAGTATCGAACCCTGTGGAACACCCATCGAAATCAGAGATCCCACTGAACGTGTACCATTAACATCGACCCTCTGAATTCTATTGTTCAAATATGAAGTCAGAAGCTCGAGAGCCTTGTTCCTTATTCCATAATGTTCTAATTTCCTGATTAATGTGTCATGGTGGACTCAATCGAAAGCCTTGGATAGATCACAGAATACACCCAATGCATCATGCTTATCCTCCCTGGCCTCGTAAATACAATTTAACAATTCTATACCAGCATCAGCAGTCGAACGTCCCTTAGTAAACCCAAACTGTTTATCATGAAATAATTTGTTTTCACCAAAATGGGTTATCAACTGTCTTAGGATTAATTTCTCAAATACTTTACTCAAGGTCGGCAACACAGAAACGGCAATCAAAAAGTAAATCAATTATTGATTAGGTATTTGAAGAAAAAGGGCTTTCTCAATAACTTTTATATGATTAGACTGTTTGTTGAGACATTTTTGTTTTTATTTTTTTTTTCTTTTAATTTTTTTTGTTTTATAATTTTTGATACCATCATACAGATGACATTCCAAAAGAGTGCCTATGCCTATTGCAATAGGTGTCATAATATAACTCATTCATTAACTCGTTTATTTAGTTTCTGGCTCCAGCTTAATAAGGTCATGCATCAATTAATTTTATAAAGGCAATGGTAAGCTCTAGTTATATGGTTGTAATCTATTTAGAAATTATGATTCATGACTACTTTTACTAATTTTCCAGCCATGTACAACATACACTATTAAAAAAAAAACAACTGCAGATAGCTTCACCCATGTGGAATTCTGGAACCTGGTGGTTGCATATGTCCATAGGCCACAGTTAACCACTTTCCATCAGGTGGGCTGTGTGCTTGTCGCCACCTAAATGGTAAAAAAAAGCCACCAAAATAAGCTAGATTAACTAACTTATTGTGCTAGAATGCACAAGAATATAACCCTATTTTAGTTTCATTATATTTCGTCACATTGTCATTACATAATGAATGAGAAAAATCTATTGTCGGTGTGCTTAGTCACAATTTTATCTTCATACAAACACATATATACATATATTTTCACCAGTAAATCCCCGAGGAGGAGGGAAAAGTGTATTAACACCCATCTGTCCCACGTAATAGGGGGCGAGCCTATTGCCGTATTCCGGGCACTTATCTTATCTTATTGGTGTGCGTGCTTTGGAGCTATCGCGGACACTTCGACCCTATTGGATCTTTGGTGTCAATCCCAACCTGGCCCCCACGTTTGTGAAGGAATAGCCCTCTCTATTAAGGTGGCTATTCCTCTTAATTGCCTAAGATGCCTATAATCCTCTGGTTTTGGATAGCTCTTACCTAAAAGATCCATACGATGTCTTCCTAAGGCCACTGGGTCCCCACTACGAACAAATTTTATTAGTGACTAATAAAATATTCTAGATGGCGTTATGTGTATCAATTTAACATAAAATTTTAAATGAATAAGAATTGAATCCTATAAATATTATTTTTTCATAAAACTTTAATATTTGTTCCTCATAAACATAAAATAATGAACTTTTAAACCTAATTTCGACAATTTGTTATAATTATGCAGCGCCCTTCGCGTATTTTATCGGTACTATAATGATACTGCCGATTCTGTGCGCTATGATTCACACAATAGATGGCGTGTTATTCAATTCTCTATATTTCACGGCTGTTACACAAACAAAAAACATATCGAACGAGATTTATTGCAATTAACAATTGATTAGTTTCTTTTTTAATTATTTTAGGAGTATGATTAAAACCAACAATTAAAAAGTTACTTCTGTTCTGTATTTTTTTAACGTACCACCTTTATTGTTGAAGAAAACTGCTGTTTTTATAATCTACGAAATTTCGTAGGTATCGCCCTTTGTTCCGAACATACAACGCCGCCAACTTGAGTGTAAGGGTTGTCACTTTGTCAATGAAAATTAAACAATCCTGTAAAACGTTTAGAATGCTTCTTTATTTTTAACCCCCCACGCGAAAAGGATAACTCATAATAATATTATTTGTTTAACATTAAAAAATAATAATAACTCTCCCCAGTGTTCTAGGGTAGGGTACATATTTGTTCATGTTAGTTCACATATTAGTACTTGGGTGATTAAAAGCAAAACGTTGGATTTTTGGCGCCAGAATGTATTTTGTCAAGTTTTTTTTCGCTCTAACTTATCAATAAGGTTATTAAAATAAAGGGAAATTTGAAGGCACTTACATAATACCTTCTGAGGGTGTCAAAACTGTCAAACTAGGGACAGCATTTTGTAATGGCGGTCACTATTTTATGGATTGCACCCCAGCTTACCATTAAGCGGGGAGCAGTCAATTTGGTAACCGAAATATTTAAAGCAATTTAAACAAATTAAGAAAAATAACGCTCCTGGGGCGCGCGTGTTGTGTAGGTAATTCTAGGTTAGGTAGGTAGGTAGGTAGTACTAGATAGGTAGGTAGTACCTACTTCTTACCTATTAGAAATAACAAGGGCTTTTAAACATGCTGAGTACGGATTTGAAAAAAAATTGATATTTGGAATATTTCTCGTATATTTCTACTGAAATAATAACGGTACGTACCTACTTTCTGCCTCATTTTTTAAAGACAACCTATATACTGGGGTACTTTCTGAGTAGGTGTAGTGTAAATAATGAATTTATATAATTTTGTCACTGGCATTTTTCCAGTTTCCACTGGAGTTAGAACTCTTAAAATTACTTTTTCAATCGGTAAGTACCGGGTTTTGGAGCTTAGGTCCCCGGTGGCCGACGCCCGACTGAGACTCCGTATCCAAATTAGTATTCTTTCTACTTTTGCACAACCCTGGGTGACCGTTCTTAACATTTGAAGTTTTAAGCGATATTAGCCAGGTCGGTTTTAAGAATGGGTGACCGTGAAAATAACAAGAAGGTAGGTAGGTATCTACCTAATACTTTTTAGTTAAACGGCTTTATTAATTGAAAGTATCATCTCAGGCAGGTATATTTTCGTCCGAAAAGACACACGCCTTCCTGATTACCTACCTACCTATCAAATTTAATATCAGATCAATTACTCAACTGGAATAGGGTAACATTTATACCTATCTACATCAAGGTAGTCAGTAGTAGTACCTACCGCACATACAAAGACACACGGCGACGAGCCAAGCGAGCGGATGATATACCTACCTATAACGAGCTCCTATGAGACGACTTTCTCGCTCGCAAATACGGCCGCTCGCTTGATCGATTCATCCTATCTCGCTGTGTCTGTGCCGCCAGCGCAACAATAGTCTCTGTGGCTGCCAGCCGGTGCATATTAAATTTCTACACGAATATCTATGGCAATCGTTAAAGGAAGTTGGAGCCCTTCGAAGACCGATGTCAAATCTCTCATAGGATTGGTGACTTGGTGACCATTCCTCAATTCAAGAATTTTTGTTGAAAGATTCCATTAGCTCTTCTCTTGGGTAGGGCAGTAGGGGTAGGACCCGTAGGTCAGACGGTAGTCGGTCAGGTAAAATTTAAGGAGTCCGAGTCATTTTGAGTTATTCGTACACCCCCACTGATAAACGGATGGGACTCTGGTGCAAGCTTTCTTCTTGAGTATAGTAGGTCAAACGGCAGTCGCTAATGTAAAAGTCAAGGGGCTGAGTCTTTTTGAGCTATTCGTACACCTATTGATTAATGCATGTGACTCTGACGCAATTTTTCTTCTTGAGGATAGTAGGTCAAACGGCAATCGCTCATGTAAAAGTCAAGGGGCTGAGTCATTTTGAGCTATTTGTACCACCCACTGATTAATGGATGCGACTCTAGTGCAATTTTGCTTCTTGAGGATAGTAGGTCAAACGGCAGTTGCTCATGTAAAAGTCAAGGGGCTGAGTCATTTTGAGCTATTCGTACCACCCACTGATTAATGGATGCGACTCTAGTGCAATTTTACTTCTTGAGGATAGTAGGTCAAACGGCAGTCGCTAATGTAAAAGTCAAGGGGCTGAGTCATTTTGAGCTATTCGTACACCCATTGTTTAATGCATGTGACTCTGACGCAATTTTTCATCTTGAGGATAGTAGGTCAAACGGCAGTCGCTCATGTAAAAGTCAAGGGGCTGAGTCATTTTGAGCTATTCATACCACCCACTGATTAATGGATGCGACTCTGGTGCAATTTTGCTTCTTGAGGATAGTAGGTCAAACGGCAGTCACTCATGTGAAAGTCAAGGGGCTGAGTCATTTTGAGCTATTCGTACCACCCACTGATTAATGGATGTGACTCTGACGCAATTTTTCTTCTTGAGGATAGTAGGTCGAACGGCAGTCGCTAATGTAAAAGTCAAGGGGCTGAGTCATTTTGAGCTATTCGTACCACCCACTGATTAATGGATGCGACTCTGGTGCAATTTTGCTTCTTGAGGATAGTAGGTCAAACGGCAGTCGCTCATGTAAAAGTCAAGGGGCTGAGGCACTTTGTTTTGAGCCGTTCGTCGTGCCGGAACAAAATGGCGAGAGTAGGAACCTAGTCATATTTAGTCGTGTTTATAGGTGCATAGATACCTACATACGATATTTACATATTCTTGTCCCATTATAGGTATGCCGACGTCCCACGTCGTTCATAAGTACTTATGTAAGGCGGGAGTGCTCATGTCGTACTCGACATATACGCGGTGCATCCGCGACGGCTTAGTCGGTTCGAGTTCGAGTCCGACATGTCCACCGACCACCGCGCCGTGCCGTCGCGGCAGCCGTCGGTGATAACAGTTAAGGCGCCCACTCACTAACAGTTTACCGGACGATATAAATCTGTCAGTTAATCGCAATAACCCACACACTAACAGTTTCCTTAACGATTTTGGACTGACGACTACTACGATCCGATAGTGTGTGGCCGCCGAACGATTCCGGACAGTTCTAAGCCGGACAGTCCTAGGCCGTCAGGGCGAACGAGCATATGTCGAACGGCGGCCTGTCGATCGACGTTTCGTGTCAGCTTTTTTACGTAAGAATAAACTTAGAATAACAGTGAATTAATTTTATTCTTTTGTCTGAAGTAATAACATTATGATGACATGTACCTACATCACTATTTTTTACTAAGATTTATTCATTTTTTGTACATAATCCTCTATATTTCTTATGCACATAGTCCATTAGATTCAAAATGGCTAACACCTATTTCTCACAATGATTAGCACGTACTTATATAAGAATAACGTAGTGCAAGCTAGTTTCAACCTTATTGACATCACAACAAATATAGTTTTTTTTCTTATATTCGTGATCAGCAGCATTTATTTATGCGAAAACACATGTAATTAAGAAAATGTCAATAAGGTCGAAAATCGCTTGCACTTTTTCTTAGTCTATGTAACTGATATCAGACCATTACCGGCAGGCGATCGTACGACCTAAAACTGACGACTCGCAACTGCTAGTGTGTGGTCGCAAAACTGACAACAGGGAATTGCCGGCAGGCCAAAATCGCTTTAGTGTATGGGCGCTATCGGCTTAGGACTGCAGGCCGCCGGACAGATCAGGAACTGCAGGTGGACTGCAGGCGGACTGTTAGTGAGTGGGCGCCTTTATGTTGAACTCGACTGGATGTACCTACTCTGGCATGAGGTGTGTGTTTTTAATCGGTTCGAGTTCAACATAACCACCAAAAATGACACAAAATTCGTACTCAGCACACCTACTCAAGAACAAGTTAGACCATACCCGTATTGCAATTTTGTATAAATTGGACTTTGATTAACATTTAATTCATACTCAGCATACAAGAAATGTGAAGTACCCGATTGCAAGTTTGAAGATGCGATCTATATTATTTTACCTCTTTAGTAATTTATATTATTACTAGCTGTTGCCCGCGGCTCCGCCAGCGTGGATGTCCGTTATCGCGGTATGAAAAATAAATAGTAGCCGATTCTTAGACTTCGGTCGAGCCGTTTCGGAGGAGTATGGGAACGAACATTGTGACACGAGAATATTAGATTAATTATTTATACTTCTTGACAAAATATAGCACACCACCATCTAGAAGCTATTACTGCGAAATGTAGACTGAACCTCGGGATATTTCGTTGACATCTAGTGGTGAAAAATAATATTTAAAAATAATGCGCAAAATAGCCCAAGTTCTAATTTTTTTGTAAGGAATGGGGTATCTATACTTTAGTATTATGTTATCTGTGCCCATATTTCAATTTTCTACCTACAGCGCGGCGGCCATATTGGAGGCCAAAACTGACTTCAAATTCGAACTCAGCATACTCGAAAACCCATTAGACCATACCCATATTGCAATTTAGTTAGGACACCGTGGCGGCCATATTGGATTCCAAAAATGACGTCAAATTCACACTCAGCATACTCAAAAACCTATTAAATCATACCCATATTGCAATTTTCTACCTACAGCGCGGCGGCCATATTGGAGGCCAAAACTGACGTCAAATTCGAACTCAGCATACTCGAAAACCCGTTAGACCATACCCATATTGCAATTTAGTTAGGACACCGTGGCGGCCATATTGGATTCCAAAAATGACGTCAAATTCACACTCAGCATACTCAAAAACCTATTAAACCATACCCATATTGCAATTTTCTACCTACAGCGCGGCGGCCATATTGGAGGCCAAAACTGACGTCAAATTCGAACTCAGCATACTCGAAAACCCATTAGACCATACCCATATTGCAATTTTCTACCTACAGCGCGGCGGCCATATTGGAGGCCAAAACTGACGTCAAATTCGAACTCAGCATACTCGAAAACCCATTAGACCATACCCATATTGCAATTTAGTTAGGACACCGTGGCGGCCATATTGGATTCCAAAAATGACATCAAATTCACACTCGGAATACTCAAAAACCTAATAAACCATACCCATATTGCAATTTAGCTAGGACACCGTGGCCGCCATCTTGGATTCGAAAAATGACATCTAATTCGTTATCAACCCACTCAAGAACCCTCTTATCTGGCAAACGAGGGTATTACCCTTTTTTTCTTACGAAGATCCGCTGTGGAAAAAGCCCGATTGCGAGTTTGGAGATGCGGTCTATACTAACATCACTCACAGTCAATCTTCTTAAATAAATAGTAGTAATAATGTGCCTACCTATGTTTATTTATATTGTCATTTATGTATGACACTTCTTATCGTTGAAAATATAGTACACCACCATCTAGCAGCTACTACTGTAAAACGTAAGCTGAACCTCGGGCTATATTGTTGACATCTAGTGGCGAATATTAATATTTAAATTTAGCCCGTAAAATTGCCCGAGTTATGATGGCCTCATTTTTTTGTATGGGATGAGGTATCTGTACTTTAGTATTATGTTATCTGTGCTAAGGCGTGGCACTCGCACAGTATGTGTTTCATTGTTTCATTGCCCTCCTCGCAGTGTCTGCATTTTGCGTCGTTCATGATACCAATCTTGCTCAAGGTGACTTTGTGCAGTAGTGGCCAGTGAACGCTCCTATTATTTTTCGGATTTTGTCCCTGCTGAGATTGATTATTTATTGCTCAGCCTTCCTAATTCATTACTTGTAAATTCCTTCGAATTTGTTAGACCTGGTCTGGTCTTCCATTCTTTAAGCTGCCTATTCTCGGCCTGTTCGGAAATAGCCCTCTTTAGTGTGGCTTCAGGGAGTCCAACAAATGGTTCTGGACCTATGGGTATTTTTGAAGCGGGCACTTAGTCATACGCTGTATGTTAACAGCTCAGAGTCCCTTAGTCACCTGCTACGACACCCCCAGAAAGAGTTGGGCTCGCCCTATTCATTTCCACAAGAAACCAATTATCTAGTGGCACCACATACCGAGAGCAGTCTCTAAAAGCTGAAGTGTCACATCATCCACACGAGCGAGGCCGCGGCCGACAGCTAATTTTTTTTTTTCTTTTTTTTTTTAAAGAATGTTAGCAACCGAAATTCTCGAAATTACTAATATTCCCCCTAACCCCTCCAACTAAGCTAAATTGCTTGTGCTAGAAGTGGGTTCACGTCAGTAGTGTAATGGCCAGGATTCGAACCCGGGACCTCTCGATCGTAAGGCCGACTCCTTAACCACTAAGCTACCGACGCTAATTATTTATATTATGTATACTATAGTGAGTTGATGTGCCTTGAGAGAACAAAGAGACTAATTAGGGGTTAAATATATATTGCAGATAAAAAAAGTAAGAAAGAAAGAAAGAAGAAAGAAAAAACATTTAATTCAGGACATTTTTTTTTACGTGCGGGAATACGGATAAATTAATAATAATGCATGTAATTATAATAAATAATAATAATGGAGCCCTAACCACCGGTAGCTTGTTCCTTGTACCCGATACCGGTGGGGCACTACTTTTTATATTTTTAAATAGATGCTTGTTTTTCTTTTGTTTCTCTATATGTGTTTAAAAATATAATTTGTAAGTTTTTAAAAGCAATAAAGAAAATAATAATACAATATAATTATAATACAATAATAATACATGTTTTTAATTTTCTACTTATGTCTATTGTTATGTAGTATTTAGAGCTTTCCAAATTTGTGTTCGACTGTACCGAAAACTGTACCCAACATGCTCGCTTAGGTACCGCTTTTTTCATTAGGCCGCATAGGCACTTAAGGAGCATCCTAAAAGAACACAATTTTTACTTACAACTAAATCCTATTGGAAACGTATTTCCTCTTACACTTATCAATATCATACATTATTCACACATAAACCCGATCTTCAGGCGGCGTGGCTCGGCGTACTGGACACTTGTATTCTTTCTCCGCCACCACACAGATATAATAATAATGTGTTTTTGTTCCAGAAACATGAAGGCTGTGATAGCACTGTGCATGCTGGCCGTGTCGGGGTGCCTGGCGGCTGACTCGTGCTACCAGAATGTGGAGATGGACTGCAGCCCAGTCTCCAACAGTTTAGGTAACTTGATCAACTTATTTCTTAGACTAAAAACTATAATAGTCGAATAATGGGTTCGATCCTTTCTTTGCCACTGCCCACTCACCCACGGATAACGCGACCGGGTGTAGCCGGACTCTAACCGACTAAACCCGCACACCGTCTCGAGTCTCAACTGAGTGTAAGTGTGAGTTAGTTTAGTACTTAATTTAATAAAAAAAATATGTATGTAGATAAATAGAATCATATTAATATGTCAGAAGGCCCATTCTTCTAATAAAAAGATGTTTTAATCACTCAAAATGTCAAAACCGATCAGATTTTAATGAAAATAGGTTGTAATAAAAAATTGTTTATTAATTTGGCGTTGGTTTAATTTTAAAACGGTTTTGACATTTATAAGATTGAGAGTAAATCTAAACTGAATTTTGAACATCTTTTTATTAGGAAAACAGACCTTCTGATATGTTAATATGATTCTACTTATCTACATGATTATTTTGATAAACTACGTTCTAAAATAACTATGGTCCACCTTAGGCCACGACATACGTCCCCGCCACGTCTCTTCTGCATAAACTGCATACAGAAGAGACGTGGCGGTGACGTATGACGTGGCGGACAATTTAAGTAGCACAATACAAACCTTATGTAGTGTACAATTCGTCGTTTTTGTCTTAGAGGAGAATTGCGCCCGCGTCCTGCCACTAAAGTGACGCGCAATCGCATCAAGTGGCTCGCGCCACGTCTTTGACGTTATTTCACACTACATAAGGTTTATATTGCGTTACACTTAAATTACCCGCTACCGCCAAATGTCCCCGCTACGTCTCTTCCGCATAAACCGCGCCTACGCTCGGTTGAGACCCGACATGATGTGCGGTGCTAGTGCGGTACCTACCATTACAGCTGTACAGTCAGCGACTTAAGTTAGCAGGTTATTCCAACTAAAAGAATCTTAAATAATAGATATTTATTGTAGATGGAGCGGGTACGTACAGTATTGAATAGTACCTAGCTTAAAATATGTTTTGGCACCCGAATTTTCTTTTATATAGCTACTTTATTGAACTGATATTTACACAAATTGCTTGTTTTAAAGTTATCAGCACGTTCAGCACCTCTTTTCTTTTCAACTGGCTTTTAAAATCACGTTTTAACGGATTATATCCCGAGTTATTTGTTACTATAGCTGTTGCGGTGTTGGTTATCGCTTATTATCGAGTCAATGCTATTTTTCTAAAATAAAAGTAGCTTAAGTTACTCCTTATTACATCAGCTACTTGCCAATAAAAGTCCCGTCAAAATCGGTCCAGCCATTTCAGAGATTAGCCGGAACAAACAGACATATAGACAGACAAAATTTGTAAAAAAATATTATTTTGGTTGTATGCGCACTGTATTATATTCATATGCATGTATTAAAAAACGGTTATATCAATATTACAAACAGACACTCCAATTTTATTTATATGTATAGATGTATAGATTATTTACTTTTGCCAGCCAGTTCGCGGTTTGACACTATTGATTATAGACCTGCTGTATAAATTATTGACTATAAAGAGTATAAATTAGAAACCGAAATAGGGTTGTTGATCAATGTTTTTGTTAATGAAAAATGAACAGCCTTATCTTCATCCCTATTTAAGAATAGTATAGATTAGTAACTGAAATTACTGACAGTCTCCGTGGCGTGGCGGTAGTGAACACGGCCGCTACGCAGGAGGCGCGGGTTCGATCCCCGCTCAGTGTAGTTATTTGTATGCATGAATATGGGTATTTGCATTGGTCTGGTCGTCCCTCGGTGAACACGATAAGCCGTCGGTCCCGGTTGCCATACAAACATCTATGGCAGTCGTTACGGGTAGTTGGAGCCCTCAAAAATCCAACAACTGGTGTAGCTGCAATGCTTCGATATCGCCTTTGGGTTGTGGAAGTCAAATGGCAGTTGCTTCACGGAAAATATTGAAGTTTAGCCAAATCCGCAGTTGGACTGGTAAAAGCGGACCCCAGACTCCAAGTTGATAGCTTCGGATGCGACTGGGATGAACGCTTGCATGAAGAAGAAGTACTCTTATTTTTTCGTGCGGAAACGCCCTCAGAATAATTCCCCGCCGCTCGCCGGGGGCGGTTTGTCTCATCGACTCGAACCGACTAAAAGTGCACGTAGACTTGGCTTTTCCGTCATTTGAAGAGCCATGACGTCTGCAGTTAAAGTGACGTAAAAAATTGCCTAAGACATTCTCACACTTTCATTTGAAATTGTCTAAATTGTCATCAAATATTTAATTTCAATTAAATTTTAAAGCCGCTTGCATGTTACTTATTCAAATCGATTAAAATAGGAAAAGTTTGAATCGGTGTAGGCGGGGTTTGAACCCGCGATTTTTGCCTTACAGGGGCAATGCTTTGACCATTAAGCTACCAGACCTCGCCCGAACCAATCCAAGTTTCTCCTTCTATATCTGTCTTTGAGGCGACAGTGGAGCATCTACCGACATTCTTACGAACTATTGGATAAATTTATATATCTTTTTCATCCAAGCGTTAATCCCAGTTGCGTCCGAAGCTATCAGCTTGGAGTCTTGGGTTCGCTTTTACCAGTCCAACTGCGTATTTGGCTAAACTTCGACATTTTCCGTGAAGCGACTACCATATGACCTCTACAACATAAAGGCGATATAATATTAAATATTGTAATAGTCCTAAAATCTGTGTATCATCCCCAGGTCTAGCCCGTTGTAACGCTAAATACGCTGAGTATGGGACCCACGGTAACGTAGCCTCAGAGCTCCAAGCTTATGCCAACTTACACCTGGAACGTTCCTACGAGTACCTACTGTCTGCGTCTTTCTTCAATAACTATGAGAAGAACCGGGCTGGGTTCAGCAAGCTGTTCCGGAAGCTCTCTGACGACGCTTGGGAGAAGACTATTGATATTATCAAGCATGTTACTTTGAGAGGTATGTTGTTTTTTCTGTCATCGTTCGAGCCGTGTTTCTAAGGGTCATCTCCACAGAAAGAGCAACGGCCTTGCGGCCCCTCCTTCGCCTTCAAATGACTGATCTTTTTTTTATATACAACTGAGGTGGCAGACAAGCACACGGTTCACCTAATGGTAAGTGGTTACTATGTCCTATGGACGTGTGTATGTGCCTAGTCTGTAAATGCAGAGAGTTTGTGCCGTCAGTCTATAAGACAAAGCAGGAACAGCCTTTGGTCTTTCCACTGACAGCACAAAACCTCTTCAGTGAGCTCTGGCTACTCACCGCCGGGAACACAACACGGGATTATTATGGTCAAATCATTCAAATCAAATCAAATCATTTATTTGCATAACACAGGTTACAGAAAGGAAGTAAAAGATACATTTTCATAATATGTATAGGTCCGCCGTATCACACCCTCTTCGAGGTGTGCAAATATTAGGATATCATTTCGAACTATTAGGTAATCTGTGGTCTTTTCTATACATGCAACATTATATAGTATAGGTACCTATTTGGTCGCGGTATTCTGTAGGGTGGAGGTACTTCTCCGGTTTGATTGCTCAATTGGAAGGGAATACCGTCGTGCCCTACCTCCTACAAAGATAGTTTCTCTTGTAATGGTCAAAATGGTCTGTGATATTTTAGCTCAAAAAGCCGCTGCAGACCGCGCTGCTTTTTCAGTGGAGATTAACCCTAACTCAATTACAACGATTACAACGATTAAGTCTAATTCGAAAATGACATTCTTTGTTGCATCCAAAGCTTGGAAGTTAGGGCCAGAAAATAATAAATGATGATGAAACCATATGAATGGGTGTACTGAAGGCCAATTCTCTTATTAAAATCAGTTCAAAATTCGGTCTCGATCTGATTTTAATCTCTCAAATGTCAATGACGGTGAGTATTCTCTTCACAAAATTTTTAAGGTCGAACATTGACACCGTCATAGTTATTGAATCGATTTTTATAACGAGACCTGGCTTTCAGATAGGTCTTTTGGAGGCTATGCTGTCTTTTTCTAAGTCTCTAGACTCCATGTCATCATCCAAGTTGCATATATAGAGGGCTGGAGCCGGAAGAGAATAAAAAACTTCGGCTATCTTTATATATTAAAAACTCACTTTACAAGTTCCACACAATTATATTTAGTTTTAGTTTTATCACTATATAATACTAATATTTAATTTATAATATTACGACATGTTTCGAATTACTCATCTTCAGGTAAAAAAAAAAAAAATGTTTACCTGAAGATGAGTAATTCGAAACATGTCGTAATATTATAAATTAAATATTAGTATTATATAGTGATAAAACTAAAACTAAATATAATTGTGTGGAACTTGTAAAGTGAGTTTTTAATATATAAAGATAGTAAAATGAAGTTCCATCAAGAAGTTTCAACAAATTCAATCAACTACAAAATCTTCGGCCCTACCAAGACCTATGAGCTAACCTGGTACACTTGCTGATACAGGGATGAGACTTTAGCGTAGGCTTCCCTTTCGGGGTTGGGGGCGTTGGACTTTAGTCACTTCCATAGAAGCCTAAACCATGGGGTACCAATACTAAGAAAATATCTTTAGTAATACTCAAAAATGAATAGATGGCACTAGTAGACTCATTTAAAGAAATAAAAAATTTAAAACGCTTATTTTCTGACTTAGAATCACGTAAAGTATTTCAGAATTTCAACACATGAGAATATAACATAGCATCAATCAGCATAGCATGTAGCACATACAACTCACTTGTAATATAATAAATAAAGATTCCGTGACAATCATGCTATTTATTTATTTTTGTGCAGAATCTGGCAGAATATAGATTACAATATTTATAGTTTTATTTCGTCGTACTCAATAATGTCTTTAGTGTATGTTCTATTTTTGAAAAATTAATTTTAGGACTAAAATTTAGACAAGTTTGCAAAACAATGTCGCCATCTAGTTATAACTCCTGAACTAAAAAGCTGCCTGCCTGCTTTTGGAAGTTACGAGTTTAACCATTTTTTGTTCCTGATTGTGCATCTATATAAGAATTATATTATATTATCTGTGCCTAAACTAACCAATAAAGGGTGAGCAGACCCCAGGTTTCAAAGAACTATGGAGGATTATAGTCAGGATTCAAACCTAAAACCTTTGAACTATAAGATCTATTTTACCGTGTCGAAAATACCTGCTTTCCATCCTAGCGTTAATCCCAGTCGCATCTGAAGCTTTCAATTCGGAATCTGGGGTCCGCTTATGACCTATTGGCGATGTCAATGCTGTTAGACAGCTATAAGACTATGTAAATACTAAAATCTATCATCTAAAACACCCAACTCTTATCACCAGGTGACGAGATGGACTTCACTCGCTCAAGCACTCAGAAGACAGTCCGCAAGAACTACACAGTGGAACTACATGAGTTGGAGGCTCTGGCCAAAGCTCTCGACACTCAGAAGGAACTCGCTGAACGAGCCTTCTACATCCACCGTGAGGCTACAAGGAACAGCCAGCATTTGCATGACCCTGAGGTAAAGAGTTGCTATTGGTTTTTACGGCTGAAGGAAAGCGGTTACCTGATTGTCTCTTCGATTGTATCTCAATTTGATGTTCACTGACTTAATTGGCTCACCGTTTAGAGGTTAGCCAAGTTAAATAGACAGAAAAATATTTTCAGGATTCTGATAGAGAGCGGTTATTGCTCGTTCAATATATTTTGGACCTAAATCGTGATATTAAAAGGCCCTGGCGCGAGCGGGTTGGTTTGTTATAATCTTATACTTTGTGAATTTGAGCTCGTCCACCGTCGTCGAAATATATCCAGAAATGTGTACTACGCGTATAGAGCACATTTTAGATCCAAGATATATAGAACGAGCAATACCTTGTTGTGTCTAAACGGAGACAACAAGGTATTGTGTTACTTGTGGTGTTGAGCTGTTCGCTCAACTATACTACTCAAGCAAACTATTGTATTTATACTAAGTAGAGTAAGCAAATGTTTGTAAATAGGTCAAAAATAAAATGCCGGTCGGAAAGTTTTCTCAGGTCGGGGCCGCGTTTCGACGGTGGTCCGTTTGCTAAACTAGTCTAGATTTTTTTAGCTTGACGTTTTGTAAGTGCCGTTTTAATGGTCTATGCAGAATAAATGATTTTTGACTTTGACTTGACTTTGATACAGGAATTTAATCAATATTGACTAAAATGGACAAGCCATTTCAGAGGTTAACCAAGTCAGACAGACAAACATTTTTTTTAGTGTCCATACCTACAGGTAAAAAGGGGATCCTATTACTAAGAATCTACTATCTATCTGACTCGCACTTTTGATTTGATTTCATTTGTATTGAACTGTTGTTCAGTGGGTTTTATTGTATTTTACTTTACAGGTTGCCCAGTATCTTGAAGAAGAATTTATTGAATACCAAGCCAAGAAGATCCGCGATCTCGCCGGTCACACTAACGACCTCAAGGGATTCGTCACATCGAACAACGGACAGGATCTGTCCCTCGGCTTGTATCTGTTCGACGAATACTTGCAAAAGACCGTCTAAATACAAATATATTTAAAGTTTAATATCATAGAAATATCTGTTTTATCCTCTTTTAAGTAACAAGATATTTAAAAATGTATGAAGTTTTACGCGGGCGTTTTGAACTCCACAGATGACACAGAATTGTGGCTATGTTACCTTTGCCTTAGAATACAACGCTAACTGGAAAGAAAAATGAAAAAAAAAAACTTTTGAATTAAGAATGCCGCCATCACATTCTAGATAAACGTCATTTAGATATGAAAATATTTAAATAAATAAATAAAACAGCTTTTCTTTATTATAAATTGCTCCACTAAAATATATTAACACCATTAATTTATCCATTCTGTACAAATTAGGCTGTTATTGTTGTGATTACTCCATTTATATTTTGTAAGCGATATAATATGTATCATTAAGTGTAACAAACATAGTTGTATCAGTTATTTTCAATAAAAAGCTTTGGTTATAATTACTACAGTAATGTTGTTTTTTATTATTTCACCCATATCTAATTCAGCTGTATCCGAAATGTGCTCTAATTCCACTGGCTTTTCCTTGAGTGACTGCCTTCTCTGACCACCCAACCCCGCCAGAGCCTCGTCCGTTGTGCAATAGGCGCATCAACCAGCAGATGAGATTGGCTTGAGTCGCCAGGCTCTCAAGAAAGTTGGTAGAGCCCTTTAGGTACATCCAAAAAGTCATCAATTCATTCGTATAGATAATGCTAGAAGCACTGGCATTTGTTGCTTATAAGGAGACTTCAAATAACAATCTTTGCAAACCATGGTTTTGACACAATGAATATTTTTTCATCGTCCTTTATTGACGGATCGGGGTGGATCGTTTCGGAACGGGCCGTGCCGCTTCGATGCTCGTGTGTTCATATAGCACGAAGCGCGCTCTTTCGGCTGAGCGTATTTTTCGTCAGACGTATTGTGCTATGGATAGCTCGGATCGAGAATAACATCCATTAGGCGGATCGGGCCAGGGCGCGTCGCACTGCCGATAACAATCAGCCTGACGAGCGATTCATTACTGCGCTGCGTTCCGCCCCGGCCCGATCCTCCTAGTGGACGAGAGCCTTAAAGCTGCAGTGCGAGGTGAAGTAACTATGTCATACAAACAGTACCAATATAACTGAATTTGAAATGAATCTGACCTCCGGCTAATATTGTGATGTGAGCAAAGAGGTGGCCCTTGGGAATAACCTTATAAATTATCCGAACCATGTAAACAGATTTCTATCAACCCTTATAAGAGAGTATATCCATAAAAACTTGAATTAAATGTTTTTAGGCATTTTTCATGCTAATTTTTCAAATCAATTTTGGGTTTTGAACTAACGTATGGTAGAGGTGCTTCACAGATATAGAGGGAGAAATTTGAATTGGTTAGGGCGAGGTCTGATAGCTTAGTGGTCGCAAGCATTGCCCTTATAAGGCAAAGATCGCGGGTTCAAACCCCGCCTAGAACGATTCAATTTTTTCTATTTAAATCGATCCATAAAAGTTAATAAAAATGTATAATAAAACACCAACGTATCTTGTAACTCTTTTATTAATCATCTCTTATCCCCTACATGTACAGTGCTCAGTCCTCGCCGCTGGAGTCGGAAGCGGCCTCCCTGACGTCAGCGGTGAACTTGTACTCCTGGTCGGCACCGAGGTACGCGTCCGACATGAAGTATAAAGTATACGTGTGACGGCCTGCCGAGCCGCAAACGAAGTCTAGACGCACCTGCGAACATACGAACAGACGTTATACATAAATAAATATGCCGGCGCGCTTATTTAAGAGCTTCATATTTAACCATACTACACACACCGGCAGAATTAGCGGAATAGTTAGCTTAATTTTTAAACAAATAATAATTAAACATGAAACAACAGTTAAATGAACATGTTTTGACATTAATTTGCAACACCATACTTAAAGTTTATAAAAATCTTAACTGGGCCATGCCTCTCGGTCTGGCGCTCCTCGGGAGGGGGGACAACGCGGTCCGAGAGTCGCCCCCGGTATTGTGTATTTCAGTATAAGTAGTGCGTTACCTTGGCGGTGCGCGCGAGCGACACCCTCTTGATGGACAGCAGCGTGTTACTCTTGGGGTCGCCGATCACCACCCACCAGCCCTCCTCGCGTTTCTGTTACAAACATAAATAATATTAACAAACTTGTTCTCCAATCTACATTTTTGACGAGCTTAATGGATGGACGAAGCTCTCAACTCGGGTATTGAGGTCCGGCCGGTGTGCGAGAGATATGTCAAAGTCAAATATTTTTATTCAATCTAGAACAACGTGGGTGTTTCATATTGACGTCATTAATAAATTCTACTTAAGCTAAGTTTACCACAGCCTACAAAGCGCTGGTGGAGAAGAAACGGCGCAACAAACTCCTCTGTAGCATTTTTTAAGACGTCAACTTACAATATTTTTAAGCCTAAATGTGGACGAATCTACATTTGTCGCGTCCAATCTCACCTCCGGACCTCCACCCACAGACGGCGTACATTTTAGTCGGTTCGAGTCCGACATAACTAGTGGGGATATTGCGCACGATAAAAAAAAAGCGCTGCCAGCAGTCGCTCCATAAAATCAAAATTGAAGAAATCCTGGGCTCCAAGTAGAATTAATAATATATATTCCATAATATTCCACAACATTTCACACAACGCTATCTAGATCCATGGTAAGCATAGCTTAACTAGCTTGTGTTATGGAATCTAGAATGCGGATAAACATACTTAGATACATTTTTTATTTTTTGTAAATGCATTCATATTATACATAGAAACACCTAGATCAATGCAAATACCCATATTCATGCATACAAATATTTCGCGGTCCCGTTTACTACCGCCACGCCACGGAGGCCAACGTTAAAGTTTGCGATGGCCGTGGCGTGGCGGTAGTGAACACGGCCGCTACGCAGGAGGCGCGGGTTCGATCCCCGCTCAGTGCAAATATTTGTATGCATGAATATGGGTATTTGCATAGGTCTGGCTGTTTCTATGTATAATATATATGTATTTACAAAAAAAAGTATCTAAGTATGTTTATCCGCATTCTAGATTCCATAACACAAGCTAGTTAGGCTATGCTTACCGTGGATCTAGATAGCGTTGTGTGAAAAATGTTGTGGAATATTTAATGATATTTCTGGCGACCTCTTTCAGGGATAAGGGCATGAATAAAAGAGAATTCATCTATTTGGAATGGTAAGTTTTGTGTCCCGGAGAGCACGTTAAGCCGTCGATCCCAGTTCTCATACCAACATCTATTGCAGTCGTTACGGGTAATTGGAGCCCTCAAAATACGACAAAGTACCCGTAGCACGAACAAATGGTACACATATTGAGAGAACGAAGCCATACGATTGGCCACCTGTTTGCAACATAAACACTCTTTAAGAAAAATAACTGTCATTATATGTTCTTCTCACTCAAACATCTCGCTATCTCCCTCTCTCTGTAAAACTACCAAAGGCTTGAAGTGTGCTACTCAATAAATATTGATTATTAATTGAAAACTTGTGTTTTTATGTTCGTATGCGAACACCGCCTGCCTAATGTGAACCTGTTTGTGGTTTTATGGTAGATTTTTATAGCTTATCATATCTAAGCAACTATGTGAATGGATAGACTTTATTTTTACATACACAATAGTGTATATAGATTCGTATTTAATCAATAAATTTAAATTTGTAATTCTATAATTTAGTTACAAAAATACAACTAGATGGCGATCACGCAGTTTTAAACAAGATATATTTTCATTTACAACACAATATATAAGAACTGTCATTTCGATTAGTAACAAGCTATTTTCAAATCAAATCAAATCAAATCAAATCAAATCATTTATTATTTTGCAGAAAACACTGTTACAATGATGTTATCAATATAAATTGGTTTCAAGTGTTCCGACCTTAGAATAGGCATGCAAGTTTCTAAGAGTGGGAAACAAATTGTGTTATGTCATAGTCAAATAAATACATTGTCAATAATAATGGTTAAAATTTAATATGTCAAAAGAAATAAATGGATGATATTGTAATTACATTAGACGGTCATTTAGATTATCTTTTATATTGTAGTAACACTTATCTACTAGAAAAAATTTCAGCTTAATTTTAAATAAATTTATATTTTGTACTTTTATTTCTTTAGGCAGTTTATTGTATAGCACAGAGGCCATATGGAATACGCTTTTGTGCATTAAAGCTGTATTGGTCAAAGTCAAAGTCAAAGTCAAAAATCATTTATTCTGTATAGACCATTAAAACGGTACTTACAAAACGTCAAGTTTAAAAAAAAAATCTAGACTAGTTTAGCAAATGGACCACCGGTTCGAAACGCGGCCCCGACCTGAGAAGACTCCGGCAAGAAACTCAGCGGGCATTTTTTTTTTGGTCTATTTACAAACATTTGCTTAGTCTACTTAGTCTAAATACAATAGTTTGCTTGAGTAGCATAGTTGAGCGAACAGCTCATTTCCAAGCTTGTTTATCATCTAAATATTCTTGGATTTTATAATAGCCTTTTTGGCACAGTTTAGTCTTAATTACATTTTTAAATTTATTTACAGGTAAATCTCTAATTTCATTAGGGAGCTTGTTGAAAAAGCGTATACAGTTGCCCCGGAAAGAATTACTAATTTTATGGAGTCTACTATCACAAGCTACAAGATTGTTTTTATGTCTTGTGTTTATATTATGCCTGTCACAAACTCTTGAAAATTTAGAGATATTTTTCCTTACATACATCAGGTTCTCGAAGATGTATTGTGACACTACGGTTAGAATGTCTATTTCTTTAAACTTTTCCCGAAGGGAAACTCTTGGGCCCAAATTATAAATAGCTCTCACAGCCCGCTTTTGTAAAATGAATATTGTGTTTAAATCCGCGGAATTACCCCAAAGGAGAATTCCGTAGCTTAAAATACTATGAAAATAACTGAAATAAACTATTCTAGCCGTATCCACGTCTGTTAATGTCCTAATCTTTTTTACAGCGTAAGAAGCCGAACTTAATCTACTGGATATTTTTTCAATATGCGATCGCCACTGCAATTTGGCGTCAATACTTAAACCTAAGAACACTGTTGATTCCACAAGGTTCAACACTTGTCCATTGAGTTGTACATTAGTTTCAACCTGTGTAACATTAGGTAATGTGAATTTTATACATTTAGTTTTGTTCCCATTAAGGCAAAGATTATTAGTATTAAACCAATGGACCACTCTTGTGATAACACCATTCACTTCGTCATAATTATTTTGTTGCCTTTTAATTTTAAATATTAACGAAGTATCGTCAGCAAATAAAATAATACTAGTTTTATCCCTTACGTAGTAGGGGAGGTCATTAATATATATTAAGAATAAAAATGGTCCAAGTATCGAACCCTGTGGAACACCCATCGAAATCAGAGATCCCACTGAACGTGTACCATTAACATCGACCCTCTGAATCCTATTGTTCAAATATGAAGTCAGAAGCTCGAGAGCCTTGTTCCTTATTCCATAATGTTCTAATTTCCTGATTAATGTGTCATGGTGGACGCAATCGAAAGCCTTGGATAGATCACAGAATACACCCAATGCATCATGCTTATCCTCCCAGGCCTCGTAAATACAATTTAACAATTCTATACCAGCATCAGCAGTCGAACGTCCCTTAGTAAACCCAAACTGTTTATCATGAAATAATTTGTTTTCACCAAAATGGGTCATCAACTGTCCTAGGATTAATTTCTCAAATACTTTACTCAAGGTCGGCAACACAGAAACGGGTCGGAAATTAGAAGGGTCTGTAGCACTGCCAGCCTTGAACAAAGGTATGACTTTGCTATGTTTCATTAAATCAGGAAATATACCGCTGTTGACACAGTCATTAAACACAGTTGCTAGATGGGGAGCAATGACATCAATGACACATGAAATAGTTTTGACTGATAATCCCCATAGATCCGCGGTCTTTTTGATATTAATAGAGTGAAACGCTTTGGTGATGTCCTTGCTATTAACAACTGAGAATACGAATGCGTCTTCACACTCGTTTATCGATTCCTTAAGCAATGACACAGCGGAAGTGGAAGACGACTGAAGAGTTTTAGTCGTTATTAACGGTATATTTGAAAAGAAATGTTCAAACTCTGTCGCAACTTCCAGATCCTCCGTGACATGGCGACCTTCTATTTTTAAATGAAAATCTCTTACATTTGATGGAGATTTCCCACATTCGGAATTTATAATATTCCAAGTAGTCTTAATTTTATTTACAGAATTAGAAATTTTATTTTTAATGAAGTTTGACTTCGCGAAGGAACAGGCTCGCTTAAATATTTTTGAGTAATTTTTAACATAATCCTGGAAAACAGGGTTGAAATTGTACGATTTTTCAGAATATAGATCATACAATCTCCTCCTGCTCTTATAAATCCCCGATGTTGCCCAATCACTGAAAACTGGACGGCCACCAATCGATAATGTTTTTGAGGTAAAAATTCTCCCAAACTCATTATTGATCAGGTTGATTAGGTCTGCGTAAGACTCTTCTACATTATTGTACGAGGGCAAGTCAGGTAGTTTGTTTACAATAGTTTCCTTGAAAGCGTCTAAACGGTATTGGTTAATTGGTACAATTTTAATTTCGTTTTTACTAATTTTACAATTATTTCTTTCACAAGTTATTAATTGGCCACGGTGATCCGAGTGTACAGCATCCACAATATATTTGTTGATTGGTTTAATATCCGTGAAAATATTATCAATACATGTGGCACTAGTTGCAGTTTTTCGAGTAGGTTCCGAAAACATATTAATAAGATTAAAGGACTTGAATAGATTTAACAATTTATTCTTCTCTACTGGCACTAGGGTGTTATCTAAAATATTTACGTTGAAGTCTCCACAAACTATTATCGCCTTTTGGGAGTAACGGCATTTAAAAAGCGCTTCTTCCATCCTTTCTTCAAATTTTGCATAGGGCGCGTCTGGGGGACTGTATACGCTTAATACAATGAACCGTTCAAACTCAATACTAGCTATCTCAATAACTCGTTCAATAGAGAGGCTGACTAAATCTTTACGCTCTTTAAATTTAATATTCTTATTAATAATAATTAGGGTGCCTCCACATTTGAAATTTTGTCTACTGAACGAGCTAGCCACCTGGTGATTTTTGAAGTTGAACATGACTTGATGGTCTTTCAACCAATGTTCGGTTACACAGAAGATGTCAATATTATTCATGGTCATGTGCAACTCCAATTCCAAATCTTTACCATTTATCAATCCTTCGACATTTTGATGCACCAGGTTTAATAATTTATTTTTACAATATAAATTACATGCAGGAGACTCAACTGTCTCAAAAGCCGCATGCCCATGTCCGCTACATTCGGACATTATATGAAAAAAGTTGCTAGATTTTTTATCTGTTGTCAAAGAATTAAGTTTTTTTGGATAACCATATCCACTATGTCATTATTATTTTCTTCAAAAGAAGCAATGTTACTAGTCAGTTCTTTGACTATTATACTTAAAAAGTTACCTAGTAAGATTGCAACCTGACGTTGCAAAGATTTTGATAGTGAAAAACTATCTTTTGTCAAAATAAAAGTACTTTGTAATACATTATTACAGTCAAATAAATCTATGGTCCTACAATATGTAGTTAAGGTATGTAATTTTCTATTTATATTATACCTAATGCTGTTTTCACTAGCTGTGAAAGATTTACTGTAAGGTAATGCACACAATATTATCTGTTTAACTTTTAACTTTGTTAAGTCATTGTAAAAATTAATAAAATTATTTATGTTTGCATTGCCTCTTCTTCCAATAAGGATTACAAGTGTTGATTGTGGACAGTGTGTACTATATAGTGCTCTCTTAACTATTTGAGAGTAGGAGGCCCCCGGAAATGAATGGGTAATGACTGAATTCCCCAATTGATTATACAAATGACAACCGAAACCCCTACCAATTTCATCACAATACACAACTGTTTTTCCTGTAAGTAAAGGTTGTGTTACCGTTGTTACAGGGACATCACTGAAGGCCATAATAGACTTTGCAGAATTCTCACTGCCCACAGAGTCAACTGATAGAGAGGTCGACCCTTCCTGAGATGGTATGGACAAGGTGGAGCACGGCAAGGATGTTTCCCAGTCAGATGATCCCTGTCTGAATAGATTTTCCAGAGAATGAAACCTTGCTTCATTATTATGACATGAGTCTACTAGGCCAGTTAACGCCTCAATGTACTCCCTTATTTCTTTTTGTGCAATCTGGTATTTTAACGTTAAGGAGTTTAAGGAGTCATTCAAACGCCTGATTTCTGACTGGAGTTGATACAAATCAGACTCATATTGGTCAGTCTGGGTTTTACCTACCTTTATTATCTGCCTTAATTGTAAATTGGATTTACAGGCCCTTCGATGTTTACTCATGCCCATTTTGAGACATCTTATCTGTTTTTGTGTCTTTGAAATAAATTTATTAAGTTTTATATATTTTTTTAACCTATTTCTGCCACTACTAACTAATCTTACCGAAGAATTCAATAATGATTTATCAGGACATATTATATTCCTTGATGTCACTGGAATATCTGGTGTAGAGATATCTATCAGGTCTGCAGTAATGCATGGCTCGAGACAAATTAGGTCTGGCTCCCCAGCCACCAGCTCACTATAGAGGCTGTTGGAGAGGGCAGCCTCATCTGCCAATCTGATTGATTCCATGTGAGTGATGGAATTATGCACATCACTCAATTCACACTCCAGAAAGCTTATGCGTTTCAAAGCTTGTTCGTGTGTGTTGCTGCATTCCTCCAGGCCGGTCAATGTTGCCTGGAGATGATCCCGCTGGAGTGTGAGCTCTGAGACCTGATTATGTAAGCCGGCCAACTCTTTTTTTAGTAGGGTGTTTTTGCCAACTACAGTCAGCACTTCCTGTTCACTTTCTTCCCGTTCCTCTATCAGCTGCCTATTGAGGCTCTTGCTAATCTCAAGTTCTTTTAAGGTGAGGCTTAATTTGTGTTGTAAGTCACGGGAGACTGCACTGCGGGTCATCATTGTTGATTTCATATTTTATTTTATTTCCTTGGAAAAGTTATTTGGTGGTACTGAAATGAAAGAAAAGTGTTAAGCAACTGGGTATAGATTTGATAAAGTTAAAGAATTAAAGTTAAAGGAATAAAAAGTAAGATTTTTTTTAAGATAAATTATCAACTGAGAAGGTAGGGTAAAAAACAAAAGTTATTAATATTTCTTGTATATGGGTAATTTAAGAGAGAATTATATAATATAGTGATTAATTAAACTGAAATATAATTTATTAGTGGTTAGTCTAAAAGTTTAGGAATATGTTAGATACTTTAGAACAAGTAGGTAGACAAAGAACAATAACTAATTTAATTAAGGATTACTTAAGTAGGAGTCAAATATGTTAGTGGCTGTACAGTATGACTGTGTTGAATCTGTCTGGGGCTGTTTTGTTGGCGTCCTCAAGTTAGCCTTCCACTATTTGTCAAGGCAACTGAGACTGTAACAGAGCCCGCTGTGTGGATGGACGTTGCTCACAGCTATGTGAGCGTTTGTTTATGTCTTGTAGTGTATGAAAAGTATAAGGAATAAGTGTGACACCAAATACTTCCCTTGATTTCCAACGCAGCGCAGGCGCACAGGTTTTAAATTCAAATTCCGTTAGATACACCAGTGTGTCGGTTCTTGTTCACTTTTTAAGTAGTTACAGCAATTGAGGCAGCAGACAAAATATATACACACGTATTATCACTGTACGATTCGTATTTACACACTGGCTACTTTTTTATGGTATTTTATTAATTTACTTTATTAAAATTACGGTTGTACACAAATTTCACAGCTGTTCGGGCCAGTGTTGCCAGAGCAAAAAAGTCGGTCTTACGTATGCACAATCGATACATATCTCGCTGCGATCTGTTACTTTTTTGTGATGCTAACTCATATAAGTTGGGATTTTGCCTAACGAAAAGTGTTACTTCATATTCTGTTTCTTCATTTCGGTTTCATAATTTAATTTAATATCCTGGGTCTTCTTCAGCCGCGTGGTTCCCGGCAGAGTAGAATTTGGGCCACCCCATCTCTTCCCACGCGGTGTCGTACAAGGCGACTAAGGGCTGGAATAGGGCTTGTTTCACATCAGACAGATATGTACAGCCCAAGTCAACAATAGTGCCCGGAATCGACAATAGGCTTACTCCCTGTTACAAGGAACCAGGTCCGCTTTTACCAGTCTAACTGTGGATTTGGCTGAACCTTTGTTCCCGTGTGTGAAGCCAGCCAATCGCAAAGCTCCATTCTTTCAATACTGTCACAATACGATAGTCGTTCGTGCTAGGGGTACTAGTCTAACAAAAATACTTCGATATCGTCATCGAGGTCAGATTGCAGTCGCTTCATGGAAAATATTGGTGTTCAGCCGCCTTACAGTTAGACTCGAAAAGGCGGAACCCAATTTCAGAGGTGTAAGCTTCAAATGGGACCGGGCCTAACACAAGGATGCTGATGATTTCTCACCTGCGGGAAGAACGGTGCGATGACAGGCCCGACGATATCGTCCTCCCGTTCTAGCGATACCTCGACCACTATCGGCTTGCCGGCGCGGAGGCGACGCTCATTCTTTACCTAGAATAAAAATATAGATATAAAACTCAGCGGTATATAGTATTCTATTTTATTATGTATAGCTGACCCGGCGAACTTCGTACCGCCAATATTTTTCCGCGCGCGTGGCGTCTTATCTCGTTCCCGCTGCACCCTCTACTATATTAAACATGTATTATGCATATAAAGCTTCCTCTTGAATCACTCTATCTATTAAAAAAACCCGCATCAAAATCCGTTGCGTAGTTTTAAAGATTTGAGCATACAAAGGGATATAGGGACAGAGAAAGCGACTTTGTTTTATACCATGTAGTGATAGTGATATAATTTATATATATGGATATATGTTACTATATACAATTAAACTAATATATATGTGTAAGTATACTTTATCTTATTTAATTTAAAATACTACCAATGACTTATACTCGCGCCTACCACGTCTTAGCTCTGCACCACCCTATAGTCAACTGGAAGAGAATGCCTTTGGCATTAAGCCCGCCATTGTACGCGTTTGTACAGAAAGTATAAATAAATAAATAAATTAAAGTCAAAGTAAAAATCATTTATACTGTATAGACCATTAAAACGGCACTTACACAACGTCAAATTTTCTAGACTAGTCTAGCAAATGGACCGCGGTCCCGGTTCGAAACGCGGCCCCGACCTGAGAAGACTCCGGCAAGAAACTCAACGGGCATTTTTAGTTCTTATGTAACTCCCATTGGGGTAGTAACAAAATGCTCTCATTTATGTCCCAGCAGTGAACTGCAGTGGGCTTATTGATTGAAAGAAGTATGAGGTCACACTCAGTTTCTGTCCTATAACTTAAGGGGTCATTTATTCGAAAAATCGTACGGTATTTTGAATTAATTTTTTTGGCATCTTTCATGCTAAATATTTAAATCGAATTCAAGAGAAAGAATTGAATCGGTCTAGGCGGGGTTTGAACCCGCGATCTTTGCCTTACAAGGGCAATGCTTTGACCACTAAGCTACCAGACCTCAACCGAACCAATTCAAATTTCTCCTTTTATATCTGTCTTTGAAGCTACAGTTGGGCGTCTACCGTCAATATAACGAACTATCGGAACCAATGAATAATTTTTCAATCATTTTTAAACATTGATTTTTGAATACTCCGCCCATATTAATTTAAATAACATTTTTGGCACTTTTCATGTTAGATATTTAAATCGAATTAAAGAGAAAAAATTGAATCGAATTAACGACATTTTTCTCTCTTTAATTCGATTTAAATCGTACGCTACTATCACAAGCAAAACAATATGAATTCAAAACACGATTATTGTTTCAACACTGTTTAGACGGACACTATTAATATTCAGGGCGCCCCCTGGCCAGATGGACCGATGACCTGAAAAAGGTGGGTGGGACGGACTGGATGCGGAAGGCGGAGGATCGTACGAAATGGCGCACATTGGGAGAGGCCTATGTCCAGCAGTGGACTGCAGTGGGCTCATTGATTGATTGATTGATATTAATATTCAATTGTGAGGCAATTCTCACCAGGCGTGGACAAGCGAGCGGCCATAGGGTTATGTCCAATTTTTCAATTTTTAGGGTTATGTGCAAGCATACTGTAGTGCCCGGAATACGGCAATGGGCTCACCCCGTATTACGTGGGACCGAATACTGATTGGTGAAATGTGGGTGTTGTTAATTCACTTCTGCCTAACCCTCCGGGGACAAAGGCGTGATTATATGTATGTATGTATGTATGTATGTAAATATACTACATTATTTATGAGTTAGCTAGGTACTATTATAACTTATAACTAATAATATACAATGATGTCCTTGTGAACTCACTCAAAGAACCCTTAAAGATGTCTACTATTAGGGATATCATATTCTGTCCTCAGATATACGAGTCGTCTTACCTCGTAGGTAAGCTCCACGTTGGGGTACCGGTTACAGAACCTGGCGACGTCCGCCATCTCTGTCGGTGACAGCTGCAACAGTTTGGCGCGAGCGTTGTCTTCTAGCTCCATTACATCGAACACTGTCTCAACGCCCTGGAAAAATTATAATGTATTAAATACATAATACATACTACAAAAAATAGAATCATTTGAATATTTTTTTATATGTATATATATAGATAGGAAAAATCGTCAATCTTTCCAGGCAGGGAAGAATAATTACCATTTTACAAAAACGTTTTCTTTTTATTTACACTTTAAGGCTGACTGGGTTAATACGGAAAAACTAAAGTCAATTATTTCGAAAAATATTGATTTTCGCTTTTACATATTGGAGTTAAGATTGTAGTTTTTTGTTTTATAAACAGAATATTAGCAACCGAAATTAATTAAATTGTACCATTTTGTCGCGATACCAGTCACCCTGTATTATTTCATTCACGTTTAGCTGTTTACATATCGGCATGAAAATTTTTGAAATTATTGAATGTTTATTTTAACGGTTATATATTCTGTATAATGGAGGCATTCTATAGAATGAGTAGGCAACGTATGCTATTTTATTGAATGCCTGCTGTTCCACGGGCAATATGTAAAATCTTGGTCAATGATGCTAATTCTGTTGTGACATAACTAAACTAAAATAAGCTAAAAATCTCTAAAATTTAATTCCGTCAAATGTCGTTTCATATTCTGAGAAGCTCACGACTAACCTAAAATTAGTTTGACACGACTAAAATTAGCTAAGTTACTTAATTTACTCCTTTTTAGTTAAACTGTATTCTGTTGAAGATTTAAATGTCGAAAATTTATTATAATGAGAAATGTCACACTTAAATTAGACGCCACCTAAATGATGCCGGCTAAGTTAGTGATAGGTGTAGTTCTATGTGGTACTCGGTCCAGAACCTCCACACGGTGCACCCTGGGCTAGTGGCTAGTGCTGCCGCTTGCGGCACATTCCGAGAGATTCTGCAGAAGGTTGCTCGGAGTTTTCCAAGTATCCCTCTGACTTGCAGAGGGCACAGAGGAGAGCAAGCATGAGGTAAACTGGTTAACCGAACGTCTGTCTTCTCCTCATTAGACCCTTTATCATTCATTCTTAATTTTTAGGACCGGCAACACTTCCATTTTCAACTTTTAGCGATGTCATTTTCGAATTTAGCGCTGTCTTAGTGAACACTAATTTTATTTGGACTAAACAACAGAATAGCTTTATGTCAATCACTAAGCTAAAATAAGAAAATTTTAGAGAAATTTAAGTTTAGAGATGTCAACAACAGAATTAGCATCAATATTTACGGATGACTGCGGAAACTCTATTTCTGGATGATTATAAATAAAATAACCACAAGGGCATAGACTAGAGCTTCGCTCTAGTCCGCTCAAGTGTTAGCCTTCTAAACTAATATACTAAGTCAAATTGAAAAAAAAAATCTGCGCCCCTGGACAGATACAGGTTGGAAAGAGAAACTAGAGTCTAGAGACTTCCATGAAGGCTAAGGCGGAAGCGGCGCTCCTTCCTTAGCCTTCGTGGAAGTTATTCATAACCACCATTAATGTTTTTTGACATTTCATACATTGCCGGCTGCGCACTCAGCATTCTTTCATTGCATTAAAAATAAAAGGGATTGTACATACCTTCTCCGAGCACCTGGTGACCAGGTCGGCGGTGAAGTGCGGCAGCTGGCGCAGGTACGAGTCCTTGGCCCACATGGCCTGCGTCACCATCTGCGCCAGCTCCATGGCCGCCACGGCCGGCGCCAGCCAGCCCGAGCTGGACACCACGTCCACGCACGCCTGGATCAGGCGGATCGCCTAAGGGAAATGTCAAAGGTACAATAAAAAATGTCCATGTCAAAATATAAAATGTCCGCTTCAAAATATCCATTTGAACTTATAAAATAACCATCGCAAAATAAGAAATGTCCACCCCAAGTGAAAGGATCTGGATAAAAAAGGGTCTACTTTAAAATAAGAAATATCCACCCCAAGTAGAATAAATCTATCTCAAAATACATGATATCTATCTAAAAATATACGATAATTTTATCGAAAAGAACAATTTCCTACATAAAAAACGAATATTCATATCCAAATAAAAAATGTCCATATCAAAATCAAAAATGTCCACCTCAAAATAAAAAATGACCATCTGAAAATAAAAAAATATCCATCTCAATATAAAAAATGCCCATTTCAAAATAAAAAAACGTCCATATTAAAATAAAACGTGTCTATATCAAAATAAAAAATGTCCATCTCAAAAATAAAAACCGTCCACATCAAAAATGTCAGTGTTCAAACCCTACATACAACAGCTGTCCAGTAAGGCCATACCTTGGTGAGCACGAGGGCGGTGTCGGCCTGCAGCTCGGCCGGCAGCTGCATGCGCGACAGGTGCGCCTGCAGCAGCACGTGCGCCTTCACGTGCGGGTCGTTGTACTTCACCGGGCCGCCCGCCGCCGCCGCGGCCGGCTTGTGAGGGACCCTGGAGGTGGTGGAAGTGTTAGTGCTGTTACAATACATACAAACATTTACGCCTGTAAATTCTGAGTAGTACGAGATGTAGAAACCCACATTTTGTTAGTTGTTTTCGGCCTGAATTTCAAAGGAGTTGGCACTCATGGTTTGTTCACAATCAGATAGAGTAAGACATCCGGGGGAACAGATAGAGTGGCCTTATTCTACTCTGTCGGAAACCAACACAGCTTTTTTCGATTTAAAGTTATAGTAAAAAGTAAATAAGTATATTAATTGCCTTAAAATTTAGAATCAAATTATTTTATTGCTGAACATGTAACATTAATTTTACATCTAAGGTATTGTGTGATGTTAAAGAAATACATGTTCTACCAATTTCGGCGTGCAATATTGGAACATTGGCAGTAGGTACATAAATATTAAAATTTAAAGATTCAAAATAATAGTAAATCACAAATGTCAATATTCAGTCACCATAAATTTGGTCAAATGAAGTATCCATCATATTAATAATGATTATTATTTATTACATCAATTATAATGTTTTATCTTCAAGATACTCCTTTACTGTATAATATACCTTATTTATTAACATTTTCTTTAGTTCCCTTTTAAATAACATAATGTTAGTAATTTTAATTAATTAATTAATTAATCTTTATTTCAGACCAGATGATCCATAAGGTGTTAGTAACAAAAGTCTTATCCTATTGTTAGTAGGTACACATAGAAAACAAAAAAGAATAAATATAAGTAGGTATGGTCCGGTCACCAGACACCGACCACGTCACAGTACATGCGCTCGTACCCAGTGCCTCAGCATCGGACCATCCCACTTATCAACTAATGCGCTCATATAGGATAGATTTTGGTATTTCTCCAGAATGTCTACAGAATTTTTTCAATTTCATTAATCCATATGGTCAATTCTTTTCTGTCGCAACATACATACATATATATTCACGGCTTTAAATGCCCGAAAAGGTAGACAGAGGTGTATTAACACCCACATTTCGCCAATTATGATTTTTGGTCCCACGTAAACTTGGCTCTGTATGTTTGTTGTAACAGCTGTATGATTTACTGTGGCATTGAGAACAGTCTTCTTCTATTTCATCCTAGCGTTAATCCCAGTCGCATCCGAAGCTTTTCAACTTGGATTCTGGGGTCCGCTTCTACCAGTCTAACTGCGGATTTGGCTAAACTTCGATATTTTACGTGAAGCGACTGCCGCCTGACCTCCACAACCCAAAGGCAATATCGAAGCATTGCAGCTAAACCAGTTGTAGATTTTTGAGGGCTCCAACTACACGTAACGACTGCCATAGATGTTTGTATGGCAACCGGGGCCGACGGCTTAACGTGCTCTCCGTGGCACGAGCAGACCAATGCAAATACCCATATTCAAGCATACAAATATTTGCGCTGAGCACCTTCAGCGTCGCGTTCACTACCGCTACGCCACGGTATTGGTATGGTATGGTATTGAGAACAGTCCTCTCCTTTAATCGCCTTCTACGAAAACAACAGCTATTCTAATTCACCGGAAACTTAGTATACCTGTCGTAAAAGTTCAGTAAAATTTACTGATTTATAAAAGCCTATTAGAATTTACTTGGCAGCTAAAGCTTTGATGATGTTCTCCTCGCGATGTCTGATGCTGAGCTCCGAGTACTCCGCCGCTGAGGATATGATCTCGAGCAGGCCTCGAATCTTGGTCTTGTTGGTTAGCGATAGACTGAATAATTCTGTGGACAATGCATAATGTTGTTAATAAATTTCTAGTTCGGACAGGCGTATTGACATTGAATTTCAAACGTATTCGTTAGATGCAGTGGATTTCAATTGGTAAATAATTAATAATTTAATTATTTGTTTGTTGTTTTATGTTCTGTCCTGTGCCTGTCAATAATAAATGTTTTTATTTCTTTGTTTCTTAATAAAAAATAATACAATAACAAACGTATTTACTTTTTGATATACAAAGACGAGCTTAACTCAGTATTGAGTTTTTTCCCAGTAAACCTTTAGGGGATAGAGGAAAAGAGATCTTTCTTTATTTATAATATAAAAGATAGAACTGACACACGTAGTTACGGTACGCTTGGTCAAGCTTAATAAGGATCCAGGCATATTAAAAATAAAACCGGCCAAGTGCGAGTCGGACTCGCGCACGAAGGGTTCCGTACCAGAAAAAACCTTGAAAAAGGGCTAAAATATCATGTTTTTTGTATGGGAGCCCCTTTAATTATTATTATTTTGTTTTTAGTATTTGTTGTTATAGCGGCAACAAAAATACACAATCTGTAAAAATTTCAACTGTCTAGCTATTACGGTTCTTGAGATACAGCCTGGTGACAGACGGTCGGACGGACGCACGGACAGCGAAGTCTTAGTAATAGGGTCCCGTTTTTACCCTTTGGGTACGGAACCCTAAAAAGAACAAAAAAAATTGAAGTAAGAATGTAAATTGTTAAAAAACATTAGGACCGTAAATAACAGGAAAAATAAATTTAAATTATAGACTTAGATCGGAAAAACTATCCAAGAGGATCTAAATCTAAATTGAAATTAATCTAATAGGTAATGATAAAATGTGAAATTTTGGGATGATGAGTTGAATATTTTCTTATTAACTAACTCTGTCACAAATGCCAATCAGTTATTATACAAAATAGAAAACCTGAGTAACAAAATGTTAAATAAAAAGTATATTAAAAGATAATATAACGTATAATATACAATCGTTTAGTACCTATCGTCGGTGAACAAACAATCTGCGGCACATCCATCGCGATGCGAGGTCACTTCACAACTGCGGTAGGTACTTACTTAGTCATACGTACGCGGCTCCACTTCGTAATGAATGTCCTTCTAATATTATAAACGCGAAGGTTTGTAAGTACGAATGAATGTTTTTTACTCTTTCACGTAATAACTACTAAATGGATTTTAATGAAACTTTACAATAATATAGCTTATACATCAGAATAACACATAGGCTAGAATTTATAACGATAACCGACATCCGGCTCCGCGGGTAAAAGCTAGTATTGCATAATTAAGTACCTACAGGTAAACAGCTTAAGATTTTCCTTAAACACAGCGCAACGTGTTTGTTTTGCGCAGAGGTGAGTCCCATGACTCATTGACGAGCCATCGTTTGAGGTGAAAGTATGCATACATGCATACTATATACTCACGCATGTAAATCCCAAAAGGGATAGGCAAAGGTGTAACAATACACACGTTTCGCGCGAAGTTTTCTATATTGTACACACACATATAAAAGTACAGTAACAGGCATAATTACATTTTGATGTACAAAGGCGAGCTTAACTCAGTATTGAGTTTTCTCCCAGCAAACCTTTGGGGGATAGAGGAGAAACAGCGACAAAAAGGGTAGAAAAACAAGTGTACAATTGCAGAGAACATACATAAATAATATAATACAAAAGTTCCTGTCTCATCATAAGACATGAATTGACTAACCTAATAATCTCCCATCATCATCCTAATAATATTTCTCTGATGCACACAGACAGTCACGTCTCCTCCCCAACGCGTTTGACAGAGACCGAAATGTTTCCACTTCCCGTACATTCAAAGTACCATCTTGGCCTACGTCTACAGCTTCTTCTACAGGGTCTTTCATTAAGCGTGTCCTATCTTTACATTTAAATAAAACAAAGTGTGTGTGAGATATTATCGCAATTGGGTACTTTCCTATTGTTAAAAAAATATTCAGCCTAACTTATTAAATTAAGAATGCTAAAAAAGTGAGAAAAGTTGCGTCGGATCTTATTTCATTGTTTTTATTTAATTTTAAGCATCCACCCAGCCTACAATAGTAATTGATTTGACTATTAAATATTGTGACGTCACAAAAATTTACCATTATGTGTGGAATATGACATCATTAAAATTTCCGTCACGGCTTCTCTCGGTGGAGCGCATGCGAGATATGCAATTTTCCATGATTAAATCATGCTGAATTTGACCTATGGCATAGGTTATGTTGGCTTTGAGGGCCACTATAGCGCCGTCTTGTTGAAACTACATGTCGTTGGTGTTCAGATAATCTTGTTTATGCCAAAAAAAAGTTGGTAATCATCGACCTATAGCGCTCGTCGTTGACAGTGATGGCCTGGCCAACGATGTTCTCAAAGAAATGTTTCCGAAGACGCCGCCAGCCCAAAACCCACACCAAACTGTAAGTTTTTAAAGCGACTGTAAAATGGGCGATGCGCGCGTTGCGTTGCCCAAACAGAACACTCATTTTGATAAAACAATTTTATCATTTGCACGTGTTGTTGATGATTTTGGCAAAACAGAATGAATAAATGACAACCAATTTGACAGATGTAGCTTCAACAAGATGGCCGCTACCGACTGTCAACGTTCCGACGTGCCTATTGGAAGACCCGTTACTTTTAGAAGTTTTCATACAAAATGTATAACTATTCGGTTGAATACTGAATATTCGTTAAGTCCGCCAAACATTTGGCATACTACGAAGTTCCTGTTTCGGGTGAGAAAATGGAATGGAGCTATACACCATATATATATTCCGTAACTATAACAGATATCAAAAAACTTCAAAATGATATCGAAAGTACGTTACCTAATGAGTAGAATGACATCATTAACTTTTTAAAAATCAAACAAGGGTTACCTTACATTTAGACATTAAACACTCCCATACATTTAGTATGAGATTAGTAGAAAGGTTTTAGTTTCCTCCTTGGTACTGATATTAAAGGAAACAGTTTATTAACCTAACAGAGTAACAAAACTATCTTTTAATTGAATAATATTTATTTCTTAGTAAGTACAAAATTTTGTATTCAAAGCAGATGTTCGAAGTAACGTCCTTGTTGTGCGATACAATGACGAGCTCTACTTACAGTTTCTAAATGAACTTTCCTTGACATTTGCGGCGTAATTAAAGCACGATTTGCACGACGTACACGTTTCTGTAACTCTTCCAGGCTGTGCATTCTCTCAGCGTACATTTTGTCTTTGATAAATAGGAAGAAATCACAGGGCGTGAGATCCGGGGATCTGGCAGGCCAAGGAGTTGCACTGTTATTGGCTATTAAGCCATCAAAATTGTCTCGTAAGTTTGATTTAAAAAAAGTTATTGATGTCATTTTACTTCGAACGTACTTTCGATATCAGTTTAAAGTTTTTTGATATCTGTAATAGTTGCGGAATAATCGCCTGGACACACTTAACGATTATACCCTGTATAACACTGTCACTCTTTCTTGCTCGGAACATGAACGTTTAAAAAAGACTTATTTGACAGACAGAGGCCTAATTTTGTCGCCAGATTGTTATCTATATGAGTGTACATTTTTGATGGCGGTTGTGGTTTCGTCTTTGGATCAGGTGTCGTGGGATGTTGGATTTAATGTAATATAGGCTGCGGCAATATTCAGTTACTTACTGTGTACTATTTCACCGAATCCAAATATCCAAAACGTCCGCCTCACACGGCGAAAGTTCTCAACAATTTAATAGTATGAACGAATGTTGTGACGAGTACATGCTTCAGCCATTAATTGCACACTGTGTGATATTCAACAGAATACTTTTCTTACACATAGTATCGAATACTTAATAATAAATATTTAGTATCTAATACTAAATACCCAAAATGTCCGCCGCACACGCCGAATATTGTTTCTAGTTTCTTACCTATGGTAGTGTAGTTGATGTAGTAGTACGACGCGATCATGCCCAGGTTGAGCGGCTGTACGTCCATGTCGTCTTCTATGGCGATGCACTTAGACTGCTCCAGGTCTGTAAGGGTCGTCTCCACCAGCTCCGAGAGGTGGTCCGACAGATGCCTGTGTGGAAAGAGATGGGATGTTAAGAAAGTGAGGAAAATGATATTGTAAGCGTATAATAAATTAGCATTGGGCCGCGGCTACGCCCGCATGGATGTCGCTTACCGCTATCAAACATAGCCTATGTTTTTTCTCAAGGTCTATTTTAACCCTATAATAATATAATAATAATAATATAGCCTCATTTATTCCTTAATAAAAATAGTAAGTACATAACATCACTAAATTAAATCAGTTATCAGCAAATTAAATCAATTATCATTAAACTTAATCAATTTTATCAAATAAAGCAAATCAATTATCAATAAGATTAATCAATCATCAAATAAAGTAAATGAAATATCAATAAATTAAAAAAAAAAAATCAATTTCATTACTTGCCAAAATTAAATCAATTATCAATTTCATTTCTTGTAAAAACTTAAATCATCAAATATTAAATTTATAATACATGCATGAATTGTTTCATAGAATATAATTATTCAACTAAATTTTCTACATTTATTAAGGACCTCTCTACGAGTAAAGGCCTCCTCCATATTTTTCCACGTATCTCTATCTTTTGCCTTTGTAATCCAGTCTTTTCCAGCCACTCTCTCAATCTCGTCTGTCCATCTTTCTTTTGGCCTTCCTTTATTTCGTTCGGATGTCGCTTACCGCTATCAAACATAGCCTATGTTTTTTCACAAGGTCTATTTTAACCCTATACCAAATTTTAATCTAAATCGGTTCAGTGGTTTAGCCATTAAAGACGGACAAACAGAAAGAGACACGGCAAGCAGGCAGCTTTTTAGTTCAAGAGTTATAACTAGGTGGCGACATTGTTTTGGCAAACTTTTCTAATTTTTAATATTAAAACCAACTTATCAAAAATAAAACAAACACATTATTGAGTAAAACTTCATAAAACTATAAATATTCTAATCTATATTGATTCTGCCAGATTTTGCAGTAATTGTAAAAGTTACAGACATAATGCACTATGCCGCTAGATGGCACTAAAATAAATAAATAGCACTATTGTCACGAAATCTTTATTTATTACATTACCAACGAGTTTTATATGCTTACATGCTTACAGTATCATGTGTTTAAGTTCTGAAATGATTTACGTGATACTCAGACAGCCAATAAGCGTTGTAACTTTTTTAATTCATTAAATGAGTCTACTAGTGCCATCTGTTAATTTTTTAGTATAAAAAGATATTTTCTTAGTATTGGTACCGTATTTTTTTACGTGTGGGAAATCCCCACGAATACCCTCCTCTCCGAAACCGCACGCCGTCTGTGGGTCGTAGTGCTAGGCCGAAGGTGAGGTTGTCATGCGACATATCCCTCGCACCCCGGCTGACCCAGGGCCATCTCTCTCGGTCTAGCCCTCCTCGGGAGTATTGGTACCCCATGATGTGATCCAGCTCACCTGTGTGTAACTCCCTGCAAGTTATAATAGTTAGGGTTCTGTGTGAGCCTTCGGTACAAGAACGTCCATGTTAGATAGTCCACGGCGTCTTGCTTGTTCTCTATTGTCTTTGTGACGATTTCCGCATTCATGTGGTCGTGTAGTCTATGGTCCAGGTGACTCTGGAAAAGAAAATTATTGAATCGAGAAATATTTTTTTTAAAGGAGGTAGGACTCGACGGTATTCCTGTCCCAATTGAGCAATCCGACTGGGGAAGTACCTCCGCCCTACAGAATACCGCGGCCATAATAACCTCGTGTTGTGTTTCCGGCGGTGAGTAGGGTAGCCAGAGCTCACTGGAGAGTTTTTGTGGTGTCAGTGGGAAGATCAAAGGCTTGTCTTGCTTTGTCTTCAATACTGACGGCATAGAAATTCTCTGTGTTTACAGGGTCGGGAGCACGAGTGTGACTCCACGGTAACCATTTCCCTTCAAGTGGGCTCTGTACTTCTCTGCTACCTAACTGGTATAATCTGACGTTTGTTCAAGAAGTTTGCCGGCACTTCGCATCTATGGTCTCACCTTAAGCGGTAGGCAGTCGTTGAGCAGTTTAGTGAAGAACGTCTTGTACATTTTCATCGTCCAGAGGTCTGCAAGCACTACCGACCATCTGGTGGACCGTGCTTATGGGGTTCTGCTCCTACATTATCAAGAAGTTTGCCGGCACTTATGCGTGAACACTTGCGGAAACCACCAGGCTTCGTGGAAAGCAAATGCTTGGCGATGACGCCCCCACCGGGTCCAGGTAGAAGGTGTAGACCGAAGAAGTCCTGGCTTGACGTCGTGGAAGCTGACATGCGTGCAAATGGTCTCACTACTATGGACGACCAGGATCGTGCGATGTGGAGGAGGAAGAACCGGAAGGCAGACCCTGAGCTCCGAGGGCATCTTGGCCTCGGAAGCTATCAGGAAGACACTTGTTACGTGAGGACTTACCTCAAGTGGCAGGCAGTCGTTGAGCAGCTTGGTGAAGAACGTCTTGTGGTGCGCCACGCACATGAGTACCGCCACTGCGTGCTCATCGTCCAGAGGTCTGCAGGCTCGCCCTACCATCTGGAGGACGGTGCTGATGGGGTATTGTTCGTACGCGTGGAGTTTACCGTTGTACCTGGCAATTAATATAGATAGAAAAAAAAATTGTGGAATGCATTCCACAACTTTCACACTTATGTAAACACACACAAAATATGTTTCCACTAGCTATGACACTGGCATACACGTTGCACTTCTTAGGCTATCATAATTATTGCGGTTATTCTTGACCTCCACTTTCCTTAAGATTTCCTCGATCTGATTGACATACGTAAGGCTAGGTCGACCCCTTTTTTTACCTGTATATAATGTTATATTTACATATAACAAAGTCGGAGGGGGAGGTTATGTCGGACTCGAACCGACTGAACCGCACGCCGTCTGTGGGTCGTAGTGCTAGGCCGAAGGTGAGGCGGTCATGCGACATATGCCTCGCACGTGGCGGTACGTACGTGTGCGTATCCGCAATGATGACGGTGTGCACGTGCGCGGCGAAGGCGAAGGCCAGCTCGGCGGCCACCACGCACAGCTGCACCGCGCCCGACTCCACCAGCTGCTGCACCAGGCGCCTGTCCGCCGCCTCTACTCCTTCGTGTAAGTAAGCGACGCCCGCTGATAGAGTTTCCTTCAGCATCTGAGTACAATATACTGGGTTAGTACGTAAAAAAACTGTAAAAAAAAAGTACGTAAATACATAGAAAAGTCCGTAATTTACGCTACAGAGATATGCCAAATCTGATTTTAGCAAAATAATGTTCAAAACTTTGACAGCCTCCGTGGCGTGGCGGTAGTGAACGCGGCCGCTACGCAGGAGGCGCGGGTTCGATTCCCGCTCAGTGCAAATATTTGTATGCATGTATTTCCATTGGTCTGGGTGTTTCTACGTATAATATGTGTGCATTTACATGAAAATTGTATCTAAGTATGTTTATCCGCATTCTAGATACCATAACACAAGCTAGTTAAACTATGCTTACCATGGATCTAGATAGCGCTGTGAAATGATGTGGAATATTTATTTAAAACTTCACCACACCAAAAGATTTTGAGAGTATATCTGTGACACACTTATAGCTTAACGAAACTAAAATGACGCGCCCCACACATGCACTTCATCTGTATAAAACATCGATTGTTTCGTGATCTGTAATATGTATCCGAACATTACAGTCAACTAGTCACGTGATAAATCCGAGTACGCTCTGTGTGTGTACTAGCGCTGACATATCAATCAGCCGTCCAATTAACTGCCTAGGCAGTTAACTAAACGGCGCCATTCAATTAACGGCCTGAATGATATTCAGTCGTCTCGTATATTACATCATTTAACAACTTGGCTGGCTAATGCTTAGGCCAATCGTAAGATTGGGCACTATCTAAATAAGATAGAAAATTACATACATAAATATAATTACACCTGTAAATCCCCGAGGGGGTACACAGAGGTGTATTTACAGAAAAATTGTGATAGGTTTATTGTGATAGCTACACAATCCGGCTTGGTTAGATTAGGTTAGAAGCGGTTATTTATATTTTTTATTTGCAACCTGAATGGGCCTTTAAAATCAGGACGGTTTTATTCTACAGAATAAAATTGTTTTATTTACTGGGATCCTCTTCGGAACCTGGCCTTCCTGGCTGGTTCAGCTATTGTTAGAGACACACGGGGAAATTCTCTTTCCTGTTCTCGCTTTGCAATAGTTACAGTCCACCTTTTACTCACGGCAGGAAAGTGAACAAACTGTGAACCACCCCATGTACAAATGGGCCTGAGCTAATCAAGCTATGTTCGGACCCTTGTTTCATAACCGAATTCGCTCACTCACGTGAGGGTCGTCCAGTACAAAACAAAACGTCCACTCGCTTGCGCGTTCTATCACATTATGACGAGTTGACCAAGAAATCTGCAAATAATCGTCGCCAATTTGCTTGTGTGCGTGAAGGCGCGTCACTTAGGTTAGAAGTTCTAACAGTATTCAGATACATACCTTATCTTGCACTCTCTTCAAAAACGGTTGTATCATATCAGGCCTAGCCCTCAAAAACCTCGCAGGTCTGCCGTTAGCGGCCGCTAACGCCAGTAGATCAGCGGCCAGCAGCCGTGAGTGTCTCCTGGAGGGAACAAACACGGCACAAGGTTTGGTTCCCGCGTAGCGTAAAACCGAGTTGTAGATTGGTTTCGTCATTGCGGCTAGACGGGAGGCCGCGTGGGAGATGTTGAAGCCCTGTGGAGGAATTGTGTGTTAGATGTTTAAAGCAAAACAACTTAAGTGACATGATCTTTTCATAGAGAAATGGTTCTAAATGATATCATATTCAGTTTAAAATGCGGCAATTTTCCTATCAGTCAATCACTGACAGCATAAAAACTCACTCGAGTCCAGTCAGATGGACTCGAGAGAAGACCAAAGGCTAGTCCTACTTTATCTTCTACACTGACGACACAGAAACTTTCTGTTTTAACAGGGTCGGCATCAAGAGCACACGTCCATAGCCCACGGTAACTACTTTCCATCAGGTGTGCCGTGTGCTTGTCTACCAGATAAGTGGTATAAAAAAAACAAAAGGGGCCCCTTCTAAACCTACAAGGGTCGCAAGTCCCAGGCACTGTCCCGAGTTCCCAACTCAGCAACGCGATGGACCCGGCACCCGCACGGAGAATCCATGGATTGCTAAAAATATTGATTTGTATAGCATTTTGACGTACCTGTATATGAAGCTCCAGCGGCAGCGGCCTGACGCTGGGGTGGAAGTTGAAGGTCGCGTTGGCGTTGCAGCCGAGCCACTGCGACACGTCGCGCGCGTCCGCCAGCGGCAGCGACAGCGCCACCATGCGGATCTGACGACCTGGCGGGGAAACATCGTCATTGCACACGACCATAGGCCACGGTGCTTTCCATCAGATGGGCTGTGTATTGGTCTGCCCCCTAAGTGGTATATAAAATTACATTGAAAGAGGCCTATAGATGTAGAGTATACTGCTTGCGGGCTGTGCCAGACGTTTCGTCGATCACTGCGGTCGACATCTTCAATGGCACAGGTTCGGGCGGCGACCTCTACTCGTCGGCGACTACTCTGCGACTCAAGGCGGAAGCAGTATATTCTACATGCAACGCTGGCCGTGAAAGCCTAAAGACATAATTGATTGTATAACATAACATAAACTCACGCCTATATCCCCGAAGGGGTAGGCAGAGGTGCTAGCACCCACATTTCGCCAGTTTATGTTTAGGTCCCAATGTAATAGGTGGCGAGCCTATTGCCATTAACCGGGCACTTATAAACCTGCGATAAATACACAAATAACTTCGAAAAGCATCGTAAAGTCATTGGTGTGTGCCATGGAAAATTTAGGATCGAACCCGAGACCTCGTCTCAGCAGTCCATTACCCATACCACTAGGCTACCGCGGTAATTGATTGACTGTCAATAACACCTAGAATAGCGCGACCGTCCATAGGAAACATTTTTTTTTAAAGAATATTAGCATCCGAAATTATCGAAATTACTAATATTCCCTCTAACCCCTCCATCTAAGCTAAATTGCTTGTGCTAGGAATGGGTTCACGTCGATAGTGTAATGGCCAAGATTCGAACCCGGGACCTCTCGATCGTAAGGCCGACCCCTTAACCACTAAGCAGTGCAGAATATCTACCAGTATGCTTCCGTCTTCATAATACATCTTACTCGATACTCTACTATTACTTTTACTGGTGGTGGAATTGGCACAAATTTGTCACAAATTTCGGCCGGGTGGGTTACCACCGTGCCGATTGCGACAACCCCTCCATAGCAATCCAACCCCTGTTGCGCGTGCAGCCGGGCGGGGGACATATGGGCGCGGCACTAATGGCGCTAATCCACCATTGTTAACATGGTGCGTGTTGTAGCGAGTGCTACTTACACTCACCTTGTTTTTGGAATTCTACGCTTCATGTTAGATTGCTCACACACTAGATTTACTTACATATTAAATCATAATTACACAATTACAATAATTATAGGTTTGGTTAATAAATTGTTGATACAGCTGTTTGCATCTGACATGTCAATCGGTCAGCGATCTGCCACAGATTAACAAAATGATAGCCAACTTATGAATAATCTATTTTAATGCATGGTTACTTTTAAATATAAATTTTAGTTAGTAATTATATTACTTTAGGATATATAAAAAAGCATATTTTACCGATCCGTTTGGATGGAATAATTATGTTTGGTTTCAACTAAGCAATAGTTTAGAATCTATGATTTGAGTAGCGTTGAGCGATGGTCTACTCGACATCACGTTACACGCAATAAGTAAGTTTCAATATTCAATATATGAATAAAAAACTTATTCCAAAACATAACGTAATATTTAGCCAATAAAGATATTCTTAATTCTGGTTAAGTATAGGAAAACAAAATGTAGGATGGTCGCTTCTAAATACGCGTTTCTATTTGTTTGGCAAAACAAATGTCCTTGGAATATTCTAGAACGGTGAATTTTGCAAAACGAATAAAACGATAGCGACATTCGAGTAGCTGCACGGAAGTGGCGTCCTTATGACGTAGCATTGACCGCTTTTTGACATTCAGAGCTTGAGAAAGTAGTGATGATGAAGGGAAATCATTTCTGGTCGTTTTGCAAACTGGAGGTGCTGCCAGGTGCTTACAAATATTATAACAAGACCCGCGATAAAAGGTATTTATGATTTTATCAATAATTTTCGTGAATCGCGAGTGTTGATACGTTGTGCAAATATAGTGTCCTAATGAGATCGTATTTCTATTGTTTGCACAGCGGGTTTTTGTTGGTCCTACCAGACAACGGCCAGGCTATAGGCGATCCTGACGCCTAGGCTGAGCCTCGCATGGCGACCTCAGCACCGACCCTCCGCAACGAATAACGGACCTGATTTGCTAATACGGTAACCGATTGTAACCGATCGGTCAATTATTATTTACTTTTGCATTCCTTTCACGAAAGACGCGGCAGTCGTACTCCTATTGAGCAACGCACCAATTTATACCTTAAATAAAGTTTCGATGCTGGTCAGAAGGCTAGCGTGAACTCCTGCTAAGTATAACCACCTACTTGTAAGAAGAGCATTTGGTGATGTTGGCGAGGCACTGTAGCACAAACCTCATATTGTAATTTTTTATAACAGACAGTCGGTTGATATTCAGACTTGCCACCACAGTCGAGGGCGACTATTGGTAGTACATTTTGAGTCACCGTCTCATCTTTTTACGACACCATGGGTTGGTGATCTGGTATTATAATAAGACATAATCTTAAGAACATATGTCATTATTGTGTTCAGCCTGCATTCTTAGGTTATTGAACAATTATTATTAAACAGTGTTGTAAGTATAAAAGTGTTTTCTTTTCTGGATCCAATGCAACAATGACCAAATAACCACACAATACGGCCCTTAACCTAAAAGGTCCAATGTATCTGCTGGCTTTGCTTATCCAGGTAATTTTATAAATTTTTCATAACACTCTTATTGTCAGCGTAACAAGTATGAACGTCATCGCCGTTACGCCACAATAAATGGCGCCCGAATTTTATTTAAATCATTACATTTGTTGCATTGAGAGTTCGGGAAAGAAATTTCTGTAAACTTGTACTAACTACCTACATAATTTTAATATTCTTTTCTGAATGCAATTATTATTGTTAATGGATTGTGACTATAAAACAAGTTATTGTGCTTTATAAACATAAGCTTGGAGTGTTCACATTTAAAATAATAATTAAAATTTATTTTTTGCAAATTTCATCGTTCTCCTCAGACCAAATCAAAATTTTTTATTTTGATATTCTGCTTGTTTAAACAATTTTGCCTAATCTCTTACATTATTTAGAATTTATATTGGTGAAATTCAGGCCAAAATAAGTGGTCACAGTGATTTTATAAAGGAAATTAAGTTTATTTTTGCTCATTTCTTGGAAATTGTACCACATATAATTTTGAGATACAGACATGTATAGAACTTTTGTATAGAACTGCTATCATTAAGGTGATACTGTTGGTGATACTACTAGTGTTATATTAAGCATTTAGAGGTTAAGTGCTAGCTAAAATTTAATAATTTTTGAAATGTCTCAAACGCCTGATGCTGACATTGGTGACTTTGATTCACCCATGAATAGCCATAACGTTACGCAGGTTAGTTCTAGCTCGCCACATTCACGACCACTAGAGGTACAGATAACAATGGAATCTGTTAATACACGTCCCCGCATTAATGTGAACTTTGATCCCACGTCGGTCACAGAGGCGTTGACTACCTCTACGCTGTCGACTACTACTAGTCATTATACATCTTCACACAGCAATACGCATGAAACATACGTGGCACAAGAACCGATCGCACACGCATATAAAGCATTTCCCTTTAAGACTAGCGAACGTTTTGATAACTTCAACTACGGCAACAACGTAGCACAAGTAGTGGCACCACCTCCAAGCGCGAATGTTTATTATAAATCTTTAAATTTAGCTTCTCTTAATATTGAATACAACGGAGAGACTGATGTTGATGAGTTCCTACTTAGAGTTAATGAAACGCGGATTGCGCGACAAATAGACGATTCGACAATAGTTAGGGGTTTTTCAGAGCTGTTATCTGGCACTGCATTAAAGTTTCATAGAACAATACAACATAGAATAAGCTCATGGTTTGACATTTGTATTGAGTATCGAAAATTTTTTCAGTCTGAGGACTACAATTATAACATAGAAAAGCAAATTCGTGTAATGAAGCAGCAGCCAGGTCAATCCGTCTCATTCTTTATTTTGGACGTACAAGATCTAAACAATAGGTTGACTTATCCTATTACAAACGACAACCTACTTGATATAGTAAAACACAATATGCTACCTTCATATGCCCAACTGTTGGCAAATAATGATATAACTACCTTTGAACAATTGGTCAATGTAACCAAGAATTATGAGGCATATTCCGGTGTTTTGAGTCAATCGCGACCAGCAGGTAAGCGCGAGGTTAATGCAGTAAGTGCCGGTAAGTCACCTGATAAACGCGGCTCACCACCCACCTGCCTAAAATGCAAAAAGTCGGCCATAATTACAAGGTATGTAGGTCGATACCAGGCATAGTATGCTTTAAGTGTGGCGCAAAAGAGGTGACGACAAAGAACTGCTTGAAATGTAAAGAAGGCGCGCAGCCTGCAACTTAGGAGCCGAAACAAAAAAACTAATTAGGCCCCCGAGCAGGTCGCTACATACACACACTGTCTCTACATCTGAAATATCGTCGTTTGTAGGGGATTCACGTTTGTTTGTAAGATTCTCATCAATGAATAGAAGTTACGAAGCATTGCTCGATCCTGGGGCACATTTGTCAGTTTTAGGTGCAAATAAGCATCGTTTCTTTCAGAAACTTGGGGTGACTTTACACACCAAGGGAACTTCAGCTGTTCCAGCAGTATTCTTGGCTGATTTGTCTCAAATTAAAGTCATTGGCACAATGTCATTGCCAATAACTTGTAACGGGATAACTGCCGATTTTAATTTTTTAGTTTGCCCAAATATACATCACGAACTCTTATGTGGTATGGATTTCGCCGATGCATTTGGTTTGGTAGATATTTTTAAATTTGGAGATGTAATTAGGAGAGGCACGTCCACAGATTATAGTGCACGCGGTGAATTGTGCGAAGTTAGAGCGTTGATACCCAGAAACGATCTACCATTAGGACAAGCCAAACTTTTACAAGAAGTCGTAAATGAATTTGAAACAATTTCATCAGATAAGAAAGGTTTAGGGAAAACGCACATTGTTACTCATAAAATCGTTACACAAGGTGAACCGATTAAACAAAGGTACTATCCTTTATCGCCTGCTAAGTTGGCAGCGCTAAATAAGGAGGTAGACGAGATGCTGAAACTAGACGTCATAGAACCGTCGAGGTCGCCGTGGTCTAACCCAGTAGTCATGATTCCAAAAAAAGATGGATCATGGAGATTTTGCCTCGACGCGCGCAAGCTGAATGGCGTCACAGTTAAGGACTCGTATCCCCTTCCTTATATCAATTCAATCTTGGACAATCTGCGCGGTGCTCACTATCTTAGCTCAATCGATTTGTCGTCGAGTTTTTGGCAGGTTACTTTGTCCAATCAAGATGGCGCTGACGGGCGAGGTACTTCTCGTGAGAAGACAGCTTTCGTAGTCCCGAATAGAGGTCTTTTCCACTTCAAAAGAATGCCGTTTGGTTTATCAAACGCTGGAGCTGAAATGCAGAGGCTGGTTGATTCGCTGTTTCTACATAAGTTCGACGGTAAAGTCTTCTGTTATTTAGATGATCTTTTGGTAGCCACAGAAACTTTCGCTGAACATATGGAGATACTTACTGCCGTTAGGAAGTCACTCAGTGACGCTGGTCTCACCATCAACTTGAAAAAGTGTGATTTCTGCAAGGGGGAACTCAAATATCTAGGGTACATCATCAACACCCAAGGTTTGCGCACAGATCCGGAGAAGCTGAGCAGCATTCAGAAATTCCCACAGCCTAAAACCGCCAAACAGCTAAGGGGATTCATAGGTCTATGTTCGTACTATCGTAGATTTGTGAAAGACTTTTCCACCATTATAGCACCCATGACGGCGTTGGTAGGCAAAAGGAAGGGCAGCGATGGCATACAATGGTCTGAGGCAGCGAACGAATCATTTAATACCCTTAAAGACGCACTGATAACAGCTCCGGTTCTAGCGTCTCCTGAATTTACAAAACCTTTCGTTCTTCATTGTGATGCATCATCTGTTGGTATAGGTAGTGTCTTAACACAGGAAGTGGATGGAATCGAGCGTCCAGTAGCTTTCTATTCACGTTTACTCTCAAAACCCGAAAGGAATTACAGTACGACTGAGCGAGAGTTGCTAGCGGTGGTCGATTCGATCAATCATTTTCGTGCTTACATAGAAGGGACAAAGTTTACGGTCGTGACAGACCACATGAGTTTAAAGTGGCTCAAGTCATTGAGTAATCCCTCGGGCAGATTAGCCAGATGGGCTATGCAAATATCCTCTTTTAATTTTGATATTTGTCACAAGGCAGGTAAACTTAACGTAGTCCCAGATGCACTATCACGAATTTCAGTTGATGCTATTACTTTCAAGGGAGACCTCTCTTTAACTTCTGATGAATGGTTCACAAAAATTTATAAAGGTTGTCAAACATCACCATCGCGATTTAAAAATTTTCAAATTCAAGACGGTAACTTATTTAGATTTTGTAAAACGAAATCTTCTAATTCTATAAATAATTGGAAATTGGTAATTCCTAAGGAACTGGTTGACGAATGTATCAAAACGAATCATGACTCATTTTGCAGTGTGCATCCAGGGGTCCAGAAAACCTATTTAAAACTTAGGGAGCATTATTACTGGCCAAATATGTTTGAAAATGTCAAGAAGTTCGTTGCAAGGTGTGATAAGTGCAAGGCTTATAAGCACTCCAATTCACCACCTCACGGACTCATGACTAATCAAAAGGAGGTAGATGTTCCCATGCACACTTTGTCAATAGACATTATAGGCCCATTTCCTAAAGCATATTCGGGCCACATATACATTCTGTCAGTCGTAGACGTTTTTTCAAAATTTGTGTGGCTCCATCCACTTCGCACTGCAACTACGCAAACAGTTACTTCATTTTTGGAAAAAGAAATAATTTTAAAATGGGGTACCCCCGCTATTCTTATCTGCGACAACGCAACTATTTTTAAAAGCAAACCTTTTAAAGCCTTTTGTGACGGGTATTCTATCCCCAAAATTTTTTATACTGCACATTATGCACCTCAAGCAAATACGGTCGAGCGGTATAATAAAACCGCTGAGGTCTGTTTATCAATATTAGTTGATCAAGATCAACGAAACTGGTCTAAATACCTACAGCAAATTCAGCTATCACTGAATAGCACGGTGAACCTAGCCACAGGTTATACTCCGTACTTCTTAGCTACTGGTCGCGAGATAGTCACCGACGGTCAATTCCATTCAATTTTGAGGGATTTACCAACTTCGGCGGACAATCTGACGATTGGCGACAGAAGTAAGGCGGCTTCATCGTTATCAGAGCTAGCAAAGATTTTTGAAAAGGTAGAAGAAGCGTTAACTCAGGCGTACCAAAAAAAATGCGCAGCATTATAATCTTCGAAGACGACACTTCACGGCAAAGGATGGTGATGTGGTCTGGCGAAGAAACTTTGTGCAGTCCAACGCCGCAAAATATTTCTCAGCCAAGCTAGCGCCGAAGTTTGTGAAGTGCGTAATAGTGAAGAAGTTGTCAAATGTAGTGTACGAGCTACGTGAGTTAACGTCTGGATCAGTTGGTAAATTTCATGTAAAAGACATACTGCGCGTGGATTAGCTTATGCGCGCAATTGTTTCTTTCTTTTTTTGCTTGGCTAGTGGTATTTACACCGATCCCGAGATTTTAATCGTAGGGCTAGTCAAGCGTTTAAAATGCATATGTATTGTTGTTAGTTTTTATTTTTTCTTTTAAGTGTTCATTGTCTATTGCTACGCAGTATAGTATTTTCAGGACAGTCCAGCAATTTAGGGTTATTGCGTTAGGCTAAAGGATGAACGTCTTTTTCTGAATTGTAAGAATGGTGAACGACAGTGGATGAGTGGGAATGGAATGATAGGACGACGTATAGGTGACAAAAGTGAGAGATGACGGAGTGATAGGAGTAATAAAGGATGATGGACGAATATTGATGTGAGGTTAAATATGCATACTAAGTGATGGATGGAAGATAAAACTGGCCTTGGTAAGAGGGTCTATCTAGCAATACCATTGTTGATGATCTGCCAGAAAATTAACTATCACTGATAACGTGGTTTAGCAGACGATTTTTTTTTCTTCTCGATTTTTTTATCACAGACGTGTGATATCGACACAGGCAGGTGACCAAAACCTTTTTTTTATGGTTGCCCCTGCTGTTTCTTTCGGTAAACCTTCCGGTTTACCTCTTTTCCCGAGAAGGAGGGTATTGTAGCGAGTGCTACTTACACTCACCTTGTTTTTGGAATTCTACGCTTCATGTTAGATTGCTCACACACTAGATTTACTTACATATTAAATCATAATTACACAATTACAATAATTATAGGTTTGGTTAATAAATTGTTGATACAGCTGTTTGCATCTGACATGTCAATCGGTCAGCGATCTGCCACAGATTAACAAAATGATAGCCAACTTATGAATAATCTATTTTAATGCATGGTTACTTTTAAATATAAATTTTAGTTAGTAATTATATTACTTTAGGATATATAAAAAAGCATATTTTACCGATCCGTTTGGATGGAATAATTATGTTTGGTTTCAACTAAGCAATAGTTTAGAATCTATGATTTGAGTAGCGTTGAGCGATGGTCTACTCGACATCACGTTACACGCAATAAGTAAGTTTCAATATTCAATATATGAATAAAAAACTTATTCCAAAACATAACGTAATATTTAGCCAATAAAGATATTCTTAATTCTGGTTAAGTATAGGAAAACAAAATGTAGGATGGTCGCTTCTAAATACGCGTTTCTATTTGTTTGGCAAAATAAATGTCCTTGGAATATTCTAGAACGGTGAATTTTGCAAAACGAATAAAACGATAGCGACATTCGAGTAGCTGCACGGAAGTGGCGTCCTTATGACGTAGCATTGACCGCTTTTTGACATTCAGAGCTTGAGAAAGTAGTGATGATGAAGGGAAATCATTTCTGGTCGTTTTGCAAACTGGAGGTGCTGCCAGGTGCTTACAAATATTATAACAAGACCCGCGATAAAAGGTATTTATGATTTTATCAATAATTTTCGTGAATCGCGAGTGTTGATACGTTGTGCAAATATAGTGTCCTAATGAGATCGTATTTCTATTGTTTGCACAGCGGGTTTTTGTTGGTCCTACCAGACAACGGCCAGGCTATAGGCGATCCTGACGCCTAGGCTGAGCCTCGCATGGCGACCTCAGCACCGACCCTCCGCAACGAATAACGGACCTGATTTGCTAATACGGTAACCGATTGTAACCGATCGGTCAATTATTATTTACTTTTGCATTCCTTTCACGAAAGACGCGGCAGTCGTACTCCTATTGAGCAACGCACCAATTTATACCTTAAATAAAGTTTCGATGCTGGTCAGAAGGCTAGCGTGAACTCCTGCTAAGTATAACCACCTACTTGTAAGAAGAGCATTTGGTGATGTTGGCGAGGCACTGTAGCACAAACCTCATATTGTAATTTTTTATAACAGACAGTCGGTTGATATTCAGACTTGCCACCACAGTCGAGGGCGACTATTGGTAGTACATTTTGAGTCACCGTCTCATCTTTTTACGACACCATGGGTTGGTGATCTGGTATTATAATAAGACATAATCTTAAGAACATATGTCATTATTGTGTTCAGCCTGCATTCTTAGGTTATTGAACAATTATTATTAAACAGTGTTGTAAGTATAAAAGTGTTTTCTTTTCTGGATCCAATGCAACAATGACCAAATAACCACACAATACGGCCCTTAACCTAAAAGGTCCAATGTATCTGCTGGCTTTGCTTATCCAGGTAATTTTATAAATTTTTCATAACACTCTTATTGTCAGCGTAACAAGTATGAACGTCATCGCCGTTACGCTACAGTGTATGTAATGGTGAACCTCTTTCCTGACACTTTGCCTTCAACTTACCATCAGGCGAGGTGAAGTCAAATTGACGTGTCCTACATATATAATTATTAAAAAAAACTACTTGCATAGTTTATATCTGGTGGAAATTTTAGTCTTAGAGATGTAAATGAACACAGGCCAAAATTATTGATTAAAATCAGATATCGTGGATCAATGAGGACCTGCTATCGCAGTATTATGACAATAAACTTAAAACTCAGAAGATAATACAAGTACCATATTACCTATTTGCGAGGAAATATACCGCATCCGTGAGCATACCACTTCGAGCACCGGCCCTTCCTCACCACCGAGCAGCTGTAGGGCGTCTACTATGAACAGGGAGACGCTCTGCACGCTCTTGCGGACCTTCCATCTGGAGATAGAAGGTGATTATTATATATCATCCATGCTAATATTATAAATGAGAAATTATGAGTGTGTGTGTGTGTCTGTTTGTCCATCTTTCACGCCTAAACCACAGAACCAATTTTGATGAAATTAGGTATAGGGGTAGATTATACCTTGAGAAAGTACAGTTTCATAGACTTTCCATATAAGCTAACTATAAAATATACAACAAAAATCTGTACTAAATTTAATTTATCGACAACTTTCGATACTGGTGGCACATAACTATTTTTAATTGCAATAAACCGGCAACACAGGTAATGTCATTTTACTACCTGAAATTAAAAACAGACTATAAATTGACGTCTTAAAAATGGTGCAGTGGAGTTTGTTGCGCCGTTTCTTCTCCAACAGCGCCTTGTAAGCGGTGGCAAACTTAGGTTAAGTACAATTATTATTGACGTCAATAAGAAACCACCATATTGTTCTAGATTGAATAAAAATCTTTGACTTCGTGAAACACTGAGTGTGAAAGTGACAAAACAGTCTTTAACGAGAACACAAGCCTAAGAGGTACCGGGTAAAACGGGGTGAATAGAGATCGATGGGTGAATAGAAATGAAATGATCTGCGCAATTCTGTAGTTATTATCTTTCAAGTGAAGCTATGGACCAGTCCAATGTTATAATGGACAGACATACTAGATATCTGGTTAGATACTTAAAAATTACTCAATGAAATTATTTGGGTAATTTCACGCTGCCAAATTTTATGCTAATTTCGGTGCTATTTTTCAATCATAGGTAAAAATTTAATGATGTAGTTTTACAATTAGCAAAAAATTTGGCAGCGTGAAATTACCCATTTATGAAAATCTAACGACATGGACCACGGCCAATCAGCCCGGAAGCAGTATATTTTACATGCAACGCCGGCCGTGAAAGCCTGAAGACTTATATATAACGACCATTTTATTTCTATTCACCCATAGATCTCTATTCACCCTGTTTTACGGTAAAGTATTTCATTTACCAACCTTCTGGACAGGATGTCCCACTTGTCAGCAGTCGTGATGATAATCTGTCCCTTGTTCAGTAACTTGTGGTCGGTTGCTGTCTCACCCGTCAATTGTACTACCTTGAATGGGAGAAAATATATAAAATAAAATAAACTTTATTGTATCCATACTATAATATATATGGGAAAGTGTGTGTGTGTGTGTGTGTGTGTGTGTGTGTGTGTGTGTGTGTGTGCGTGCGTGCGTGCGTGCGTGCGTGCGTGCGTGCGTGCGTGCGTGCGTGCGTGCGTGCGTGCGTGCGTGCGTGCGTGCGTGCGTGTGTGTGTGTGTGTTTGTCCGTCTTTCACGCCTAAACCACAGAACCAATTTTGATGAAATTTGGTACAAGGGTACATTAGTCCTTGAGACAGGACATAGGCTATGTATGGTCGCGATAACCGACATCCACGCGGGCGGAGCCGCCGGCAAAAGCTAGTTTATAATAATACTAGCCGTTCGTCCCCGGCTTCTCATCCCTGGCATATATTGAAAAAAAGTCAACCATTAAGCCCGTCAACAACAGTGTATTCATTCCCAAATAACTAAAATAAGCATATTTTTTGAGTATTTCGCCTAAAGATATCTAATATTTTTTCGAATTTTTATCTGTGACGAAAACGCTCTGTGATCGATCACAGCACTGCTGACGTCACACGCAAGTAAGCACGGCTTTGCAACTGTGCAACTACACACCATTTATACACCATTTTATTCACAAAGTTTGAAGAAAATTTTTATTATTTACTTTGACTTCACTGCTTTAAGGTTATAAAAAATGTGTGACGTCACGTAATCGGCTCCATACAAGGTGACAGCGTTTTTCGCGCGTTTTTGAAAATTTAAACTTTAACATCGATTTTTTTATAAGATCCGTAAATTTTTTTTGAAATATCGATATAGTGTGCATATTATATGCTAAGGAATAATTTAAAATGGTTTTCCAAAATTTGTCAAATACCCTATTATAGTTATCGGTTTATAAATCTAAGATCCGACCACGTTACAATATGTAGGTACCCTTTTTTTGTGAGGAAAGTCCCCACGGATACCGCCCCCGCTGAAGCCGGAGGGGGAGGTTATGTCGGACTCGAACCGACTAAACCGCACGCCGTCTGTGGGTCGCAGTGCAAGGCCGAAGGTGAGGTAGCTAGTACATATCCCTCGCACCCCGGGTGACCCAGGGCTATCTCTTTCCATCTGGCCCGCTTCTTTCCTGCTTCTACTGGGGGTGTCAGGTGGATCCACCGTCACCCCCAGGCCCGACATATAGGTACTCTATATGCACAGTACACTTTTTTTGGGTAGCTTTCGAGGATAGCATAAGGTGATACACTATTATGGTATATAGCAGTACAATTCAAGCGTGACATTTCTTTCCATCAGTAAAGAGGACTCGCTGTCACATTCTAACGTTCTAATGTTGCAAACGCGCTAATATGATCTGAATCGTAATAGATCTGGTAAAATCAAAAGACAACATTACTGGCAACATTACTGTTGCAAAAGCCACGCCGCGCTCAAGGAACTTATTTCGTGGCGTGTACTCTTGCTGTAACTAGGTAATGACAGACTTGTCTCACCCAAACCACCCACGTACACATTATCGTCCAAGTTGTACATTATCATCCGAGTTGTACATTATCATCCAAGTTCTACATTATCGTCCGAGTTGTACACTATACACTTACCTTGAGATGGAAGTTGTTCGTAAACTTGTGGTACCAGTCGGCGAACACGATATCCGCGAGCGCGTCCTTGGGCAGTACGTACACGGCGCGCGCGGCCGGGGAGTGCGACAGCAGGCGCAGTAGCGCTAGTTCGGCGATCACGGACTTGCCGGATCCGGACGGCGCGCCCACGAACACGTTGTCGTCCGAGTTGTACACTGCGTTGAATACCTGGACATTTGCAAGCGAAAAATTAGGTTAGGACAACAATGAATAGATATATGACAAATTGCACAGTTCAGAAGACCAATTCTCAAAATCAAACTAGTACCAAAGTTGCGGCTATTTTTTTACACTTGTAGAGATCATTACTGTGATCGATTAAAATAAAAAAAATTATTGAATCAGTTTAGGCGGGATTCGAAGTCGCGATCTTTGCCTTACAGGGGCAATGCTTTGACCGGTAAGCTACAGGACCTCGCCCGAACCAATCCAAATTTCTCCTTTATATACGTCTTTGAGGCGACAGTGGAGGCGTCTACCGATATACTCACGAACTATCGGAACCAATGAATGATTTTTCAATAATTTTTTAACATTGACCATTACTGTCTTTGTATAGTTTAAAAGTAGTCTGAGATCTTACCTGCGTCTGTACAGGGTTAAACTGTGGGAATGCCTCATTATACAAGTCCTCGTACTTGGGGTTCCTTAGCGCCGATATGGGCAATGGTTGAAGATCCAACAGCTCCGTGGGGGGTAGATTCTTCTCGGGTAGAATGAGGTGACGGAATGACACCGGTAGTTGAGTCTCGGCGGCTATCCATCTAGGGTTGTACATTAATATTTATAATAATGAAAACGGATGGGTCAAGAAGATTTCGTGGTTGTCCAAAGCTTAGGTTTATGGACGTTTTTAGAAAATGGGTCACATAACCTAAGTAGAGTCGAGAAAGGACATACGAATACACCACAGAAATATATTAGAATAGAACAGCTATACGCAGTGTTCACCTGCATGTCGCGCGTGGCGACTTTTTCACTGTGACTAAATACTCACGAGAGATAAGAAATACCTTTATCTACTCTGATACTATAATACAAAGATTATAAAATTGAAATTAAAACTCTTATGACAAACATTACGCACACGCCAAAAAAAAAGTTTTATTGCTATACAGGTCTTGTATGGACACCTATATTATTAAATAACTTTTTAATCATAACGATACACCTATACAACATCCAAATGGACCGAACCTCTACTTTAAAAAAAGAATCCGCCTAGTCAGAAGAAAAAAAGAAGAAACAATTGATGTTTGCGCCTTGGCGCCAACATTTTACATTTAAATTAAACAAAGTTTGGTTTTGTTTGTAAAATAAATTAGTTTATGTATTATAGTATGAGAGTAGATAAAGCAGCGTATGACACTGTACATAACTTGGTCTTATAACTTATGCAACAGTATCATAAACTACTGTAAACTACTATTATTTTTCAAATTTACTTCTCAAGTTTTATTCCACGGTTGGAAATAGCACCATATAGTATATTCGCTGTACTTTTATCGATGTTTTTAGAAGCTAGTCTCAACAATACTGAGTTCGAAATTTCCTGTCTCATAGGACAGGAATGGACTTAAAAGTTGCCACGCTTTTTCCGCTCACATGGCCGTTGTATCCTAATAGGTATATTTCTGTGGTATACACTTTCTTATATCCCACTTTATATGAAAAAAGTATACTTAACAAATATGTATGTATGTACAGTCAGCCTCGTAAGTTGATTAACACTTACATATACAAATCTTTTATAAAGTTGTAAAATATGTATTAATTTTTCATGTTTTATGTAGTTTTGTAGTCCCCACTGCACTAAGAAAATATTTTTAATGTTTAATCTCATTAAATTATGAGAGGATTAGCAGCCACAGTGATCAATAAATTAGAATTTTTTAAGCTACTTTTGAAGTTGACTGTACTTATACTCAAAGAATCAATTTCGTTTATTCAGTTAAGGCACATAAAGAGCACATATGAACGTCAAAATTTTACAGTCATGTCAAGAAATTACTATTATATATTAAATAAAGTAAATAAATCATTTGAAAATGATTCTTTTGCTGGTTGGGTAAGTTGGTTCTACGGAGAAGATACCAGCAAGAAACTCAGTGAACAATATTATCGTTTCTTTTTTAAGGCAATTTGTTTTTTTTTTAAATAGATTTATATAGTGCGAGCAAGCAAAAAGATTAGAATGACCATGCATTTTTATCATTGAGTATTCGTTTAACTACTCTACTCTACTCCTTTGTCAACTGTGCCCAGAGCCTTCTAGCATGGATACCAATACTAAGAAAATATCTTTACTTAATCCTCAAAAATCAATAAATAGCACTAGTAGACTCATTTAAAGAAATAAAAAAAGTTAAAACGCTTATTACTCTACTAGCTGTTGCCCGCGGTTCCGCCCGCGTGGATGTCGGTTATCGCGACCAAACATAGCCTATGTCCTTTCTCAAGGTCTAACCTACCCCTTTACCAAATTTCATCAAAATCAGTTCAGTGGTTTAGACGTGAAAGCGTAACTAACATACAGACAGATAGACAGACAGAGTTACTTTCGCATTTATAATATTATTATGGATTTAGAATCACGTAAATTATTTTATCTACTCTGATACTATAATACAAAGATTATAAAATTGAAATCAAAACTCTTATGACAAACATTACGCACAGGCCAAAAAAAAAGTTTTATTACGATACAGGTCTTGTATGGACACCTATATCATAAAATAACTTTTTAATCATAACGATACACCTATACAACCTCCATCTGGACCAAACCTCTACTTTAAAAAAAGAATCCGCCGATTCGGGAAAAAAAAGAAACACGCATGCGCAATCGATGTTTGCGCCTTGGCGCGAACATTTTTTTTTTGTTCTTTACATTTAAATTAAACAAAGTTTGGTTTGGTTTGTAAAATAAATTAGTTTATGTATTATAGTATGAGAGTAGATAAAGTAGTGTATGACACTGTGCATAATTTGGTCTTATAACACTCGTGTGATAATATAAAAAAACTCGCCTACGGCTCGTTTTTTTAAAACACACTCGTGTTATAAGAACCTTTATTATGCAACAGTATCATAAACTACTATCAGAACTTACACACATGATAATGTAAGCATATAAAGCTCGTTGATAATAGAATAAATTAAGACTTCGTGACATTAGTACTATTTTAAGAAGCCGCCATCTAGCGGCATTAAGTCTGTAACTTTTACAATTACTGCAGAATCTGGCAGAATCAATATAGATTAGAATATTTATAATTTTATTCACAATAAAGTGTTTAGTGTATATTATATTTTTGATGAGTTAATTTTTAATAGTAAAAATAAGAAAAGTTTGCCAAAATAATGTCGCGCCATCTAGTTACAACTCCTGCAAACAAAAGTTACCTGCCTTTTTTTGGAAGCTACGAGTGTAACAAATTTTTGTTCCTGATTGTGCATCTGTGCTTCTAGTGATAGCAAGCTGAACTACAAAACTACCGAACCTGCTTCGCGCAGTTCATGTTCACGATTTACAGCGCCTAAATTAGAACTACGCGAGTCCCCTAAGTGGCATTAGAAAACAATAGCCCAACATTGATCATTGGGCCTTGATCCGCCAGGCGCTCACCTAGCCTTGTCGGAGTATTCTTCTTTTCTATCAGACGGACATCACATTTCTTTCTAACAATGTCGGACAAAAGCTAAATAAAAAATATAATCCCGGAGGTTAAAAAGTCGTTTTATTTCAATGGGCGACATTCGCGTACTTTTCTTAAGTTAATAAAATTGATCAGAGCATATATTGTTAATAGGTAGTACAATTAATACAATTCAATTTCATTCATTTAATGCAATTTTATTCATTTCGACATCCAGTTTAATTCATTCATTTATCTATTGTTATTACATAATGTTTAAATTTTAACTAATTTTTAGAATTTATACCTACTACTAACATATTCTGCAAGTTCCTGTCAATCCGAAATAAACTATTATTCTATTCTATTCCATTCTATTCTATAATACCCTTCGAGGGACCAGTCCCTTGTTCTACTGGCGCTACGAATATTTACTTTTAAGGCCAAAATCTTTCAAATAAACTCCAAGACAACTCACCTGTCAGACACCAGCCTCAGAAAGTACTGCGGAGGTAATGGTTCGAAGACAGGCACGAACAGTTTCACATGATGTTCATCCCGACAGTACTTCTGTTTGAGTAAGAAATACTCGTGGTGGAGGACCACTTCTGAGTCCACATCCTCCACTAATATCCAGAAGGCTTCTGATTGGCCGTGAATCTGGAATAAAGAAGTTAGACCGTTCTTAGTAAACTTAGTTTAGTGATTCGCGTGGTGATGGAGATAGAATACAAGTATCGCCCACTTCATTTCATCCGAAGGGTGTCGTAAGAGGCGGCTCATTGAGAAATACGCAGACGATATCACTGCGGGAGACGAAAAACTAGAAATAAAACATACCCGTCTGGCCAACATGGAAACTGTAGACCAAAACCTCCAACTGCATTGGGCTAATTAAGCATTTTTCCAATTTTTGAGGGTGTGCGTTGTTTTATAGACAATTGTTTAATATAATTTCGTATTACAGAAAATGTTTCGCATAATTTCGTTTCATAGAATAATCAATATACAGAATACTTACTTTAAAGAATTTTAAATCATTGAATTTAGATTCATATAAAGTTAAACATTAGAATAATCATTTCATAGAATATCAAATCAAATATTCTTAATCATTATATTGTTTATTTAATAGAAAACTTATTACAAAGAATAAAATATTATCAAAGTGACAGTTTCTAAACGTTTCAATGCATAAAATGCATACCCTCATTTAAATGGGACAATTTTTTTATAAACTAAACAATTGATGCGTCTACAAGGTCGACGGAGCCCCGCTACGCGGAGCTCCTACTTCTGGGTGGTTTATAAAAAAATAACCACGAAGGCCTAATGCGGGAGCTTCGCTACGCTCCGCTCCCGCATTAGCCTTCTAACCTAACCTATCCGAGTCGGGGTAATCTGAGTCGGGGTGTTAACTATATTTTAAATGTTACAGTTAAAAATAAATGTGATTTGGAACATTATAAAGGTGGTTTAATATTCTTTAAAAAATAATTCTACAGTTTGATAAGTTTGTTAAACAAAAAAATGTGATTAAAAATTCGTTCAATTGTGTTTCTGTGAAATATTTTTCATTGTAATAAATTGTTTTTGAAACAATAATATTCGAAATAAAAATATAAGAACCAAATATTATATGAAACATTTTCTGTGAAACGAAATTCTATGAAATTTCTTTCTACGAAATAAGGGGCTCCCAATTTTTGAAGGCACAATAGAAACATTTCGATCCGAACCCAAAATAGCTCCAGTTCGGCGAATTTCGTGGATCGTCTTATCAGTAACAGTTACCTTCTCGTCCCAGTGGAAGTCGGGCGTGATGGTGAGCTCGACCCGGAGCGTGGAGCGCGTGATGGGCTGGATGTGCGTGCTGAGCTCCAGCTTGGGGAACTGGTGCACGTACTTGTGGATCATCTTGTCAGTAACAGTTACCTTCTCGTCCCAGTGGAAGTCGGGCGTGATGGTGAGCTCGACCCGGAGCGTGGAGCGCGTGATGGGCTGGATGTGCGTGCTGAGCTCCAGCTTGGGGAACTGGTGCACGTACTTGTGGATCATCTTGTCAGTAACAGTTACCTTCTCGTCCCAGTGGAAGTCGGGCGTGATGGTGAGCTCGACCCGGAGCGTGGAGCGCGTGATGGGCTGGATGTGCGTGCTGAGCTCCAGCTTGGGGAACTGGTGCACGTACTTGTGGATCATCTTGTCAGTAACAGTTACCTTCTCGTCCCAGTGGAAGTCGGGCGTGATGGTGAGCTCGACCCGGAGCGTGGAGCGCGTGATGGGCTGGATGTGCGTGCTGAGCTCCAGCTTGGGGAACTGGTGCACGTACTTGTGGATCATCTTGTCAGTAACAGTTACCTTCTCGTCCCAGTGGAAGTCGGGCGTGATGGTGAGCTCGACCCGGAGCGTGGAGCGCGTGATGGGCTGGATGTGCGTGCTGAGCTCCAGCTTGGGGAACTGGTGCACGTACTTGTGGATCATCTTGTCAGTAACAGTTACCTTCTCGTCCCAGTGGAAGTCGGGCGTGATGGTGAGCTCGACCCGGAGCGTGGAGCGCGTGATGGGCTGGATGTGCGTGCTGAGCTCCAGCTTGGGGAACTGGTGCACGTACTTGTGGATCATCTTGTCAGTAACAGTTACCTTCTCGTCCCAGTGGAAGTCGGGCGTGATGGTGAGCTCGACCCGGAGCGTGGAGCGCGTGATGGGCTGGATGTGCGTGCTGAGCTCCAGCTTGGGGAACTGGTGCACGTACTTGTGGATCATCTTGTCAGTAACAGTTACCTTCTCGTCCCAGTGGAAGTCGGGCGTGATGGTGAGCTCGACCCGGAGCGTGGAGCGCGTGATGGGCTGGATGTGCGTGCTGAGCTCCAGCTTGGGGAACTGGTGCACGTACTTGTGGATCATCTTGCCCAACTTGGGAGCGCGGACTAGCTCGCCTATCTCGTTAGGTCCTAGCTCGTATAGCTTCTCCCATGGGAAGTTCTTCTTTTCTAGCTTTTTTATTACCTGGGGACAAGAAAATTATATGAAACAAGAATTTTAAGTTAACCTCGATTTCTTTGACAATGACATCACCTTGGAAGTACACTCTTCCAAATAAACTTTTAAAATCGATTCACACTTGTCGTAGAAATCGAGTAACCTATACAGTCGACGAACGTCCTATCTCATATATAACCTCCTCCTTTGTTGAAGTCGGTTAATTAAATAAATACATTTTCTGGAACATATAATAGCCAACCTACTACTAATATCGAAACAGGCCCGAGCTCTTTAAGCGGGGCGTGAAAAAGCATATGACGAGACCGCCAAGCTGTGTACCACCATTGTCAATATAGTACGTGTCTGTAATGGTGACTCTCTTTCCTAAGAATTTGCCTTCAGCTTACCGTCTGACAAGTTTATTTATTATTATTAGTAGAATATAGTATATCTTTTTACATACTTCTGTTCTTTCAGACACGAGACAAATGTAGATCCATTTACATTTAGCCTTAAGGTTATAAAAATATTGTAAGTTGACATCTGAAAAAATACCGTAGTGGAGTTTGTTGCGCCGTTTCTTCTCCACCAGCGCCTTTTAAGCGGTGGTAAACTTAGCTTAAGTAGAATTTATTAATGACGTCAATATGAAACCACCACGTTGTTCTAAATTGAATAAAAATCTTTGACTTTGATATTAACGGTAAAATTTTGGTTCAAAAAGTACTCACCTCCTCGGGCATTTTTCTAAATTGTCTAAGTGGCGACATCGACTGCCACATCCGTCGGTCCACCATCTTGCATAGAGCTAACGTTTTGTCTACCAGCTGTGCCCAACCTGAGAACAACACATTTGAATTAGGGATTTGTATCACAAGCACTATAAAAGTATATAGCTCGTCTAAGCTGAAATGACACGCCCCACCATGTAAATCCGAGCACGTTGTATGTGTGGACTTGCGCTGACATTTTGTATAGAACCAGACGTCCGCTCGCTCGCGCGTTCTGTCACGCTATGACTAGTTGACCAACAAATCCGCAAACAATCATTAATTTGCTTGTGTGCAGAAGGGAGGTGGTGGGGCGCGGCATTTGGGCGCTGACAAGCTCTACGAAACTTCGGGCCGGCAAAAAACAAGCGAACAAGTTTCCCGAAAATATATATAACTTAAATATATAAGGATTCACTCGAAGATATTCAAACATGTAGATTCACATGGGACTCGCCTTATCGCACTTACGACTATGAAACTTTAACAGTATAAACACTCACCCCTGTGCAGAACAATCTCAAAGATAGCCCTCAGCAGCCTGCAGGCAGACTGCGTAACATACACCATATCGGCCATGAGCGCGAAGCCTTCCAACTTTAACTGTGAGATGTAAGCCTGCAGGAGCACGTTGATCTTCGCTGAAGGTTCCTCTATGCTTTCCTTGATGGGGATTGGGACCTGGGGATAATGGAATATATAGATTATTCTCAATCCTTAAGAGCCATTTCACAAAATGATTGCGCCCGAGTTTAGGTAAAATACTGTATAATTGTTTATGTGTGCGTAGCTACGCACTCAAACGTAACATAGACAGTGTAACGCGAGAAACGAGACGGACGAAGCAATCTTGAGCCGTAATGGGATTTTATATAAGATTTATAAAAAGTTATATATTTTATTTAGTCTAATGAAATTTTCAAGTTAGGTAAATAGAAAAACAAGAAGTTAGGTATGTAAAATAATATAATAACATCATAATCACATATTGTCGATTAAAAATAAAATACTTATCAATGCTATATGAATATTTGGCGTAAAGGCATTGATCTTGCCTTTCTTGGGTCTATGATTTTCAGTAATACGCAGTTTTGGTAAAATCGAATCAATTTGGGTAGTATTTTCTCCTACCAAAAACGTCGTCTTTCTCTACTCTTATTACTTTCAAGGGAAGATCAGGCCCAGTCCATACAGCAAATAGACATAATATGTTTCTTTTTCGCTATGTCCTTCCCCAATCTCTAATCTGATATGTACAAGATTTCAACAGGTTATCTTCAAAAGTAATTTCATACTAATTTTCAGTCACTATAAACACCCCTCTTCTCTTTTTAAGCCTTTTTCGAGATAAGACGTAGCCTACGTCCGTTCCCAAGCTATAATCCATCTCTGCGTCAAATTTCATCAGAATATGTTAAAAAATAACGAACTTTCATACTAACTTTCATAACCTATTACCCCGCTCTCCCCACTCCCCCTTAACCCAGTTTTTCGCAACAAAAGGTAGCCATATCCATGCCTAAGTTCTAATCCATGTCTGTACCAAATTTCATTAGGATATCTTCAAGAATTACTAGCTTACATAATAACTTACATCTCATGCTCTAGTCCCTCCCACCCCCCTTCTAGCCCTTTTTTCGCAATAAAAAGTAGCCTACATCCGTTTCCAAGCTCAAATCCATCTCTATACCAAATTACATAGGATTTCTTCAAAAATGACAACCTTTCATCACCTAGCCCTATTCCCCCCCCCCCCCCCACCCTTTCTACCCCAGTTTTCGCGATAGAAGGTAGCATATGTCTGTTCCTAAGCTCCAATCCATCTCTGTACCAAATTGCATCAGAATATCTTCAAAACTAACAAACTTTCATCCCCTATTCCCCCCCCACCGTCCTAACCCCTCTTTTTCGCGATAAAAGGTAGCTTATATACGTTCTCAAGCTTTAATCTATTTTTTACCAAATTTCATCAGGACATCTTCAAAAATGACAAATTTTCATCCCCTCGCCCTATTCCCCCCTCCCCTCTACCCAATATTTCACGACAAAAGGTAGCTTGTGTTCGTTCCCAAGCTGTAATCTATTTTTGTATCAAATTTCATCAGGATATCTTCAAAAATGACAAAATTTCATATAAACTTTCATCCCATAGCCCTATTCCCTCCCTTCTACCCATTTTTCTGCGATAATAGGTAGCCTGTGTCCGTTCCCCAGCTCTAATCCATCTCTGAACTAAATTTCATTACGATATCTTCGAAAATGACAAACTTTCATCCCCTATTTCTCCCCCTTAAACCCCCTTTTTCGCGATAAAAGCGTATCTCCGTTTTCAAGCTCTTTTAATTCACCCCTGTACCAAATTTCGTCAAATCGGTTTAGTGGTTTAGGCGTGAAAGCGTAACAGACAGACAGAGAGACAGAGTTACTTTCGCATTTATAATATTAGTATGGATATATTTATTCTGCAAACAATGAAAATCATACAGTATACTTGATAATAAACCAAACATTCCCTTGTAAAAAAATACAAAGCAAATCAAAGCTATGTGGTCGCAGTACAATAATGGTTTCACTCTATGAACGCTCGATAATCGGGACGCGGGAAAAAATGACACAGGTCCTGCTCCAATGGGCGCTCGCGCCGTACTAAGCGGTGCCCACTTGTGCATCGTAATTTATTGTAATTTCGATTGAAGTTATTTCAATATTTTGACAAAGTATATGCAAGAATTTCCTATATTACTGCAGAAATGGGTTCTGTAATGAACGTAGCTTATTTTGGAATAATTTATTTTCGTAATTACTGTGTATTTAAACCAAAAATCACGATCATAATGCGATGTTAAACTCAAAAATTGGCCGGATGGTTTATTTTTTTACTAAGTAATTGTAATACAATTCAATCATCTGTTACATTAAATGACGATAAAAATATATATCCAATGCTTTATGTATTTTTTTAAACTCAATTCATAAGTATTTTTGATTGAAATACGACTCTGAAATCAACTCTGCGCCCGATTTTCAATAAAATGCTCTTGGGAAATTGATTACTATAGATCAAATAAGTTATTTTTAGTAAATGTGTTACATTAAACGTCAACACGAAAGATTGGCCTATTTTCTGCGCATATTCAATAACTTCTAGAAATTACAGACTATGGTAATTTAGGAGTTCAAAATATTAGAAATTGGTGCGAAAACGTGAAGTGGCTCTTAATAGTTAAGGGGCTCGTGGGTAAGCGGTAACCGAGGAGGTAGGACACAACGGTTTTTCCGTCCAATAGAGCAGTCCGACTGGGGAAGTACCTCTGCCCAACAGAATACCCCGGCCATAATAACCTCGTGTTGTGTTCTCGACGGTGAAAAGGGTAGCCAGAGCTCACTGAAGAGCTTTTATGCTGTAAGCGGGAAGACCAAAGGCTATTCCTACTTTGTCTTCTACACTGGCAGCACAGAAACTCTGTGTTTACAGGGTCGCATACGTTGCATACGTCCATAGGCTACGGTAACCACTTTCCATCAGGTGGGCCGTGTGCTTGTCTGCCACCTAAGTTGTATAAAAAAAAGAGGAGGTTACCATAATGTTAGGTTAAACAATATTAGTTGTTGTTAGGATGGATGTCCTTGACACATACAGGCCCGTATTCTGGATTGCCACCCAAATGAATTTTTAATTTAATTCTTTATTGTACACACATTATACAGAGATAATTTATAAAAAGCATGTAATGGAACATGTACAAAGGCGAGCTTAACTCAAAATGAGTTCTCTTCCAGCAAACTGAGGTGCAGAGAAGAATATGGTAATGAAGGAGGATGTGAAGTGTACAAAAAAAAGAAAATCAGATAAAAACAAAAAGGCATACGTAAACAGGTACATTATACACATATATAGCATACATATTATATTCCTACATACACATACATATACGATATAAATACGTAAATATATAGATGTATACAGACTACATTATTGTGATAGGAAATGTTCCCTAGTTCTTCTCCTGAAGATGTCGATTTGTCTGGGAAACGATTGTATACACATTGGTTGTCTGGCAGATTGTCTATAAACATTTTCTCCAGATAAATTGCGATTCAGCTGAGTGACGGCCATAGGTTCATCCGTGCCTCAAAGAGTACGTTAAGCCGCTCATAAGTAAAGTCAATCTTAGATTAAATGTCCCATAAAAAACCAAACGTGGAAATCCACATTTTATTTCGTGCGGAACATAATATCACCGGGTGGAGGCGATGACATCGGACTCGAACCGACTAAAACCGCATTTTGTCTTAGGTTTTCAGATGCTGGAGTGTTTCCTAGAGCATATCCCTCCCTCGCCCCTTGGCTAACCTCGGAACATCTCCAGTGGTGTCCTTGGGTAGACTCCCCTAGAAAAAAAATAGTTGTTGGCACAAGTTCCATCCCAGATATTGACTTTTACTGTTTTAAATCTATATTTTAGCTTCTTCTACAGTCCCGGGTCCTTTTAGCGGGGCGTGAAAAGAGCACCTGATGAGGCCGTCAAGCTGATGTAAGCCTAATTAGTTTAATGTACGACTGATTAATATTATTCTATATATCCTAGAATTATTATACCTCTAAATCTAATATAAAGATGTTGTATTGATTGTAATAGGTAGCAACAGGTAGCCGGATGTTAAAGTTTAAAAAACAGTTTTGATTTATATAATGAAATATACTTATTACATTGTGAATCTAAATGATATATAATTAAATGTAATTGTGGATGAATAATCGCTTGTTAATAACTATTATATTAATTTAAGATAGTGTATTGATAATCGAAGTGAATGTTATATCGGACGGTGGTTGCGACAGGCAATCATCGCGTGACCGTTGTACAAGAAAAAGGTGAATTTTGTGATTAAAGTGCTGTGGAGATATTACTGGATTTTATTTTCTGGAACACTTCTGAGGCTATCCCGAAATCTCAGAAGCGGGATCAACGAAAAGTATCACTCTTTTCGACTTACGCCTACGAGAAAAACGTAAGTACCGACATTATTTGTATTGTACCAACAACGTAATTGTTTGATTTGAATTTTTTTTTTAGCGTGAAAAAAAAAGTATGTAAATCAAATATTACCACTACGTAATTACGACGAATTCGTATTGAAGTTATTTATCTCCTGTTTAAAGTGTTAATTACAACGAGTTGCTAGTTAGTTAGAAAGTTTACCGTAAATAAGAGTACTTAACAGTCAAACATACTGATTCACAATAAGATAAATGTAATTATTATTTAACTATTTGGCGCTTGTCTAAGTACCCACGCTTGTCGAAAGTAACGAGTATTGTTTTTTTTAAATATATATATATAGAATTTCGGTGCTTGCTGTACAAAGCAAGTAATACAAATATTGCTCGCGATTGGCAAGGGTACTGGGGTCGATTGTTGCAATCGAAGAGAGTAAATGTGTTCTCTTTTTTTTCTCTTTTTCTCCCTGTGTCTGAAATGATTGCGTAATTCGAGATGAACATTGTGTGGTGTGCTACGGTGGTAGTAGCAGTACCATGTGAGAAAGACCAAGCTTAATCAGGGGTGATTCAGTTACTATTACCGAAAAATATTAAAGAAATATAGGTACACATAGCTGCATAAACGTAATCTATGTTAATGATGTTAAAAATAATGGTTTACTAAGCTATCGTCTGTCAGTTTCAGTGCTCGACATGGAGAGAGAGAAGAGTCAAACCCGAGATTATAGGACTCTTAGTCCGGGCCCAGGAGTACCCAGGTTTGAGGGTCAGAGTCGGGAAGCGGTAGATTCGAGGCGTGAGTCTAGTCACGCAACTTGGCCAAGAGTACCCATGTATGAGGGTCTGGCTAGGAGGACATGTTCGGAACAACCAGGGGTATCACGGGTGCGTGATACTGAGGTTGATAATAATTATGACAATATTGACGGAGAGCGTCAAGGACGAAGGGTGCTTCGTCCACAAAGGGCATGTTTGGAACAACCAGGGGTATCACGGGTGCGTGATACTGAGGTTGATAATAATTATGACAATATTGACGGAGAGCTTCAAGGACGAAGGGTGCTTCATCCACAAAGGGTTAAGGAGAGAGTTCTTCGCACACCTTCGAGGTCAAGGCGTAGCCATTCGTCGAACGGTGGATCCTATAGCCGTGAAGGTACCAGAGAGAGAAGTACGAGTCGACGAGGTAGGAGATCGGAGGACGATAAGGATTTAAGGTCGGGTTTTAGTCGTGACCGGAAGAGGAGCCATCACCTTGAGCGAGGAGATGAGGGTGAGCAACAAATGTCATCTACTTATAAGAAACCTAGGAGTGTAGACTCCACTGAGATTATTTTAGATAAATTTTTGTCAATTTTGCAATCAGTTAAGAGTTCAGATAAGTCGAAGTTGCCTTTTAATACTAATATTGTTCCCGAGTTTGATCCTATGACAAAGGAGCAAACTATTTTGACTTGGTTGACAAAGGTGGAAGAATGTTCAGAAATTTATGGCTGGGAAGATAGAGAAATAATTCACTACGCCCTGCCAAAGTTGACAGGGGTAGCCAAGAATTGGTACCAGAGTTTGCCGACAATGATGTATACGTGGAGTGAGTGGAAAAAGAAGTTGATTGAATCTTTTCCTGTTCGCGAAGACTATGCTGAACTCTTGACTGAAATGCTGGGCAAAAGGGTTAAGTATGGAGAGTCGCTTGAACATTACTATTACGCCAAAATTAATTTGCTAAATAGATGTAAGATCTATGGGCGTCAGGCTGTCGATTGCTTGCTATACGGCGTTGAAGATAGGGCTGTTAAAATAGGTGCGCAGGCTGCGCAATTCTCTGAGCCGGAGCAAGTGCTGAAATATTTCAGGACTGTGAAAATAGGGCATGGTCGAGAAAATCCTGATTCTAGTTTTAAGACTCGAAACGAACGTAAGGGTACAACTCGTTTATCAAAACCAGCGGGTTGGAAAATGACATGCTACAATTGCGATCAAATTGGTCATCCAAGTTTCCGTTGTGATAAACCCCCAGCTAAGTGCGTCACTTGCGATAAATCGGGTCATCTGTCAATTCACTGCTTTAAAAACAAACGCTTAGATAAAGATCGCGAAAAGGAAACTAGTCTGAATAATAACAGAACCGAAAAACAAGTGTCCCAATTATGTTTACCTGGAGACTTGACTGCTAAGTACATGCTTGAGATCAAAGTCAATAACCATAATTTAGATTGTCATCTAGATTTAGGGAGTCAGTGTTCTCTTATAAAGCTAACAAAAGCTAGGGAACTCAACTTAGACATAGTGGTACCGGAAGATTTACCTGTTCTTAGGGGTATAGGTGCTAACCTAATCTCTCCAGTAGGTATGACGATTGTTTCCGTCGAAGTTCAAGGCATAAAGGAGACGATAAATTTATACGTAGTAAACGATTTCGTAATCAACCAGTCAGTTCTATTAGGACATTCCTTTACCGAGAAACCAAATATCGTTATTACGAAAACCCCTACCGCTGTGATATTTAACAAAATTCCGAGCGTTAAAATGCGTCTCTCAACTAGCGACGGTGCTGAAATCCCGTCGAATACTTTACGCGCTGTGCAAGTTTCTACGGATCCTAGCGTAGATGCACGAGTTTATGTTAATGGTTCCTTGCGGGGTCCAGAAGGGAAGGAATACTACCTCCTGCCTGGAGAATATGAGGTAAAGGGTGGGCGTAGCGCGCTACTGATTCACAATGCATCATCCAGTTCAATCTCACTTGAGAAGGGAACCCTTTTGACACGAGTACAATATAAACATGTAGACAATTTGGAAAATATCTTAAACTCATGCAATGTCACAATCTGTGAATCCCAAAACAATGACGTTTTGAACTGTAACGATGCTCTAAGTGAAGAAGACAAATTAAATTTAAAACAACTAATTATTAAATATAGTAACTGCTTTTCAAAGGGACTCGACGATTTGGGGTTCACAGATCTGACAGAGATGGTGATTGAGCTCGAGGATTCAGAACCAGTTGTTTATAGGCCGTATCGTATGTCTTACGCGGACCGCGTTTTGGTAAGAAATATGGTGCAGGAAATGATCGACCACGGTATTGTTAGAGAATCTACCTCATCTTACGCAAGCCCTATTGTCCTCGTACAAAAGAAAACGGGGGATAAACGTTTGTGCGTTGACTACCGTGCCTTGAACCGCAAAACTAAAAAGGAACATTACCCTCTCCCTCGGATTGAGGATCAATTGGATCAACTGTCAGGTAACAAAGTTTTTACTTCACTTGATTTAGCCTCTGGGTATTACCAGATACCAATCGCTGAAGAGTCGCGGCACAAAACCGCTTTTGTGACACCAGACGGCCAATATGAATATAATCGGATGCCGTTTGGTCTGGTGAATGCGCCGTCAGTTTTCCAGCGCACTATCAATAAAATACTTCTCGAGGCTAAGATCAAATATGCAATAGTCTACATGGATGACGTCCTTATCCCAGCTAAGGACGTTACCGAAGGGTTACAACGATTGGAAGAAGTTTTAATACTTCTTCAAAAGGGCGGTCTGACACTAAAATTAAACAAATGCCACTTTTTTCTTGAAAAAATAGACTTTCTCGGTTATGAGGTTAGTTCCGAAGGTATACGACCCGGCCAGAGAAAAACTGAGGCGGTATCTAAATTTCCGACACCCAGGAATCAACATGAATTGAGACAATTCCTTGGGCTATCGGGATATTTTAGGCGATTTATTATGAATTATGCTATATTAGCGGCCCCACTAACCGATTTATTAAAAAAGGATATTAAATGGGCATGGGACAAAGATCAGGATTCAGCATTTAACAAAATCAAAGCTTTACTGGTTGATAGACCCATTCTTGCGCTCTACAATCTTACTGCGGAAACCCAATTGCATACTGACGCTAGCAAAGCCGGACTAGCTGGTATCTTATTACAGGCTAACTCAAACGGTGTGTTCCAGCCAGTGTCGTACTTTAGTCGGAAAACTAACGTAGATGAACAAAAACTTCACTCGTACGATCTAGAGACATTGGCGGTAATTGCGTCACTTAATCGTTTTCGCGTCTATCTCATCGGAATCCCCTTTAAAATACTCACCGACTGCAACGCATTGCGCGCAACGTTAATCAAACGCGATTTGATCCCACGAATAGCCCGATGGTGGATACAGTTACAAGAATATGACTGCACCATCGAATACCGTTCGGGATTGCGCATGTCTCACGTCGATGCGCTGAGTCGCAATCCAGTCGATAGAAGCGAACCAGAGCCGCCGACGCGTTTTGATGTCCTAACCATCGAAACTCACGAGCAAGACTGGATTGCTACTGTACAGTCTGCTGACGAAGAGGTCAGGAAGATAAAAGAGACGTTATCGGATCCTGGTTCAGAGCAAGTGATGGATATTCACAAAAATTACAAATTAAAAAACAATAGGGTCTACAGAATAGTCGGGGATGAAATAAAATGGCTGGTACCGAAAGGCGTTCGCTGGCAGATTTTAAAAATGAATCACGACGACGTCGGTCATTGTGGTTATGATAGAACCTTACAGCGGATCTGTAAAAATTACTGGTTTGCCAAAATGCGCAAATTCGTGAAGAAATACGTTTCATCCTGCCTCGAATGCTTACACCACAAAACACCTGGTGGTAAGCGTGAAGGTGAATTGCACCCTATAGAAAGGCCAAGTGTACCGTTTCATACGATTCATGCTGACCACTTGGGTCCATTTATAAGGAGTAAAAAGGGCAATTGTTATTTACTTGTTTTGGTCGACGGCTTTACGAAATATGTTATCGTAAAGCCGGTTAGAGACACCAAATCGGCGACTACGATAAAAGTACTCAAAGACCATATCAGCTACTTTGGTGTGCCAACACGCCTTATCACCGACAGGGGCACCAGTTTCACTAGCGGGATTTTTAGGGAGTTTGTAATGCTATACGGCATTAAGCACATTATGAATGCCGTGGCAACTCCCAGGGCCAATGGTCAAGTTGAAAGATTCAACAGGACCATATTAGACGCCCTTTCTACTTCAGCCCACGGTAAAGACGAAAAGTCTTGGGATGAACAAATTCTCGATATACAATTAGGTTTAAATACTACGACTCATAAAACGACGCAAAAGACTCCATCAGAGTTACTTTTCGGACTTAACATTAAGTGTAGGAGTGAAAGCATATTGAGTGAGGTTTTAGACGACACCGTGACCGTAACATCGGCGGAGAAATTAGTAGAAGTAAGGGACGTAGCTGGGAAGAAAATAAGTGAGACTCAGATTAAAGATAGGGAAAGGTTTAACCGTCGTAGAAAACAAGCGAAGAACTATTCAGTAGGAGACTTGGTACGTGTAGAGCGACAGGTTCCTAACGATGGACAATCACAAAAACTGGTTGTCAAATATCAGGGTCCGTACCGGGTAATAAAAGTGCTTCCCAACGATAGATATGTCATCGAAGACACTCCCTTATCGCGCAAAAATAATCGTCGTTACGAAGCCGTCGTAGCAATCGACAAAATGCAGCCCTGGTTAAATTTTAGTAGAAACTTGGAAAGTAGTTGTGAAGAAAGTGGTTCAGATAATGAGTAAAAATAAATTTATAAATGAAAACTAAATAAAAGTTATGTTCTTGCTCGTTAAAGTGTTTATTTATATTAATCTAAATAAATAAATTACCATTAAATCTAATGTACTATGATTAAATAACATTATTTAGATTATATTAATATTAGTGTCTCGTGTAATTATAGGCCTCAATCATCACTTGTACTTGTTTCGTGTCTAGATCTGTATAGATGTTTATGTCAGAACATTATACATTATTATATTAATACTATATTACTTATTACTATACTACTATATTATACATTAATGTATTATATATATATATTTATTAATGTTTTAGTATCAGCCTGTAGCGCTTACAAGCTACAGGTTCTGTTTGATTTGTGTTCTATTACCATAACAAAATTATTTCATTGCTAATTGTTGATCGAAGGTTTATCCCGATAAAAGTAACGTCATTTTTATTTCCCGCGAAGGGACTCGCTTACACAGGAAGGCCGAGCTGTAAGCCTAATTAGTTTAATGTACGACTGATTAATATTATTCTATATATCCTAGAATTATTATACCTCTAAATCTAATATAAAGATGTTGTATTGATTGTAATAGGTAGCAACAGGTAGCCGGATGTTAAAGTTTAAAAAACAGTTTTGATTTATATAATGAAATATACTTATTACATTGTGAATCTAAATGATATATAATTAAATGTAATTGTGGATGAATAATCGCTTGTTAATAACTATTATATTAATTTAAGATAGTGTATTGATAATCGAAGTGAATGTTATATCGGACGGTGGTTGCGACAGGCAATCATCGCGTGACCGTTGTACAAGAAAAAGGTGAATTTTGTGATTAAAGTGCTGTGGAGATATTACTGGATTTTATTTTCTGGAACACTTCTGAGGCTATCCCGAAACTGAGTACCACCATTGTAACCTTGAATGTGTCTGTAGTCTGGAAAGTATGTCAAGAAAACCTTGGACGTGTCTGTAATCTGTCTGTAGTCTGTAAAGTATGTCAAGAAAACCTTGGATGTGTCTGTAATCTATCTGTAGTCTGGAAAGTCTGTCAAGAAAACCTTGGACGTGTCTGTAATCTGTCTGTAGTCTGTAAAGTATGTCAAGAAAACCTTGAATGTGTCTGTAATCTGTCTGTAGTCTGGAAAGTCTGTCAAGAAAACCTTAGATGTGTCTGTAATCTGTCTGTAGTCTGTAAAGTCTGTCAAGAAAACCTTGGATGTGTCTGTAATCTGTCTGTAGTCTGGAAAGTCTGTCGAGAAAACCTTAGATGTGTCTGTAATCTGTCTGTAGTCTGTAAAGTCTGTCAAGAAAACCTTGAATGTGTCTACAATCTGTCTGTAGTCTGGAAAGTCTGTTAAGAAAACCTTGGATGTGTCTGTAATCTGTCTGTAGTCTGGAAAGTCTGTCAAGAAAACCTTAGATGTGTCTGTAATCTGTCTGTAGTCTGTAAAGTCTGTCAAGAAAACCTTGGATGTGTCTGTAATCTGTCTGTAGTCTGGAAAGTCTGTCAAGAAAACCTTGGATGTGTCTGTGATCTGTCTGTAGTCTGTAAAGTCTGTCAAGAAAACCTTGGATGTGTCTGTAATCTGTCTGTAGTCTGGAAAGTCTGTCAAGAAAACCTTGGATGTGTCTGTAATCTGTCTGTAGTCTGGAAAGTCTGTCAAGAAAACCTTGGATGTGTCTGTAATCTGTCTGTAGTCTGGAAAGTCTGTCAAGAAAACCTTAGATGTGTCTGTAATCTGTCTGTAGTCTGGAGAGTCTGTCAAGAAAACCTTAGATGTGTCTGTAATCTGTCTGTAGTCTGTAAAGTCTGTCAAGAAAACCTTGAATGTGTCTATAATCTGTCTGTAGTCTGGAAAGTCTGTTAAGAAAACCTTGGATGTGTCTGTAATCTGTCTGTAGTCTGGAAAGTCTGTCAAGAAAACCTTAGATGTGTCTGTAATCTGTCTGTAGTCTGTAAAGTCTGTCAAGAAAACCTTGGATGTGTCTGTAATCTGTCTGTAGTCTGGAAAGTCTGTCAAGAAAACCTTAGATGTGTCTGTAATCTGTCTGTAGTCTGTAAAGTCTGTCAAGAAAACCTTGAATGTGTCTATAATCTGTCTGTAGTCTGGAAAGTCTGTTAAGAAAACCTTGGATGTGTCTGTAATCTGTCTGTAGTCTGGAAAGTCTGTCAAGAAAACCTTAGATGTGTCTGTAATCTGTCTGTAGTCTGTAAAGTCTGTCAAGAAAACCTTGGATGTGTCTGTAATCTGTCTGTAGTCTGGAAAGTCTGTCAAGAAAACCTTAGATGTGTCTGTAATCTGTCTGTAGTCTGTAAAGTCTGTCAAGAAAACCTTGGATGTGTCTGTAATCTGTCTGTAGTCTGGAAAGTCTGTCAAGAAAACCTTAGATGTGTCTGTAATCTGTCTGTAGTCTGGAGAGTCTGTCAAGAAAACCTTAGATGTGTCTGTAATCTGTCTGTAGTCTGTAAAGTCTGTCAAGAAAACCTTGAATGTGTCTATAATCTGTCTGTAGTCTGGAAAGTCTGTTAAGAAAACCTTGGATGTGTCTGTAATCTGTCTGTAGTCTGGAAAGTCTGTCAAGAAAACCTTAGATGTGTCTGTAATCTGTCTGTAGTCTGTAAAGTCTGTCAAGAAAACCTTGGATGTGTCTGTAATCTGTCTGTAGTCTGGAAAGTCTGTCAAGAAAACCTTAGATGTGTCTGTAATCTGTCTGTAGTCTGTAAAGTCTGTCAAGAAAACCTTGAATGTGTCTATAATCTGTCTGTAGTCTGGAAAGTCTGTTAAGAAAACCTTGGATGTGTCTGTAATCTGTCTGTAGTCTGGAAAGTCTGTCAAGAAAACCTTAGATGTGTCTGTAATCTGTCTGTAGTCTGTAAAGTCTGTCAAGAAAACCTTGGATGTGTCTGTAATCTGTCTGTAGTCTGGAAAGTCTGTCAAGAAAACCTTAGATGTGTCTGTAATCTGTCTGTAGTCTGTAAAGTCTGTCAAGAAAACCTTGAATGTGTCTACAATCTGTCTGTAGTCTGGAAAGTCTGTTAAGAAAACCTTGGATGTGTCTGTAATCTGTCTGTAGTCTGGAAAGTCTGTCAAGAAAACCCTGGATGTGTCTGTAATCTGTCTGTAGTCTGTAAAGTATGTCAAGAAAACCTTGGATGTGTCTGTAATCTATCTGTAGTCTGGAAAGTCTGTCAAGAAAACCTTAGATGTGTCTGTAATCTGTCTGTAGTCTGGAAAGTCTGTCAAGAAAACCTTGAATGTGTCTACAATCTGTCTGTAGTCTGGAAAGTCTGTTAAGAAAACCTTGGATGTGTCTGTAATCTGTCTGTAGTCTGGAAAGTCTGTCAAGAAAACCCTGGATGTGTCTGTAATCTGTCTGTAGTCTGTAAAGTATGTCAAGAAAACCTTGGATGTGTCTGTAATCTATCTGTAGTCTGGAAAGTCTGTCAAGAAAACCTTGGATATGTCTGTAATCTGTCTGTAGTCTGTAAAGTCTGGCAAGAAAACCTTGGATGTGTCTGTAGTCTGTAAAGAAAAGTGTGTAGCAAAAATAATGGCGTCTCTCTTTCCGAAGACTGCTTATATTTAGTGTACTAGAGGTGATATAGCCGTAAACGTATCTCTCGCACCGTGGCATGAGGCGACACGAACTCGTATTGAAGTGTCCTACAAAAATAAATGTAAAAAAAAAAACTCCACATACCCTCTCCATGAGTTTACAAAGCTCCAATTTCTCCTCCTCCCTCACCGCGATATGCTTGAACTCCGCCGATAGCGAGAACACTCGGAAGATCTCGATCTCGCCGAGACTCGGCTTCAGCAGTTGGTTGTAACACTGCATAGTCTCGTACGTGCAGTAGAAGTGCGACGCGATTCGACCCAGCTCAGTAGGTTGAAAGTGGCCAGATTTGCGCTCGTATTTGATTAGACCGGCCCTGTAAACACATAATATTTTAGTATGTAACTGGCAAAAAAACACGTTTGTTGTATGGGAGATCCGTTTTATTCCGCGTCGTCAGATCAGTCAGACGAAGCGATCGGACCACGCGATCACGGCCTTAAATATTATTTTACTAGCCGACCCGGCGAACTTCGTACCGCCAATATTTACGGGGCGTCAGATCCCGTTCCCGCTGCACCCTCTACTATATTAAACATATATTATACATATTAACCTTCCTCTTGAATCACTCTGTCTATTAAAAACAACCGCATCAAAATCCGTTGCGTAGTTTTAAAGATTTAAGCAGACAAAGGGATAATAGGGACAGAGAAAGCGACTTTCGTTGTATACTGTGTAGTGATTATTATTTTTTAGTATTTGTTAACAGAAATACATCATCTGTGACAATTTCAACTGTCTGTATCACAGCTCATGAAGTACAGCCTGGTGACAGACAGATGGATAGATGCACAGCAAAGTGTCAGTGATAGACTATTTTATACTGTTCATTGTTGACACTTGTACTTTTTCCACAGTACAGTCAGCATTAGAAAAATATAGCCACTAAAGTAGTCAAAATAATCTGAATACCATACATACATATATATAATCACGCCTTTATCCCCGGAGGGTGAATTAACACCCACATTTCACCAATCTGTATTCAGTCCCACGTAATAGGTGAGCCTATTGCCGTATTCCGGGCACTATTGTTGACTCGAGCCATGCATCTGAGGCTGAGTCTGGGCTGTACATATCTGTCTGATGTTAAAGTTAATCAGCCCTATCCCTTAGTCGCCTTGTACACCACATATGAAGAGAAGGGGTGGCCCAAATTCTGCTCTGCCGGGAACCACGCGTCTAATATTTCAATTTTATATAAGTTACTAGCTTTCGCCTGCGGCTCCGCCCGCGTGAATGTCGGTTATCGCGACTAAACATAGCCTATGTCCTTTCTCAAGGTCTAATCTACCCCTATACCAAATTTCATCAAAATCGGTTCAGTGGTTTAGGCGTGAAAGCGTAACATATAGATAGACAGACAGACAGACAGACAGACAGTTTATAATATTAGTATGGATAACAGTACTCAAATAAAGTATCCAGAGTAGTCAAACCATTGTAGCAATCAGTTTTCCGATATTTGTAAGTTGTAGAGTGTTTATGTTCATGATTGCTAAGATGGTTTGAACACTTTGGATGCTTTTAACTATTTGGAACTTTTGTATTCAGATCATTTTGAGTACTTTGATGGTCAATATTTTTTTTATGCTGACTATTATTGAATCTGACCGGTTTCGCCTTACGGCAATCTTAAAAGGTGAACTGTTATTGTAAACATTTAAGAATGCCTTTGATAATAATAAATACTGTGGAAAAACTACAAGTGTGTTCTCAATACACACTTATCTTGTAGGGGGCTTGGTTATCTGTGTGACAGGGTTTCCTAGTTCAGATACCAGTCTTCCATAAAGGATTGGAATGTTATAATACGAAGTGCTTAAATGTATCTAAATACCTTATTAATGTGAGTCTCAGTAAAAAGGTTTCGTTTTTACCCTTTGGGAATGAACCCCTAAAACAACAGACAGGCAGAGTTTTCGAATTCCTCCACCTGGAGGCGCGGGTTCGATCCCCGCTCAATGCAAATATTTGAATATATGAATATGGGTATTTGCATTGGTCTGGTCGTACCTCGGAGACCACGTTAAGCCGTCGGTCCCGGTTGCCATACAAACATCTATGGCAGTCGTTACGGGTAGTTGGAGCCCTCAAAAATTCAACAACTGGTCTAGGTGCAGTGCTTCGATATCGCCTTTGTGTTATGAAGGTCATATGGCAGTTGTTACACAGAAAATATCGAAGTTTAGCCAAATCCGCAGTTAGACTGGTAAAAGGCGGACCCCAGACTCCAAGTTGAAAAGTTTCGGATGCGACTGGGATTAACGCTAGGATGAAGAAGAAGACAGAGTTTTCGCATTTATAGTATTAGTACAGATGTAGTAATCGTTAAAAGTGGTTGAAACCCCTTACTTGTCTAACAAACTGGCAGCAGTATGCACCAGGTCAGCTCTATGCAGTTCCAACAGCGTGTCTTCTTGCAGTTTCTCGGGCGTTACGCCGTACAACTGGGGCTGCCGGAGCATTCGGATGTACAGGTATGTGTACCCTGGGGAGAAACGTGGGATGTGAGGTTATATTGGAATAAAGCAACGTGCAGGGCCTCGATTCTACTAAAGTAAAACGTAAAATGACCCATTTAATTTTAAACTTTAAAGTCATGGCCTTAAAGTCTAATATTAAATGGCTTTTTGTAGAGTGAATGAAAAAGTGAAATGTGACAATCTTCATTTAATTTTGGACTTCTAAGTTTTTATGGTATTAACGTCTAAAATTTTATGTCATTTATTGCAGCGTCTGTGGTATGAAAGTTGATTTGGCTTTAGCAGAATCGAGGGCCTGGCCTTCATCACTGGTATCTGGCTAAGGTAACTGAGTAGGTCGACATATTAAAAGGTTGGCAAAACTAGCCAAGGCGTAAGTTATAGCACAGATAAGCTATACATCTATACATATAAATAAAATTGAAGTGTCTGTTTGTAATATTGTAATAACCGTTTTAATAATGTAATAACTAAATGCATATGAATATATTACGGTACAAACACCAAAATAACATTGTTTACAATTTTTGTCTGTCTGTCTGTCTGTCTGTTAGTTCCGGCTAATTTCTGAAATAGCAAAGCATTGTGATTGGCTGCCTGCCTACTGTGAGCCAATCGCAATGTTCCGTGCCCCAAGCACGAAAAATATTCGAATTGGTCACTAAACGTATAGCGTTCCGATTGGTTCACAGTAAGTAGGCGGTCAATCGTAAATCTCCGTTCTCTCAATACTTTTACGTTACGAATTCGAATGAAACTGATGGTAACTGAATTTATAAATAAACCTGTAATCTTACTGCAGAACTTCTTCTCACTGGTATCTTATATATTTAAAATAATTAGGGGTAAAATGCATAATGATATATTAGGACTGGTAGGATTATGTGTGCCAAATAGATACGTGTGGCGACGCCGCCGACCACGCCTGCTCAAGGTGCCGAGTGCACGCACCAACCTGCTTAGTAAGGCGCCTATGTCGCGAGCGATTCATAGGTTAAACCTAGTAGCCGAGGACGTGGACATATTTTCATGTACACTGAGTGAATTCACAAGGGTGGCATTATATCACATTAGCTATGGTCCTTAAATAATGTATTTATAATGATTTTGTTTGTCTTTTGGTGTGCTAATTTTTCCTATCGATTAAGAGAAAGTGTTTATATGTATTTGGTGTACCGATTGTTATTATTTTAAAAGTTAAAATTGCTACAATATTGCATTGGGTGTACGCCTGTAATGATAGTTGTAAGTTTAGATAAATAAAGAAATAAATAAATAAATTAAAAAAAAATAGATATCACCAATGGTTTATGTTGGTCAGGTGGTAGTCGCTTCACAGAAAATATCGTAGCACAACCGTTTCGTAGTTGGATTAAAAGTCAACTCCAATTGAGTTGTGAAAAGATTCGGAGGTTAGTAACAAGACACAAAGCCTTAGTAGAGCTTGTCAGCTCCCATATGACGCGCCCTATCACCTTCCTTACGCATACAAGCAAATAGAGAATATGCATGTTTCATTTTTATATTTTTAAATGATTATTTACATCATTTTACATACATATAATCACGCCTTTATCCCCGGTGGGTTAGGCAGAGGTGAATTAACACCCACATTTCACCAATTTGTATTCGGTCACACGTAATAGGGGGTGAGCCTATTGCCGTATTCCGGGCACTAATGATGACTCGAATATAAATATGAAAAAAAAGAAACAGTGCCAAACAGACGACATTTGGCTTATAAAAAAGTTTTAAAATAATAGGCTGATATCAGCTTTTCAAACGACCGCCATGTTGGATTAAGTCTTTTGGATTATATAATATTCATATTTTGTGTTTTACTTTAATTTAATAATGCAACTGGACAATTATTCACAACAAATAGACACCAGACGACATAAACTGATATTTTTTATTATGGGATATGACGTCAAAGTACACTCCGAGTCGGAACGCCATTGGTCGGAACTGTGTACCAATAGCGTTACGTTTTAACTCATTTGAATTTACCTCTCAACTTACGCACTTTTCGGCAATTAAATTAAGAAATATTAATATGTACGTAAATCTAAAAGAAAAGACCACATGTAAAAAAATTAGCGGTATTTGAATCACATGCATATTCCGTACTGTCAACGATTGTTTGCGCATTTGTTGGTCAACTAGTCATAATAGCACATAACGCGCGAGCGGACGTCTTGTTCTATACAATATATATCACCGCTAGTCCAACATTGTTAAGATAGTTTGACCACTCTGGATACTTACAACTATTTGAGTACTTTAATAACCAATATAAAATTGGTGTTTTGGTATTTGGATTATTTTGAGTACTTTTGCTAGCGACATTTTAATGATGCTGACTTTACAACTAGTCGACCGCAAGGTTTGCATACATGTCACAGTATACGAAACAATTGATGTTTTCACACAGATGAGGTGAATGTGTAGGGTGTTATTTTAGTGTGGACAATCTACTTCCCTGACTCCGAGATTTTTTATACAACTGAGACGGCAGACAAGCAATACGGCCCACCTTATGGTAAGTGGTTACCGTGGCCTAAAGACGTGTACAAGTCGTCCGAATTAACATGGCACCTGGCTCGGTAGCAACCCTCCCTCCCACAACCCCGCGCGAGGCCCCGCGCACGCCTTGCGAGACCAGTAGCGTCAGAATCGCTGTGACCGTTGCATGTTTCGTTTCGTTATAATTTGTTATCGGATTTTTGAGGTGTTTTCTTATTGTTTAGTTTAGAGATTTTATTTGTTATTGTTTTTTGTTGAGTTTTTGTTATAATATTTACGTAATATTTGCCACAAAAATGTAGGGAAAAACTCTACATAGTAAAGAAAGAGCCCTCATACTAAAAGTATTGGCATTTTTCGAACGCGAGAAAGAAATTAACCATTTTGTAATTCCCGTGGACCCTACAAAAAGTGCTAATGAAGTTCGTCAACATGAAAATGTAAATAAAAGGTTTATGATCCCGGTGGATCAGCCAATAAATAGAACCGTGCAGCGACAGGTATATCCAAGAGAACGTTGATGCGAATTAAACAACAGGTGAAACCAGTAGTGACATCAAATTCACCGGTGCCGACGCGGTCAAGCGTAATCATATTTACTATTATAGTATTTCTGGCTTGTATTAAAAATTTTATAAATAAATTTGGAACTGAAGCCATTGATTATGCTTTCTACCTCAAATATTTTTACTTTACTGCCCTCTGATTGGTGCACGTTACTACTGGTAACTCATCTACTGATAAGAAACACATTGGGTGGTATGGAATGCACTGGCATAAAACATTTACATTTTACAATCACGTAAAAACCATGCGCAATGATTTTTTTTTCATACAACTTTATTGTGTTATCTCGGAAACTATATGGTCCTGAGAAAATATAAAATTATTAATATCTACAGGTGACACAAAGGTCCGAAAACAAAGTATTGTGAAAATATACAAAATTTAAATATATGCAAATAAAAATAAATATTGATATTCAAAAAATAAAATAAACTTCGATTTTTTTTTGCACTCGGTACTTTAAACGTCGGTCATCAAGGCCAGGTGCCAAGTTAATTCGTATGCGTAGTACAACACCAGGGGAGTCACACTCGCGCTGCCGACCCTGTAAACACAGAGAGTCTCTTTGCCGTCAGTGTAGAAGACAAAGCAGGAATAACCTTTGGTCTGCCCACTGACAGCACAAAACCCCTCCAGTGAGCTTTAGCACATAGTTCAAAGATGAAATTATCTTGTGCAGCCGGGAACAACGCTAAGATCGTAATGATGATTATGATGATGATGGTAATGACGATAAAGGTGATGGTGGTAGGGCTGGTGATGATGATGGTAATTATTATAAAGGTGATGATGATGATGATGATGGTAATTAATTATTTTAAGATAATGGTTGTTATGATGATAGTAATTAATAATTATAAAGCTGATGGTGATAATGATAGTTGTTATGACGATAGTGATGATGATGGTAATTAATTATTATAAAGGTCATGATGCTAGTTGTTATGATAATGGTAGTCATGATGTTGATAATGATGGTGATGGTAATATTTACCGAGCCAGGTGACCGCGTCCCTGACGGACTGCACGGAGCCCAGCACGATCTCCGCGTTGAGCATGTCGGGCAGCTTGCTGACGAGCTGCGACTCGATGGGCAGCTGCTGGTTGAGGAGCGACAGGTAGTACTGCAGTTCGGAGTGGTTGGTGATGAGGATACCTGAGAAAGATGAGTTAAGTTAGTATTATATAAACTTAGACCATTTACTACAAAAAACGGCGTTAAAAACGCGTCTAGTGTGCATTCTCAGACAAAAAAGTGAATCGCTCAAGCGAGATTTGAACCCCGTCGTCGTCCCAAGACTGTTGTATAGTATATATTGAATATGGAACACTTCAGGAGAGGCTCGCTAGTCTGCCACCTAAGTGGTATAAAATAAAACAAAAGATGTTAATACCTTCTCCCTTAGTATCGTACTGCGGCCTCCCAGCGCGGCCCAACATCTGCAGCACGTCGAGCGCGCCCAGCTCGCTCCAGCGCCCCTTCTCCGGCGAGTACACCTGCGTGCCCTTCACTATGACGGTGTGCGCGGGCAGGTTCACGCCCCACGCCAGCGTCGCGGTCGACACCAGCACCTGTGGGAGATACCGCATAGCGTCGGTGGCTTGGTGGTTAAGGAGTCAGCCTTACGATCGAGAGGTCCCGGGTCCGAATCCTGGCCATTACACTACCGACGTGAACCCACTCCTAGCACAAGATAATTTAGCTTAGTTGGAGGGGTTAGAGGGAATGTTAGTAATTTCGATAATTTCGGTTGCTAATATTCTTTAAAAAAAAAACAATATTTGGTACCTCACACAGCCTCTGACGCGTATTTTGATGAAATTTTGTAGATTAGACCTTGAGAAAGGGCATAGGCCGCATATGTGTCCGCGATAACCGACATCCACGCGGGCAGAGCCGCGGGCAAAAGCTAGTCTGTCATAAACGCCAAATACGTGAAAATTCCATACACAATACACCGGCCAACAAATTACCACTCGGGGGGAGGGGGATGACGCATCAATAACTTACACAAAGATATACCCCTTTTTTCATGCGGTAGTCCCCATGGAAGCCTCCCTCCCCTGGCTGAGGTGGTTATGTCAGACTCGAACCAACTAAATCCGCACACCAACTCTGGTCTCAGTTGCCGGAGTGTAAGGGTGCCCAAAAGGCTTTTCCATGGCACTCCGACTGATTATGAACCATCCCCGGTATCGAGATAGCCCTTTGGTGTGGAAACCAAGGTGAGAGGCCATCTTTCCCCGGGAAGGAGGACATTTTATTTTCTATCTTTTTTTTAGTGAAAACTAGCAACCGACATTACTAATATTCCCCCTAACCCCTCCAACTAGGCTAAATCGCTTGTGCTAGGAGTGAGTTCACGTCAGTAGTGTAATGGTCAGGATTCGAACCCGGGACCTCTCGCTCGTAAGGCCGACTCCATTACCACTAAGCTACTATGATTCTATAGCTATAGAAGAACACTCACCTGTATATGTCTATCAGCGAACAGATCCTCCACCAGTGTTCTGTCTACCCTGGACATGCCGGCGTGATGGATGGCGAACCCGTACGGCAGTAATTCGCGGAGTTCAGGGTTTTTAACTTGTTCAGCCTCTGTACGGAGGACCTCCATACTCGCTGAACCCTCCCTGTAAAAATAAAAAGTTTTTTACTATATAGGACACGTCGATATGACTTTACCCCGCCTGATGGTAAGCTGAGTATAGTTTTTTTTTTAATAATAGTTAGGGGGCAGAAACGCCCACAGACCACCTGATGGGAAGTGGTTACCAGGGGCAACGGGCCCCGATAACCCGATTCCCACCGGCTTGTCTTTTTTCCGCCTTTACATTGATCAATACCTACTACATTTTTTTCTTTTACATTATTTAGTACTAGTAATACTACAACAGCTTTTAACTATTTCGTGTTTGAAGGTAGCAAAAATGGATACAACGGTAGATTGAGGTAAAAGTTATTTTTCACTGGTAAAGCTTTTGAAAATTTGCACTCTTCGGCACTAGTCGTTACCGTGGCTTATGGAAGTGTGCAACACCAGAGGCGACACACTCGTGCTGTCGACCCTGTCAGAAACTTCTAATAGAAGAATCCTCTTGAAGAATCCCATACTGTAGTTACTTGGAAAGAATGTCACCATTACAGATAAGATAAATCTTTATTGTACACCAAAGACATACAGTACATGTACGGACAACATATGTACAAATGGCGGCCTTATCGAACAAGCGATCTCTTCCAGGCAACCTTTGGATGGACATATTTAATGAAACGATAATAACTTATGGGTAGTTATTACTGTAGTCATAAGCTTAAATTATATATTAGTATATAGACATATATTTATATACATATTATATACTTTGCATTTTGCATATACCTAAGTACATATATTATTTAAATTCAATATCCATAACATTTACATAAACATACATACATAAATATTAGATATACACATATATTTCATAAGAATAATGTTACAATAGTGGCCCTTAGCTTTTATTTAGCCCACATCATCGCTCTGCTGGGCAAAGGCTCTCCCTTATCTAAGGGTGTGTAAGGGTAAGAAATAAAAAGCATTGCTTCAAGCAAGCCTGTCATCATTTTTCGTGCAATATCTCCCTCGGATACACCCGCCGGAAACAGCGGGCGTGGTCATTTTGGTCCGGAACCGACCAAAACCGCACGGCTGTCTCGAGCTGTCAGTTGCAGAAGGTCAGGTGGTCTCGATGAATGACCTCCGTCCCCTATGAGCGTGGGCCTGGGGGTGACAGGTGAACCCGCCTATCACTCCAGCAGAAGCAGGCCACGTCGACGCCTCCCCATACCGCGGACGAGTTGGGGACCACGTGGTCTCCCCACCCGAAGAGGGCCAGACCGAAATAGATGGCCCTGGGTCGGCCGGAGTACGAGGGATAAGCACTATAGCCACCTTAATTTCGACCTTGCACTGCGACCCACAGACGGCGTGCGGTTTAGTCGGTTCGAGTCCGAAATAATCGCCCACTCCGGCACCGGCTACCCGCACGTTAAAAAAAAGTGTCAGGTAGTCTCTGGATATCTCTCGCACACCCCGGCTGACCCAGGGCCTTCGAAGACCCCCACAGGTAGTAGGGTGTCCCCATCTTTCCTCAGAAAAGGGAAGAGGGTTGGATCCTGGGCAACCTCTAGTCTCGGGATGACTTCCTAGGACGTATTATGCCTGGTATAAGGTCTACTAACCTCAAAAACTGTCCAAGCGTGTCTTTCTCCAAGCACATATCTCGTATAGCGCGCGCTGTCTTACCGGTCTCCTTGCGAGAGTGAACGAACACTAATATCTGTGAAAATACATACAATATGGGTTAGAAAAAGATAGATAGGTTTACTGTGATAGCTGCGTAATCCGACTTGGATAGGTTAGGTTAGAAGGCTTTTTGCCTAACCGTATAATTAAATAGCTGAACACCATTCAGGCCGTTAATTGAATGGCGCCGTTTAGTTAACTGCCTAGGCAGTTAATTGGATGGCTGATTAAGCTAGTAGGCGGCGACATATATGATAAAATTCAACATTCAAACAAAACTCGTCTATCAAGCTAGTAACATCACCTGGTTACGCCCGGCGTGCTCCATAGTCTTCTCGTATACGATGTCGTTCATCACTTGGAACCGCTTGAGCGCCTTCTTTTCTGTCACGCCGATGTATTGCTGCTCTAGGGCTACGGGTCTGCACACACAAAAAAAACAACATTATGTACAATCAGGTTCATAATGCCCTACCTCAAGGTCTATAATCCTTTGACAACCTATGTCTTATTACCTCTTCTTCCCCCTAGCGTTAATCCCAGTCGCATCCGAAGCTATCAACTTGGAGTTTGGGTCCGCTTTACAAGTCTAACTGCGGATTTGGCTTTGACATTTACCGCGAAGCGACTGCCGTCTGACCTCCACAACCCAAAGGCCATATCGAAGCATTGCAGTTAGACTAGTCGTTGGACTTTTTAGGACTCCAACTCTTATAGCAACCGGGACCGACGGCTTAACGTGCTCACCGAGGCACGACCAGACCAATGCAAATACCCATATTCATGCATACAAATATTTGCACTGAGCAGGGATCGAACGCCGCTGCGCCACGGAGGCTGTCCATGTCAATATGGCATATTCACGGTATTTTAAACGATGTTATTACAAGCTAGTCTCAACAGTGTCGAACCACGCTTTCAACTATGTCTAATCCGTCAATCAGCAGGGTACCATCTTACATGGTGAGGTTGCCTTAGGTCCAAATTACACGCAATGTTATAAATTATCTCACCTGAAGGAGTTACTATAATATCTCACCTGAAGGAGTTGTCGAAATAAAACAAGCCATGTTCTGGACGCACTCTTAGGAAGGCGGCCACGTCGGTGTAGTTAGGTAGCGTGGCGGACAGACCGACTAGGCGAACCTGGGAATTTACAATATGTATGTAATATTTATAGTACTGACTTGACTTGTTTAAGACGAAAGTTCGAGAAAATTTCGTTAGTTAACAATTGTGTAACTTGTTGAAAAATTAACTTTAAGTAAAGTTTCCAACGGGAATAAATTATTTATAGTGTTCGGAACACACCGTATCTTTTCCAAATTTAAAAAGAAATTCAATATCTTAAATAAATAAAATACTGTGCCGTGCCGTACTTCACTTTTGAAGCCGCGTGCGCAATCTAAAAACGTCGCGCGCAAACCTATTTTCAGCGTTAAATTAAAATTATAAATAATGCAGATAGAGTTTCGGGAGTTAAGAGTTTTTTATTGGAAATTTCCTCCTCTTTCAGAATCTTTTTTTGAAATTACTTAAATATTAATAGTTTATGAAATATTCGGAAAAAACGAAATGTCTTTTTTTTTTCATCTCTAATTGTTTATAACTCTTGCATTTTTTTTTTATATGCTAAACACACGCTTTTGGCACATGTTTCTCGGAGTCATTCCGGACCAATGAGCTATCGCACATAATTTTAAGAGCAGTATCTCTATTTTGTACCATTTTCAACTTGCCGACTAGACTACAAGCTCTAATTCACCCCTGCGCCAAATTTCATCAGAATATCTTCTAAAATTACAAACTTTCATCTCCTATTCCCCCCCCCCCTCCCACACCTTAACCCCTTCTATCGCGATAAACGGTTGTCTATGTCCGTTCCTACGCTTTATCCATCCCTGTACCCTTTGAGCGCGTAAATTTTTTGTTTTCAAATAATTTGTGGCGGCCTGCTCGACCGCCAGCCGCTAAGACTGCGTGCTTGCGCGATGCACAGCGCCGTGACTTAGCAACAGAAATAACTACACTGTCACTTTCTGTATATGCCGGCCGGATTTGTTGACATTAATGATCACTGCTCCACTCCCTTGAGTAGTAGCGTGATGATATATAGCCTATGTGTTATTCTGATGTATAAGCTATATTATTGTAAAGTTTCATTAAAATCCGTAAGTGAACTAGAGCTGGCGGTGCGAAGGCTGAGGGCCAAGAAGAACACCGCCCCGGGACCCGACGGCATTCCAGGCCGCGCGTGGGTCCTGGCTCTAGGGGAAGACGGTCTCGAACCCCGACTGAGAGGGTTCCTCAGCGCATGCTTGGAGCGGGGCCAGTTTCCGAAGATGTGGAAGACGGGGAAGCTGGTCCTCATCCACAAGAAAGGACGCCCGGCGGACGAGCCGTCCGGGTACCGGCCCATAGTGCTGCTCGACGAGGTGGGCAAACTCTTTGAAAGAGTAATTGCCAAGCGCCTCGTCGAGCATCTCTCTAGAGTGGGGCCGGACCTGACGAACACCCAGTTTGGGTTCCGCCGGTGGCGTTCCACTGTGGATGCCATCATGCGTGTGAGGACTCTGGCGGAGGATGCAGTCGCCCGGGGCGAGGTGATGTTGGCGGTGTCCTTGGACATCTCCAACGCCTTCAACACCTTGCCCTGGAGTTGCATCAGGGAGGCACTCGTGTACCACGGTGTGCCTCTCTACCTCCGCCGCATAGTCGGGGCTTACCTGACGGAGAGAGCCGTCGTCCACCCGAGTTCGACCGGAGTCGGTAGGCGTGAGATGTCGTGCGGTGTTCCGCAGGGATCGGTCCTGGGGCCGTTACTGTGGAACATCGGTTACGACTGGGTGCTTCGCGGTGACTTCGCGTACGGTGCCACCGTCACGTGTTATGCGGACGACACGCTGGTGACGGTGAGCGGGGCTACGCACCGCGAGGCGACCCTGAGGGCCACGGCCGCGGTTGGTCAAGTCGTCGAACGGATCCGGCGGCTGGGTCTCGAGGTGGCTCTGCACAAGTCCGAGGCCATGTTCTTTCATGGTCCTCGGCGCAGGCCAGGCCCGGGAGCCAGCCTTACAGTGGGAGGCACTCCCATCGACATCAAGCCCCAGCTGAAATACCTGGGGCTCGTGCTTGACGGTCGATGGGACTTCGGACAACATCTCCGAAGCCTGCGCCCCAAGTTGGTCACCACGGCGAATGCCCTGAGTCGGCTGTTGCCCAACTTGAAGGGCCCAGGGGCCTCCTGCAGGAGACTCTACGCGGGTGTCGTGCGGTCCATGGCCCTATATGGGTGCCCCGTGTGGGCGGACACCCTGGGGGCCAGATTCCTGCCTCTGCTCCGTACGGCGCAGAGGACGATGGCCTCCGGGGCCATCAGGGGATACCGCACGATATCCTTCGAAGCGGCGAGTCTCCTGGCCGGATCGCCACCGTGGATCCTGGAAGCGAGGGCCCTTTCGGCACTATACCAGTTCCGAAAGGAGGCGCGGGAGCGGGGATTCGATCCCGAGCCCGAGGACATTCGGGCCGAGAAATCCCGGCTCCACCAGGTTATGGTGGCCGAGTGGGAGCGACGACTTGGGCAACCACGCGCAGGGCACGCCGTGATTGCGGCGGTAAGACCCATCATGGGGGAGTGGCTAGAGAGGCCACACGGGAGCCTCTCGTACCGTCAGACGCAGATGATAACCGGGCACGGTTACTTCGGGCGGTATCTGCATCTGATGGGTATTGAGCCAACGCCCGAGTGCCATCACTGCGACGCGAGCGTGGACTCGGGGCTGCACACGCTCACCGAGTGTCCGGCGTTTGAGACGCCGAGGCGGAAGCTTGTGCAGGCCCTGGGGGTGAGAGTGCTCACGCTCTCCACCCTGCTCGCGGCGATGGTCCGCTGCGCGGATGCGTGGGCGGCCAGCGCCTCTTTCTACGAGCAGGTCATGCTCGCGAAGGAGACAGCAGAGCGGGCGCGGCGCGGTGAGCGAGAAAGACTCGCTGACATCGCTGCTCGCGCCCGAAGGCGGCTCGGGCGTCGGAGGGCGCTGACAGACCTCCGCCCCCCATGAGCGCGGGCCTGAGGGTGACGGGTGGAGCCGCCCGTCACCCTAGCAGAAGCAGGCCACGGCGGCGGCGCGCATCGTAGGACGATGCGCGCCCCCCCACACCGGGGTTGAGTCGGGGATCGCGTGGTCCCCCACCTCCCGAGGAGGGCCAGACCGAAAGGGATGGCCCTGGGTCAGCCGGGGTGCGAGGGATATGTCGCAAGACAACCTCACCTTCGGCCTAGCACCACGACCCACAGACGGCGTGCGGTTTAGTCGGTTCGAGTCCGACATAACCTACCCCTCCGGCTCCGGAGGGGCGGGTATCCGTGGGGATTTCCCGCACGTAAAAAAAAAAAAAAAAATCCGTAAGTAGTTTTTACGTGAAAGAGTAACAAACATTCTTCCATCCATCCATACTCACAAACTTTCGCGTTTATAATATTAGTAGGATAAAATTGTCATTATATAATGTCCCCACATACATATAATCACGCCTTTATCCCCGGAGGGTTAGGCAGAGGTGAATTAACATAACATTTCACCAATCTGTAATCGGTCCCACGTAATAGGGGGTGAGCCTATTGCCGTATTCCGGGCACTATTGTTGACTCAAGCCATGCATATGAGGCTGATTCTGGGCTGTACGTATCTGTCTGATGTTAAAGTTAATCAGCCCTATCCCTTAGTGGCCCAAATTCTACTCTGCCGGGAAACACGCGGCTTTATAATGTTCCGGAGGGGGGGGGGGGGGGGGGATTCGTGGGGATTTCCAGCGCTTAAAAAAAACTGTACAATAAGCAGCCTTATTATCTGGTTTCTTACATTTCCGTAAGTTGGACCAAGTATTGACGATTGTAACAAGGAAAAATTACTCAAACATTATAGTGACAGGAGATTTTAATATTGACATTATGAAAAATAATAGCTTAACACTCGACTTTAAATGCTCTCTGTTAAACTTTAACTTAAAATTAGCCATAGAACAACCAACACGATTATCAAGACAAACATGCCTAGATAATTTTGCACATGACTTTCAAAAACCGTGTACAGCAGAGGTAATAAAGTTTGAATTATCGGACCACACTGCTCAACTTCTTACCTGTCCAGTAAACAAAAAATGCACACTAAAATACTGGTTCAAGAAAAGGCGGGACTATGCGATGGTAAATATCCGGAACTTTCGGAAACACATCGCAAGCCTATCCTTCTCAGAAATATATGAGACCGAAGATTGTAATGCTGCGTATAATATATTTATAGAACAGTTTAGCCTCATATATAAGCTATGCTTTCCCATGAAACAAATTAGAATTAAAGTCAATAATCGCCCGACTTGGATATCAAGAGGTATCAAATTGTGTAGTAAAAAAAAGAGGCAACTTTTATGGGATTACAGAAAACAACCTACTATTAACAACAAATCCCTTTATTTAAATTACACTAAACAATTTAAAAAGATAATTCAGTTGACCAAGCGAGCACAAAACATACACAAAATAAATACATCGGAAAATAAAAGCAGAACAATATGGGGGATTATAAATAGCTCAAAACCAAACACGCCCAAAGAACCTATCAAAAAAATTCAAATAAATAATGAGACAATAGTTGATCCCAAATTGATTGCCAACAATTTTAATAATTACTTTGTGGATAAAGTTACCCCACCCCCAAAGCCCACTAACAATGTCACCTCAGGCATGAATAATGGGAAAGACTCAATGTTCATGGCACCCAGTGTACCCCTCGAAATCCTAACAATAATAAAAAGCCTAAAAACACCAACAGTGTGGGCTACGATGGCATATCCACAAAAATAGTAAAACATGTGGCACCTCTAATCAATGAACACATAAGCCACATAATAAATAAACTAAAAATATCGACGGTCAAGCCGATTCTTAAAAAAGGAAATCCAACTCTTATGGAGAACTACCGACCTATAGCACTCATTTCCGTATTCTCCAAAATAATTGAAAAATATATTTACAAAGAGCTGAATGGCTACCTAGAGACCAAGAAAATTATATGTGACGAACAAAAAGGATTTCGTAAGAACAAAACTATAAATATGGCCATTTACGATTTTTTTGAAAAAACAATCCCAAATATGGATATAAGGAATCCCGTGTGCACGATATATTGTGATATGACCGCGGCATTCGATCACGTTAAACATTCCATACTAGAAGACAAGCTCGCCATGCTACGGTATAAGAGGTAATATCTCAAAAATGATAATGGCGTATCTTAACGGCGATATCCAGAATTGACCCAAATTCAAAACGCGAGTTAATATCAGCATCTAGAGCGCGTACAGTTACCTATGGTCTGCCACAGGGTAGCGTGCTTGGCCCCCTACTGTTCAATATCTATATCAATGACATGCCTAACGCAATAAATCAACCTATGACCCTCTTCGCAGATGATAGTTCAATTACGGTGGCTTCAAACGATCCCAACTGGTACGAGGCTGATATAAATAATTCATTGGTCGACGTTATACAGTGGCTAAAGAATAACAATTTAAAGATAAATTTAAATAAAACTAATATAATGCACTTTAGCCAAAGACCGCCGCAAACAAATCTGGTCCAAATACAATATGGAGGTGACGAATTACACGAAGTTAACACTACTAAGTTTCTGGGCTTGACAATCGACAGTAGACTTAACTGGAAGGCTCATGTGGAGCAACTATGTAAAAAAATCAGTAGTCGTTCATACGCACTTTTTAAACTGTCTCCCACTATAAATACAACAACGTTGCTAACTGCGTATCATGGATCTGTTGCATCACTGTTAAGGTACGGAATTATATTCTGGGGTAATTCAACCAACAAAGACCTAATATTCAAACAGCAGAAGCGCTGCATCAGAGCTATGTTTGGACTGAAAGTTACTGACAGCTGCAGACCATATTTTACTGAACATGCCATTCTGACGTTACCGTCGCTTTACATTTATGAAACAGTGCTATTTGTTAAGTGCAACCCACATTTATTTCCCCGACTGTCCGACAACTCCACGCGGAGTCGTCGTGATGAGCATAAATTGTGCATGCGTGGAGCAAAGACAGCACTTATGGGGAATAGTATACTGTGCATGGCACCAAAGCTATTTAATAAAATTCCAAACATTTACAAGGACATGAATATAGATATGTTTAAGCAGAATATAAAAACGCTACTGATTCAGAAGTGCTACTATACAATAAGAGATTTTATCAGTGATCAGAATATAAATTGAATAACTTAAGACTTGACATAAATTTAAATACATACTTGACATTAACTTAATATTCAGATTTTTATAATAGTTTAGACATTAATATACTTTAGACTTGGACATCGATTTAATAATAATAATAATAAAAAGAAACAATTATGACAACCATTATACTTACCATTTGACATTCAATTACTTCTGACTAGTGGTAACTTCCCTATATATTGAAACTATTTACTTTGACTGATAACAGATAATTTGTACTAATTTGTAACTGTGTTTTGTTAACAATGTACACTACTTACATACGAAGGGAACAATGTACCTGTATCTCGATCTGCTACAATAGCTTATGAGCTTAATAAAATTTGTACGTCTACATTGACAGAACATGTTGACACTTGTAACGTATTATATCATAAAATGCCACCTGTACCTACACATGTTTCCGCAAATAAAATTATCTTTATCTTTATCTTTATCAGATAGTTATTTTACATTCTGACCAGGCAAAGTAATTCAAACCCTGCAGATATTCTTACATTGCCCAATTGTCACAAACCTTATGTATATATCACAGCCAACTAGCTTAATTGGCCGTACAATTAATTGCCTAGGCTGTTTACTGAACTGTGCTGTTCAACTGGCGGCCTAAATGGTGTTCAGCCATTTGATTAAACAGCTACAAAAATGACTTCAGTTATTTCTGCATGGTTATTGAAAAAAAACCAAGACTGATTGCCAGTGGCGTAACTATACCATCTGAGGCCCGTGGCAATTTTTTTGGATGGGGCCCTCCTGCGTCCTAGTAGAAAATACTCACGTTAGAATTTAATTTTAATAAACCACTGATGTAAGTAATTACCCAAAACGATTAATAATATTGTGTGCATTTTAGTTGAATATCTAATATGACCCGGCGAACTTCATCCCGCCAATATTTTTCCGCACGCGTGGCGTCAGATTCCGTTCCCGCTGCACACTCTACTATAATAAACATGTATTATACATATAAACCTTCCTCTTGAATCACTCTATCTATTAAAAAAACCCGAATCAAAATCCGTAGTTTTCAAAATTTAAGCATACAAAGGGATATAGAGAGAAAGTAACTCTGTTTTACATTATGTAGTGAAGTTTTATTTTCAAAAGCTTAGGTTTATACAAATATTTATTATGCAATAACAATTTACTTTTAATAATATTTTTTATGAATTAAATTCTTTTATCCGAGCTTTCTGTTCCGCAGAAGTATCTCATCAAGGTTTAAAGATCGAACCATAGAATTTTCAATAGATAGAATAGCCTAGTTACGACGCCTGTCTTGTGCCGTAGAGTTTTCCTAAATAGTTTTTATTAATTTTAGTTTCGAAAATAACCGTTCTATGTACCTAATCACAGGAATGGTAACAAATAACATTAATGCAGTACATATTACTGGAAAGCTGCACGACATAAAATGATTCTTCATTAGTAATAAATCAGCAAGTTCTCTTATGTATAAAGAATTTTTTGTTTCATCTCTGAAAGTGGACCGAAAACTGGGCATTTCCCTGGCTGGATTCAGATATTTATTTTTTATTATCATTTTTTTTTATTATCTGGCCCTTTGGTTTACTTAACTATTCTTGTAAAATCGGATCGTATTTTCCTAATATCAACAAATACTCAAAAATTTTAAGTAATATTTAAATTTTTTTCTCGAGTCTCCCTCTTTCTCTTTCGTTTTTCGCTCCCACTTAAATATTTTCTTGAACCAGACTTGTTGAAATTTAACTTTTACGATTAACTTTATTTTACATCCATTTGCAGGTTCAACAAAACAAAAACTATGAAAAATAAAAGATACTTACAGATGACCAACTGAATCAAACAATGAATGCGCAATAGAGCTCCCCATAAACAAAAAATATAAATATCCGGGATTCCCCTACACTGAGAAGGCTGCCATACAAAAGAACTTTTTTAGCCCGTCAACTGATGAAACTAAAAGTACCGTCACGTGGATTTGAAAAAATGTATTATGTAAATCGATAGTTAATGGTACGCGTTAATTTATAAAGCTGAAAATATGTTAAATAAAATTTATTGAAAAAAAAATGTTATACTTTACCGCGCTTTTTGATGAATTTTAGTACATTCAATAGGAAATTTCGTGATTTAAGAGAAAAACATTTTTACCTTCTATCACACCGTTTAAATAGGCTCGTTATACCCTTCCGACCAAATGAAGTTTGTCAGCAAAATTTTCAGGTATATCGCAAAATTTCGTGTCGAAATAACTAAAACTTATCGAAATCAAATTTTATTTAACATAATTATATTCGGCTTACTAAGTCAACGCGTACCAAGTTGATTTTATTGATATACTTGTTCACTATCGATTTACATTTTTTTTTTTTCAAATCTGCAATGACAAGACTTTCCGTGTCACTGGCTCCTAGCCTTTTTGTCGACCTACAAAATTAGGGAATTCCCCGACCGTCATTAGCTCGCCCGCTTTACTAATGTACCGCGACAAAAAATGAAGCAATCAATGGATGCGTTCCGAAATTCGTAATTTTTTTGTTTTCAATGTGTTGACATTTAATTGATTAGTTTGAATTTCTATATGGTCTTTACTTGTGCCACACTTTGATTGATTTTAAGTATTTAAAAAAATATAATTTTCAAATACTTAGGTACAAAATTTTGTTAAAAATGTTAGGTTATTTCTGAGCTCATGGCCTCTTGGGCCGGGGCCCCCTTGGGTCGGGGGCCCGTGGCATTTTTCCAGCCCTGCCACCCTATAGTTACGCCACTGCTGATTGCGTAACTTTCTCAATAAACCTATTACTAATTTTCCGTGAATACACCTCTGTCTACCCCCTCGGGGATTTTTTTTTCTGTCTAATTTCGGGGCGGTGCCCGATCTTACGAATGGCCTAAGCATTAGCCAGCCAGGTTATTATTAAATGTTGTAATAAACAATATCATTCAGGCCGTTCATTGAATGGCGCCGTTTAGTTAACTGCCTAGGCAGGTAATTGAACGGCTGATTAAGCTTAGTTGACTGCAACATATACAAACTAGTCAAACTGAACATCCAACTTACCTGCTCTTGAGTCTGCTCCACTGTTCTTAGGGTCCTGGCTACCAGGGCTTCCAGAACAGGTCCTCGCTCATCATGGAGTAAGTGAACCTCGTCGATGATGATTAACCGGACCAGGTTGGTGAAGGAACGTTCGCCGCCTAGAATAGATAATATTGGAATAGAAATGTGGCTAAGTTGAAAATCTTAATGGGCAAAGATGTCCTGGAAAGCGTAGGAGCCTTTGCAAATGCGTAGAGATGTTGCATCTTTGGCAGTATTGTACCGTCTCTACCATGGTGAATGATCTGATGAGCTCTTCCAATTGGTCCCGCCCTCTCCTTTCCTACATAGGACAACACGAGCAGGGCTTAGATGTCACCCGTATACGGTGCAGAATATTCCTTCAAGAACCAAGCGGTTTGGTGACTCCTTTCTTTGTCGCACCATTAAGACCTCTCTCCTTGCCAGCTCACGTGATTTCTTCTTCCTACAGTCCCGGGTCCTTTAAGCGGGGCGTGAAAAAGCATCGGATGAGGCCGTCAAGCTGAGTGCCACCATTGCTAACATAGTACGTGTATGTAATGGTGACCCTCTTTTCTGAGACTTTGCCTTCAGCTTACCATCAGGCGAGGTAAAGGCAAATTGACGTGTCATACATAAAAAAAGGAGAGTGTGCCCTGGGCTGCAAAGGGCAAGTCATGATGACTCAATTTCACGAACAGTACGTTTTAGCGTTCTTTAGTGTAGTGCAAAGTTTCCACTTATTTTTTACAAAGCAGAATATTGGTAACCAAAATTACATATAACTCCTCTAACCAAGGTAAATTGCTTGTGCTAGGAGTGGGTTCACGTCGATAGTGTAATCGCCAGGATTCGAATCCGGGACCTCTCGATCTTAAGGCTGACTCGTTAACCACTGCACTACAGACGCTTTGTAAATACAAACATATTATGTATAGGAAACACCCAGATTAATGCAAATATACACTCGAGAGCAATGAATCCGGGTCACTCAAAGAATCCAAAAAATCTCGGAAAGTAAGAATGCTAGGTTAATGCAATAAATTGTATTTAATAGACAATTTAATACTCCTTAAATGAAAGTATTAAAACTTCTTAGTTATTGTAAAGTTATATCATAAAAAAATCAAATTTGAAAAGGGAACACTGTCGAAGATGGAACTACGAAATTACAGGATTTGTTTTTGCTTTTGTTTGTAATCTGTCATTTATGTTAGTACATAAACCAGGTTGATAGTGCTCAATATTCATTATTCAAGCTGAAATCATGTCGCTTACACTTGAAGAATGCACCAGAATACTTACATTGGTGGAAACCGGCCGGAGTCAGCGCGATACAGCCAGGACTGTCGGTGTGTCGCTGTCAACAGTACAAAGAGTTCTCCGACGTTACGAAGAAACTGGTTCTAACCTACGCAGACCAGGAACGGGCAGAACTAGGTGTACCACAGCACGAGAAGACCGATACTTGGTGAACACCATGCTTCGAAATCGCTTTCTCACAGGAACTGAACTCACAAATCAGTTTCGACGCCTCGGAGGAAGTAACCCAAGTGCATGGACAGTAAGACGTCGGCTTGCTGAATCTAACTTAAAACCCCTTAGACCTGCAAACGGCCCTAAACTGGAGCGTGGCCATCGTATTTCAAGACTAAGATATGCCCAGAACCACGTAAATTGGAGTATTGAAGATTGGTCGAAAGTTATGTTCTCCGACGAATCAAAATTTATGCTCTACAAGCACGATGGAAGACACAGAGTGTATAGAAGACCAGGGGAAAGATTCAAGCAAGCATGCATCGAAGAAAAAGTAGCCTACGGTGGTGGGTCTGTACTTGTGTGGGCCGGAATTTCCTCTGAAAGTCGCACAGAGCTGGTGATCATAGAAAACGGCTCTTTAACTAGCGTAAGATATGTGGAAGAAATCCTCAACGAACACGTTGGTCCATTTATGGTCAATTTGGGTGAGGATGCTATATTTATGCATGACAATGCCCGACCTCATACAGGTAGGATTGTGAATGACTACCTTCAAGAGATGAACATTACTTGTATGGAGTGGCCAGCGCGCAGCCCGGATATCAACCCAATCGAGCATGCTTGGGACGAGCTAGGGAGATGCGTAAAACAACGAAACCCTCCCCCAATCACGCTTCCTGAGCTCAAAATTGCTCTCACAGAGGAATGGGAGAATATTCCCCAAAATCGTATAAGGAACTTGGTGTACAGCATGCCAAACCGCGTAAACGCAGTAATGGAAGCACGAGGAGGTAATACGAAGTATTGAAATTCAAGAAAATCGTCATAAAGTTCAAAAATTTCATGTTTCCTATTTTTGTTTTAAGGAGAGATCAGCAGTTTTTTTTCTTTATGTAATTTTGTGTAAATAAAATGTACGGTGACTCATATTTTTTTAACTTTCATTTAAGGAGTATTAAATTGTCTATTAAATACAATTTATTGAATTAACCTAGCATTCTTACTTTCCGAGATTTTTTGGATTCTTTGAGTGACCCGGATTCATTGCTCTCGAGTGTACATTCTCATGTGTATAAATATTTTCACTAAGCGGTAATCGAACCCGTGCTTCCTGCGTAGCAGTCGAACATTCTACCGCTATGCCACAGAGGCCGTCAATATATTTTTTATGCTCGCCTTCGTACATAATATATGTATAATTATGTACAAAGGCTAGCTTACCTCAATATGGGATCTTTCCCAGCAAAATCATATTTTATCCTAATTTCAGTTTTGCATTGGTTTGGTCGTACCTCGGAGAGCACGTTAAGCTGTCGGCCCCGGTTGCCATACAAACATGTATGACAGTCGTTATAGGGTAAAATGGATGAAATGGCGCACACAGAAGGGCTGATTACCCGTCCGGTCAACGGTGCCCCCACTGGTAGAGCAGTATCCTACAGTTCCTTACCTTTTCTAGTGATAATATCCCACTTTTCAGGAGTGCAGACGATCAGTTGTGTCGCCTCAATCTGTTCTCTGGTCAGTTGATGGTCTCCTGTCAATTCTGATACCTTCATGTTGTAGGCGGCTAGACGCTTGCTGAAATTGCCCACCTGTGAGAGGCAAAATAACAAAAATTTTAGGCCATTGTAGTTATGATTTCGTTATAGAATTGTCAAATTGTCTAAAAAGATAATTAAAAACAGATTTTTTTTCATACTACACTCTATCTAGAAAAAACATAATTTTGCTTAGCTAACACAAAAGCATGGACAACTTTGCCTAATAATTTCCCTTCCCTTCCATTAAAATCCCCTCATTTAGAAGGTTTTGTGTGATAATTAGTGTGGCTAATTATCACACAAAACCTTCTAAATCTGTAAACCTTTGAGAATGACGTAAAGTGAAACTGGTCAGGTTCAAAAACTAAAAATATATTTGTGGCAAAGTACAAGTGCATTATTCAATATGCGTAATAAGTTCCACTAAGCGCCATCAATCTCCAGCAAAGGATAGATAACTTTATATTTTTTTTTTTTTTTTTATAAATAGGACACGTCAATTTGACTTTCCCTCGCCTGATGGTAAGCTGAAGGTAAAGTCTCAAGAAAGAGGGCCACCATTATATACACGTGCCATGTTAACAATGGTGGCACTCAGCTTGACGGCCTCATCAGATGCTTTTTCACGCCCCGCTTAAAGGACCCGGGACTGTAGGAAGAGGGAAACACGTGAGCTGGCAAGGAATTCCAGGTCTTAATGGTGCGACAAAGGAAAGAGTCACCGAACCGCTTGGTTCTTGAAGGAATGTTCTGCACCGTATAGGGGTGACATCTAAGTCCTGCACGTGTCGTCCTGTATAGGAAGGGGGAGGGTGGGACTAATTGGAATAGCTCTTCAGAACATTCACCATGGTAGAGACGGTAAAAAACTGCCAAGGAAGCAACATCTCTACGCATCTGCAGAGACTCGAGGGTACTCGTGACCTCAGGATTTCCGATAATGCGGACCGCACGTCGCTGCAACCTGTCGAGAGCATCTAATAAGTACTTTGCGGATCCATCCCAGAGATGTGAGCAGTACTCCACGCAGGAACGACTACTAATTAATTTAAACAGTAATGGAGAATTCCTCCTATGGTAGATTGGCCAGGGCACAGATAACATAATACTAAAGTACAGATACCTCATCCCATACAAAAAAATGAGGCCATCATAACTCGGGCAATTTTACGGGCTAAATTTAAATATTAATATTCGCCACTAGATGTCAACAATATAGCCCGAGGTTCAGCTTACGTTTTACAGTAGTAGCTACTAGATGGTGGTGTACTATATTTTCAACGATAAGAAGTGTCATACATAAATGACAATATAAATAAACATAGGTAGGCACATTATGACTACTATTTATTTAAGAAGATTGACTGTGAGTCATGTTAGTAGAGACCGCATCTCCAAACTCGCAATCGGGCTTTTTCAAACAGCGGATCTTCGCAAGAAAAAAAGGGTAATACCCTCGTTTGCCAGATAAGAGGGTTCTTGAGTGTGTTGAGTACGAATTTGATGTCATTTTTGGAATCCATAATGGCCGCCGCGGTGTCTTAGCTAATTTGCAATATGGGTATGGTTTATTAGGTTTTTGAGTATGCTTAGTGTGAATTTAATGTCATTTTTGGGATCCAATATGGCCGCCGCTGTGACTTAGATAAATTGCAATATGGGTATGGTCTAATGAGTTTTCGAGTATACTGAGTTTTTGTCTCCAATATGGCAATAGAAAATTGCAACCTGGGTATGGTTTAATAGGTTTTTGAGTATGCTGAGTGTGAATTTGATGTCATTTTTGGAATCCAATATGGCCACCGCGGTATGGTCTAATGAGTTTTCGAGTATGCTGAGTTCGAATTTGACGTCAGTTTTGGCCTCCAATATGGCCGCCGCGCTGTAGATAGAAAATTGCAATATAGGTATGGTTTAATAGGTTTTTGAGTGTGCTGAGTGTGAATTTGATGTCATTTTTGGGATTCAATATGGCCGCCGCGGTATCCTAGATAAATTGCAATATGGGTATGGTCTAATGAGTTTTCGAGTATGCCGAGTTCGAATTTGACGTCATTTTTGGCCTCCAATAGGGCCGCCGCGTTGTAGGTAGACAATTGCAATATGGGCACAGATAACATAATACTAAAGTACAGATACCCCATTCCATACAAAAAAGCTGAGACCATCATAACTCGTAGAATATACTGCTTCCGGGCTGTTTGGCCGTGGTCGACCACGGCCAAACAGCCCGGAAGCAGTATATTCTACACGCAACGCCGGCCGTGAAAGCCTGAAGACTTATACATCATAACTCGGGCTAATTTGCGCATTATTTTTAAATATTATTCTTCACCACTAGATGTCAACGAAATATCCCGAGGTTCAGTCTACATTTCGCAGTAATAGCTTCTAGATGGTGGTGTACTATATTTTGTCAAGAAGTATAAATAATTAATCTAATATTCTCGTGTCACAATATTCGTTCCCATACTCCTCCGAAACGGCTCGACCGAAGTCTGAGAATCGGCTACTATTTATTTTTCATACTCCAGTCCGCGATAACGGACATCAACGCGGGCGGAGCCGCGGGTAACAGCTAGTAATAATATAAATTACCAAAGAGGTAAATTAATATAGATCGCATCTTCAAACTTGCAATCGGGCTACTACTTCACACTTCTTGTATGCTGAGTATGAATTAGATGTTTATCAAAGTCCAATTTATACAAAATTGCAATACGGGTATGATCTAACTTGTTTTTGAGTAGGTGTGCTGAGTACGAATTTGGTGTCATTTTTGGTGGTTATGTTGAACTCGAACCGATTAAAAACACACACCTCATGCCAGAGTAGGTATATCCAGTCGAGTTCAACATAACTGTTATCATCGGCATAGCATCGGCGGCTGACACGGTGGCACGGCGCAGTGGTGTCGGACTCGAACTCGAACCGACTAAGCCGTCGCGGATGCACCGCATATATGTCGAGTACGACATAAGCACTCCCGCCTTACATAAGTACTTATGAACGACGTGGGCCGTCGGCATACCTAGAATGGGACAAGAATATGTAAATATCGTAGTAGGTATCTATGCACCTATAAACACGAATAAATATGACTAGGTTCCTACTCTCGCTATTTTGTTCCAGCACGACGAACGACTCAAAACAAATGACTCAGGCCCCATGGCTTTTACTTGTGCTGCCGCCATTTCATCTGGGCCAGTTAAATCTCAAGAAGAAAACTTGCGCCAGAGTCGCATCCTTTAATCAGTGGGTGGTACGAATAGCTCAAAATTCCTCAGCCCCTTGACTTTTACATGAGCGACTGCCGTTTGACCTACTATCCTCAAGAAGCAAAATTGCACCAGACTCGCATCCTTTAATCAGTGGGTGGTACGATTAGCTCAAAATTCCTCAGCCCCTTGACTTTTACATGAGCGACTGCCGTTTGACCTACTATCCTCAAGAAGCAAAATGTGCCAGACCCGCATCCGTTAATCAGTGGGTGGTACGAATAGCTCAAAATGACTCAGCTCCTTGACTTTTACATGAGCGACTGCCGTTTGACCTACTATCCTCAAGAAGCAAAATGTGCCAGACTCGCATCCGTTAATCAGTGGGTGGTACGAATAGCTCAAAATTCCTCAGCCCCTTGACTTTTACATGAGCGACTGCCGTTTGACCTACTATCCTCAAGAAGCAAAATTGCACCAGACTCGTATCCGTTAATCAGTGGGTGGTACGAATAGCTCAAAATGACTCAGCCCCTTGACTTTTACATGCGCGACTGCCGTTTGACCTACTATCCTCAAGAAGCAAAATTGCACCAGACTCGCATCCGTTAATCAGTGGGTGGTACGAATAGCTCAAAATGACTCAGCTCCTTGACTTTTACATGAGCGACTGCCGTTTGACCTACTACCCTCAAGAAGCAAAATGTGCCAGACTCGCATCCGTTAATCAGTGGGTGGTACGAATAGCTCAAAATTCCTCAGCCCCTTGACTTTTACATGAGCGACTGCCGTTTGACCTACTATCCTCAAGAAGCAAAATTGCACCAGACTCGTATCCGTTAATCAGTGGGTGGTACGAATAGCTCAAAATGACTCAGTCCCTTGACTTTTACATGAGCCACTGCCGTTTGACCTACTATCCTCAAGAAGCAAAATTGCACCAGACTCGCATCCTTTAATCAGTGGGTGGTACGAATAGCTCAAAATTCCTCAGCCCCTTGACTTTTACATGAGCGACTGCCGTTTGACCTACTATCCTCAAGAAGCAAAATTGCACCAGACTCGTATCCGTTAATCAGTGGGTGGTACGAATAGCTCAAAATGACTCAGCCCCTTGATTTTTACATGCGCGACTGCCGTTTGACCTACTATCCTCAAGAAGCAAAATTGCACCAGACTCGCATCCTTTAATCAGTGGGTGGTACGAATAGCTCAAAATGACTCAGCTCCTTGACTTTTACATGAGCGACTGCCGTTTGACCTACTATCCTCAAGAAGCAAAATTGCACCAGACTCGTATCCGTTAATCAGTGGGTGGTACGAATAGCTCAAAATGACTCAGCCCCTTGACTTTTACATGCGCGACTGCCGTTTGACCTACTAACCTCAAGAAGCAAAATTGCACCAGACTCGTATCCGTTAATCAGTAGGTGGTACGAATAGCTCAAAATGACTCAGCTCCTTGATTTTTACATGAGCAACTGCCGTTTGACCTACTATCCTCAAGAAGCAAAATGTGCCAGACTCGCATCCGTTAATCAGTGGGTGGTACGAATAGCTCAAAATTCCTCAGCCCCTTGACTTTTACATGAGCGACTGCCGTGTGACCTACTATCCTCAAGAAGCAAAATTGCACCAGACTCGTATCCGTTAATCAGTGGGTGGTACGAATAGCTCAAAATGACTCAGTCCCTTGACTTTTACATGAGCCACTGCCGTTTGACCTACTATCCTCAAGAAGCAAAATTGCACCAGACTCGCATCCTTTAATCAGTGGGTGGTACGAATAGCTCAAAATTCCTCAGCCCCTTGACTTTTACATGAGCGACTGCCGTTTGACCTACTATCCTCAAGAAGCAAAATTGCACCAGACTCGTATCCGTTAATCAGTGGGTGGTACGAATAGCTCAAAATGACTCAGCTCCTTGACTTTAACATGAGCGACTGCCGTCTGACCTACTATCCTCAAGAAGCAAAATTGCACGAGAGCCGCATCCGTTAATCAGTGGGTGGTACAAATAGCTCAAAATGACTCAGCACCTTGACTTTTACATTAGCGACTGCCGTTTGACCTACTATCCTCAAGAAGAAAGCTTGCGCTAGAGTCCCATCCGTTTATCAGTGGGAGTGTACGAATAACTCAAAATGACTCGGCCTCCTTAAATTTTACCTGACCGACTACCGTCTGACCTACGGGTCCTACCCCTACTGTTAGGACAGTAGAAGAGTTAATGGAGCTAATGGAATCTTTCAACAAAAATTCTTTAATTGAGGAATGGTCACCAAGTCACCAATCCTATGAGAGATTTGACATCGGTCTTCGAAGGGCTCCAACTTTCTTTAAAGATTGCCATATCGCATTTGCGATATTCGTGTAAAAATTTAAAATGCACTGGCCGGCAGCCACAGAGACTATTGTTGCGCTGGCGACACAGAGCGAGATAGTATGAATCGATCAAGCGAGCGAGAAAGTCGTCTCATAGGAGCTCGTTATAGGTAGGTATATCATCCGCTCGCTTGGCTCGTCGCCGTGTGTCGTTGTATGTGCGGTAGGTACTACTACTACTGACTACCTTGATGTAGATACATTTTCTTTATGTACTTAGGTATAAATGTTACCCTATTCCTGTTGAGTAATTGATCTGATATTAAATTTGATAGGTAGGTAGGTAAGTAGGAAGGCGTGTGTCTTTTCAGACGAAAATATACCTGCCTGAGATGTCATACTTTCAATTAATAAAGTCGTTTAACTAAAAGGTATTACGTAGATACCTACCTACCTTCTTGTTATTTTCACGGTCACCCATCCTTAAACCGACCTGGCTAATATCGCTTAAAACTTCAAATGTTAAGAACGGTCACCCAGGGTTGTGCAAAAGTAGAAAGAATACTAATTTGGATACGGATTCTCAGTCGGGCGTCGGCCACCGGGGGCCTAAGCTCCAAAACCCGGTACTTACCGATTGAAAAAGTAATTTTAAGAGTTCTAACTCCAGTGGAAACTGGAAAAATGCCTGTGGCAAAATTATATAAATTCATTATTTACACTACACCAACTCAGAAAGTACCCCAGTAGATAGCTACCTATCTACTGGGGTACTTTAAAAAATGAGGCAGAAAGTAGGTACCTACCGTTATTATTTCAGTAGAAATATGCGAGAAATATTCCAAATATCAATTTTTTTTTCAAATCCGTACTCAGCATGTTTAAAAGCCCTTGTTATTTCTAATAGGTAAGAAGCAGGTACTATCTACCTATCTAGTATTACCTACCTAACCTAGTATTACCTACACAAGGCGCGCGCCACAGGAGCGTTATTTTTCTTAATTTGTTTAAATTGCTTTAAATATTTCAAATTGACTGCTCCCCGCTTAATGGTAAACTGGGGTGCAATCCATAAAATAGTGACCGCCATTACAAAATGCTGTCCCTAGTTTGACAGTTTTGACACCCTCAGAAGGTATTATGCAAGCGCCTTCTAATTTTCCCATAATTTAAAAACCTTATTGATAAGTTAGAGCGAAAAAAAAATGACAAAATACATTTTGGCGCCAAAAATCCAACGTTTTGCTTTTGTTCACCCAAGTACTAATATGTGAACTAACATGAACAAATATGTACCCTAGAACACTGGGGAGAGTTATTATATTTTTTTAATTTTAAACAAATAATATTATTATGACTTATCCTTTTCGCGTGGGGGGTTAAAAATAAATTTTCTTCATTATCTTCATTGACAAAGTGACAACCCTAACACTCAAGTTGGCGGCGTTGTATGTTCGGAACAAAGGGCGATACCTACGAAATTTCGTAGATTATAAAAACAGCGGTTTTCTTCAACAATAAAGGTGGTAAGTTAAAAAATACAGAACAGAAGTAACTTTTTAATTGTTAGTTTTAATCATACTCCTAAAATAATTAAAAAAGAAACTAATCAATTGTTAATTGCAGTAAATCTCGTTCGATATGTTTTTTGTTTGAGTAACAGCCGTGAAAATATAGAGAACTGAATAACACGCCATCTATTGTGTGTAACTTAGTGCACAGTATCGGCAGTATCATTATAGTACCGATAAAGACGGGAAGGGCACTGCATAATTATAACAAATTGTCGAAATTAGGTTTAAAAGTTCATTATTATATGTTTATGAGGAACAAATATTAAAGTTTTATGAGAAAATAATATTTATAGGATTCAATTCTTGTTCATTTAGAATTTTATGTTAAATTGATACACATAACGCCATCTAGAATATTTTATTAGTCACTAATAAAATTTGTTCGTAGTGGGGACCCAGTGGCCAGGGTAACAACTTTACTTCATTAAAACAATGTCTTGTAGAGTTAATGTCCATTTCTTCTTATACATTTTGGCCATGGGCCCCAACTATGTTCAATCAATATTGATGGAACATATATCTAGAAAATTGTATTTTGGTGCTGGCAACATATTGTAAAAAAGTGTCATCTTTTTATGTCAACTTCTTCTTCCGTTTTCAACCTCGTTGTAACAAATTGTGCTCTCAGCATTATAATTAATAAAAAATAAATCTGTGCAATAATACACTTGCCTATCATTTGAAACTCAACGGTTGTTTTTTTTTTACTTTAGAGCTTGTATGTACACAAATATAATAGTTTTTGTTGTAGTCAAAAATACCTATTAGTTTTGATATTATAGGCATTTAAACTAGCCGAGAGCGCGAGCGGTCGGAGCGAGTGTTGTAAGATGACGTCACACCGTCATACGCATCGAGTACGAGTCCGTCTCGCACGTTTACTTCTATAAATCGGAAACTAATTGACCTATCGAAGTAATTCTTTCACTTGTATTTTTTATTTTTAACAGAGAATATGGAGAGCTAATATTCAAAATTAGTTAACATTCTCATTATCACGCAAAACAAGCGTCGGTAGCTTAGTGGCGAGAGGTCTCGGGTTCGAATCCTGGCCATTACACTACTGACGAACCCACTCCTAGGACAAGCAATTTAGCTTGGTTAGAGGGAACATTAGTAATTTCGATAATTTCGGTTGTAATATTCATTAAAAAAAAATAACATTTTAAAACTGCCTTTCAACCAAAACCCGCTATAACTTTGCCCATAGCTTATAATATTGCCCAATATTTTTTTATAAGATGGTTACCGTGGCCTATGCACATGTGCAACACCAGAGGAGTCACACTCGTAAAGACCGAGAGTTTCTGTGCCGTTAGTGTAGAAGACAAAGCAGGAATAGCCTTTGGTTTTCCCACTGACAGCACAAAAATTGTACAGTGAGCTCTGGCGACCTTACTCAGCCCTGGGAACAAGACAAGAGGTTATTATGGCCGCGAGATTCTATAGGGTGGAGGTACTCACCATTTCCTGTACAAGCGACCTCATAGGCGCCACATATATCATCTTGAAGTCGTTGACATTGACGGTGCCGTCGTCGTTGACGTGTTTGCCCACCTCCCTCAGGATACACAGCAGAGCCACGTTGGTCTTGCCCGCACCGGTCGGAGCACACACTAGGAGGTTCTCATCCGTTTCTAGGGCTGCTTTTGATATACGACTCTGGAGATATAGGAAATAATAAATTTCAAATGTCTGATTAAAAATAAACTTTTCCCAAAATTATTTTATAAAATGTGAGGATATTTTAGATGATGAACAAGCTTTAGTTGGATGACAGGCAAAGAGACTACAAGTGACTAAATACACAATTTTTAAAATATGTCAAACGGTTTTTTTTATACAATTTTTTTTAAATGTTCACGAATTCTTGGCCCACCCTTTTTAAAGAAATTATAACAATAATAATAAGAAAAAAAGAAACACATAATAGCTACCTAGATATAATTAGGTCTTTCTACCACCAAGTCAAGCATGTAGAATATACTGCTTTCGGGCTGTTTGGCCGTGGTCCACATGAAACTTGCGTTCCAGACGTTTCGTCGATCACTGCGGTCGATATCTTCAGTGGCGCAGGTCCGGGCGGCGACGAGTGCGTAGACCTCTCTGCGACTGATGTCAGGCGGCCACGGCCAAACAGCCCGGAAGCAGTATGTTCTACATGCAACGCCGGCCGTGAAAGCCTAAAAACTTATAACGCAGTCAAGCTGTTATAAAACAACTATACCTGTATCCTATTCAATGTCTTGAACCCTTCGAAGGCCGGCTGCACATACTTTGGTAGTTTCTCTACTGGCATGAGGGTTTCACCTTCATCAAATGCTTTGGGTTTGAGCGCTGGGACATGGACCTCTTCGTATCCTGAGGATGGAGAGCATATGGTTAGACTAGATTCTATTTCTTCTTCATCCGCTATTTGCACCACGCCACAGAGGCTAGAGGCAAAGAATACAGAGTGTAGACACACACGCTCACCTTTCCTCTGCTTCCTAAAGGACCCCGGAGGCAGCTGGCATCGTTTATTGGCCATGAAGTGTGCCCCGGCCGCGAACATGAGCTCTTCTAGCTGTAGTACCTTGCGAGAGCCCGATACTTGTGTCTGGGCAGCCCCGGCGCCTTCCGTCTTGTGGCGCTTCCGGGGGGCTTCGGATTGTTGGGCCGCCTGGGGGATATAAAGAATGTTAGTAATCTTCTACATCCTAGTCGCATCCGAAGCTTTTAAACTTACAGTCTGGGGGGTCCACTTTAGCAGTCTAACTGCGGATATGGCTAAACTTCGACATTTTCCGGGAAGCGACTGCCATCTGACCTCCACAACCCAAAGGTGATATCGAAGCATTGCAGTTAGACAAGCTGTTGGATTTTTCAGGGCTCCAACTACTCGTGACGACTGCCATAGATGTTTGTATGGCAACAGGGACCGACAGCTTAACGTGCTCTCCGAGGCACGTCCAGAACAATGCAAATACTCATGCATACAAATATTTGCACTGAGCGGGGATCGAACCTACGCCTCCTGCGCAGTGGCCGCTTTCACTACCGCTACGCCACGGAGGCTGAGAGAAAGTTATTAATATCTTGGACTTAAAATGTGCTCAATATGTGTTCTAGAAATGCAGTTTACGTTTCTCGGGTGTCTTTTGAAGATAGTACGGGGTGCTATGGCAGTGGCCGAGCTCAAATTCACCAAGCATAGATTGTAGAATATACTGCTTCCGGGCTGTTTGGCCGTGGTCAACTTGCGAGACCTCTCCGAACTCGTCGTCGCCCGGACCTGCGCCACTGAAGATGTCGACCGCAGTGATCGACGAAACGTCTGGAACGCAAGTTTCACACGGACCACGGCCAGACAGCCCGGAAGCAGTATATTCTACATGAAACGCCGGCCGTGAAAGCCTGAAGACTTACAAGCATAGATTGTTACAAAACAATCCGCGCGCGCCAAGATCTCGTTCGTCTCGCAACTAAGGTCCAAGACATGTTTCTCGAAGCATTCTGTGGTACTAACCTCATCATCTCCCTTTCCAGTCTCCAGCTGAGCCAGGATCTTCTGCAGATGTGGCTGTTTGGACATCTCCTCCCTGATGGCGGCACGCTCACTCTCTGACTGCGAGGACGCCAGCTTCGTGCAGTACAACACTGTCAAAACAATCAGGTTAAGTTATTTAGAATTCTGATTTATAATTTCGGTTTATGTTCACATGTGGTATAACTATCGATATCGCCAGTAGGTAGTAGAGATCAGATGACGGTCACCTCAAGGAAAATATTGAAGGTCGACCTAAGTTGGGAAAAAAAAGAAGTCATATCTTAGTATTGTTACTAGGATATGATTGCTGGGAGACTGTCGTTGGGATGTTGTTTATGTATTGTACCAGCGCGAGAACTTCACTTTCGCGATGCAGGATTTGTACTGTCGTAGTAGTTCGGCTTCGATGTCGCTAGATGGCGCTGGGTACATGTGGTATCGTCGCAAGCTTAACAAACTTAAAGCAGTCATATCCTAGCAACAACACTAGTCAGTTCTCTAGGTCTCTGTCATCTGTAGCGTCGGCTAGAGCCAACGGGACCTCCTCGCTAGACTTGGCCTGATAGACCATAGCGTCTGGGAACCGCCATTGGAGCCAGTACACTAATATAAAAGTGCCAAAAACTCACCCGTCTAATAGAAAAATGCCAATACTCACCTGTATACCGGTGCTTGTTCAACAGCTTAACAAACTCGAAGCAATCGTAGCCGAGTAATAACACTAGTCTGTTCTCTAGGTCTCTATCATCTGCAGCGTCGGCTAGAGCCAACAGGACCTCGCTAGACTTGGCCTGAGAGACCATAGCGTCTGGGAAGTGCCGGGAGAGACGCCGTTGCAGCCAGTAGGCGTCTATGTCCATGGGGTGGAGGTTGGTCGCGTGACGTTTTTGGGACTGTTCTTCCGTTAGCTGGGGGGGGAAAGAATTTTTTTTTAAATATGAATGAAATGGTCTTCTTCATCCTAGCATTAATCGCAGTCGCATCTGAAGCCTGGAGTCTGGAGACGGCTTTTCCAGTCTAACTGCAGATTTGGCTAATTTTGGACGTTTTTCGTTAAGCGACTGCCATCTGAACTCCACAACTTACTGACGATATCAAAGTATTGCAGTTAGACCAGTTGTTGGAGTTTTTAGCTCAGACTACCCGTAACTACTACCACAAATATTCGTGTGAAAACCGGGACAGACGACTTAAATTGCTTTCCGAGGCACAATGCAAATATGTACCCATTTTCATGCATACAAATATTTGCACAGAGCGGGAATCGAACAAGCGTCCAATGCGTATTTTTTTTTACATCGGGAAATCCCCACGGACACCACCCTCCCCCTCTGGAGACGGAGGGGGAGATTATGTCGGACTCGAACCGACTAAACCGCACGCCGTCTGTGGGTCGATGTGCAAGGCCGAAGGTGAGGTTGTCTCGCAACATATCCCTCACACCCCGGCTGACCCAGGGCCATTCCTCTCGGTCTGGCCCTCCTCGGAAGGGGGGACCACGTGGTCCCCGACTCGCCCCCGGTATGGGGGGGGGGGCACGCATCGTCCTACGATGCGCGCCGCCGACGTGGCCTGCTTCTGCTAGGGTAACGGGCGGCTCCACCTGTCACCCTCAGGCCCGCGCTCATGTGGGGTGGAGGTCGGTCTGCGCCTTCCGACGCCCGAGCCGCCTTCGAACGCGGGCAGCGATGTCTGCGAATCTCTCTCGCTCGCTGCGCCGCGCCCGCTCTGCTGTCTCCTTCACGAGCATGACCTGCTCGCAGAAGGAGGCGCTGGCCGCCCACGCCATCGCCGCGAGCAGGGTGGAGAGCGTGAGCACTCTCCCCCCCAGGGCCGCCACAAGCTCCCGCCTCGGCGTTTCGAACGCCGGACACTCGGTGAGCGTGTGCAGCCCCGAGTCGCAGTGATAGCACTCGGGCATTGGCTCTATGCCCATCAGATGCAGAGTTTTCAGATAGTAAACATTCCATAACGTTAAGGACTTCACATCAATCGTTGTACAGTATATGTGTATATATCGGGCGGTGTACTAGGTACATAAATCGTTTTCTTCATAACTAGCACATACTTATAGACATTTTAATTAATAAATAACTATAATTTCACCAGTAAAAACGAATCGCGACATTTTTTATTACATGCGGACTGGCGGCAGTAGTAAAAAAAAACATTGGCCACAGACTAAACAGAATGAGGTTTCTTTTTTTCTGTGTCAAAGTTTTAAACCAACACACAGAAGCCAGTCAACAAGAATTGAATTGAAAGTTTTAAACCGAGCGAAAACAAAAGTTATATTTAAGTAAAAGTTTTGTTTATTATACATGGACAAATTGAAATTATCTATTTAAATACGAAGTTGCATGAAATGAACAAGCAATAAGTAGGTATATTAATTTATTTGTTCTATTGAACACGATCTTTTTGTATCTATTTTTTAAAGAACAATGCAACTCAAACAATAAAATTTAAAAAAAATTACCTCACTCGTGATTTATGTGCCTAATTTCGGTGAGATTAGAGCAACATTATGAGCAAGTAAAATGAAAAAACTATAATATCAGAGTTCCTCCCTTGTACGCATCGCCACTCTTTAAAAACTTATTTTATGAATCTTTTCTTCTCTTCTCTTACACTAACAGCGAGATGGTGGAAATAATCGTAACTCACATTAGTATGTATGGCATTCTTCTTCCCTTCGCCGTCGCTGTCCTCGTCAGCACTGCTGTCTTTCTCTTTCTCATTCTCTGATCCTTCCTCTCCATCTTCTTTATCTTCTTCCCGTACCTGTGAAAAGGATAAGATAAGAATATTAGTGTAATTTTTTTATGGTTTCTCGGGACTACATTGCCCAGTGCCCTATACTTTGTTCAGGTAATCTGACCCTACGGATATTCCATCGAGCATCTTCGCATCATAACACCAATACTATTAATTATATAAATGACTAATATCAGGCTTTGCTTGGCTTTGCGCTTGTCGCTCCGTCGCATTGTCATTTATCTTATATCTTTAAACGAGAAATTCTTGTACATATATATGGAATCTAGGAAACGGCTCCAATGATTTTCATGAAATTTTGCATACAGGGGGTTTCGGGGGCGATAAATCGATCTAGCTTGAATTCATTTTTAGAAAATGTCATTTTGTAATAAATAAAGAATGTCTCTCCCTGACATCTATTGGCGATGTGAGTAACTAACTGCTTTATTGACACAACATTAAAGCTTCCACTAGATGGCGTTGTTACAAAAAAAAACCGAGTGAAACTCGGTCATCTAGGTACTATACCATAATATGGTATGCGTTCCGACGCGGAGGATCTATTCTATAGGGTAACCACTATCTTGTTGGATCACATCAGCCAGCAGTTCACAGCAGTAGTCTAAAGTTAAATGGCAGTGGTTACAGTGTCCGTGGCACCGCAGTGATTTTGCCATGAAAAAAATAATAACAGAATCAGACCCCAGATCGTTCACCTGAATCTCGTGGGGGTGAACACACGGTATTAAATTTACTGGCGTGGCTAATGTGGCTCTGGTACAATTGACATTGGCGACTCGCCATTCTTAAATTTTATTTTACATTTTACTTGACAATTGCAAAATAGGGAATATGCATGTGATTCAAATACCGCCCATTCTTTTTACATGTGGTCTTTTCTTTTAGAATTACGTACATATTAATAGTGTTTAATTTATTTACAATTTGATTAAGAAAATAATTGCCGATAAGTGCGTAAGTTGAGAGGGAAATTCAAACGAGTTAAAAAGTAACGCTATTGGTACACAGTTCTGACCAATGGCGTTCCGACTCGGAATGTACTTTGACGTCACATCCCATAATAAAAAAATATCAGTTTATGTCGTTTGGTGTCTACTTGTTGTGAATATTTGTCCAGTTGCATAATTAAATTAAAGTAAAACACAAAATATGAATATTACACAATCCAAAACACGTTTGCAACTATTCACGACATCATGTAGTTGTTAGCTGTTATGTGCATTGACGTCACGACAAGCGCGCCAACATGGCGGTTGTTTGAAAAGCTGATATCAGCCTACTATTTTAAAACTTTTTTTAAAAAACCAAATGTTGTCTGTTTGGCACTGTTTCTTATTTTAATATATATATTATGATGTAAATAATCATTTAAAAATATAAAAACAAAACATGCATATGGGAATATGCATGTTTTGTTTTGCGGCGATTGCTGCAGAGCCATTTTGAAGAAGTTGAAGTTGACACTTGCTGCGTCTATAAAGATTGTGTATTATCTAAGGCGCGGTTTATACAGAAGAGACGTGGCGGGGACGTATTCCGGGGGCGGACAATTTAAGTAACACAATGTAAACCTTATATAGTTTTCTTTTACGTGCGGGAAATCCCCACGGATACCCCCCTCCGGAGTCGGAGGGGGAGGTTATGTCGGACTCGAACCGACTAAACCGCACGCCGTCTGTGGGTCGTAGTGCGAGGCCGAAGGTGAGGTTGTCATGCGACATATCACTTGCACCCCGGCTGACCCAGGGCCATCCCTCTCGGTCTGGCCCTCCTCAGGAGGGGGGACCAGGCGGTCGCCGAACCTTATATAGTGTACAATAACGTCGTTACTGTCTAAGATGAGAATTGCGTCGTCATTTAGTGGCGGGACGTCGCCACGAGACGCGGGCGAAATTCTCCTCTAAGACAAAAACTACGTTATTGTACATTACATAAGGTTTATATTGTGTCACTTAAACCGTCAGACGTCCCCGCCACGTCTCTTCTGTATAAACCGCGCCTTAGAAAGTTTGAGTTTGAAGACACTTTAAACTACATAGTGATGGCATTTTATTTTGTTTTATTTTTTTTGGGTTAGGAGTGAATATTTGTGAGTAAAATAAAACCATTCAAATATGTCACCTCTCCATACGCGTCCTCGTCATCTTCCTCCGAAGACTCTTCAAACTGCACATTAATACCATATGTTTCATCTATCTCCGTGTTACCTTCTGCAGCGCTGCCGATATTGAAATCAGTTATCTTTTTACCTGTGAAATAAAAAGGGGCTTTAGATATGCTCATGACCTAGAGCGTATTTAGGAGAATCAAAGAATCAAATAATCAAAGAACCAATTTCGTTTATTCAGTTTAGGCACATAAAGAGCACATATGAACGTCAAAATTTTACAATCATGTCAAGAAATTACTAATAAAATATTAAATTAAGTAAATAAATCATTTGAAAATGATTCTTTCGCTTGTTCGGTAAGTTGGTTCTACTGAGAAGAGACCAGCAAGAAACTCAGTGAACAATATTATAGTTTCTTTTTTAAAACAATTTGTTTTTTTTTTTCATAGGTCTATATAGATGTTTTTTTTTTATTTTTTTATATAGGACACGTCAATTTGACTTCACCTCGCCTGATGGTAAGCTGAAGGCAAAGTCTCAGAAAAGAGGGTCACCATTACAAACACGTACCATGTTAACAATGGTGGCACTCAGCTTGACGGCCTCATCAGATGCTTTTTCACGCCCCGCTTAAAGGACCCGGGACTGTAGGAAGAAGGAAACACGTGAGCTGGCAAGGAGTTCCAGGTCTTAATGGTGCGACAAAGAAAGGAGTCACCAAACCACTTGGTTCTTGAGGGAATATTCTGCACCGTATACGGGTGACATCTAAGCCCTGCTCGTGTTGTCCTATGTCGGAAAGGAGAGGGCGGGACCAGTTGGAAGAGCTCATCAGAACATTCACCATGGTAGAGACGGTAAAATACTGCCAAGGATGCAACATCTCTACGCATCTGCAAAGGCTCAAGGGTGCTTGTGACCTCGAGATTCCCAATAATGCGGACCGCACGTCGCTGCAACCCGTCGAGAGCATCTAATAAGTACTTTGCGGAGCCATCCCAGAGATGCGAGCAGTATTCCACGCAGGACCGAATTTGGGTCTTGTATAGAAGACACCGCTGCTCCGGCGTGAAAAACCGTCTCACTCTGTTCAAGACTCCGAGTTTACGCGAGGCTGTTTTGATGATACTCTCGATGTAGTTTTTGTTATTAAGTTTGCAGCGAACATCCATACCGAGGATAGTCAGGTTGTCCTGCAGTGGAGTGCTCTGAAGAGTGGGAAGGGGAAGGAAAGATGATACCTTTGCTGTGAACGCACATGCCTGTGTCTTCTTGGCATTGAACTCGACCAGGTTCTCAGAGCCCCATTGGGAAATGTTGTTCAGGATCCGGTCAAGCTCAGTGACAAGAAGCTGCCTTTTATCTGCGATATCAGACTGCTTATCCGCAGGATGTCCATGATAACTCCCGTGCAAAGTGCTATCATCTGCATAGCAATGAATGCTGCCGGTAGACAGCATGTCATTGATATGCAGAAGAAAGAGAGTAGGGGACAGGACGGGCCCCTGCGGCACACCAGCATTTACCTGCAAGAACTCCGAGGCGCGTCCATCACAAAGGACGCGAATACGGCGATCCTGCAAGAAGCTAGCAACCCAGTTGCATAGTCTAGGGGGCAGACCGAAGGCTGGTAGCTTGGAAAGAAGCGATTTGTGCCAGACTCTATCGAAAGCTTTGGCGATGTCAAGACCAATTGCCAGTGACTCGCCGTGCTTGTCCATAGCCTCACCCCAAAGATGGGTAACATACGCCAGAAGATCACCCGTTGACCGTTTCGGCCTGAAGCCATATTGCCGGTCATTAATTAGGGAGTGATCTTCAAGGTGACGCATGAGCTGTTTGTTAATTATGTGCTCGAACACCTTGCACAGCACTGAGGTGATGGCTATGGGTCGATAGTTAGTCGGGTCTGAGCGATCCCCTTTCTTGGGGATCGGCTGTACATTCGCCTCCTTCCAAGCCGAAGGCACTGTACCCGAGCTGTAGGACAGCTGGTACAGCCGCGCAAGCATTGGAGACAACTCCGCTGCACATTTTTGTAGAACCACTGCCGGAATACCGTCCGGACCACTGGCTTTCCGTACATCGAGTGACTGCAGCACTGCACGGACATCGCGTTGCCTGATACGAATATCAGGCATTGCATGGTCACTGATCGGTAGTGTCGGTGGCTGCATGCCACAATCATCGATTCGGGAGTTGGCCGCAAAGAGATTAGCCAGCAAATTTGCTTTCTCTTGCGACTCATGGGCCAGGGATCCATCGGGGTTGCGCAGCGGCGGCAGCGAAGGCTGGCAGAAGTTGGCTTGCACGGCTTTGGCCAGTCGCCAGTAGCCACGGCTGCCCGTGGGATGCGCTACTAGTTCCTGACCAAGCCGCGCTATGCGCTGGGCATCCGCTCTGATATAAGCCCTCTTGCAGACCTTTGTGGCTCTATTGTACGCCGCCTTGAAGTGGCCCACGTTAGGATCGCACATAGCGCGCGCCCTCACCCAAGCGCGGTACGCGGACTGTTTATGATTAACAGCCTCCGCGCACTCGCGCCCGAACCAGGGGCGGGCTCTGCGGGCACCGGCGACATCAGTGTAGGGGATATAATATTCCATGCCCAGACTATACTAAGTGACTATGGAAAACCGTAAACATAGTGGATTACTGGCCGATTGTATAGTTGATTCGAAGCAAAAGATTTTGGGCACAGTTATGATAGCATGGAAGATTTATTTGAAAAAATAAATTACAGTACCCAAAGCTTTTGGCTCCGAAACAAATATGATATATTATAAAATCACCCGGTATATGCGGTTCACACTTCTGTAACCCTACTGAGATACTGCTATTTCTACTATTGCTTGGGACTTTTATATTGGACCTAAAATATGCTCTCACACCTATTTTAGGTGTCTTTTGTGAAAAGCATGGGGTTTAGGTTCAAGATTGTGTCCTGAGGTATACTATGTTTTATTCCTAGAATAGGTTCCCATGGGTCACATGGAAGAAATCACAACTTCACGCAGACAGAGCCGTGGGCCATAGCTAGCACAATAATAAAAAACATAAGGTACATACCTAAATTAACTAAGAGAGCGAACCTCTCGTCGGCCACGGGTCCCAGTAAACTTTCAATTTCCTTCTTCTTCTCTGGGTCTTTCAGTTTGTCATTCTTCAATACCACTAATACCTGTTAAATAACATAGCTACAGAATAACATCCACTTTAAAGAAATTAAAAGGTAGGATTTCACATGTTTACATTTGTTGCCAGTTTGATTCCTGCTCAGGGCAAATATTTGTACGCACGAATATGTACATTTGCATTGCTATTTATAATTATGTATATCCAAAAAAACTGCTAATACTATGTGTATTTGTTTTTTAGAATTTAGAACTGGGGCACTGCACTTTGGGGCAGTAACTTTAGCTCTGGCTTTCTTTTTTGTATTATTTTTCCAAAATGAAAGTAGAAGTCACACCTTGTAACATCAGCTATCTACAGTTAAAAAACTGTCTAAATCGGTGCAGTCACTTCGGAGATTATGAAACAGACACAGATTGTTTTTTTAAATTGCATTGTTTTGCATTGCATTACATTATTATTGTAGTAGTGTGACCTCACCTAGACCAATTCAATATTTTTCTTTATCTAAATTGATGTCACCATGAATAAAAACCTGATATTTTAATATTACAAACAGACACTCCCATTTTATTTATCTATATACATTAGTTAGGACAATATTTACCTCATCGCAAGCTCCACACAAGATATCTCTAGGTTGGTCCCCAAGCGCACTCTGCATGAACGTCAGCAACATCTCATAAGCATGCCGTGTATGTTGAGCCCTCGGCCTGTACATAACCCCCGGGGTGTCATCCGCCCATGCAACTCTAGCTGTCTTTGATTTTGATAACTCATAAGAAGCTTCATCACGTTTCTGTCGCCTGTAAATTGTAGATTATAGTTTTAGACACAACTGCACAATGTGTAGTAAAGTAGTCATTATTAGTCATCAATTAACTCTTTGTACAATCAAAACTCAAAGTAGCTTCAGTTAATCAAGCTACTGTAGTCTATTGCTGGACATAGGCCTCAATAAATCAGCTTAAATTCACTTTAACCTATTCATAAAATAATGAACAAAACTAATATGTTCCTCTGGGGTTCATAAAACCATTTATTGCTACATTTATATCCATAAAAAAGTATTTGTAAATATTTTAGTGTAACTTTAGTCAATGACTATACATAGTGAACCAGCTGCTTGTCTTGGCATCTACTTTATATTGCAATTATTGGAGATTAATGAAGAATTCTCACAAACTTACTTGACTTTTCGCTCCTCAGTCTTGTCAGGCTTGGTTCTCTGAGCTCTGTCACCCATTCGGGTTCCTGTGAGCTTTCCTGACAAGGACAGCACCTCCCCTGTCGCCTCATCGCGACCACGACGTTCAATTAGCCTTACATCGGCTTGTAACACAAGATTTGAGTTCTACAAAATTCAGAAAAACAAATACATTATAATAGGTTAACTTTCTGAATGGTAAAAAATTGTTTCTAACACAGTATCATAGGTCTACTATTTGATGAATTAACCCTTCACATTGGATATTGTTAAATATTGTTTCGTTTTAAATACTAAATTACACAATAGCAAGCAATAATACAAATATAACATTTTTTTTGACAATATTTTACTTACAGCTTTGTATTCATATTGCAACTGTCTGGCTGCCGCATCAGCCATTGCGATTGAATAATTTTACACTTATTTTACTAACATAAAATCACTCCTCAATAGGATATTTAGCAAATACTAAACAAATTACGACACAAAACAATGTTAGAGAGGTTATGCCGCCGTAGCCATGTTTGACATAGATAATCAAAATGCAAAACAAAAATTGCCATTGGCAATAAAAAATTACTAAGGAGTTCAGAGACACTGAAATTGCTAATGAAAATTGAGTGAGTTTCTATAGTAGGTGAAATTAATCAATGAAAATTCATCATTAATTCACGTCATTATGTTGGTAGTATTTTATTCTGTTTCACTGTTTTTATGCACGTATGTACCTATTATATTTTTTTGCATAACAAGAGTTCTATGAGCGAATAATATTAAAAATAAAAAATCATGCTATGTTAATTCGTATTTTAAGTTACATGATAATTAATGCATTTTATCAATGACTTGTATGTGTACCTAGTAATAGCATAGAAGAAAAGTTTGGTATCGATATCGCAGCCAATTAGTTTAATTAGCCGTTTTATTAACCGGCTAGGCTTAGGCTGCGAGCTAAACGGCGCCATTCAATTAATTAACGGCCTGAATGATATTCAGCCGTAACGTTTATTAAGACATACCTATAATAAACTAGCTGGCTAACGCTTAGGCTATTCCTACAATAGGGCACCCCTCCGAAATGGCATACATACGTAATTACTCATCTGTACCTAAATGCACGAGGGGGATCCAGAGGTGGATTAACACCCACATTGTGCCATTATTTTATTAATTCACAGAAAATTAGTGATAGGTTAATTGAGAAAGCTACGCAATCCGACTTCAGAGTCATGCAGAAATAAGTCTTTTGCACATAAATGGCTAGGTAAGTTATTAAAAACGTCATCAACCTAAAGCCATTGCCTAGCTGTTTAATTAAATGGCTAAACATCATTCAGGCCAGCCTAGGCGGTTAGTTGAACGGCTGGTCAAGCTAGCTGGCTGCGACATCGATTTCAGTTCACTTCTTGCCGGCAACTATACGGCACTTTTGGTTGCTTATTATGTAACAGATAGCATTTAAAAAGACATTAATAGTGCGAGCGAGATGTTAGCCGGCTCACTCGCTAGTTTTATACGTTCCGTTTTTGTTATTAATTTAGTCTGAGTCACTGACCTCTATTAACTTTGCGAATATTATTATAAATTATAATCTGATTCGACCAATTTTTCTAGTATTCGATTATATTTGGACCACAGAGTCCAAAATATATAATCGAATACTAGAAAAAATATAAGGATAGACGTGATCATGTGCTCTAAAGTGATCAAAAACGGTGTGAATCTTTGACAGCATCCGCCAGTCATTCGCGTTGAAACGTCAATAACCTCTCAAGGTTATTTCTCAAGTTCATTGATCTTTTACATAATTCATCATTTTAGTCCTATCTCGACGCAATTTTTTTTTCTACTTTCGTTTTTTCATGTTGACATTATTTATATATACCGATTTTATACTATGCGTTTTATAAATAGTACTGTGTATGAGGCCCCGTCAAGGAATGCATGGATTTTGGGCCCCATTATGGAAGTAATGCATGAGGTTTGGGTGTTGGGGCCCATCAAGGAATGCACGCACGGCCCATCAAGCCAACTTAACCTGTACCTTCTGATTGATGGACAAGGTTCCCACGCACGCAGACTCTGTTCACGGAATAAAATAGAAGTTGTATATTTTTGCGAAAAAAGGGTTTTGTACTATAATTTTATAATTTAGCGATTTATTTCTAACCCATCCGTCATTGTAGAACCCGGGCACCAGGGACGGAACACACTTTTGCTATCATTGATGAAATATGCTCTTAGGCATCTCTTAGGTTAATAGGCGTTGGAAGGGGGAATAAGGGGGGGGGGGGCAGTGAAGGATGGGGTTGGTCGTAGAAAACAAAACGACAAAGTGAGGACCAAATGTCTCTATTAGTAGTTTCTGAAATTTCTATAATTCATGCTAAGAAATAATGCTTGTGTTAGTAGTGGATTAACGTTCCTTTTTGTAATGACCAGGAATCGAACGTGGGACCTCTCGATCGCAAGACTAACTCCTTAACCGCTAAGCAACTGGCGCTTTGTTAGTACTACAAAGTTTACAAACAACACCACGTGATGTAAACATTAGCATGCGCTCGCACAGTCTGTCTGTCTGACGCATTCATAATCTATACAGTTAATATTTTTCTTAAGGTTGCCAACACTGCATTCGCCGACGGACTTTTTATTCCACAAGACCACAAATGTTTTGAAGTTTTATCAGTTATCACCTCGAATCGGTTCTCTTGTTACTTATGAGCCCCATAAGACACACTTATACTAAAGTTACTTGACCAAGAAACCTTTTTCTTCGTTAATGATTCTATTTTAGTACCTTTATCCACGAGAAAAATTGGCATCCGGGTGATGCTGGTTACGAACCCCTAGTATATTATACAAATAAGTAGCAAAATAATACACATTTTTTCATAAAAATGTCATCATCATCCTTGCATTCATCCCGGTAGCATCCGAGTCATTCACCTCAGAGTCTGGGGCAGCTTTACCAGGCTAACTGCGAAGCGGTTAAACTTTGATGTTTTCCATAAAGCGACTGCCACTGACCTCTACAACTCATTGTTGATATCGAAGTTCTGTAGCTAGGCACTTTTTTTAGGGCTCCAACTCCAAATACCCGTAACGACTGCCATAGGTATATATGCGTTCCTATACTTCGTATTGCAACCGGGACCGAGGGCAGTCTTTAATAAAGTTAATGGAGAAAGACGAAAAACATTATTCTTATCGGACTATCCCCGTAAGAAAACTTTTTAACTTTAAAATTATACTGAGATGCATTGAAAATACGTTGATTGTTGTTTTGAATATTTACGGGAATGGAAAGTAAAGTGGTCAAAAAACATCAGAAACTTTCAGCATCCCTAATTTATTGATTCGCTGTCTCGTATGTGCGATAGCGTCGTAATATTCCATAAGAGCAAGTGAGATAGACATATATTTGTATGTGGTAGTGATGTGCGTGAATCACGCGTTCACATCACAAAAATAAGCTCACTTCTGTCACGGAGTGAAATAAACAAACAGTGCAGACTTAATTTGTCGTATAAAAATGGCGGCACCGTCAAACGGTAGTGGTAATTTGGTGGAAGAATTTGAAGAATCTTTCCAGGTATGGACGCATTATTTAGCTTTTGTTAAAATATATTCGTAATAAAATTAATTTTCATTCATAACCTCTACGAAATAAGTTTTTATACAAACGTCAAACTCATACCAACTTAACAAATCTAATCTAATCGTGGCCGGTGTTGCTATTTAGTAGAAGCTTCGTATGCTAAATAAATATCACAGACTCGAAAACGCAAAGAATTTTTGTGTGTACGTGACCCACATTTACTTATGCAGCTTCGACTTTCTGTGTCCCTCGTTTGTCGCGAAGGGATTTTGTTGCAAGCGCATCTCCATCAAGTCGGCCATTTTACTGATAATGTTTTCACATCGTAACGATAGGTCTATCGCGTGTTTGTTAACTCAATTAGTGAACTGAGACGTATAGTTTAAAATGTCGCGTCGCGTAATTTATCAATAACAACGTGAGCATCAATGACCGATGGTGTAATAGTGATGAAAGTGTAATGAAACTTACTTGATTGATTTTGGTGTTTGTGATTGTGAAAAGACAATGTCGGTGGCCGGGGATGATAATGTAAGCTGTGCGGGTGGAGTATCTATACAGGTATTCCGCCCTACATGGGAGGAATTCAAGGATTTCAATAAGTATATCCAGTATATGGAGTCAAAAGGTGCTCACAAGGCAGGGCTCGCTAAAGTGATTCCTCCGCCTGAATGGGTGCCTCGTAAAGGTGGTTACGATCTTGAGCAACTGAACGTAACAATACCCTCGCCAATATGCCAGGTGGTGACTGGCAAGCAAGGTTTGTTTCAACAAATTAATATCCAAAAGAAATCTATGAATGTAAAGCAGTTCGCGGTGATGGCTAACTCTGCCAAGTACTGCACCCCTCGCCATACCAGCTACGAAGATTTAGAGCGGAAATATTGGAAGAATGTAACATATGTAGCTCCTATCTATGGAGCTGATGTAAATGGCAGCATCACTGACCCGGATGTCAAAGAATGGAACATAAATCACTTAGGAACCATCCTTGACTTTGTGAACTCGGACTATGGCATTGAAATCGATGGAGTGAACACTGCTTACCTATATTTTGGTATGTGGAAGACAACATTTGCATGGCATACTGAAGACATGGACTTGTATTCTATCAACTACCTCCACTTTGGTGATCCTAAAACTTGGTATGCGATACCTCCGGAACACGGTAAAAGATTTGAACGTATTGCAGCCGGTTTCTTTCCAACTTCAGCCAAAACTTGCCAGGCATTTTTAAGACACAAAATGACATTGATTTCTCCACAAATACTGAAGCAATACTCTGTGCCTATCAATAAAATTACTCAAGAAGCTGGAGAAATCATGATCACATTCCCATATGGTTATCACGCTGGCTTCAATCATGGTTTCAACTGTGCGGAGTCTACAAACTTTGCAGCTCCCCGATGGGTAGAATATGGTAAACGAGCAACTCAGTGCACATGCAGCAATGATATGGTGAAAATTTCAATGGATACATTTGTAAAACGTTTCCAACCTGACCGCTATGATCTTTGGCTGAAAGGCCAAGATATTGGCTGCCATCCTGAACAGCCAGAGAAAATGGTACCTGCCCCACACCCATCAGGCCAAGATATTCTTTGCAACAGGAATAACACTGAACTGCCAGAGTCTTTCATTGAAGCTGAAGTTGAGGGATTGAAGAAGAAAAAGCGTCATCCCTTACATTTAAAGAGAGCTATGGCTAGCAAGAGCATATCGGAAGGTGCTATCGCAGTCTCCATTCTTGGCCATGATGTTATGGATGACGATGAAATGACTATGGCTGAAGGGGATCTCGATATGATGACTTCCATGAAAAGACCCAATCTGCCATTACAACCAGATGAAACTCAACTAGATGCTTTAGAAGATATCTGGCTTAAAGGTGATGAAATGGATCCTTCAGAAGCCCAACTGCCCGATGTTGGCTATATAGATTCCGATAAGGACTCTGACTATGGAGCACCAAAGACTAAGAAGAGTTCAAAGACTAGAAAAAAAAGGAAAGAGAGCATCAAAAGAGAGGGAAAGGTAAAGAAAGAGAAAGAAACCAAAGATGAGGAAGAGAAACCTAAAGAAGGTGAAGAGAGTCAGGAACAAGCAAAAGAAGATGTTAAAGAAAAAGATAGCCCAGGCAATGAGAAGAAAAAGGCAACTCCTACAAAGAGAGGTAAAAAAGTAAAGTCAAAGAAATTATCAGATGAACAGTTAGAAAATATGGCTGCATTAGTCTCAAACTGGGAATCGCCACCTCATGCCGAAGAGGAGATCCCAATTTTCAAACCGGCAGTACCTACTGATGATCCTCTGAACACAAATTCTGAAATCAAAACTGACACTGCACCATCCAAAGTCCAAACAGACCTGAAAACCCCTATCAAAAAGGAACCGAAAAAACGAAAATCATCCACAAAAGTAGATGGAGAGAAAGTAGACAAACCGAAAAAGGAAAGAGTCAAAAAGGAACCCAAAACACCTAAAGAACCTAAAGTACCTAAAGAACCCAAGCCGCCTAAGCAACCCAAGCCACCTAAACAACCCAAATTACCAAAACCAGATGCCCCCGTCAAAGAGAAGAAGCCCAGAAAACCACGGACACCTAAGAAAGTCATTGTAGGTCCAGCTTACGAATATAACTCAATGGTAGAACCAGTAATGGCTAAACCAACGCAGACATATCGTCCTATGACTTACAATAGACCTCCGTATACAGCCCCACGTCCATCAACTTCCACTTCCATGTCAACACATACTTCTCCGCCACCAAAAATGATACCCAAATCAGCAATTCCATCGCCTATATTCCCCAAAACGGAGAAAATATACTCAAGCATATTACTCGATGCTAACCTTAGAGTCCCAAAAGTTCCACCTTTGAATAAAAATCCTAGTGCGTTTGAAGGTGAATTCCACAAATTTATGACAAGCAAACAGAATGAACCTATACCAACACACAGAGCACCACCACCGAGAAAAAAACCATCACCAAAACCTGAAAAAGTTGTTGTTGAACCTATAGAGTCAGCCGCTCCTAGAGAAGAGTACCCAATGCCTGTTGGTCAATACAATGATTCAATATTCCTAAACATGCCTTTAGATTATAGAAGATTCACCAATAATCAAGAAAGAATGCAGAATCCTATGGACAGGAGTCAGTGGAGACCAGAATTTTATCAACCAAACGTTATGCCACCAGCGCATAACGTACCACACCATATGTATGGACAAATGAACACCAACGATTACTACAGAAGTCCATATCAATCTCCGTGGTATGGTTATCAGAAATGAAAGCAGTATTTCTAGGTTTAGAATTAGGTAAAGAACTTTAAGTTGTCATCATCTCATATTAGCAATGTTTTGAAAATCAAAGTCAGTGTACGATGTATAGAGAAAGTTTAAACTCTTTTCTATTTGTGAAGCTGCTAAAATAATCCAAGGTTTTATCTGCACTGCGCAAAATAAATGCGCGGAAATTAGTTTGCTACCACATTTGTGTTCTTCCTCAGAATCCATCGCATCAAGGTGTTTTGTTGTTTTGTCTCAAGAAACCACCAAAAGTTGCGTGGTATCTAATCCACCGTGCGCGAAATTTAAAAATCATTCGCGGATTAAAATCAAAAAATCGCAGTGTGAACCTCTCTGTTATTAACTGAACTTAGCCATTAATGTGTTTTTTATGCGACAAGCTGGTAAAAATAGTCTTAGGTCTATTCAAATGAGGCGGGCTCGGGCATTTTTTGTGATAGTTAAAAATTAATCCCATTTCATTATGACAAAGCCTAAGAAACAATGTGCTTCTGTTTTATCCAATAACATTTAATGATGTTTACTATTTCATCATTGCCAAATTGGAATAAATTTGATATAATTAACACGTAAAAGCATTTTTCGCTTTATTTGAATTGACGTATGCTATCGCAACAAATTCAACTTATATATCGGCTAAACTTACGCCTTCAAACTCGCCTTTTCTATATAGTTCAAGCCTTAATTGAAAATAAAGAACTATAATGCCCAATTGCAACATTTTTAAGCTTTGATTTTCTGTTACAATTGTTTGTAGCGGTAATGGACATTGTTATAAAGAATCAAATGTGATTCATATTTATTTTTCGTTGTAAGTATCTGTCCTGATGATAGAGAATGTATTTGAATCGGTAAAAACTGTCAACCATTGTTATATAACCTGTAACGAAATCAATTCAAGACCTGTGGCTTGCCATGGACGTCCTTTTAAGTGGTCGTGTTTTGAGCTGCGGTTCAGTAGGAGAGAGACGGAGCTATACACCCTATGTATAGCTCCATCCCTTTCCCATTCCTTTTGTTCAGAGTCGGCTCCTGGATCAGTAGCCATCATTATTTATATAATATGTATGTTAATATTTGCTTCAAACAATTATTGCTCCTTTGCAGTAGACTTTACCCAATATCTAAAATAAAATATTTTACTTAGGCTTCCGCTCCACATGACAGAAAGTTCGGTGCTAATTTTCCGCGCGTCGGAAAGTGTAAGCCTTAAATAGAACCACCATGTTATAACAAGTAATTAAAATTGATCATTCAAGGTAATTTAACCCAATATCAAAGCTTACTTGTACCAAGCACTTGAAAATATAGCCACCCTCGGAAAGTATCAGTAAAAAATTTAGTTCGCGTCTTATTGTTACGGTTAGGACTAACAATAAAAATTATTAAATAAATTAAATTATTACAGAAATTATTTCAGGTTTATAATTTAATATTATAATTGGGTTGTCTGAGGTCTTGTGTTCATTCTGTTACAGGATTTACACGCACCATATAAGGGTTAATTCATACTAGCGCAGAGCCGAAGCGCATTGAAAGCGAAAATGAAAAATAATAAATTCAACCTTATCTCAGCAATGCAATGCTGTTGACTGATGGCATTTAGTGAACTTGCTACACATTTTTTTAAGAAACAACTTTTACTTTTACACTCTATTTTTACTATTCATCCTTAACTATCGGTTTCGCCTGACAGTATCCTCGAAGGGTTATAATGATGACATATAATGCAATGGTTTTTATCTCTTCTAAGATAAAATAATGCTTAAATTCATCTGAATACGCGCAACCGCGAGCGATTTGTGGACGAAACGCCTATGATGATTGTTTTTTTTTTAATTTTGAACAATTTCACTTAGATTAATTGCTTTGCTTGGACTAGCATGAATTGACCCTAAGGAGGAAATTGTCACATTATTTCAATCAACTTTACAAATCATCATGTATTCTATTCGGTTTGTGACTGTCACTTGTGTATGTGTGTTGACTTAAGACATTTCTAAGAAATTATAAATAAAAGTCATTTAATTTTCTGAATATTTGTATTGTTGTTATCTTATTAGGCCGCTTTCACACTGAACGTATTGTGAGTTGCCAACTGTATTTGAAATGAACACAAATTATGAGCATAAAACCATAGTACGGTGTCAGCAGAAAAACGTACTTAGATATCAGTAGGAATTTGTTGTTCATCCTACGCACTACACTTTCGCGTACAATACACCAATGTCAAGTTCAAGGACGTATCAATAATAGAGTGCGCCTGCTGTTAGTGTGTATTCTAGGTTAGTGCGAATGAAGTGTTAAGCGAAGTTATTTTAACGATGGCTGATAAAAATCGAATAAAGCATTCAAATGTAATTTGCATTTATAGTGGTTGCTAACAGCATCGAGAGGCAAATGGATAATGAATCGCCGCCGCGTTATTTGACGAGGCTCACAGTTTGCGGCTGAGAATACGTTTTGTTTAAACGCGGACTTAAATAGCATCTAATATGAACAATGTAGTTATAATTAATTACACAGATTTTATTAAATACGTGTATTTATTACAAGTACCAAGCAAATAATACAATAAAATATTTTCCTATAACACGTATCTTATGTCATACATAAGCTAAATAAATACCTATCTCAATTAGTCAATCAATTAGGCAATCACAGTCCACGGCTGGACATAGGCCTCTCCCAATGTTGGGAGGCTCTGGCCTATGGTTTCCACGCTGGCCAGACGGGACTGTACAGTCAGCATCATTAAAATGTCACCATCAAAAGTACTCAAAATAATCCAAATACCAAAATCCCAATTTTATATTGGTTATTTAGAGTACTCAAATACTTGTAAGTGTCCAGAGTGGTCTAACTATCTTAACAATCGGTCTTCCAGGATTATGTAAGTAAGTACAGTATTCATATGCATATACACAATCATGCCGGTCGATGGTATCCAGACAAGTATAATTTCAAAAAATCTAGACATTCATACTTTTCTCACTAGTGCAAGTTGATAGTTCATGGCTTATGCAACTGTCAACTATAAATAAATACAAAAGACATTGTCAATTGACACATTTTGTATCTTTTTCTTACTCATATACCCATCCCTTATCATCCCGCCACTGTGTGAAAGGGATGGCTTTACAAGTAAGAAAGGGATACAAAATACGATAAAATGACAATGTCTAGATTTTTTGGAATTATGCTTGACTGGATACTTTCGACCGGCGTGATTGTGTATATGAATATGAATACTCTACTAACGTAGATAATACTGGAAGACCGATTGTTAAGATAGTTGGACCGCTCTGGATACTTACAAGTATTTGAGTACTGTAAAAAAATATAAAATTGGGATTTTGGTATTTGGATTATATTGAGTACTTTTGTTGGTGACATTTTAATGATGCTGACTGTACTAGGTTTTATTTCAATTTTTCTCCTCTCGCAGTGATATCGTGTACGTATTGTTCCGTTATTCGCCTTAACGACACTTCGGATGAGATGGGGTGGTGATACTTGTACTATTCTCTCTCCGTCACCACACGGATAAAATCTCGTGTTCGTCACCTTTTATATATGTTCTAAATTGTTATACTTCTTTTCGGTTCCACTCTTCTGCGTCCATGGTTTTTTTTTTACGTGCGGGTAATCCCCACGGATACCCCCCCCCCCCTTCGGAGGGGGAGTTATGTCGGACTCGAACCGACTAAAACCGCACTCCGTCTGTGGGTCATTGTGCTAGGCCGAAAGTGAGGTTGTCTCGCGACATATCCCTCGCACCCCGGCTGACCCAGGGCCATTCCTCTCGGTCTATCCCTCATTTGGCGTCCATGGTAATGAGACTACAAGCCAGCACTTGCCACCAGCACAGGCGGAAGCAGCATTGTCCGACATTTTTTAACCGACTGCCAAGACGGGTTATGTTTTTCGCGCGTATCTTGTATATTAGTATGTATGTTTGTAATATTCTTTATTACCTCATATCTTCTGATCCATTGCACGAATTTCAATGATTAATATCTCAAATGAAAGGTATTTATTGCCCAAGTGTTCTTGGGTACATAAAATATGAACAAAAGCTATATATTGGGATTTTGACGCTAAAATGTGTGGTAAAAAAAAATCACTCAAGTTTATCGAGTGGGGTATCAAAATAAAGGTAATTAGAAGACGATTATAAAAATATAAAATAAATTATTAAAAACAAAAATCCCGACTGATGCTAAAAATATCGAAACAAGCTTTAAAGCAGGCGGTACCCATTTGCAAATCTCAAACCAGATGAAAATTAATGGGTACCGCCTGCTATAAAGCTTGTTTCGATCTTTTTAGCATCAGTCGGGATTTTTGTTTTTAATAATTTATTTTATTTTTAACCACGTAAACTGACAGTCGCCGCAGGACGTGGCCATAAAAACTCGAGTGTGTATTTCGACCACCTCGGGTCCGCCGGAATGCGAGACATATCTGTCTCGTTCAATCTCACCTCCGCCGACCGACCCACAGACGGCGTGCGTTTTAGTCGGTTCGAGCCTGACATAACCACTCCTGCTCGCGGGAGGATTTGCATGCGTGGGGATCTTGCGCGAGTTATAAAATAACGTGTATTTCGACCAGTCCAAATATCAATATTAATCTGAGGCCTACATTCTAGAATGCCAGTTAGCTGAAACTAGTTTTGTCTAACTTTCAACTTCTACAAAATGGCCTTTGCAGCCAATCGCCACAATTTGATAATGTCAATTAAAATGTATTATAAAATTATTAATGGCGAAACGCCAATGTCAAGTGTACCAGCCCCTCTAGACAAGTGGCTGCAAGTGGCAATTCGCTAGCAGGCGTTTGATGGAATAGAATGACGAATGTATAGGATTTGACGAATTTGACATGCGTTAACGACTGTCATTTACGTCAAATCCCATACATTCGTCATTCTATTCCACCAAACGCCGGCTAGCGAATTGCCACATGTCTAGAGAGGCAGAGCCACGTTAGCCACGCCGGTAAATTTGTTTCCGTGTGTCCGCCCCCCACGAGATTCAGGTGGACGATCAAGACGTATGGTTGGATTTTATGGGGCGAATCTCGTTTTCTCTGGGAAAAGATTGCATACACATATTGACAAATTTGGCAGGTTGTCTGGCAGATTGTCTATACAATTCATACAGTTCCACTGAAAAATCAATGAAAATTTCAGCTGAGTGCAGTGGCATTTTAGAATATGGGCCTAAAAGTACTTGGTGTAATGATGCGACGAAAGTGCGAGCTCATGGGTGTGAAATTAGATAGCGTGTATTGTACGTAATGCATACTTCCCAGAAATAGATGCTTGAGTAGGTACGCACTATTTGTACTATAACACTATAAGACAGGCTCCGTGGCGTAGCGGCAGTGAACGCAGCATCTACGCAGGAGGCGCGGGTTCGGTCCCTTCTCAATGCAAATATTTGTATGAATATGGATATTTGCATTGGTGGTTAAGCCGTCTGTCCCGGTTGTCATACGAACATCTATGGCAGTCGTTACGGGTAGTTGGAGCTCTTTAAAGTCCAAAAAGTGGTCTAACTGCAATGCTTCGATATCGCCTTAGGGTAATGGAGGTCATATGGCAATCGCTTCACGGAAAATATCGTAGCTCAGCCAAATCCGCAGTTAGACTGGTAAAGCGGAAGTTGAAAGCTTCGGATCGACTGCGATTAACGCTAGGGTGAAGAAGATTTGTATGTGATATACTATGATACTAGTCTTCGAGTCAATGCCTAGGTCTGGTAAATAATCACCATTCCCTGAGCCTTTTTCTTACTGAATTGAGGTCGACTTTCCAGTAACTTTGCATCTGAACTTCGATATTTTCCATGAAGCGACTGCCATTTGTACCCTAAGCACGAATAATATTCGAATTCTTAACGTAAACGTATACAGAGAACGGAGCAATGCGATTGGCCAACTGCTTACTGTGAACCAATCTCAATGCTCTATTCTTTCAATACGTTTACGTTCCGAATTCGAATTGTTATTCGTGCTCGGGTCACTGCCCCTCTAGACAAGTGGCTATCCGCTAAACGGCGTTTGATGGAATAGAATGAAGAATGTATGGGATTTGACGTATTGGACATGCGCTGGCCTGCTCCGCCTAAAGGGCGTTAACGACTGTCATAAACGTCAAATCCCATTATTCGTCATTCTATTCCACCAAACGCCAGCTAGCGAATTGCCACTTGTCTAGAGGGGCTGATCTCCACAACGACGAGTTCGAAGTTCTGCAGTTAGACTAGTCGGACTTTTGTGGACTCGCAACTATAATAGATGTTCGTTGACAGCCGAGAACTACAGCTCAGCGTTCTCCCCAATTCACGAGCAGATATACCCATATTCATGCACACAAATATTTGCACTGAGCGGCCATCGAATCCGTGCCTCCTGCGTAGCAATCGCGTTCAATACAGCCACGCCACAGGCTGTCTGGTAGGTATGTGTATAGTGGCAAGATTTTTAATTTTGCGGCCCAAACATTGGCTACAGCTGCAGCGTTTTCTGTTTCGTTACAAAGATCATCGATAGTACAAGTGAAGGGGCACAGCAAGCAACAGAGCAAGTGCAAAATAGACTGGGGACTGGCTCCGCAATCACAAGACGCTTGCGACTGGTCAATATAGCCTGGTCAATATAGCCTGGTCAATATTTTACCATATTTTCCTTACAGCGGCCAACTTAGGTCCCCAGGCGATTTTAATAACTTCAAATTTGGCCACTGGAGATGTACAGGCGGCATACGTTTGATGAAAACTAACGTAAATAAAGGTGGAAAACATTTTATTTTAGTTACTCAGTGTCGCTATGCGGATGCGCTGCGTATCGCCGGTCACGTAACGCGATAACAGATAAGTAGATAACAGTCGACCTTACAAGAGTACACTCAACCCATCATGTAAAAAAATGGGTGTGATCTCTCGCCAAAATAGGGTTAGCACGGTTACCTATCTTAATCCCGAATTTTAATATTCCGAATATCATAATCCAGAAAACGTTTGGCCAATTTTTCATAATCCCGGTTTTTCAAATTCCGAAGTTTTATTTGCCATATAATCGCAACTCCGAATTTCATTTGCCCATTTATTCATTTGTAAGACGTTTTATAATCCAGACGAACGAGTTCCAGACACACGAAATCTAAATGCACAAAATCCAGATGACCGTAATCCATATGCACGAAAGCCCAATTTTTAAAACACAAATTTTTGAAATGTAATTAATTGATATCCAGTTAATTGATATCCAGACAAACAATATCCAGATTTATAAACCTAAAACTAAACCTCATATGGCGTCTACTAATTACAATTGGAGACCCACTGAACAAAACACACGTTGCCTTAAAAAATATATGTATGCATGTAAGCAAACAAGCATCCATACAGGCAAGCTGGCAATCAAACCGGCAAGCATGCAGGCATGCAGGCATGCCTGCATGCTTGCCGGTGCGGGCGAGGACTGCCCTCCCTCCGCGGGTGTGCGTTGTTTTATAGACAATTGTTTAATATAATTTCGTATAACAGAAAATTTTTCGCATAATTTCGTTTCATAGAATAATCAATATAATCATTATATATAATCAATATAATTTTAAATCATTGAATTTTGTTTCATATAAAGTTAAACATTAGAATAATCATTTCATAGAATATCAAATGAACTATTCTTAATAATTATATTGTTTATTTAATAGAAACTTATTACAAAGAATAACATATTATCATATATATGGTTTTTATGAACTAAACAATTGATGCGTCTGTAAGGTCGACGGAGCCCCGCTACGCGGGGCTCCTACTTCTGGGTGGTTTATAAAAAAATAACCACGAAGGCCTAATGCGGGAGCTCCGCTACGCTCCGCTCCCGCATTAGCCTTCTAACCTAACCTATCCGAGTCGGGGTAATCTGAGTCGGGGTGTTAAAATTGTAAATGTTACAGTTAAAAATAAATGTGTTTTGGAACATTATAAAGGTGGTTTAATATTCTTTAAAAATTAATTCTACAGTTTGATAAGTTTGTTAAACAAAAAAAATGTGATTAAAAATTCGTTCAATTGTGTTTCTGTGAAATATGTTTCATTTTAGGAAATTGTTTTTGAAACAATAATATTCGAAATAAAAATATAAGAACCAAATATTATATGAAGCATTTTCTGTGAAACGAAATTCTATGAAATTTCTTTCTACGAAATAAGGGGCTCCCGTCCCTCCGCGCCTCCGGTTCTTAAATAACACTCTCTAGTGTAGGGCAGACAAGTACCACGGCGAGTCGGGTCGGGTGTGGTACGCAGTGTTCACGAGCTCACTTTCCTGATTCATTGATTATACCTGCATACAAAACTGTTCATGCATGACATGGAAAACAATAATTTAAACAAAATTATATTATAAGTCTACAGGCTTTCATTATATTAAGTGAAATTATTTATGTCTTAAGTGAACGTTAGAATTTTTATTATTATATCAACCGTTACACACCCTAAATAAATCGTATAAATTTACTGATTTTTACTATACCTGTAATTAGTTTAGCTGGAACACGATTTGTATGGGAACCAAATAAAAAGATTATGAAAATTTGGTAATAGTTTATTTGGAAAATGGTACGATGGGAAACAAAAAAAAATATTCTGAGAATCTGGTACTATATTTGGATTATGACAATATGGGAAACAAAAAAATACTATTTGAAAATTTGGTTTTAGTGCACCTGGAAATTGATTCATCTGGGAAATGAAAAACGGAATTATAGAAAGTTGTCATTCATTACATCTGTCTTCTAAAAGTTCTACCAACCGTTTTCGGGGTTTTAAGATTCGGGTAACAGAAATTCGATATTTCAATAGGTTACCGGTTAGCACTGTCAGCAGAATAGTGTGTGCTGCCAAAATGTAGTCTGGTGCAACGACGACGGATTTCTTGCATAAATTGATCCTAACACGAAGAGGTTTCTTCCGCCGATCTTCTGACCACGCGTCCTGGCTCGCGCGCGGTGTCATATTCAACGGACTGTAGTCTTAATTAAAAAAAAACAACAATTTTAATTTTTCTTAATTCTTTATTGCACACAGAAAAGGCACAAGTAGTACCTACAAGCACGTAGAACTATTTTTTATTCTGTGGTACAAGTAGTATATTAGGCTATATTTGGCGGCAAATCTAGCACATTTTTGGTAACAGATTTACCATATTTGACGACACATTTACTAAGTATTTTGAGTACCAACATTTGAGGACAAAATATAAACTTTACTGAGTAGTAAATAATTTATTTTACTTAAAATAAGTGCATTTCCTAAAATTGCGTGATTTGTGGATGCCATTGGATGCTGACATTATATATGATCAAAGGATGGTCCTTGTCTCATGTATTTTGTTAAGAGCCTAGAGTTTTTTTTACTTTTTTAAATAATATTTTCGAACAAGGCAACATAAATTGTGAGAAATATCGCCAATTCCACTTCCTGTAAAATATTTTTTTATCTATTAGCAAATATACTACATAGGTACTAAGTTACTCAGGTATTTTATCTTAATTTCTTGACAAAATAGATTATAATATAATCTATAATGTTATCTTAATTTATTGTTGTAGTAATATTTGTGTACCTGTGCCGGAGTTTAAATAATAATTACAGTATTTTTACTTTTTTCTTTTGTCATCTACTCACTAGCGGCTAGCGGCGTCCCCGGTTGCAACATCTTGTCATTGGTGATCTTACGTGACAGGGTCAATTCAGATCAGACCGAAAAATTCTCGAGCCGTTTAAATAGTAACTTTACTAAACTCATTCAATGAAGAAAAGAATAAAGATGTAGAATTTCATTAAGATGTTTACAGACCGGCCACTTTTAGTTGCCCATACCGCTACAAAGGTGTAACTTGTTACCTTTAAATAAGAAAAAGCTAGCAATATTACATATAAACGAACATTTAATAATATTTTCTTCCTAATTTATTGCTATAATATCGTATGAACAAGTAATTATTTTAAGTTAGAACTATTTATCCTGTTTGTAATAAAATTATAGGAATTAACATTTTTTTTTTGTAAAGATTCGCCTTTTACTATGACTGATAAAAGAAATGTTAAGGTTTCATTTTAATTTATTATGTAACGTATTATTAGGGTGTTAGGTTATATTTAAGCAGGTTACGTGTATATAAATATGAGAGAAATTTAAAAGATGTTAAATGATACACGGGCGGATCCAGCTTTCAAGTTAGGGGGGTCATAATAAACGCCCTAATTCTTCCTGGATCATATATTATAACTAATTATAAGTAAAGAGACGGAAAATAATCCCACTCCAGATGCAGCTGATGATAGTATCATTATTTTTATTAAATTACGAATTATTTTTACTCAAAGTGCCTATTTCAGTTGAGGTATACTTTATGTAATGTTTTGAGCTTGACAGAACTTTGTAAACTTTTGATAGCTATATACAGTTTTGTTTGTGTTGTGATCATAAAAGTACCTATGTGCTGACCGGCGCAGCGGCTTAATGGAAGCAAGTTAAAACTAGCATTCGTGAAGTCTATATGGGAAAGCAAGCAAGTAACGAGTTGTTTGTACATTCATTTCGGTAAACGGACGTAACGAAATGATCGCGGCGAGTGTTACATACATTACGTAAGCTCTGCAATATCGCTCAGTAAACACTACTGAAAGCTGCGCTTTGGTAATATAGAGGTATACCGATTACGACCTTGTAGATCTTCATGTACACATATGAAGGGCTTCTAGTTCTTTTGTCTCTCAAAATTATGCGTAACCCGCTCAGATCAGCTTTATTTTAGGATACTTATTGTAAGAAACAGAAAGGTCACATAACGTAACTTAAGCGATTTAGAGTTAAATTAATACTAGCAGCATAGTTAAATTATAAAGAAAATTGTAAAAATAAATTTAACGTTTAATATATTTGAATACAAGAAGCTTTTCGTTTGAAATTTACTGATCTACTCGAAATTATTGAAACAGTGCATATTATATGCTGAAGCTGACAAAAAGACTCGCGCATCCTAGAAGATTCCCAGGAGGCCCATGTTCAAACACGCGATCCGTCGTCAGAAAATGCCCGCGTCCGCGCGAGTATTATTCCTCTCTGTCTGCGCTGACCCGTAATCAGACTAGCCATGTTTGTTAGTGTTGGTTGGTATCTACGATCGGCTCATTCGGCATAAGTACAATATGAAAATAAATGTTTCAGTGCTTGCCACTCACGCTGTCCCTAGATATAATAGTTTAATTGGTAGTATAGCTTGTTGATATTTGTAGTCAAGTAAAAAATGCGACTTCATTGAAATGTCTCATTTTTGAGGATAAAGACAATTGATGTGTAATGCTTTAACTCGCTGTTTTAGCAAAACGTTATTCTTTATTTTAGCATTGTTTGATTGTGTTTAGCGTAAATGTAACAATTTTTTTTGTAGCTATTATTCAAATTGTGTTCTAATATAAAGAGGGGTTTGAAGAAAGAGAAAAGAACGAGTATTGTGGAAATTAAAATATTACTAAATTTAGTCCTGTTCTATCTCTATGTAAGTAACCAATTATTTCAATAAAGCCCTTTTAATGGCTTTAAATTCTGAATTTGTGCTTTACAGCGAGATGGTTATAAAAATTGTTAAAATTCGAAGAAGTCGCACGAAATCAACTCCTGGTGTATTCTTCGAATGGAATTTTTTAGAGATCTCTTAAATCTCCTAAATTTGTAAATATTAAGAGATGATATTTAAAAACTATTATTTTATAAAAAGAATAATGCTTGCATAGCCGTTAAATTTATACTAAATTGCACTTAATTAATATTAAATTTACAAACAAAAACTTGATTTCGCGCCACTTATGTGTACATAATACTACTTAATTGTGTTTAATATAAAATAAATTCATAGTCATACAGTAAATAAATATATTATAAGATTCGTAACTTCCTGGACTATTTGTAATTGATTCAAATAAATCCCTATTCATAAGGTTGTGTGTGAAGCTATTGTGATATAAAAAATAAATTGAAGCTGAATGTTGTAGCACGATTGGGCGATAACTTCTGAGAATTAATTTATCTTCAATCGTATTAGGCTGGATTTTACTAATGACAATTCTTTCAACTAAACTGTGTTCACACATTTCACTCAATGATATTCATTGCCAGTGAGAATGCAGTTTCATTTTGATTTATTCATATGGTTTTTCTCATTAGTGAAATACACTCTAATCTAAATAGGTACCTTTGAAGAACGATACTTAATCTAGATTTATTTATTATACAGACAGCCTGTCATTGAAAATCGAGATTCAGGATTGAGTTTCGTTCTAAAATACAGTATGCCTAAGTATGTCATTTTTTTTTAAGAACTCTCTTCGGAATATTTGATTTCCGAGGTACGACGACTCAAAGTTGCCCGTCTACTGCTAGTTGCCACTGTATAGTGGAGAATTACCTTCAAAAGTTACGAATATTGTTTATAGTAGATTTACTTGATAGCTAATAATTTAAATGCTGTTTTAAAAATGAACTTCTCAATAAAAGTAATGATGAGTATTTTGTTTTATTATTTTCTTTTATACCTACCTCATTATCTGTCAATACACACATATATAGGTTCATTAGGTGACTCTCATATGGGCGGCCAGCGCCTCCTTCTGCGAGCAGGTCATGCTCGTGAAGGAGACAGCAGAGCAGGCGCGGCGCAGCGAGCGAGAAAGACTCGCGGACATCGCTGGCCGCGTTCGAAGGCGGCTCGGGCGTCGGAGGGCGCAAACCGACCTCCGCCGCCCATGAGCGCGGGTCTGAGGGTGAAGGGTGGAGCCGCTCGTCACCCTAGCAGAAGCAGGCCACGGCGGCGGCGCGCATCGTAGGACGATGCGCGTCCCTCTCCATACCGGGGACGAGTCGGGGACCGCGTGGTCGCCCCTCCTGAGGAGGGCCAGACCGAGAGGAATGGCCCTGGGTCAGCCGGGGGCGAGGGATATGTCGCGAGACAACCTCACCTTCGGCCTAGCACATCGACCCACAGACGGCGTGCGGTTTAGTCGGTTCGAGTCCGACATAACCTCCCCCTTCGGCTCCGAAGGGAGGGGGGGGGGGGTATCCGCGGGGATTTCCCGCACGTAAAAAAAAAGGTAACTCATATTCTCACGATCAAAAGGTCCCGGGTTCAAATCCTGGTTGATCTGAATCGAAATCGTTAGACTACCGACGTGAACCCACTCCTAACAAGCAATTTAGCTTACCAACGAATCTGTGAAATGGCTAAAAGCAGAACTACGGTTATCATTTTCCAATGCATAAAGTTAATTAAGCACGAATTACCTATATATTTATTTGTTTATTTATTAGGGACAAAAAACAGTTAGGTACTTGATTAAGTCTTATAGAAATAAACATAATACATATTGAAAACACTTCCACAGTATTTATTATTGAGTGTTTAAGACTAGAAATGTTCATAAACATCAATGTAAATCTTTGAAGATATGTCGTAAGGCGAAACCGGTCAGGTTCAATAATAAATTAAAAAAAAGTACAAGTGTTTTTAATATGTATAACAACAAATTCCACCAAGTGCCATCAATCAACAGTATAAATAAGTAAACTAAAACTAATCAAATCATCAACCATGTAAACCGTATAGCAAAAAAAAACACTCTTAAATCTATGAATTACCGGAAAAATATTGAATCGGTCTAGGCGGGGTCTGAACCTGCGTTCTTTGCCGTACAGGGGCAATGCTTCGACCACTAAGCTGACCAGACCTTGCCCGCAATCCAAATTTCCTTATATCTGTCTTTGAGGCGACAGTGGAGGCGTCTACCGATATTCTCAAGTACTATCGGAATCAATGAATGATTAGGTATTCAATCATTTTTAAACATGGATTTGTGACTACTCCATCCAAACAATTGGAATAAAAAAATACCCTAACTTCTAACTTGTTGTTCATAATATTGTTGGGATATTACAGGCATGCCTGAACGTGCTGACGAAGCAGGAGTCTTCTCCTTGCGTAGAGAAGGAGGAAGTCAAAGTGGAGGTGGAGCGGTTCATCGACTTGGCGAGGCAGATGGAGGCGTTCTTCCTGCAAAAGAGGTTAGTGACGCAAAGGGCGAAGAAGGAACCTTATTACTGAGACTCCACTGACTGCCATCAGCTGTGCAATTCCCTAAGGTTTCAGTGTCGAACGCAGTGCTGGGACAGCCTTGATTGTCATTGGTCGGACTGTGTGACATCATTGGATATCGACCAATGACTATCTCTATCAAGGCTGTCCCAGCGCTGCGTTCGACGCTGCGAATGCCCACTCACTAACAGTGTACCGGACGATATAAATCTATCAGTTAATCGCAATAAACCACACACTAACAATTTCGTTAACGATTTTGGACTGACGATTAATACGATCCGATAGTGTGTGGCCGCCGAACAATTCCGGACAGTTCTAAGCCGGACAGTCCTGTGCCGTCAGGGCGAACGAGCACACGTCGGCCGGCGGCCTGTCGATCGACGTTTCGTGTCAGCTTGTTTATGTGTGGTCGCAAAACTGACAACAGGGAATTACCGGCACTCGGCAGGCCAAAATCGTTTCAGTGTGTGGGCGCTATCGGCTTAGGACTGCAGGCCGACGGACAAATCAGAAACTGCAGGCGGACTGTTAGGAAGTGGGCGCCTTTAGAGAATTTGCTAATGGTCAACTTTTATCATACGATTGACACTGCAGAAATGCCATTTAATTTTAATTTCTTTTCCATTTAATTTCTTTCCTTCCCCTTCCCACTCTTCAGAGCACGCCACTGCCACTGCGGGACAACCTCAATATCCTCGGTATGGATGTTCGCTGCAAACTGAACAACAAAAACTACATCGAGAGTATCATCAAAGCAGCCTCGCGTAAACTCGGAGTCCTGAACAGAGCGAGACGGTTTTTCACGCCGGAGCAACGGTGTCTTCTTTACAAGACACAAATTCGTTCCTGCGTGGAGTACTGCTCACATCTCTGGGATGGATCCGCAAAGTACTTATTAGATGCTCTCGACAGGTTGCAGCGACGTGCGGTCCGCATTATCGGAAATCCTGAGGTCACGAGTACCCTCGAGTCTCTGCAGATGCGTAGAGATGTTGCTTCCTTGGCAGTTTTTTACCGTCTCTACCATGGTGAATGTTCTGAAGAGCTATTCCAATTAGTCCCACCCTCCCCCTTCCTATACAGGACGACACGTGCAGGACTTAGATGTCACCCCTATACGGTGCAGAACATTCCTTCAAGAACCAAGCGGTTCGGTGACTCTTTCCTTTGTCGCACCATTAAGACCTGGAATTCCTTGCCAGCTCACGTGTTTCCCTCTTCCTACAGTCCCGGGTCCTTTAAGCGGGGCGTGAAAAAGCATCTGATGAGGCCGTCAAGCTGAGTGCCACCATTGTCAACATGGCACGTGTATATAATGGTGGCCCTCTTTCTTGAGACTTTACCTTCAGCTTACCATCAGGCGAGGTAAAGTCAAATTGACGTGTCCTATTTATAAAAAAAAATAAAAAATATGATATTAGTTTTTTGCACAATCGGGGTCCAGTTTGTAACTCATGTACCGTGATAGCTAGACAATTGAAATTTTTACAGACTGGTGCCGCTATAACATCGTACTTATATGCATTTTCTAGGCATACAGCGTTGCGCTCAATGACAATCCATTTCAAGGCTGTCGCATCGCTGTGTGCTCAAAGAATTGCATTACTGAAATTTTACTTAACCACCCTGTCTATCCCTCTATACCCAGGTTTCTCCTATCAGCGATGCGTCCCGAACTCCTTGTAAAAGAAGACAACAACGAACTTAAGTGTGAGCTCCAGAGGAAAGAGGAACTCTTGAGAAGGCACTACGATAAGATCAGCCAGTGGCAAAACCTCCTGGCTGACCTCCAGGTGGGCAAAGTAATGACGCACTTGTACTATAAGATACACTGTAGCTAGGATTTTGGTGGCAGTTTGGAGTGAGGTGGTGTTTCTGAAGAGGCATTACATAATCAGTCAGCGGCAGAACCTCCTGGGTGATCTGCAGGTGGGCAAAGTAATGACGCACTTGTACTATAAAATACACTGTAGCTAGGATTTTGGTGGCAGTTTGGAGTAAGGTGGTGTTTCTGAGGGGGCATTACAAGATCAGCCAGTGGCAGAACCTCCTGGGTGATTTCAGGTGGGCAAAGTAATGACGCACTTATACTATAAGATACACTGTAGTTAGGATTTTGGTAGCAGTTTGGAGTAAGGTGGTGTTTCTGAGGAGGCAATACAAGATCAGCCAGTGGCAGAACCTCCTGGCTGATCTCCAGGTGGGCAAAGTAATGACGCACTTGTAGTATAAGATACACTGTAGCTTGGATTTGGGTGGCAGTTTGGAGTAAGTTGGTGTTTCTGAGGAGGCATTACAAGATCAGCCAGTGGCAGAACCTCCTGGCTAACCCCCAGGTGGGCAAAGTAATGACGCACTTATAGTATAAGATACACTGCAGTTTGGAGTAAGTTGGTATTTCTGAGGAGGCATTACAAGGTCAGCCAGTGGCAAAACTTCCTGGGTGATCTCCAGTTGGGCAAAGTAATGACAGTGCGTCATTACTTTGCCCAACTGGAGATCACCCAGGAGGTGTACTATAAGATACACTGCAGCTTGGATTTTGGTGGCAGTTTGGAGTGAGGTGGTATTTCTGAGCAAGCATTACTAGATCAGTCAGTGGCAGAACCTCCTGGCTGACTTCCAGGTGGGCAAAGTAATGACGCACTTGTACTATAAGATACACTGTAGCTTGGATTTTGGTGGCAGTTTGGAATAAGGTAGTGTTTGTAGCATGTTTGTTTAGGTTAGGCAGTTTTTTTTTGAAGTGATTAACGAGTAGGTTGTCATATACAGACTATTTAGTAGGCATCCCCTTCGTGTTCAGGAGAGCATGCTAAGCCGCCGATCTTGGTTAAGTGATCTCACGAAAGCGACAGGCATATCTACTGTATATTTATGAAGCTACACAGTGTTGGGGACATTTTAATTGCAATGGAATTTGCAATTAATCCGACTGTTGTCTTAAATATCCAAACAAGTTTATGATTGGCAATAGGGGTGAGCCAGCTGTCAACCTTGATTCAATCTTTTAGACGATCAATTTTTAATTGCTTAATATTTCTTAATTGCAATTGTCATTTTCCCAGCACTGAGCTACAGTGCATGAAATAATATATTGTGCAGTGCATAAATATCAGAAGGTTGATTTGTAGGTAATTAAGGTTGCCTGGAAGAAATCGCTTCCAGCGATAAGGCCGCCCATTGTACATTAAACTGTATACATACTATCTACTTGTCCTAGTGTAAATTTATTGGTGTACAATAAAGAATTATCTATCTATCTAATTATTATTATAAGTCTGAATTAAAAAAAATTAAACAAATACATCGCTACAGAAAAAAGCAAATGGCGCCAGGCGCGTTCTTTTTTTGTAGTGAAGTTTTTATGACATTTCCGTTTATAAACCTTTACTAAAACGATGGAGAATAAAAAATGCTAATTGAACCGATTTTTTTAGTCCAAATTGAATGAAAAAATGCTAATATGTAGTATACCCGGAGTACTACCACGGGGCCTTCGGCTTCGGGAGCGTTCCCCTTACATACGGTATGATTTTTTTAAAGAATTTTAGCAACCGAAATTGCTAATATTCCCTCTAACCCCTCCAATTAAGCTTAATTGATTGTGCTAGGAGTGGGTTCACGTCGCCGTCGGTAGTGTAATGGCCAGGATTCGAACCCGGTACCTCTCGATCGTAACGTAAGGCTAACTCCTTATCCTTTAAGCTACGGACGCTTCAATGCTTAATTACAATACCAATGCTACATGTTTCAGGGCCACACAGTGTACAATAAGTGCCAACAGCAACAACAGAACACGCAACAGCAACAAGCGGTGCAACAAGTAGCTGCGACACAGCAACAGCAGCAGCAGCAACACGTCGTGCAACAGAGTGTACAGGTATTTATTTTGCTAACATAACATCTTATTGATAGATGAAAAAACATACACTGTACAATTTGGGCTTGGAAGCTAACTTTACTTTTCCGATGAAGAACTACCCTTGATCGCCTAGCCTAGATTAAGTGGCTCTACTCTACTCATATACAGGGTGGAAGATTTTAACGTTACCTGGAGGGGAAGTACTCTAAATACTGGAGATAGCGGATTTCCCTCAAAGGAAACATTCTTTATTTTTTTAAAAGAAGCAAAATTGCATTCATAGATTTTTGTAAACTTGCGTAGCACAGCCGGTAATCGAACCGAATAAAATCCATCAATTTTCATCAAAATAAGTAGATACTAAATGACTGAACTTTGTTTCCCGTTTAGAATGTAACTTTATTGAGTAATTGCATGAGGTATGTAGTTAGGGTTGACTGACTGACTGACATAGTGATCTATCAACGCACAGCCCAAACCACTGGACGGATTGGGCTAAAATTTGGCATGCAGGTAGATGTTATGACGTAGGCATCCGCTAAGAAAGGATTTTGATTAATTCTATCCCCAAGGGGATAAAATAGGGGATGAAAGTTTGTATGGAACTTTGTCAATTTTAAACCGATCGGGTTGAGACTATGCTGACTCAACACTAAGCGATAACCGACATCCACGCCGCGGGCAACAGCTAGTAGTTATATAAAATCGGTTTTACACTTCCAGGCCCAGCAAATGGCGGCCGCAGCTGCAGCGCAACAAGCCGCGTTGCAGCAACAGGCGGCGTTGCAGCAACAACAACAGGTACCGCGCCCGCCGCATCCGCCCGCCTACCCCGCTAGCGTGCAGAGGCGGTAGTAGTGTATACGAGTAGGGGATAAAGTGTTATGTGGGTAGTATCGAAGGACATATCAAAATTAGGAGGGGGATGTGGGCGGAGGGGGGAGCAGACGAGTCGTGAAGACGAGGCGCATGGCTAGTATTATTTAAGTAGTTTTGGGTGAAATATCAAAATCTAAATTAGGACGGGGAAGAAGGGGCGGGGGTAGAAGTAGACGCATCCTGGATCTTTTCTGTTAAACTGAGACGGAGATCCGAACAAAAGGGCCACTTTATGATCATCTAATGACACTATCAATAGCGTCAAGGGTATTTTTCAATCTTGATTATACCAATGGTAGTGTTAAGGGTCCCTATAATTCAATCCCGATGCTACCACTGGTAGTATCAAGGGTATTAACAACGCTCATGACACCACCGGGAGTACAGTCAAGTGCATAAATATGTATCTAAACTATCGTTTCAAAAGTATGTATCATTGAATGTTTATTATTGTAGCATCCAATCTAACTGATATAAATATGTCTGCGGAAACTGATCAATAATATGTATACTATAAAGGACAATTTGTTTTATAATGAGCAAAGAAATCATTATAAAGGTATTATTGACGATTTCCATTAATATATTTACTATAAAATGTTGACTAATATAGATACATGAAATGTATTTTAATTATGTATTGCAAAAAGGGTTAAAAATATATAGACAAATGTTTCTAAAAAAAAGGTCTTAATGTTAGACAGCCAAAAGTTTATAAGTACCTAACCATGTAGGAGTGATGTAGATTTTAGAACTACATCTTTTGGCCCAGAAAATGGGAACGGGAATTCACATTCACGGGAACATTTTCAGTTAAAATGGTTAATTACCTCAAGTTCCGCTCCTGGAGATACCATGAAAAAATTTATTTTTTCTTAACATAAATTAAAGGTGTACGCTCAATTTTTTTTACCCCAGAAGCGGAACTTGAATTTATCTTTATTCAACTCTGTATGGACGTACCTTCCAACCCTCTTCGAGGCTAGCATGAGAAAATGGGCCCCGAAATCTGTCATGAGCTGACGGTCTATTACTAAAAATGTTTCTTTTGATGTAAAAAGAAAAAGACAAATAACAGTGAAATACTCTTTTATTGCCAAATAAATAATTACACAGCTTTTAAATAAGAATAACAAAACAAAATGCCTCATTTCTAAGTAAAAATAAAAAAGGTTCACTTATCAGTAGCGTGTGTAACCTCCCTCATTATCAATCACCGGTTGCAAACGTTCTCTCATAGATCTTACCATGTTGAAACAAACATCTCTGCCTATAAAACTATTCCATATGAAATTAACATGGTCTTTTAAGCTGTCAACACTTCTTACAGCTGTTGGATCCCATGCCTGCACCATTAAACCCCATAGATTCTCTATAGGGTTTAGGTCAGGACTTTTCGGCGGTAACTTTATTAAGTGCAAGCCTTCTTGTTCCTCTATCCATAATTGTACGACATGCGAGTTGTGGACAGAGCTATTATCTTGCATTAGGAATATTGGCTCATTACCGAAAGCAGCTGTAGCCGTCGGAACTAAAACGTCCTCAAGGATCTCTTTATAATTCCTGGCATTCATTCGACCACTTATTTCTACCAATTCGCCAGGGCCACTAGCCGACATCCAGCCCCAGTACCCCAATGATATTCGCCCACTTCTGCGATTAGGGATGACGTTTCTCTCATCATAGCGAGTATTATTTAATCGCCACAAATATAATCGACCATCACTTGCTGTTGTAAATACTTTTTCATCGACAAAACATACATTATCAAAAATAAAATTCAAATACCTTCGTGCAAAATTCAATCGTAATCTTTTGTGCCTATCTGTAAATTTCGGTTCTTTAGCTGGTATGCGACAATGAATGCCAGCATTATGCAATCGACGGCGTATAGTGTGTATTGATACACCACGACCAATGGCATATGTTGAAGTAGTCACAAAACGGCGATATTGAACATCTTCTATCAAAGACGATCCTGTTCAGTAGAAGTGTTTCTTGGTCTTCCATTGGACACGTGAGTATTTAACCTTCCTTCTTCTTCCCAACGTCGTATCCATAATTTTACTGTCTTTCGAGTTACACCCAATTCATCAGATATGTCTTGTATTGAAGCACCCTCCTCTTTTAACGCGACTATACGATGTTTAGTATGCTCATCGATGCGATACATGTTATAAATTATTTATTTATACTACACTTGAGATAGTAATATGAATTGCATTTAAAATATAATTATTATTCAGAATGAAATCTTATTAGTATTAAGTACTTTTGAAGTATTTACATGAAGTTCACTTTGTTTCAACAAATAATTGACGACGTTCCATAGAAAAGAAAATCAAAATTTAAATGATTGTCAGTGGTGTCAAAAAAAGCAAGGAAATATTAAGTTTTCATTTTAATTGACATATTATCTAACAATACAAACCTTTTTAGGGACATATTATTGCTCACTAAGTTATTAAGATATTTTTGCAACAAAAACGAAGGCATAATAACGATAAGAAAAGTGGCACATATTTCGTGAACCTTTACATAAATATATGTTATTGTAATGGTTTTCAAAAACATATTTATGCACTCGACGTTAGATCATATTATTGCTCACTAAGTTATTAAGATATTTTTGCAACAAAAAATGAAGGCATAATAACGATGAGAAAAGTGGCACATATTTCGTGAACCTTTACATAAATATATGTTATTGTAATGGTTTTCAAGAAACATATTAATGCACTTGACTGTACAAAGGTATTTTTCAATCTTGATGATACCACTGGTGTCAAGGATATCATTCAACGCTCCTGCCACCACCGGTGGTGTCAGTGATACCTATTATTCAATCCTAAGGCACCACTGGGAGGGTGTCGAGGGTATTTTTTAGAGTTCAGCAACAATAAATTCCTTATTTTAATATTCTTAAGTCATTATATTCACTCAAGGTTTTGAAATAACGGGAAATCAAATTTCATCCGTGATAAGCCGGGGTGGCTTACTAATAAAGAATAAAACAAACTTCTAAATGGTTGAAAAAGATGCAAGCATTTTATCATTTAGCCTTTGACAGTCCATTGCAGGACATAGGCCTCTTCCAATGATGGCAGACTCTGGCCTGCTGTTTCCAAGCTGGCCAGACGGGTTGGTACAGGGTTTTATGTCTAGTTTTCCTCCTCTCGCAGTGATATCGCCTGCGTATTTCGCCGTTAGTCGATTACAACCAATCAATCGATATGTGTATAAAAATCTCTTTTAGTTTTTAATACTTTATTATTTTGCATTTTAAGTATAATTTTCTTTTAAATAAGTAATAAGCGCTTATTTTTAAAATGTTTAGTTTTTAAATTAAATTTTGATTTTCTCGATTATTTTTTTGTTTCATTTATTTTTTTACCCACACTGCTTCAGATTTAATTTTGACATGGCAACTTCAAAGGTATGTTTTATTTCCTTTATTTTAGTAATAATTGCACGTATATTTTAATACCAACTGATTTTATAGTCGTTCTGGAAAGAAAGATTTTGAATAGAAAATTTGTTTACGATCATTAACTTAAAAAAAAATTATATAATTTTTTTTTATCTCAATATTCACTGTCAATATAAATTGACTTGTCAAATTGACTTCACCTCGCCTGATGGTAAGCTGAAGGCAATGTCTCAGAAAAGAGCGTCACCATTACGTACACGTACTATGTTAGCAATGGTAGCAGTCTTTAAATCTATTAATAATTTATTATATTAACGGGTGAATGGAATAATGTATACATTTAATTAAATTTTGTAAAATTCAATGTTTAAAAATTATTGAAAAACATTCATTGGTTACGATATAGTTCATAAGAATATCGGTAGATGCTCCACTGTCGCTTCAAAAACAGATATAAGAGAAGAAATTTGAATTGGTTCGCGCGAGGTCTGGTACCATAGTGGTCAAAGCATTGCCCGTGTAAGGCAAAGATCGCGAAGATTCAATTTTTCTATTTAAATCGGTTGTAATAATGTTTTTTTTTTTCAAATTAATACTTCCAGACGATTTTGCTAACGACACTGCCCAAAATCTTTCGCTCCGAAACGATTATAAAACTAGCCGGTATAAGCAGTCAAAGAAATCGATTAAGATAGGAAAAATATTGATTTGGTCCAGGCGGGGTTTGAATACGCTATATTTGCCTTACAGGCAGCGACTGATCAAGAGTTCTGACCGCTCTAGGCTAATTATGAGAACGCGCCCCCTTCAGGTGTGTTACGTACAGCCTAAAAGTAGTGAGTATGGCACAACTAGGCTGCACTGTTTAAATTCCGAATTTCCTATATAAAATGAAGTTAAATTTACGCCCGTTATTGCGAGGCGGATTAAAAAAAAATCGCACTGCGCACTCTGTTGCCAGCTCACCCACTCGCTCGAGCACCGACCACCGACCGATTCAAGTTACAAGTCAGTGTTTGATGTACGCGCGCTTTTGGAAATTGAGGGACTCTCAAGCGCATTTAATTTTAGCGTTTTGTCTCGGTCTAGTTTAAATATGTTGGGTAGATGCAATGATGGTAGACTAGTGCATGCGAAGACACGATTTCAGCGCGCGCCCCCTCCCGATCCTCGCGCCATAGGCTGCAGCCTAATTAGCCTAAGGGTTAATCAGGCCCTGCTTACAGGGGCAATGCTCTGACCTCGCCCGAACCAATCGAAATTTCTCCTTCATATCCGTCTTTTAGGCGACAGTGGAGGCCTCTACCGACGTTCTCTCGAACTATCTATCCTCCAATCTTAATCGATTTGAATATTTAGTACGCAAAATGCTTTAAAATTTCATTCAAACAGACAAAGTTTCATGAAAGCATTGCAATATCGTTTTAGTTATTTTTTGTTTTCTTATTGTCGCAGTAGACGTAATTGACGTGTCCTAAAAATAAAAAAAAAAAATGGACTTCCCAAGCGACTCATGCTGTTGGGGAGTCCACTTTTAGTTCTTCAGCCTCTCTAGACAAGTGGTAATTCGCTAGTCGGCGTTTGATGGAATAGAATGACGAATGTATGGGATTTGACGTATTTGACATGCGTTAACGACTGTCATATACGTCAAGTCCTAGTCAAGTCCCATATATTCGCCATTCTGTTCAACCACACGCCGGCTAGCGAAATGCCGCTTGTCTAAAGGGGCAGGTATTCCAAATTTAGAAGGTTTCTTCAGGGTCGGCAACATGAGTGTAATGCCCTGGTGTTGCATACGTCCATAAGCCACGATAACCGCTCTCCATCAGGTGGACCGTGTCTGCCACCTACGAGTAAGTGGCAGACACGACACAGACACAAAAGACAGATGACTTAACAATTAAGTAATAAACGTTAGGACATGGTAGTTACTACTTTCTTTTATTAATTTTTTGTTTAACAATCTCAATTAAACATTATTAACTTATTCTACTAAAAAGTAAAACCATTGTCATGCCAGACACTGCAAAAATTATCCATTTAATTTTAAAAGTCTAATATTAAATGGCTCTTTGTAGAGTGAATGAAAAAATGAAATGTGACACTCTTCATTTAATTTTGGACTTTAATTTTATAGTTTTAAAGTCTTAAATTTAATGCCATTTATTGCAGTGTCTTGGTATGACTGTTGTATTTGGCCTTAGCTGAATCGAGGACCAGGATAGTTATATATGCTCAAAATGTACTCTATACGCTACGGCAGGGACGAGCTCAAATTCGCCAAGCACAGATTATTACAAAACAATCTGCTCGCGCCGACCAAGTTTATCTCAACTTAGTAAGTTAAGTAAAAAGAATTGCCTCAGGACAGGTATTCCACAGATAATAATAATCACAATTTTTCGATCAGTTTTAAGTGATTGTTCACTATTGGTCTATACGACCATGTGTATAACAATTGTATTTAAAGTGAAAATATATTAGTTTTTAAAGATTTTATCTGCTAAAAGTGTCAACATTTTGATTTAACAGTTAAAAAAGGACGTAACGACCATTCTTTAAAAAATATTTGTAATTTGTGCTTTTACCTTACTGCGCATTTAGAGAATATTTTAGGTCGTAGTATGTTGTATGGTATACCTACTCCATGCTCATGCTGTTGTTCCCCGGCCACGCTCGACAGATGCAGAGCAGCCTGGCGCAGGGCATGTTCCTGGCGGGCGGGCGCGGCGCGTACGCCTCCGCACTACAGGGACCTCTGGCTTACCTGGAGAAGACCGCCACTAATATAGGTGAGCTTCTTCCTTGTGTTGTGTTCCCGGTGGTGAGAAGGGTAGTCAGAGCTCTATGGAGAGTTTTAGTGCTGTCAATGAGAAGATCGAAGGCTTGTTCTGCTTTGTCTTCTGAACTGACGGCACAGAAACTCTGTTTATACAAGATCGGCAGCAGTTTTGTGACTTCTTGTTGCACACGTCCATAGGCCACGAGGACCACTTTCCATCAGGTGGACCGTGTGTTTGTCTGCCACCTGTGTGGTATAAAAAAGTCGAACCCGGTTGGAAGGCTTTTGTCTAATTTCGGAACGGTTGAAGCCATTGATACTTGACCTTTACAATGACTTGTGTTTCGAAGGTCGGTAATTAGACCAAGCCCCTGCTTCTGTTAATTTTATGACAAAAAAACCACTGTCATACCGCTGACATTGCATAAAATTAAATTTTAGACTTTATGGCTAAATGTTAAAGTTCAAAATGAAATGAGAAACAGTATAAAACATTTTTCATTCACTCTACAAGATTGTCATTTGATTTTAGACTTTAACTGTGTAACATTAAAGTCTAAAATTAAATGGTTGGTAACAGTGTCCATAATACCGCAGTGGTTTTGCCAAGAAAATATTATTGCAGAATCAGGGCCCTGATTGATAGACTTTTTAGGGCTCCACATTGCCCGCAACGATTGCAACAGGCGAGGTACTGATTCATCAACAACGCAGTGAAGGTTGGTAGGTAGGGTGTATGGAAAATCCATCATTATTTAAGTAAGGAGTATGAAATTTCTTACAACTACATGTGGTCTGTATTTGTTTCTCAAAATATTACTACTAAGAGAGTAAAATAGGTGAAGAACCGCTATATAGTTTGTTATAATAGGGGTTAAAGTATGAAATTGCCGTTTCATTGTAATAGGTACTTCGAATTGACATAGAACCTTCATGGTTTGAGATTTTTGAGTGAAACTTTTTCCACATGGTACCTATGTAGTTCTTCATTTAAAAATGTGCAACATTCGATTATCGACTTTCAGTTGTTTTTTTTATTCAGCTTGGACAAGAAAGATGGATACTTCGAAAATTCGAGTGATTTTTGAATACGAGTTCCGACGCGGAACTAACGCGGCAGAAACAGCTCGCAATATCAATGTTGCGTTTGGAGAGGGGACTGCTAATGAACGCACCGTGCGATTTTGGTTTAAACGCTTTCGTGATGGAAACTTTGATTTGAAGAACGAACCACGAGGAAGGCCGTCCACACAGGTGAATAACAATGAATTGAAAGACATGGTGGAAGCCGATCCGAGCCAAACTACCCAGGAATTAGCTGCATGGTTTAACGTTACCTTACCAACAATATTGACTCATTTGCGTCAAATCAATAAAATAAAAAAATGTGAAAAATGGGTACCTCATGATTTGACTGATCTGCAGAAAGAAATGCGTGTTGAAACTTGTGTTGCCTTGTTGAATCGATACAGAAATGAAGGAATATTGGATCGAATTGTGACATGTGATGAAAAGTGGATTCTTTACGATAACCGTAAGCGAAAAATGCAATGGCTGACCCCAGGTAAAACGCCACAACAGTGTCCTAAAGCAAAGCTTACCAATAAAAAGGTAATGGTAACTGTTTGGTGGTCTCAGCATGGTGTTATTCACTATAGCTTTCTACGATCTGGTCAAGCAATAACGGCAGATGTCTACTGTGCCGAACTCCGAATAATGATAGCAAAACTAGCAGTGAAACAGCCCCGACTCATGAATCGATCTTCACCATTATTGCTCCATGATAACGCGAGACCTCATACAGCACGAGAAACCGTTTTAACTCTACAGGAACTGCAATTAGAAACTATCCGTTACCCTCCGTATTCGCCAGACCTTGCTCCAACAGACTACCATTTTTTTCGTGATTTGGACAATTTTCTATGTGATAAAAAGTTTTCTTCTCAGGAGGCAGTACAAAATGCTTTCACACAGTTTGTCGAATCTAGATCACCAGAGTTCTATCGCAAAGGCATAAATGACCTTCCTACTAGATGGCAGCAATGTATAGATAATAATGGTAATTATTTTGATTAAATAAATACGTTAAATTAAAAAAAAAACGAATTTCAATTTGTCAGTACAAATCGGCAATTCCATACTTTAACCCCTATTAAACAGAAATAACATAGAACATTATTGTAGGTCTTTTTAAATGTATTCTGTGGCGTGGCGGTACTGAACGCGGCTACTACGCAGGAGGCGCGGGTTCGATCCCATCTCAGTGCAAATATTTGTACGCATGAATGTGTATATTAAATATACATATTCATGCGTACAAATATTTGCACATCGAACCCGCGCATCCTGCGTAGCAGCCGCGTTTTGCATTGGTATGGGTGTTTCTATGTATATTATGTATGTATTTACAAAAAAAAATGTATCTAAGTAAGTTTATGTTTATGTGTAAGTTTTAGATTCCATAACACAAGCTAGTTAAGCTATGCTTACCATGGGTCTAGTAAGCGTTGTGTGAAATGTTGTGGAATATTATTTATTGTTTATTTATTGTTATAAATTGCAGATATGGTTGGCTTGGGTGATGGACGGAGGTGACGCGGCCGCGGGAGGGGCAGGGGCAGAGGCCGCGGCAGAGGCCGAGGTGAGACCCTCATGTTTGTTTCTAGACTGTCCGTTGAGTTATGCGTGTGTTCTGTTGCATGCAAATACATACGCAACTCATTGCGTTAATCCTAGTGGCATCAGAGGTTGACCTCGGAGTCCCGGGTCCGCTGACTTGCAGCTGGATATTTTTCGTAAAGCGACTGCCATCTCCTCAAGAACCTATTGGCGATATATAAGTGTTGCAGTTAGACAAGCTGTCAGACTTTTTAAATAACGCTCCAATTACGCATGACGACTGCCATAGATGTACGTATGACAACTGGGACCCACGGCTTTATGCACGCAGCGAATATGCCTGCATATCCGCTTATAAATAATCAAAGATATATATATTGATATTATTAATTGGGTATTTGACGGACCAGTCAAATTAATAACTTTTTACTGAACGTCAAAACGGTAAGTTTCATGGAAAATTGTATGCAAAATTTATTTGTGACGTCATAATAATTTAATAGTCAAATTATTTACTATTATAGGTTGGGCGGATGATTAAAAATTAATAAAAACGATAAAATAAGAAACGACACAACTGTTTTCACTCTTTTACTATTCTTAATTTAATAAGTTCAAGCTAAATATTTTGGAGGTTATGTCGGACTCGAACCGACTAAACCGCACGCCGTCTGTGGGTCGAAGTGCTAGGCCGAAAGTGAGGTTGTCATGCAACATATCCCTCGCACCCCGGCTGACCCAGGGCCATCCCTCTCGGTCTGGCTATCCTCGGAGGAATTATCATTCAGTTGTAAAATATAATCCAATGATTGTGAAACTTGCATAGTGAATCTGAAATGTTCTGTCTGTCTGTCCGTAGGTCGTGGAGCATCCCCTGAGTATGGCGGCAGCATGACGCCGCCATAGCGCGAACCCCTCCCGGCGGCGCCGGCGTACCATACACACCATACATTCTAGTCATACAACACATACAAGCTCTAACTCCTCTGCCTCACTAGGACGCCATGGCGACGTCACCGGCCACGTATCCAATCAGTTAGTATTGAAATGTTTTGTCAAGTGTGTTAGGTACCATACATTTCAATACTAGGTAACTGCTTGGTTACGTAGCCGGCGACGTCACTTTGGCTTCCCATAGAGGCAGAGAACAAATGGTGGCACTTCATATGGATATGTCAATTTGCGTGTTTTACATATTTGGCAAATAATTACCACTTGTGTACAGTATTTGACGAAGCCTATTCGACAAATATTGCCAATACCACAATGGCAGAAAGGAACAGAAGGTTTCTCCTGGCAAATGTTCGTGTGTTTGTTATTTAGCTGCCATGTGTGGATGGTTGCAATTGCATGTTTGCGTGTGCGTCAAATATTTTGCCAAAAATTACAAACGCTCAATAGCTATGTGAAATGCCACCATAAGGCGGTTTATACAGAAGAGACGTGGCGGGGACATTTGGCGGTGGCGGACAACCCGATATAAACCTTATGTCTTGTACAATAACGTGGTGCGCGCCACTCGATGCGATGGCGCGTCACTTAGTGGCGGGGCGTCGCCTGGAAGCGCAGAAGCATTTCTCCTTTAAGACAAAAACGACGTTAGTGTACACCGTCCACGCCACGTCTCTTCTGTATAAACCGCACCTAATATACTCGTGTCGGAAATAAAATTATACAAAAAAAAGTTATATTTATGAAACATAGTTATTGCTAATATCACACATTTAAATAAAACTATTTTTATTACTATTGCTATAATATTTAGTATTATTATCGTCTCGCTTTGACAATGACTTCCGAAAAGTAAACGAAACAGGTTGAGAAAAATCAGGATGAGTGTAAATAATAAAATAATACCAATGAAAATATTATAAAACCGTTAAAAATAGTTTTATTTGAAAGCTATATTCAGTACCAGAATTGGACAGATAGGAATATTTTATAAACTATATAATTATGTACTCATATTATTACAGTTGACCACAGAGTAAGTAATCGTAAGCCACTGACCTCTATAACTTGCTGGACCGGCTATTCCATAGATAATGACAGCTTACTTTTTGTGTCGGTTTGAAGCGCCACCGTGAGTGTACTAAGAACTAATTAGTTTGCGAATGGGCGTCGTTTGTTGTTTTTACCATACCATAAAAAATCTACAATGGCCATATTATTTTTTTTTTAAATATTCCACAATATTTCACACAACGCTATCAAGACCCATGGTAAGCATAGCTTAACTAGCTTGTGTTATGGAATCTAGAATGTGAAATGGATAAACATTTTAGATACATTTTTTTTGTAAATGCATGCATATTATACATAGAAACACCCAGACCAATGCAAATACCCATATTCATGCATACAAATATTTGCACTGAGCGAGGATCGAACCCGCGCCTCCTGCGTTGCGTCCGCGTTCACAACCGCCACGACACGGAACCCATCGTTTATATTAAATTTTCGAAATCAAGACAATTGCTGTCCATCATTAGTATTAGTTCCAAGTACACTCACTACTTCGCGCCGCAACTATCAGCGCCAATTTGGCTATTTTCAATTGGACACAATATATGGGTACTGATCAGCGGGTCTCATGCGATTCCTATATTTTAGGACTGGTCATACATCCTAATACCACAGAATAGATAATAGTACTAGCGTACTAATACTGACCTGGCCACTATTGTTTAACCGCACATTGCAATAGCTACGAACCCTGAGAGATAACATCTGGAAAGGAAATCACTTCATGAGTTTTTTTTTAACGTGCGGGTAATCCGCACGGTTTCTTCCCCCCCCCCCCCCCCCTCCCCCTTCGGAGCCGAAGAGGGAGGTTATGTCAGACTCGAACCGACTAAACCGCACGCCGTCTGTGGGTCGATGTGCTAGGACGAAGGTGATGTTGTCTCGTGACATATCCTTCGCACCCGGCTTACCCAGGGCCATCCCTCTCGGTCTGGCCCTCGGGAGGCCCGCGCTCATGCGGGGCGGAGGTCGGTTTGCGCCCTCCGACGCCCATGTCAAGTAATGCTACAATGGTAGCACTCAGCTTGACGGCCTCATCACTTATGAATTAAACTTTTATAAAATACTAGCTGCTACGCCTCGGCTTCGGCCGTGGAATAGCACATTATGCGTCACTCAATTGTTTTGCCTTCCCGGAATCTCTCCACTAATAAATTTAAAGTGTTATTACGAATCGTCTGTATGTACCTATAGAAGTGTTGATTTAAGACTTTTTTTGGCAATTTTTCAATTATTTTTCTGCGTAGGTAGAAACCACCCTCGTACTGCAAGGAGTATTCTAAAAAAAAAAAGAATTAGCGAAATCGGTTCAGCTGTTCTCGAGATTAGCGCTTAGCAACACATTCGGTGATTCATTTTTATATTATAGATCACTTTTTAACCCATAGTCATTCATCTCACCTTTATCAGTATTCACCTTATGATCTCTATTCACCCTTATTAAGTGTATCACGTAATTTAATTCAATATAAAATAGTTTATAAGTATATAGTGTATTTAGTATTACGAGCTAAACTTAGCAAAGATTATGAGATTTTTTATACCACTGGGGTGTGCAGACATGCATACAGTTCACCTGATTGAAAGTGGTTACCGTGGCTTATGGACGTGTGCAACACCAGGGCCCTGATTCTGCTATTTTTTTTACCACTGCTATACTACAGAGACTGTAACCAATGCCATTAAACTTTACACTTTACTGTGATAGTGCTACAGTCTTAAATTGAATGACAATCTTGTAGAGTGAATGAAAAATGGTATAAACTCTTTCTCATTTCATTTTGGATTTTTAGACTGCGCCATAAGGTCTAAAATTTAATGACAATTTATGCAATGTCAGCGGTATGACAATGGTTTTGGTATGTCATAATATTAGTAGAATCGGGGGCCGGGGGCGTTACACTCGTGCTGCCGACCCTGTAAACAGAGAGAGATTCTGTGCCGTCAATGTAGAAGACGAAGCAGGAATAGCCTTTGATCTTCCCACTGACAGCACATTGAGTTCTGGCTGCCCTACTCACCGCTGGGAACACAACACGAGGTTATTATGACCGCGGTATTCTGTAGGGCGGAGTTACTTCCCAAGACGGACTGCTTAATTGGACGTAAATACCGTCGTGTCCTACCTCCATTTGTTTCATATAGGCTTTAACGGGATCGACTGTCTTCTGACCTACCAATGCTGAGAAGAAAGCTTGCGCTAAAGCCTCGTTGGTAGCTTGCAGCGGCTTACGTTCTGAACATGTTGAAAAGGGCTTGCACATATTTATTTTTTATGACGTTCTTATCATAGGCGAATACTTTTGTAATATGAATGTTTAGAATAGTTTAGAAGAGTTAAAAGATTAATAGTAGATATATGTTATTGACCAATTGATAAATCGGGCATTATGATAAATATGAGTTACAATAATCAGACTCAGGTTCATGACTACTCAACTAAGGTTCTATATGAATGGGTAAAATTATCATTTTTTTTAATGAAATAGGAGGCAAACGAGCAGACGGATCGCCTGATGGTAAGCGATCATCGCCGCCTATGGACACCTGAAACACCAGAAGGGTTCTAGGTGCGTTGCCGGCCTTTAAGGTTGGAGTACGCTCTCTTCTTAAAGGTTATAAAGGTAACGAAGGCTAAAGCAGGCTCGCTTCCGCCTTAGCCTTCTAACCTATATCTATCATGTCATATTTTATCAAAATGCCCCATTTTTCAACTGGTCTATAACGGATATTATAGAAATAGAAAAAAATCTAGATGTATTTATAAAAGTGAATATAGTGCAAAATTAGTTATAAAATTCTGTATAATTAACATTTAATAAATAAAATAAATGTACATAATTTGTATATTATCGTTTTATTTCTCTGATCATCATCGTCAACTTCAATCAATCAACTAGCCCACTACAGTCCACTGCTGGACATAGACCTCCCCCAATGTGCGCCATTTCATCCGATCCTCCGCCTTCCGCATCCAGTCTGACCCAGCCACCTTCATCACTTCATAACTTAACGTTACTGAATTCATCATGAGCCTTATAACTCATAACTCATTTATTCATAAGAATAATCATTACACGTCATATATCATATTACAGCAAGTTTTTCACTCAACCTTCTATTCTTACCAGTTAATACTTCTACAAAAAAGAGAAAGAAAAAAAAATTGCAAGAATGTCAACAATGTAGCATGCCAGGTTACAATGCAGTCAATATTATGTCAATAGTTCAATTACAAAAATATCAAGTTCTAATAGTTCTTCTTCTTACACCTAGAGGTTCGTTTATTTCCTCTTCTCCTTTTGTTTTGACTTAGAGTGATGCCCCATTAGTGCGTTGCGTTGTGATGCGTCCTCGCTGCGTCGGTTTCCATACATTTTTATGACATACCCCATTAGATCGTTGCGTCGTCGCGAAGCGGGAGGGAGGTGAGCGTCAACACAACGCAGGTGTCGCATACAATGCGTTGTTCCGATGACGCGACGCGACGCAACGCGCTAGTGGGGCCTCGCTCTTATACGGCGTTCATTGGAGCTACAGCCAATTGATATCCCAACCCAGAGACGCAAGAACCTTGTCCGTGAACCAACACGCTTGCAAATTGACTTGACCATGTAGGTCTTGGAAGATTTCCATTCGCCTAATATTCTCTAAGTTCTAATTTCATTACTGTCCAGTTGAGTAGTGAACAGTAAAGTTAAAATACTATGCTCCAGTCGGTTAGGTACAAGGCTAAAGGTGTATTTTTCCTCCTTGTCATTCTGCATCTCGCAGGTCTCAATCAATTAGCCCACTGCAGTCCACTGCTGGACATAGGCCTCCCCCAATGTGTGCCATTTCGTACGATCCTCCGCCTTCCGCATCCAGTCCGTCCCAGCCACCTTTTTCAGGACATCGGTCCATCTGGCTAGTGGGCGTCCTACCCTTCGTTTGCCTTCTCGCGGTCTCCACTCTAGGACTCGTCTGCTCCAACGGCCATTGGTCCTTCGACAGACGTGGCCAGCCCATTGCCACTTCAGCTTGCTTATTCTGCGAGCTATGTCGGTAACTTTGGTTCTTTGTCGGATCACCTCGTTTCGAATTCTATCCTTCAGAGAAACTCCAAGCATAGCTCGCTCCATAGCACGCTGCGCGACTTTTAGTTTATGGACTAGCCCTACCGTCAGTGTCCACGTTTCGGCACCGTAAGTCATAACAGGTAGGACGCACTGGTCAAAGACCTTTGTTTTCAGGCATTGCGGTAGGGGGGAAGAGAAGACTCGACGTAGTTCGCAGATTCGCAGGTTTATGTTTAATTTTTTTTTCTTTTCGTTTTTTTTCTTAAGGTTACGATTGGTGACTTTTAATAAAAACATAACTGACGAGCTAGTGGGAAGATTTAAGTGTTTCGTCTTTAAATCGGTTTTTATACAGGAAAACATTTATAAATAAATAAAAAAAGCATTAAAAAGAGACATCGCACGAAGGAGGTAGGACACGACAGCATTTCCGTCCAATTGAGCAGTCCGACTGGGGAAGTACCTCCGCCCTACAGAATACCGCGGTCATAATAACCTCGTATTGTGTTCCCGGCGGTGAGTCGGGTAGCCAGAGTTCAGTGAAGAGTTTTTGTGCTGTCAGTGGGAATACCAAAGGCTAGGTATTCCTGCTTTTGTTTTCTACACTGACGGCACTAAAACTATGTGTTTACAGGGTTGGCAGCATGAGTGTGACTACCCTGGTGTTGCACACGTCTATAGGCTACGGTAACCACTTTCCATCAGGTGGGCCGTGTGTTTGTCTGCCACATCATTTGTATAAAAAAAAAACAAGATTGCTTACGTTTAGTTAAGTACCTTACCGCATGGAGTTTAATATAACCTAACCCTTCCACCTAAGCTAAATTGCTTGTATCACGAGTGCAGGGCCGTCTTAACCGGGGGTTCAAGGGTGCGGCCGCACCCGGGCGCGTAGCCCGAGGGGGCGCAGGCCGAGCTCTAAACATTTCGATATTTCCTAATTTAACCTTTAACTCATTAGTACTATATTAACGCCATTCCCATGTTTCGTACACTTACGTCAATTAAACCCCTACATGCATAAAAATATAGGCATCAACCAATATTAAAATTTACCGTTGTACCTATTATTGTCACTTTTGCCTTTCGGCAAGTGTCATCCCGCTCACGATATGCAAGGTAAAATAGCTCTTATTAGGATACTCATAAAAATTAAATTAATTTAACAGGCACGCGGCAATATCTCCATTCAAAGAGGCCCTTTGACCTAGCCGCCTGGCGTCCGCACTTTAAGCAAAATGGCCTCTATAATTAGGAAATTAGGGTGTATATTGTAATGTAAGTTCGCGATGCGGCTCTGAGTGTCGGTTACTGATTGATGTCATTAGACGACCTATGACAATTGAATCTTATTACATGAAAATTAAAGTTTGATTTTGTTTAATGCTGTGAAACGTTAAAGAAATATTAAATCCATTTCTTTTCCTTAATTTTTGAATTTTTTTTTTCATCATACCTATTTGCGATAGCCGCCGAGTGAGCACTAAAAATTCTAGCAGTTTAGACTGTGATTGATTCTAGCAAGTGGAAATTCAGTTAGGCCCACCAATATCGATTTAATTGATTATGTTGTATTTCGTAAAAAAATAATGTGCAAATGGATGGAGTTTTTTCAGTGCGTACCTACCTACTTAAATCATAAACAACGGAAATTAATACTGTCAAGGTAAGTACCTAAATTTTATTTTTAGAGTTACCTATTATTGTTACGGTTACAATTACTTACAATCATTGAGATATAACTACTGTTACATTAGAACATAGTTACAATACTGATATACCTACCTACTAATTTATTAATAAAAAATAAACTTACATACCTAATTGATGCCATATCGTGGTATTTGTAATCATTAATCATAATCACATATAATAACTACGAGTGAGTTTATAATTTATGATAACTACTTTACTTGGGCTTGATCTTGGTCATTTAAATTTTATTACATAAATATATTTAAAAATAATAATTTATACCTATAACATATAACATTTTATTTAAGTAAGTTTACTTTCATATAATTTCATTGAAGTGAGTGAAATATTTATATGCTAAATGATCTATTTGATTGCAGATGGCTGATTTAGGGGATGGTAAAAAAAAAGAAACCATCGGGTGCCCAAAACAGAAAAAGGAAACGCACTTAAAATAAAACATTGTATGAGAGATCTTTTTACAGATAGATTACAGATCTTAGAGAAAAATAAATGAAACATCAAAAATTTATTGCGTTTTTTTTGTTGACGGGGGGGGGGGGGGGGGGTAGGGGGCGCAGCCTGAGTTTCGCACCCTGGCGCTATACAGGGTGTATTTTTGAAACGGGGCAGTAAGGGCAAGTACCTTAACCGTTGCAGTTACAGCAAAACGTTCTTAGAAGACCTTCCCTAACTTTTTGACATATTTTGAACTGCATTCACAGATTTTGTAAAAAACTTACAGTTGGCAAAAAAAAAATGCAAAAAGTCCAAAAATTTTTTTTTATGCCAATCGATTCTATTTCATGTGGGGATCAAAAAACTCTATGAGATCATTTTAGCTTTCAGTACTAGGAAAGACAAAAATCGCCAAAAACGTTTCCCATACATTTCGGCAACAGAAACAAATTTCTACGATGGTCTAACTTTTTGTTATGGCCAGGAAGTGGGTAGAATTGACTGTAAAGTAAATAAAAAGAATTTTTACCCTCAAATTTCGAATTTGATTCGAAAATCTGTGTGTTATTCTTAGTTTCAGCTGAGAAACTTCGTATGAGTTATTAATTAAGGATTTTCGCTAAAATGTCTTCTAATCGTGAAAAAATTGACTTATTAGAAGCGTATTTTGTCAATAATCGAAATGCGGGAGCTGCATTAGTGTGGTACCGCAATAAGTATCCGTTGCGGCATGTGCCAACAAGAAAGGTTATTACAAATCTTTTGAAAAACCTGGAATTGCAGGGTTCTTTCAAAAGAAAGCGGCAGCCTCGTGTGGACATGGACACGGAGATTGCGGTTCTAACTTATGTCAAAGCATATCCAGAGGTATCCTCCAGGCAAGTCGCCCTTGAAGTAGGTGTATCCCACTCCCTTGTGATAAAGATATGGAAGAAATACGGCTACAAGTGCTATCGATATGGGCGCATAGTTCAAGTGTTACATCCGGGTGATGATGTTCGAAGGCTTACTTTTTGCAGATGGCTAAGAGGAAAAATAAGCAGAGATCATGAATTTTTAAATTACATACTGTGGTCAGACGAAACGAATTTTTCCAATAACGGTATGTACAACAGAAAAAATCACCACTATTGGTCCAAAGAAAATCCACTAAGAGTTACGGCAAGTCATAATCAGGTTCGCTTCTCATTCAACTGTTGGTGTGGTATAATGTCCAATCGAGTCATAATGGTGGAATTTTATGAAGGGAAACTGAATTCTGCCATGTATAATGAAGTCATTTTACACCATCTTGAAAACGAGATAGACGAATGGCCCCTGTCGGAATTGCGAAAAGTTCATTTTCAACCAGATGGTGCTCCGCCACATAACAGTCACCTTTCACGTTCCATTTGAGCCGCCTATTCGGTACACAGTGGATAGGTACACATGGTCCAACACAGTGGCCACCTCGTAGCCCCGATCTAACACCACTTGATTTTTTTTTATGGGGCTTCGTGAAAAACGAGGTGTATAAGACGACGTACGCCAGTGTTCAAGAGCTCAAGGATGCATTAATGACCATTTTACGTAATATTCATCCCAGAACATTATTAGCCGCCATTCGTTCAGTGTAAAAAAGGATAGACTTATGTATTCGTGAAAATGGAAATCATTTTGAGCAATTTATTTCATAAACCAATTTCTTAAATGTTTAAATGATTTTTTTATTTAAAAAAGTTCAAAATTTTACCTGACCTATGAGTTTCGAGTTGATTTATCATATTTCCGTACGAAATGTATGGGAAAGGTCTTTGGCGATTTCTGTCTTTTCTAGTACTGAAAGCTAAAATGGTCCCATAGAGTTTTTTGATCCCCACATGAAATAGAATCGATTGGCATAAAAAAAAATTTTTGAACTTTTTGCATTTTTTTGCTAACTAAGTTTTTTACAAAATCTGTGAATGCAGTTCAAAATGTCCCAAAAAGTTAGGGGAGGTCTTTTAAGAACGTTTTGCTGTAACTGCAACGGTTAAGGTACTTGCCCTTACTGCCCCGTTTCAAAAATACACCCTGTATAGCCTTAAGACGGCCCTGCACGAGTGGGTCCACATCAAATCATCATAATGGGTATAATAGTGGTTACAACGTGTGAGGATACATTCCCTGCCTATGGCGATCGGTGCGATGATAGAATTTAGCTGTGGGTTATCATGTCAAACAATTCATTTGGGCACAAACCTCTGTATAGTCTCTTTCTGGTCTCTAATGTGCGTTCATGTAGCTGAGTTGATCAGGGTACCTCTCTGCAAGATACTGGTCGCGAGTTCATGTCCCGCCTTGAACAATCACTTTTTTTTTTTTGATCAACATCGATAGGAAAGGGGGAGTGGCTAGAGAGGCCACACGGTGGCCTCTCGTACCGTCAGACGCAGGTCATTACCGGACACGGTAACTTCGGGCGGTACCTGCATCTGATGGGCATAGAGCCAACGCCCGAGTGCCATCACTGCGACGCGAGCGTGGACTCGGGGCTGCACACGCTCACCGAGTGTCCGGCGTTTGAAGCGCCGAGGCGGGAGCTTGTGGCGGCCCTGGGGGTGAGAGTGCTCACGCTCTCCACCCTGCTCGCGGCGATGGTCCGCTGCGCGGATGCGTGGGCGGCCAGCGCCTCCTTCTGCGAGCAGGTCATGCTCGTGAAGGAGACAGCAGAGCGGGCGCGGCGCAGCGAGCAAAAAAGACTCGCGGACATCGCTGGCCGCGTTCGAAGGCGGCTCGGGCGTCGGAGGGCGCAACCCGACCTCCGCCCCCCATGAGCGCGGGCCTGAGGGTGACGGGTGGAGCCGCTCGTCACCCTAGCAGAAGCAGGCCACGGTGGCGGCGCGCATCGTAGGACGATGCGCGCCCCCCCCCCCATACCGCGTGGTCCCCCCTCCCGAGGAGGGCCAGACCGAGAGGAATGGCCCTGGGTCAGCCGGGGTGCGAGGGATATGTCAAAAGACAACCTCACCTCCGGCCTAGCACATCGACCCACAGACGGCGTGCGGTTTAGTCGGTTCGAGTCCGACATAACCTAACCCTCCGGCTCCGGAGGGGTGGGTAACCGCGGGGATTTCCCGCACGTAAAAAAAAAAAAACATCGATAGGAAATGCTTCCTTACAAATTATCCAAGACATTTTGAATCGTACCCATCTATCTCCACATCTACAGCTAGGCACGGTGTTGGCAGATTCTGCTGATATCTGATACGTGAATCTGCTGCCACTACTCCTTGGGCTTGCTATCAAACCAATGCTAGGATTTGAATCTGAGACTTATGTAACTGACGCAGGTCAGAGGGCTATTAAAAAAAACACACAGTAGATGCTAACCGCATACATTTATTAAACAAATACTGTACTTTTTGTTCTTAACCTTGAAATACAATTATTCAAAAATAAAACAGTCAACGTTATCTAAAGCTACCCATACAGTTGCCATTTATATAGACTACACAGAAAAATAAATAAAAAATAAATGCAATACTAATATTATTATTCATTTTAGACGCACGTATGTATTGAAACGCGAGGTTAACAGTTGGTACCCGAATCGCAAGGCTAAGAGCGTTTTCACGTTCATCCGATATCGGTGTTGAACGCCGATAGTCGACCTCCGATAGCCGACACCATGTCCTGTTTTCACATATATTCGAAAAATCGACCCAAAACGGCCATTTGCTTGATAGTACAGACTAGTCAGGGATGCTAGGGATGAAAAGAAAAGAAAAAAAGTGCAAGCAATTTTCGACCTTATTGACATTACATAGTATCGAGTTATTTTTCTTATATTCGTGATCAGCGTCATCAATTAAAAAGGCACGTAATTAAGAAAAAGTCATTAACGTCGAAAATTTATTGCAGTCGCTGTTTTAGTCTCTTTGTGATCCGATATCGGATCAAAACAGTAGTATTAGCTCAGATAACTGATATCGGGCCGGACAATGTGAAAGACAGATACATTTGTCATACATTTGATTTCGTCCGATATCGTATTTCGCTTATCGGATATCGGACAGTGTGAAACGCTCTAAAAGTTGAATCTGAATAGCATTTTCATAGTTTGGTTTTCATAGGTGGTGGGGAGACCCCCTCTCTTACGCACACAAGCAAATTAACGGCAACTGTTTGCGGGGCACAAGCCCCGGGCGAGCGGTAGTGTCAGGGCACTTATTGCAGACGATACCGTCCCGATGCGCAGGACAGACTAATACATCAGAAGTAGCTCGATGACCTCCGTCCTTCATGAGCGTAAGCCTGGGGGTGACAAGAAGCCTGAGGGTGACAAGACGCCTGGGGGTGGCAAGATACCGGGGGGTTGACAAGATGCCTGGGGGTGACAATATGCCTGAGGGTGACAAGATGCCTGCGGGGTGACATGATGCCCGGCACATTGAGATTATGGCCCGCCTAAAAAAATTAAATATACGGGGCTAATTCATACGTGCGACTAAGAAGATTAAGTTGCAATACTAGCACATATATGTACGGGTTAAGCTGACCGGTAGTTGTAGTAACTACAGAATAAAATTATAACAAACAGACTAAGTCGCACACACTGCACATTTATGATAAATCTATTAGCGGGGTTTGGCACGAATATGTTTTATATTTTTTTTTATATGGGATTTTTTTACTATTTCATTCCTTCAAGAACAAATCGGTTCGGTGACTCTTTCCTTTGTTGCACCATTAAGATCTGGAACGCCTTTCCAGCTCACGTGTTTCCCTCTTCCTACAGTCCCGGGTCCTTTAACCGGGGCGTGAAAAAGCATATGATGAGGCCGAGCTGAGTGCCACCATTGTTAACATGGCAAATGTATATAATGGTGGCCCTCTTTCCTGAGACTTTGCCTTCAGCTTACCATCAAGCGAGGTAAAGTCAAATTGACGTGTCCTTTATAAAAAAATAATAACATCTTGCATGAAATCATGGCAAACGACTTGAGTTTCAATTTCTTTTTGAAGTTATGCTTCTTTTGGCGCGTTATGGAAATTATTACGATGCGCGCGCGCACCGTCACGAAAAACCGACACCCTGAAGCCTGTAGCTATTAGAGATGCGCCGAATAGCACTTTTACCGAGTAACGAGTACCGAGTTTTACTAGGTTCATTTTTTTTCCTACCGAGTACTCGGCCGAGTAACTCTGTTCAATTAAATCCCCGTTTCGGGCGCGTACGCGCACAGACTCGCGCGGCAAGACCGGCCGGCTTGCGTTGATACACCCCTCACCCCGCCCCCGCCTTTCATCTATCAGTCGCTTGCTAGTTTACAAACAAATACGTCACGTGATACGTCATAGTAGATAGGTAAATAAGTGAAAAAGTTTGTTAATTAACAATTGACTGTGATGACTTCACGTAAAAGATTCCGAATTTGGACGTTTTACGACGAAATTGAAGAAGGTAAAACGAAAGTGAAATGCACCTTATGCAATTCTCTGATTTCACGTAGCGGTGTTGGACGGAAGGCTTCTACGACAACAATGTTAAGCCATGTTAAAATAAAACACACAGAAGAGTTTAAAGGTTTGGAAAAAGAAACTTTGAAAGAAGAAGAAAGAAGAAAGAAAAGAAGAAAGAAAGAAAAACCTTTTATTTTAGTGCAGCACCAATTACATAATTAATTGTGTACTGACACACGCAAACAAGTTAATCAGGCACAATTGTTCTTCGCGCTACACCAAAAAAGGAGCCAGTTCAGCGTGGTATCAGGCACAAGTACCTGACGCTGGTTTTCAACTGGCTCCTATGTGGAGGGCATGCGACATGAATAATAAATAGAAAGATATTAAATTTACAAAAATCTAAAAAATAGAAAAGAGAAGGAACACAAAACAAAAAAATAAAAACCAAAAATAAAAACACAACAGCAGAAGCCAACATGCTGGAAATACCTCAAAATCGTGAGCCATTTGCGTCAACGACAACAACCTAAATATATTGCTTTACCTAAACCGAGTATACTCGGCATTAAAACCGAGTTATTCGGCCGAGTACGAGTATCAAAAAACCCGCCGAGTACGCCGAGTACCGAGTAGCAACCGAGTACTCGGCCCATCTCTCTAGCTATAGTCAATATTACAGTTTTTCAAAAGAAGTACATATAACTTCCAACGCGCCTAAATTACTCATGTAGGCGCGTTCTTTTTTCACACACTTTTTTTTAAAAACATCGGGCAAAAATGACTTCGTGGAATGACTAAAATCGAAACTAAGGGTGTGTCACTGTCAAATGCATACTGTTCTATTGTACATCAATGTCAATTTAGCATGATTTGTCATTATTGAAAGGAGGGTGGCGGACTCCTTTAGTTTACAGAATTGTTGGTTCGTCTAATGATGAAAGGTGTAAGTAAAGTCTACACCAAATAAAAAAAATCCTTAGTATTCTATAAATGTTCTGTAAAGATAGTTGTCCAGTGTTAATATACCTCTGCCAATCCCTTCAGAGTTCCACAAGCGTGAGTAAATAATACAGTATCAATAATATGCAAATTTATGTCGTGCGACTTAATCTTAGTGTGTATAAAAGATGTGAAGTATGACTGACCTGTAACAGTACTCCCTGGGCTGGTGATTGGTTCCCATATATTGTGTCCAATTGAAAATCGCCATATTGGCGCTGATAGTTGTGGCGCGCAGTAGTGAGTGGACTTGGAACTAATACTAATGATTTACAAAGATTGCCTTGGTATCGATAATTTTAATATTGTTACGAGCGTGGGGGTCGGTTTAAATAGAAAATGCGAGTACAACCGTTGAAAACAGATTTTATTCAGCTGCACTTAAATTACAGCAAAGCGCGTAAAAAATCGAAAACTCTTCCTTACACAATACACAGTCACTTGTATAAATCGCACTGTATCGCTTCGCACACTTTATCGCTTTGATCGCTTCGAATACTAGTCGTAGACTAACTTGAGCGGAAGCTGTTAGCTCGCCTTTTATATCGGGCGCGGCCGAGTAGCGAAAGATCGAGAAAAGACAGGTACGTTCTGAAAAAGACAGGAACTTTCTGGAAGGTTCTATTGGGTCTTGTGTCTCTTTCTAGCCTGACGTCTCGTTCTATTCATTCGATTCCTTCTAGAACAGTGACGTCAAGGCATGCTGTCTCTTTCTATAGTGCCGTCTCGCTCACTCCTATGGAAATTTGGCCATATATTGAAGTGGCCAAGCGCCGGGCGTAGCAATATAAACGATGGGTGGAACGATGGATGGATGGATGGGATTATATATCAAATTAACAATATGGCCATTTTAAACAACGAACAACGTCCATTTGCGAACTAATTAGTTCTCAGTACACTCACGGTGGCGCTTCAAATCGACACAAAAAGTAAGCTGTCATTTACTATGAAATAGCCAGTCCAGCAAGTTATAGAGGTCAGTGAAAAGTATGAAGAAAAGACGACCTTAAGGGGCGGAGACGGTACAATAAATAGGAATTAGTCTAGAAAACGATTAGAGGGCACGCCGTCATTGCGGCGGTAAGGCCCATCATGGGGGAGTGGCTAGAGAGGCCACACGGGAGCCTCTCGTACCGTCAGACGCAGATGATAACCGGGCACGGTTACTTCGGGCGGTATCTGCATCTGATGGGTATTGAGCCAACGCCCGAGTGCCATCACTGCGACGCGAGCGTGGACTCGGGGCTGCACACGCTCACCGAGTGTCCGGCGTTTGAGACGCCGAGGCGGGAGCTTGTGCAGGCCCTGGGGGTGAGAGTGCTCACGCTCTCCACCCTGCTCGCGGCGATGGTCCGCTGCGCGGATGCGTGGGCGGCCAGCGCCTCTTTCTGCGAGCAGGTCATGCTCGCGAAGGAGACAGCAGAGCGGGCGCGGCGCGGTGAGCGAGAAAGACTCGCTGACATCGCTGCTCGCGCCCGAAGGCGGCTCGGGCGTCGGAGGGCGCTTACAGACCTCCGCCCCCCATGAGCGCGGGCCTGAGGGTGACGGGTGGAGCCACCCGTCACCCTAGCAGAAGCAGGCCACGGCAGCGGCGCGCATCGTAGGACGATGCGCGCCTCCCCACACCGGGTTTGAGTCGGGGACGGCGTGGTCCCCACCTCCCGAGGAGGGCCAGACCGAAAGGGATGGCCCTGGGTCAGCCGGGGTGCGAGGGATATGTCGCAAGACAACCTCACCTTCGGCCTAGCACCACGACCCACAGACGGCGTGCGGTTTAGTCGGTTCGAGTCCGACATAACCCACCCCTCCGGCTCCGGAGGGGCGGGTATCCGTGGGGATTTCCCGCACGTAAAAAAAAAAAAAAAAAAGAAAACGATTAGAATAATGCGTAAAAATACCTTTAGATGGCGTTAACAGCTATCTAGAACCAAGGTAAGCCTACCTAGCTCGTGTTTTGGGATCTAGAATACAGATCAACACACTTATATACTATTTTTTTTGTACACATACATAAGATAGATAAATAGAAACATAGAGAGCGTCGGTAGCTTAGTGCTTTAGTAATCGGCCTTACGATCGAGAGGTCCCGGGTTCGAATCCTGACCAATACATCACAACCAACTCCTTACATAAGCAACTTAGCTTAGTTGGAGGTGTTAGCGTAAACATTAGTCATTATGGTTGCTAATATTCTTTATAATAAAAAACGCCTAGACCCACTTTGCACTAAGTAGGAATCGAACTGCGACCCTTGACATAGTCGATTGCACTACTGCCACGCCACGGAGGTTATCGTACATCAAAATAAAGGCTGACTTTGTTACAAGCATGCATACATAGCATGTTTCTTACACGCCTTAAGGTCACCTTTTTCTACATACGATCATAAATATGCTCCTTTGTTACATCAGTGTAACTACCGATCATAGATATGCTCCGTTGTTACATCAGTGTAACTACCGATCATAGGTATGCTCCGTTGTTACATCAGTGTAACTACCGATCATAGATATGCTCCGTTGTTACATTAGTGTTACTACTAATTATAGGTATGCTCCGTTGTTACATCAGTGTAACCATGGGTCAGAAGGGTATTTTTCAGCTAATACATATTCCAAATAGACGCTATATACAATATATATGTATAAATTTTATATTTCTGTGTCAAATACAATGAAAATATATACAATTTTAAACTACTTACAGTACAACACCGTACAATTAGGCAGGACACAGACTCGTCATATCACCACTGTCTTCGACAATATTAGTTCACATTGGTCCACATGACGATTACGCTATTAAATCTATTATTTCTTTTTATTATATATTATTCGCTGTCTCGTATTAAGGTGCTTATAGACTTGAGCTTTCATTTGTAATAGAACATCGAGCATTCACATTTTTCAGGGTTCCGTAATTCAAAAGGATAAAACGAAAGCATTAGAATCTATTAAGATAGGAAACTGTCGCCTCAAAGACAAACAGAAGGAAAAACGCTCTCCACGTTTCAGAGATGGATGCGTTGTCATCGGGACTGATGCACTGCCCGGCACAGAGCCGTCCTCGGAGCTACGGTTGACAAATAGCAGCGTTAAGTAAAATTGGTTAGGGCAAGGTCTGGTAGCTTAGTGGTCAAAGCATTGCCCTTGTATAGCAAAGATCGCGGGTGCAAACCTCGCCTAGACCGATTTAATATTTTTCCTATCTTACATACAAAATGCTTCAATAATTTCATTAAAATTAGAGGATAGTTGTCTGTCTATCAAGACTAAAAGATTCATAACACATATTCCGGTCTGTAAAGTCATGAAACTGCAAAATTCAAACATATGAGTTAATGCAATGAAAATATATTGCGGCTTATGTAGCTTAAGTTCATCCCTGAATGCAATTTTGTACGGAACCCCCAATGCGCGAGGCCAACCCGCACTTAGTATTAGCTAACTCTTTTGACTTGACCTTGACTTGAGCCAAGCATAGAGCCGAAAATCACTACGAACATTTTCATGATCTTTGTACGGAACATTCTAGTCAATGCAAATTTACTGTCCTTTAGCTAGACGGCTTGTCAGAACGCTCTATGAAAAGCTCACATTTATATTTTTGTAATGTAACATTCGCAAGAACGCTCATTATAAGTAAATGCTCTAGTTTATCAGCACCTTTATATATTTCTTAGTCACTATAAAACCTTAATTTTAATGTTAGAAGGGAGAATGACTAGGTAGAACCCAACAGGGGTTCGTTAGAGAACCAGATCAACTTGAAAAGTGATCGTTGACATAAGTACAACCGCAAATGGGGAAAAATATACTACACACACCGGCAGAATTAGCGGAACACAAAAAAAGGAGAGTATGTAATAGTTAGCTTTATTTTTTAAACAAATAATAATTAATCATGAAACAACAGTTAAATTAACATGTTTTGACATTAATTTGCAGCACCATACTTAAAGTGTAATGAAAAAAGAACTTAACTAAACAAAATGCATTTTTCTTAGATTTCGTAGTGACGGAGAAACAGTTGAAATTTTTAGATTTTATAGCGGTTTAAAATTAATTTTCACTTCTCATGCTCTGAAAGTGCTTATTTGTGCAGGATATAGGCTGCACAAAATCGAATTTTGTGCACAAGGGCATTAACGTATCTACTCATAAATGTATCTATATTAAGGCAAAGAAAATGAGCCATACAGCCTAACACAATAAGAAGTTCATAGATAGAATTTGTTATTTTATAACATTCACTTTAATTTATTTTGCCTTATGTGTTTTTTAAGACTTAAAAGATATTAAAATTTAAATTCAAGTACGGTAGGTTATTTAATTCATTTAAGAAAATTATTATTACAAAATTAATTTTATAGTAGGCTGTATAGGTCTGCAGCCCACGCCTCAATGTCGTAAGATTAAAAAAAAATAAAGCGGCGGGAAACAGCTCTTGTTTTTTCGTGCGTTTATTAATTGATTCAATTTGCTAAAATTGTTAAAAATGTCCAGTGAAGAAGAGGATTTAACACACTCTCCTAATACGCTTATGGAAATTAATGCACAGAGAGTTGTTCAACAGATATTACCGCCAAAGTCTCGGGAAAAATATCTCAACGTTTACGATAATTTTGTAAATTGGAGAAAAGAAAAACTAGTAACTACGTTCTCGGAAAGTGTTCTTTTGAGTTATTTTGATGAATTATCCAAAAAACTTCAGCCGTCTTCACTGTGGAGTATATATTCCATGCTGAAAGCAACATTACAAATGAACGACAATGTTAATATACAAAATTATTCGAAGCTTACATCTTTGTTGAAGAGGCTTTCCAGTGGGCACAAAAGCAAGAAAAGCAAGGTCCTTTCAGCTAATCAAGTGGAAACCTTCTTAAATACCGCTCCAGATGAAAAATATTTGGCCACAAAAGTACGTAATACACATTCCTTTCATATTTTATTGCTCGTATACCTATTGCTCTTTTGTTCCAAAGTGTATAAAAGTTATTAATTTTGTTTTAGGTGGCACTTATATTTGGCATAAGCGGTGCGTGCCGTGGCATTGAACTTGCGAATATTACCGTAAATGACGTCAAGACGGACACGCTTTTGCAAGCAATAAACTTACCCGACACAAAAAACAAACGAGAGCGAACATTTGTTGTCAAAGGAGATTACCTAAATATAGTTCAAAAGTACCAAGCTCTACGTCCTCAAAACGTGTCGACTAATAAATTTTTCCTCAATTATCAAAATGGGAAGTGCACTAAGCAAGTTATAGGACGCAATAAATTTGCAGCCTTACCCAAACAGATCGCAACTTTTCTAAAATTAGAAAATCCCGAAAATTACACTGGTCATTGCTTCCGCCGGACCTCAGCCACCCTTCTAGCAGATTCGGGAGCAAACTTAACAATGCTGAAAAGACATGGCGGGTGGAAGTCGGATCAGGTTGCTGAGGGATACATTGAAGAATCCGTAGAGAACAAAAGCAAGATTACCGACCGTATAACGGCAGCCATTAATTTAATCCCAAGCGAGCCAGTCCCTTCTACATCCAGAGATTCCTTGTTGTCGTCAGAGCCATCTTCACATAATATGCCATCTTCTCACAATATGTCATCTTCACAAATTCAGAAAAATACCGTTAATATGCCCGGAAAAACAATTTCCTTCAGTATCCAAAACTGTTCTAATTTTACTTTGAATTTTAATTAAAGAAATGTTATACTACTGTTTTATTTCCTCGCAATCGAAGTGAAAAGCAGAGTTTATAACTCGTCCACAAAACCATTTTTATCCTCGACATTACTATCAGCCCTCGCCTCCGGCTCGGGCTGCTAAAAGTCTCGGATAAAAATGGTTCGTTTTGTGCACTTGTTGTAAAATCTACTATAAATGAATGTTAATAACGTGTTTCCCCCCCGTGCTGTGATTAAGGTTTCCATCCGTCAGGGCATACTGCGAAAAATCTAAGAAAAATGCATTTTGTTTGGCTATCTTTTTATTAAACTTTAAGTATGATGTTGAAAATTAATGTCAAAGCATGTTAATTTAACTGTTGTTTCATGTTTAATTATTATTTGTTTAAAAATAAAGCTAACTATTTTATACTCCCATTTTTTTGTGATCCGCTAATTCTGCCGGTGTGTGTAGAATCCGGCAAACATCTTGAACATATCAAATCATGAACTTAACTTCTTAATTTTTAAATTAAATATATCGAGACTAGAAAAATCATCAATCAGCTGCATAATTAACTAAAACTCCATTCGGCTAGGTACCGACTTAATTAAACGTAAACAAACTTGATGTGCCTGTTTACCCGACTGCCAAGAAGAGTTATGTTTTTCGCGCGTATCTTGTATGTATGTTTGTAATATTCTTTATTACCTCATATCTTCTGAACCACCGTACGGATTTCTATGATTCATGTTTCATATGAAAGGTATTTATTGCCCAAGTGTTCTTGAGTACATACAATATTAACAAAAGCTATATCTTGGGTCTTTGACGCCAAAATGTATGTGGTAAAAAATCACTGAATTTTATTGACTGGGTTATCAAAATGAAGGCAATTGGAAGAAAATAAAAACCCGACTTATGCTGAAAAGATCGAAACAAGCTTTATAGCAGGCGTTTGCAAATTTCAAACCAGAAGAAAATTAATGGGCACCGCTTGCTATAAAACTTTCGATCCTCTATGTATGTATGTTTGTAATATTCTTTATTACATTATATCTCATATTATCTCAAATCTTTTCAGCATTAGTCGGGTTTTTTATTCTCAATGTTTTATTTGAAAACTTAGTTTATTAATATGTTTTTGTTAAGAAACTAATTTTTAAGACTAATAGTCAGTTGTCGCTTCAAGATTGTATACCTTTAGTTAAATACTTAACCGAATGGAGTACATATCTCTCACTTCATAAATATATATATTTTTTAACAGTTACTCCGACGCATACAATCGTTGGATCGAATTTTCGGGCAGTTTGGCCGGAACACCTTCGTTTTCAACAAGCGCCGAGTTTCGGATGGTACATGATAGCCGTTCCAGATGGACTTACGTACTAACATAACATTCACTTTACTAACACAAATAACATCGATATTCAATACAATTATCCGTGTATCATACAAAAAATAGATACGACAATACTTGAAGATGTAGTGTAACTATGTATACTCCAGCGTTTCCCAAACAACGGCAGAACAAAACTTGTCATGATACTTAGGTCTGTACCTAGGCAACGGCCATTTTGAAACGTGGATTTATTAATACTCGTCATTATGAGCCTAACTAATACCTGTTACACATTATTACAGTCCAGTAATCCAGTGAATCAATCCAGGTCCAGTTATGGAATGAATTGTAGAGTTTAGATTTTTCCATTGTTTGAAACGCGCTTCAACAGAACCTCTGGACTGGATTAACTCACTGGAACGGGCACATTCCAGTGATGGTTCTCATTATTTCAGCACAGGATTCGCTCACTGGACTGGAATTATGTGAACCGAGCATAAAGGAAGATTAAGCACATGTAAACATAACCGATATACACTGCTCACAAACTTTAGAGGTTGACAAAAGGAAATTAGGACTGGGCCACAACATTACATATAAAATTGTTATTTTATTGAAGAAATTGGAGGAAACCCAATTTGCAGTACTAAAATTTTTGCATGTTTTTAGGAATGATAAATCCAAATTTTATGATTTTTTTTTGTATACGAATGAGATAACATTAAGCTAACAGCAACTTTTATTACATTTTTTAAGTGACAGCTGTAAAAAAAGTAATATGATATTTATCATCAAAATGGATAGCACTTAGGAAGTTACTGTTTTTGAAGATCGAATTTAATTTTTCAAGCGGCCAATAAAAACAAAATTTAATACAGAGTTGTAAAATACTTGGCCGATTCTCAGACCTACCCGATATGCGCACAAAATTTCATGAGAATCGGTCGAGCCGTTTCGGAGGAGTTTGGCAACGAAAACTGTGACACGAGAATTTTATATATTAGATAAGTAACGTCCAATAATCACGTGTTTACTCACAAGTAACGGAAGCCAGACTATAGAGCGTGAGCCATAGAAATTCCAAGGGGGACAGCGCGTACGCAGTCCCCACTACCAAAAATTACGCATCCGAGTTATCCACATTAGGGATAATCGCAGGGGTCAACCAAACCGCAGTGCAATGGAAAGGTCTCGCCCTGGGGGAACCGCCTTCATGATCACGGTATCCCCTATGCCAGGTAAGTATGATTTCGCTAACGTCGGCTCGGCTAGTCATTCGCTTGCGGAGAGTCTTAACACCGCAGTACAGAAAGTGACGTCATCGATACAGCGCCACCTAGTTGTCAATATATAAACTAACTTACGGTGGTATGAAAGTTGAACAAAGCGCCATCTAGTTTTCTTATATGAAGTAAGTTATGGTGGGTTCTGAAACGTTTGGATATTATTAATTTGGGAAACACTGGTTTACTGAATTTTTTTTCTACTATTATTATTGGTATAACTTCTTACTGGTATGTAAAAATTATCGTTGGATAATACAAAAAAGTTGTTTACGAAAGAACAAAGACTCCACTCCACAAAGAAATAGAAGTTGTGTTGAGGTAAATACTAAACCTAGTACGCTAGTACGTAGTATTATTAAAATAAATATCTTTCCAATCTTTCTAAGTTATTAATATTATTTAATATTACTATTACTATGTATATCTTTGTTTTGGAAGCTTATTTTTTGGATTGTGGTTCATCCAAAACATAATATAAAAATATGAAAATAATTTTAGAAAAAACAAAACCACAATTCTATAATAGCTCCAGTAGCAACTCAGGTTGAAGAATTATTAAAAGGTACAGATAAATCTTCTAATTGGAGAATTTTATTTATTAAATTCGTCCACAAATTTGATAGACAAAGTATTTTGTAGTGAAATATTATAATGAAATTATAACAGTTTTTTCTATTACTTTTTGCATAACAAAATAAAAGTGGCCAAATACTGAATAAAAAAAAAAGTTGAAATGTAAATTGACTGGTTTAGTAGGCGCTATTGGAAGATACGGCGTCTGCCTTCAACAATTATTATTTCATCATTATTATTACTATAATTTCTATATACCTATTATTATAGTTATATAAACCACATATTGTACATCACATGTACGTCGTGATCGGCACAGCGATGGTGGATTTGTATTATTATTACTATTACCTCTATTTATATTATTATAGTTATATAAACAACATACTGTATATCACATGTACGGTGTGACCGGCACAGTGAGCGTGGCTTTGTGTTATTTCAACAGTTTCTCTTGCTCGTCGGCGCGGTAGAGGTCGCCGTTGCGCTCGGTGCGGGAGAAGGAAGAGCGGGTGTGGGGGGAGGCCGATACCGGGGGGTGGGGGGACACCTGGAAATAGATAATCACATCTTGAACATTATTTAAATGTTATTTACAGGGTGTATTTTTAAGATATAACAAAAAGGACAGGTAAAGTCAGCATCATTAAAATGTTGATAAAAAAAGTACTTATAATAATCCAAATACCAAAATTCCAATTTTATATTGGTTATTAGAGTACTCAAATAGTTGTAAGTATCCAGAGTGGTCAAACTATCTTAACAATTGGTCTTCCAGAATTATTTATGTCAGTTAGTAGAGTATTCATAATCATATACACCATCACGCCGGTCGATGGTATCCAGTCAAGTATAATTTCAAAAAATCCAGACATTGTTATTTAATCACATTTTGTATCCCTTTCGTAAGAAAGCCATCCCTTTTCACAGAATGGCGGGATGACGAGAGATTGGTATATGAGTAAAAAAAGAATACAAAATGTGTCAATTGACAATATCTTTTTATTTTTTTATAGTTGACAGTTGCATAAGCTTATGAACTATCAACTTGCAGTAGTGAGAAAAGTACGAATGTCTAGATTTTTGAGGTAGACGTTATGACGTAGGCATCCGCTTTGATTAATTCTACCCCCAAGGGGATAAAATAGGGAATGAAAGTTTGTATTAATCTTTGTCAATTTGAAACCGATCGGGCTGAGACTTTGCATGCATAAAGCTACTATGTTGACTAAACACTAAGCGATAACCGACATCAACGCGGGCGGAGCCGCGGGAAACAGCTAGTAGAGAAATATAGGTGGAGATAATAATACAGAGGTACTACTTATTTCTATTATAATTTTAATGTCTTCGTAATAATTGAATTGTGTGTGTGGTAATTCCAACAAAACAAGGCTTTGTATGAATATGTTTACCTGTCTGGAAGGAGTCTTGTGTTCACCGCTGATGCTCATATCCTCGTCCACCGATTGCAGTAACTGAAAAGAAAAATACAATGTGTTATTATGATACCTACGCCATCTTGGGTCTCAATTAACGAGGTATAACCAATTGGGCTTATCCCTCCGGATGACCCTAAACCATTTAAAGTTCAAAGATGGTCCCTTCGCGTATGGGATACACGATGTCTCCATCGAACCCTGAAAAAGGGACGGGGCGGAATTGATTGCAGGCGGTTCCTGGTCCCGGGTTCGAATCCTGGCTATTACACTACCGAATATTATTAAATCAACTTGTAAAGGTATTTCATCTACCGGGTGTTAGGGAGACGCTACTAAAGCCGAAGGCACATGGTAGTACTCCGGATACACTACATATTGCCATAAGAATTAATACATAAAACAATTTGATTTGCTCTTAGTACGAGAGTGTGAAGATAATCCTGAGACTTTTTAGTCAAGATGTTTCTGACATTGACTGTACCAGGAGTACTACCAGGTGGGTTCGGTTTCGGGAAAATTTCCTTAACATAGAATTATGAGAACGGGAATTAACGCGATCATGGTATAGGTACTTATATACCTTTGATTGCCTGACGTTTCGACCAGGTTACACCGGCCGTGGTCACACACGGGTGTAACCTGGTCTAAGCCCCCTGAAATCCAACCACACGTCCTGATCGTCCACCTGAATCTCGTGGGGGGCGGACACACGGAAACAAAATTTACTGGCGTGGCTAACGTGGCTCTGGTACACTCGACATTGGCGTGTCGCCATTAATAATTTTATAATACATTTTACTTGACATTGGTGAGCTGCGGCGATTTGCTACAGAGGCCATTTTGAAGAAGTTGAAGTAGAAGTTGAACCTGGTCTATACGTCAGGTAACCAAAGGTATATAAGTACTGTAATATCCGCCCCTCGTGGCAGATATTACTATAGTAGATGCCTGGACATCATGTGCCAACGATTTAAAAATAAATCATACGAAAACAAAATTAATATCGAATTCAGAAGATATAGAAAAAACTGAACGAGCGGGACAGTTCCTGACGGTTGAGGGGAGGTTGCTGAAGAAGCAAGCGAGGCTCCGGAAGCTCAAGATTTGAAGAGAAGTGTTCTCACTTCCGCGGTCCTCTAAAACGAGTACTGTATAAAATTAAAAAAAAAACCTCGCGTAAAATCCCCTTTTAAAAAGCTCGTATAGGAATGATATGTTTTTTCCCAATAAATATCAATATTACAGCATAAAGTTGTTTCTCTTGAAGTGAGATAGTGAAGCTTTGGAGATAAAACCCCGACTCCACAGTACTTATACCATGATCGCGTTAATTCCCGCTCTCTAAATTATAAATCACTAGTTGACCCGGCGAACTTCGTACCGCCAATATTTTTCCGCCCGCGTGGCGTCAGATCCCGTTCCCGCTACACCCTCTACTATATTAAACGTGTATTATACATAAAAAGCTTCCTCTCGAATCACTCTATCTATTAAAAAAATCCGCATCAAAATCCGTTGCGTAGTTTTAAAGATTTGAGCATACAAAGGGATATAGGGACAGAGAAAGCGACTTTGTTTTATACTATGTAGTGATGGAACCCGAGAGTTTAAAAGTTAGTTTCCTTAACAACCGGTATTTATTAAAAATAAATTAGGTTAACGGCTTTTTTTTTTCAGACAGAATTCGAATTCTTACTGGACAAATCAAATGTTTTTATTCAATCAATTAATTTCTTGACTTTAAGTTTTAGGTTTTTTTTTAAAAGGATATTAGCAACCGAAATTACTAATATTCCCTCTAACCCCTCCAACTAAGCTAAATTGCTTGTGCTAGGAGTGGGTTCACGTCGGTAGTGTAATAGCTAGGATTCGAACCCGGGACCTGTCAATCCTAAGGCCGACTCCTTAACCACTAAGCTACCGAGTATAGTATAGATAACAAATAGAAGTGACATAAAAAAAAAAAAAATATGTGACATGGTATTATAGTCTGGTTTTCATTCTTCCTGTAATTTGAGCTCTGACAATTTAACCCTTTATTTATTCATGTTGTAATTTAATTAATTGATTACTTACAATTAATTATATCCAATAATAGTTTGCGTATATTATATAACAACAATTTTTATCATCATTGTAACCATCATTATTATTGTTCTACTACTTGAAAGCATGTCATTTGGTATGTATTTCTACACCGAATTACGGTAGAATATGTGAGACCTTTAATTTTAAAAACACGTATATGTATCATATTCTAAGAAATAAATGATTCAATTCTATTCTATTCAGATATTCTCGGATATATCCGCACCACTAGCTAGTAACACGAAACATTAGTAACCATATCTTCAAGTCTGCTTCCTCTCCAGCATAGAAATGATCTTCGAAAGCTGCATCAACATCAGTTCCTCAGTTTCCACTCTACGTTTCTCTAAATCCAACCTCTCTGACTCTCTATTCTCATCTCTTTCGAACTCTAGGAATCTCTCGTATCGATGGCGGTCGGAGTCGATAGATTTGTAGTCGTACTCTAAGTTTGAGATATCGATAACTTGGTCCTGCTCGTGTGGGGAGAGGTTGTGGAAGGTAAGAAGGGAGGAGTCGGTGTGGAAGGTGGTTTTTTTGCGCTTGCTGTGGTCTGGCTCTAGAATTGATAAGGATAATAAGTGAAAAAGGACGGTACCAGTTAGCTTAATAAAGAGAAAGAGTAGCAGAGCATATTTCGGGCTCCAAACTAGTATTAATTTAGGTAATCATTAAGATGATAGTATAGGAAATTTATTATTAACACTTAATCCGACATTTCAGCTACTTTTAAGCAGCCACTCCGCTTCATGGCTGCTGAAAAGTAGCAAAAAAGTCGAGTTACATGTCATAATACTAAAATTATGTAAGTATCCCCTTATACTGACATTAATTTAATCATTTATTCCTTTATTGACCGATAGTAGATAAATTTAACTATGTTCAGTAGAATTAAATAAACTATGATTGTCAAATGATTTAAAACCAAAAATATGTAATTGATAAAGGAACCTTAATGTGCCTGTCACGTGTTCATACAAATGCTCGCGAATACTCACATTTGTACGTCTACATTGACAGAACATGTTGAAACTCAATGCACTATCATGTAACATCATCTGTACACATGTTTCTACAAATAAATTTATCTTTATCTTTAATAGCATCCGTTAAAAAGTGGTTTTGTTTCAATGACTAAGGGGGTGTCAAGGGACCCTACAAACATCTCCAGGGCCCTAAGACAAACGTTCTAACACACGGACGAGGCTCAGGCGAATATACTTAGTCCCCGGAAACGGCAATAGGCTCGCCACGTAAGGTTAACGGGCTGATTGACGAAATGAGGCCGTATTAAGCACCTCTGTATGTCCCTTTGGGGCTAAAGTCGTGATGTGCATGTTTTTTTGTATCATTTATGTGGCAGGCAAGCAGATAGCGCATCTAACAGAAAGTGGTTACCGTGGCCTATGGACGTGTGCAACACCAGGGGAGTAACACTCGTGCTGCCGACCTTGTAAGAACAGAGTGCAAAAAAAAACAAAAAAGACCAGGACAAGACTTTTGTCTTCCCCGTTGGGAACATAATACGAGGTTAATACCGGGTGTAAGGGTAACCTAATAGTACTCCGGGTACACTACATATGGGGCATTTTTTTCGATTTAATGAAAAAAAAAATAGACATTATTTTAACATTTACTTACCGGAACTTTACAGGAATTTCATAAAAATATCACTATAAAAAAAAGCACATGCTTGGCGCTATTTGTTTTTTTTTTTGTAGTGATGTTTTTTTTATGAAATTATCGTTTCATTGAGCTTTCATAATACGATGGCGAAGAAAGAACGCTAATGAAACGGAAAAAAAAATATTCACCAAATCTTGCCAATATGTAATGTACCCGGAGCACTACCACGGGCCTTCAGCTTCGGGAGCGTTCCCCTTAAGACCGGTATAGTCGCGGTATTCAGTAGGACGGAGTTACTTCCCCAGTCGTACTGCTCAATTGGGGCGGGAATGCCGTCGTGTATTACCGTAATTTATTATATATATTATTTATATATTATCTTCAATGTGTACATAACTAACCATTTAGTTTAGAATCGTCCGCACTCTTAGCCAGCAGGGAGCTATTGATCCAAAAGTTGTTTCTCACACACTCGGCGCAATCATTCGCGTCGATATCTTGCACGTGTTTAGTAGCTTCGCTATTGTACTTGCCCTTTAGTTCGTAGTTGACCCAGTACTTGGCCGAGTCGCAAGCGTTGGCGTATGACTTGGATGGCCCGGTTCGAGTCATGTCGTTGTATGACTTCGTGGTTATACCTGGGTCGGTGGATAGGTTTTATTTGCAAAAATAACCACGAAGGCTAATGAGGGAGCGGAGAGCGGCTCCCGCATTAGCCTTCTAACCTAACCTATCCAATTTGAATTAATTTTTTTAGCATAATTTATGCTTAATATTCAAATCGATTTATAATTGAAAATGTAGAATTGGTTAGCTTAGTTAGCTACCAGACCTCCTCCACTGTCGCCTCAAAGACAGATATAGAAAAAAGTTAGGGCGGAGGTCTGGTAGCTTAGTGGTCAAAGCATTGCCCCTGTAAAGCAAAGATCGCGGGTTCGATCCCCGCTTAGACCAATTCAACTTTTTCAATTTTAAATCGATTAACCTATCCGAGTCGAATTGCGCAGCATTTCTCAATAAACCTATTACTACTGTTCCGTTTTATTTCTGGATAAAACACTGATACCTACCCCATCTTGCGAATGGCCTTAGAATTAGCCAGATGTCCGACTAAGTTATATACATCGAATTGAACACGTGTTTGTAAGAAGAGTTTGCGTGACAAACCTGTACGCAATTGGAGGACGCGTGCCTTTATACTGAATACGGATTTGGCAAGGGTATTTGTAAACAAACCCTTGCGCATTTCAAGGCACTGCTGCCTCCTAGGATCGACAGCTTAACGTGCTCTCCGAGGTACAGAGGGGTCTCAATGTCTTAAGAATGGTCACCCAACCTAGGAAGGATATACTAGTATTGTTTTTTTTTTAATACGGGTGGCAGACATGCACCCAATTCACCTGATGGAAAGCGGTTACCGTGGCCTATGAACGTGTGCAACACCAGGGGAGTCACACTCGTGCTACCGACCCTCTCAACAGAGAGATTTTGTGCCGTCAGTGTAGAAAACAAATCAGGAATAGCCTTAGGTCTGTCCATTGACAGCACAAAAACTCTCCAGTAAGCTCTGACTACCCTACTCACTGTCGGGAATACAACACGAGGTTATATGACCGCGGTATTCTGTAAGGCGGAGGAATTTTCCCAGTCGGAGTGCTCAATTAGACTCAATACTCACGATTCCTAGCTCCTATAATATAGGGCACGTCGTGCGGCGGTAAGACCCATCATGGGGGAGTGGCTAGAGAGGCCACACGGTGGCCTCTTGTCGTCAGACGCAGGTCATTACCGGACACGGTAACTTCGGGCGGTACCTGCATCTGATGGGCATAGAGCCAACGCCCGAGTGCCATCACTGCGACGCGAGCGTGGACTCGGGGCTGCACACGCACCGAGTGTCCGGCGTTTGAGACGCTGGGGCGGGAGCTTGTGCAGGCCCTGGGGGGTGAGAGTGCTCACGCTCTCCACCCTGCTCGCGGCGATGGCGTGGGCGGCCAGCGCCTCCTTCTGCGAGCAGGTCATGCTCGTGAAGGAGACAGCAGAGCGGGCGCGGCGCAGCGAGCGAGAAAGACTCGCGGACATCGCTCGCCGCGTTCGAAGGCGGCTCGGGCGTCGGAGGGCGCAAACCGACCTCCGCCCCCCATGAGCGCGGGCCTGAGGGTGACGGGTGGAGCCGCCCGTCACCCTAGCAGAAGCAGGCCACGGCGCCGGCGCGCATCGTAGGACGATGCGCGCCCCCCCATACCGGGGGCGAGTCGGGGACCGCGTGGTCCCCCCTCCCCCCGAGGAGGGCCAGACCGAGAGGAATGGCCCTGGGTCAGCCGGGGTGCGAGGGATATGTCAAAAGACACCCTCACCTCCGGCCTAGCACATCGACCCACAGACGACGTGCGGTTTAGTCGGTTCGAGTCCAACATAACCTCCCCCTTCGGCTCCGCTGGGGGGGGGGGGGGGTATCCGTGAGGAATTCCCGCACGTAAAAAAAACTCTTATAATATTGTAGAGACACTGCTTATACTGTTGATTGATGGCACTTGGTGGAACTTGCTACACATCTTCAATGAAATCACTTGTACTGTTCCACATTATTTATTGATTTCCTGACCGGTTTCGCCTTACGGCATTATCAAAGGTTGATACATGTTTTTTGGGTATCAGATGTCAAACATGTATCAACCTTTGATAATGCCGTAAGGCGAAACCGGTCAGGAAATCAATAAATAATGTGGAACGGTACAAGTGATTTCATTGAAGATTGTAGAGACAATTCAAGAATAAGTTTAAACGCTATTACCTAGCTGTGGTCTAATATTGTCCGAATGTGACCAATGGCGGTCACAATTGGACGGTTTGGACTGCTTGTCCGACAACGCGTCCACTCGCTCCGACGACTCATAGTTCTGTGTTATTTGCATCAACTCGATTATGTTCAGTCTCGAGGGGCGCTGCAAGATTGGTATACGATTGGACTATATAAATATTCCACAACATTTCACACAAAGCTATCTAGACCCATGGTAAGAATAGCTTATCTAGCTTGTGTTATGGAATCTAGAATGTAAATAATTAAATTTACAAAAAAAAAGTATCTAAGTATTTTATCCGCATTCTAGATACCATAACACAAGCTACTTAAGCTATGCTTACCATGGGTCTAGACAGCGTTCTGTGAAATATTTATTTATTATTAATTAAGTCCCATTAAAATCAGGCCAGCCGTTTCAGATATAAGCCAATTGAAAAACCTAGTCAGACACATTTTTTTAAGAAATCGTCACTTTGTACAAGTACCCGATGTAATGTGTTTAAAACGCTGTTATAGTTCCATGATGGAACTAAAGAATGGTGTTAATGGGACTACTTACTGGGAGAAAACAATCCCAGTAGTTCCATAATGGAACTAAACAATGGTAATTCTGGTATCTCACAGTTATTTTACATACAAACAGACATATCAAATTCTAAATATTGTTGAGTTCTATATATAGATTTAGATAGATAGATAATAAACCTTATTGATATTGGAAGTAGATCCAAAATCCTCTGTAATCCTGGTGGAGGCTGTACTGGCCGACTTGCCAAGCAGTTTCTTTGAGATCATTGATATTGGAATGTTGTTCGAAGAGTTACATAGGTGCTGAAAAGGGTATACGGGTATCAACTAAATTGTATGAATATATGTTTTTTTTTCATACCCTGTAGGTGCCGCTACTATATGTATCAGTAATGACGTCACCGCAGAGCGGGATAAAAGCATTTGTAATGAGTGAAGTTAGGCAGTCGTCCTCCGCACCGCAACCTATACCACTGTAAAACTCTATGTACCTAACATATTAATAGTAAAATATATACATTCTTCAAGTATTTTTCATCAACAGTGACTTTTACTCAAAACCTTCTGTTCATATATCGTGAGAGAACAATAATAGACATTCATAACGTTATAGTGCAGTGACAGTAAATAAAAGGTTCTCAACAACCCCTTTGGTGGCAGACAAGCACACGGCCCACCTGATGGGAAGTGGTTACCGTGGCCTATGGACGTGTACAACATCAGGAGCGTCACACTCGTGGTGTCGACCTTGAAGAAACCTAATACCCTTATTGAAGAACCCCATATTGTAGTCGCTTGGGAAAACCACAGCAGGAAGGTCATTCCACAGCTTGTGCGTGTGTGGGATGAAATTTCTTTCATACCGCACCGTGTGTATCTTTTCCGGTTGCAATGTGTGAGGATGAATTCCCTGCCTATTGCGGGAGGTGTGATGATAGACTGTAGCTGTGGGTAATAATGTCAAACACAACCATTATACAGGCGGTAAAACACGCACAGCAAGGCAATGTCTCTCCTGAGGCTGTGTGGTTATGTGATATGGGACCTCCAAAGAGTTCTGAAGAGCTCTTTCAACAATTCCCTCCGTCTTATTACATAGAACAACACGTGCTAGTCAGCGGTCACCCTCATACGGTAGATATAATATGCTTTTTTTTATACCACTTATGTGGCAGACAAGCACACGGCCCACCTGATGGGAAGTGGTTACCATGGCCTATGGACGTTTGCAACACTAGGGGCATCACAATACCTTCTAATACCCTTCTTGAAGAACACAGTATTGTAGTCGCTTGGGAAAACCACGCCACATCTCGAAACAAGCAGTTTTAAACTTCATTTCTTTGTCGTTTGGTAAAAATTGTAGTATGTTCTAAGGCTGAAATTTGTCACAGGAATCAATTACATCCCAAACACTCTCCAGTGAGCTCTGACTACCCTACTCACCGCAGGGAACACAACACGAGGTTATTATGGCCGCGGTATTCTGAAGGTTGCGGGTACGGGTTCAAAAGATATTAAGAAATAAAATGAAGTAACAATTACCTTGTCAACTTCTGTATCAAACTGTTCGTTAGTAGCGCCTTTTGATAGCGCCCCCTTCTCCATCAGCGTGGCTCTCTTAGCTGCTAGGTACAGCGATCTGGAAATATCAAAAAAAATGTATGAGTGGGGATGGATAATAGGGTGTGTGAGTATAAGGCTCCCTCAATGCTGGAGATGGTCTCTTGTGAATGTTCTGATAAGCTGTTCCAATTAGTCCTACCCTATCCTTTCCTACACAAAACAACACGAGCAGGGCTTAGATGTCACCCGCATACGGTGCAGAATATTCCTCGAAGAAGCAAGCGGTTCGGTTACTTTTTGTTGCACCATTAAGACCTGGAACTCCTTGCCAGCTCACGTGTTTCCCTGTTCCTCCACGTGTTTATCTGACGAGGCCGTCAAGCTGAGTGCCATCATTGTTAACATGGTACGTGGTTGTAATGGCGACCTCCTTTCCTGAGACATTGCCTCAGTTTCTCATCAGGCGAAGTGAAGTCAAATTGACGTGTCCTATTTAAAGAAAAGATGGCCCTGGGTCAGCCAAGGTGCGAGGAATATGCTTTAAGAAATCTCACACCCCGGCACTTAGGGCCGCTCGTCACCCTAGCAGAAGCAGGCCACGGCGGCGGCGCGCATCGCAGGACGATGCGCCCCCCCCATACCGGAGGCGAGTCGGGGACCGCGTGGTCCCCCCTCCCGAGGAGGGCCAGACCGAGAGGAATGGCCCTGGGTCAGCCGGGGTGCGAGCGATATGTCGCGAGACAACCTCACCTTCGACCTAGCACTAAGACTCACAGACGGCGTGCGGTTTAGTCGGTTCGAGTCCGGCATAACCTCCCCCTTCGGCTCCGAAGGGGGGGGTGGGTATCCGTGGGGATATCCCGCACGTAAAAAAAGAAAACCCCGACACTTAGGCGACAAAAGACGGTTTTATTCGGTTTGAGCGGTTATCAATATGGATAAGAACAATAAACTGCAAAAAGGGACCTTCCCTCCTCCACCGCCGGCTTGTGTCTCAACGTCGGGAACTTTTGGTATGTTCATCTGGACACCTTAGGAAATCTGCACCAACTTTCAAAACACGAAAACCATTCGAATTCGTTACGTAAACGTATCGACAGAACGAAGCATTGCGATTGGTTCACAGTCGGCAGGCGGCGTATCGCATTGTTCCGTTCTCTGGATATGTTTACGTTACGAATTCGAATATTATTCGTGCTCAGCCCCTCTAGACAAGTGGCAATTCGCTAGCAAGCGTTTGATGGAATAGAATGACGAATGTATAGGATTTGACGTATTTGACATGCGTTAACGACTGTCATTTACGTCAAATCCCCATACATTCGTCATTCTATTCCACCAAACGCCGGCTAGCGAATTGCCACTTGTCTATAGGGGCAGGGTACTGATCGTCAATTCATAAAACTGGTCTGGTCGTGCTTCGGAGAGTACCTTAACCCGTCCGGGTCCGGTTGCCACACGAATATCTTTGGCAGTCGTTACGGGTAGTTAGAGCATTAAAAATGCCCAACAACAGGTCCAACTGCCATGCTTGGATATGGCAAATGGGTTGAGGAGGTCAAATGACGGTCGCTTCACGGAAAATATCGACGTTCAGCTAAACTCGCAGTCAGACTGGCAAAAGCGGACCCCGAATCCGAGTTGAGAGCTCCGGATGCGGCTGAGATTAACGCTAGAATGCAGAAGAATGTTGCTATCGAAATAATTCCCAAAATCTTTTGCTCCGAAACGATTATAAAATCAGCGTAAATAATATATGATTCGCTGACTGACGCGCACCCTGCGTTTCTCACCAAAGAGGCCAAAAAGCACCCAGCATAGTCAACATGTTTGCCGGCTACTAGCTACTATATACATACCGTTTGACAGTGAGGTAGAACAGCTCAGCGATGGCCCTGACGGAGTAGTCGGGCACGAACGTGTGGCGCAGCATAGCGTCCATATTGATGTTCTGGAGGGAGCCCATGGCTGACGGCGTGGGGGACTCCGCTGCGGGGAACACGACAAGGTGGCTATTATCAAAAGGTACTATCCAGTCAGAGCCTCGTCCATTTTTTTGTATGTACACCAAGTTGCCACTTTAAAGAACTCGCCGATGCTCCCTTCCCCCTCCCCCTATTTTTGGGGTCCTATGGGTATACTCGACAAAATCAATAGCATCCCACCTTTACGTACAACTGTATACGTAAAGGTGGGATACTATCGATTTTTTCGACTGTACATCGCACACCCGAGGCCGCTGTCTTAAAACCGTTGATATTTCCAGATTAGCTGGAATGCGAGGAAAATGAATTACTGGGTAGCTTTTTACGCCTTGGTAATTTCCGAGACTTTTGAATCTTGGCCATTACACTACCGACATGGAGTTCATGCATCTCTTAGCACAAGCAATTTAGCTAAATTGCTTGTGCTAAGGTTTTTTTAGGAGTTAGAGGGGGTAGAGGGAATATTAGTAATTTCGATTATTTCGGTTGCTAATATACTTTTTTTTTTAAATAAAAAAATCCGATACTTCGTCTGATTTTACTAACAGATCAGAGACTTCGACCGATTTTACTAGGTTCTAGCCAGCAACCTCCCACGATGGCCGGCGTGGCTGGCATAAACAGACATTGCCACATAAAATAATGAGGTCCGCTCATTGCACAGTCTACTTATTGCATGGCCTGAGGGCGAAGGGTGGAGCCGCTCGTCACCCCAGGAAGAGCAGGCCACGGCGGAGGCGCGCATCGTCCTACGTCCTACTCCATACCGGTGGCGAGTCCGGGACCGCATGGTCCCCCCTCCCTAGGAGGGCCAGACCGAGAGGAATGACCCTGGGTCAGGCGGGGTGCGAAGGATATGTCGCGAGACAACCTTACCTTCGGCCTAGAACATCGACCCACAGACGGCATGCGGTTTAGTCGGTCCGAGTCCGACATAGGGGGGATACGTGGGGATTTACCGCACGTAAAAAAAAAAAACTACTCATTGCATATTGGTATACTGAGTTTTGCAAGAACAATTCCAAGAAATGCACCTGCGGCAAACCGTCGTCGGTTGTTTGCACACCGATGTCTTCAGCCTCAAGCATGTTTATTTATTGATTGATAAACACACCAACAGTATACATATACATCAATATTATCGAGAAATACAATGTATAGTTCTGATATGTACACCAATTAAAGGCATGTACAGTTTACACCATAGGATAGCGTACGAATAAGTGCTTGTTAACAAATTGAAATATGAATTTATAAAAGCGATCTCGATGCCAAACGAGTCATGGTAAATATCCAGTTGGTCGAGTTTGCTGTTTAGCACATTGTACTCACGACATGCACGTGTTAGTAGGACGTCTCCTAAGATTTGACAGAACAAGTCTAAGAACAATTATGAGAATAATAACGGGTCACTGTCCCCTCAACAAGCACTTATACACTATCACTTTTGCAGGAAGTGTTTCGTTGCCAAGAAAACGGCCGTCCATGTAATACTGGAGTGCGAAGCAGTGGCTCAACGATCCCAAATCCTCGGCACAGTGAGGTCGCTACGTGAAGACTGTGAAGTCCTCGGTAAGTGGGTACGTTTCTAGACGGAACTAGACTGGCTGTTCTAGCCAGTAAATGCGGACAATCATATATTGGTAGTAACTAGAGATATGTCGGATATCCGTATCCGCGGATATCGGAGGCAGAAGAAAGATCCGTATCCGTATCCGTCACTTTTTGATGGATCTTTTACGTATCTATTTATCTTATTAATTTTAAATTTACATATAAAATGATTTAAAAAGGTGATTAAGTAGCATTAAATAACTATTAAATTCAATACAGATATTCTTTTATTTCTTAAAATGAAACATTTGGCTCCTTTATGTTACAAATTTTACCGTGTTTAGTTACCAAACCAATAGTATATAACTCAAAGATACTAAGGGCTGATTTTTCAATTGTTAGATAACGTAACGAATTAACTCTCGAATAATGTGTGGCATGATTCTATACTGGCCTCTATATGATATCTATGCGGGCCAGTGACACACTAAACTATAAACAAAACGAAGTAGAGACCCGTCACGCAATGCAAGTCGAAACAAGACAATTGCGTAAGAAAGTTAAGATCCGTATCCGTATCCGCAGATCTTGATACAAAATATCCGTATTCAGATCCGTATCCGCGGGTATACATTTTTAACGATTCGGCACATCACTAGTAGTAAGGTGTGAACATTTAACTTACCAACACCGACGTTCTGTGTGAGCGCCTGAACTCCAAAGTACGTGAAGGGCCCGGCTTCGAACACCAGATTTTCGCGACCCACCGTCACCTCCACACGACCCTCCAAGATTAGTACGAAGTAATCCACCTGGAATAGGAGACATTATTCAATTTTTTAATAACGTGTATCTAATATATTATTTTACATCATCCTAGCGTTAATCCCATCGGAGTCCAGGGTCCGCTTTTTGGCTTGTACTTCTTCAATTCGCACGAACTTGGGCGTCCATGATAGTAATCATACGGATGAGATGGAGCTATGATACTTTTATTCTTTCTCCATCGCCACACAGATTTCTTTACCATTATCTATAGTAATAACACATTGACTTACCGGCTTCCCCTGCTGAAACACGTAGGTGCTCGGGTCTTTCTTCGTCTTCCCTTTCAGTTTTATATGATGTATGACATCTTGCTTCAGAAGACGACGGAGTACTGTCTCTGAGACCGTGTCGGGACGGAAGGCGTCCACGCCTGAAACAATTAATGATGATGATGATTATACTTCTTCGGGGTCCAGAAAGCTTCGGAAGTTTTTTTAAACCACTTAGGTGGCAGACAAGCATACGGCCCACCTGATCGAAAGTGGTTACCGTGGCCTATGGACGTGTGCAACACCAAGGGCGTTACACTCGCGCTGCCGGCCCTCTAAGAACTTTCTAATGCCCTTCTTGAAGAACCCCATATTGTAGTCGCTTGGATGAACCAGGGCAGGGAGTCCATTCTACAGCTTAAGCGTGTGAGAGATGAAGTTCCTTTGGCACCTGACTGTGCGTACTGTTTCAAGTAGAAGCTTGTGAGGATGGATGCCCTGCCTGTGGCGAGAGGTGCGATGATAAAATGTAGCCGTGGACATTGTTCTAGGGGCTGGAATTAGACGGCAGTCCCGCCCATATAAGCCAAATCTAAAAGAAAAGGTGTGATGCGACTCCGAGCTCCGTAGTGATAGCTTCGGGATACAACCCTGAGTATAGCTAGCACGAGTGTGACGTCCCGACCGACACTGTATATGCCACGGTAACCACTAACCATCGGGTGGGCTTATCTGCCACCTTTTTTGAAGTGAAAACTTCTTTAGCGGCGTTGGATGAGTGTGAGATGTTAAGGAAGCGTCAGGATTAGTTGACCTTTGAACCGTAACCGACGACTGACGTCATACAAGATTAGGTGCAGACTATCTATTTTGCAAGTTACGATAGATAGCGTCGTAGCTTAAACGGTAAGCACTTCGACTGTAAGTCCTTATAGTTTCAGATAGTATCGGGTTCAAACCACCTGGCCTTCTGAAACTTTTAGTGATTATTTTTTCTTTTTGTAATTTATTACTTTTTATGATTTTTTTTTCTGTAATTTAATCCTTTTTGTGATTATTTTTTCTTTTCTTAATTTATTAATTTCTTCTGACAGAAAGTTAGCAGAAAATAAGTGATAGATTCTATGATTAGCGCTATATTATAGGTATGGTATGATATGTTCTTTTTTATCTTTTTCTATGTATATAACGAAGAGTGCAACCCGTCTTTTATTTTCTCCTCACATCCCTACCTCCAAGGCTACGCAACGAGGCCGGTTATGTCGGACCCGAGTCGACTAAAAGCGAACGCATCTTGGGTGTTGTCACAGTTGCATAAAATTGTCTTAGAGCATTCCCCTCGCACCTGACTGACCCAGGGCCATCTCCACAGGCGTTGGAGCCACTGTGAACCATCTTGCGCTTGTCTGCCACCTAAGTGGTATAAAAATTACGTAATCTTTTAGCTATAGAAGTTCTCGTACCTCGAGATCGGGACACATATTGTACCTAAGTCGCGAGACAAACGAGCCCCTGGCGAGCGCGGATCGTTTTCTGATTATTTTTTTTATCTAGTACACGTCAATTTGACTTCACCCCGCCTGATGGTAAGTTACTGAAGGCAAAGTCTCAGGAAAGAGGGTCACCATTACATACACGTACCATATTAACAATGGTGGCACTTAGCTTAACGGCCTCATCAGATGATTTTTGACGCCATGTTTAAAGGAATAATAATTTATGCTTGGTGAATTTGAGGTCGTCCACCTCTATGGCACCGCGTGCTATCCTTAAAAGACACGTGTACTGTGCGTATAAACACATTTTGAGCACAGTGCCTCGAACACGAAAACCATTCGAATTCGTAACGTAAACGTATTGACAAAATGGAGCATTGCGATTGGTTCATAGTAGGCAGGCAGCCAATCGCATTGCTTCATTCTCTGGATACGTTTACGTAACGAATTCGAATATTATTCGTGACAAGGAGGCACTGGCGGACATAGTCTGACGTATATAAAAAATAGGATGTCCAGGAATTCAATTGATGGCGTGTTTAGGCCGTGAGACAATTTAACCATTACACGAAAGGTCGATTGTACATTTTGACGTGGTCGTATTCTGTCATATGATCATTCAGGTCGCGAAAACATTATGACCACAGCATATTGTACATTTTGACGATGGGCATTTTAACCCAAGTACAATTATACGTTTACTCATTGAAGTACCTGCGTCGGGGCACAGGTCTAAGATATATGTCCTGAGACCTATCAGTCAATGATCCTGACAATCGTATCGTTTAAACGAAATCGTGTCTATATCACTTTAATGCAAAATTCTAATCTTCGATAAGAGGTATTATTTGATAGTATATCAGTAGTTATTATGACTCTTCCGGTGCAGCTGTATCGACCGGATGAGCGCGTGTAAAGTATTTAGTTAAAACCCGGATATAAAAAAAAATATCTTTACTAATGTGTGCTGTCAGTGGGAAGGCCTAAGACTTGTCCTGCTTTGTCTTCTACAGTGACGGTACAGAAACTCTCTTTTCTGTCAGGGTCGGCAGCGCGAGTGTGACGCCCCTGGTGTTGCACGCGTTCATAGGCAACGGTAACCACTTCACGGTAACCATCAGGTGGGCCGTGTGCTAGAAGCAGGCCACGGCGGCGGCGCGCATCGTCTGGCGATACCGGGGGCTAGTCGGGGACCGCGTGGTCCTCCCTCCTGAGGAGGGCCAGACCGAGAGGGATGGCCCTGGGTCAGCTGAGGTGCGAAGAATATGTCGCATGACAACCTCACCTTCGACCTAGCACTAAGACTCACAGATGACGTGGGGTTTAGTCGGTTCGAGTCCGACATAACCTCCCCCTCCGGCTCCGGAGGGGGAGGAGGTATCCGTGGGTAATTCCTGCACGTAAAAAAAAGGTGGGCCGTGTGCTTGTCTGCCGCCTGAGTGGCGTATAAAAAAAGGAAGAAGAGCCAGAAGGTAGACCCTGAGCTCCAAGTTCACCTTGGCCTCGGATGCAATCAGGAAGGTACGTCTCCACGAGGATAATGTCTGTAGGTCTTCAGTTGCCAGAGGGCCGACCCAGGAGGGAAGACACGGCGGTATTTCCGTCCAATTGAGTATTCTGACTGGGGAAGTACCTCCGCCCTACAGAATACCGCGGCCATAATAACCTCGTGTTGTGTACCCGGCGGTGAGTAGGGTAGCCAGAGCTCACTGGAGAGGTCTTGTGCTATCAGTGGGAAAACCAAATGCTATTCCTGATTTGTCTTTTACACTGACGGCACAGAAACTATGTTTATAGGGTAGGCAGCACGAGTGTCACTCCGCTGGTGTTGCACACGTCCATAGGCTACGGTAGCCACTTTCCATCAGGTCGGCTGTGTGCTTGTCTGCCACCTCAGTTGTATAAAAAAAAGCGAGCTAGCCCTCTTCGGGTATAGGCCCACCAAGGAATCCCCGTTTTTTAATGCAAGACCTTGTATTATAGTAGGTAATGTACCTGGTTATTACGTATATACAAGTTCGTCATTACTAGAAATATTTTAAGTATTATATTTAATCGATAGTACACAATACAGACAAAACAATTATTGATATGGATATTTATCTATCTATACTGTTATATAGTTGTAAATTGTGTCTGTACATTGGCTTTGAATTTTTTGTATAACTAGCTGTTGCCCGCGGCTCCGCCTGCGTGAATGTCGGTTATCGCTTAGTGTTGACTCTGCGTTATCTTTCTAAAATAAAAGTAGCCTAAGTTACTTCATAACATCAGCCACCTGCCAATAAAAGTCCCGTCAAAATTGGTCCAACCATTTCAGAGATTAGCCGACAAGAAGACAGAGAAAGACAGACAAAAATTGAAAAAAAAAAAGAAAATATTTTGGTGTATGACGTATTATATTCCTATGCATGTAGTAAAATACGGTTATTTCAATATTACAAACAGACACTCCAATTTTATTTATATGTGTTTATTAAACTCAAGAAAGGCTTTTTTTTCTTCTTTTCAATCACCTGATGGAAAGTGGTTACCGTGGCCTATGGACGTGTGCAACACCAGGGGAGTCACACTCGTGCTGCCGACCCTGTAAACACAGAGGGTTCCTTTGCCGTCAGTGTACAAGACGAAGCAGGAGCAGCTTATTAAAAATTTTTTTTCGTGTGTTCCTTCACGCCCACGAAGGCGTTTGTTAGATCTTTTCAATTTGTCTAGGGAACGGGAACAGACTTCCACGCGGGCGAACGGAAACAAGCACGGAATTGCACGTATAGTTTGTTTAGTTTAGGTTGTTGGTAATAAGTATTTTGGCTATGTTACTACTAAGAAGCCTTCTTCATACTCTTATCCGTCCGTCCATTTGTCTGTTTTTTTATGCCACTTAGGTGGCAGACAAGCACACGGCCCACCTGATGGGAAGTGGTTACCGTGACCTATGGACGTGTGCAACACCAGGGGCATCACAATCGTGCTACCGACCCTGTAGATATCTTCTAATACCCTTCTTGAAGAACCCCATATTATAGTCGCTTGGGAAAACCACGGCAGGAAGTTCATTCCACATCCTGAGCGTGCGTGGGATGAAGTTCCTTTCAAAACGCACGGTGCGCACCATTTCCGGTCGCAGTGTGTGAGGATGAATTCCCTGCCTATGGCTAGTGGTGCGATGATAGAATGTTGCTGTGGGCATCATGTCAAACAATTCATCTGAGCACAAACCATTGTATAGGCGGTAGAACACACAACGACTGAACGAATTATGATGTGTTTTCTTTTAGAACAAGTCTCAGTAAATTTAAATTGAAAAAATTGAATTGGTCTAGGCGGGGATCGAACCCGCGAACTTTGCCTAATGCTTTGACTAAGCTACCAGACCTCGCCAGAACCAATCTAAATTTCTCCTTTTATATCCGTCTTTGAGTAGACGGTGGAACATCTACCGACATTCTTACGAACTATCGGAACCAATGAATAATTTTTCAATCATTTTTAAACATTGATTTTTGTCAACTCCGCCCATACAATTAAGTCAGTCACAATATTTTGAGCATGTTTGGTGGTAATTCGTTAAGTAGACCAATTTTAAACATTGATTTTTGACAACTCCGCCCATACAATTAAGTCAGTCACAATATTTTGAGCATGTTTGGTGGTAATTCGTTAAGTAGACCAATTTTAAACATTGATTTTTGACAACTCCGCCCATACAATTAAGCCAGTCACAATATTTTGAGCATGTTTGGTGGTAATTCGTTAAGTAGACCAATTTTAAACATTGATTTTTGTCAACTCCGCCCATACAATTAAGTCAGTCACAATATTTTAAGCATGTTTGGTGGTAATTCGTTAAGTAGACCAATTTTAAACATTGATTTTTGACAACTCCGCACATACAATTAAGTCAGTCACAATATTTTGAGCATGTTTGGTGGTAATTCGTTAAGTAGACCAATTTTAAACATTGATTTTTGACAACTCCGCCCATACAATTAAGTCAGTCACAATATTTTGAGCATGTTTGGTGGTAATTCGTTAAGTAGACCAATTTTAAACATTGATTTTTGTCAACTCCGCCCATACAATTAAGTCAGTCACAATATTTTAAGCATGTTTGGTGGTAATTCGTTAAGTAGACCAATTTTAAACATTGATTTTTGACAACTCCGCACATACAATTAAGTCAGTCACAATATTTTGAGCATGTTTGGTGGTAATTCGTTAAGTAGACCAATTTTAAACATTGATTTTTGACAACTCCGCCCATACAATTAAGTCAGTCACAATATTTTGAGCATGTTTGGTGGTAATTCGTTAAGTAGACCAATTTTAAACATTGATTTTTGACAACTTCGCCCATACAATTAAGTCAGTCACAATATTTTGAGCATGTTTGGTGGTAATTCGTTAAGTAGACCAATTTTAAACATTGATTTTTGACAACTCCGCCCATACAATTAAGTCAGTCACAATATTTTGAGCATGTTTGGTGGTAATTCGTTAAGTAGACCAATTTTAAACATTGATTTTTGTCAACTCCGCCCATACAATTAAGTCAGTCACAATATTTTAAGCATGTTTGGTGGTAATTCGTTAAGTAGACCAATTTTAAACATTGATTTTTGACAACTCCGCACATACAATTAAGTCAGTCACAATATTTTGAGCATGTTTGGTGGTAATTCGTTAAGTAGACCAATTTTAAACATTGATTTTTGACAACTCCGCCCATACAATTAAGTCAGTCACAATATTTTGAGCATGTTTGGTGGTAATTCGTTAAGTAGACCAATTTTAAACATTGATTTTTGACAACTTCGCCCATACAATTAAGTCAGTCACAATATTTTGAGCATGTTTGGTGGTAATTCGTTAAGTAGACCAATTTTAAACATTGATTTTTGACAACTCCGCCCATACAATTAAGTCAGTCACAATATTTTGAGCATATGGTAATTCGTTAAGTAGACCAAAAGTCGCGATAACTGACATCCACGTGAGCAGCCCCACGGGTATCAGTTAGTCTATTAGATAAGATAAATCGACACACCAAAGATATATGAAATTACTCATCGAATTTACTTGCACTTCTTTTATACGCAAACTTCATTATAAATAATACAGTACAAAGTATCCGCTCGTCACATTAGTTCGTTCAAAACATTGTGTGCTAAGATGGGTTCGAGTCTTGAAATAAATATTATCGATAGCCCACTGTGTATCTCATTGGAGCTTCTAGAATACGCTGCAATAGATTTTTTTAATACTAAATTCTCTCCTGTGCGTGATTCAAACGAGGAAGCAAGCAGTGTCTCCAAAGCAAACCTTCAGGAAGACTTCGATAAGTACATTACGAATTTTTTTATACATTCCGTATCACCACTCGAAGAAATCGAGAACCCTGACTTTAAAATTATTCTACAAGCCTTAGGAATTAAGAAAATAGGCCTAAAATTAATGAATAAAACGCTCCTAGAGCTGAAAATAAACGAATTGTATATAAAAATGATAAGAAAAATAAAAATAGAATTAATAAAAGCCAAAACTGTTGCGTTAACGACAAAAACTTTTACGAGAAAAGTTAATAAAAAGCGATACGTGGTTACAGTATGTTATTTGATTGATGAAGATTTGAAAAGAAAATCGTATATACTGTCCTGTCAAGAGTTCAGAGGTACGACTGACACAACATCTACGATTGTATATAAATATTACAAAGAGCGTTTAGCTGGTGTGTGTGAGTTGAAGAAATTCTTAAAAGAAGATCAATTTTATACAAATTTTAATGAAACTACTGAACGCAAAGTTGCAGATGAGGTTCTGATACTTATAGTAGACGGAGTCATCGTTGTACCTGATATAAGTGATACATTTAACTTTTATATACAACCATCTGCTATTACGGACTTATTAGAATCTGCTAGAAAAGATAATTATTTTAAAAGCGTATCCGAATATTCAAATTGCTTTAAACCAATCGCTGAAGCAATACATACACTACAAAATGATGAAGAATTATTCTATGGAATTACGTTACCATGTGTGCTTTCACTCAGAAATAAAATATCTAAAGCTAAGGAAAACCATAAGATATGTGATGATCCATACGATCCACATTTATTCGAGGAAAATTATAAGGATGCTACGCGCGCCGCGGTCAAATATTTAGATTTAACAACGAAAACAGGATTAAATGCGATCATAGCTGCAATATCGCATCCAAAATTTAAAATTGATTGGCTCAATTGTTTAGATCTTGAAGCACAACAGAAAATGAAAGATGTGTTTCAATCGGCAATAATCGATGAGATTATATCGCATAATTCTAACGCAAACGACTTTGATTTCTCTCGACAAATAGATACAAATGATAATAAAAATACTGAAAAGAAATTTCGACATTTAAGTGATAGAAACTATATAAAAGAAGAATCAGAAGAAAATGACAATAATGATAATACAGATTCGGAAAATGATATTAATGATATTGAAGAGAAATGTAAATTAGATATAAGTGATAGAAATTATGCTATAGAAGAATCTGAAGAAGAAAATGACAATAATGATAATACAAATAAATCAGTAAATGATACTAATGTTAAAAAAGAATTCGAAAATTATAAAAATGATAGGAATGTTAGTGCAGAAGACATTGAAGCGAGAAGATTAATGAATTGTTATTTTAATGATGTTGATAGACACATTTCTATGTTGCACAGACATAAAGAGGTAGAGAAGGTGTTTAGAAGATATAATACAGCTGTATCGGTACATAACATAAACAATAACAAGTTGAATGAACAGTTACTTAATATCGACAAAACGTATGATTCTAATGATATGTTTGAGAAGATGGTTTTTCTAAAATGTAACAATATTAGAAGTTGAGCTTTTCTATTTATCTATCTATCTATCAGCCAATAGACGTCCTCTGCTGGACATAGGCCTCCTCCAAAGAGTGCCATGACGACCGATCTTGAGCCTTCACCATCCACCGACTTCCTGCGACCGCTTTAATGTCATCGGCCCATCGAGTGGGGGGCCGTCCTACACTTCGTTTTCCAGTTCGCGGTCGCCATTCGAGAACCTTTACTCCCCAGCGGTTATCGGTTCTGCGAGCTATATGGCCTGCCCATTGCCACTTCAACTTGCTTATTCTAAGAGCTATGTCGATAACCTTGGTTCTTCTACGGATTTCCTCATTTCGGATTCTATCACGCAGTGAAACTCCTAACATAGCTCTTTCCATAGCTCGTTGCGCAACCTTGAGCTTATGAATGAGACCAATATTTAGCGACCACGTCTCGGTGCCATAATCCATAAAAAAAATCACTGGCAACACGAACACGAACACTTTTCTATAGTAAGATATTTATTTAAAATAAAATATTTATTACAAATTTATTGTTTCACTAAATAAAACTCATCAAAATATAGCTTTTTTTTTTTTTTTTTTACGTGCGGGAAATCCCCACGGATACCCACCCCTCCGGAGCCGGAGGGGGAGGTTATGTCGGACTCGAACCGACTAAACCGCACGCCGTCTCTGGGTCGAAGGGCTAGGCCGAAGGTGAGGTTGTCATGCGACATATCCCTCGGACCCCGGCTGACCCAGGGCCATCCCTCTCGGTCTGGCCCTCCTCGGGAAGGGGGGGGACCACGCGGTCCCCGACTCAACCCCGGTGTGGGGAGCATCGTAGGACGATGCGCGCCGCCGCCGTGGCCTGCTTCTGCTAGGATGACGGGCGGCTCCACCCGTCACCCTCATCAAAATATAGCAGCGACTGCTTGAATCTTACACGTGATCTCTGGCATATCAGTTAAGCGCTTCACCTAGCTACACAGCTAGTCAGTATTTCATTTAAATAAAATTAACATTCGTGTCTTTTTGTTATGTTAATACATAGTTAATTAATCAATGCATACTCTTGTATGTGTCGCCAACTAGCTTATTCAGCCGTTATATTAACTGCCTAGACTGTTAACTAAACGGCGCCATTCAGTGAACGGCCTGAATGATATTCAGCCGTAACGTTTATTACAACATTTAATAACCTGGCTTGCTAATGCTTAATCCAATCGTAAGATGGGGCACTACACCGAAATAAGATAAAAAATTTCATACATACATATACTTACACCTGTTAATACCCAAAGGAGTAGACAGAGGTGTATTCACAGAAAATTAGTGATAGGTTTATTGAGATAGCTGTTCAATTCGACTTGGCTAGGTTAGGTTAGAAGGGTAACGCCGGACCGGAGCAGTGGGAAGCTTCCGCACTAAACTTTCGTGGTTATTTTTTTATGCAGAAATAAGTCCTCTTCTTAGCTGTTTTATTAAATGGTTAGGCAAGTAATATAACGTCATTGATCCAAGCTATTTGCCTAGCTGTTTAATCAAATGGTTGAACATCATTCAGGCCGTTAATTGAATGGCGCCATTTAGTTAACTGCCTAGGCAGTTAATTGGACGGCTGATTAGGCTAATTGGCGGCGACATATACACGCTAATCATTACGAAAATATTCTTTTTTAAACTTAGGCTGTCTTTCTGTATGTTTTCAGCGGCTAATCTCTGAAATAACTGGGCTGTTTTGTAGGCATTATAACTGGCAGCTAGCTGTTGGCGAGCATGGCTCAGGTTACTTTTACCTTCTAAAATGTATTAGGGTTCCATGTAACAAAGCCTAAATCCAGTGCCCCAAGCACGAATAATATTTGAATTCGTAACGTAAACATACAGTATAGAGGGCTATCCCTCCTCAAACGTAGGGGCCAGGTTGAGGTTGACACAAAGGATCCAATAGGGTCGAAGTGTCCGCCATAGCTGCAAAGCACGCACCCCAATAACATAATATTAGATAAGATAACGTAAATGTATCGAGAGAAACAAGCATTGCGTTTGGCCGCATGCCAACGTGAACCAATCGCAATGCTTCGTCCTTTCAGTACGTTTACGTTACGAATTTGAATGTTTTTCGTGCTCGGGGTTCGAAATTCACGGGCACAGCTAGTATTTTTATAACACTTAGATGGCCCACATGAAGCAACGTGGTTACCGTGGCCTATCGACGTATGTAACTCAGCGGAGTCACACTCGCGCTGCCGGCTCTGTAAGAAGCTTCCAATACCCTTCTTGAAGAACGCCATATTGTTGTCGATTGGAAAAAAACCACTGCAGGGAGTTTTAATAAACATATCTACTTACTTGAACTCAGAAATTGGAAGGTAGCGAGTGTCAGTTGAGGGGATATATGTATCCGTTGGTTTTCGTGCCTTTCGGCGAACGCAGCGAAGTCTTGCAGCTTATGCTGTGGTTTGTTGCGACGACGCTTCGAACGGTTGTCCACTGGTGAAGAAATGCACACATAATTATATTCTAGATACTAAGAAAATATCTTTAGTAACACTAAAAAATGAATAGATGGCACTAGTAGACTCATTAAAAGAAATAAAAAAAGTTAAAACGCGTATTTGCTAACTTAGAATCAAGTAAATAATTTCAGAACTTAATCACATGATAATGTGAGCATGTAAACATTTAAAACTAGTTGGTAATGTAATAAATAAAGATTTCGTGACAATCGTACTATGTATTAGGGTTCCGTACCCAAATGGTAAAAACGGGGCCCTATTACTTAGACTTCGCTCTCCGTGCATCCGTCTGTCGCCAGGCTGTATCTCAAGAACCGTAATAGCTAGACAGTTGAAATTTTCACAGATTGTGCATTTTTGCCGCTATAACAACAAATACTATAAACATAATAATAATAATAATAATTATGGGGCTCCAATACAAAAAAAAACGTAATATTTAGCAGATTTTCATTGCTTTCAGCCTTTTTTCTGGTACGGAACCCTTCGTGCGCGAGTCCGACTCGCACTTGGCCGGTTTACTATTTATTTTTGTGCCATCTAGCAGCATGCTGCATTATGTCTGTACCAATTATTGCAGAATCTGGCAGTTTTTAGTTACCTTACCTTATCTTACCTTTTTTATCGTGAGCAAAATCCCCACCCCAAACCCAGTGGTTGTGGTTATGTCGCACTGGAACCGACTAAAAAGCACATATCCCTCGCACCCCAGCCCGTCACTTTCGAGCTTTGGGTCTAGGAACCACAGAATCCCCAACTCGCCCCAGAGTTACGAGGAGGCGCACCTCGGTCTGCTTCTGCTAGGAGAACAGGCGGTTCCACCCGGTACCCCAGGCCCTGGTACGCCCTCATGGAGGACGAAGGGCATTCTGCGACCTCACACGCCCGAATCGCCTCCGTTCCCGCTCCGCCGAATGGTTTTTCTGTTTTTTTCGTATAGTAAAATCTGGTCTACTAGTCTTCTTCGTGTTATCGCTATTGCCAGTCGCCATCGAACCTTTCACCTCGAACTCTGCGGTCTGCATCACCAGTGTAACTACAAAGTTACTGGTCTATCATAAAGTTAATTCTAGTCTACTGGTCTATTACTCACGAAAGACGTCGGTCTCGTCGACGATCTCAGCCTGTATCATTTCCTCTATGACATCTTCTAGAGTGACCAGGCCAATGGTCTCGTAAAAGGGGTCTCCTTCACCCTCGTTGTTGATTCGGTGGACGAAGGCCATGTGGCCTTTGTGACCTGATGACGGAAACAAATGCTGTATTCAAGTCGTATATTCAAAAAATCGGTAGAAGGCTGATCTTGCGTCGACCTAAGAGAAATATTTATGAACCTGTCTGAATTTTACGCGAAATTAATAAATGCTGTAAGCCTAGAGTCATCAGTGTAAGTACAGAGAAAAAGTTTCTATAAGGAATGCTAAGGGTCAGTCCCTACTCAGTGAGTGACGCTGACTATACTCCTAGGTAGACCTATCAGAACTCACCATCCTTAAACTGCCTAAACATAACATCCAGGGTGACATCCTCGAAGACGAAGTTGCAAGGGTTCTGGTAGTACTGGCAGAGCGTGCGTAGGGGGGTATTGTCGTCAGGGTCCACGAACGCCAGGTCTTTGATGAAGAGCACCGTCACTATGTTGGTGCGGCCGCCCTCGTATACTGGTATGCGGGAGTACCCTGGAAAGATGAGATACCATAGATTAATGATGTAATTCAATTCAATCCTATCCTAACCGCGTGGTTCCCGCAGAGTAGAATTTGGGCCACCCCATGTCTTCCCATGCGGTGTCGTACAAGGCGACTAAGGGACAGGGCTGATTAAAGTCAGACTGAATAGTGCCCGGAATACTGCAATAGGCTCAGTCCCTATTACGTGGGTTTTTTTTTTTTTTTTTTTTTTTACGTGCGGGAAATCCCCACGGATACCCACCCCTCCGGAGCCGGAGGAGTAGGTTATGTCGGACTCGAACCGACTAAACCGCACGCCGTCTGTGGGTCGATGTGCTAGGCCGGAGGTGAGGTTGTCTTTTGACATATCCCTCGCACCCCGGCTGACCCAGGGCCATTCCTCTCGGTCTGGCCCTCCTCGGGAGGGGGGACCACGCGGTCCCCGACTCGCCCCCGGTATGGGGGGGGGCGCGCATCGTCCTACGATGCGCGCCGCCGCCGTGGCCTGCTTCTGCTAGGGTGACGAGCGGCTCCACTCGTCACCCTCAGGCCCGCGCTCATGGGGGGCGGAGGTCGGTTTGCGCCCTCCGACGCCCGAGCCGCCTTCGAACGCGGCGAGCGATGTCCGCGAGTCTTTCTCGCTCGCTGCGCCGCGCCCGCTCTGCTGTCTCCTTCACGAGCATGACCTGCTCGCAGAAGGAGGCGCTGGCCGCCCACGCATCCGCGCAGCGGACCATCGCCGCGAGCAGGGTGGAGAGCGTGAGCACTCTCACCCCCAGGGCCGCCACAAGCTCCCGCCTCGGCGCTTCAAACGCCGGACACTCGGTGAGCGTGTGCAGCCCCGAGTCCACGCTCGCGTCGCAGTGATGGCACTCGGGCGTTGGCTCTATGCCCATCAGATGCAGGTACCGCCCGAAGTTACCGTGTCCGGTAATGACCTGCGTCTGACGGTACGAGAGGCCACCGTGTGGCCTCTCTAGCCACTCCCCCATGATGGTTCTTACCGCCGCAATCACGGCGTGCCCTTCCCTATTACGTGGGTCCAAATACAATGATTGGTGAAATATAGGTGTTATTTTTTTTACTCTATCTAACCCTCCGGGGATAAAGGCGTGATTATGTGTAGGTATGTATGTATCTTATCCTATTTCCTACTTTTTAATACCTCTGAGTAGGCAGACAAGCATATGGCCCCACCTGATGGAAAGTGGTGACCGTGGCCTACGGACGTGTGCGACAACTTTCGGCAACGGAAGAACTGAAGTATTGGCGGTTGACGGAGAAAAGTTTTAAGCGCAGAAATATCGGTCTACCCTCTTACGCACTCTTTTGTGACGCGTTACATTGTCAGTACCACTACCACTGGTTTCACTTCATCCCGAGAACTTTCATAATGGTATAAACAACCATGATAGTTTAAGTACCGATAACGTTTTTTTTTTAAATTTATCTGTAATTTTTTTGTCGCCTGTTCCGATCTCAACGGTCTTTATGACAAAGTTTCTCAGAATTTCCTTCTCTTTAAAGCCATATGAGAAAGATTTACGTAATCTGACTGGTTTCAAAAATAGCACGTCTCTTACCTTAAATTATAAAATGTACCGTTACAGTACAGAATTACTAACAAAACTGGTATTTACTGAAATTGTACCTTACAGTACTAGATTTTTCTATTTTGTATTAAAGTAAGTACCACAAAAAAGGGGAAACTATACGCTATTAGGTCCGTTAAATCCTTTTTTAAATAAAAATCTGTCTCTGTACCCCAAAAATGTATACTGTAAGGGATTTTTTTAACGATAGATATTTCAAGTATATCGTAGAGCGCTAAATTCCGAATCCCACGATGTTATGTAACTAATTTTCGCCAAAATGTCCCTTACCTTAATTCATGCTTCTGGTGAAGATACGGTATTCCAGATTATAATAAATCCTTGTACTAAATTTCAATCGATCCGAGCAGCCGTTAGAGCATGATTGAATGACCTTCCTCAAAAAACGGACTGTTCAAGGCACAAATATTTTTTATTCTATTCGAACCTGTAGTTCCTGGTATAAGCGCGTTCGACCAAACAAACAAACAACGGCTTGGCTTTCTACGACGAAGATCAAGACTTAATTCTGTTGCAAACCTCAAGCGAGTGCATTTCTATCGTGTCTAACTGAGATCTGCCACTCTAGACAAGTGGCTATTGGCTAGCTGGCGTTTGGTGGAATAGAATGACGAATATATGGGATTTGACGTACATGACAGTCGTTAACGCATGTCGAATACGTCAAATCCCATACATTCGTCATTCTATTCCATCAAACGCCGGTTAGCGAATTTCTACTTGTCTAGAGGGGCTGAAAATATCCATTTTAGCATAAACTTTATATACTAACGTATCCATATTCATGCATACAAATATTTGCATTGAGCGGGGATACAACCCACGCCTCCTGCGTAGCGGCTGCGTTCACTACCGCAACACCACGAAAGCTGTCGATCATTAGTAGTAGGTAATGCCGTGATTTTATATTATTCCGTTAAAATATGATAAAATTGCGACAAATGAAATTATAAAACAGTTTTATTTTGTTATGACAGTGTGCTATTTCTTTCAAGTTCATGCATTTTAGGAAAAGCTGTCGTCTGCACGTGTGCTGTATAAATAGCAGCATTTTGGCCACAGTCCAAAACAAGACTGGCTATTACGACTACCAATGACGTATTATTATATAGACACGGCATGCATGAACAGCGCGGCATTTAAAAATGGCGCAAACCCACTATAAAATGTACAGCTGTACAGCTACTTAGACGAGTGAAGAGATAATACGTCATTCATATCCATTTATATGAATTATTGTCCCTCAATAATGTTATTATTATTACAAATTTATTCTTAATGAAGTTTTTATTGCGTAGCGCATTGTCGTGTCTCGAGTGGTGTGTAAAATAAGGACGGCTGTTCTACCCGCCTAGACAAGTGGCAATTCCTTGGCCGGCGTTTGGTAGAATGGAATGACGAATGTATGGGATTTGACGTTTATGACAGGCGTTAACGACTGTCAGATACGTCAAATCAAATGCATTCGTCTGGCTGATTTTTTGTTGCCATTTTAGAGTGCGAAGAACGCATCTATATAGTCTATGATATATCATTGGCTACTACACCATATCGCATCTACCTTACATAACTAGGAATATTTTTAGATCCTACAAAGATGTCAAGGGCATTTTAGTAGCGGTGTTTTTAGTTTTGAACTTCGTTATTACGCGACTACCAAAAATGTGTGAGTTATAAATAAGTACTAGCTGATGCCCGCGGCTTCGCCCACGTATATGTCTCCTATAGAGATCTTTGTTTATACTCAAACCGAAAAAGATCCATATTCATGGTTAGGAATTGCATGCATTGATGTCGTAAACAAAAATCACTCATGATGAATTGCCATTTATCTGGGAAAAGATTGTATACACACTGACAAATGTGACAGGTTGTCTGGCAGATTGTCTATACAATTTTTCCTCAGATAAATAGCGATTCAGTTGAGTGAAATTCTAGAATATGGGCCTTAGACTCTTGTGTAGTATTATAATTTTAATTTCTTTGGGCTTAGAGCGTGCAGTTGAATAGGGTGCAATTTTCTTTTTTAGATCACAAGGGGGATAAAATTTAGTTAAATCGAAGTGTGGGGTTGCAACCCTTGTGCCACGGCCGCTATCTTAGAAAAGGGGGTTCAAATGGGTTTTTGGTTCATCTCAATTTGTTTGACAGACACACCGAACCGTCTTCGGAAGGCACTCACCAGACTTGTTTCTTTTTTTTTATACAACAAATGTGGCAGACAAGCCCACGGCCCACCTGATGGAAGGTGTTTACCGTGGCCTATGGACGTGTTCAACACCAGAGAGGGTCACACTCGTGCTGCCGACTCTGTAAACACAGAGAGAACCTGTGCCGTCAGTGTAGAAGACAAAGCAGGAGTAACCTTAGGTTTTCCTGCTGACAGCACAAAAACTCCCCAGTAAGGAACATAACACGAGGTTATTATGGCCGCGGTATTCTCTTCGCGAAGGTACTTCCCCAGTCGGACTGCTCAATTGGAAGAAAATACCGTCGTGTCGTACCTCCTTGAGAAAATGATGATCTCCGACATAGTATGGAAGTCCAGTACAGAGCTGTCGGGCTGTATGAACACAAATAGTGCTTCGGTTCTTCCGCCAATCGTTGTGTCAGCCACTCGAAACTGTGATCTATCTCGCCAGGGCTACCTCGCCGCCTCTTTCAAACTCTGAGGGTGACCTAGTTTATACCTCGAGACACGTAACTTTGCCCTAAGTCGCGAGAAAAACGAGGCCGTGGCGCGCGGATTTTTTTGGAATAATCTATGCTTGGTGAATTTGAGCTCTTCCACCGCCATAGCACCCCGTGACCATCCTCAAAAGACACCCAAGAAACGTGTACCTACTGCGCGTATAGAGCACATTTTGAGCATATTTCACGTCCAAAATACATGTCCCGAGCAATGATAATGTTGGGACGAGCGAGCAAAGTCAGCGAGTCTCCGTTTCGACAAGCTGGCCGATTTTGCTTTTATTCGTATTTATGTCAGTGTGTTTCTCATTCACGGTCTAGCTAGAGGGCGAATTTCTTAACCGATTTTCATCAAACTTGGCTTACATATTCTTTGATTGAAAACACAACTTTTGTAGAGATCTTTTTTGGATAGGGTAGGTACTTATAGGGGGGAGAAAAGTAAAATACACACACACACACACACACACACACACACACACACACACACACACACACACACACACACACACACACACACACACACACACACACACACACACACACACACACACACACACACACACACACCCACCCACACACACACACACCCACACACACACCCACACACACACACACACACACACCCACCCACCCACAAACACACACACACACAAACACACACACACACACACAAACACACACACACACAAACACACAAACACACACACGCACGCACGCACGCACGCACGCACGCACACACACACACATTTTGATTTGATTTTTTGAAATTATACTTGATTGGATATCATCGACCGGCGTGATTGTGTATATGAATACTCTACTAACTCACATAATTCTGGAAGACCGATTGGTAAGATAGTTGGACCACTCTGGACACTTACAATTATTTGAGTACTCTAATAACCAATATAAAATTGGAATTTTGGTATTTGGATTATTTTGACTACTTTTGTTAGCAACATTTTAATGATGCTGACTGTACCATGTACCATGTTAACAATGGTGGCACTCAGCTTGACGGCCTCATCAGTCTCGGATTGTCCCCTTCGCTCCGCGTGTCCCTAGCCGGTCCTACTAGTGCTGCGACCACAATCTCCCATGCCTGGCTATGGACTTGCTAGCCCCCTGAACGCGTGTCTGTTCATTCTCGTCATTACTTGTTTCTTTTTGGTAAAACATTCAGACCCATTCAAAATGAAAAGACACGTATTGTTTTTGTAAATGTTTTCTCCTCTAATGATACCAGCCCCTCTAGACAAGTGGCAATTCGCTGACAGGGCGTTTGATCGAATAGAATGACGAATGTATAGGATTTGACGTATTTGACATGCGTTAACGACGGTAGAATACGTCAAATCCCATACATTCGTCAGTCTATTCCACCAAATGCCGGCTAGCGAATTGCCACTTGTCTAGAGGGGCAGATTCGATTAGCGGTGCCAGAAAAATGTGGTAAGAGTTACTCGCTTATAGTCTACTGTTCACAGAACTACTAGGAATATCTTCACAAGCACTCACCAGACTTGATGATCTCCGACATAGTCTCGAAGTCTAGCACGGAGCTAATGGGCAACATGAACACGTCTTCTAGCTTCGTCATCACGCTGGAGACGGTCTTCTTGCGCAGCTCCAGGGCGCCAGAGATTATGTTCACTTCGTCCTTATCTAGGTCGTTCACGTCTGTTGTTACCTGTGCGGAAACATAATTAATTTGCAACGGGATCATATTTTCCCTATTCTGCGTCTGAGGAGACTGTGGGACTTCTGGTAAAATCACGGCGTTCTGTCGAACCACCTGGGCTTCTAAAGCAAAATCACTCTGTGTTTACAGGGTCGGCAGCACGAGTGTGACTCCCCTAGTGTTGCACACGTCCATAGGCTACGGTAACCACTTTCCATCAGGTGGATAATGTGCTTGTCTGCCACCTTAGTGGTATAAAAAATAACACTATCATACCGCAAACACTACGAAAAAAACCCATTTAAAGTAATGTCGTTAAGGACTAAAATGAAATGCCATTTTGAATGAAACTACGTTCATTTTATTTTGGACTTTAATTCTATAGCAATAAAGTCTAAAACTTAGTGTCATTTTTTGCAGTGGTTGTAACGGCTTTAGCAGAATCGAGGGTCTGTTTCTTTGCATAATCTTACAACCTGTCTCATGAACGCTATGAATAAAGTCCACTTGTGGCTCCTTCAGAGGGCTATAGTAGTCAAGGTCATCTCCCATAACGTCGGAGGTGGCTGGAACTCGCGGGAGACGGAAGTACTGAATTGGATCAGTAGACGGAGGAATACCTGGTGAATAGCGAGAGTCAACATTCACCCGAAGAGGTCCTGGTTTCGGGTGAGATATCCATGAGTGCTCGTACCGGCCGAAGTAACGATCCCGCTAGTCGGAGCATCTGCTAAACAATGAACGATCTTCTGGCCTGAGCTTTAATTTCCGTGTTCAGAGATCAAATGGCAGTCAATTTCTTTAAAGTCAATAAACCAATCAAAAATAATAAGCGGCCCTTTAAAGTGCCAACTGTGAGCTTAAAGAAGTAATTCCTAGCATGATGATGATGGTACATACTTTTACAAGTTCCTTAAGCCGCTCTCTATTGTAGACGCTGCCGATCTCCTCGCCTAGGAAGTAGTCTAGGAGCTTGCTGACCGGAAACGCTAAGGGTGCCGTGATCGCCATCACTGCCTGTCCAAAAAAAAAAATAACTTTGGTTTGGTCCTATTGAAACCTAGAGCTGGCATAGGCTACTGGTATGCGGCTGCTGTGTATGAGGACTTCGATTCCTGGGTGATGGAAAATATGTAAACATGGTAGCTTTGGATTTAAAAGGATAGCTTGGGTAGTTTTTGTGTGATTTATCTCTGCTCTGGGCATATACAGGTTTGTATAAAACTATTTGTTGTTTGTATGAAACCGCGGCCATAATAACCTTTTGTACAGTCAGTAGGAAGACCAAAGGCTAGTTCTGCTTTCTATTCTACGCTGGAGGCACGGCAAATCTCTGTGTTTACAGGGTCGACAGCACGAGTGTGACTCCCCTGGTGTTGCACACGTCCATAGGCCACGGTAACTACTTTCCATAAGGTGGGCCGTGTGCTTGTCTGCCAGCTCAGTGTTATAAAAAAAAAATTGTACACTCAACAAAACAATTCGGCTACCAGGCTGTACTAGTAAAAATAAACACGTGTGCGTAATTGCTAGAGGCTTGCTACTGTATTACAGCCTTGACAGCCTCCGTGGCGTGGCGGTAGTGAACGCGGCCGCTACGCAGGAGGCGCGGTTTCGATCCCCGCTCAGTGCAAATATTTGTATGCATGAATATGGATATTTGCATTGGTCTGGGTGTTTCTATGTATAATATGTATGTATTTACAAAAAAAAAATGCGTATCTAAGTATGTTTATCCGCATTCTAGATTCCATAACACAAGCTAGTTAAGCTATGCTTACCATGGGTCTAGATAGCGTTGTGTGAAATGTTGTGGGATATTTATTTATTTATTTATTATTACTGTTCAAATAATGCTGAAAAACTCGAATTCACACCAATTTTGAAAAATACTTAAAATAGTACCGCGAAATGAAATGAAATGATATTTATTCGTAGGAGACACGGTGAAGATAAGATGTTACATGTTTAGTTTTTGTTAGAATCTTTTACATAAATTATATGATCGTTTAACCCCTTACTACAATACCTAAAGAATGATAATTTTATTTTATGTATTTATTTTAATTACTAGCTGTTGCCCGCGGCTCCGCCCGCGTGGATGTCTGTTATCGCTTAGTGTTCGCCTCTCTACTCAACTTTGTCCTCGACTATGTACTCACCTCCGTTCTCGACTTTCTACTCGCCTCTATATTCGACTCTCTACTCGACTTTCTACTCGCCTCTATACTTGAATTTATAATCGACTGTCTATTGACTTCTCTGTTCCCCTCTCTACTCGACTTTGTACTCTTCTCTAAACTCGCCCTTCCATTGCCTCCTTACTTTCCCATCCATTCGATTCTCTTTTCGCCTCTCTACTTGACTCTCCCCACTCGCCTATCTACTCGCACCTCTACTCAACTCTCTATTCGATCTCTACTCGCCACTACATTCATCTTTTACTGCATTCTTTTTGGCTCTCTAGTCGCATATCTACTCGCTCCTGTAGTCGACTCTACTCGACTTTCGATCTGTACACGCCTGTCCACTCGTCCCTATAACAATTTCTTCTCGCCTCTCCATTCGCTTCTATAGTATAGTACTCGACTATGTCCGTTCCCAAGCTCTAAACTATCTCTGTACCAAATTTCATCAAGAAATCTTCAAAAATGACAAACTTTCATACCAAGGCCCTAGTCCGCCCCCCTTCTACCCCCCTTTTCGCGATAAAAGGTAGCCTATATCCGTTTCCAAGCTCTAAATTATCTCTGTACCAAATTTCATCAAGAAATCTTCAAAAATGACAAACTTTCATCCCAAGGCTCTCGACCCCCCTTCTACCCCCCTTGTCGCGATAAAAGGTAGCCTATGTCCGTTCCCAAGCTCTAATCTACCTCCGTACCAAATTTCATTAAGATATCTTCAGAAATGGCAAACTTTCATAAAAACTTTCATCCCCTATTTCCCCCCCTCATATCCCCTTTCTCGTGATAAAAGGTAGCCTATGTCCGTTCTCAAGCTCTAATATACCTCTGTACCAAATTTCATCAAGATCGGTTCAGTGGTTTAGGCGTGAAAGCGTAACATACAGACAGACAGACAGATAGACAGACAGAGTTACTTTCGCATTTATAATATTAGTATGGATATTTATGAATTAGTTACTCACATGTACATATTTAAGATTAAATTGATATGATAAAATTAAGCACTCTTCTTCCCCTCATGGTGCTGAATTTCCTCATCCTTTTTAATTTGTTAAAAAATCAGACTCGGAATATCTTTGTGTAATTTTTTTTTTATTTACTTTGCACACGTCACATTTTACTATTTCATCGCTGAGGTGGGATCAAAAGTTACGTGTTGCACTCGAGTGCAAAGATTTTTCACCTCGTGCTCGTTTGATTTCCTCGCTAATGCTCAGGATTCTAATTCCTGAACCATTCACTGCGCTCGTGATTCAATTTTAGAATCCTTCACTTGCTCGGTCATCAAAAATGGCCACGCGTTTAAAAAGCAACTTTGAATTCTTGTATAATAAATAACTACTTTCAAATCGCACATGTAGTTTCAGAGATTAGTAAATTCAAACAAAAACTATTCAGCTATATTAGTTTTATACGTATACAAAAATATCCACTCACCTTAGTCACCATAATACTCTTGGCCCCTACCATGAGACCGTGTCGAGAACAAATCGCTTGCGGAGTTATCTCACCCAGCAACACGATCGCCAATGTCGAAAATATAACCGCGAACAGCCCAGACGTCAACTCATCCAGAAGTATCGTAAAAGTCGAGTTTACGGCTACATTTCCTAGAAGAATACTGCACAATAAATAATTCCCGTGATCCCGCACTGGCATTATCGCTCGGGCATACTTTCTTTCTTGCTCAGTTCCCGTATTCGATATAATTTTTAGCTCGGTGCGATCTAGCGACATCAGACCTAAATTTAGGCCGGAAAAAAGGGCGGAAAATGTCAAACATGTCATTATTAATATCATTGTTGCCCAGAGGGGTAACAATTTCTGATGGGATTCTAGCATTTTGAAGGTATCAGTCCCCTGATGGAGATATTTTTCTTCGTCTTTGAATGGATCCTCGATACCGGGTTTTAAATTTTTGGCACATATGTAGAGCTTTCCTTCCGGGTTCGGGGGCGGGGCTAAGATGTCGAATAGAGCTGTTCTTGGACCTAACGAGCCCGCTCTTACCTGTAAATAAAAAGCTGTTTAAGGTGTATAAAATTAAGGTGAAGGTGAAGTAAAATTAAGGAAAGGGGAGGTTTGTAAGGCCCTGTGCACAGTGTGGGTGCACACTGTGCACAGGGCCTTACAAACCTCCCCTTTTTAGTGACTTTCAAGTGAGATCGAGAACCGAGTGTAATATGTTTTAATAACAGCTGAATAGTTTGAGGATTTAATCAAGAAATGGATGCGTGTACTCTATAGGGTAATAGTTCTGTCATATTTTAACTCAGGTTCATTATTTTATTAATTTTATTATATACTTTAGTTAATTTAGACACGAGGCAAATGCAGATGCGTCCACATATAGACTTAAGGATATAAATATTATGATTTGACGTCCCAGAAAATGCCATAGTGGAGTTTGTGGCGCCGTTTCTTCTCCACCAGCGCCTTGGAAGCGGTGGTAAACTTAGGTAAAGAAGAATTATTATTTTTTTAATTAAATTTTTAAGTATTTGTCATGTTAATACTTAAATCGAATAAAGGAGAAAAAATTCAATCGGTCTAGGCGGGGTTTGAACCCGCCATCTTTGCCTTGCAAGGACAATGCTTTGACTACTAAACTACCAGACCTCGCTCTAACCAATTCAAATTTCTCCTTCTATATCTGTCTTTGGGGCGACAGTGGAGCGCCTACCGACGTTCTTACGAACTATCGGAACCAATGAATGAATTCGTGGTCAAGTCCTTTATTCGATTTCAAGTAGAATTTATTCTTGACGTCAATTATTTTCAACCACGTTGTTCTAAATTGAATAAAAATCTTTGACTTTAAGTCTTCAGGCTTTCACGGCCAACGTTGCATGTAGAATATACTGCTTCCGGGCTGTTTGGCCGTGGTCGATGTGAAACTTGCGTTCCAGACGTTTCGTCGATCACTGCGGTCGACATCTTCAGTGGCGCGGGGCCGGGCGACGACGACTTCGGAAACCTTGCAGCCGCCGGCGAGGCAAGGGCCAAACAGCCCGGAAGCAGTATATTCTACATCTTTGACTTTGACAAGAAAGTACCTCGAAGTGCACGTTAAGCTATGGGTCCCGGTTAGTATACGAACAAGCGAGCATTTTCTCATGGGCTGAATGTTTACTGTCGAGTGTCGGATGGAGAAGAGCGCTACCTCTGATAGACCTAGCATATGCATATGTTTCACAACAGTTTTACCTGCGCACGCTGGTCCGTACATTTAGCGTCAGAACAATCTCAAAAGTCTCAAAATTATCTTAATTTTCAGGTATTTAGAGCAAAACAAACTGTTTTAATTATTTAAATTGTATTATTGTTTGAACTAAAGATGTGTACCAAATATTGGAACAATCAGTCTACAGTAAATGGGGAAACTAAGGCACATGTGGTTTGTACAACTTACTGATAGTTACGCATGGTATTCCGTCACTGACCTCTATAACTAGCTGGACTGGCTATTCCATAGAAAATGACAGCTTACTTTTTGTGTCGATTTGAAACGCCACCGTGAGTGTACTGAGAACTAATTATTTTGCAAATGGATGTTGTTTGTTGTCTTTATTTATGCGTTTACCATAAAAAATGTCTTAAAATGGTCATATGAAACATAAGACCAATGGTTTATATTAACAAAAATTGTCTTGGTATCCACAATTTTTGTTAATCATTAGTATTAGTTCCAAGTACACTCACTACTGCGCGCCGCAACTATCAGCGCCAATATGGCGATTTTCAATTGGACACAATATATGGGTACCGATCACCAGTCCAGCTAGTACTATTACAGGTCAGTGTTTTCCGTATAAAACTGTGGCAAAGCTTGTTCGTGTGGTAGGGCCATTAGTCGCCTTATACAGTACTGATGGTCTACTTACTAGATATTCTCCTTTAAGAAGAAACTTGCATGGTTGACCGGCTTCTTGCACCTCATGTGTAAAAGCTATTACTGTTCTCGAAGTTAAGCCGCCGCCGAATAATCTAGAATTACGTTTTAATTTGAATTAAATTTTTAAGCATATTTCATACTAAATATTCAAGTCGAATTAAAGAGAAACTTGTTAATCGGTCTAGGCGGGGTTTGTACCCACGATCTTTGCCTTACAGGGGCAATGCTTTGACCACTAAGCTACTGGACCACGCCCTAACCTCTCTTTGATTCGATAACGTTTTAATTCATGACCTTTTTCTTCACAAGAGAAAAGACACGTATGGGATAGCGGTCTACCGCAATCAGAGGTCATGGATTCGATTTCCTGCTCAGTGAAAACTATTTGTGTGGATGAATAACATAACATAAACTCACGCCTTTATCCCCGAAGGGGTAGGCAGAGGTGCTAGCACCCACATTTCGCCGGTTTATGTTTAGGTCCCAATGTAATAGGTGGCGAGTCTATTGCCATTAACTGTGCACTTATAAACCTGCGATAAATACACACATAACTTCGAAAAGTCATTGGTGTATGCCATGGAAAACCTGGGATCGAACCCGACACCTCGTCTCAGCAGGCAATACCCATACCACTAGGCTACCGCGGCTTAGCACAAAGCAATCTTACATGCCTATCCTTTTACACGGCTGTGAGGCGTGGCCGCTGTTGGAGCGACACAAGCAGGAGCTACGTGTCGCGGAGATGAAAATGCTGCAGTGGAGGTGCGGAGTCACGCGTAAAGATCGCGTGAGGAACTCTCGCATCCGCGGCAGCCTTCATGTTCGTGACATCGTAGATAAAATGCAAGAGAATCGCCTTCGCTGGTGTGGCCACGTCTTGCCTGGCAATGGCGCCCCCGCCGGGTCCAGGTAAAAGGAGTAGGCCCAAAAAGTTCTGACTAGACGTTTCGTGCAGGGTGACATGCGTGCAAATGGTCTCACTACCAAGGATGCCAAGGTCGTGCGAAGTGGAGGAGGAGGGGCCGTAAGGCGGATCATGAGCTCCAGGGAATCTCATCCTCGGATGCAATCAGGATTACGTGTAAATGTCGATGATTGGGTATCTTACATGCAAGCTAATACAGCTGCTGATTGCCGTAGAAGGCTCTGGCGCTGGATTTCCCTTCAGGGCTGGGAGATCGAATGGCAGTCGGTCCCATTAACGCCGGATAAGTCAAGTCATTACAACAAAAAAAGGAGTGCTGGTAATCGAAATTACTAATCGCTTTAAATAGAAAAAAATTAAACGGTCTAGGCGGGGTTATAGTAGTCATTAATTGATGTTTGAAAATGATTGAAAAAACATTCATTGGTTCCGATAGTTCGTAAGAATATCGGTTAACACACTTCACTGTCGGTCCGGTAGCTTAGTGGTCAAAGCATTGCCCGTGTAAGGCAAAGATCGCGGGTTCAAACCCCGCCTAAACCGATTCATTTTTTTCTATTAACGATTGATGTTAACCAACTGCAGCTAAGCGAAATTGCTTATTTTGCTTGGAGTGGGTTCACGTCATCGGTAGCGTAGTGGCCAGGGATACGAACTTAGGCCTAGAATATTTTAATTACAACGTACCTCAATGTAACCCTACTATCAGCTAAAATGCTGGGAACACCTTCATCAGTAATTTTAGGATCCTTTTCAGACTCTTCAATTCTCAGCCCTTCAACATTGACATCCATATTCACATCTATATAATCGGCCCTGGCACTGAAATCTGTCTCATGAGTCACTTGCCGAGTTTTCCTGTTCATCTCCTGAAGATCTGGGTTTGCAGACACTCCTAAGAGTTCTCCAGAAGCAGTTCTAGAAGATTCTGTTGAAGAAACGCTTTCTAGAATACTCCGTCTGTATCGTTCTGAATTGCCGAAATCTGGGGAAATATTTGGATTCTTATTAAGCGGTATATGGTTATTCTTATATTGTGTTTGGATATCTTTCTTATTAGAATCTATTCTAGAAGATTCTGTAGAGGTTACTACACTAATTGGTATATTTTCAACAATACTTCGTCTGAATCGTTCGATGGAATTCTCTGATTCTGTAAAAACTTCTCCACCGAATCCTGGAGATATTTCAGGATCTCCGATTTCGTTTAATGGTATATATTTATCATTATAGAGTATTTCAATATCGTTTCTTTCTTCTCTTGTAAGTCTTGGTGTATTTTGGAAGTAGTTCACGTCGATATCATGGGATAAGTCCCATTCTAAGTCTTCTGCTTCTGTTAGGGGCGCTGGAGTCCTATGGACAAACATAACATATTATTTTTTAAATCAAGTGGCAGACGAGCCCACCTGGTGGGAAGCGGTTACCATGGCTTAGGGACGTGTGCAACACCAGAGGCGTCACTCGTGCTGCCGATCGTGTAAGAACCTTCTAATACTGAACAAAATTTTGTGGGATTTCACTCGACTATCAACCAAGCAAGCATACATCGTAGTCATCATAGTTCACGAAACATGACATCTTCCAACTTTGAAATCGCGATACCTCCGAAACTGACCCCAAAAAAAGTTGAAGACCAATTTTGTAGGTAATTACATTTGTTTTTACAATTGACATTGAATAAAAAAAAATGCAGAAGCCCAATCGATGGGGACTTTTGATATTTCTTTCATTATGGTGTACTTAAGACCCCCGCCAATTTCCAGCTCTATGCGAATTTATGCAAGCTAACTATTTTATTTCGTTTATTTTGACTGCATTACAATCGATGTTGTTACAAAGATGAAGAAAATGTATTGTGGCACGATGCGTTATTTCAGTTTAGACAAGCTATAATGAATGTGACGTCCATTTTATAGGCTTCTTAGCGCTAATTGTTACATATCGTCAGTCTATTAAATAGAAGTTATTGCAAATAGGTTAAAGTGCAGTCACACTGGCTTCAACGATAGCCAAATTTGAGTGCGAAATCGTGTGCGAACATATTAGGACCTTACATATAAAATTGGCGTTTTATATGGAAAAAGAATAACTATTTTTTTAACAGTTTTTTTATTTCATCAATAAAAGTATGTACCGTTGTTATCTATGAACTTTTATAGGTCGTTCTTTGATTCCTTTGCTGAAAAAAATTGCGGGAGTGAGAATCAACAAAATCTTTGCAGACGTTTTGGACTGAAACTTGGGAAACGTACTGTTTTTTGAAGTGAAACCTTCTTTAGCGGCGTTGGATCGGTGAAAAGTGTTAAACTCGCGTCAGGATCGCTTGACTTTTGAACCGTAACCGACGACTGACGTGATACAACATTAGCTATAGACTGTCTATTTTGCAAGACACGATTAATAGCATCGTAGTCGACTTTAAGTCCTTATGGTTTCAGATAGTACCGGGTTCAAACCTGGCCTTCTGAAACTTTTTGTGATTATTTTTTCTTTTTGTAATTTATTACTTTTTGTGTTTTTTTTTGTAATTTATTAATTTCTTCTGGCAGAAAATTAGTGAAAGGTTCTATGACTGGCGCTATATTATAGGTATGGTATGTTCTTTTTATCTTTTTCTATGTATATAACGAAGAAAGAAAGAAAGAAAATGTTTTCACTTCTGCCGGCACTCCCAGAGTGCAACCCGTCTTTTTTTCTAACAGTGACTTCTGAGTGCCGTAATGAAACTCGTATTCGAAAATAATGCGATATTTTAAGTTTTCCATATTGTGCACAGAACGATGTAATGAAATGAAAATGATGTGATGAAAATTAAATAGCGCGAAAACAAATGAATTATCACATTCGAAACACAAATAAATATGAAATGAATTTGATCGGATTGCTAACCAAACGCTGGTTCGATAAAAAGTCTATTTCATATGTAAAACCATGTAAAACCTACTATATTTTTTGTTAATAAAAGATCCATTTATTTGTTACTCAACCCAACTCAGACTCTATTACATTAATCCATTAGCGGAAAGCGAATTTATGTAGGTAGCTACATCAATTCGCTTTCCGATTGAGGTCAAAAGTGCTCGCAAAACACTTAAGACCCTCCGTCAAATGGGTTCATATGACACCTATACATTAACACGTACGTGTACTAATATGTTATAGTCACAGCTATAGGTAGAACTAGATACGGTAAGAAATCTGTGTCAGAAGATGGGATATCATTCTTACGAATATATAGATGTGTACCACATAGTCAGTTCAAATTTGGTTTAGGGGTAGATTAGACCTTGAGAAAGGACGTAGGCTATGTTTGGTCGCTATAACCGAAATCTACGCGGGCGGAGCCGCGAGCAAAAGCTAGTTAAATATATAAGCAGTATCATCAATGAAAACACTTGTAGGTACTATTCCACATTATTTATTAAATTCCTGACCGGTTTCGCTTTACGGCATTATCAAAGGTTCCAAAGCAAGTTCCACCAAGTGCCATCAATCAACAGTATAAGCAATATAAGCAGTAGGTCCTTAACCACATGATTTTTTTTTGTTATTCACATGTTTTTGAGAATATTAGCAACCGAAATTATCGAAATTACTAATATTACCTCTAACCCCTCCAACTAAGCTTAATTGCTTGTGCTAGGAGTGGGTTCACCTTGGTAGTGTAATGGCCAGGATTCGAACCCGGGACCTCTCGATCGTAAGGCCGACTCCATAACCACTAAGCTACCGACGCTTTAACTACCTACCTCATTATAATCTCACCGTCTACGGTTTGCCATTCAATATACATTTCAGCTCGCGCTCCGCCGTAAAACATTAAAATAGCTTTCATAGTTAAGAATATTTATAGAAACCGTCAGTACGCGTCGAACAAGTAGCGTCATAGGACTGGCCGTAAATCGCACCACTATCTTACCTTTAAGTATGCGAATTTAGGCGCGGTTTATATAGAAGAGACGTGGCGGGGACGTATTCCGGTGTCGGACAATCTAAGTAACACAATATAAACCTTATGTAGTGTAAAATAACGTCGTTTTTGTATTAGATGACATCGTCATTTAGTGGCGGGACGTCGCTTGGAGGCGCGAGCGCAATTCTCCTGTAAGACAAAAACGACGTTATTTTACACTACATAAGGTTTATATTGTGCTACTTAAACCGTCATACGTACCCGCCACGTCTTTTCGTATAAACTGCGCATTAGATTACTTTTAGTTCTTTGTCTAGACAAGACTTTTTTTGAGACAAGATTTTTTTATACCACTGAGAGGTGGCAGACAAGTACACGATCCACCTGATGGAAAGTGGTTACCGTGGCCTATGGACGTGTGCAACACCAGGGGAGTCACACTCGTGCTGCCGATCTTGTAAATACAGAGAGTTTCTGTGCTGTCAGTGTAGAAGATAAAGCAGTCATAGCCTTTGGTCTTCCCACTGACAGAATCAAAACTCACCAGTGAGCTCTGGCCACCCTACTCACCGCCTGGAATACAACACGAGGTTATTATGGCCGCGGTATTCTGTAGGGCTGGGTACTTCCCCAGTCGGACTGCTCAATTGAACGGAAATACCGTCGTGTCCTACCTCCTACAAAAGAATTATATAAGTCCCGAGGTTTAAAAGTGATTGTCTCTCCAAAATGTATACCTAACTTAATAATTTTACACTTTCATCTCTTGTCTAAACAGTCTTGGGTATAAATAACCCTTCGTGACAGTCGGGTAAACAGAGAAAGAAACAACAAGATTGTTAAACTCTAGTTAAGTACTTAACCAAAAAGAGTATAGGAAACTCATAAACGTTGGATCATCATTTGTCACGGCTTGTCACGCGATTTACGTCATGACATGTTTGGCAGCTCACTATTAATAATACATTATGAATATCACGTAAATGGGTGAAGGCCAGACTTATTTATTACCTGGAACTGCGTAGGTATATTATTATCTCACTGTGGCGACACCGGAGGCCAGACGGATGATCCATCCGCGACTTCTACGAGCCATTTCATACATTTCCCCAAAATGAGTAGGTAATCACTACATAGTATGAAACAAAGTCGCTTTCTCTGTCCCTATATCCCCCTATGTAAGCTTACATCTTTAAAACTAGGCAACGGATTTTGATGCGGTTATTTCAATAGATAGAGTAATTGAAGAGGAAGGTTTATATGTATATTAACATCCATTGCACCCGTGTGAAGCCAGGGTGGGTCGCAAGTATTGCTGATGCTTGGGGCTTCGCTCGCGTGGGTTTTAGTTCCCGTTGTCACTATCCATAGGAACTTGTTCTCCGGAAAAGTAGCCTATATGTCAGCGTTTCCCATTTGCCGGGTCGCGACCCGGTACCGGACCATCAGAATAAAATACGGGGTCGCACCATTTCCGCCCTTATTTTTAAAATAATACCTTCTATCGATCGACGCATCGTATACTTATTCATTTAAATGAGGCTGGGTTTTCAACACTAGTGGAACTAAACCTTAGGATAAAACTTTCGTCATTTTCCGCAAACTTGGCTTCATTAGTAAAAAACAAGCAACAGCTCCATACTTCGCACTAAAATTTAGTGACTAAATAGGTGATAACAAAATATTGTATGCACCTAGTATTAACAAAACATTTCTACAATTAATAAATGTGTATTATTAATGGAACCAGCTTGGGTTAAAAAGTATTCAGTGGGTCACGAAGGGGCAGTGTGAAAATTACCGGGCCATGGCAGAACAATGTTCCCCAGGAGGGCCAGACCGAGAAGGAAGGCCCTGGGTCAGCCGGGGTGCGAGGGATGTGTCGCATGACAACCTCACCTTCGAACTAGCACTACGACCCAGAGACGGCGTGCGGTTTAGTCGGTTCGAGTCCGAAATAACCTCCCCCTCCGGCTCCGGAGGGGTGGGTAGCCGTGGGGATTTCCCGTATGAAAAAAAAAAGACGGGTTGCACTCTGGTAGTGCCGGCAGAAATGAAAACATTTTCTTTTTTTCTTTCTTCGTTATATACATAGAAAAAGATAAAAAAAGAACATATCATACCATACCTATAATATAGCGCTAATCATAGAACCTATCACTTATTTTCTGCTAATTTTCTGTCAGAAGAAATTAATAAATTATGAAAAGAAAAAATAATCACATAAGATAATAAATTACAGAAAGAAAAAATAATCATAAAAAGTAATAAATTACAAAAAGAAAAAATAATCACCAAAAGTAATAAAATATAATAAGAAAAAACAATCACAAAAAATCCCTGAAGGCCAGGTGGTTTGAACCTGATACTATCTGAAACTATAAGGACTTACAGTCGAAGTGCTTACCGTTTAAGCTACGACGCTTTTTATGGTAACTTGCAAAATAGATAGTCTGTACATAGTCATACAAGAGTATGACGTCAGTCGTCGGTTACGGTTCAAAGGTCAACTAATCCTGACGCTTCCTTAACATTTTACACCCATCCAACGCCGCTAAAGAAGTTTTCACTTCAAAAAGGCAGAACAATGTTTGGGCAACACTGCTATATATTATTCCAGACAATATCGATCCCTGTGTTTCAGCTAAATTCGTTTTCTCATTACAGCGTGATTGGACAAAAAACAAACATCCAATCCAATAGGGCTTTTCTTCATCTGACCGTAAACACACAGCCCATGACATGCCAGATTGACGGTAATAGGCTCGCCTTTTATTACGTAGGACCGAAAATCATAGTTGGTACCTGCCTACCCAAAAGTCAAAAGTCAAAATCTTTATTGCATTCATGTGTTATACAGATCTTACACCATATTTCGTTTCAACATGAAGCCCTGTTGGGGCACAGCAAAATTATATAATATTAGATTGATTGTATTAACATTGTATTAAATTGTATTACAATTGTATTAAGATTGTTATAAAATTGTATTAAAACGTAAAAGTTAAAAATTTAAAAATTAAGCATGCAGTCATCATTATTATTCTTAAACTTAAATATAGTATAATACAAACATTTTCCCTACTTTATGGTACGTCATATAATATTTTGTCATCGGAAAACTCCTGCAAGGTGTAGTAGCATTTATGTGATAGTAGCTCTTGCAATTTATTTTTGAATTTATGCTCACTGTCTAAATCTTTTAATGCCTGCGGTATTTTATTATAAACTTTAATGGACATTATATATATTATGGGCCAGAGTGGCACATTGACAAACCAGATGTTGGAAGAGCCAGCCTGTCTCTGTGTCGTAGGTTGCGGGGTTGGCTGTAATGTAAACGCGTATTTAGCGACATGTGCTTTCTGACGAAAGTGCACAGTTCCATTATATATAAAGAAGTCAGAGTCAAAATCGTTAGTACTATTAATTATTCTGTGGTCAAAATATTTAACTCTTTAAAGTGTGGTCTACAGCTTTCCCTGCAGCCTATGTTAGCCAACTTGTTATCGGGAATAGGGGAGGGGGCCCCTATGTGTGGGAGGTGTGGAAACTCGACGCGCCACCACCCTAGGCCTGCGTCTCCTAGGGCGACTATCCCCCTCCCCCTAAACTATAATCTACCTACTACAGTACCTACTTACACTTCTACCGTAGATAGTAAAAAACGGGTCAAGTGAGAGTCGGGCTCGTGCATTAAGGGTACCGTATAAAATTAGATTCAGAGAGGTCCCGGGTTCGAATCCTGGCCATTAAACTACCGACGACGTGAACCCACTCCTAGCACAAGCAATTTAGCTTAGTTGGAGGGCTTAGAGGGAATATTAGTAATTTCGATAATTTCGGTTGCTAATATTCTTTTTTTTATCAAATAATAGTATAGAATAGACTGAGATGGCAAACACGCACACGGCCCACCCGATGGAAAGTGGTTACCGTGGTCTAGACGTGTGCAACACTAGTGCTGCCGATCCTGTAAATACAGAGAGTTTCTGTGCCGTCAGTGTAGAAGACAAAGCAGGAATAGCCTTTGGTCTTCCCACTGACAGCACAAAAACTCTCCAGTGAGCTCTGCCATAACCACCACATGCTACATAAACGGGAATATCTTTTTATTCTCTTGATTTAGTAATTTGATTTTGTTTGAATATCCAAGGTGTTACAGACCTGTGTCATACATAATACAATGACAGTATTACCATGCCTGTGTATTTGGTATGAATTTCAACTTGATGCCTTAACACATTACTGAGTAAATGGTTATGATGACAGACTGACAACGAAATGATCCTATAAATAATGGTTCTGTTTTTCTTTTTGAGTTACGGAACCATGCTTCTTCATCCTAGCGTTAATTCCAGTCGCATCCGAAGCTTTTCAACTTGGAGTCTGAGGTCCGCTTTTTACCAGTCTAACTGCGGATTTGGCTAAACTTCGATATTTTCCGTGAAGCGACTGCCATCTGACCTCCACAACCCAAAGGCGATATTTGATATTGCAGCTACACCAGTTGTTGGATTTTTGAGGGCTCCAACTACCCGTAACGGCTGCCATAGATGTTTGTATGACGGTTCTCTATTTTTATTCCTAAAATTTTATGTCATAATTTAACATTGCATAATGTTACTTGTCATAACATTATTTACGCATAATACTCATTTGCCATAACTTTTTAAGCATAATTTTTTTACTCCTATTTACTATAAGCATAATATTTAATAAGCATAATATCCCAAAGCATAAGTTTACTTAGCATAACGACGCATAACCATAACTATTCCGAAAAAAATCACTACAAAATTTTTATTAACAATATTACACTATTTTATACATTGCTCTCCTCAAACTTGTAGGCGCATCAAAGTTCATTTAACCTAATGTTCTTTTGACCTAATTGGTCGACGGAGCCCCGCTACGCGGGGCTCCTACTTCTGGGTGGTTTATAAAAAAATAACCACGAAGGCCTAATGCGGGAGCTTCGCTACGCTCCGCTCCCGCATTAGCCTTCTTACCTAACCTATCCGAGTCGGGGTGCCCTAAAGTCCAGATTGCACCCAGATCCTTGCCAGCTTGCTAGCACCATGTTAGCAGGCGTTTATCATTATACCAAATAACTATTAGACAAATAAACACTATATGCTTTACAACTTTATGCATATCAATGTTATGAATAAAAACATTAGGATATACAATATTTATGCTTAATAACACAGTATGCTAAAAACCAATTATGGCACACTATTATTATGACAAAGAAAATTATGCCTAATTTGTTATGGCAATTTAAATTAGGACAAAAACTATTATGACAAAAGATGGAATCCCTTGTATGACAACCGGGACCGACGACTTAACGTGCTCTCCGAGGCACGACCAGACCAATGCAAATACCCATATTCATGCATACAAATATTTGCACTGAGCGGGAATCGAACCCGCGCCTCCTGCGTAGCGGCCGTGTTCACTACCGCTACGCCACGGAGGCTGTCAAAAGAGAGTTAAAACGAGTTGCAGAACCCTAAAAATCACTATAAATAGCTTATTATTGCGTCCTTTCCATAAATACTGCTCCGTCTGCAAGTGGCAATAATGCTTACTTTATGATTTCAATTACGGTCATAGGCGTCGTCGCTCACACGCTACCTTTAGCGCAAGCGACTTTTTTTTTCATAGGGCGGATTCATACCGGTAAAACCACACGCCTTCTTGGGTCTTCAGTTATCGGAGGTGTGATAGCCAGTAACATGTCTGTTAACGCTATAGGATAGTGGGGGGGGAGCGGGACCGGGAGCGAAGAAGACTCGCGGCCCTACTGCTCGCCAACTGAGGCAACTCGAGCGTCGGAGGTCGATGAATGACCCCCGTTCCCCATGAGCGCGGGCCTGGGAGTGACAGGTGGAGCCGCCTGTCACCCTAGCAGAAGCAGGCCACGGCAGTGGCGCGCGTCGTGGAACTTTAGTGGACTGTATTATTTTAAGCAACATATAAATAATAGTTCTAATAATGCACCCCGGCCGACAACAATTCGCGCGCGAATTCAATGCGCGTTGTTGTACTCGCTGTCCGCACTGTCATGGCGGCCCGCGAGCTAGCGCCGGCACTAGGGGTGCGACCCTCACTTCTCGTGATGGCCGTTGAGTGTCATAGACAATATCTCTAGCACCCCGGACGCCCCAGGGACATCTTTAGTTTCGAGATGGTTCCCCTTGGATGTAGGAACCACGAGTGGTCCCATCTTGCTCCTGGACATGGGGAGGTGCAACTATAACATCAATAAAGCCCGTGTATCGATACTGCATGTCGTATTGACAGCTTCCTGGGTACACTTACTGCATCTAATGGCTGACAACGCGTGTTGAATGCAATTCAGACCCTCACCAAACGCAAGACAGTCAACAAGTTCTGATTAATAGAGCGAGTTTATATATAATTAGGAGTAGACGTTTATGAGGTGAGTTCTTCACTTTTGAAGAAAGAAGCATAAATTGGCGTCAATTACTTAGGACTTACAGAAATGGGATAATTGAGTATTTGACTGACTAGTCAAAGCATTTAATAGGAAAGGTTACTAGGGGGGTACGTTATAAGGAAAATTGTATGAAAAATTTATTTGTGACGTCATAATATTTTATAGTCAAATCATTAAATAAATAAAAACGATAAAAAAAGAACCGACGCAACTGTAATCAGTGTTATCACACTTTTACCATTCTTAATTTAATAAGTTCAGCTAAATAATTCTTTTAACAAGAGCAAAATATCTAATTATTCCACTTTTGAAGAAAAAAGGTAAAGCACTCGATTCTCACGTTTGTGCGTGCCCTTCCTCTAACTTTCTTTTCCCATTACTTCGGCTGTTTGAAAAGCGTTTCACTTGCATTTGAATCGATGCAACTAAAACTACTCCTGGAAGCGAGGGCCCTTTCGGCACTATATAAGTTCCGAAAGGAGGCGCGGGGGCGGGGATTCGATCCCGAGCCCGAGGATATTCGGGCCGAGAAATCCCGGCTCCACCAGGTCATGGTGGCCGAGTGGGAGCGACGACTTGGGCAACCACGCGCAGGGCACGCAGTCATTGCGGCGGTAAGGCCCATCATGGGGGAGTGGCTAGAGAGGCAACACGGTAGCCTCTCGTACCGTCAGACGCAGATTATCACCGGGCACGGTAGCTTCGGGCGGTATCTGCATCTGATGGGTATAGAGTCAACGCCCGAGTGCCATCACTGCGACGCGAGCGTGGACTCGGGGCTGCACACGCTCACCGAGTGCCCGGCGTTTGAGACGACGAGGCGGGAGCTTGTGGCGGCCCTGGGGGTGAGAGTGCTCACGCTCTCCACCCTGCTCGCGGCGATGGTCCGCTGCGCGGATGCGTGGGCGGCCAGCGCCTCCTTCTGCGAGCAGGTCATGCTCGCGAAGGAGACAGCAGAGCGGGCGCGGCGCGATGAGCGAGAAAGGCTCGCTGACATCGCTGCACGCGCCCGAAGGCGGCTCGGGCGTCGGAGGGCGCAAACTGACCTCCGCCCCCCATGAGCGCGGGCCTGAGGGTGACGGGTGGAGCCGCCCGTCACCCTAGCAGAAGCAGGCCACGGCGGCGGCGCGCATCGTAGGACGATGCGCGCCTCCCCACACCGGGGTTGAGTCGGGGACCACGTGGTCCCCCCCTTCCCGAGGAGGGCCAGACCGAGAGGGATGGCCCTGGGTCAGCCGGGGTGCGAGGGATATGTCGCATGACAACCTCACCTTCGGCCTAGCACTACGACCCAGAGACGGCGTGCGGTTTAGTCGGTTCGAGTCCGACATAACCTCCCCCTCCGGCTCCGGAGGGGTGGATATCCGTGGGGATTTCCCGAACGTAAAAAAAAAAAAAAAAAAAAGCAACTAAAACTACTCATACGTAAAGATGACGCTAAGAAGCGCATAAAAAACCGCGTCGTTCGATCGTTTAAAAAAATTGTGTAGTTCCTGTGTAGTCCAGTCACTTGTATTGGATCGTTACCGCGCGAGCCATTTCCCATTTCCATTATCCGTCGTATTTTTTCCGATGGTAAAGGTAGCGTGTGTTTTACGACCTTTACGGGTAATTTTCCCATTATCCTCCTAATAGTCTTTTACAGAAATAAATGTAAGGTCGCTGGATAGTTTATAGTTCGATAACCAAAGACATTATTAGTGCACTAGCTGCCCACTCCCGCTTTGCTCGAGATATAATTGTAAAAAAAAAGACGGGTCGCACTCCGGGAGTGCCGGCAGAAGTGAAAGCTTTTTCTTTCTTTGTTTCTTTGCTATATACGAAGAAAAAGATAAAAAAAACATACCATACCATACCTATAATAAAGCGCCAATCATAGAACCTATCACTAATTTTCTACTAATTTTCTGTCAGAAGAAATTAATAAATTACAAACAGAAGAAATAACCACAAAAAGTAATAAATTAAAAAAAGAAAAATAATCACTAAAAGAAGCCCAGGTTCGAACCAGGTACTATCTGAAACCATTAGTACTTACAGTCGAAGCGCTCACCGTTGAGCTATGGAGTTTCTTATCGTATCTTGCAAAATAAACAGTCTATAGCTAATGTTGTATGACGTCAGTCGCCGGTTACGGTTCAAAGGTCAACTAATCCTGACGCTTCCTTAACATTTTACACCCATCCAACGCCGCTAAAGAAGCTTTCACTTCATTATAGACGCGAAAGTTTTTAAGTGTGGATGCATTGATGAATGGATGGAAGTTCGTTACTCTTTCACGTAAAAACTACAGAATGGATTTTAATGAAACTTTACAATAATGTAGCGTATACATCAGAATAACACATAGGCTACAGTTTATGACGATAACCGAGATCCACGCGGGCGGAGCCGCGGGCAAAAGTACACATTTAATTCTTAACAAGAAGCAGAGAGGTCAGATGATGAAGGTGATTTTTAAAACAGTCAAATTCTACTGGTCTGCCATTACTATTTTATCGATTTCTTTATTTCGGTATGTCTTACGTTCAGTTAAACCTTGGCTTGCAATATTCATAAACGCAATATAGTTACTGAAATGACGCACATGTTAAATCTGTACTTGAACTAGTTTAAGGATTTTATTGCTATTTTCCAACATTTGCATTACTTACAAAGGTATTTTCAAATTTATTGAGATAAATAACAATATAAGTTTAATTCAACAATGTGACAATTAAAATAATCTAATATAAATAAATATTGACATACATAATGCGTCGTGGAATTCCTCCGCATCATCACCGACCGGTAAGGTTCCCAGAAGGCTGGCAGCATGGCCACGTTGGATGGAAACGCTTATCCTTTGTGCAAGATAATAACCAGCCTTCTGGTCACGCGTGGCGTCGATCGGCCGCTTCGCCAATTCTTTATAAAGAAAACGGGCACTTGGACCCCATGTCCCCAACGTTGCAACCCCTTTCAAGCACAGCAGGCTGTGCCGGCGCTGCTGCTGCATCTGCGGAAAACCTCAAACGGCGCAAATACTGTAATTTAACTGGTGATTATGTTTTTGAGCCGTTTGGGGTTGAAACGTTGGGGACATGGGGTCCAAGTGCCCGTTTTCTTTATAAAGAATTGGCGAAGCCGCTGATCGACACTATTTAATGAATTATTGACTTAATATTTGCACGCTTTATATAGCAGACTATTCTGTACATACTAGTTCTAAGATATATCTGTAACCATATTCGAAGCAAATAAACGATTGATTAGATTTGATTTGAATCTGCCTTATGTTTGAATAGGTTGAGTAGAACGCATAAAGAAAAGAGTTATCAGCTTCCGTGGCGTAGTGGTAGTGAACGCGGCCGCTACGCAGGAGGCGCGGGTTCAAATATTTGTATGCATGAATATGGGTATTTGCATTGGTCTGGTCGTGCCTCGGAGAGCACGTTAAGCCGTCGGTCCCGGTTGTCATACAAACATCTACGGCAGTCGTTACGGGTAGTTGGAGCCAAATTCTTCGATATCGCCTTTGTATTATGGAGGTCAGATGGCAGTCGCTTCACGGAAAATATAGAAGTGTAGCCAAATCCGACTGGTAAAAGCGGACCCCAGACTCCAAGTTGAAAAGCTTCGGATGCGACTGGGATTAACGCTAGGATGAAATAGAAGGTGGGTAGAACCGAAGATAGATCAAGAGCAACGAAAACCAACATCCACGTGGGTGAAATCTGACCCAAGCTACTCAACGTCTCGACCGCAAAACAGAGCGAATATGTATTGCTCTGACCTGCATATTTGCCGGTTTTTTTGTTAATCTATTTACTTGGTGGTGATGGAGAAAGAATACAAGTATAACCACTCCATCTCATCCGAAGGGTGTCGTAAGAGGAGCCTAACGGAAACATACGCAGACGATATCACTGCGAGAGAAGGAAACCATGAAAAAAAAAAAGACGGGTTGCACTCTGGGAGTGCCGGCAGAAGTGAAAACATTTTGTTTTTTCTTTCTTCGTTATATACATAGAAAAAGATAAAAAAGAACATGCCATACCATACCTATAATATAGGGCTAATCATAGAACCTATCACTTATTTTCTGCTAATTTTCTGTCAGAAGAAATTAATAAATTATGAAAAGAAAAAATAATCACGAAAAGTAATAAATTACAGAAAGAAAAAATAATTATAAAAAGTAATAAATTACAAAAAGAAAAAATAATCACAAAAAATCCCTGAAGGCCAGGTGGTTTGAACCCGATACTATCTGAAACTATAAGGACTTACAGTCGAAGTGCTTACCGTTTGAGCTACGATGCTATCTATCGTAACTTGCAAAATAGATAGTCTGTACTTAATCTTGTATGACGTCAGTCGTCGGTTACGGTTCAAAGGTCAACTAATCCTGACGCTTCCTTAACATTTTACACCCATCCAACGCCGCTAAAGAAGTTTTCACTTCAAAAACCATGTACGCTGGCCAGTCGGATTGGCCGTCTGGCCAGCGCGGAAACAGTGGGCCAGAGCCGCTCAACATTGGGAGAGGCTTGTGTCTAATAGATAGACTGCTTACTTAGAATAAAAATGCCCAACTATAGTTCGTCCACTATATTATTGTATTTTAGACCGCTCACATACAGTGGTCGATATGACTTTGTTCTAGCGTCAATGCCTAAAACTCTAGGCGCCAATACGTCATATGTCATTGACAACGTTATGTCAGCCAGAACGCGATTTTAGTGATGGAGTTAGTCGATCGACTGTGTTTTATATAGGTAACTTGAAAATGTATTACGTTACTGGTGGTTTTTAATCGACTTCTGAACAAGTAAGAGGTTCTCAATTCGGATATTTTTTTATTTATGTTTGTACGCGTAAAAAAAGAATTTTGTAAATCCGGAGCTATCCGTCATCTGTAGATGGATTTACAAAGTTCTTTTTTTGCTCGAAAGAGGTTTATTCAGAAATAGTCCCATTAAATTTATGTAAAGATCTGATTATAGGATTTAAAGACAGACCTCGGAACTCTTTAATAAATACCGGGAAATCAGTTGCGATTTGTTAGATATATCGCATATCAGTTTTGTTCCATTTATGACCACCTGTGACACGGTAGGTAAATTACTGTGGACAACGACGTAAAAAAACAAAGATAAATTTCACAATGTCAATATTTGTTTTGGAGATTAGCGTGGCGTTATAGCCCACAATCGTGTTATAATAAATTTATGAAATGAGTTCAGACACGAAATATCTACTTCTTCATTATTATGTATAGATAGATAATAAACAATAATTTATATAATATAAAACAAAGTCGTGTTAGTTACACTACTTATAACTCAAGAACGGCTATACTGATTTGGTTGAAAATTGGTGGGAATGAAGCTTAGAACCAGGAGACGGACACAGAATATTTTTCATCCCATTGAACCCCCTTTTGAGGTTAAAATGGGAATGATAGTATGTATGTAACTTTACGCGTACAAAGTCGCGGGCAGCCGCTAGTTACACATAAAAAGCTACATTTTATATACCGATTCAAGTTTTTTTTTTAATCGATCGATTTTATTAATTTAAAATTTTATGCAATCACTACTTCAATCTGTCTAAAATACAATAGACAATTATACTACGAATAATATATAATGAACGGAGTTTAGTTACATTGATGGAACTACAATAACTATGTACAATATGCCCTAATTAAAACCTTATGACGTAAGTGGACCGTCAACAGTCTAAACAGTTCTCAGGCTTTATGATTCTGTTCGTAATTAGGATGTTCGTGTTAAAAGGAAAAGGCAATTTTAACTGAACATGCATTACCGTGTGAGCTAAATTACACTTTATTACTAAGCTAGGAAAGACAATATTATTTTGCAGTTGAAGTTAAATTAAAATAAAAGAGAGAGCTCATTCCTGTCTATAGTAAGATGTGCTGATTTCGGTATTACGCTTAATAGTCAAAGATATATCTACTTTAAATAGGTATATTGCCTATTAAGATTTATCTTGGCCCAGTGGCCCAAACCATATTAGGATAGAACGGACATAGGTACGCAGTGTCCACCTGCATGACGCGCGTGGCGACTTTATCACTGTGAATAAAAATAATCACGAGAGTATTTTTATTTACAGCCTCTGTGGCGTAGCGATGGTGAACGCGGCCGCAACGCAGGAGGCGCGGGTTCGATCCCCGCTCAGTGCAAATACACACATCAACATGGTCAAGATTGAAATTTTGTCTGATCTTTTCCTTTTACAAAATTTAACTTTATCTAAAAGTTTATTATCAGATTAGATAGGCTATTGAACAAGGTTTATTTTAATGTGTAGGTGTCTTAACAAAAATTTAATAGAATTTTAGTTATTTAGGTTTAATTGAAATATCCCTAGACCATGTTGATGTGTGTATTTGTATGCATGAATATGTATATTTGCATTTGTCTGGGTGTTTCTATGTATACCTAGTATGTATTTAGGAAAAAAAGTATCTTATTATGATATCTAGAATGCGTATAAAACGCATTCTAAATTCCATAACATAAGCTAGTAAAGCTATGTTAGGAGGGCCAGACCGAGAGGAATGGCCCTGGGTCAGCCGGGGTGCGAGGGATATGTCAAAAGACAACCTCACCTCCGGCCTAGCACATCTACCCACAGAAGGCGTGCGGTTTAGTCGGTTCGAGTCCGACATAACCTCCCCCTTCGGCTCCGAAGGGGGATCCGTGGGGATTTCCCGCACGTCAAAAAAAAGTAAAGCTATGTTTGCTATGGGTCTATTTACCGTTGTGTGGAATGTTATGAAAAAAAACTTAAACGAACATAGTTAAGAAATACCTTTATTTTTCAAATTTAGCTCTCCATTTTTATTCTACAGTTGGAAATAGCACAATTCGGGCATATTCTCGTTATTTTTAACGATGCTATCACAAGCTAGTTTTGACAGTACCGAATAAACGTTCGAAAGTTCCAGTCTCATAGGACATGAATTGACAAAACTTTCTTTAGTGTACGCAAAATTTTCAACAGTGGGTTATGTCGGACCTGTACCGAGTATACGCCGTCTGTGGGTCGTTGGGTGCCGGAGGTGAGATTGTCTTAAACATATCCCTCGCACCAGGGCCATCTCTCTCGAACTCTCTTCGGGAGTAGGGACCACGATTCTCCAACTCGCCCCTGGATACGGGGAAGCGCGCAATGAGAGTCGTCGCCTTGGCCTGTTTTTACTAGGGTGGTCTAAACCTGCTGACTGAAAGATGAGATCTTAGCTTTCCAATCGAGGTTGGGGGATAAGACGACAGTAAAAGTAAAGATAAAATAAATATGGAAGGTGGGAGTCAGAAAGCCGGCTCCAGGTACCAAAAACGCACACTTTGTATTCAACTGCAACTGGTACTCAAATGAAGATTTATCTCAAAAGATAATTACTTAAAGATTTGTTACAAGTATAGATTAAAGTTTGGAATAACTACAGCCCATAGGCTACGTCTTTTTACCCCAGGAATAGGGTAATTTCGCGCGAAAATGGTCAAATTTCCACGCAGGCAGAGCCACGGACAATAACTACTATCAAATAAAACCGTCCTATTTTCCTCGACGTCAATAGCAAACTATTCGCAAACTCGTCAACATTTACACGCGTAGACGTCATGTCTGGATACCATGCCAAAGGGGATAGTGCCTCCCACCAAAAGGTCACGGGGAGGGGTCACGGGGGTGGTGTAATAGTTCACTCATCCCATAGGTCGATGTTTACGCACTAGGATAGGAAATAATAATGTCCACAATTCGACGGAGTTACGCAATATTTGGCAGCAGAGGATTTTTAGGTGTCGTAACTATATTTTTCCATACAATGATTATGAAGGCTAGGCTAGAGAAGTAAGATTGTCGGTTACACGTAATAGGGGGCACTTTGTCTTTTCTGTCCGCCGTCTTGTTTACTGGCGGGTAGAGAACTGCCCCATAATTTTTCTTATACCACTTTTGTTGGCAGGCAATCACACGGCCCACGTGATGGATAGTGGTTACCGTGGTTTATGGACGTATGCAACACAAGGGGCGTTACACTCGCGATGCCAACCCTGAAGAAACCTTCTAATGCCCTTCTTGAAGAACCCCATATTGTAGCTGCTTGGGAAAACCACAGCAGGAAGTTCATTCCACAACCTGAGTGTGAGTGGGATGAAGTTCGCACCGTTTCCGGTCGCAATGTGTGAGGATGAATTCCCTGCCTAGTTTATTATTATTCGCCTATTATTAGTCGCCTTCTTCGACACCCAGAGGAAGAGATGGGCTGATGGCCCTGTAATACTTAATCGGGCATCAGGAACCAACGCGACAAACTATATTTTTAGGCTCTACACAAGAGAGGGTGAACTGATTAAGGTCAGTTGGCTACTTATTGATCAGCTTTCCGCCTTCGAGCCTTTACCCATCGCAATTGGGGATCGGTTTTGAGTCTTTTTGAGTCGGTTTTTAAGACGAGCTCAATCTTCGATATTTTCCAAGAAGTGGGTGCTATCTGACGCCCACAACCCACTGGCGTTAACGAAGTACTGTAGTTAAATATGTGGTCTTTTAGGTCTCCAACTATCCTGGACGAATGCTACCGGTGTTCGTATGGCAGTTGGAACCGACGGTTTAACGTGCTCTCCGAGGCACATCTTAGTAGGAGGTTGGACACGGTGGTATTTCTGTTCAATTGGGCAGTCCGACTGGGGAAATACCTCCACCATACAGAATACCGTGGCCATAATAACCTCGTGTTATAGGCCACGGTAACCACTTTCCATCAGGTGGGCCGTGTGCTTGTCTGCAACCTAAGTGATATTAAAAAAATCTCTGTGGCCCTAACAGTTGTCGGAATTTTTTTTTGCACGACACGTAGTCGGGATATCTATAGGTCTAATATAAATCCGCAGAAGGCTGGAGGGCATGCCGCCTCTTTTTGCAGCCGGATCTGATACGCCCTAAAACTGGGATGGGATGGGCAAAGAACGGCCTGCGGGCCAGCTCCGGCCCGCGGAAGCATTTAATCCGGCCCGCGGACAGTCCTTCGACATAAATAGTATTTTTGACGGGAAGTAAAAAGTAAGTTCCAGTGGCCAGAATGCGTATGAGACGCCGAGGCGGGAGGTAGGGACCACCCTAGGAGTGAGAGTTCTCTTGCTCTCGGCTCGTCAGGAGACGCGTCAAGCGTAAACCCCACGACGAACGGCGGCTACTCGGGCGTCGGTGGTCGCAAATCCGTTCACCATGAGTGCGGGCCTGGAGGCAACGGGAAGCAGGCAGCAGCAGCCCTACACCTAGGGGCTAAATGGGGATGCCGTATTCCCCAAATGATGGTCCTGTGTCGGCCGAGGTGTAAGAGATATGTCTTAGCCAATCTCACCTCTGGCAAGCTACGACTCACAGAATGGTATGCGTGTTACTCGGTGCAAGTCTGACATAGCCTTTTCAAGGGGCGGGGGAGAGTCCGTCTGTCCCTCCTCTGAAATTTCTTAAACTTTCTGGCCCCCCATTAATAACGTTTGCTCCCCCTGCCATAGAAAGTAATATCAGAGACCCTGATATTACTTTCTAGGGCGCTGAAACAATCTTGTAGTTTGTCATAGTAGACTCCATTGGCAACCCCCGACCTGCTTCTGCTAGGCCGAAGGCAAGGGACGGCAAACCACCGTTCTCAGTTATAAAACTGTTCCGGCTATAACTCAACTGCATGCGAAAGGAATCACTTTTTTCTTGATCTGCTGGACAATGATCTGCTAAGTTCACTCAAATAACTCAATAATATTAGTAAGTAACAAAAGATCTAGGGTATATCAGATTCCCCGACCATACAGGCTCATACGACGAAACACCAAAACACGGTTTTAGTCTGTTAAGTCCCACGGGTTCAGTCTATACCCATCTTGTCGTTAGCTCTGATCAGGTGAATCCTGAGAGTGTTTCCCTCAGGCCCAGTTACCATACGAACTTTAGTAACATTCTTTATGGATAATTGGAGTCAAGTCTGACAACGGCGGCAACATGTTTAACCACAGAACTTCAATATTTGTGGTTATGGAAGTCAAATAGCAGTCACTTCACGGAAAATATCGAAGTCCGAACAATATAAACCGAAATAATTTGTCTGTAGGTTCATATTCGATTCGATATACACAAGCGTTTTGTCATGCCTCTGACCAAATTTGTAGCCAGATTTGAGACTTAGCATACCTTTCTAAAGTCTAAGATATCTCTGTAACCATATTCGAAGCAAATAAACGATTGATTTGATTTGATTTTAATCACGCCTTTATCCCCGGAGGGTTAGGCAGAGGTGAATTAACAACTACATTTGACCAATCTGTATTCGGTCCCACGTAATAGGGGTTGAGCCTATTGCCGTATTTCGGGGCACTATTGTTGACTCAAGTCTGATGTTAAAGTTAATCAGCCCTATCCCTTAGTCGCCTTGTACGACACCACATGGGAAGAGAAGGGGTGGCCCAAATTCTACTCTGCCGGGAACCACTCGGCTAAGTAAGGATCCGTACGCAGAATTGAGATATAGGCTAGCGTTAAACTCCGTCACGTTCCTTTGGCGTCGGAACGTCAATACTGTGTCATATAATGGGGTTCCGATGCTAAAGAAACGCGTCGTAATTTCCGTTGAATGTAATAGCAGCCTTAGAGCGTTTTCACACTCATCCGATATCCGATATCCGATATCCGACATCCGATATCGGAGGAAGTCAAATGTAGGGGGGGGGGAGTTGCTCGCGTCCGTAGGATTACCACCTTCTTAGGCTTACCCTACACGTCCTCCCCGGGTGGTGCTAAACGAGCAACAGATGACCCCATTGCACGGGGGGGTCGCAGGATGGCGGGCCTGCAAGGCCCGCGCGGAGGGATTCTCAAGGGAATCCCTCCAAGCCCTACTCAGGGTTCCTCTCCACCTCCACCCAACCTCCAAACACCCTCTCCTTACCCACCGTCCCGACCCAAATCCCATCCTACCCAACCTTTCCGGCAGCCCCGGACAAATTCTTTTTATGCGCGATGGAAAAAACTACCAAAGAAATACCCCAGGGGGGTACCGGGAAAACCGGAGAATCCCCCCCTGAACCCTCGGGTTCAGGCTGTCCCACGTATTCTGGGGGGGACACCTTAGCGCCATCAACGACAATCCACAGAACCAACACCAGCGGACGGGTTCGTCCCGGTAGGTCTCTCTCAGAGACTCTCGGGGACGACCTAACGCAATTAAGCATTGCAGAGGCCAATGCTCAGAACCCTACCCTCAGCACCATAACCGAAGGGCCAATGACCAAATCCAAATGGAAGAGGTTAAAGGCCCGTAGGAAAAGGCAAGGGGAACCGAGCCAGACCCAACCCCAGGGACTGTCAGCCGCAGTGGCAACGACTGCGCCCCAGGGAGGAACCGGCTCGAGGGCCCCTAAAGTAAAAAGGCAGAGCACTGACCCTGACGAGCGGACGCAGCAACGTCCACCGAAAAGGCCCAGGACCGCGAGGAACGAGGAGACGCAGAGACCCAAACCGGGTCAAAGCGAATTCTCGGTCATAATCCAGCGGGAGGACGGGGTTGCGGTGGACGAGGCTGCCGCAGCCGAAATCAGGAAGAGGCTCATAGCCCATATAGGAAAGGCCATAGACGAGGCCCCGGACGACGACTCCGAGGATCAAGGCCGCAGCCTGGCATTTGATGCCTCGGGGTTGGTGTCGGAAGGATACTTCCTTGTGACACCAACAACCGAGGAGGCGATGAACTGGCTGCTCAGCTGCGACTTCGGAGTTCTCAACGGAGTGGCCCTACGACCCAGAAGACTGGCAAAGTACCGTGCGACGATCTGGATCCCAGGCAGCCCCGAAGAAACGGACGAGCTGAAATACCTGAGATTCCAGAATCGCTACAGGGAAGGGGTGCGGTTTCGCGAGTGGACCCTCATACGCAGGGAAGTACTCCCCCTGGGGGTACGACTTGTGATGGGAGTCCCTCAGGATGACGCAACCCAAGAGGTTATCTGGTTGCACTACCAAGCAACCAGAATCTATGCCAGGTTGCAAGGTAAAACATCTGTTGAGCCGGAGGCCAACAGATGTATATGCCAAGACATATGCCCACAGCACCACACCACAAAAACACCGGGAGCGGTGCCGACCGACCATCCCGCCGTAGAAAGCGGACCAAGTCGGCCGAGCGCAACTCCCAACAGCACACAACAGGCGCAAAACACAAAGGGGTCAAGGCCCGAAGGCGGGGGAGCCGGAGCGCAGGCGGGTACACCGCAGGGTGTCCCCACTGAATGTCGCAGTCCCCGCCAACAGGCCAACAACCCACAACACCACAACACAACACACCCCCCCCCTATAACGCGGAAGGACTTAACACCCCCACCAAGCGTTGCATCACTGCAACCGCGCTGGAAAGGGGTGCCTGAAGCGGAAAAGCAATAGGGAGGGAACACAAACACTAACACACACACACACACAAACACAAACAAATGAACACAAACAGCAACACACCACAAAAACACACAAAAATAAAAATAGTCCAAGTAAATCTCCATCACTGCCACGATGCTATGAATGAGCTTTGTAGATATGTGGTGGAGAAGAAAATCGACATCGCTCTGCTGCAAGAACCACACGTCTATAACGGACGTGTGACAGGGTTGAGCTCCCTCGGAGGAGACATCATCTACCATGAAGATGGTGAGTCGACACCAAGGGCATGCATATACGCCAGCAGCAGAGCAAGGACATTAGAACTAATAAAAGCAGACTGTTACAGAGATTTAGCCAGCATTGCGGTGACACTACATGCAGAATCTGGCAACAAAGTAAGGGCGCTTATAGTCTCCGCGTACCTGCCCAGCGAGAGAGACTTCGAGCCACCATCCCAGGAAATGGAGGACACAATAAGAAAATATCAAGGTAAGAATATTCCAATTATTTTAGGTTGTGACGCCAACGCCCATAACGTGGTATGGGGCAGCACAGACTGTAATAAAAAAGGTGACTTACTTTTAGATTTCATCAGCAGCACAGGAATGGAGATACTAAACGTGGGCAACACACCTACGTTTGTCACCAAAGCAAGAAGGGAAGTACTGGATATCACCATCGCAACGAACGAGATAAGCCGGTACATCAAAGATTGGAAGATAGACGAAAGTGACTCGATGTCAGACCACCGACGGGTCACCTTCGCTATCGAAGCAAGAACAGAAAAGATACTAATAAGAAACGCGAGGAAAACAAACTGGGCAACATACGAGCAAAACATAAAGCAATGGAGCCCAGGCGACGGAACCTCATTAAAAGACACTATAGAAATAGAAAAAGAAGCTAACAGACTGGATAAAGCTCTCAGAGAAGCATATCATAAGGCATGCCCACTCAAAGAGATAAAACCAGGCAAAGGACAACCCTGGTGGACAAAAGCACTGGGGAAACAAAGGAAAAAAACACGAAAGGCACTTAGAAACGCTCTAAACAAAAACGATGATGAGAGCTGGCGTGAGTACAGAGCGCAGAGAAATATATACAAGAATGAATGTAGAAGGGAGAACAGAATAAGCTGGAAGGCGTTCTGCGTAGGGGTTGAAAAACAACCCGAAGCAGCGCGACTAGTGAAAACATTCTCCAAAGTGAATACATGCAAACTAGGCAGTATAAAGAAAGGAGGAGAGCTACTAACAAACCCAAAGGATATCCTTAAGGTAATGTTGGAAACACACTTCCCCGAATGCGAAGAATACAAAGAGAACGACACGCCAATGGACCCAACACCCATCGAGTGCCTGGATTCAAAGGCAGTCATCACAGAGGATCATTTACGGTGGAGTATACACTCGTTTCAGCCATACAAGGCGGCTGGACCGGACGAAATCTTCCCGAAAATGTTACAAGTAGCAAGCAAGTATATGGGTAACGATATTCTGACTCTCTACAACAGTAGCATAAGGGCCGGCTATATCCCAAGCAAATGGAAGGAGGTAAGGTCAGTCTTTATCCCGAAACCAGGGAAAACAACATACCAAGAGGCCAAGGCATTCAGATGCATAAGTCTCTCATCCTTCCTTCTTAAGACACTAGAGAAAATAATCGACAGAATAATAAGAGAACAGATAGATAAAAATGGAATCCCCCTCCACAAAAACCAACATGCCTACATGGAGGGGAAATCCACTGAAACGGCCCTCCACAATCTTGTAACAAGAGTCCAGAGGTCCATAGATGACAGAGGATACGCACTGGGATGCTTCTTCGATGTAGAGGGTGCTTTTGACAGAGCCACCCCGGACTCAATAGAAGACGCCCTGGATCGTGAAGGAATAGACTCAGATCTATCAGTATGGGTGAAAAACATGCTCAAACAACGACTGATAAAGGCAGAATTAGCAGGAACGACCCACACGGTGGTAGCAAGAAGGGGATTCCCTCAGGGAGGATGTCTCTCGCCCCTACTGTGGTGTCTACTAATAGATGAATTAGTAAATAAAATAAACAGGATGCATATATACACCCAGGTGTACTCGGACGACGGGGTGCTCCTGATCACAGGCAAAGTCCTCAGCGTCATGTGCAATATCATGAATAGAGGCCTGAAGGAGACACTAGAATGGTGCAGGAGTAAAGGCCTGAACCTCAACCCTGACAAAACCAAAATAGTCCTATTCACCAAGAAAAGAAAGATAGGCAGAACTGCACCAGTGCACCTAGAAAACCAAATCCTGGAAACAGTGAAAGAGGTTAGATACCTGGGTGTAACACTGGACAACAAACTCGCCTTCAAGAACCATATAAGTAACACATGCGCCAGAGCTAAAATGGCTATGATGCAATGTAAAAGTGCAATAGGAAGAACCTGGGGAATGAAACCAGCGATAGTGCTCTGGATTTACAAAACAATAATCCTACCCAGAATCTTACATGGTGCTTTAGTATGGTGGCACAAAGCCACAATAAAGACCAATAGATCGGAACTAGAGAAAGTCCAAAGACTAGCAACCATAATGACTACGGGCGCGATGAGGACAACACCCACAACCGCGCTCGAAATCATACTGGGACTTAACCCCTTGGACCTAGAAATAAAGAAGAAAGCAATTGAACAATGGTTCAAACTTAGAAGCACTGGCCAGTGGATCGGAACCTTTATGGACAAAGGCCACACCAGCATTAGTAAAAACTACGAAGAGAAAATATCGATGATCATCTGCAATAACGATCTGATAAGGAAGGAGAGAATCTTCGACAAAAAATACAGAATACACATAGGTTCAAGAGACGACTGGAAAACAGACACTGGTGGCACTGTATGCTACACAGACGGCTCCAGGAAAGAATCCACGAGACTCTCCGGATCCGGAATACACATAAAGTGCGAAGACGGATCGGAGCTAAACAGAGCTATACCTCTAGGAAAATTCGCCAGCGTATTCCAAACGGAAGTATACGCCATTAAAAGTTGCGCCGAGATGGTCAACCACCTGAACACAACAGGAAGAGTGACAATCTACAGCGACAGCCAGGCGGCGCTCAAGGCTCTAAGCAAAGTAGAGACAACATCAGCAATCGTGAAGGAATGTAAGGAGTCCCTAGAGAATCTGGCAAACAAAGCTGAACTGACCATCGCGTGGGTTCCCGGACACAAGGGAATCACAGGTAATGAGAAGGCGGACGAACTAGCCAGAGAAGGAGCAGAAGAAAACTTGGTGGGGCCCGAACCCGGGCTGCCAATATCGCATAAGATCACCAAGGGAGTAATCAGCTGTAGTATCACAGCCGAAACTAACAGAAGATGGAGATCCAAGACCGGAATGAGACAGTCCAAGATCTTCATAAAAGGCATCGACAAGAAAAAGACAAGCCAACTCACCAAACTTTCAAGAGGAGATATGAGGCTTGTCATAGAGATAATAACAGGACACAGTAGACTAAACAGACACTTAACAGTTATAGGTGTGAAGACCGACCCCATCTGCCCGGAGTGTATGGAGAGCGAGGAGACCAGCCTCCACCTACTGGCAGAGTGCCCCATGTACTCCCTGATCAGATGGAATCTCCTGGGAACGGACACACTGGACACAGAGGAGCTACGAGATCTGAAGGTGGAACGGATCGCGAGCTTCTGCAAGGAAACAAAGAGGTTTGAAGGGGCGCCGTAGGAGCTGGGAAAACCAAACTCTCCCTCAGGGGAGGGTCGGGGAAATGGACGAAATGGCCCGCAGAAGCCGCGGATGGATCGTCCGTCCGGCCATCCGGCGTCCCCAAATTGAAATAATAAGTCAAATGTATGAGATATGTATCTTTCTTTCACATTGTCCGGCCCGATATCGGTTATCGGAGCCAACACCACTGTTTTGGTTCCGATAACCGATATTGGGCCGGAATACTTAGAATACTTAAAAGAATTAGAAGGATCTCGACTCCGTAGGACGTTGTTTAGAATGTTAAATGAAAAGTGTTTCTATACAGTGACAGAGTATCTAAACGATAAAATTATAATTTTTGAAGAAGACACACCTAAGAATTAAATTTAATTCAAACTGAGTTGTTATTTAATTTAATTTACTTATTTTATACATTCTAATTTATGTTTAATTAATTACGCATGGACATTTTCATTATAACTAATTCATAATATTGATACAACTTTTTTTTACTATGACTGGACAAAGTCCGATTGTTTAATGTTATCGAATGTAGTAAATAGTTCTGCGCCTCACGGCAGAATGTACTGTACCAAAAAAATATTACAACACCCTTACTTGTAACCATGTTCTATAGAAATAAAATTTGATTTGATTTGGTATATGGGTTATTCCCCACGGTAGTGGTAGCCAAACACCTACAATTTGCCAATTAGATGCTACTAAAAATTAGTGAAACGTCTTGGCATTCACATAAGAGATAAGGTCAGAAAACTGGGAGGTGACTCAAGCATAGGGAGGAAAGGAATGAATTAAAAAATTTCATTTATCATCCTTTGGGTCATCTTTTAGTGTAACTACAACACAAACTGAGGCAACAACCATCTGACCTCCACAACCTAAGCAGTTTCATTATTATAATTATTACAAGAGTCAGTGATGTGCGAGCATCTGTCATCTCATTAACCATTCACTGTGAGGACACCGGGTCCATCTGTGGCTTATGCGGATGGCCCGCATAAGCCACAGATGGACCCGGTGTCCTGTTCATCTTCATTAACTATAGGCAGTCTAACGTTTTACTCATTTTATGCCACTGTGCCGATGAAATTCTGAGCTATCCATGGATTCACCCGCCCAGTCCATTGTGTGGCAGAGACAGAAACTCAAGCAAATCCTGAGACTTGTGACTCGGATGTTGGTCTCACAACACTCACCTTCTGTAATTGTGTTTCTCTAAATGGGTCTGCTAATAAATACTTATGATTATGTAACAATCAGTCAATCTGATACAGATCAACAAAGGCCCCCATAATCCCACTAACCATGACCAGTAATGATGATGTGTGACAGAGATGGTGGGATGGAATAGCCTAGAATAACCCAGACCTGCCTAAGCTCTTTATAAAAAAGAAAATTATTAATAGTGCTGGGTGAGGTGGTATTAAATACTCGTACATTTTTTTTTAAGTTAATAATTAGACTTTTTATAGTAGAAAAGATAATCTGATATTTTCTTCTGTCTTCAAGCTTGTTATTAAGTAACAAACATACAAATGGCTAATAGAAACAACGAACATGTTACCTAAGTAATCAGCAATCAATTGTTGTTAAAAAACAGTGAAAGTTATTTTAATTAAAATACTTACAATTGTTCGACATTCTTGCTGTTTATCTCCAAAAAGTGCTGAACACCTAGATGCACCCATTTTCCAACAAGCGAATTATTTTTTAAATCATTTTTAAAGAAACAAAAATATAATTTTGCATCCGTAACAGGCACTAAAATTTCAAGTTTCGTCAACCATTTCGTCGTTAATACTTCTTTCAACTCGTAATTAGGGTAAATGACGTCACAATTACCACCCTCTAGGGCTTCGTTAGGGGTTAATCTCCATGAGTAATGTCCTAGGAATTCACCACCCTCTAAGTTTAGTAAATATTTACAACTATTTTTATCACATATTTTGCTATCAATTTTTAACGATATTATCCTTGGCTTGGACAAATTATTATCCACAGCGTACACATAAAATATTAAATAAATTAATACACCACAAGTCCGTAACATATTCACAACTGTAACCATTTTCGCTAATCGCAAATTGCGGAATGAAAATAGAACTAGACGCGACGGCTACAGCGACATGTTTTGGCTTTTAGCAATTTGACAGTTCGGCGGCAATTCTTGCCGGAACTGCAGTAGTTCAAAAAGATGTTGTCATATCCTCTACTCGTTATTGATATTGATTCTACTCTCCATTTTCGAGGGGACTTGCTTGAGTAATAAACGAAATATAATGAAAGTGTTAATATCCTTTAATAAAATAATCGAATCAGATAATCTAAGTTAAAAATCGATATTCCAGTTTTCAGCAGCTGATCTCTATACCTTTTAAGGTTTCTAAACGCATCGTATCTGTCATTTTGTCGATAAAGTTGGCTATTCCTATTGTCAATATTTTGAAATCGGATACATAAAATAAAATTGGAAATAAAGGAAACTGAAGGAAACCATGAAATGATACTTTATTTGTGAATAATCAATGCCTATTTTATTTATTTTAATTTTCATGTAAGATTTAAATGTTGCATCTAAAGCTTTCATATAAAATATTTTTTCTGGTCTGTGGAGAACAAGTACCGCCAAAGAACATTTTACCGATACTTTGAAATATCCGAACACATGACCAGGGACCGGACAACCCCGCTTATGAGTTAAGCCTTTCAAAGGGTAATCCGAACGATAGGGTAAGTCATATCGCAGTGTTACCTCTTCATCGAGTATTCCTTCTAAACCCAGCGAAATGGCTAACCCTTTTATTACGGTATCTACGTGAAGGGGTAACCCCTTCAATTGAGTTAAGCCTTTGAAGGGGTTACCTTTACGAAAGGGTTTTTTTGGGTAACCAAGGCTTACCCAATAATTGCACTTGTAGGTTGCCACCAATACTGTCTTTGACAGCTAATCCATTTTTATAGGTACCTACGTAACTAAAGGGAACAATACTAACAATATTGCAGCGACTTTAAAAAAAACATAATATCAAACAAATAACCTAGGCAAAGTAACCTACCTACTATTTCGTCTTTCAGTCGATTATTATTTTAATAGAAATATGCCTAAATGTGCCAATTTTGATTGTGATAGTACTGATAGTAGGAGTATAAATCTTCTAAATGGAGGTATTTCTTACCACCTATAAGGAAGAATATAGTACTTTCCAAAAACAACATAGTAAGCCTTTTGCGTAAATAAAACTAAATAAAATTAACAAGTAGGTAGGTACAAATTACATGAATGTACTGGTATTATTTGATGCTTCATATGTATAATATTGACCGTGGTGGGGACCCCTCCTCCTTGCGTGGATGTCGTAAAAGGCGACTAAGGGCTTACGCCAGGGAATGGGCAGCAGCATTCACCTGAGATTCGATAACCGATTCTGCGATCACCAATCCACCTGCCCAGCTTGGTGATTATGGCAAACACCCCCCATTATGAACAGGACATCGAAAAGTACGGCCCCCAGTCACGGCAGCGACACTATTCCTGGCATCGGTAGTGGCGGGTAACGGCGGAGCAGGGGGTGCTAAGAATCGCCGGCAGAGGATCAGCTACCAAACCCAACGATCTCTGGACCTGGCAACTTATATAATAATTTACGCTCACACACTGAGGACTGACGAAAAGCTAGCTAAGCTGGAAGAAGTAGTAAGCAAGTTGCGCTGGGATATTATTGGATTATCAGAAGTCCGAAGAGAGGGGGAGAATACGATAATCCTTAAGTCCGGCAACTTGCTCTACTTCCGGGAGGGCGATCAGCTGTCCCAACACGCTGTTGGGTTTCTCTTTCACAAATCCCTCGTCAACAACATAGTGAAGATCGAAAGTGTTTAGAGCAGGGTGGTATACCTTATACTAAAAATAAACAAAAGGTATTCGCTGAAGGTTATATAGGTGTATGCCCCCCCACACTCGAAACGCCCAGATGATGAAGTGGAGTTTATGTATGACGATATTTCGAAAGCCATGTATGCCTCAAAAACACACTTCACAGTTGTGATGGGAGATTTCAATGCGCGGGTGGGCATTCAGGACGGCGATGAACTGAGAGTGGGGCCATTTGGATTTGGACAGCGTAACCAAAGGGGTCAGCGATTGGTCGATTTCATGGAAAAGGATGGACTCTTCGCGATGAAGTCTTTTTTCAAGAAGCGGCCGTCCAGGAATTGGACGTGGCTGCCCCGGCGGTCACAAACGCGAGATCGACTTCATCTTGACGACCAAGAAGCGAATATTCAATGATGTCTCTGTGATCAACAGGGTCAAAACCGGTAGTGATCACCGTATGGTCAGAGGCACATTGAATCTTAACATGCAGCTGGAAAGGTTTCGTCTGATGAAATCTACTTTTCGCCCGAGTCGTGCCCAAATTCAAAACCCCGAGAGCTTTCAATTAGAACTCCAAAGTAGCTTCCAGTGTCTCGCCGAATGCGAATCAGTGGACGAATTAAACAACGGGCTGATAAAGAAATTCCAAGAAGTCGGGCCCGGTTCTATAAGACTCGACCGAAAAGTAGAGTTTAGAAACTCTCTGAGCATACTCTTAAACTCTTGGCAGAGCGTGTTGAAATGAGATTGTAGTCTTCAGTTGATCTGTCAAAATACGGCAGGCTCAATAGACAGATCTCCAAGTCCATGCGATACGATTTGCGTCTTTCTAATACTAACTGTATTAAAAACGCAATGAAGCGTAATAAAGGCTCAAAAGTATTCGCAAGAGATCTTACTATTGGACAGAGTCAGTTGACGAAACTGAAGACCGACAGTGGCAGTATCGTTTCGTCACGGGCAGAGATTTTGAGAGAACTCGAGAAGTTCTACGGAAAATTATATACCACATCGCAAAGTCCTGCCCCTAGCACGACTAGCGATGCCATAGCCCGATTAACTCGACATTATATCGAAGATATCGCGGACGTCACCAAATACAAACTGCACTGAAACAGCTTAAAAACAACAAGGCACCAGGTGAGGACGGAATAACGACTGAGCTTCTGAAAGCGGGTGGAACATCGGTACTTAAAGTCCTTCAGAAGCTCTTTAATTCCGTTATCCTTGAGGGTACAACGCGAGAAGCCTGGAACAGAAGCGTAGTGGTACTGTTCTTTAAGAAAGGAGATAACACCCTCTTGAAGAACTATAGGCCCCTTTCGCTTCTGAGCCACGTTTATAAGCTGTTTTCTAGAGTAGTAACAAATAGTCTTGCTCGAAGGTTCGACGAATTCCAGTCCCCCGAACAAGCCTATTTCCGAAAAGGCTTTAGCACCGTAGACCACATCCATACGCTCCGACAGATTATACAGAAGACCGAAGAATATAATCGGCCTCTATGTCTAGCGTATGTAGATTACGAAAAAGCCTTTGATTCTAAACCTGGGCAGTGATGCGGTCTCTACAGCGATGCCAAATTGACTATGAGTATATCGAGGTGTTGAAATGTTTGTATAGCAAGGCCACCATGTCTATCCGTCTCCAGGATCAGAGCACGAACTCCATCCATTTGCAAAAAAGGGTGAGACAGGGAGACGTTATTTCTCCAAAACTGTTCACCTCTGCATGTTTTCAAGTTTCTGAAATGGGACGGGTATGGCATCAACATCCATAGCGAATACATCACTCACCTTAGATTTGCCGATGATATGTCATCATGGCGGAGGCGCTGGTAGACCTTGGCACTATGTTCAGAGACCTCAATACCGTCTCTCAACAGGTGGGTCTTAAAATGAACATGGGCAAGACAAATATTATGTCAAATGCCCGTGTCGCACCCATGTCAGTACATGTTGGGAATGATATAATCAAAGTTGTTGACCACTATATCTACTTAGGTCAGGTGATCTAATTTGCTAGGTCCAACTTTGATAAAGAGGTTAGCCGAGAAATCCAACTCGGATGGCCAGCGTTCGGAAAGCTACGGCATATCTTCTCGTCACCGATACCACAGAGCCTCAAGACAAAGGTCTACAATCAGTGCGTGTTGCCAGTGATGACTTATGGCACCGAGACGTGGTCGCTAAATATTGGTCTCATGCATAAGCTCAAGGTTGCGCAACGAGCTATGGAAAGAGCTATGTTAGGAGTTCACTGCGTGATAGAATCCGTAATGAGGAAATCCGTAGAAGAACCAAGGTTACCGACATAGCTCTTAGAATAAGCAAGTTGAAGTGGCAGTGGGCAGGCCATATAGCTCGCAGAACCGATAACCGCTGGGGAGTAAAGGTTCTCGAATGGCGACCGCGAACTGGAAAACGAAGTGTAGGACGGCCCCCCACTCGATGGACCGATGACATTAAAGCGGTCGCAGGAAGTCGGTGGATGGTGAAGGCTCAAGATCGGCCGTCATAGCACTCTTTGGGGGAGGCCTATGTCCAGCAGTGGACGTCTATTGGCTGATAGATAGATGTATAATAGCGATGCACAGCATCTCGCCTATGGCTGTGGCATTTTCTCAGAATAAACTAAAACACTAGGTTATCTTATCTATCTCGTAAGTCAATAACTTTCATCTAATTGCATTCGCTCCGTATTGAAAATCCAAACCAAATTAAATCCGCCGAACGAAGCAATGAGAATGACATTACCAAGTAGGTATATAGGTATAGACACGAAAAAGAATGTGCATTATGTAAAATTGAACTGTATAATCATTTAAACAAGAAATATTATTCCATGTTTACAATTTAGCGGCAACTTCGCTACTGTAGCGAGTAGATGTTACAATGTTGCACTGAGCCGGCCGAGCGTCTTATGCAATCGTAGTTAAGCAATTTCCAAACTTAACTCTATTTGGATAAAATCTATATTTCAATGTCTCAGGTTGGAACGGCTGTAACCCTTTCGGAATGGGTTTTTGACACCCGTTCGAAAGGGTAACCCGTTTCATAGGGTTTCTTGCTTAAGCGCTTAAAAAAACCCCTCTAAAAACCCTTTCAACGAGTACCCGTCCGGTCCCTGCACATGACACATGGAAACTCACTCCTTTCTCACTTCCACACACATCACTCAAAAGCAATCATAAACAGGTGATATCTATATTTGATGCGTTTTCTCTGTCTAGTGAATGGATTTTGAATGAGATAGAAGAAATTTTTCTTGTTTTACTCAGGCAATCCAATGCAAGTTTACAAGTGAATTGAGTTTTGGTACCCGTAGTAGAACCGCGATCGGTCAGCGACCATTTGGCAAGACAACTATAAGTCAAAAAACGAGTGTGTTGGCCCTATTTTTAGTGAAACAAAAATCAAATCAATATCATTTCGTTAATAAAATGAGATCTTCATTTAAATAATTTTTTAACTAGTTGAATTACGCGTCAAAGTGCATACGAATACAGTTCTTTGTTACATCATGAATAACAATTTACGAAGGAAAAAGAATTGATTTTTAGTGAGAAAAGATTGATGGAATCCGATATTATGGAAGTGAGAGGGGCTGGAGATGGGGCTGCGTCCGGGGACTACATTCGACCTCCGTCGAAACGATATTCTTGGGCGGAAGTTAGACAAGCTGTACACGATTTACGTAAAGAATTATCATGTCTTTCTACAATGGTACCTCTGGCCATTAGTTTTCGGAAACTTGCCAATGGAAAGACGAGGATATATTTCTTGAGGAACCCGCAAAATGGATGGGAAATAACTCTTTTGTATACAGATGTGACACTAACCCTACAGCTAAAAACAGCCAGGTACAGTTAAATTATTTTTTTTTTATGCAAAGGCAGCAATATTCTCTCTGAAATATGTTGGAATGTTTCCAACTATCTATATAGTTTTAATTTTAGTGACATAATAGTTTTGTTATCTTATTATTTTGAACATTTAAAAATTAAAATAACTTTGTTTTCGATAGATTGTTGTTGTATCAGCTACAGTTGAATGACACATAAGGGCACATTACTATCAAGATATTTACACAAAATATACTATTCCATTTTTAATTTATGTTATTCCTGACTGCTAGGGCCCTTCCCTATATTATATGGATGCATGTAATATTCTATATTACCTCATATCTTCCAAAGTACTATCTAGGCAGATGTATAAATATTACTAAGTTGTGCAATTTATGCAATAGTAACTAATTAAGCAATCCATAAATATCAATTTGCCTATCATACTCTACTGCTGATCATAGGCCCCTCCTGATGTCCAAAATTGATCGCGATGTTCTGTCTTCTGCATCCACTCCAATAAAAAAATGTTAAAATAATGCTGTTAAAATAAGTAAACTATAATATACATTGTAGAACTCCAGAAAAAGCTTTTTAAATCAAAATTTTGAACACACCTTTGAAGATCAAGTTGTATACTCATGTTTTAGTCTGGTCTTTCATGGAGTCACTGCATATGTGCCATGTCCGTCAAGTGGTAGGTAGATGGAAACTTTGACAAGGGACTGGATTTAGGCACACCTCATAAATCCTCCCTTACAACAGTGTGAACATGTTTTAATTTAAAAAAAGGTATTTTTTGCTATAATACAAATCACATTATATACAATAATGATTCTTCTTCAGCCTAGTGTTAAGACCAGTGGCATTCAAAGATTTCACCTCAGAGTCTGGTATCCATTTATGCCAGTACATCTTCTGTTTTGGTTTATCTTTGATATTTTCCATAAAGTGACTGCCATTCGCAATATCAAAAGTAATGCAGTAATAATTAAGTAAAAAATACATTTCAAAAATCTGTGAAACCCTTTTAATTGCCAACATTTACTAAGTGTTATAACCTTTAGAGAAGTGTTCTGAACAAGTTCTGGATGGATTGTCCGTCTGACTGTCAAATGTCCCCGTTGTAACCAATAACCTTCAATGCCGTTAACAACAGATTAATTTGTATAACTAGCTAGACACCACATTAATTTTAAATTAATTGAAGTTAGTTTACAATACAAGGAGGTTGTAATTAAACTATTTGGAGGTCATGAGAACACTTTTGCTTTTTTTTTTTAAATATGAGTACACCTCAGTACTGTTGTATCAACTAATACATATTTGCAAAAAAATTACTAAGTATTTTGTTAATTTATTTCATTAGGAACAAACAGCTGCAAGCTAACATATTCATATCTAGTGATAAAAAGTACATTCTGTATTTGTATTACATGTTTTCTTTTTTATTCTTTTATGAGCATTCGATTGTTGTTTTATTTTTTTAAGAATATTAGCAACCAAAATTACTGATATTCCTTCTAACCCCTTCAACTAAGTAACTAATTAAAAAACAATAAGCAGACCTCTGGCTTGAATGTATATTTTGGCATTGAATCAGGAATGTAAAATTGAAAAATGAGCAACTATCGTTGTATGTCATAATATTTCTTCTCATAATATCTCAATATTATGAGAAGGTATGAAAGTAATGGTGTAAAAAAGGTCCAAAGTATAAATGAACAGGGCTTTAGGCAGAAGTAGGTCCAAGAAAAGATGGATGGTTTGCTTGAAAGACGAAATGACTGAGGTAATGACATCTGACAGAAATCAATGATATGGAGGCGAATGAAATGTTGCATCAACCACAAATATTTAGGACAAGGGCAGGCAGTTGAAGTGGAAATCATTAAGAGGATGGTAGTTATGTCATATTAACTAAGTTACAATATTGACTGAGGAAAACGGTCTAGTCATCTGTAGTTGAGTTAATAAGGTGGTACTTAACGGCTGCGTAAAAAAGAGAGAGAGCAAGCAAGCTCTGCCAAGTTATCTTAGAACTTAACGGCCATCATACTGTGCCGGTAGTGTAATGATTTTATAAAGCACGTATGCTAACTATTTAAATCAATTAAGGTTGGAAAACTTAAAATGTTCAGATAGAACTTGAACACGCGGCCAGTCCCTTACAGCATCCCCTGAAGATATGGGGGGGGGGGTCAATATAGGGTTCTTCAAGAAGGGTATTAGAAGGTTTCTTCAGGGTCGGCAGCGCGACTGTAAAGCCCCTGGTGTTGCATAAGTCCATATGCCACGGTAACCACTTTCCATCAGGTGGGCCGTGTGCTTGTCTGCCACCTAAGTGGTATAAAAAAACCTGAGTTGCTTAACTTTGACTTTTACTGAAGTGACATGACTGGGTCAGACTCCCAAGGCCCGAGAGGAGAGCCTGCCCCGGAGGCCCGTTTGAAAAGGATCTTGTCTTGGGTGATCCTACGGCGAGAACTAGAGACGATATTCTTAGCAATCCATGGATTCTCCGTGCGGGTGCCGGGTCCATCGCGTTGCTGAGTTGGGAACTCGGGACAGTGCCTGGGACTTACGACCCAAGTGTAGGTTTAGAAGGGGCCCCTTTTGTTGATGTACATCAACACTCACCTTCACTACCCAAGTTCCCCTCCCTGCCTAACCAAATTTGATACGAACCTACTAGTGCCGCTTTAGACATTCGTCCTAGTAATGAGCTTATTGTAGCTCTCGATAGGCCTCTTTAAGTAGGTTATAGAGAGATTTAGCTGGTATACCTCTAGCTCCCACTTCTACTGCATACAAATTAACCACGTAACCGTTTTTGATTAATTCGTTTGTGAGATCGTAGTATTTATTTTTCTTAAGTGTGTGGTCCTTCGGTATATTTGTTTCCCACGGTACAGTAAGTTCCACAAGGACCACATATTTAGTCGTTTTCGAGTATAGAAATATGTCCGGTCTAGATGCAGTGTTGCCAACAGCGCTTTGCCTAATATCGCCATTTTCCATATAAAAAGTAGCCTAATGTAGCCGAATATCAGCTGCAGTAGCTTAAAGTAGCCCAAACGCAAAAATATCAGTATGAATAAAATAAAATAAAAATATATATTTGTCACTTTCTTACAAACATATTTTTATATTATAGGGATAAGTAGGTATATGCCTACTTTATAACACAAAATTTAACATAAAATAATAACAAAAAATAATGACAAATTCTGTTAAAAGATTCAAACAAATCAGTTAAACTAAGTAGGTATATCAGAGTTAAAAGGCTAACCAACACAATTTATTTTTAACTTTTTGGGGAAAGTTTTTATGACGGGGGTTTTTTACATTTTGTAATTAATTTTTATTTTACACTTTTTAAATTGATCTGTTGTGAAAAAATATATACGCCGTTATTTTGTGGCAGCGGCCATTTTGAGCCGATTTTTTCAAACATAGCTAAAAACACTCCTGACTAATATTCCCTTCAAACAAAAAAATTAATCCAAATCGGTTCGTCCGTTCAGGAGCTACGATGCCACAGACAGACACACACACGCACACACACACAGACACGTCAAACTTATAAAATACCGTCGTTCTTGCGTCGGGGGTTAAAAAAACTAGCTGTAAAAATGAGATTACATAAAATTAAAAAATACAAACAAATAAACAATGATTATGACGACGTGAATGCGTTATTATTACTCATCGTCTTCGAGTAATAATAACGCATTAACGAGACTTTCACTGTCGTCAGTAGTAGAACTTTCGGCAGCGAAAGAATCTGTTGCTGTGCTAGTACTGGCACAGGGTCCACTGGACGAGAGGTACATTTGTCTACCCGCATGTAAGTTTACCATGTAATTGGTTAGTTGAAATGTGTTGCAACATATACCTCTCAGGCTTTCACACTCATATGGGTACGTACCCTAAAAATGGCGATCAGCATTATAGGTAATTGCATGCGATTCCTTAATTTTGTTTTTATGGTTCCCATTACGCTGAATATCCTTTCTACCACTATATACTTACTACAAATATATATATTAAATACCAGTCCGTGAAGTAGCCTAACGGGCGACCAGTCGCCTTTTATATTTTTTCGTCGCCGATTCTAGTTTCGAGTAGCCTAAATGGCGAAAAATCGCCTACGTTGGCAACACTGTCTAGATGACGAAACCCCAACATCCTCCGGAATTTTATAGTGCTTTTCATACGTGTCGATTAGGAGAGTCCAATCTGGGGCAGTATCTAAGATTGAATAAGGTTTGTTCCTGGATTTTATGGATGAACCTTCAGACACAAAGTTGATATGACGTCTGTTAGTAGTCAATCCTTTTTGGGCTCTAGCTACTGCCAGACTCATTGCTTCGCGTAAGATGAAAAGCACCTTATCGTGGCGGCGTGAGTATTGGCCTCTATCGAGAAGCACCCTACATCCTACTAATATGTGCCTAGCCGTCCCTATTGCCTCACCACACGTATAACATTGTTTTTCGGTGGCCTTCCCCCACCTTACCAGATTACTCTGGTCTGGAAGGGTCATCTGAAAGGCGTTAAGATAGAATTTTAACAGGGCCGGCGACCACTCATAGATCAAGGTGCGCCACTTTAAAGCCATCGGTATGCAGAACTCTCCCATTGTCAACCATTCGTTTTTCGGATTTCCAAATTCATCGCGTCCATCTGGTGGGCCGTATGCTTGTCTGCCAGCTAAGCGGTATTTAAAAAAATATATGCTTAACTCGTGGCTCGGCAGCTCAGTGGTCAGAACATTCCTACCTGTAAGGGACTGGCTTCGGGTTCAAGTCCCGCCTGAGCATTTCACTTTTTCCAATCTTAATCGAGGATAATAACCATTTTATATTACGTATTCCATAAGGATAGGTACCCGTAATCCTACCTCAAGCGTATTGAGAGAACGAAGCTTTGCGATTGGCCGACTGCCTACTGTGAACCTGTGTTTATGTGAAGCTGGCCAATCACAATGCTCCGTTGTCTCAATACGTTCACGATACGATAACGATAGTTGTTCGTACTGAAACAAATATTACAAATAAAAAAAAAATGGGGGCCCCATCGGTCGTCTAATTTGATATTTAAATTTTAGTCCAGACGCGAACAAGTTAAATTTCCATTATATTGATTTAAAATGTGTGTAAAGTAATAAGTTGACAAATTTTCGGGGTCGAACCCATGACGTGTTAGTAATACGTACCGATTAGTAGACGAGTCTGGCATTTTCGTGTTTCTTTTTTTTTAAAGTGTTACCGAAATTACTAATATTCCCTCTAACCCCTCCAACTAAGCTAAATTGCTTGTGCTAGGAGTAGGTTCACGTCTTTAGTGTAATCGCCAGGATTCGAAGCTGGGACCTCTCGATCTCAAGGCCGACTTCTTAACCACTGAGCTACCGACGCTAAGATAATCATGTTGACTGACATTCACTAAAATGCAGCAAATAACCAATTCAACAGCTTCCGCAGTGAGACTGGTGAAAGCGGACCACAGACTCCCAAGTTGAAAAGTGTCGGATGCTGCTGGGATTAACGCTAGGATAAAGAAGATGAAGGGGCAACATAACCTATTGTAGTTTAAAAAAAAAGACTGGGTGCACTCTGGGAGTGCCGGAAAAATTAAAGCTTTTTCTTTATTTCTTTCTTTGTTATATACAGAGAAAAAGATAAAAAGAACATACCATACCACACCTATAATATAGCGCCAATCATAGAACCTATCACTAATTTTCTGTCAGAAGAAATTAATAAATTACAAAAAGAAAAAATAATCACAAAAATTTATAAATTAAAAAAAAAAAAATAATCACAAAAAGTGTCAGAAGGCCAGGTTTGAACCCGGTACCAGGCGTGGTTCACTCCGCGCAGTACATCCGTTATATACCTACAGCGAAGTATCCGGCCGACCGAATTTAAAATTATTATAGTCGAGTGTCACGCGCGCGCTCGTGTGAACGCTGCTGGGATTTTATAAAAACATTTTTATTTTCTCTCTTGATCATGCCTACTGCCTACTTAGAGTAGGTACAATATTTTTCACGTAGCATGGGTACGTTGACATTTGACTAATTCCATTTCATGCATGATTCATTTCGAAACAATTTACCTAACGCGGAATACAGGAAACAACACTTAATACGAAGATAAAAAGAAAACTGTTTTATTTTGCATTTTTAACTTAAAACTATTTTTATTTCTCCGTAATTATTTAAACTTTAAATATAAACATTCCAAATACATAATTCTTGATGCGTGAATCGGAACAGGTTGCGTTAGAAATTGACATAGTAAAATCGTTATAATCGATAAATTGTCGAATAAAGTATCATAAATCGTTAGTTGTATTTTTAACTAAAATACGATTATAAAATATAATTATGTAATAATAAACTTTAAACAAAGCATTTTTGTCTTTGTGGAGCTTTATTATAATATAGCAACACTGCTTAAGCATGAGCTGGCAGCCATCTTGTTATATCAACTCAGTACGAGTGCGTCTGCCTTGTATGCGGTCTGTTTTCTTTGTTTTGAGCTTGCGTGGTGTTTTTGTTACTTGTTTTTGTTATTGACTATCGTTGTGCTTTGTTGTTTTCGTTACCGTTTTTTGTTTTGTTGTTTTTTTTGGCAAAATGCCAAAAAGAACGAAAAAGACTGTGCTTGGTAGTCAAGCCCGTGAATTTGTAGTTCGATTGCGGGATTACTTTGAGCGGGAACGTGAGAATGGCGGAACGCTATTGCCTGTGTCCTACGTTTTGGATCGAGTGGCAGATGCGTTAGACATTGGGCGGAACACGGTTTCTCGAATCACTCGAGAAAAATATGGTGCTCACGATACAGAAGAAAATAAGTTGTCCACCCCTAATAAAAAGCGAACCAAAAAGGCATCTGTAACAGATGTAGACAGTTTTGCGGCCGATGCTATACGGAGCCACATTTATAACTATTACCAGAATAAAGAATTACCGACGCTTCTAAAGCTGGTCAAGTCTTTAAAAGATGCTGATTTGTTTACTGGAAGTCCTACATCCTTGTGGCGCGTATTGAAGGACATTGGTTTCCAATTCAAAAAAGTAAACAAAAGAAAAATTGTCATGGAGAGGGGCGATATAGCACTTGCGCGGGTTACCTTTTTGAAAAAGGCTAAAGCGATTACCGATTGGAGCAATGTCGTCTTCCTGGATGAAACTTGGCTGAATGCCAATCATACGGTCGGTAAAATGTGGACTGACGATACACCTCATGCCTCGACCAAAGTGCCAGAAGGAAAAGGGGAGAGATTGATTATTTGTCACGCAGGCACATCGAAAGGATTTGTAGAAAATGGGCTACTTGCTTTTAAATCGAAAAAGACGGGAGAATATCACGAAGATATGAATGCGGAAGTATTCACGGAGTGGTTTCAAAATATGCTTAGCAATTTAGAAGAACCCAGCACAATTATTATGGACAATGCCCCATATCACTCCGTGCAATTGAACAAACCTCCGACTTCTTCCAATAAGAAGAGCGAGTTGATCGAGTGGCTCCAAGCCAATAATGTGGAAGCCGATGAGACGAAATTAAAGGTGGAGCTAGTGAAGCTCGTAAAAATGCACAAGCCCCAAACGACACACAAATTAGATATGATGGCAAACGAATATGGTCACGAAGTCCTGAGGCTTCCACCGTACCACTGTCAGTACAATGCCATTGAATTAATTTGGGCCCAAATCAAAGGTAACTTGTTTAACCATAGTCTATTTACATACTGACAAAAATATGATTATGTTTATTACTTGAATTCTATGACTCAATTTGTTTTTTATCTTGTTTCAGGATACGCTGCACGAAAAAATACAGCTCCGCCTTTTACAGCCACAAAAATGATGGGGTTATTGAAAGAGGGATGCAAAAATGTCACTGGCGATGACTGGAAGAAAGTAGTGGAGAAAACCAAAAATCTAATCTTACATGACTGGGAGCGAGACATTAGAATAGACTGCATAATTGATTCCCAAATAATTATTCACGTCGACGAGTCAGATGACGATGATGATGATGATGAAGATGATGAACATGTTTGATTTTTAATAAATAATTAAACAGGTTATCAATTTTGTTTTACTTTTTTTCTTCAAAATTATTAGTTAATAGAATCGATTTCTTCTTCATTAATAAATGATCTCGATAAGATATATAATCGATTTTATTTCATGCGATTTTATCTTGACTACATCTCTAGTAACTTCAAATCCCAAACGTCACCGTACCCATGCTACGTGAAAAATATTGTAGGTACCTACCTAAGAATGGACAAGAAAAGAAAATAATGACAGACGATATTGTGTGGCGTTCGGCTGTTTGAATTCGAATATAAATATACCGATCTTTTTTCTCGCTTCCCATAGATGCTGAAAAGTAAGTTTGCCAAATTAATAAATCTTAAAATGTTAAGGTACTAGGGTTGCCAACTTTTTTTTTGAAGAAATAGAGTATTTCCGATTTCAAAAGGGGTAAAAAAAAAGTACAGCCTTAGAAAAAAAGAGTACATTTTATTTTTATTATTACAAGCTTTTATTAAACTTTCACTGTATGTATGTATATAATTTGTTCGCGTGGAATTTTGCTACTCTATTTTGAAGCAGATAACCTCAAATTTAATATGGTACAATGAAGCTGGTCTGATGATGGAGTAGGAAGGTGGCCATAACTATTCCTAAATTAATTAAGACAAACCCATCGATTTTGAGATCATTTGGTTTGTCTTAACAAACTCTCTGGTACTGCATGGTATTCAGGGTCTGAAGATGGAGTTAGAAGGTGGCCATAGGAACTTCTAAACTAAACAAGATAAACCTATCGAGTTTGGGCTCATTTGTTTAGTCTAAACATGGTATTACTAAAACTAAAAAATGAAAAATATAATTGTTTATAAGCTTCTCTAAAGGATCTGTTGTACTAAAATCATAATAATAATTTTGCTACAAGGGATGTGCTGATTTGAAAATCTTGTAGCATGAACGAAAAACAGAGAAAGCACTTGCGTGACATAAGCTTTTCAAATCAGCACAACCCTTGCATAATATTATTATTATCGTTTTAGAGCAAAAGATTCTTTAAAGAAAAGCTTGTTTTTAAAGTTTTTCTTTTCAATTTTTAAAATTGTACTTTTTAGTTCCTTTGGCAGAACACAAGAGGTTTTCGTTTTTTTTTAAATAGTTGTATGAGTCCATACAGGTCAGCTCTAAATTTAAATAGATCAGTAGCTCATTTTTTATCAGCTTTAATGAAGCCCTGTTCCTTTCTTCCCGCCACTTCACATTCATGATTGAAAACACTCTCTCTGTGAATGCTGAAGAGGCTGGAATAGACATAATATAGCTTATAATTTTTTTTAATTGAATAAAGTCCTCAGGACATTTTTTAAAAATAAGTTGCCATTTTTCTGCAGTGGATTTCTGCATAAAATCAGTATTATAAACTAATTCGCTTAGGATTTTTTTTAAAACTATAGCTTCTGAATATAAACTGTCCATGTCTATGTTAAGTTTTTTTAAATTCAGTTTTCCTTCCACTATATTTTCTAAATGACTAAATTCTAAAGTGGTTTTTAATGATATTGATGATAAAGAAGACAACCAGTTGTCACTACTGAAATCAAACCATTTCTGTAGATAATTGATGCATTTTTCTATGCATAAAGAAAAATTGTTTTTAATTTTATTGAACAAGACAGGTGATGATTGTTCGATGGCTTGTAATTGCTTTTTTGTTGTGTAGCCATAATAGTGGTCTTCCTTTCTATGCAATAATTCTGATTTTAAACTTTTCATAATATCAAAAATCTCTACAATTGTTACAGAGTTACCTTCCAGAGACTTTATAGTTTTATAAAATATGTTTAAAATATGATTAGCAAAATGTAGGTAAAGTTCAATTAAATTATGCTCATTGTTTAACATTAATACATTTTGAATTATCATAGGGCAATCCTCTTCAAGACTCTTAAAATAATTGTATATTGGATGCCAATTTAATAAAATAGTATCAATGCAAGGGAGTAATGACAACCACCTAGTGCCAATATGTCTTTTAAGCTCATGAAAGTCTCCTTCAACCATAGCAACAAACTTTTTTAATTCTTCCCTTCTACATGCTGACACTGAAAAATGGCTATATATTTTTAATATTACATTTTCTATATCATATGCTAGAAATCCCATGCCATGCTTCACACAATTGTGAACAATGTGTGCATGGCAGTTACCCTTTACAAGGTCAGGCACAATATTTACCATATTGGTATATAATGAGTGATGCACACCGAAATTGGAATTTGTGTTATCAGCGCTGAGGCCAGACACTCTCTCAAAAGGAATTTTATGAACATCCATGGATTTTTTAATGGCTGAGAACATACCATCTGCACTCTCATCTGCATTTTCATAAAAATCTAATAGTTTGTTCTGTATACCCTTTTCTGCAGTGAAATACTAAACCACTAAGGGGAATAATTTTATGTTTTTTTTATTTGATGCATCAGTTTGTAAACAGAAATACAATTTTTCATCTGCTAAATCACTAATTTTATTTTCTAAAGCATGAGGTCCTAGAACTTCCATAACTATGGCCTCCATTTTGGTCCTGGCTAATTTAATACTAGTTGCAGTTATTGAATCAGCATATATTAATTTATCAAGTTTGACAGAACAATCCATACTGTTATATGATAAATTATGTTTAACTGTATGGAATGATAATGCTAGTTCAGCAGCTGTAACAGTGTCATTTTCAGATATTGTTCTTGAGGTAGCTGAGGTTGACGCTGAAGTCAAAAACTTTTGTAGGACACAAGATGTTCTTTTTAATTCCATTTTGGCTTTGTGTTGTTTTGTAGCCTCGTGTTGTTTTATCTGAAAGGGTTAAAATGGTTTCATGATGCATGCACCCTCACCATTAGTCAAATCTAACACTTACCAACTCAAAGTCGACAACCACTATTAGTTAGTACCAATGTTCAATTTCATGCAATCATGCACATACACAGGCAACCAGCCAGCCCACAAACAATACGTACATAAACACAAGCCTTTAACCAACCACACAAAACACTTATGTAGGTACAAAATGAAAAACAAGCGCTTGATTTTTGAAAATTTAGTGAAAGAAAAATGTTCTCCTTACTTGTCCTATTCCTCCTGTAGCAATTGTGAAGTTAGTACCACATAATTTGCAATTTGCATTAAATTCGTTACTAGGATCACCAATGATCCAATCACCATATTCCATTTCCCACTTTTTATTATACTTCTGCAAACGTTTATTTTTCTGCTTTTTCGGTGTTACATCTCTATCTATTTCATCTATTACTTCATCAAGATTACGTTTTATAGGTGTATTCTCGTCCATGTTTCTTTTCTTAAAATCAAATCTAAATAAAGCTACCTTTATATCTATATCGTATTCCCGCTTCCCGCTTTACTCAGTACAAGAAATTGTGACAAGACAAGACAGCAAGTGACATCTGACATGACAATAAAAATTGACACTGTTGACATTGAAGGTTAGGTTGCGTTCAGAAATTGTTAATAATGAGTGCTAAGTACAGTACATATATTGGTAAATTCCGTTTAACAACAAAAATACTTTGAGAGTAATACCAAAAAACTAATCATGCCAAAAATAAAGTATTTTCGCGTACTTTATTGTTCTCATAAAATATAAAGTACAGTTAACCAAAATAAAGTACAATACTTTATTATAAAGTACGGTTGGCAACCCTTACCCACCTACCCATACCCTACCACTACTACTGCTCAGAATGCGTATCTAGACAAAAACTACTTCTTTTAAAGGTAGACCACGAAGTACTTAGGTAGATGCCTATCCAGCTAGATTTTTGAATTGGGAGGGTTATTGGATCGGACCCATCGGGGTCAACGTACTCACCGTCACCCACCTTGCCGGATTTTTCTAGTTTCGAGTGTCCTTGACGTGCATCGCGCGCTGACTATAGGTAGATAGGTACCACTGACGATACCTACCCTACGTAATTTCTGCAGTTCCAAGCTCCTTCTTTTTTGTCAACGACTTGTCATTTTTCACATAAGTAGAAAAATAGTAACAGGTACTTAACTGGAATGGTAATCAAATATTCAATCCTTCACAAGAAGGCAACCATAACAGCGTAAGAAGAGATAAGTGGTACGCGATAGAAAGAGAAGCAAGATTAGGTGAATAAAATTATAAGTACTTAATGTTGTGCGAGCTGAATTCCACCGTATTGCGTCGAAGCAAGACTGGAATTAATTAAATCTTCTTGCGCAGTGATTCTTCTGTACGTTAGTACTATTAATTATTCTGTGCCTGTACTATCTGAAACCTTAAGGATTTACAGTCGAAGCGGTTACCGCTATGCTGCGAAGCTATTTATCGTATATTGCAAAATGGATAGTCTATAGCTACTATTGTATGACGTCAGTCGTCGGTTACGGTCCAAAGCGAGTTTAACAATTTTTACCCATCCAACGCCGCTAAAGAAGTTTTCACTTCAAAAACAGTCACTAGACCGATCTGGGATTCAAAATTTCAGATGCAACAGTAATCATCGCTTACATTATGGTTCATGGTTGCATCCTACAACATTAAGGAGAGATGTTCTGATAGCCTCGGCAAGTTAGGCCGCACTGTGATTATTATTTCAAACGTAAGCCGATGATAGAGCAGATGATCTGCCAGTGGCGAAGGGTCCCTCCTATAACTAGATTCCTACCAGCTTATCAAAGGGTAAACTACCGGCACGGTATGATGGGCGTTAAGTATTAACAAAACTTGGCAGAGCTTACTTGCTCTCTTTCACACGGCTGTTAATTATTATTATTAAACTTTATTTCAGATCCATAAAAATTTTAGTAGTACCCAACACTTAAAAACTATGTTAGTAACAAAATAACACAAAATCATACACTAATTCAATTCATATATCGGTTGCGCCTAACTGACGCACCGGGCACATGTATATGTACGAGTACATGCACCATATGCGCCATGGCAGCGCAACACGGCTTCTCGCTGATGACCTTCAGAATGCCGTTAGCGCTCCCACGTACCATTAGCGTCATAGAAGATACCTATAGACCTTATCTACTACCTTATCAACTCAGCTACAGATGACTAGACCGTTTTACTCGGTCATTATCGTAACTTAGTTAATATGTCAAAACGGCGATCATAGCGTGCCGCAAGTATAGATCAATTAAAGTTTAGTGATATGGGTAATGGACTGCTGAGACGAGGTCTCGGGTTCGATCCCAGGTTTTCCATGGCCCACACCAATGACTTTTCGATGCTTTTCGAAGTTATGTGTGTATTTATCGCAGGTTTATAAGTGCCCAGTTAATGGCAATAGGCTCGCCACCTATTACATTGGGACCTAAACATAAAACCGGCGAAATGTGGGTGCTAGCACCTCTGCCTACCCCTTCGGGGATAAAGGCGTGAGTTTATGTTATATATATATGTTTATATGGCTTTCTTTTGAAAGTTTTCACCCTCCTCCGCTGTGATCTACCCTTTATGTGTGAACTGGTCATTCGAATCTATCTATGTATAACTTAACCTTAAAAACTGACAAAGAAACATATCTCCATTACAGATTAGACTGGAAACCTCTGATAGAATCGAATGTAGCCCTCGGAGTGACTTCTGGGAAGTGGTCCAGAGAGGAGCAACTCCTCTGGGAACGGCAGAGGGTGGCGGCATGGGGCATAGCGTCGTACGAGCTCCACGCTCCGACTGGCAGGATCATGTTCCCATGTGCTTCGTCTTTATTTGTCGCTGATGAGGGTGTTGGTCAGGTAACTGTTGCCATGATATTCATACACTATATACAAACTAGTGTCCGCTACAACGCGGCGTAAAAATTAGCTACCACTTTTTATAAGTTTGATATAATACTATACATTCCAAAACATGCATCCATTGACAGTTTAAAAGACAATCCATACTATAATATTTATGGGAAAGTGTATGTGTGTGTCTGTTTGTCCGTCTTTCACGGCTAAACCACTGAACCGATTTTGATGAAATTTGGTACAGGGGTAGATTAGACCTTGAGAAAGGACATAGGCTTTCGTCGCGATAACCGACATCCACGCGGGTCGAGCCACGGGCAACAGCTAGTATTGACATAAGCTTACTTACACATAACGCGTCTTTTTTATGCATTTTGTAAGATAAGCTGTGTGTAAAAAGGTTCAGTTTAAAAAAGTGGTAATTTTTGGATTACTGAACTGGTTTTGAAAAGGACATTTTCCATTTTGTTAGAGATTTTGGCTAAGCATGAACAACTACTTTTTAACCAAATCTGATATGGAACTTGTACCTCACACTAACAACTAACAGATTTTACTAATAAAGTTGTATCCAGGTCCACACATCACCTTTTATTGACAAGTACATTTAGCGGGTTCATGTAAATAAAACATCCATTTTAATTATTATTGTAATTTGTAAATCTGAGTCATATGTTAACAGAATGTAGTCTAAAAACTGTGCTGATGGACTAATATTGACTTTATATCTTGGACAAGATATAAAGGTCATGAACCAAATAATTGTCATTACATGAGCACAGCAACCCTTCGTCCTTTTGCCTACAATAAAATATAGCTTCTCTGCCATGGTTCTTATAGTAGATTCTTTTATTTATATGTCTACTATCAATTTTAGCTCATAGCAACTGTAGGTCGGCTCAAGGATATCTAGCTCTGGCTATCTTGCCCTGCTGGCTATATCTTTAGGCCTGTAAAAGTAAGAAATCTTCAGGTAGATATATAGATAGCACATTATTTTGACATGGTGATGGATAGGATGTTGCTTGATCAAATCTTTGCCAGTATTGTTAACATATTTGGTGTGCTCCGTATAACTGCAAGTAAAAACCTTCCTCATTAATATTCAATATTAGTTTATATTCATCAATAATAGCTGCGACTGGGATTAACGCTGTAGAAGAAGATAAGTTTATATTCATATCGCCTTAATTATTATTACCACCAACCACACATTTAATGACATAAATAAGAAATAGTATGTTAACCCTAGGTTATAAAATGACACCGAACAGTCTTGACACCGGCAGGACAACTATGTATTACTATACAATTACAATCTTTAAAACAAACTTACTTGTCGAGGCTCAATCCATACTACTTGCTGACGATATCCATCACTGGTAGAGGCTCCTGCATTCACTTGAGTATTTGAATCATATAACGCCAAAGTTCAATAGATAGGAGTTACATACAACACTGTCATCTTCGATCTGGAAAACGATTTGGATTAGCTACTATACTTTATAATTGCATTACATATTGACATCCTAATATAATGAGGAAGAAACGTACCACATGTGTGGGGTAATCAGCTGTCTAAAAACAGAAAAAACTTCAGTGAGACGAAGAATATGGCTCGTCCTTGGGCTAGGCTGCAGTCGGCGCCACAATTCAAAGTTCTTAAACATGTAATCCAGTCCCATGTTGCGTTCAGTGTCAATATACAAGCCAGTATTAAGGTAGGCGCGTCAGGATCGTCAATAAATGGAATATCCAGGATTCATTTTCAATTATCAACGTATCAGGCGTATCAACAGTGCCAAACGAAAACAAAGCGACTGACAGATGGCTGTGTTGCCATATATATTTCCAAAAATAATTATGAGAATCAGAATCGATAAATGAGGAATGAAGTAAATAATTCTATTTATTAATGTTTAATTTAGAACAAAGTGTTTAAAATAATATTTAGTATGATGTAAAATAGGACTATGATAATATATTAGTACTTATTATTATTCAAATAGGGACAGTTTTAGGGCAAAACCAGTATTCTCATAATGTGAATCGATTATATTTAAAATCGATTATTTTTCTTAAATATATCTTGGCAACATTATAAGGAAATAAAATGGATAATCAAAAGGCTGAACCTTGAAATTAATTGAAATACTACTAATTCAACGAAATAAGTTGATACAAAAACCAAACACCAATATCCTTATAAAAATGATATTTAATTAATGGCACTAATAACCATTTGCAAGCATCTTGTTCACGATAGCCGATTATGAACTATGTCCTTTTTTTATCATTTGAAAATCACATTATTTGTTAGTACCATAGGCTTATAATATTGGAGAAAATGGATCACAATTTCATGTGTAGCTGCGGACAGCAATCAAGGCCTTTTTTTTAACGTGCGTAAAATCCCCATGGGTTACCATCCTACTCACCCTCCCCGGAGCCAAAGGGGGAGGTTATCTCGGTTGCGAACCGACTAAAACGCACGCCCGTCTGTGGGTCGCAGTGCAAGAACGGAAGGTGAGGTAGCTAGTGTATATCCCTAGCACCCCGGCTGACCTAGGACCATCTCTCTCGATCTGGCCCTCTTCGGGTGGGGAGACCTCGGGGTCCCTTACTCGTCCCCGGTATGGCGAGACACCGACGCGACCTGCTTCTGCTAGGGTGACAGGCGGCTCCACCCGTCACCCCCAGGACCGCACTCATGGGGACGGAGGTCATTCATCGGCCTCCGACGCTCGAGTCGCCTACGCACGCGGAACAAACGAAGCCCTGACGCGCACAGATTTTATATTAATAATGTATGCTTGGTGAATGTGAGCTCATCCATCGCAGTACCACCACCTCGTGCTATTCTCAAAAGACATCAAGAAATTCTTGACAATTTAGGTCCAAAATCTATGCCCAAAGTACACATAAATCAAATTATTTTCTTTTCTGTATTCCAGGCACCTCCCTTAGTACCTCGTTCGCTGAATACAGGCGGCGGGGCCCCTCTGACTCCAGCAATGTGTCCTCGAGCGCCGGAGCTGGTGGCCCACGCGGCCCGCGGCGACATCTGGCTGGCCGGCGGACACCTGCGGAGGCCTACGAGACTCACGTACGCGTGTAAAGGGCATGAGCCCGAGAGGTTGGTAGAGAGCTATGATGGGTAGTGAATTTCAGTCAGATATTTAATACGTGTATGTTGTATTTCTTGCACGTTTTCTTTATCACATGAATATAAAAAAGCCCAATAGTAATAGCTACACATTGCAGGTTAGCAGACGACCCTCGCCAGGCCGGAGTACCCTGCTACGTCACCCAGGAAGAGTTCTCCAGGTATACAGGATTCTGGTGGCAGCCGCAAGCTGAGGGTGAGTTACTTGGCCTTGAAAGGATTAGCCATTTAGTACTATAACTGCAGCCTTGAAGGAATTAAGGTGTACAATACCTTAAGGAGCAGGGACACGACGGTATTTCCGTCCAATTGAGCAGTCCGGCTTGGGAAGTACCTCCATCCTATAGAATACAGAAGCCATAATAACCTCGTGTTGTGTTCCCTGCGGAGAGTAGGGTAGTCAGAGCTCACTGGAGAGTTTTTGTGCTGTCAGTAGTAAGACCAAATGCTATTCTGTCAGTGGGAAGACCAAAGGCTATTCCTTCTTTGTCTTCTACACTGACGGCACAGAAACTCTCTGTGTTTACAGGGTCGGCAGCACGAGTGTGACTCCCCTGGTGTTGCACACATCCATAGGCCACAGTAACCTCTTTTCTTTAGGTGGTTCGTTTTTTGTCTGTCACTTCAGACCAGGTTTTTATAAAAAAGAAACCCGGTCAGGATAGGCTCTAAACCTACACTTGGGTCGCAAGTCCCAGGCACTGTCCCGAGTTCCCAACTCAGCAACGCGATGGACCCGGCACCCGCACGGAGAATCCATGGATTGCTAAGAATATCTTCTCTTTAGAGCGTTCTCTCTGTCACACATTGGACTGATAGTTTGATACCTTTCTTCTCTTTCATCCTAGCGTTAATCCCAGTCGCATCCGAAGCTATCAACTGGGGTCCGCTTAACGAGTATTATCCTGGCCATTACACTACCGACGTGAACCCACTCCTAGCATAAGCAATTTAGCTTAGTTAGAGGGGTTAGAGGGAATATTAGTAATTTCGATAATTTCGGTTGCTAGTATTCCTTAAAGAAACAACTTGGCTGAACTTCGATATTTTATGTGAAGCGACTGTTATCTGACCTCCACTACCCAAAGGCGATATCGAAGCATTGCAGTTAGACCAAGTATTGGACTTTTGAGGGCTCAAACTACCCGTGACGAGATATGATAGACTGATAGATATTCGTATGCCAACGTGCTCTTCGAGGCACGACCAGACCAATGCATATACCCATATTCATTCATGCATACAAATAAACACCTCAACAAAGTCTAGGGAACAAGATGACCCCAAATTTTTTTTCGTGTAAATCTTGTTTTGCAAATAACTGGCAGCAAATAAATAAAAATAGAATAAAGTAGATTACAGAGTTGTTCGAAATTTAAAAATAAATTTAAATAAGTAATGATTTTCGAATATGGAGGGAAAACTTTTAAAAGTGTTTGATTGTGCAGTTTCTCTGAGGCAAAATAAAAATTATTTTCTTTGATTGTAAATAACGTTTATTATCAATAATACGTCTTTTACGTATGGTTTGTGCATTTTTGTGACTGTAGTCATCATGTCACGTCGTCATTTAAGTCGCGAAGAGATGTTAAGAGCTGTTGGTATGCTGCAAGCTGGACGAACTCAACGCGACGTAGCGGATGCTGTCAACACCCAACCAAGCGTAATTTGCAGATTATGGGCACGCTACAGGTCTACAGGGGATGTTGCCGAACGTCACAGGGGACGAAATAGGGTTACTACCCCGCGACAAGATCTTTTTTCCTGCAAAATTTCGCAAGGCGGCAACCCACGATTACTGCTCGTCAGTTGGTCGCAAGCCTCCAGTCTCAGCATCAAGTGGTTATTAGCGATCAAACTGTCAGGAGAAGACTACACGAAGCCAATCTTCATGCTCGCAGACCGCTTAGGGTTCCAGCTCTTCGACGTGGAAATCGAGGTCGTCGCTTATTGTGGGCTAACGCACATTTACAGTGGACCGACCATCAATGGGCACGGGTTCTGTTTTCCGACGAATCTCGCTTCGGTTTTCATCCTGATTCGAGAAGAGTGCGTATATGGCGAGTTCCTGGACGTCGGAGTCGTCTCCAGAATCCGCAAGAAGTTCATCCTTACCAAGGTGGAACAATCATGGTATGGGCTGGAATTCGCCTTGGTGGAAGGACCGACCTCGTTTGGATACGGGGCAATTTGAATGCAAACCAATACATTCAGGAGGTTATACACCCCATGGTAATCCCTCATCGACAGCAGTTCACTCAAGATTTTATGTTCATGCAAGATAATGCACGGTCACACACCGCGAGGGTAGTGGTCAATGCGTTAAGCGAGCACAATATTACGACGTTGGAATGGCCTGCTCAGTCTGCCGACCTCAATCCCATAGAGCATGCCTGGGATTTGCTTGTGAGAATAGCTTTCAGTGATTCTTTGGAAAATCTGAACACTGAAGAACAACTTTTTTTACACCTTCGCAGTGTATGGAGCCATATTCCACAGACGATGATTGACAATCTCATACTAAGTATGCCACGCCGTTGTCGAGCTGTTGCTAATGCTTTAGGAGGTCCTACAGATTATTAAAAACGTTTAAAGTACGGTTAATTACTGTATTTCTTACTACCTCGTTAATTTTGTGCCTAATCATAGAAGGTTGTAATACTCAATATTGGCACTATTCAATTCTTTCTTAAAAAAAAAAAATTGATATGAGAATGTTTTTATTAAAATTAATATTAAAAACGGTATAAAAATACCCTTCTATTGATATAAAACACACTATTACAAGAAAGGGTTTTTAAATAAAAACTAGAAATGTCCTTGTTCCCTAGACTTTGTTGATGTGTTTATTTGCACTGAACGTGGATCGAAACCGCACCTCCGACGTTTTATGTTAACTGCTCCGATTTCTTGAGCAGTGACGTGATGTTACAAAGCTTTCTCGATAAACTGACTATTCCATAGATTTTTCAATTCGAACCAGTAGTTCCTGAAATTAGCGCGTGCTATTAAACAAACTCTATAGCTTTATGATATTAGTATAAATAGAGAGAACGCCTGAGGTACCGTCACAGTCACAGGTACCGTGTTTATTTTAAGTAGGTAGGTTAAATACTCAAAAATATGTCAAATATTGTTTCAGATGACTTATACAGGATAGTATATGAAGAGGTGGACGAGAGTGAAGTGAAGATCTTCAGCTTCCCATCGTCGCAGAGCAGCAGCGGGGAGGTCGAAGAGTTCAGGTATAATAACTACCCACAACTTATAATGATCACACCTAACGCCATCTAGCGGAAGTTGGTTGAACTACGCCGAATCAAATGATAACGCCATCTAGCTAACGATGGTTGAACTACGACGTATTAAATGATTCTGCATCGCGCTATGAAATCGAGACTGGTTTTGTAAAGAAGTAAAGTTTATCGGATTGAATTGCGATTTGTTGGTTGATGTTATTTTTATATTTGCATTGTTGTCGAGGTGTAGGTTGCTTTTCAGCAACCATAGTCACAGGGAGACAAAGATTGTGGTCGTCTAGAAGATGGTGTTGCGTCAAATCGGCCCGGAAGATCTATCACACATTCACTCATATTAATTCCTATGGTGGTCGTCTAGAAGATGGTGTTGCGTCAAATCGGCCCAGAAGATCTATCACACATTCACTCATATTAATTCCCGCTGTCTTCTATACTAACGGCACAGAAACTCTCTGTGTTTACAGGGTCGGCAGCACGAGTGTGCCCCCCTGGTATTGCACACGTCCATAGGCCACGGTAACCACTTTCCATCAGGTGTAGGTGCTTGTCACCTTGCCACCTCAGTTTCTTTTTAAAATAAACTAATATGCTTTCATTTGAACATTACAAGCAGACACTTCAACTTTATTCGTTTGTACAGTTTGTACGGTCGACAAAGGTGATACGGATCCACTTTATCATATACAGTTGTACTTAAGTCGTGTGAGAAATATATTTGGATTGATATAATCTATAATTGGTGAATATACCTAAGTCTTTAGGCTGTTACGGCCGGCGTTGCATGTAGAATATACTGCTTCCTGACTGTTTGGCCGTGGTCCATATGAAACTTGCGTTCCAGACGTTTCGTCGATCACTGCGGTCGAAATCTTCAGTGGCTTTACGGTCACATGGACCATGGCCAAACAGCCGGAAGCAGCATATTCTATGTTTAGTGGTTTTGAGCTCCTCCGTCGCCGTAGCTCCGTGATATCCTAAAAAGACACCCAAGACCGCATATATAAAGGGCTTATTTTGATAAGTAATATTTATTTATGTCATGTATGCAAATTATTGCTTCAAAGTAGTAAGTACACCACCCGTTGCCTGCTACTCCAAAGTTACCAGTCCATCAAAAGGTTGTCTGGTAGAGATCGCAGTCTGCGATAAGACCGCCTATTGTACTATAAAATCATTTTAAAATTTGTATGAATTATTTACTGGTGTACAATAAAGCATATTCATTCATTCATTCATTCATTCATTCATTCATTCATTCATTCATTCATTCATACTGCGTGTATGGGAGACCTTTTGTGATGTGATTGGGCTCAAGATATGTGCCGTTAACTATACAAATAAATGTGTTGGTTGCAGGTTCCCGCGTGCCGGCACACCAAATGCGAAGTCATCTCTGAAGATGGTCACGTTCAGATTACAGAAGGCCTCGCCCACCACAGTCTTAGATTACTACCAGGAAGCTGCCGAGAACTGTGAGTAGCTGCATTTCACTTCACCTCGCCTGATGGTAAGCTGAAGGCAGAGTTTCAGGAAAGAGGGTCACACTTACAAACACGTACCAAGTTAACAATGGTGGCACTCGGCTTGACGGCTTGACGACAACTACACGGCCCACCTGATGGAAAGTGGTTACCGTCACCAGCTAAAGTAAATTGCTTGTAAAAAATGATTTCACGGCAGTAATATAACAGCCAGCGATCGAATCCGAGAGCTTTCGACCGCAACACTTCTTACCCCCTAACCTCGCATCTATTTTTTTTTACACCACTTAAGTGGCAGACAAGCACATGGCCCCCCTGATGGACAGTGGTTACCGTGGCCTGTGGACGTGTGCAACACCAGGGGCGTCAAAGCAGGACGAGCCTTCGCACAAAAGCTCTCCCACTTACAGCACAAAAGCTCTCCAGTGTGCTATGGCTACCCTACTCACCGCTGGGATCACAAGACGAGGTTATTATGACCGTGGTATTCTGTAGGGCGGAGGCACTTCCCAAGTCGGACTGCTCAATTGGACGAAAATACCGTCGTGTCCTACCTACAAGCCCTACCTAAGCCTAAGTCCTTACCCCCCTAACCTCGCTTCTAAGCCAGTTCCGCATTTGTTCCCAGCCGCAGAGGTAAGCAACGGCTCCATGGAAGTGACTGACATCCGGTGGTACGAGCTTCGACAGCCTCTGAAGGACACCTTCCCCTGGTTCGAGTACCTGGCGAGGGTTGGGTGGACGCCGGATGGGCGATAGTAAGTCCTACTCATTGATACCGCGCACATATCTTGACCCCAAGTCGAGGGAGGAACGAGGCCGTGGCGCAAGCTGACGGGTTAGGGATTTGAGCTCTTCTGTCGTGTGAGGTAGCCAGATCTCACTCGAGAGTTTTTGTGCTGTCAGTGGGAAGACCAAAGGCTTGTCCTTCTTTGTCTTCTGCACTGACGGCACAGAAACAACTCACAACTCAAGTGACAGACAAGCACACGACCTATTTGATGGAAAGTGGTGTGCACAACTAAGGGAGTCATATTCGTGCTGCCGACCCTGTAAGCACAGAGTTTCTGTGCCGTCAGTGTAGAAGACAAGCAGGAATAGTCTTTGGTCTTCCCACTGACAGCAGACAGACTCTCCAGTGAGCTCTGGCCACCCTACTCACCGCCAGGAATATAACACGAGGTTATTATGGCCGCGGTATTCTGTAGGGCGGAGGTACTGCCCCAGTCCGACTGCTCAATTGCTACGGGGATACCGTCGTGTCCTGCCTCCGAAATTTATCTAACTTTCCACCCTCCAGCGTGTGGGTGCAACTCCTGGACCGCAAGCAACAGCACCTTGAGCTGGCCCTCATCCCGTTGGAGCAGTTCTCGTCTCCCACAGGGTACGAGCACGCGCCGACCACACTCCTCACGAACGTCAGTCAACAGCATCCGAGAAGCGATCAGGTGAGGAGTTTCTTTCAAAATGAATGGAAGAAAGCGGAAACAACACATTTTTGTTTTTATATAGGGCACGTCAATTTCACTTGACTTGACTGAGCATTGCGATTGCGTGTGCGTGTGCGTGTGCGTGTGCGTGTGCGTGTGCGTGTGCGTGTGCGTGTGCGTGTGCGTGTGCGTGTGCGTGTGCGTGTGCGTGTGCGTGTGTGTGTGTGTGTGAAACCTGCCCATCGCAATGCTTTCTCTCAATACGATACGAATACGATAGTTTTTAGTGCTAGGGGACAGACCTCCACAACCAAATGGCGAACAACCTATGTCGGCTGAGTACGAGAGATATGTTACTGGCAATTTCACCGGCGGCGAGTGAAGACCCAAGATGGCGTGCGGTTTTAGTCGGTCCAAGACCAACATAATATACTCTCAATGTGAGACATTACTGCGCTCTCGCCATCCAGCCACGAGTTTATAATTCAGGCGAGGTTCAATAGCTTAGTGGTCAAAGCGTTTTCCCTGTAAGGAAAAGAATGCGGGTTTGAACCCTGCCTGAACCTATTCGAATTTTTTTCCTATCTTAATTGTCAGTTATATTAATTTCCAGCCCATTCAAGAAATCCAGGTCCTTATATCAGAGTCAGCCCCCGACGCGTGGATCAACGTCCACGACATACTACACTTCCTGCCGTCGGCCCCCGACCAGGCGACGTTCATCTGGGCCAGCGAGGAAAGCGGTCACCTGCACTTGTACCTCATCACCTGCGCGCTACTGCCTGCTGCCAGCGAGAGGGTTCGATGTGAGTACTATAGCCACAGATCACACGAAGAGAGGAGGCGACGTTTATTTGGGCCAGCGAGTAAAGCGGCCACCTGCACCTGTACCTCGTCACCTGCGCTCTGCTACCCGCCGCCAAGAGAAAGCAGCCTTAGTTATTGGCTCTGGAGCGTATCATGATCTCATCACGTTAACGCAGAGAGGAGGTACCTTAAGTAACTTGAAGTCACGTGTCTGCCGTGACGACATCACAGTAAACGCAGAGAGGTGCCTTAAGTAACTGATTCTCGAGCATGCCGTGACGTCATTGCAGCAAATGCAGAGAGGCGGCGGCCTACGTATCTGACTCGGGTACGCAGAGATGAGGTGCTCTAAAGCTTTGGTTTCCTAGAATAGCGGTGCCGTCATATAGCGGCCGTAATACAGCGGTGAATGACGTCACTAGAACGTTGTCTATGTAAACAAAATGGCGCGGTTTCCTAGAGAGCGGTAACTGACACCGTAACGTCAAAAAGCGGTGCCGCCATTTACATGACGGCCGTCTTGTCGGTGTCAGATGGTTTCGTGAACGTTTCATTGATAGCGGTGAAGCTATTATACGTATTTGTGTTTTTATTTTGCCGGCACAAAATGAGTTCCAACTCTTGGAGCAGCGAGAACGACGAAATTTTAATAAATTTCGTACGTAACCATGAAGCTATTTATAATATAAAAAGTAAAGAATACAGAAAAAGTCAATTGAAACAGAATACGACCATACGACTATTTTCCTCTTCTGATGATAGTTCATCCTCCAAGTAAAGCTAAATCAAGGTCGTCCATTTTCTATCTTGGATACTTTTCGATTGACGTTTGTTTTAAAAAAAATTACTGACGGTGTGTCAAAACGGCCGTAGAACTTTCCACATGTCGTCACCGTAAAGACGGCCGCCTTTTTGCATCCGTAATATTACGGCCGCTATATGACGGCACCGCTATCCTAGGAAACCAAAGCTTAAGTAACTGCGACTCGTCCGCCTGCCGTGACGTAATAATAAAATAAATAATCATAGCAAACGTAGAGAGGAGCTGCCTTAAGTAACTGACTCGGGCCTGGTAGAAACGTAGAGAGGAGGTGCCAATAGTGACTGACTCTCGACCCGCGGTTGGAAGCTATATTTCTGCTTGTGGCTATTACTGACTTATTGTCCTTCTTGTATGAAAGTGATAATTATATCTGTGACGTAGTAACTATTATCTTATCTGTGATCCTTATATCATCCACAGCTGTGATAGAAATGATCGCGGAGGACGAGAGCAACGCCGTGGGCCCGAACATAGTCAGTAAGGAAGCCATTACCGCCGGCGAGTGGGAGGTCATGTCTAGGAAGATATGGGTACGTTAATCTGGGCACTAATTAGAAGAGAGAGAGAGAGGAGAGAGGGGGATTTCATGTCTAGGAAGATATGGGTACGTTAATATAGGCATTAATTAGAAGAGAGAGAGAGAGAGGGGGATTTCATGTCTAGGAAGATATGGGTACGTTAATATAGGCACTAATTAGAACAGAGAGAGAGAGGGGGATTTCATGTCTAGGAAGATATGGGTACGTTAATATAGGCACTAATTAGAAGAGAGAGAGAGAGAGAGGGGGATTTCATGTCTAGGAAGATATGGGTACGTTAATCTGGGCACTAATTAGAAGAGAGAGAGAGGGGGAGGTCATTTCTGGGAATATATGGGTACGTTAATCTGGGCACTAATTAGAAGAGAGAGAGAGAGGGGGAGGTCATTTCTGGGAATATATGGGTACGTTAATCTGGGCACTAATTAGAAGAGAGAGAGAGAGGGGGAGAGATGGGGAGGTCATGTCTAGGAAGATATGGGTACGTTAATTTGGGCACTAATTAGAAGAGTGAGAGAGCGGGGAGAGAGGGGGAGGTCATGTCTAGGAAGATATGGGTACGTTAATCTGGGCACTAATTAGAAGAGAGAGAGAGCGGGGAGAGAGGGGGAGGTCATGTCTAGGAAGATACGGGTGAGCTGCTCTAGGCACTGTTTAAAAAAAAGGAGCGAAAGAGAGGGAGAGGGAGGTCATATCTAGGAACATATGGGTGAGAGAGAAAGAGAAAGAGGAGTCATGTCTAGGATGAAATGGGTAAGCTGCTCTAGGCAGTTTTGACAGCTGCTGAGCACGGACTTGATAGCTGAATTCGCAGTGAGATTTAAATTGCGTATGTTCTATATTTACTGACGTCATGTTCGGGCATGCGTTATTGAAATATCACTGCGAATTCATCTATTCGATCGTTCGAATCGTTCTCAAAGCATGTACCTGCAGAGGGGGGCGACCATCAAAGTTTCTATGATAAGCGGCTGCTGTACCGCGTCCTGGGTACACGCGGGGTGGCGGTGGACGAGAGCGAGCGAGGTACCGCCGAGAACGTTGGCGGCGGACTGACCACATCTGACGGTCGTACGGTACTCGCCCGTCACGCCGCGCACGTACCCAAGGTGCTAGTGGCGAGTGGTCCCTGCTACCCGGTTCCTGCCGGCTTCCTCTTCAAAGGGAAGCTGTGATAGAGATGTCTTACATTTATACAAAAAATTTCCATCTGCTTCACTTTGAAATGACAACCTTTATCACTGCAAGCCATGGCACAACTGTTAAGTAACGCAATCTGTCGGTGGTGGCCAGGTGGACCGGCACCAGCAGCTGGTGTACTTCGTGGGGCTGCGCGAGACGCCGCTGGAGCGCCAGCTGTACGCCGCGCCGCTGGCGCCGCCGCGCCCGCACGCCGTCTGCCTGCTCACCGCCGCGGGCCACTCGCACTCCGTGGACATGGACGAGGTGAGCCCCTCCGCCCTGTACTGCCAGTTCTGTTACGGAAGTCTCCAGGAACGAGTCCCAGAGACTCCCGTAACAGAACTCGCAAAAAAAAAAGAAAAAACATATACGGGCACAATTTATTAAATAATAAATAAATATTCCACAACATTTCACACAACGCTATCTAGATCCATGGTAAGCATAGTTTATCTAGCTTGTGTTATGGAATCTAGAATGCGGATAAACGATTATTTTTTGGTAAATGCATACATATTATACATAGAAACACCCAGGCTAATGCAAATACTCATATTCATGCATTCAAATATTTGCACTGAGCGGGGATCGAACCCGCGCCTCCTGCGTAGCGGCCGCGTTCACTACCGCCACCTCACAAAGGCTGTCAAAAAGTATTAAAATAGATTTCAATTAAATTTATCTAATTAGACAATGGAATCGGAATTGAGAACTGGTAAATATCGGATATACTCGTAGTTCTTTCGCGACGAGAGTTGGGACTAGACTGGCGCTAAAAGACAGGTCAACTGACAACTGCACAAAATGCTGACTGTGCATCGTCTGCTTGCAGGATGGGAAGGTTCAGGCTGACTAGGCTCTTTATTCGTAGCAGTTCTATGTATCTTGGATTAGGTCGCTCTATAGTTTTTTAATTTAACATAGTAAATTGACAACTGCAAGTGTCAAATTGTGAAATAATGATACCAGCTTTTAGTGCTTAGTGATGTGCGCGAAACTATCGACAATGTTTGTGGCCTAGATACAAGTAGTTTATCATTATTATATTTTAAGATTTTTTATTATATCTTTATTATTTTTTATTATATTTTAACCTAGTGACCGAATTAGGACGCAGGTTGAGGGACAAAACCGGTGACTCGACCACCTCGTACCTGGGGCAAAGGTTGGCCGTTGCTATCCAGCGGGGTAATGCCGCTAGCGTCATGGGCACCTTTGCCCCCGGTACGGTGAGGGGCGGGTTAATAGATTAATTTTGACAATTTATTTACATTTAGCTTTTACGATGACATTTAATATGTAATTGGATTATGTAATTGTGATACAATAATTTTAAGAAACACTTGAAATTAAAAAGTTTTTTTAGTTTCGTACACTATCCATTATAAGCTAGATATAAAATCTGTACTAAGCGTCGGAAGCTTAGTGGTTAAGGAAGCGGCCTTACGATCGAGAGGTCCCGGGTTCGAATCCTGGCCATTACACTACCGATGTGAACCCGCTCCTAGCACGAGCAATTTAGCTTAGTTGGAGGGTTTAGAGGGAATATTAGTAATTTCGATAATTTCGGTTGCTAATATTCTTGAAAAAAAAAAAAATTAAAAATAAATAATCTTCTTCATCCTAGCGTAAATCCCAGTCGCACCCGGAGCTTTCAACTTGGAGTGAAGCGACTGCCATCTGAACTCCACAACCTAAAGGCGATAGCGAAGCATTGCTGTCAGACCAGTTGTTGGCTTCAACTACCCGTAACGACTTCCATAGATGTTCCCACGGCAACCAGGACCGATGGCTTTACATGCTCTCTAAAGCACGACCAGAACAATTCAAATACCAATATTCATGCATTAAAATATTTGCACCGAGCGGGTATCAGCGCCTCCTGCGTAGCGGCCGCGTTCATTACCACCACGTCACAGAGGCTGTCAGTCATTAACTGTATTTCAGAATAAAATCAAAAATAAATCTAAAACTAACTAATTTGATTCCGTTGCCTTCAGGACTGCACAATGGCAGTGATCACATCTTCAAACATCAGCAGCGTGCCAGTAACGAGGGTGTACCGAATTTCATCCACGCCTGTACCCAGTCTGTACCCTCTGGGGACCATTACTGACCGGCCCCCATCAGGTAAGACTCCTTCTTCTATCACACGTCTATTGGGTTACCGGTTGCATGGAACACTAGTATTTTAGAGCCCGGGTCCACTGCTCTTCTCTCAGGAGATGGCCCTGGGTCAGCCGCGAGTGCGAAGGATTATAATGTGCTTTTAGCTACTAGGAGGTAGAACACGTCGGTATTGCCGTCCTATTGAGCAGTTCGACTGGGGAAGTACCTCCGCCCTACTTCTTTCTTACCGCGGCCATAAAAACCTCTTGTTGTGTTCCCGGCGGTGAGTAGGGTAGACAGAGCTCACTGGAGAGTTTTTGTGCAGTCAGTGGTAAGACCAAAGGCTTTTCCTGCTTTGTCTTCTACGCTGACAGCACAAAAACTCTGTGTTTACAGGGTCGGCAGCACGAGTGTGATTCCCCTAGAGTCGCACACGTCCATAGGCCACGGTAACCACTTTCCATCAAGTGAGCCGTGTGCTTGTCTGCCACCTCAGTTATATAAAAAAAAGCTGCTGTCAAACCTCCCGACCATTAGAGGAAAGCTTCATCTTCTTTGACAGGGTTCAGAGGTCTTCATATGGCCCCATACAACATTGGGGCTTGTCTAAGCCTAAATGACGCACCCCACCTTCGTACCTTTTGATGACGCTTGTTTTCCGATTTGTTGGTCAACTAGTCACAATGTGACAGCACGCAGCGAGCGGACGTCTTGTTCTATACAATATGTCAGGGCCAGTCCATTCACATTGAGTAATCGGATTTATCGTGCCACTAGTCGACCGCAAGTCGAAACAATCAACGTTTTTACACATGTGAGTGTGTTTTAGTTTAGTCAAGATATATAACTAATCAGTATTATTATTTCGTCAGCGGACTCCATAGAGTCGCGGTACAACGGTTCGTGGGAAAGCCGTTGCGACGACAGCGACGACACGGACAGCGAGACCGGACCACTAGTCAGAGGTTAGTTGTGTCTTTAACATTTTTCAACACACTTGCTCATAAAGTGACACTAATTTCATAGAAATTAGGCTCATAATGACACCAGTAATCAAACTGTGACTTTTTCATAAATATTGTCCACAAGTGAGTTATAGGTTTTTTAAAAAAAAATATTGGTTGAGTTGCTTTGTTCTCAAAAAAGTATCGATAAAAAAAAACATATTTAAAATAGTACAAAAAAAAAATATATACCTATTGCTTGCTCATTTGATGCAACCTCGTATTTAAATAGGTAATTTCAGCTTGTACGTGTTTATTAACAAATCTTTCACTTAAATATACCTTTGGTTTTAACTATAGTCCTCATTTTTTAGGTACCAAAAAAAGAAACCTCATTTTTTAAATCTATGGCCGATCTCCATTGCTGATGCACGCGCATAGGAAAACTAATTATTTTTCCTGCCATAGCGAAAAACTGGCCGAATGCGTTTTGACTGTTGAAATTCTAGTTTTTGTGACTTAAAATGACTACTAGTACTGTTTATGAAGTAAATGATTTATGTTTTACACCGCCTGTTACAAGATATAAGGGAAAATATCTATTTTAGTAATATTTCTTCACAAATGTGTTGAAAAACGTCGTATGATAGGGCCGAGTTCTTCCACTATTAACCAGGACACCCTCTATTCCAGAAAGATCGTTCAGCATATCGAAGGTGCCGCCGCCGCAGATCTACTCGACGCGGTTATCCTGTGGAGCGACCGCCTACTGCACGCTGTGGCGCTGCGCCAGACCCGGCCGGAGCCCCACCGTGCTGCACGTGTACGGCGGGCCCGAGGTGCAGACGGTCACCAACAGCTACAAGGTACGGGGGAGGGGAGCCCCACCGTGCTGCACGTGTACGGCGGGCCCGAGGTGCAGACGGTCACCAACAGCTACAAGGTACGGGGGAGGGGAGCCCCACCGTGCTGCACGTGTACGGCGGGCCCGAGGTGCAGACGGTCACCAACAGCTACAAGGTACGGGGGAGGGGAGCCCCACCGTGCTGCACGTGTACGGCGGGCCCGAGGTGCAGACGGTCACCAACAGCTACAAGGTACGGGGGAGGGGAGCCCCACCGTGCTGCACGTGTACGGCGGGCCCGAGGTGCAGACGGTCACCAACAGCTACAAGGTACGGGGGAGGGGAGCCCCACCGTGCTGCACGTGTACGGCGGGCCCGAGGTGCAGACGGTCACCAACAGCTACAAGGTACGGGGGAGGGGAGCCCCACCGTGCTGCACGTGTACGGCGGGCCCGAGGTGCAGACGGTCACCAACAGCTACAAGGTACGGGGGAGGGGAGCCCCACCGTGCTGCACGTGTACGGCGGGCCCGAGGTGCAGACGGTCACCAACAGCTACAAGGTACGGGGGAGGGGAGCCCCACCGTGCTGCACGTGTACGGCGGGCCCGAGGTGCAGACGGTCACCAACAGCTACAAGGTACGGGGGAGGGGAGCCCCACCGTGCTGCACGTGTACGGCGGGCCCGAGGTGCAGACGGTCACCAACAGCTACAAGGTACGGGGGAGGGGAGCCCCACCGTGCTGCACGTGTACGGCGGGCCCGAGGTGCAGACGGTCACCAACAGCTACAAGGTACGGGGGAGGGGAGCCCCACCGTGCTGCACGTGTACGGCGGGCCCGAGGTGCAGACGGTCACCAACAGCTACAAGGTACGGGGGAGGGGAGCCCCACCGTGCTGCACGTGTACGGCGGGCCCGAGGTGCAGACGGTCACCAACAGCTACAAGGTACGGGGGAGGGGAGCCCCACCGTGCTGCACGTGTACGGCGGGCCCGAGGTGCAGACGGTCACCAACAGCTACAAGGTACGGGGGAGGGGAGCCCCACCGTGCTGCACGTGTACGGCGGGCCCGAGGTGCAGACGGTCACCAACAGCTACAAGGTACGGGGGAGGGGAGCCCCACCGTGCTACCAAAGCCTCCCAACATTGGGAATGGCCTATGTCCAAAGAAAATAAATTAAAAAAACACTGTATGTCATATCGAATCTTAACTTTCCAGGGTATAAGACAACTCCGGATGCATATGCTCGCGGCCAGGGGTTTCAACGTGGTGGCTGTGGACTCGAGAGGGTCTAAGCACAGGGGCAGGGCGTGGGAAGCTGCCATTAAAGGGAAGCTGGGGCAGATCGAGCTGGATGACCAGGTATGTTTAAGTTCGCCGGCTGCCTATTCCTTCTCCGAATTTCAGCAAGATCCGTTCACCCATTTGAGCGTGATTGGGTAACAAAGTTTAAACATTTTCACAAACTTTCATATTTATAATACTAGCTGTGACCCGCGGCTCTGCCCACGTAAATATCGGTTATCGCGACCAAACATAGCCTATGTCCTTTCTCTAATCTATCCCTGTACCAAATTTCATCTAGATCGGTTCAGTGGTTAAGGCGTGAAAGACGGACAAACAAACAGACACACATATTAATAATATTAGTATTGATTAGTAAGGTGACCGCATACGACAACTGCAGACGTACGCAGCAGATACGCGTAATGCATTGCGGCTACTCAATGGTCCCCTCTATCCATATCGAGGTTAGATAAGTAATATAACGTGCTGCATGCATCTGTAGTTGTCATATGCCATCGGCTTTGGAATCATAATAGGATATTCAAATCAATTCAATTCAACTCAATTCTCAAAATAACGTTCAAAATGTGATCTCGATCATAAGATAAAGACTAAGACTTACATAACTTATTATAAGTACCGTTCGGTGTACGCTTTACTTACTTATATTTGGGAGTTGGACATAAATCAAACTCTTAAATATAAGTCTTTAAGCTTTCACGGCTGGCGTTGCATGTAGTAGAAGCAGTAGAATATACTGCTGCTGGGCTATTTGGCCGTGTTCCATATGAAAGTTGCGTTCCAAACGTTTCGTCGATCACTGCGGTCGACATTCTACAAACTCCCAAATGTAAAACAACGGTCATGATTCCAATGAAAAGGGGGCCAATTCTCGAATTATAATCATTTACAAATTTACACTTCAGTCTAATTTTGCAAAAAAAAACCGTTTATGACGTTTAATTTTGAATAGATCTAAAGAGAAAATGGCCTCCTGACTGTCAAATCAGATATCTTTCTTTTTATTAGTGCAAACTTTGAATGAGCTAAAGCAATATTTCATCGGGCAAGACAAAATTACATGGTCTAATACATTATATGTGTTTCTAGGTGGAAGTGTTGCAATGGCTGGCGAAGGAGACGGGCTGTATAGACATGGAGAGAGTGGCAATACACGGGTGGAGTTACGGTGAGTTCGTTCTTGATTAGAATATCAACTGGGCGTATCTGAAGAGTACAGGTATCAACACTTGATCTCTTCCGAAGGGTTTCGTAAGAGGCGACGGACGGAAACATACGCAGACGATATCTCTGCGAGAGATGGAAAATTCGAAATAAAACCTGTTCCAACCCGTCTGGCTAACGTGGGAACCGCAGGCCAGGATCTGCCAACATTAGGAGAGGCCTATGTCCAGCTGTGGACTGCAATAGGCCAATTCTTCTTTTTCATCATCCTAGCGTTAATTCGAGTTGCATCCGAAGCTTCCAGCTTGGAGTTTGAGGTCCGCTTTACCAGTCGTAACTGCGTATTTGGTTGAACTTCGACTTTTTTTCGTGAAGCGACTGCCATCTGACCTCCACAACTAAAAGACGATATCGAAGAATTGCAGTTAGAGCAGTTGTTGGACTTTTGAGGGCTCGCAACTACCCGTAACGATTGCCATAGATGTTCGTATGGTAAACGGGATTGACGGCTCTCCGAGGCACGACCGGACCAATGCAAATACCCATATTTATGCATACAAGTATTTGAACTGAGCGGGGATCGAATCCGCGCCTCCTGCGTAGCGGTCGCGTCCACTGCCGCTACGCCACGGAGGACAATGCTAATTGATTAATGATTAAACGAACTTACCTGTACGTGAAGTTCTATCATAATTATACGAGATGTTTCGCCCGAAGAGATTAGCGGTATTATAATTATTCGTAATTTTATTTACTTGTAGTATCGCGTTATTGACTTCCACTCCATCACTAAAGTTGAGAAAAAGGTGTCGCCACAAGCGACACCAAACTCAATTTAATTAATTTCTTCCGTTTCCTGTCACCTGTCACTGTCACCCGCACTTGCGAGGTCTCAACAGTTTCGTCTTCATTACGTTGAGAAATTTATATTTCCGTAACGTCTGGGGCTACTTAGGGAGGGCGGGTGTCTCCCGCTAATCTCTTCGGGCGAAACATCTCGTATAATTATGATAGAACTTCACGTACAGGTAAGTTCGTTTAATCATTAATTATACTCCATGTTTCGCCCTCGAGATTAGCGGTATTATAATTATTCGTAATTTTATTTACTTGTAGATATTGAGAGCACGTGGAGGAAATATCCATAACTCTAAAAAAAAAAATAAACATAGTAATTTAATTATTACTTTTATTAATAACCGTATTCAAATAGGTATCAAAAATAAACAATTGAATATTAGGTAACAAAATCAAAACTAAACCACTTATTGGATCCAAGTCACAATATAATTATATTTATAATCAGAGTACTGTCTAGGTATGTAACAGGATATACGCAATCAAACGTATACCTATTGGTAATCAACGAGAACAGATCGTTCGCGCCAAAGTTGTACTATCTTCCGAATTGAAGACTGGCCTATTGTAAAATTTCGCAGAGGTGGAAGAGTTGCCACTCCATCCAGCCGTTTGTCTTATTATATCTAAGCTGACTCCTAGACTATGAGCTTTGGATGTTGCAGCGTGGCGAGTACTATGCGAGGAAAAGACAGAGACGTCAATTCCACTCTCCTGTAACAGGGCCTTAACCCATCTACTGAGCGTCTGTGAAGAAACCGGTTTGTAAGGCTTGCGAGCACTAATAAACAAGTAGTCAGATTTTCTTAAATTTCTTGTTTTATCTAAATATGACAAGAGTGTCTTCGCAGGACAAATGCCAGGCCGGTCTTCAAAGAAAGGCAGATGTAAAATTGGTTGTTTGTTACCAACTCTAGATGTTTTAATCAAATCGCTAATTTTTATTATAATTTGGTTATTTAGAATCACTATTTGGTCAGTCTTAATTTTAGAAAGTGTTTGTAATCTATGAGCCGTCACAAGGGCTATCAATGTTACACATTTTTTCGATAGTCGTTCAAAGGTTAGAGTTTCATTGGGATATAATGAGTCTAAAAAGTTCAGGACTACACTAACATCCCAGGTAGTGTTATAACGGGGTAGCGGAGGCCGTAACCTATAGACACCCTTACAAAACCTAGATATCCTATCGTCGTCTGATATGTTTCCTACGATTAGGGAAAGCGCGGAGCGATGGGAATTTATCGTACCGTATTGACCACCATAATTAAAAATATTAGTTAGAAATTCCAAAATTATTGAAATGGACGGCTCGTACATGTTCACCTTATTTTCAATGCAAAATAAATACCATTTTTTGAAGCAAACATCATATTGCCTAAGTGTATTATCCGAAAAGGAAGCCATCATGATGTCTACTGCTGGAGGTGGGACTAGACGTTTAAGCAACGCCTTCCTGACAAAATCCCGGCCACCAGGGTAGTGCTGGCTCGTATGTTGCTGTTGCTGGAATCAGGAATAAAAACATCCTCAGAATTCAGTTCTACAAGGTCAGATGAGAGCAGTCTCATAAAAAGTGGGTACCATGGCTGAGAGGGCCAGCGAGGAATAACCATGATACCCTCGGCTTTATCGGATATTATTTTCCGCAAAGATTTCAATATCACAGCCACAGGCGGGAAAGCATAAAACAATTGATTAGACCAATCCAAAGTAAAGGCGTCAATAGCATAAGCCTCTGGATCCCTATGCCATGATACGAATATTTTGCATTTCTTGTTTATACGGTTGGCAAACAAATCTATCTCTGGGGTTAATAAATGTTTTAAAATTTTTTCGAAGCCGCTGTTAGAAGGTTCCCATTCCACATCAGGATGGGTTCGTCTAGATTCTCTGTCTGCAGTGAAATTATCCTGCGATTTTATGTATGAAGCTACTACGAAAATCTTTCGAGATTCACACCGCTGCCATATGTCTTTTGTGACCCTGGTTAAATGAGGGTATTGAACACCTCCCATTCGATTTATATAACTAACTGCGGTAGTGTTATCAATGCGTAAAAGTATTTGACATTCAAAATAGTTTTTTGCAAAGATCCTAAGAGCGAAAAAGGCCGCCATAAGTTCCAATTGATTTATATGCAATAGTTTTTCAGTATGTGACCATTGACCACTAGCCGTTTGTTCCCCACAAGCAGCTCCCCACCCAGTCGTTGAGGCGTCAGAATATATTTCTAAAATAAAGTTAGCACCTCTGATTCTATGAACAGAACGATCAATGGCCCCTAACCACCAATTTATGTCCGGTAATAAATTAGACGGTAATGACATGTACTTGTCGTAGTTGTCATTGTTTATCAAGTTTAAAAACTTACAACGTTCGAATTCCTTGGTGTAAAGCAGCCCGTATTCTATTGCGGGACATGCGGATACTAATAAACCTATTAATTGTGCAAATTGTCTTATCTTGCAACGTTTAAGATTTTTAATCTTTACTAGCTCGTCTTTAATACGAGCTCTTTTGTCTGCAGGTAAACTTAACTGCCACCTGTGGGTATCTACAATATACCCTAAGTACTTGCAAGATTGAGACGGTATCAAAATGCTCTTTTCATAATTGAAAATGAATCCTAATGATTCTAGTAATTTTCGAGTAATCTCTATATTTTGAAGGCATTCCTGATAGGTATATCCAGTTAGAAAGAAATCATCTAAATAAATCGATGACAGATAGCCACAAGCTCGTAACAATTTTACGACCGGTTTCATAAGCTTAGTGAATATAAACGGAGATGTACAAAGACCAAATGGGACAACATTGAACTCGTACAGTTTACCATCAAAGAAAAATCGCAAATATTTCCGAGAATGTGGATGTACTTTAATTAAAAAGTATGCATCTTTTAAGTCTAAGGTCGCTACATAGCAATCTTTAGATATTAACTTTAGAGCAGTACGAATGTCTTCTAACTTAAAATGTTGTGTATTTATGAATTTATTTAATCCCTTTAAATTTAAAATAAATCTCGTCTTCCCATTTGGCTTAGGTACAGTAAACACTCGTGACACATATTGGTCAGGGCTAGGTTCACATTCAGAAACGGCCCCAATAGACATTAAGCTATGAACAGCTTCAGCTATGTTTTTTCTTTCAAAAACCGAAAAAACTGATTTAGGTAAGCAGGGCTGATTAACCGGGCAATCAAACTTGATTCGGTAGCCCTTTATCCATGACAAAATGGATTGATCCTTAGTTATGCGGGACCATTGATTATAAAAAAGTGCAAGTCTGCCTGCATAATGTACCTTGTCTACTGGCGGCGGGTCTGCTTGGACCGCTGTGTGTAACTCTGCGACGAGGTTGACTGCTGCCTCGCGTTCTGCTGTGCAGGCGGCTGGTAACGTTGCTGCGGGGCCATCGGCTGCCTGCGGGCCGATGTCCTCGCTTTCCAGTTTAAATTGTTCTTGTTTGAAGAGCCTTTATTCTGGTTTAAGTATTTAGGCTTCTTAGCTGCCCCAGGCTTCAAGTCGGATGAGGATTTTGAAACCACCTTGGCCGATTTTAGGGTTTCGGCGAAGTTGTCTCCAAACAGAAATTTGTCAATCTTGGTTAGTGCCAACTGATCTTTAAGATCCTTCTTGACGTTGTTAAGCACCAGGTGGCGTCTCGCTTCAGACTCAGAATGTTGGACGTCGCAAAACAGTCGACCTATTTCCATCAAACTTTTTATTAGGTCACCATCTTTATCTGGTTTACTTAGCTGGTCAGAAATTATTTTCGCCAAAAATGTTATGCCGGCTGCTATTTGCCTTTGCCTGGCCTCCATAGCCTTGTCCCTTTTGACCTCGTATTCAGGTAAGGCAGCCTTGATTTCCGTATTAAGCTGCGGTGCAGCTATGTTTGTGCAATTGCCAGGGACTAAATGTTTCTTTATAAGTTCCTTACGAACTTCTTTGTCCAAACCGGATGTTGTGAAGTGCGCGAATCTGGATGCCACTTCCTTGTTGATGTCCGGACCGTAGTCCTGAGAGGCTGAAGGATCATCGCCTAAGATCTCAATGATGTCTGCCGAGGTAGTAGCTTCCTCAAATCTGCTAAGGTTTGGTACTTCAACCGGAGTGTCCGGTATGATTATTGTAGGTGTGGTCTCCTGCTGTGGTGACGCAGGCGGTTCTGTGACCACCACAGTATTTACTACCGGGTTTGATGCATTATCGTAAACTGTAATAATAAACAGCAACACTGCATTCTTCCGCTCTAGATTATTGCAAATCAGAGGATAGCACTGTATAAAACCACAAATTCCTATGAATCTTCAGGTTTTTCCAACATTAAGGGTAAAACTGATATAAATCAGCTTTAAGGCCAAACCTAGGTCCCTAGGACTAGGTTCGGATAAACCCTTTCATTTGAGATCAGCTGCAACAAGTGCAACCATATGACCACCCTAGGTAGTCTTAGTGCACTGTGTTAGACCCTAGGTCTAAATTTCGGATCGACCCTAGGTCATCCTGGTGCAACGAATGCTAGCCATTTGGTGTAGACGGACCCTCGGTCGTCCTGGCGCATCGATTTAGACCCTAGGTCTAAGTTTCGGATCGGCCCTGGGCCATCCTTTGTAATTTTCACTTTTTCACAAAATTATAAATAATGAGGGTACTTACTTGTGACATTCTCAGCAGGAATTGGTGAGGGATCTCTTGAAGAGCCCGAAGATGATCCTGATGAAGATAGACTTGATGGGCTCGATCGAGAAAGAACACTTTCACGACGCGATCTTTTAACATGCCTTTCTAATTTTCGAATTTTACTAATTAAATAGTTAAAATCATTATCATGGCGGCGCTTCGGCATGATTTTATTTTATTTTCTTTGTGCGAAGTAGTGAACCGAAGTGGATGAGCACTAAAACACGAATGAAGACGAAACTGTTGAGACCTCGCAAGTGCGGGTGACAGTGACAGGTGACAGGAAACGGAAGAAATTAATTAAATTGAGTTTGGTGTCGCTTGTGGCGACACCTTTTTCTCAACTTTAGTGATGGAGTGGAAGTCAATAACGCGATACTACAAGTAAATAAAATTACGAATAATTATAATACCGCTAATCTCTTCGGGCGAAACATCTCGTATAATTGTTGAGTAATTTGTTGTAATTTAACCGTTTTCTCGTATAGCATGAAACATTTTAAGTTACGTTACGATGTATGATTTATTATTTTTGTTTATTTAGAAAATTCATTTCCGTTTAGATAGACAGTGATTTTGTTGCGCGCCAAGTAGCGCAACAATGTTGCACAATGAAGGCGAGGAACAATATTGTGTGTTCAGGCATGATCAATCGCCGAATTAACAACAACACTTGCGTCATGTTGATGAGCAACATCGCGCGTACTGCGCAACATTTGGAGCAACATCTTGCGTATTGTTGTTGCGTGTCAAATGTTGTTGGATAAGGACTTAAGTCTTCAATGTTGTCCCTTAGGTGGCTACCTGTCCCTCCTGGGGCTGGCGACGCGGCCGAACATCTTCCGCGTGTGCGTGGCGGGCGCGCCCGTGACGTGCTGGCGCCTGTACGACACCGCCTACACCGAGCGCTACATGGGCGCGCCCGCGCGCGCGCCGCACGCCTACACGCGCGCCAGCGTGCTGGCACACGCGCCGTTCTTCCCCGACCAGTGAGTACACGCACACACGCACGCATTCACACGCACGCACGCACACGCACATACACACGCACGCGTACACACACACATGCACGCACGCACGCACGCATTCACGCACACGCGCATACACACGCACGCGTACACACCCACGCACGCGTACACACCCACGCACGCTAGCTCACTCACTCACTCATTCAATCTCCCTCTCCCTCTCTCTCATTCTCTCCTTCTCACACTCACTCGCTTTCATTCTCAGTCACTCACTCTTACTCTGTCACTGTCACACTCACTCTCCCTCACATTCGCTCACTCATTCACTCACTTACTCTCACTCTGTCACTCTCAGACTCACGCTAATTCTCTCTTACCCCTACTCACAGACACTAAGACACCCACCTACACTGAGCTATACTCTAACACTTGCCATTCCGCAGGGAAGGCCGGCTGCTCATCATCCACGGGCTGGCGGACGAGAACGTGCACTTCTGCCACACCGCCGCGCTCACCGCCGAGCTGGTGCGGCTCGGGAAACCGCACAGGGTACAGGTGAGCCCACACTACGTCCTCACTCATATTATTAACGCGAAATAACCACTGGACTGATCGAAATTTGGTGCAGAAATTGACTGGGGCTAGGGCAATGCAATGCAATTGGCCGCCTGCCTACTGTGAGCCAATCGCTACGCTCCGTCCTTTCGATACGTTTACGTTACTTACTTACTTCCAGCGGGGGACGCCGCAGACCGGACGGATGATCTGCCCTTTTATGGGGGGCCATTTCACCCAATTCCCCTATTCCTCCTATTTGGAGGCTAAGAAGTGTCCGGCAATCACGGCGTTCCGTCGAACCTACCTGTCTCTTTGCAGAATCTTACGATCTGTACCACCTTCAGATCCTCGAGGTCTTGTTCTTCTAAGGTGTCAGTCCCCATGTTTTCCCATCTTATCATTGAGTACATGGGGCATTTGGCCAGCAGGATTTGAATTGTTTTCGTGCTCGGGGCATAGTACGGAGTGTCGTTCAATACGGGTCTAATTTTAACAACTTTTTTTTTTTTCAAAATTCCACAGGTATATCCCGGAGAGCGACACTCCCTACGGGCAATGCACGCAGCGAAACACTACGAGGCGACGTTACTTCACTTCCTACACGAGAACCTCTAAAACCAACGTGATATGAAAACATACGGAATGAAATACTACCCAACATGGGTTTGGAAGTTTTTTACGACTAGTAAATCGGACTTGCTAGTGTATCCAGCTAAAATGCCACCTCCTCTCTAGAAAAGTGGCAATACATTTGTATAATAAAATATATTGATCAATGTATGGGATTGATATACATTAATTACTGTCAGAAACGTCAAAATATTTGTCAATCCCATATATTCTTCAAAACGCCGGCCAACTGCCACTTGTCTAGGCCGGCACTAAAACTACAGACGTGTCTATATCGACAAGGACTCAAAAATACAGGCACGTTATTATCGATCGATAATATCGCTCGCGTTACTGCGATGTGTGTTTTAGTACATTATGTATTATGACGCGGCTACGGCGACACACTGCAGTGATAATAACGGCGCATGCAGTTGTTTGAAGGAATTTGTATAAGGTGCGGTGCAGCCTGAATTGGGGGGGGGGGGGGCCTTTGCCCCCTATGTTATGACATCTTGGATGTGAACTAACATGCTTTAGTCGCATAATGTCTAATTCGCAAAATGCCTACCGTGTCTCAAAAGGACTAATTCGCGAAAGGATAAATTCACAAAAGGACAAATTAGCACAATGCCTAATTCTTAAAAGAACCGATTCGCAAAAGGACTAACACTTGATTATCTTAGATTGCGCAATCCGACTTGGTAAGGTTAGGTTAGAAGGCTTAGAAAGGCATTCATGCATTCGTGTTTTTTTTATATGTTAGTCCTTTTGAGAATTAGTCCTTTTGAGACACGGTAGGCATTTTGCGAATTGTGCCATTATGCAACTAAACGACTTACTTACAAACATTTTTTTGTTGTAAATACATACATATTATACATAGAAACATCCAAACCGATGCAAAAATACATATTCATGCATACAAATATTTGCACAGAACGGATATCGAGGACGCTGCGCAACCCGTCAAATAGGGATAGGGAAGCATCATCGCCATAACGCGTGCGTTATTATCGATCGATAAAAACGCTTCTGTGTGGTTGAAGCCTAATACTGAATGTGGTCGTTTCTATAAATATCTGAAGTAAAAAAGCTATTGATGGTGTTACCTCGGGAAGAAGAATGATATTTCAACTCAGATCGGTTCGTTACTCGTAATTGAAGCCCTAAATAGCCTGACTGCTTTTTTTTTGGATCCGTCATCCTTTTGTCCCATCTCTCTTTGCCTACAGGGTAGGCAGTACGAGTGTAACGTTCCTGTTGTTTTACACGTCGATAGGCCATGGCAACCACTTTCCATCAGGTGGGCCGTGTGATTCTCTGCGACCTAAATGGGGTTCCACTTACATCTTTCGCTTTTACTTTCATAAATGTTTTTACATGTTCATTAGTTAAGAGTACTTCCGACTCCTTTCTATATAAAGGTTTTTTTCATCTACTTCAGGCGTTAAATCGCTTGGTGTTAAATCAACGCTATTTTTCTAAAATAAAAGTAGCCTAAGTTACTCCTTATTACATCAGCTACCTGCTAATAAAAGTCCCGTCAAAAGTGGTCCAGCCATTTCAGACATTAGCCGGAACAAACAGACGGACAGACAAAAAATGTTGTTTTGGTGTATGTTGTAGTAAAAAACGGTTATTTCAATATTACAAACAGGCACTCCAATTTCATTTATATGTAATATTACAAACAGAGACTCCAATTTTATTTATATGTATAGAAGATGAAGTACATTAGTATAAAGTCCTAAATTTTTTTTAGTTAAACGTTATATACAAGTAACTCTTATCACAACTACAATATGGAGTTCTTCAATAAGTGCATTTAAAGGGTCATACTGGTCATACGGCAGCATGAGAGTGACGACAGTGTAATACACGTCCATAGGCCACGGTACAAGCACTTTCCATCAGGTGGGTCAAAATCAAAAAGATATGCTTGCCACAAAACAGCTGTCATCATCACCATTATCTTCATTAAGACGTTTTTTTTTCTAATTGCATCCGAGGCCGAAATGCCCTCGGAGCTCAGGGTCCGCCCTCTGGCTCCTCCTCCTCCACTTCGCACGATCCTGGGCGTCCATGGTAGTGAGACCATTTGCACGCATGTCACCTTTCACGACGTCAAGCCAGGAGTTCTTGGGCCTACCTCTTCTACCTGGACCTGGCGGGACCGCCATTGCCAGGCATTTCTTATCCAATTTAGCTGTATCACTGCACATTAGCATAAAATTGAAGTACTATAATCTAATATATAAAATTCTCGTGTCACAGTTTTCGTTGCCAAACTCCTCCGAAACGGCTCGACCGATTCTCATGAAATTTTGTGCGCATATCGGGTAGGTCTGAGAATCGGCCAACATCTATTTTTCATACCCCGATTCGCGATTACCGACATCCACGCGGGCGGAGCCGCGGGCGACAGCTAGTTATATATAAAATTCTCGTGTCACAGTTTTCGTTGCCAAACTCCTCCGAAACGGCTCGACCGATTCTCATGAAATTTTGTGGGCATATCGGGTAGGTCTGAGAATCGGCCAACATCTATTTTTCATACCCCGATTCGCGATAACCGACAGTAATTATATATACTATAATTTCGTCTGTTAAATGATCTCACAGTGTCATTGTGTTATGTATAGGGTACAATACAATTTCTTCTGTGTATTACGTACGAATAAATTTTACTAATTTTATAACTCTGCCCGCGTGACACGCTGCTCGTGTTCCCGCAACTCAGATAAAGTCCCTTGAAGTTTCTGTGAGCCTGGTACTTAATACAAATTTGAAAATGCAAAGCTGTAGCTTCAACTGCGCCACTCTGCTCTGAAATCTATTGCTATACAAAATTTTAAGCAGATTCGTTAAGCCAATAGAACGTGATTGAAAAAAAAAACATAGAAAAATCTTCACAAACTTTCACATTTATAATATTAGTATGATTAAAATAATTACGTCGGTATTAACTACTCTAGAAAGATATCAAGCTGTAGACACACGCTGTGCGACAGAGAAGGCGCTCTATAGAACCGAAACAAGCCGATCTTAACTGAAGTCTTGCTCTAATTCCCGACAAGCCATCTAAAGCTATGTACTGAATTATGTATTAGTATAACTGGGCCCGTTTTGATGAAACTTTAGGCCAAATATAGTTCTAAAAGTCTATACATAAGTCATTGAAGTTATGTGATTTTTAAATGCTTAAAGACATTTTTTAAAGTGTTCGCAATGTCGTATCCCCTTGGACACTTCCCCTCCCCCATCTAGGTCGAACCGACGAAAACCGCACGTCGCCGTAGGTGTGATGCTGGGGTGTGAGATTGCCTAAGATACCGTGTGTGAGGGGAACGTTTTTTTTAACTTTTTTTTTTCATTTTTCTTTCGAGTTTTTTAGCAGCATTAAATTTCCAAACGACAATTTAATAAAAAAACATCGCTGCAATAGTAGTTTATGATACTGTTGCATAATAAGGGTTCTTATAACACGAGTGTGTTTTAAAAAAACGAGCCGTAGGCGAGTTTTTTTATATTATCACACGAGTGTTATAAGACCAAGTTATGTACAGTGTCATACACTACTTTATCTACTCTCATACTATAATACATAAACTAATTTATCTACTCTGATACTATAATACAAAGATTATAAATTTGAAATCAAAACTCTTATGACAAACATTACGCATAGGCCAAAAAAAAAGTTTTATTACGATACAGGTCTTGTATGGACACCTATATCATAAAATAACTTTTTAATCGTAACGATACACCTATACAACCTCCATCTGGACTAAACCTCTACTTTAAAAAAAAACGGCCAATTCGGAAGAAAAAAAAAAATCGCGCATGCGCAATCGATGTTTGCGGACTTGTCTTGGCGTCAACTTTTTTTTTTACATTTATATTAAACAAAGTTTGGTTTTGTTTGTAAAATAAATTAGTTTATGTATTATAGTATGAGAGTAGATAAAGTAGTGTATGACACTGTACATAACTTGGTCTTATAACAACTCGTGTTATAAGAACCCTTATTATGCAACAGTATCATAAACTACTATTTCTGTTGTGATGTTTTTTTATGAAATTGTCGTTTTTTTTTTCTCTAAATCCTCCTGTCTTTTTTTTCACCAAATCGATAAAAAATGCCAATATGTAGTATACCCGGAGTACTACCAGGGGCCTTCGGCTTCGGGAGCGTTCCTTTTACACCCGGTATATCCATTGCAATCCCGGCTGACCCGGTCCATCTTCGATTTTGAGATGGCTCTCTCTAGTGTGGAAATCAAATTGTCTCCATCTTACCCCAAAAAGGGGACGTTTTAGGGAACATTCTTAACTTTGTTTCAGAAGTTTGCCTGTACATGTGTGTTTAAATTCATGTGATTTCGTTATGACTAATGGTTAGGGTGTTAATATAGCACTTTTGTGCTAAGAATACTCAAAATGTACTATATGGTATGATATTATGAATACTGTGCGATGATAATAATCTGATCCTGGAGGTGAACTTGTAATGAACTCTCCACGAAGGTGAACTCACCTTGAAAATTAACTCTTCCTGTAAGTTAAATCACCCTGAAGGCGAATTCATCTTGGAGATAAACTCACCTTGAAAATGAACTCACCCTGAAGGTGAACTCACCTTAATGACGTTTTTGCTTGGAATAGTTATATACCTTGCGAGTAGGCAACGATGCATTGAGGCTCATTGTGGTGAGTCAAACTCAAAGTTTGTCCTGCTATTGCTTTCTATCGCAATACAAAAGAAAGAGATGGCTATAGACTTGCCTCAGAGCTGTAGCGGTGTAATCGAGCCCATAGTAATATTTTTAGTAATAATTGTATTAGCCCATTACTTATTATTACAAAATGTAAATATTTTTTAATATTAATAAAAAATATATGTTTTTAAAAATCTTTTTGCGTTTTATATTTATATAGTTGTATTAGCTGTTTTGGTCACTATAATCTAAAAAAATACGCGCTCAAAGGGCAAATACTTGGTTTGGAATTCAAAATCAACAAATATTAGGAAGAGAATTGGGCCAAAATGAGATCCCTGTGGGACACTGGATTTGACTAGGTAAGTATCTGATGCATATCCATATACTTCAACGGCCTGTGGTCTGTTATCGAGATATGATTCGAACCACTTTAAAAGGATACCACATACCCCGAAATTATTTGCTTTTGCAGAAGTATCTCATTATCTACCTTATCGAACGCACTGCTAAAATCAGTATAAATAAAATCCACCTTGAGACAAATAGAACAAGATTTAATTCGATTGAACGGCCGGCTCGAACACCGTGCTAACGATCAGAGAGATATGGTTCAGCTAAAAAGGTTAACAGTGGGCATAAGAGGGCCTCAAACAATTTCGAAAAACACGATAGAATTTAAATCAGTCGGTAATTTTGTATACCTACCATCTTATGCAGTAATGTAAGAGCATGTATTCTTCTACCGGAACAAAGAAAAGGCACCATGGCGTGATATTTGAAAGGTGTTATCTAAGTCTATGTTATAATAAGTTATTATAGTTAATTTATTAACATCCCAAATATGTGGCCTGCGTGAATTTGGTTTTTCAAGGCGATGGATTTTAAATATATGTTTTACAAGAACATACTATAGCTTAATAGGACTGATGGTCCCGCAGTAGGTATTAATGAAAGTAGTGAGTTCAATTTAGAACTTTAATCGAAGAAACACAAGTTATTACAGTAACCTTATGAACATGGATTGGTTATAAACTTATAACACTATATATACGTCGAGACCGCGGTTCGAGTCGCGCGCGCGACGGCTACTCACGCGCTGGGTGCGGGGCCGACTGACTGTTGGCGCGCGGGCGCCTTACTCCGCGTATTTTCTTGGGCCCTTGCGGACGCGGCTCGAGCGGCGGGGTGCTGTAGCGGGACGGGGAGAGCCCCCCGCCTCAGGACTCGGACCTGAGCGAGGCGTCTCACGCGCTATAATACTAACTTTATAGACTTGATGTTTCAGGATTACACAGAGTAAAAACCACAGATTTATGTAGCAGACTCGTGGTGTAGGATAAATTATCAATTAAAGAAAAGTCTGACAGAAATCTCGCCAATTCTGAAACTGTAGAACAACAACTTTTTGAAATTTAGACCAAGATACCCAACGTTTCCTAGCCACCTCATAAGTTCTTAAGGTAGATTTTCACCACGAATTTCTAAGTAGCCGCTGTGGGTGATCGGGCTTTGAGGTCTGCGCGCCAAAACACTTTCTTCCACCGCGGGACTACACTATTAGAAATATGCCTGTCGCCTTATTTAGGTGTGTTAATACTTTCGTTATGAGTAAAGGCGGTGGGAATACCCACGCGAGAGGATAGTTCCTTGGGACACTGAAAGCGTCGTGAAATAGTGCTTGGTCTTTTAGGTCACGAGATACATAATTGTAAACGACATGTGCTGTGTCTGAAGCGAACAGGTCTATCATCGGTGTGCCCCATTTTGCAAACACCATTTTCACACTGGCTGGTCGCAAGTCTCATTCTGGGATTTTGTGAACATGATAAGTGATCGGCATTTTTTTTTCGATTTTCATGAAATTTAGTATAGGTATAGGGGGCAACAAATTTACCTAGCTAGGATTCATTTTAAGAAAACGTCATTTTATTAAAAAAGAATAAATAGAAATATGACTTTTCCTGACCTCTATTGGCGAATGTGAGCAACTGCTTTCACAACACTACAACATTAAGGTCATCCAGGTACTATGTAACTCATCATACCGCATACAGTTGTACATTGCAATTTTTGGCGTGTTAATGAAGACTCGGAGAGTTGGTTACCGTGCCAGATACGCCCATACTAAACTGTCTATTACGCCTTCACGCCTAAACCACTGAACCGAATTTGATGAAATTGGGTACAGAGATAGATAAGACCGACGACGAAAAGACGATATGTTTGGTCACGATAATCGACATCCACGCGATAGTAAATTCTCCCAGGTGTCAAAAACGGTATTCTCGTAACAAAAATTTCAGGAATAGGCATTAAAATCTTGATCGTTTTGATTTAAACAACTCGTGGTCCCACTAGTGGGCTATTCTAGTGGGACCAGGGGGTAAACTGGATTAACCGTGGTCTCATTATAACTATAATATTGAATAAAATTGAGTTTTAAGCGAGCGGTAGGACTGGAACTGGGATTATGGGAAAATTCCCCGATGGCTCAGTAGTGGGTCATTTTGGTGGGACCATGGATAAACGCCTTTTTGTATGAGAATGGCCAGCTCAGGCCTGTTGGTCGGAAGTCGGAAGCTCGGGATGAGAATGGGACGATGGGACACGGGATCATAACCTAGATTTCACAACACAACACGAATGTGATTGTTATACAATAATTAAGTCAATATTCAATATACGTGTACATTTTATTATTATTATAATACTAGCTGTCGCCCGCGGCCCCGCCCGCGTTTATGTCGGTTATCGCGGATCGAGGTATGAAAAATAGATAGTAGCCACTGTAGCCAGTTCTCACTTCTCAGACTTACTAAATATGCATAAAAAATTCCATAAGAATCGATCGACCCGTTTCGGAGGAGTATGGGAACGAACATTGTTACACGAGAATATTATACATTGACATTGACATTCCCTTTCATTCGTAATTAAAATATATTGTTTTATTATTTTCACCAATTCAATGACATAGTTTTATATAATTATATATTCATTTGACATTCTTTGAAATTTTGCATGCCAATTTTGGTGAAATACGATAAGCTACCTATGGTAATAACCGAACACCACTGTAACATGTAATGTACCGTATTTCGTGCGAATAAATTATCATTCATATTAGACTAGCTGTTGCCCGCGGCTCCGCCCGCGTGGATGTCGGTTATCGCTTAGTGTTGAGCCGACGCTATTGAGCATTAAATTCGCCTCTCTACTTAACTTTGTCCTTGACTATGTACTCACCTCTGTTCTCGACTTTCTACTCGCCTCTCTACTCGAACGTCTACTCAACTGTCTATTCGATTTCTACTCGCCTCTAAATTCATCTTCTTTCCACTCGCCTCACTATTCGCCTCTCTACTCGACCCTCCACTGTATTCTATTTGATTCTATACTTGCCTCTCTAGTCGCATATCTACTCACCCCTGTAGCCGACTCTACTCGACTTTCGACCTCTACACGCCTATCCACTCGCCCTTATAAAAACCCCCCCTTTTCCACCCCTTCTACCTCTTTTTTCGCAAAAAAAGGTAGCCTATGTCCATTTTCGAGCTCTAATTCATCTCTGTACCAAAAGTCATCAGGATATCTTCAAAAATGACAAACTTTTATTCTATCTAGTCCTAATCCCCCCCCCCCCCCTTTATCCCATTATTCGCGATAAAAGGTAGCATATGTCCATTTCCAAGCTCTAATTAATCCCTGTATCAAATTTCATCAGGATATCTTCAAAACTGGCAAACTTTCATCCGCTATAACACCCCCTTACCCCACCCTGCACCCAATTTTCGCTTCAAAAGGTAGCCTATATTCGTTCTTAAGCTTTAACCCATCTCTGTACCAAATATCATCAGGAAATCTTCAAAAATGACAAACGTTCATCACAAGGCCCTAGTCCCCCGCTTCTACCCCTTTTTGCGATAAAAGGTAGCCTACGTCCGTTCCCAAGCTCTAATCTACCACTTTACCACATTATGGTATCTTCAAAAATTACAAACTTTCATCCCAAGGCCCTATAGTCCCCCTCCCCTTCTAACCCCCTTTTCGCGATAATAGGAAGCCTATGTTCGTTCCCAAGCTCTAAACTATCTCTTTGCCAAATTTTATCAGGAAATCTTCAAAAATGATAAACTTTCATCGCAATGCCCTATTCCCCCCTTTTTCGCGATAAAAGGTAGACCATGTTCGTTCCCAAGCTCTAAACTATCTCTGTATCAATTTTCATCAGGAAATCTTCAAAAATGACAAACTTTTATCCCAATGCCCTAGTCCCCCCTCAGCCCCCTTTTCGTGATAAAAGGTAGCCTATGTCCGTTCCCAAGCTCTAATCTAACTCTGTACCAAATTTCGTTAAGATATCTTCAGTAATGACAAACTTTCATACAAACTTTCATCCCCTATTTCCCCCCCTTTCTCGTGACAAAAGGTAGCCTGTGTCCGTTCTCAAGCTCTAATATACCTCTGTACCAAATTTCATTAAAATCGGTTCAGTGGTTTAGGCGTGAACTGAAAGCGTAACATACAGGCAGAGATACAGAGTTACTTTCGCTTCGCATTTATAATATTAGTATGGAGGGAAGAATACTAAAGCAAAACCACCGAGGTAAACCAAACAATGTCTCTAAAGGAGACACATGGCAGATCACCCGTCCGGAAACGGCGTCCCCTGCTGGCAGTAAGTAAGTAAAGGAGACACATTCAAACAAAAATTGAGTTGTTACGCTAAAAACTAACTCTTACTTGAATATTGACGCCATATTATACGCATAGTCTTACATAAATAGTTGATCTGTGAACAAACGATAGCCTGAACATAAGTCGAGCAGCGCCATCTAGTTACAAAATAGCAACTAAAGAAGCCATATTACCACAGATTATTAACTATACTTCATTTACAATTTGGTAGAGATAGATTAGACCTAGCAAAAGGACATACGCTATGTTTGGTCGCGATAATCGACATCCACGCGATAACTCTTCTAAGTGTCAAAAACGGTATTCACGTAACACGATTTCAAGAAAGGACATTATACCTAATCTTGATATTTTTGATTTAAACAACTCGTGGTCCCACTAGTGGCTTATACATATAACTTAAACTGGATTAACCGTGGTCAAGTTATATAACTGTCATCTATATTTATATTCTAAACATAAATAAAATTGGAGTGTCTGTTTGTAATATTGAAATATCCGTTTTTTACTACATGCATATGAATTTAATACGGTACATACACCAAAATATCATTTTTGTCTGCTTGTCTGTTTATTGCGGCTAATCTCTAAAATGGCTGGACAGATTTTAACAGGACTTTTTAGTAGATGATGTAATAAGGTGTAACTTAGGCTACATTTATTTTAGATCCATGCACGCGGGCGGAACCGCTGACAATAGCTATTTATTATTTAATTACAATAATTTAGTACTATACCAGTGTAATGTCAATTGAGACACTGTCACACTATCAAAAATATCAATTTAGATTGAAGTTAAACTGCCGTCTGATCTAACATTGAGTTTTGAGCGAGCGGTAGGACTGGAACTGGGATTATGGGAAAATTCCCCGATGGCTCAATAGTGGGTCATTTTGGTGGGACCATGGATAAACGCCTTTTTATATAAGAATGGCCAGCAGTGCAATTCTGTAACTTTCTCGCAACGTTGCGCGCATCGATGCTTACATCCACGACGGATCAACCAATGACAATTGATATTAAGGGCGAGCTCAAGGATGTATCCAACCACAATCGTTTTTTAGGTTGTAACCTTGCTGACGTCACCCTCTCAACGATGTCCGTAGGATTAACCAATCACATTCGCTTTAAAGTATGACGTAGTTAGAATAATGGGTTGGCAACTGTCAAAGTGGCCCTAGTATAGTCATAATAGTTTGTTTCCAAAACATTGCATTTTTTTACGGTTGAATTCAGAAAATAATTCTAAACAGTTACAATGACGCGCTGTATTGTCTCTAATGCAGCAAATACCGAAGAATAAAAAAATACGAAAGCTTTGGTTGAAAGCCACAACTACACAAAGAACGAGGTTATGTGGTAAACACTTTGTTGAAAGTGATTATGAATTAATAAGTAAATACACAGGTAAGCTGCTTATGAATAAATCTTTTCAATAACTCCTTAGCGTAGCGTCACGCCTTTTCCACAAAAAAGGGTGACAGAGGTGTATTGTCCCATGTAATAGGGGACGATATTTCGTACCTGCCTATTTAAAATGTTAAAAATCACTTGTTCTAGGAGTTCAACATCAACATAAGTTCTTCAAGAAAGGTGCTATACCATCTGTTTTGCCGTGGAATACACAAGCAATTTCCGGGAATGCAAAGGCTGACACAGAAGAAAGATTGACACACCGCAACCTCAAGAAAAGACAGCTTTTTGAGGTGCCATCAAGTACACAATGTTGTGAGGATATATTGCCATTAAAAGGAGATAATGGTGTGTCTTAAGACTGCAATGTATCTCAAGACCTAGTGATAGAATGTAGTTCTCGAATCCCTGAATATAGGTATTCGGCCAAACTACAACACTTGTGGGACACAAACATCTAATATATTAAGATTGTTCTCTACAGAGACATAAGGTAAATTTCATCTATCTTTCAGTACTCTTATGCCTATGGCACATGATATTAAGTACCGTTGGAGTAGAGTTGTATCAGTATCTTATGCTATTAATTAAGCTTAGAAGAAATACAAAAGATTATGAATTAGGTAAAATGTTTGGTGTAAGTAAAGTGTCAAATATTATAGTGACATGGATAAATTTTGTTGGCAATATCTGGAGCTTAATAGACATTTGGCCTAGTCGCAGTTTAGTGAATTTTTATATGCCTGATAGTTTAAAAAAATATTATCCCTTCATAAGGCTAATACTAGATGAAACTGAAATAGAAATTCAAAAGCCTAGTTAGCCCAATGACCAAAGAGCCACTTTTAGTAGTTATAAGCATAAGAATACCCTAAAATATTCAGTAGGTGCCTCTCCAGGTGGTCTTATAACATATTGTTCAGGTGTATATGGCGGTTCATGGTGATAGGCAGATTGTAGAATGCAGCCGGTTATGCAATATTTGTGATCCTGGGGATAGCATTATGGCCAACAGGGGGTTTCATGTCCAAGATTTATTTGCCTGTAAAGGAATCGGGATGAATATTCCAACCTTTTTAAAATGAAAGGTCTCAAATTCCAGGCGTGCAATAAAAATCAGATCAAAAGTTGGCTAGTTAGAGTTCACATAGAAAGGCTGATAGGATTAACGAAAACATATTTTATATTGCAACATAAACTTAATCATTTCTATGTTCCCTTAGCATCCAAAATATTTTTAATATGTATTATTTTATGTAATTTTAGAGAAGGTATAGTAAATATATATACTTACATAGCGTGTTCGACAACTGTCAAAACAACAACTACGCATTGCTACAGCTGCCATCACGGGGCACGGCTCCTTCAATAAACACCTTTTTATTTTAGGAATCACCGACAGCCCTCTCTGCAGAGCCTGCATAAGAGAGGAGGAAACAGCGGCACATGTGCTCCTACACTGTCCTGCAACCGCCACATACAGGGCTAAATACTTCAATAATACAGGTATGCTCCGGGAGATCACCAGCAGTGTGAAGAGCTTGCTGGCGTTCTTCAATGAGTTGGGGTGGATCGAGTGAAATGCCCACCCTCATGCAAAAACCGCGCCATGACGTGGAGTTATACCAACCCGTGTTACCATACCATACCATACTTACATAAATGATTAATAGTTGGATAACTAACTATTGATAATATATGCATGTATCATCATTTATATACCTATGTATGCATAATCATTTCTGTACTGTTAGGGATGTTGTAAATAAAACTAATACCTATGCCGTGTTTTATTTCATTTGTAAATGCTCACTGTAGTTAGAATAAATTTATTTTTCAAACAGAGTATCTTTAAAGATGGGAAAAAATGAATCTAATTTTCATAACATTACATTTATAAAATAATAAAATTTTCTTTTACAATATAAATTACTTTAAAATCCCTGTATGTATATATAATTAGGTTACAGTATGTTCTGCCTGAGCAGTACAACTGTCCTTGTATTTGAAAGTAATATGGGCTGGTTTTTTTTTTGTGAGAGAGTACCATTATTGTTCTCTTAATAGGGAACAGTAGAAGTAATAATTTCCTGGTATTGGCTTGCAAAGGGACACTATTTCTATTATGATCTCTTGTCCCAGTAACAATCAGAAGCAGCAAGATATGGTTTGCTAAACTTATATAAATACTACTTGGCTCTACTAGGAGTCCATATTCAGCAGCATATTTGTTTGAATATAATTAATCTTGTCTTGAGTAAATGCAGACAATTTGAAATCATTTTAAAGTTTCTCCTTTGGATTCCACTCAGTATAGTGATGATCACATACTAATGCACATGGGTTCGCTGGTCCATAAAGCTGTTTGAATGGCATCTGAATGTAGTATTTGGAAAATTTATTATTATATTATCCTATTATTATAATTTTCTTTGTCCATATGATTTAATGGGTATGGCTAAAAATTAAACTACCTTTATTTTTCATATCATACATTTATTCAGCTTTCACTAGAGTACCTATATATGGTTTCCTTGGCACATGGAACTACTGCAGTCTTTGAGTGCATGCTTCTTGCAGCAAAATAAGTTTTTGATTGACCATGTTCTCAATACCAAGTAAAAGGACTGCAACATGTTTGCATACTGCATTAACTCCACTTCCAGCGGGGCATTCACAGTGTGATGCTACAGGATTTCCTTGTTTATTTAATTTCATATCAACTTCATACTGTAAATTCTTCATGGTTTTTTTGCAATAACCTTTAACATAAATATTATCACCGATGACAGAACAGGTAAGTATCATGCCTCGTAGTAAGCTATTGCTATTGTTTTCTCAGTGCTAGAAATAAAAAAATAAGTAGTTAAAATACAAGTATGGAAGCTTTTAATTGATGAACATTAAACTTTCACTTCACTTACTAGCACAAATAATGCCTTAACATTGTCTTATCCAGAGCTGGCAGAATCGTATCGCTGGTTATATCTCGATACGATTCTTTTGGAGGCTTCATTTTGGGTTCGTTGTCATCTACACGTTCAGCTAGACCCAAATTAAAATTCTGGTCTGGTCATAAAGCTCTAACCTGGAAATACCACAAAATCTTTACATTTTCAAAGTCATTAGGTTTAAAAATGATACTATTACCAGCGCCAACCAGATTATAAACTACGATAAAAGTTTAATTAATGAATTAAAAACAAAACTTGATACCTTTCGCTTTTACCCTTTGTCTGCGTAAATGTTGAAAGCTTTTTATTTATATTGAGAATGAAGATGAGGTTAAACGTATTTGATTGTTCAAAAAAATGTCATACGCTGCGCTATATTTTGACATGTTTGTTTTGTTCTAAGACACAAAGTACTTCTAAGACGTCAACTACGAAAATCAACCAATTACTCACAGTTTTAAGGTTGAGCCACAGAATAGTGGCAGCAATCAACTTTGTAATATGTGACCTTGGTGACGTCACCCTCTCAACGTTGTCTGTAAGGCGGGCTAGGGCTGCAAGTAAATTTTATTGTCATAAAAAATTATCGACACAGACAGGTTAGGGATTTACGTACGTTATCGATAAATCTTGTCGAGAGGTAAATATTATTTGGTGGCTTTTAAAATTATTATATTGGTGTTCTTAAAAGAATGTAATTTAACTAAAGGTTATTATAATAATAATAATATTAATTTCATATTTGATCGACCACCTATATTTACATAAATCCAAGTATTCAATTTATTTATTTATTTATTTATTCAATCCAAGTATTCATTGTTTTTTCACGCTATGTTAGATAAGTACTTACCGGCATAAATGATCTAAGCCCAAGTCGCGAGAGAAATAAAGCCGACTTCCTCATACACTAATAAATTCTTTGAATATTATGATTGATAGATTTTGTACTCCACCGCCGCGCCGCTGTAACTTGCTCCGGATGTTATCGATAAATTTTGACAGCAGATTAAATATGATTTGGTTGCTTTTAAAATTATTATATTGCTATTTTTAAGTTCTTAAAACATTATAGTTTAACTAAGAATTATTACAATCAAGTAACTTAATTTAATTTAACAGTTGGCGTAACTTCAAGGGTTGAATGATTGGTATCTATGCGTTAAGCACACGCATAGATATAGTATAAAATACTAAATCTATGAGCACACGTTAAAACAAAACGTCAAAAATAAGCAAAACAAACAACAAACATATAACCTTAAAATCGTCTTGTCCTTGTCCGGTGATATTTATGTAATAACTGTACCAACAATATTTTGGTTATACTGCTGCAGAAACCGTCAATATTAAGAAGAATTTGAAGTATTTTACGTCAGAAGCAAAGCAGAAGAAACAATTCTAACGATGAGAATGAAGGAACAATATTCAATAAGTATCCGAATTGTTTTTATTATTGTCATGGGATGTTACAAAACAAAGTAAATGAATTTGAGATCTATTTCAACGGCCACAATAAGAAAATACACTTCACAATATGTACATTACAATTATTTAAATAAAAATATAAAAACAACCTGCAGTCAGCAAAGAATTCCTCCCCATCGACGTCAACTGGAAGGGTGGCCAGAAGCTTGGCATTACAAATCATATAAATCATTGTCATAAAAATCCAAGTACAAATAAGTATTGAATGTTTTTCATTATTCTTTAACACTATTTGAGTAACATTTAATTAATTTATTTTTTTATTTTACAGCACCACGAAATTGTCCAATAAATAATAACCTAAGAGTTTATTTGGCATCAAGTGAAGTGCTTTTGAAGTTCAGTGTCTATCATTCAGATTGTTTTTAGTCAGTTCAGTTGTCATATGTATATTCTTACCCAACCTTCTCTTGACTGACAAAACAGTTACATGGGAGGTTTTGCAATAAATAAATAAATTTACTGTACCAAATATCATCAAAATCTGCTCAATAGTTGTGGTGTGGAAGCATAACAGACAGTTCTGCGAGTATCAATCAGGTGTTAGCTTATAGGGGATTAAATAAAAATTAAAATCTGCAAAAATCTTTTATTGTCAACATCAAAAATCTAATCCATGAAGGCATCTAAACCACTCTGCACACAGCAACCAGTTTGATTCAAGAAATCTTGAGGTATGCTTCGCATTTCCTGAAAAGTGATCACAAAATTATCTTCTAATCATAATATGTTGAATAATAATTAGTACTGTATTGTCCTTTAAATACATATAAGGTATTCTTTTTATTATAATTAATTTGCACACAATTAGGTTTCTCAGTAAGTGAACAGTGTCGGTAGGTTCTTTGAGAATTATAATGTAATCAATAAATTATTTTTATTAATGTTTATTGTAATAAATCAGTATATTGTGCATACTATTGTTTGTTTTGTGTTGTTTTCTTAAATCCTATTCTACTTATTTCCTACTTATATTATATACATACAAGGCAACTAAGGGATAGGGCTAATTAAAATGAGATAGATATATACAGCTCTGACCCAGCCTCAGATGCATGACTTGAGTCAGTCATAGTACCGGGAATATGGTGATAGGCTCACCCCCTATTAATTACAATGATCAGTGAAATGTAGGTGTTAATTCACCTGTCCTTAATCCTCCGGGGATACAGGCAAGATTATGTATGTATATATTAGTGTGAAAGATTGTGAAGATGTTTATCATTCAATAACATTCTAATGGCAGAAAGAATCTAGCTATTTGATCAATTAGGTAATCTGTGGTTTGGTACAGGAATAGCTTACTGGAATAACACATTATGGTACTTTCTATCTTGGGAATATGTTCCTATGGGTAGTGGGAACAGAATGTAAAAAATATGTTGGTCCCGGTGAAGAAGAATAGGGCCACTCTATTTCTTCGCAGGAACTGTAGAAGGCGACTAAGGGAGAAGGCTGTTCTCCATTCAACAGTAATCATAGGGCCCATGACAGAGTGTCTGCTTGATGGCTATAGGCTTGCATCTTATTTTAAGGGACCAACAATCATAGTGAAATTTGGGTGAATACTATGTATGTTTGTAATATAATTTATCTCTATAAACCAATACTATCTTAAAATTAAGTATATTTATTCACCATTACGGATAAGAGTAGCTAAATGATCTTATATCACTGTGTTGGATTATAAAATACAAAACTACTATGTATAGTAGGTACCTACCGTTCTTGTTCATAATGCCAATCTGCATCACTTTCACATGCACTGAAATATGCCTTTTGTCCTGTATAATCATTATTTTAAACTTTACTTTCGTAACTATATGTAAATTTGTATTAGATTAGTATTCATTTTTCCTCGCTTCTCGAGATTTCTCCCAATCATAACTTATACAAATGCAACTTTAACTACATACTTAACTTTTACCCTTTGTCTATGTAAATGTTGAAAGCTTTTTATTTATTTTATATAAATTGAGGACTACTATACATAATAATCTATGAGGTTAAACGTGTTTGACATGTTTGTTTCAATTGGCTTACAACGACGAAACATCGTCGACTGCAACTACGAAAATCAACCAATCACAATCATTTTCAAGGTTGAGCTTAGGTTGACACCAATCACAGTAGGATGTCGTTGTCGAGTAGTTCCTACATCGTACGGCACATCTTAGAGCCTATGGCGCTAGTGTACAGTTAGAGAATACCAAATTCAAGCAAATCGACGAGACAACGTTGCCGCATCGTTGTGGCGTCGATGTTGAAGTTAGAGAATTGCACTGCCAGCTCAGGCCTGTTGGTCGGAAGTCGGAAGCTCGGGATGAGAATGGGACGATGGGACACGGGATATTAACCTAGATTTCACAACACAACACGAATGTGATTGTCATGCAATAATCAAGTCAATATTCAATATACGTATATATTTTATGATTATAATAATACTAGCTGTCGCCCGCGGCTCCGCCCGCGTGGATGTCGGTTATCGCGGATCGGGGTATTAAAAATAGATAGTAGCCATGCACTGTAGCCAGTTCTCACTTTTCAGACTTACTGAATATGCATAAAAAAATCCATAACAATCGGTCGAGCTCGAGCCGTTTCGGAGGAGTATGGTAACGAACACTGTTACACGAGATTTTTATAATATATGATTAACAATTAATGATTTTAATAAATATATAAATGTCAAATAAGTATATTTTATTCAAATTCAACTTCTTCAAAATGGCCTCTGCAGCAAATCGCCGCAACTCACCAATGTCAAGTAAAATGTATTATGAAATTATTAATGGCGACACGCCAATGTCGAGTGTACCAGAGCCACGTTAGCCACGCCAATAAATTTGTTTCTGTGTGGACACACGAGATTCAGGTGGACGATGACGTGTGGTTGGATTTTAGGGGGCATATTTTATTCATGATTAAAGATTACAGTGTCAAAATTACATTGTCCGGGAGGTGGAGGGAGGGTCGGTGTTTAGTCTTTAGTGGGGTGAGTTCTGCCAGGAAATTTACCTTTCACCTAAATGCTAAGACGACAACAGCGTATGCCTAGGTGAGCGAAGCTACGCTGTTCGGCGCACACCGGCAAGTGCTTTATACAGGGTGTAATCGTTAAGTGTGTCCAGGCGATTATTCTGTAACTATTACAGATATCAAAAAACTTTAAACTGATATCGAAAGTACGTTACCTAATGAGTAAAATGACATCAATAACTTTTTAAAAATCAAACGAGAGGTATCTAAAATTTTGACATTAAACACTCCCTTACATTTAGTATGAGATTAGTAGAAAGGTTTTAGTTTCCTTATTTTAAGTGATCTAGTACCCATTTTACCTTAATCATATTTTATGATTACGTATAATAATGACAATGATGATTTTCAAATAGATGATCATGTGTAAAATAATTATCTTAGGTACCACTTGAAATTAGTAATAAACCGTGTTTTAATATCGCATTAAGTAATTTGAGCTAACTGAAAAGCACTATAAAAAAAAGATACTCTTTGGTGTTCGTTCTAAATTCAAAACTTTTATCTCGGGTTGTTGATCCCACTAATTTATCGTTGTTTTTGAAGTGAAAACTTCTTTAGCGGCGTTGGATGGGTAAAAATTGTTAAACTCGCGTCAGGATTAGTTGACCTTTGGACCGTAACCGACGACTGACGTCATATAACATTAAAATAGCTACAGATTGATTATTTTGTTAAGTGCCTTAATAAGCTTCGCGGCGTAGCGGTAACCGCTTCGACTGTGGTTTCAGATAGTACCGGGTTCGAACTTGGGCTTCTGACACTTTTTGTGATTATTTTTTCTTTTTGTAATTTATTACATTTTGTGATTATTTTTTCCTTTTGTAATTTTTTACTTTTAGTGATTATTTTTTCTTTTTGTAATTTATTACTTGTTGTGATTTTTTTTTCTTTTTGTAATTCATTAATTTCTTCTAACAGAAAATTAGTGATAGGTTCTATGATTGGCGCTATATTATAGGTATGGTATGGTATAGTATAGTATGGTATGGTATGGTGTGTCCTTACTATCTTTTTCTCTGTATACAGGGTGTATTTTGAAACGGGGCAGTAAGAGCAAGTACCTTAACCGTGGCAGTTACAGCAAAACGTTCTTAGAAGACCTTCCCTAACTTTTTGACATATTTTGAACTGCATTCACAGATTTTGTAAAAAACTTACAGTTGGCAAAAAAAAATGCAAAAAGTCCAAAAAATTTTTTTTATGCCAATCGTTTCTATCTCATGTGGGGATCAAAAAACTCTATGAGACCATTTTAGCTTTCAGTACTAGGAAAGACAGAAATCGCCAAAAACGTTTCCCATACATTTCGGCAACAGAAACAAATTTCTACGATGGTCTAACTTTTTGTTATGGCCAGGAAGTGGGTAGAATTGACTGTAAAGTAAATAAAAAGAATTTTTACCCTCAAATTTCGAATTTGATTCGAAAATCTGTGTGTTATTCTTAGTTTCAGCTGAGAAACTTCGTATGAGTTATTAATTAAGGATTTTCGCTAAAATGTCTTCTAATCGTGAAAAAATTGACTTATTAGAAGCATATTTTGTCAATAATCGAAATGCGGGAGCTGCATTAGTGTGGTACCGCAATAAGTATCCGTTGCGGCATGTGCCAACAAGAAAGGTTATTACAAATCTTTTGAAAAACCTGGAATTGCAGGGTTCTTTCAAAAGAAAGCGGCAGCCTCGTGTGGACATGGACACGGAGATTGCGGTTCTAACTTATGTCGAAGCATATCCAGAGGTATCGTCCAGGCAAGTCGCCCTTGAAGTAGGTGTATCCCACTCCCTTGTGATAAAGATATGGAAGAAATACGTATACAAGTGCTATCGATATGGGCGCATAGTTCAAGTGTTACATCCGGGTGATGATGTTCGAAGGCTTACTTTTTGCAGATGGCTAAGAGGAAAAATAAGCAGGGATCATGAATTTTTAAATTACATACTGTGGTCAGACGAAACGAATTTTTCCAATAACGGTATGTACAACAGAAAAAATCACCACTATTGGTCCAAAGAAAATCCACTAAGCGTTACGGCAAGTCATAATCAGGTTCGCTTCTCATTCAACTGTTGGTGTGGTATAATGTCCAATCGAGTCATAATGGTGGAATTTTATGAAGGGAAACTGAATTCTGCCATGTATAATGAAGTCATTTTACACCATCTTGAAAACGAGATGGACGAATGGCCCCTGTCGGAATTGCGAAAAGTTCATTTTCAACAAGATGGTGCTCCGCCACATAACAGTCACCTTTCACGTTCCAATTTGAGCCGCCTATTCGGTACACAGTGGATAGGTACACATGGTCCAACACAGTAGCCACCTCGTAGCCCCGATCTAACACCACTTGATTTTTTTTTATGGGGCTTCGTGAAAAACGAGGTGTATAAGACGACGTACGCCAGTGTTCAAGAGCTCAAGGATGCATTAATGACCATTTTACGTAATATTCATCCCAGAACATTATTAGCCGCCATTCGTTCAGTGCAAAAAAGGATAGACTTATGTATTCGTGAAAATGGAAATCATTTTGAGCAATTTATTTCATAAACCAATTTCTTAAATGTTTAAATGATTTTTTTTATTTAAAAAAGTTCAAAATTTTACCTGACCTATGAGTTTCGAGTTGATTTATCATATTTCCGTACGAAATGTATGGGAAAGGTCTTTGGCGATTTCTGTCTTTTCTAGTACTGAAAGCTAAAATGGTCCCATAGAGTTTTTTGATCCCCACATGAAATAGAATCGATGGGCATAAAAAAAAAATTGAACTTTTTGCATTTTTTTTGCTAACTGTAAGTTTTTTACAAAATCTGTGAATGCAGTTCAAAATGTCCCAAAAAGTTAGGGAAGGTCTTTTAAGAACGTTTTGCTGTAACTGCAACGGTTAAGGTACTTGCCCTTACTGCCCCGTTTCAAAAATACACCCTGTATAACGAAGAAAGAAAGAAAGAAAAAGTTTTCACTTCTGTCGGCACTCCCGGAGTGCAATCCGCCTTTTTTTTTAATTTGCGTTAATAATCGTGATTGTTTCATTTATTGATTGCAAAATGGCATATTCCAAAAGAGAAAAGAGAGATATGCTAAAAATTGACTACAAATATGATTGTAACAAAAGAGCGGCCATTATCGCCTACAGAAGAGAGTACCCAGACAGAGAAGTCCCTTCTGGTGTACGTACCTAAAACCTTTCTACTAATCTCATACTAAATGTATGGGAGTGTTTAATGTCAAAATATTAGATACCTCTCGTTTGATTTTTAAAAAGTTATTGATGTCATTTTATTTATTAGGTAACGTACTTGTGATAGCAGTTTAAAGTTTTTTGATATCTGTAATAGTTACGGAATAATCGCCTGGACACACTTAACGATTACACCCTGTATACGTCCCCGCCGCTCCCAGGCCGCCGCCGCGACCCGGGAGCGGGCCCGCTTGGATTCGTCCAGGCGGGTCGTTCCCTCTGGGCAATGCTACGGTTCATAACGAGCCTCGCTCATTCCACCTACCTCGGAACTGTAGTAGCTAAGTATGAGGCACGAAGGCGAACCTTCGGCGCCATAACCGGACTTCTGGCTAGGGGAAGAAAACCCTGAAATAAAAAATAACCCATTGTGACTGGGTAGTCACCTGCGTCATGGACCTGCGCAGTTGAGCGCCGTACGCAGGGATGAAGGGATCCTGGGGGATTGAGCCGAACGGCGCTGGCGGTTATGCGTCCGCGAGGCAACACGCCCTCTTTGGCCCGGATTTCAGGCAAAACGGTGGCCCCAACCACTAGCTACGGATGGGGAAATCAGGCCATGGTGTCCCACTAGTGGGCCACTGGCGAGGAGTGTAGGGTCCACGATAGCCGTCCTCGGATGACTATCGTGGTGAGCAAAGGTCATGCTGACGGGGTAAGTGAGGGTTGACTAGTCGTTGGGGGTAGGCCTCTTTTCATGCCCCCAGCGCCAACCCGAGACGCCTAGCAGCCAGCATTAAGGCGGCGTCCCTGCTCTCCTCCACACCGCCGTCTTCCTCGACAACGAAGAAAGAGGCCAAATGCCACCTTAATTTTGCCGCCGGGGAGCAGAAACTACCGCCGACCGGGGACAAAGCGAGAGTGGCACAACAGCGGCCTAAAGGTGAGGAGCAGCCCTCTGCTAAGCGTGCTCTCAACGAGACGACTTCGCCTCGCGGGGAGCACAAGAGGCAGAGGCTGGACCAAACCAACAAGGTCGCCAAACGCAATTACGCCCAAGCTGCTAGCACGCCCCTTAGCGTCGCAATCACATGCGCACGCTCGGGGCGTATCAGCAAGGATATATCCGAGCAGGTACTCACCGAGATACAGAAACGTATCTTCGGCGATGCTGTAGCTCGGAAACAAACACAACCCCCAAAATTCAAAGCGAAGCGGCTTTTTACTGAGGGGGTTTTGAAACTGTGGTGTGCTGATGAGTACACACGCAGCTGGCTACAGCGTGCCATCGCCGAAATGGAACTCACGGCCAACGTCAAGTTGGTCGTGAAGAACCAGGCGGACATCCCGCAACGGGCACGCTGTGGTATACTGGTCCCGGATCAACAGGGGCTTCTGGAGGACGCGCAATATATAGGGCGCGTTCTGTCCTTCCAGAACCCCGAAGTTGGTGTACAAAAGTGGACCCTTATAAATGCGGTCAAACAAACCGCCGCGTGGTTCCTGGTAGTCGGAGTCCCAGAGGACCAGGTGCCGACCCTCATGAAGGCCGGACGCCGTCTCTCATTTGGTGTGGGGACGGTTTACGTAAAATTCCAGGGTCGGTCCGGTAAGTTTACCGACATCCCTCTGGGATGGGACCCCAATACGTGTTCCATTAAACAAGACCTCAGGACACCCCCGGCTAAAGAGGAGACTGATCCTCAGCCGGAGGCACCGAACAAGGTGATGCCCGAAGGGGCCTCACCATCCACTCCCAACAGCGTCAGACAAGAGAGCGCACCCATGGACGCGGAGGAGGCAGACGATGTGCTGGCCTCGATCTCCGACCTCCTGGGAGAAGACGCCGACTCCATGGACTTGTTTGCGGAGCTAAAACTTGGGGGGGACGATGAGGGAACTACCAGCGATGGTGTCCCCCTCATCCAAGATTAGCCTCCTTCAGGCGAACCTCCAGCACAGCCGAGCTGGGACGGCTCAATTACGGAAATGGCTGGAGGTTCAACATACGGCCATCGCCCTGATCCAAGAGCCGTGGATCAAAGGAGGCCACATACAGGGGCTCTCCAACTTAGGAGGTAAGCTTATACTGACCAACGACCACGATCATCCTAGATCTTGCATATACGTCACAAAAAACCTTAAAACACAGGTCCTCACAGAGTTCTGTTGCAGATCTTACTGCCATAAGGCTTCACACACTGGATGGCGAGGACAAAGTGGTCACCCTCGCCTCAGCCTACATGCCCGAAAAGGAGGAGCTGCCTCCGCAAGACCTCATCCGACTGGTGGACCACTGTGAAAGGGAGAGGATGGAGGTCATCATCGGGGCTGACACCAACGCTCACCACCCGCTGTGGGGCATGAGCGCTCAAAACGAGAGAGGTAAGTACCTTGTTGAATATCTTTTTACCACTAACCTCACCTTACTAAACACCGGCTCTGAACCTACATTCGTCACTAAAAGGAGCCGCACAATCATCGACTTAACACCAGCGACAGAAAATGCAGCGGAGGCCATTACGGGCTGGCATGTCTCCAAAGAGGCATCCTGCTCGGACCATAGATGGATCCGCTTTGACCTACAGGCAGGAACACTACAAATTCAGCCAAAACGAAATCCAAGAAAAACGGACACAGTCAAATTTGAGCGACATCTGACAAACAAAGTTGCTGAACTGCGCATGCCACAGATTTTCGAGAATACCACACAGATTGAGGAACAGGTAAACCACCTAACCAAATCCATAATAGATAGCTACCACATAGCATGTCCAGAAACCCTTCCGCCCAAAACACCAGGCAAACAGCCGTGGTGGGACCCAGAGCTGGAATGCAAGCGAAGGAAGGTTAGGAAAGCGTTCAATAGGGCGATGAATACATGTGCGGATGAGGACTGGGACACCTATCGCTCAGCCAAATCTAGCTACAAAAAATGCATAAGATATCGAAGCAAACAAGGATGGCGAAAATTCTGTGGTGACATAGAATCCTGCCAACAGGCAAACAGGGTGAGGAAAGTCCTATCACAGATGAAACAAATGGCACCAACCGCCCTTCGCAAACCCGACAACACACTCACAACATCGCCAGAAGAAACCAGACGCATCCTAATAGAGACACACTTCCCAGGATGCATCCTCTCAACTCAACTTCCCAACTGGCAAGATGAAACCATAACACCAACTGCCCGAGATTGGCAGTATGCAGACAAAGTGGTCTCTCTGGAAAAAGTCCAGTAGGCCATAGGTCGTTTTCACCCTTTCAAGGCAGCTGGCCCCGACGGGATCATTCCCGCTATGTTACAATGGGGCAATCTACCGGTCACGAGTAGACTGGAGAGCATATATAAATCCTGCCTGGCACATAGATATGTTCCAAGGGGATGGAGGGAAGTAGGGGTCATCTTCATCCCGAAGCCAGGAAAGGGTGATTACACAAATCCCAAAGCACATCGACCGATCAGCCTGACCTCCTTCATGTTAAAGACCATGGAACGTCTTTGCGAGAGGGAGCTGAGAGATGGTGCACTAAAGCAGCTACCATTACACGCAAACCAGCACGCATACAGCTCCGGTAAGTCCACGGAATCAGCCCTCCATCTGGTGGTCAGCCGGATAGAGGAGGCGATCGAACATCAAGGCATCTGCCTAGGTACGTTCATAGACATCGAAGGAGCCTTCGACAAAACCCATTTCACTAGTATAAAGGCCGCCCTGTCAAAACATGGCACAGAATCGGTACTTACAGACTGGATAACAAACATGCTCAGCAAAAGAGTGGTTCGTCTTGGAAAAGAAGATCAAACGGCCTTGATAGCCAAAGGCTGCCCACAGGGTGGAGTAATCTCTCCACTCCTGTGGAACCTAGTGATAGACGACCTGATCACAAGGCTGAACAAAAACAGAGACTATACAATAGGATACGCCGACGACCTTACCATCCTTATCTCTGGAAAGGTAGCAGGAACAGTCCGTAACCTTACACAGCAAGCCCTACGCTTCGTGGAAAAATGGTGCGAGGAATTCGATCTATCGGTGAACCCGACCAAAACAGAGTTAGTAATGTTCGCGAACAAAAGGGTACTGGGAGAATACCGTCTACCCAAATTCTTCGATACTGAACTCCAACTGTCAAAAGAGGTCAAATACCTCGGCCTCATTCTAGACAGTAAATTAACATGGAGTAGCCATCTAGATAGCAAGTTAGAAAAGGCCGGAATCACCTTCTGGCAGTGCAGAAGAATGATCGGCAAAAAGTGGGGCCTTACGCCAAAAATCATTCTATGGCTTTACGAAACAGTGACAACTCGTGGTCCCACTAGTGGGTTTTACATATAACTTAAACTGGATTAACCGTGGTCACGTTATAACTGTCCTCTATATGTCGCCGCCAACTAGCTTAATCAGCCGTCCAATTAACTGCCTAGGCAGTTAGCTAAACGCCGCCATTCAATTAACGGCCTGAACGGTTGTTCGTGAAGAAAAATATGCAGCTTTATACAAAACTTAATAGTAAGAGACATAACATGAAGATATGTTTTCCAGCTAAGACAACCACATATCTTAACAGTAGTGTGTTCTGCATGGCGCCAAGGCTTTACAACCGGCTACCAATTTATATTTTGAAAATCACAAACTTGAACGAATTTAAACGTAGCCTTAAGAATCTTTTGCTGGAGAAATTTTATTATTCCGTTGAAGAGTACCTAAGTGACATGTCACTGAAATAAATAAAACAATCGGACAATATTTATTATTATCATTATTTAATTAATAATTAATGCAATTGACATTTTTTTTATTTGATTTTATTTACTTCATGTGCTATTGTCATTCACTACCACTGACATACCTATTTTATTTTGATTATGATTTATTTTGTTACAATTGACATACCCATTTGATTTTATTTGATTATTAAAATGATTAAAGTCTAATTTTATGACTATTGATATTATGTAGATACGTATTTCAATTAATTGTAACTAAGTTGTAGTATGCATGTCTAATAATTGTTTATATGCCTCTAATTTGCATGCCGCAAGGCCAAATGTAGTGAAACATTTATAACGAACATGTACCAACTCTGAACCTACATTTGCAAATAAATGAAAAAAAAAATATTCAGTCTCGTTTATTACATCATTAAATATCCTTGCTGGCTAATGCTTAGGCCAATCGTAAGATGGGGCACTACCTCGAAATAAGAAAGAAAATTACATACATACATATTTACATAACATACATATACTTACATCTGTAAATCCCCGAGGGGTTAGACAGAGGTGTATTCACAGAAAATCAGTGATAGGTTTATTGTGATAGCTGTGCCACAGATAACAGCTGTGCAATCCGACTTGGTTAGGTTAGGTTAGAAGGCTTAATGCCTGGCTCCAGTATTGTATTAAGCCTTCGTGGTTATTTTTTTTTATAACTATGCAGAAAGAAGTTATTTTTCTAACTGTTTAATTAAATGGCTAGGCAAGTAGTTAAACGTCACTGATCCTAGCTATTTGCCTAGCCATTTAATTTAAATGGCTGAACACCATTCAGGCAGTTAATTGAATGGCGCCATTTAGTTAACTGCCTAGGCAGTTAGTTAAACGGCTGATTAACCTAGTTGACGGCGACATAATTATACATATCTATATTTTATACATAAATAAAATTGGAGTGTCTGTTTGTAATATTGAAATATCCGTTTTTTACCACATGCATGTGAATATAATACGGTACATCCACCAAAATATAATTATTGTCTGTCTGTCTGTTTGTTCTTGTTCCGGCTAATCTCTAAAATGGCTGGACAGATTTTGACTTGACAGGACATTTTAGTTGCTTATGTAATAAATAAGCGGTGACTTACTTATACTTAGGCTAGGCTACATTTATTGTAGATCCACGCGGGCGGAGCTGCAGACACCAACTATTTATTATTTAATTACAATGTGGTACAATATCAGTGTAATGTCAATTATTGAGACACTGTTACACTATCAAAAATATCAGTTTAGATTGAAGCTAAACTGCCGTCTGACCTGACGCACTTCGTTTGGCTTGACCTAGTCATAAGCCTTTGTGAACCAAACGATAGCTTGAATTTAAATCGAGCAACGCCATCTAGTTTCAAAACTGTAACTAAAAAACCTTAATAGCCTTAGGAATATTCCTTCAAGAACCAAGCGGTTTGGTGACTCCTTTCTTTGTCGCACCATTAAGACCTGGAACTCCTTGCCAGCTCACGTGTTTCCTTCTTCCTACAGTCCCGGGTCCTTTAAGCGGGGCGTGAAAAAGCATCTGATGAGGCCGTCAAGCTGAGTGCCACCATTGCTAACATGGTACGTGTATGTAATGGTGACCCTCTTTTCTGAGACTTTGCCTTCAGCTTACCATCAGGCGAGGTGAAGTCAAATTGACGTGCCCTATATAAAAAAAAGCTGTTGCGCATTTACAACTAGTGGTAGTTTCGCTCTTTGGCTGAAAATGTCTCCTTTTTCATTTACACAATTCCCGAAATATTTATTCCCATAATGACAACTGGCCCATACGGTCAATGCGAAGTTTGACCACTTCGAGAGACCCCATCGATCCCAAAAAGACCCTAAATCAAAGATCACATTTTATTTATATTTTTGCATTTATAATATATATCTCTGAAACATTGAGAGCTACTGGAAAAAAAATTTTAGAACGTTGAAATGATAAAAATTCTCTACAAAGAATGTAGCTATGAATTCCTATAAGCGGGGCGTGAAAAAGTATATCTGATGAGGCCGACAAGCTGAGTGCGACCACTGTTAACATGGTACGTGTTTGTAATAGTAACCCTCTTCTCCGAGACATTTGCCTTGAGCTTACCATCAGGTGTGGTGAAGTCAAATTAACGTGTTGTATATAAAAAAAATTATTTTCAAATTATCACTATTTCTCACCCCCGACAAAATGTGCACACACTTTCGCACCCCTTATTTAAACAACGACGTACGGACGTAGTCTCATGGTAATTTTCGGGTTCCGTATTCCACCCGACTGTTTTTTTTTTTTCTAGTTGACCGCTACCGAAAAGGAAGAAACTAACTTGAAAGCAGGTGGTGGTACCCATCTGCAAATCTTTAACCGGATGAAAATTAATAGGTCCCATCTGCTATCAAATTTGATAGTAGATAGGGGGGACTGAGACGCAACGCAACTCATAAAATTAACTTGCTGACAGCAAATGAGTCTTATCATTTCGTAAGATATATAATTATGATACATAATGTCGGCGCCAACTGGCTTAAACAGCCGTCCAATTAACTGCCTAAGCACTTAACTAAACGGCGCAATTCAATTACCGGCCTAAATTATATTCAGCCGTCTCGTTTATTATATAATTTAATAACCTGGCTGGCTAATGCTTAGGCTAATCGTAAGATGAAGCACTACCTCGAAATAAAATAGAAAATTACATACATGCATATTTACATAACATACAAATACTTTCACCTGTAAATCCCCGAGGGGGTAGACAGAGGTGTATTCACAGAAAGTTAGTGATAGGTTTATTGTAATAGCTGCGCAATCCGACTTGGTTAGCGTTATTCTGTTTAATTAAATGGCTAGGCAAATAGTTAAATGTCAAAACGTCATCGATGCATGCTATTTGCCCTAGCCGTTTTATTAAATGGCTGAACACCATTCAGGCACAGAATAATTAATAGTACTAACGTCCCTTAATTAATTGGATAGCGCCGTTGAAGGCCTGATTTTGATTTAGCCAGTTGGCGGCGACACATGTTTTTCAATCAAATTTATCTTTATCAGTGATGGCCGTGATGGGTCTTATGAAAGACTTTCACACTATCAAAAATACAGGGAAGTTTAGTTTTTAGCTAAACTGCCGTCTGACCCGATAAGATTAAGTTGGTCTTATCAATTTATGAGCCATGAAGAAGCAAACGATAGCTTGAATTTAAATCGAACAACGCCATCTAGTAATAACACTAAAACTAAAAAGGCTAGCCTTGCGTGTTTACAACCCCTTGGCGTGATTTCCACTAATTAATTAAAATATACTTTGGGCTTTGGGTCATATCTATTTGACTTCACCACGCCTGATGGCAAGCACTGTAAGCAGTCTCTTACAGACACCAACAATTTTACAATGGTAGCTCTCAGCTTGACGGCCTCATCAGAATCTTTTCCTCTGTAGGAAGAAGGAAGGAGTGTGTTAATTTTCAGAATTTCAAATTGAAATAGTTATTTATTCGACGAAATATATTTTACAAGTTTGTATGGAAAATAAAATAGAATATAAATTAAACTTTATTGTAAGTCGGGTTGTTGAGGTCAACTGGCAGTCGCTTCACGGAAAATATCGAAGATCGCCAATAACAGCAACTGGTCTAGAAAAGGCGGACCCCAGACTCCAAGGCGAAAGCTTCAGACGCAACTGGTATGAAGAAGAAGAACTTTTGTCACACTCGTGCTGCCGACCCTGTATGCACACAGAGTTTCTGTGTCGTCGGCTTGAAGATAAATCAGGAAAATGGTCTTCCCATTGACAGCACAAAAGCTCTCCAGTGAGCTCTGGCTACCTTACTCACCGCCAGAACACAATACGAGTTAATTATGGCCGCGGTATTCTGTAGGGCGGAGATACTTCCCCAGTCGGCCTGCTCAATTGACCAGAAAAACCGTCGTGTCATAATATGACCTTTCATTCTTTTAGGGCGCTGCCCCCAGTCTTCAAACGACCAGCAACGCATGATATTGCACCGAAACAAGGTGCAGCTAGTAAACGCAGGAGCTAGCAGGGTCCAGATCCGAACCTATGAGCGACTGGCGCGGTCCATTCATCGATTGTCAGAACAAATTGGGCCGTATGCAGGTAGTTTTTAAGAATTTGGGCATCTTAATTAGTGGTAGGTGGTGCAGTGATATAGATTCAAGCAATCATGTCTTCGTCTTCCTATCTTTAATCCCAGTCGCATCTGAAGCTTCACTCGGAGTCTAACATACACATCACGATACCGTAAAAAGTGACTTTATTTTAACCTGAGAGGAATAATTCTTGCGCGATCCTGGACATTTTCAGACCGATCCCGTAAGCTTCCTGCTTCCTGCTTACTTGTCTTCGAAGATGCGCGACACTTTTTATGTCAGTATTACTATGACGTTAAAGTTGAGTTCGAGTGCCTTAATAAAATTCTAGTCACAGTTCTCTCTGCCTGTCTGCGCTGACCCGTATGCCCTCAAACTTTGGACCTAGTCTATAAAAGGGTCTTATAATGAGATCAGTATGCATGTGATAGGGTCCAAACCGTGGGTCAGCCAGGGTGCGAGGGCTATGCACTATCTAGCCACGGACGGCGTGAGGTTTAGTCGGTTCGAGTCCCAAATAACCTCCGGCTCAGGGCTCCGGCGAGGGTGGTAACCGTAGGAATATGCCGCACGACAAAAAAAAGGTTCCAAACCGTGTGGTCGTATGTGCTGGATCGTTTAAAATGTATATCCGCGGATATGGATCTTAATACGGATATTTGGTGTCAAGATCCGCGGATAAGGATACGGATCTCAACTTTCTTACGCAATCGATGTCGGTGCGCGTGACTTTGAGTGGGACATGTTTCGACTAGCATTGCGCGGCGGGTTTTTGCTTTATGTTGTTTATAGTTTAGTGTGACACTGGCCAGCATAGATATCACATAGAGATCAGTATTGAATCATGCCACAAATTATTCGAGACTTAAGTCGTAACAATCAATCATTTAGCCCACTGCAGTCCACAGCTGGACATAGGCCTCTCCCAATGTGCGCCATTTCGAACGATTATCCGCCTTCCGCATCCAGTCCGTCCCCGATCATCCGCCTTCCGCATCCAGTCCGTCCCCGATCATCCGCCTTCCGCATCCAGTCCGTCCCCGATCATCCGCCTTCCGCATCCAGTCCGTCCCAGCCACCTTTTTCAGGTCAAGTCCAAGTTACGTTATCTAACAATTGAAAAATCAGCCCTTAGTGTCTTTGAGTTATATACTATTCGTTTGGTAACTAAATACGGTAAAATTTGTAACATAAAGGGGCCAAATATTTGATTTTAAGAAATATAAAAATATAGAATTAATAGTTTTTTATAGCTACCTAATCACCTTTTTAAATAAATTTATTAATAAATATATAGCCAAAAAAGTGACGGATTCGGATCTGTATACGGATCTGTCTTCTGTCTCGGATATCCGCGGATACGGATATCTGGCACATCACTAGTATTTATACCCGCCTGAGGGTGACGGGTGGAGCCGCTCGTCACCCTAGCAGAAGCAGGCCACGGCGGCGGCGCGCATCGTAGGGAGATGCGCGCCCCCCCCATACCGGGGGCGAGTCGGGGACCGCGTGGTCCCCCCTCCCGAGGAGGGCCAGACCGAGAGGAATGGCCCTGGGTCAGCCGGGGTGCGAGGGATATGTCAAAAGACAACTTCACCTCCGGCCTAGCACATCGACCCACAGACGGCGTGCGGTTTAGTCGGTTCGAGTCCGACATAACCTACCCCTCCGGCTCCGGAGGGGTGGGTATCCGTGGGGATTTCCCGCACGTAAAAAAAAAAAAAAAAAAGTATTTATACCCGCATCATCGATATGTGATCTAAAGTTCTGTTTATTATAATTAAATCTGATGTGTATTGAATTCGGTTAGGTACTCAACTAAACACATTAAACAAATTTGATGTATCTTTTTATTATGTTTTATTTTGAAAACAAAAAATAGGCTTTGTACTTGGGTTTTAAATGCAGTTATGTGAGTCACTACATAGTATAAAACAAAGTCGCTTTCTCTGTCCCTATATCCCTTTGTATGCTTAAATCTTTAAAACTACGCAACGGATTTTGATGCGGTTTTTTTAATAGATAGAGTGATTCAAGAGAAACGTTTATATGAATAATACATGTTTAATATAGTACAGGGTGCAGCGGGAACGGGATCTGACGCCACACGGGTGGCAAAATATTGGCGGTACGAAGTTCGCCGGTTCAGCTAGTTAAATATAAAGGTGACAGAGCACTGCTGTAAACAGTAAATAGCGAAAGTTTTTGAGTATGGATGGATGTATGTATGGATGGATGTATGTATGGATGGATGTATGTATGGGTGGATGTATGTATGGGTGGATATATGTATGGGTGGATGTATGTATGGATGGATGGATGGATGTTTGTTACTCTTTCACGTAAAAACTACTAAATGGATTTTACTGAAACTTTACAATAATATAGCTTATACATCAGAATAACACATAGGTCATATTATCATCAAGATTCCACTCAAGAGAGCGGAGCAGTGATCATTAATGTTAACAAATCCGGCCGGCATCTACACAAAAGAATATTATTATTATTTGAATACAAAAAAAATACGCGCTCAAAGGTTTGAAACTTGATACAGGGATGGATAAAAAAGAGGAACGGGGGGGATAGGTGATAAATGTTTATAATTTTTGAAGATATCCTGATGAAATTTGATACAGAGATGAATTAGAGCTTGGGAACACTACGCGACAAGCGACATTCACGCGGGTGTACACGCGGGTAACAGCTAGTTTCTGTTATAATGATGTCTATCTGGCTAGCTGGTAAGTTAAAAAAATATGAAAAAAGATCCTAATATGTAGAGATGCGCCGAGTAGCACTTTTGCCGAGTAACGAGTACCGAGTTTTACTCGATTCAATTTTTTTCCAACCGAGTACTCGGCCGAGTAACTCTGTTCAATCAAATTCCCGTTTCAGGCGCGTAATCAAGTACAAACAGGTTCGTGCGGCACAAGCGGCCGGCTCGCATTGATACACCCTCACCCGCCTTTCATCTATCAGTCGCTTGCTAGTTTACAAACAAATACGTCACGTTTGTTAATTAACTATTGACTGTGATTACTTCACGTATAAGATCCCGAATTTGGACGTTTTACGACGAAATTTAAGAAGATAAAACGAAAGTGAAACACACGGAAGAGTTTAAAAGTTTGGAAAAGAAAACTGAGCCAGTTGCGTCAACGTCAACAACCTAAATATATTGCTTTACCTAAACCGAGTATACTCGGCATTGAAACCGAGTTATTCGGCCGAGTACGAGTATCAAAAAACCCGCCGAGTGCGCCGAGTACTGAGTAGCAACCGAGTACTCGGCCCATCTCTACTAATATGTGTAACAACGAATTCCACCAAGTGCCATCAATCAACAGTTAAAATGACGTCAACACTTGACACTAACTGTAACCGGCCACGCTTGGCCTGTTGTTGTTACTTAATTTCTAACGTTAAATTCTGTCAATCTGAATCTGACGATTTTGAAGATATCCTGATGAAATTGGTACAGAGATAGATTAGAACTTAGAAACGGATATGGCTACCATTTATAGCGAAATAAGGGGTTAAAGGGGCCCACCCCCTTTAACCCCTAATAATCCCCTAATAGGGGATTAAAGTTTGTCATTTTACAATCGCGCAAAAAAGGGGTGAATAAACAGTAAGAATTTTTTTTTGAAGATATCGTCATAAAATTGAAGGTGGATATACTTCAGAACGGACATAGTCGAGTAACGAGCCAAATATAGAAACGAGTAGAGAGGCGAGTAGAGATTGTTATAGGGGCCAGTGGATAGGCGTGTAGAGGTCAAATAGAAAGACTACAGGGTCGAGTAGATATGCGACTAGAGAAGCCAGTGAAGAGGCGAGTATAGAATCAAATAGAGTGCAGTAAAGAGTCAAGTAGAGAGGCGAACAGAGAATCGAGTGGATGGGCGAGTAGAGATGCGAGTAGAGAGGCCAATGGAATGGCGAGTATAGAGGAGAGTACAGAGTTAAGTAGCGAGGGGAGCAGAGAAGTCAGAAGAGTATAAATTCAAGTATAGAGGTCAGTAGAAAGTCGAGAACAGAGGCGAGGTAATAATCTAGGAATTCTAGGACAAAGTTGAGTAGAGAGGCGAATTTAATGCTCAGTAGTGTCGGGTCAACACTAAGCGATAACCGACTTCCATGTGGGCGGAGCCGCGGGCAAGAGCCAGTCTAAAAATAAAACACCAAAAATTTCAAAATACTTATAAAAAAATGTTTTATTATCATTAGTTATCAATCATTATTACTATCATATCATTATATCATCATTATATATTATATATTATTCTACTGATTTATATGACGTCACAATTAGGCCCCACGCCTCCATTTGCCTGTCGACCCAGTATCTGAACTTGGGCACATTGGTGTACACCGCGGGCACATCTTTCTGCCCACACCCTATGCCCCACGCGACTAGCCCAGTCAGCTTGTAGCGGTCGTTCCCTGTGGGGCACGCTAATGGGGCCCCGCCATCACCCTGTGAATAAAAAAATAAAGGTAGAGTTCTGTCTGGGGACTGACTAGCCCACGAGGCATAGCTAGTGGTATACCCGTTTTTATTACTTTTTAAGATGTGGACATTTTATGTTGAACATTTTAATGTGGACATTTTAGTGCGCAGCCATTATTTATTTGGTTTTATTATATTTACGAAGTGCCCATTTCGTAATGTAGACAATACGCTATTGGATATTTTAAGATAACATTTTAGTAAGTATGATCAATTTATAATGTACCTAGACACTTAACGATGTTGGACATATTAAGATGGAACAAATAATTTAAGGACATTTTAAGATGGGAAACATTTATAATGTTGCACATTTTAAGATGAAATTTAAAGTTGTGGACATTGGATTACGTGGCTATTTTCAAAAGTGGACATTTTAAGATGTTGGACATTTCACGATGTTGAACATTTTAAGATGACTGGCCTATATGCTTTTCTACCTGACAAGTATCCTTCCCCTCCTCCCCCCCTGCGCATACGAAGGTCTCATGCAATCTGAACTTGTACCCCAGCCTTGTCTGCTGCAGTAAACTGTTGCAACGTCCGTGGGGCACCATGTCCACTTCCACCTTCTTGAGGATCACGGCGTAACGGCCTGTTAGACCTAGGGACCAAAGAAATCAATGTAATAAATTATTTAATTAAATAAACAAATTAGTAATTATAATAATTAATGGGGAAAATTGCATGTTTTGTTTTTTATTTTTAAATGATTATTTACATCATTGTTTAAATAATAAAAATTAAAAAAGAAACAGTGCCAAACAAATAACATTTGGTTGTGTTCAAAAATTTAAAAAAATAGAAGGCATATATCCTTTTCAAACGACCGCTGTGTCGGCTCGCTTGTCGTGACGTCAATGTATATGACACCAAACAACTATATGATGTGGTGGATAGCTGCAAAAGGGTTTCAGATTGTAAATTGGGTACTTTCCTGTAGTTAAAATAAATTATTTAGCTGGACTTATTAAATTAATAATGGTAAAAGAGTGAAAACAGTTGCGTCGGTTCTTATTTTTTCGTTCTTATTTATTTTTAATCATGCATCCAACGTTTAATAGTATATGATTTGACTATTAAATATTATGACGTCACAAATATAGTTTTCATACAATTTTCCTTATAAATTACCGTTTTGACGTTTAGAAAAAAGTACTTAACTAATTTGACTGGTCAGTCAAATACCCAATTATTAATAATATTTTGTGCTTGGATTTAAAGCTTGGTTTTCAAGACTATTATTAACATAACTGGACACTAGAGGACACGAGCTGATATTTTTATTATGTCGCATGACAACCTCACCTTCGGCCTAGCACTACGACCCAGAGACGGCGTGCGGTTTAGTCGGTTCGAGTCCGACATAACCTACCCCTCCGGCTCCGGAGGGGTGGGTATCCGTGGGGATTACCCGCACGTAAAAAAAAGGAGGGAAATACAATAGACATTATTCATGCCTACAAATACAGCTTGGCAAGAATAATGGTAAGTTTTTAGTGGTATATGTATAGAGTTGAAAATAATGGAGGCGCCATTGTACCGTTCATATGGCAACCCATAAGAAGGAATCGTATTTGTGGTAACATTTATTTTGACATAAGTGACGTTTTTGACAGCATTTTGACATTGTAGTTTTTAATTCTTTTTTGTGGCTTTGCCTCGCAATTAGCCAATGTCAAGTAATTAGATATTATTAAATAAATATTATAAATATTCTGCAGCGTATTTGTTATTTCGTTACAGTCAAAGTCAAGTTAAGTCCGTCATAGTCAACCCAAAGTCTTAGTTACAGTCCTAGTCATATCCCGGTAATGTAGTGGAATTTTACAAGGGCTTCCAAGGAGATTCTTTCACCAACACAAGGAGACACAATTCACAGTAATATACCACTTTCTTCATTGTGTTCGTTGTCCAAGACGTCATGACTTAAAATCCACCATTTTAAACACATAAAACTCAGATCTACACCACTCTCAGATATTACAAAACCACCGCGATGAATTTCCCTCGAAATGGCGGGAGAATCTCCAAAAAATTAGTTCAATCTTTAGACTTTCTTTTATTGCTCCGTGCAAGCATAGAACCCGTAGCCTCAGTCTCACCAGTGTAACTTACCAAAGCGGTCCTTTCCCCACCCATTGGCGACGCAGCTCTTGTGGCTCTCGAAGTTCTCGTTCTGTTCGGGCAGACAGATTGTGTTTATGTGTTCTTTAAGCACAAACGGACTTTCCAATCTCAGGAGAGCTATGTCGTTGTATAAGTTCTTCTTATTGAAACCTGAAAGAAATAAGTAGCATGGTCCATAAATGCTATTACTCATTGCACGAATACTTAGAGTTGACCTCATATTTGATATTATTTAATATTACTATGACATTATTAATTATTACTACGAAATTATGAATTATAACTATGACATTCATAATTATGTGATACTTATTATTATTGATTTTTTTGTGATAATCTTCTCTCCTTTTTTTTGTTTTAGACATTTCAATTTTGCGTGTTAATGTATACATCTATAAATTTGCAAACCTATCAAAGGTAATAAGCAGAGCACTTGCAAAGTTTTGTGTTTAGACCATCGATATTTCCATACTAACATTCTAAGCAAGTTAGATAATGTCAATATTGTTTTTTAATCTGTCAATGTGTGCATGTCGTGGGATGTATGCATATAAAAAAATAAATATTTCACAACATTTCACACAACGCTATCTTGATCCATGGTAAGCATAGCTTAACTAGCTTGTGTTATGGAATCTAGAATGCGGATAAACATATTTAGTATATTTTTTTTGTAAATACAAACATATTATACCTGGAAACACCCAGACCAATGCAAATAAAAATAGTTTGCTCATAGCGGGAATCGAACCCGCGCCACCTGCGCAGCAGCCGCGTTCATTACCGCTACGCCACGGTGGCTGTTATAATATGTAATATGTCAACTTATACCGTAATAGTAGCCATATTTTACGCCGCGTAGAAATGACATTTACTGCGTCTAGGTAGAGTTACTATACAGGATGTATTTTTTAATGGGGCAGCAAGGGGAGGTAGGTACCTAAACCATTATAATTACTTACAGCAAAATGTTTTTAGGATACTTTCCCTAACTTTTTGAGATATTTTGACAACTATATATAATATTGGAACATTTTTTTTGACGTTCATATTATTGTTTTTGACTTAATTTTATTATTATTTTATTCTGACATCCGAATTGTTACCTATTGAAAGATTTAATTATTGTATTGACATCTATATTTTAATGGAAGATTCATATTGTTGTAACCGATAAGCCCGATGAAGAATAATGTACCTATGTGACCTATAACTTATATGACTAGCTAGCTGTAAGTATAAGTTGGTTAAATAAATAAATAAATAAAAAAAAAGTATTCACATATTTTGGAGAAAACGTACAGTCATAAAGAGATCTGTTTCATGTGGGGATCAAAAGACTCTAAGAGACCATTTTATCTTTAAGTACCTTTGTACTAGGAAAGTACCTACACATGTGTATAAAAAAGGAATCATTATTTTACCAGACCCGGTTAATAAATATGGTGTGGTTTTATTTGATGATTATTATTTATTTGATGACAGCTTCTGTGGCGTGGCGGTAGTGAACGCGACCACTACGCAGTAGGCGCAGGTTCGATCCCCGCTCAGTGCAAATATTTGTATGCATGAATATGTATACTTGCATTGGTCTGGGTGTTTCTATGTATATTATGTATGTATTTACACAAAAAATGTATCTAAGTATGTTTATACGCATTCTAGATTCCATAACACAAGCTAGTTGACCTATGCTTACCATGGGTCTAGTAAGCGTTGTGGGAAATGTTGTGGAATATTTATTTATTTCGGCTATATCGAAAGCGACTTTCATCTGACCTCCCAGCCCTATTATATGGTCAGTAGCCTACTGGGGTCTAGGATACTCACTATCATGCAAGACGATCTCTTTCACTTCCCTCTCCTCGAAGGGGAAGATCTCTTTCTCCGTCTGTGTGTCCCACTCCCCTGCTCGTGCCCTGATCGTGTATGGAGCGTACCTGTTTATAAAACAAAATAGAAATAAATTTAAAATTAACGATTTCCTTGAAAAAAAAAGACGGTTTGCACTCCGGGAGTGCCGGCAGAAGTGAAAACTTTCTCTTTCTTTCTTTCTTCGTTATATACATAGAAAAAGTTAAAAAGAACATACTATACCATACCTATAATAAAGCGCCAATCATAGAACCTATCACTAATTTTCTGTCAGAAGAAATTAATGACATACAAAAAGAAAGAATAATCACAAAAAGTAACAAATTACAAAAAGAAAAAATTATCACAAAAAGTGTCAGAAGCCCAGGTTCGAACACGGTACTATCTGAAATAGGAAAAAGGGTTATAATAGTAGTTTATGATACTGTTGCATAATAAGGGTTCTTATAACACGAGTGTGTTTTAAAAAAACGAGCCGTAGGCGAGTTTTTTTATATTATCACACGAGTGTTATAAGACCAAGTTATGTACAGTGTCATACACTACTTTATCTACTCTCATACTATATACATAAACTAATTTATTGTACAAACAAAACCAAACTTTGTTTAATATAAATGTAAAAAAAAAGTTGACGCCAAGACAAGGCCGCAAACATCGATTGCGCATGCGCGTTTCTTTTTTTTTTCTTGCGAATTGGCCGTTTTTTTTTAAAGTAGAGGTTCAGTCCCGATGGAGGTTGTATAGGTGTATCGTTATGATTAAAAAGTTATTTTATGATATAGGTGTCCATACAAGACCTGTATCGTAATAAAACTTTTTTTTTGGCCTGTGCGTAATGTTTGTCATAAGAGTTTTGATTTCAATTTTATAATCTTTGTATTATAGTATCAGAGTAGATAAAAAATATAAGTATACACACACCGGCAGAATTAGCGGAACATAAAATTATGGTCTGGGGAGGGATATGTTTAGGAGCTCGCACGGAGTTAGTGGAATTCGACGCCGGAAATCTGACTTAGAGGAACATGTGTCATTTGCCCCATTTATTGGTAATGACTTCATTTTAATGCAGGATAATGCTCGGGCTCACAGTGCGCGCTCAGTACAGGCATACCTAAACCATGTTGGTGTTACGGTGATGGAGTGGCCAGCACGTTCCCCGGATATGAATCTGATTGAACACGTTTGGGACTTGCTAAAGAGGAGTGTCAAATCAAGAATGCCACCTCCTAATAATCTAGGCGAGCTGCGAAACACATTAGTTGAAGAATGGCAGGGGTTGCCCCAAGAAATCATTGACAACATCATGCGCAGCATGCCCAGACGGATGGAAACCTTAATCAGGGCACGAGGGGGGAACACTCTTTTTAAACATGTTGTTGTTGTTTCATGTTTAATTATTATTTGTTTAAAAGTAACGCTAACTATTTTATACTCTCCTTTTTTGTGTTCCGCTAATTCTGCCGGTGTGTGTCGTATATAAATGTTTATTTAATTTGAATGAAATTTTAAAGCAATTAGTTTGCTAACTTTTCGATTTACTTATATAGGAAAAAGTGAATCGCTCAGGCGGTACTCGAACCTGCGATCTTTCCCTTACACGGGGAATGCTCTGCCCACTGAGCCACCGAGCTACGCCTGAAGTAATCCAGATTCTCCTATACTACCCTCTTGGGGTGACGGTGGGAGCCATCTACCGATACTCGTACGAACTATCGGAAACAATGTGTCTGTTTGTCCGTCTTTCACGCCTAAACCACTGAACCAATTTGGCTGAAATTTGGTACCCATAGGGGTAAATTAAATCTTGAGAAAGGACAGGCTATGTTTGGCCTAGGGCAAAAGTTAGTACCTATGTGATATTTGCATTGGTCTGGGTGTTTCTATGTATAACATGTATAATTATTTAACTATGTCGATTACGATCGAAAAAAATAATGAATTGGTCTAGGCGGGGTATGAACCCGCGATCTTTGCCTTACAGGGGCAATGCTTTAACCACTAAGCTACCAAACCTCGCCCGAACCAATCCAAATTTCTCCTTAAATATCCGTCTTTGAGGCGACGGGGTGAGGCGGCTAACAATATTCTCAGGAACTATCGGAACCAATGAATGATTTTTCAATCATTTTTGAATATTATTTCTCACATCTTAATCGAGTTGAATATTTGACTTGAATGTTTTTTACACTAATTCAGTAGATAACGCTGTCGAGAATATCCTATAATTTTTGAAGTGAAAACTTCTTTAGCGCCGTTGGATGGGTAAAAAGTGTTAAACTCGCGTCAGAATCACTTGACCTTTGAACCGTAACCGACGACTGACATTAGCTACAGATTGTTTATTTTGTATAGGTACGCTAAGAAGCTTCGTAGCTTAGCGATAAGCGCTTCGACTGTAAGTCTTTATGGTTTCAGATAGTACCGGGTTCGAACCTATGCTGCTGACACTTTAAGTGATTATTTTTTCTTTTTGTAATTCATAAATTTCTTCTGACAGAAAATTAGTGATAGGTTCTATGATTGGCGCTATATTATAGGTATGGTATGGTATGTTCTTTTTATATTTTTCTCTGTATATAACGAAGAAAGAAAGAAAGAAAAAGTTTTCACTTCTGCCGGCACTCCCGGAGTGTCCCGTCTTTTTTCCATTACAGGTGTTTCTCACCGCCAAACCACGTGAGCTCCTGTCATAACAACCTCAGGGTTGATCAAGACCCCCACACCCACGTAGGAGTTGTTCTTGGAGTCGATCAGAGCTATGACCCACGGGAATTCGCCGAATTGGGTGTCCGCGCCCTGGAAATAATTAAACAGAGGTTAAAAAAGAATAAAATAGGTGTCCTTTTGTGACAGGAAAATAAACCAGCTCGCCATAGGCAGGGGATTCAGACTAAGAGCAATTTCACATTCATCCGATATCCGATAGCCGACACCTTGTGCTGCTTGCACATTTTTTCGATAAAATCGGCCGAAAGCTACCAGTTGCTCTAAAGCAGATGCTAGTGAGAAAAAAAAGTGCAAGCAATTTTCGACCTTATTGACATGGCATGGTATCGAGTTTTTTTTCTTATATTCGTGATTAGCGTTATCAATTAACGCGAAAAGACATGTAACTAAGAAAATGTCATTAAGATCGAAAATTACTTGCAATTGCTGTTTTAGTCTCTTTGTGATCCGATATCGGACCAAAAAAGTGGTATTGGCTTCAATAACCGATATCGAACCGGACTATGTGTAAGAGAGATACTATGTCATACATTTGACTTCCTCCGTTATCGGATGTCGGATATCGCAAAACCGCATTGTGACAGGAAACGGTACGCATCGTGCGGTATGAAAAGAACTTCATCCCACGGACGCCCAAGCTGTGGGATGAACTCCCTGCTGTGGTTTTCCCAAGTGATTACAATATGGGATTCTTCAACAAGGGCATTAGAAAGTTTCTTCAGGGTCGGCAGCGCGAGTGCGACGTCCCTGATGTTGCACACGTCCATATAGGCCAGGGTAACCACTTTCCATCAGGTGGAACGTGTGCTTGTCTGCCACCTATGGGGTATAAAAATTCTAGTCCTTTAAGCGGAGTGTGAAAAGACATCTAATGAGGCCGTCAAGCTGAGTGCCACCATTTTAACATGGTACCTTCGTGTCGGTAATGGTGACCATCATTCTTGAGATTTTGCCTTCAGTTTACCATCAGGCGAAGTGAAGTCATTTTTTTAAAAGAATATTGGCAATCGATATTATCGAAATTACTAATATTCCCTCTAACCCCTCCAACTAAGCTCAATTGCTTGTGCTAAGAGTGGGTTCACGTGGGTAGTGTAATGGCCAGGATTCAAACCCGGAACCTTTCGATCGTAGGGCCGACTCCTTAACTACTAAGCTACCGACGCTTAAAATCCTAAAAAATTATAATAGTTTTAGTATACTGTTCCAAATTCAAAATTCTTTCATCTCTAAATTTTTTAGATTACCGGTACAGATTTAAACTCCAAAGTGAAATGAAATTGAGTTCATTACATTTTTTCATTGACTCTACAAGATGTCATTTAATTTTAGACTTTAACAGCATGGCAGTTAGGTCAAATATGAAATGGCATTTTTGCAGTGTCAGATGTAATTGCTAAAGTGGGGGGCTTATATCAAATACTAACATTAAAACTGGCACCGATTCCGTTAGGGTTCCTGTAGCCGCATCCCTTGACCTTGGAGGGGTCTGGCTGCGGCTTCGGCTTCTCAGGGTCCGAGGGTATCGTGCAGCAGATCTCCACTGACTCCTGACAAGTTATATCATTTTCCTCGCCAAACCTGGAAGTTAAAATTTTAATCATCATTTTCTCTCATTGGAGACCATAGGTTTCTTCCAATGTTGGGAAGGCTTTGGCTTACTATGTCCAAGCTGACCAGAAAGGTTGGTACAGGTTTTTATTACGAGTTTTCCTTCTTTCGCAATGATCAATCAATCAATTAGCCCACTGCAGTCCTCTCCTAATGAGCGCCATTTCATCCGATCCTCCGCCTTCCGCATTACGTCTGTCCCAACCACCTTTTGCAGGTCATCAATCCATTGGCTAGGGGGTGTCCTACCTTTCATTTGCCTTCTCGCGGTCTTCACTCTAGGACTCGTCTGATCCAACGGTACCTCGACAGAAGTGGCCTGCCCATTACCACTTCGGTTTTTTGTCGGATAACTTCGTTTCGAATTTTATCCTTCAGAGAAACTCCAAGCATAGCTCGCTCCATAGCCCGCTGCGTGACTTTTTATGGACTAGTCCTACCGTCAGTGTCCACGTTTCGGCACCGTAAGTCATAACAGGCAGGACGCACTGGTCAAAGACCTTTGTTTTCAGGCATTGCGCAATAATATCGTCTGCGTATTTTCTATTAGTTGCTTCTTACAACACCCTTCGGAAGAGATGAAGTGGTGATACTTGTATTCTTTCTCCGTCACCATACGGATTAAAAGCTGCAATAAATAGACCTCAGTAGACTAATGATCCTCACCTGACATCCAGCTCTCCGTATCCAGTGACACTGGCGTTATTCGCGTCGATTGCAACCTTGTTGCTGTCACATAGGTAGTAAGGTAGACACTGACATCTCTGCCCATCCTTGTTTACTAGCGTCGTGGTGCTGTCTGTCGAGCTTACGATGATCTGAAAGTAGTAAACTATTAATGAAGAATATGAGGAGATAGTAAATGTGTTGCGGAGTGTAAAAGCGTTGGTCTGCTCGGTCGAGATCAGAGATAGGCTAAGGTTTGATAGCCGCTCAGTGCAAATACTTCTGTACTGGCTGCTACCTGCTGTTTCACCCATGTGGATGTCGGTTATGACGACTAAACAAAGCCTATCCTAAGGTCTAATCTATCTCTGTACCAAATTTAGTGGTTTAGGCACGAAAGCGTAAAAGACAGACAGATTTGCAGACAGGTAGATAAACAGGTTAGGGTCTTAAGCTACTAGCCCCTCTAGACAAGGGGCTGGCGATAGAATGACAGATTTGACGTTTTGACATGCGTGAATGACTGTCATGTATTAAAGATGTATTAATTAAGACTAAACTGTGCCAAAAAGGCTATTATAAAATTCAAGAATATTTAGATGATAAACAAGCTTGGAAATGAGCTGTTCGCTCAGCTATGCTGCTCGGGCGAACTATTGTATTTAGACTAAGTAGATTAAGCAAATGTATGTAAATAGACCAAAAAAAAATGCCCGCTGAGTTTCTTGCCGGAGTCTTCTCAGGTCGGGGCCGCGTTTCGAACCGGTGGTCCATTTGCTAAACTAGTCTAGTTTTTTTTTAAGTTGACGTTTTGTAAGTTCCGTTTTAATGGATTGACCATTAAAACGGCACTTGCAAAACGTCAGAATGAATGATTTTTTACTTTGACTTTGACTTCATACACGTCAAATCCCATACATTCGTCATTATATTCTATCAAACGCCAATGAATTGCCACTTGTCTAGAGGGAAAGTTGCAGTGGCCATTTGGATGGGTGAACACATGGGATATTTTCTTTTAGCGCTTGCGTGCTTCTTCGGTCCCGGCTGTCAATAGTCGTTTGGTCAAGACGGAGGCGACCTGAAAAATGATGAACGATGTCGACCGCAGTGATCGACGAAACGTCTGGAACGCAAGTTTCACATAGACCACGGCCAGACAGCCCGGAAGCAGTATATTCTACATGCAACGCCGGCCGTGAAAGCCTGAAGACTTATGAACTCTGTCAGTGATTGGCCGCTAATCACAACTCAGGCTGGGAGGTAAGACAGAAGTCGCACCCAATTCTTCTTCAACCTGGCGTTAATTCCAGTCGAATCCGAAGCTATCAACTTGGAGTCTGGGGTCCGCTGTAACAGTGCAACTGCGAATTTGACTAAACTTCGACATTTTCCGTGAAGCGACTGCCATCTGACCTCCACAACCAAAAGGTGACCAGTTGTTGGACTTTTGAGGGCTCCAACTAATCGTAACGACTGCCATAGACGTTCGCATGGCAACCGGGACCGACGGCTTAACGTACTCTCCGAGGTACAACCAGACTGATGCAAATACCCATATTTGCACTGAGCGGGAATCGAACCCGCGCCTCCTGCGTAGCGGCCGCGTTCACTACCGCTACGCCTCGGAGGCTGTCCACCCAAAATTACTGAAAAATCCAAGCCACATCATATTTAAGCGGACTCCCGACTCCAAGGTACAGGCTTCGAATGCGAGCGGACTTCTGCTGAAGACTGATATGGTGTACTCACATCATCAAGTCCTTTAGTAGTGTCTCCGATGGAGCGGGTAGGAGTGGGCGGCGTGCCGAAGATCCCAGTCAGTACGTTAGGGTCTATCGTTGTCTGCGAGTGGACCAGCACCACCAGAAGACTGAGGATGTACAGCTTCATGCTTCTGTAATGGAGAGGGAGAAATCGATTTTTTATTTTGTTACAATTTAATGTTTCATGTGGCTGGAGACCTAAATAGATTTAACTATGTACAGAACTTTGATATCGCCTCATAGTTGTGGAGGCTAAATGCGTCGGTGGTTAAGGAGTCGGCTGATCGATAGGTCCCCGGTTCGGATCCTGGCCATTAGGTACAGTGCTGGACGTGAATCCACTCCTAAACAAAAGCAATTGATCATAGCTAGGGGCTTTAAAAACAAAACGAAAAAAAGGCCTCCGGGCGCCACGATTTGAAGAGCAGCAAAATAAGAAAAATAATATTTCATATTAAATTTTTCAGCCTCTCTTGAGCATCGGAGAAAATACAAGAGCTAGGCTATTTCCGTCCAATAGAGCAGTCCGACTGGGGAAGTACCTCCGCCCTACAGAATACCGCGGCCATAATAACCTTGTGTGGTGTTTCTAGCGGTGAGTAGGGTAGCGAGAGCTCACTGGAAAGATTTTGTGCTGTCAGTGGGAAGACCAAAGGCTATCCCTGCTTTATCTTCTACACTGAAGGCACAGAAACTCTCTGTGCTTACTGGGTCTGCAGCACGAGTGTGACTCCCCTGGTATTGCACACGTCCATAGGCCACAGTAACCAATTTCCATCAGGTGGACCGTGTTCTAGCCTGCCACCTCAGAGGTATAAAAAAACAGAAAAAAAATAGTCCAGCCACACACACACGCGATTTTAAATTATTTTCAGTGCATCTGTGACTGTATGAACAATTTCAACTCATAGACAACTGTTCTTGGCCCTTGTAGAAATATTTCTTGTTTTCATTTATAATTTAAACTGGCAAACTTGGTCGCCATTTTGTAATTAAGTTAAACAACAAGTTCTTTGTCTGTCGCGATGCAGTTTTTATAAGTAAGTTTTAATTTATTTTATATTATAAGCCTCACGGAAAATGTGAACTAAATCTACTGTCCCGCTTCCTAGATCCCACGGTCGCAAGACACAATCAATTTTCTGATGGATAACATGTGCAGGTAGAGTAGTTAGTATATACCTAAACTAGCGGCCGTTGGCGGCTTCGTACGCGTGGAGTGAGAAAATATGAAATATGAAAAATATGTCTCCGTATCTATTTCTATGGTTATACATATGCAGAGATCCTCACACGTTGTGAACGGATTAATGGTGCGCACTGTGCGGTACGAAATAAAAGTTCTTTAATAAAGGCATTTTAGAACGTTGCTTCAGCGTCGATAGAATGAGTGGTGACGCCCCTGATGTAACATACGTCCACCGCGATAACCACGTTCCATCAGGTGGACCCTATGCTTGTCTGTCACCTAAGTGATATAAAAACATAAAAACAATTCCCAGTGGAGTAGAATAGGCCCACTTCAACTACAGAACAGGGATAGGTCTATTCTCCATCAGGCAGAAAACATATAGCCCATGACGGCAATAGGCGCACCCCTCCGAAAATCATAGTTGGCGAAAGAACAATGGCGAAATCATATTTGACTAAAATTTAAGCGTCTTAAAATGTCATTAATAGCAAAATGATTCTAGTAAATATCTACGTTTTATGAAATTATCGTCTAAGCTAATAAGGGCCGAGGAAAAGAAAGACAAATTAATAAGAGCTTAATTGATTAATTTATTTCCTTATCAACTCAGTGTTACCATTTTGCAGCTATTCTAACAGGTCGTAAAATGTGTAGTAAAGTCTACTTTGTAATTATTTTTAGTTTTATAAATTATTGTAAGAACTGAATCAATGAAATATGTTAGTTAGTGATATATTTATAAATGCATGTTTTTCAACCTCACAGGCTTTCTGTAATGAATGTATGCAATATAAATAAAAACATACCTTGTGTTGTGTACACTGTTCAAAGATTCTAAAAGCCCTATATCCATTGCAAAAAAAATGACTATGGCAACATTCGACATTTGCGCTGTTGTTTTGTCGTGGCGAGTGTTTTCGAATTTTCGATCATCTTTACCGTTTTTTAAAGTGTATTGTGACCCAGACTGCTTAAGGACTCTGATCTTTCCCATTTGTGACCCCCTGCATTCCTACGGACTCTGATACAGATACTTACCTGAGTGACTGTGCTGTTTGTATATTGGATTCCGATTTTGCCTATTCTGTGGATCTCGTTGCTTTGAAACTTGTTTGCTGCCGCCAAGATGGGAGGACGTGGTAGGCCAACCCGTATTCTATGCATCAATTGCAATATATGCAATACACTGCGCCGATATAAAGCCTTGGAACTTGATACCCGAGTTACCACTTTACTTTGTAGCTGGCTGTATCCCCGAATCGTAAGTATTGAGATTTATTAGGCATACCTTTTACATTAGAAACTAGTTGAGTGATCCCAAAACCATTCATATGAGTTATACCATTCAATTTATTTAGAAAGCTGAACATCACATTGCTTGATTAAAACAAACATTAAAACTAAGTTTACACATTACTATGTTATGTTTTTCAGATTACTGATGAAGACTATGTATGTGAAGCATGTAGAGATCTGGCTATGTACAGCGTGAATGTTAATTTGCAGCAAGAAGCCAATCAAAATGATGAACCACAAGCTGGACCTAGCCACCATGGCCATACTAATGTGTGTATTTTATGTGGTTGTTCCATTTTACGACGTCAAAGTGATAAAATATTGAGGGACAATCCGTCTGAACTGCAGCAGTCCATGATTAATATTATAGAAAGCAGAATAGCACCAAGACAGGTTGGTTATATTATATTTTTAAAAACAATAAAATGGTATTTCATCGTCATCATGATCTTAGCTTCATATGTAAGGTCCCAACAAATATTTAAAAAATGTTATGCATGGAAAAAGCAGTCTGTGTTATGCATTTAAATGTGAATAGATATGATAGGAAAATGCATATATAGTTTTAATTCTGAGTGTTGAAAATTAAAATAGTGTTCTTTATTTTCAGATAGCAGCATCTGATCGTGTGTGCCAGCCATGCTGGTTACGCACTCAAAGAGAGGTACGCCGTATGACCCATATTGATGATACTGGACCATTGCCTTGTAGCAGTAATATTTCAATAGAGGAATCAACAGCAGTATCACAAGAGATATCTCAACCTGTGGCAACTCATACAATAGTATTACCTGAGTACAGAAGAGCGGCCAGCTCAAATAATCATTGTGTTTTCCCTAACTGCAATAGTACCATATTGCATGGTATATCAGATAAATTGCGTGCAATTATTCTTCACAATCACCATTATTATGTACCAAACCTAGCTCGTGTTTGTTCAGCACAACGGACACTCACTAGACATTTAAGGAGTGATACATGGCAGACACTATTTGAATCAGAAAATAGTATTGACTCATTTACCGCAGACCAAATACAACATGTGTTTTCATTTGTTAATTCATTTAGTCCAGCAATTGACTTTGAAAATCTAGAAGAAATGGACAACAGAGTATTTGAATATTGGGTGGGGTACACTAAAGAACAGTTCAATCTCTTACTTGTAGAAGTACCTAGAATAACACAAATAAAAAGAGGCAGTCTAGGTCTGGCAGCGGCGCTGCTATTGAAAATGAGGACTGGTGATTCCGATGAGAGAATTTCAACATTGGTGGAAGTACCACGTCGCACATTAGAATGTCTAATGGATAAAGTGAGGGAGGTTTTAGTACAAGATTTTGTTCCTGAGCATCTGGGAATTAATCAAATGACACGAGAGGAATTATTACAACATAATATGTTGATCCCAAACGGATTATACGGTAATAGCAGCAATGCCATTGTAATATGTGATGGCACCTACATTTACATACATAAGAGCTCAAATTATATGTTCCAGAAACAGAGTTATTCTTTGCACAAATACAGGAATTTATTAAAGCCATTTATGATTGTTGCATGTGATGGATATATTGTTGATTGTTTTGGTCCATATAAAGCAACTACATCAGACGCTGAAATAATGGCCAACCTTTTTTCTGCAACGGGTTCTCTAAGGCCATATTTCAGAGAAGGTGATGTGTTCATCTTAGACCGGGGTTTTAGGGACAGTATTAGTTTATTAGAGGGATGTGGCTATAGAAAATGTATGCCAGAATCTCTTTTAGAAGGTGAACACCAATTAACTAAAGCTCAAGCTAACCGTAACCGCTGCGTTACTATTTGTCAATGGGTGGTAGAGGCTGTAAATGGTCATTTCAAAAGAGATTTTAAACTCTTCAGACAAGAATACTTCCATATGTCTCTGCCACACATGATGCAGACATTCCAAATAGCAGCGGCTCCCCTTAACAAGTTTGGTGTACGCTTTCATGACAACATTTATGCGAATGAAATCTTGGAAATTATAAGAGAACGCATGGCTTTAAATATCAACCTGGCTGACATGGTCCAGTTCATAAATATGAACAGAAGGTCATCCCATTTTGAAAATATTACAGCGGATGAAAATAATATATTATACTTCCCAACCCTGGAATATAGGGATTACAAAATGATATTCCAGGCGGGGCAGGAATCTTAGAATATTGCTGCAATTGTTTGGTTGGTCGTCGCACTGTAGGCTGTTGTGCTCATGTGATGACGCTTGTCTGGTATTTGGAATGGGCCAGACGTCAACAAAATATTTCAGCACCGGCAGAATTTCTTGATGCAATTATTGTTCGAGGAGACGATGAATAAACTTACTTTGAAATAAAATGATTTAATTTTTTACCCTAAAAATATACTAATATAATGTTTTAACTAATAGAATGATAAAGATTGCCCCCCCCCCTCTCTCTCTTCCTCTTACCCCCCCTCTACCCCCCCCCCCCCCTCTCTCGCACACGGACCACCTGATGGAAAGTGATTACCGTGGCCTATGGACGTGTGCAACACCAGGAGAGTCACTAAGCTGCCGATCCTGTAAACACAGACTTTCTGTGCCGCCAGTATAGAAGACAAAGCGGGAATAGCCTTTGGTCTTCCCACTGATAGCACAAAAACTCTCCAGTGCGCTCTGGCTACCCTACTCACCGCCGGGAACACAACACGAGGTTGTTATGGCCGTGGTATTCTGTAGGGCGGAGGTACTTCCCTAGTCGGACTGCTCAGTTGGACGGGAATACCGTCGTGTCCTACGTGTGTTATGTTAACTAGTTTAGAAGTTCCAATTCATAACATCTTGAAATAGGCAAGTAAGAAAAAAGGATTTACCGACATAGACATTTGCACATAAATGGGACTGAAAATCATGTTGGCGAAATGTGATTCATGTAGGTAGGTAGGTAGGTACATAAATATAAACAAAAATTGAGTACCTATATAAGTATTGATTTAATTGTTTACCTCAGTGTATATAGGTATGCCATTAATCAAAAACATTGACACATTAAAGGTGATCTAAAGATATAACCTACAAAATGTTCAAGCCCGAATATCTATTATACTCGGCCTTCTCAAGAGTCAAAATTTAGTACGTAGTGAACAAGTAATCACGCTGTATTAAATAGTATTTTTTTCATTTAAAGACGCCTCATTTTATTCTCAAATAAAAATATGTATGGGAGGCTGCCATTGTTCTTTGGGTGTTAATACACCTCTGGCTACCCCATCAGGGATTTTCAGGCGTGAGTATATTTATGTATGTAAGAAAAAACACAATACTTGAGTCACAAGATGTACAATGTGCTCACAACACAGTTAATTGCCGGCGTGCGATTGGCCTCGACTCCTCGACTGTACCGGTTTTTTGTCTGAGGTCGAATCTCTGACGTAAGCCGAAATATTGACACGATCTTAATATCTAGACTTTTTTTAAAGTGAGCATGTCAATGTTGCAGGCAAGTAGCTTAATCAGCCGTTTATTCACAAGCCTACCCTCTTTTTTTATACAACTGAAGTGGCAGGCAACCACAAGGCCGACGTGTGCAACACCAGCAGGGCTAACATGCGCGCGTCGTCAAATATATCGAATCGAGATGTGATATCATCTCGAGTCTTCTCGAGCGAAGTAACGTCGACATATTTTGTCGCGTCAATTATTGTCTATGGCATACACATTTTTTAAACATGTTAGTTGCTGTGCACGCTCCCGGCCCAACACTCAACGCCAGACTTTTATCAAAACAGAAACGGCGGGTGCGCTGAGTAAGGCCGGGAACTGCTGGGATTGCAGAGTCGTCACGGGCTGAAGCCTGAAGACACCTTCGGCGGGGTACCTCGTTCGGGGTGGGCGAGCTGAGTGTGGGGTTCTTGTTGGTGCTTGAAATAAACGCCTTTTAAACCGAAATGTTGCAGAGTTTTATTCCGACTTGTTTCTTGTACAAATTCTGTCCGACTACTGAGATGTTGTGCCAACATGGCACCTGTTTTTATATCGTTCGATTGACCTTGAAATATAGGCACGCGTCTGTTTCTGACTACTTTAATCTGATTTGTCAGTTGCGTTTAACTAACTCGTTTAGTGCCTATGCGGCCTAATGAAAAATCCTGACGTGCCTTTATTTCCTTATATACTACTGCTATGTACATAGTTTTTATATTTCTACATTCTTATGCTAATGGGATTCACTACTAATAAGATTCATATAAGAAATCAATGATAAAATTCTTACGACTAAATGTAAACAATGGCAGTTTGCTTAAGACTATTTACACTAGTGCCCTATTTTTCTGTTAAAAATGTCTTTATTTATTACAAATACCTTATATACTAACTTATATACTATTTACCTATTCTATTACACTGTTATTTATCATATAAACACAAACACAAATTGTCTTTTGTTCTAGTCACTGCACTTTCGTGTCTTTGTTCTGCACATTCTCCCCCCGTGGGACGAAGTCGCACTCTTTCGGTGCAGAACTCGCAGCTAGCAGCACTATCAGCTTCCTCACCGGTCGTCGCAGCACTCCTCCCTTGGTCTGAAGGTCGACGGTCCGCGTCACGCCGTCAGGTCCGGGGTAGGCGGCGATGACTCGCCCACGCAGCCACATGTTGCGGGGCGCGTTGGGATCCACCAGCAAGACCAGGTCATTCTGGCCTATTGTGGGTCCACGTCCATCTGGCACACGACGATTCTGAAGCTCCGGCAGGTACTCACGGAGCCACCTGGCCCAGAAGAGGTCGGCCAGGCGTTGAGCTGCTCGCCAGCTGGACTTCGAGGCGCCATCCTTATCGTCGAAGGCGCCCGGCTGCTGCACACCTCCAGGTCCTCCCAGCAAGAAGTGGTTGGGAGTTAGTGCTTCGGGGTCCTCCGGGTTCACCGACACGTGTGTCAGTGGGCGACTGTTCACGGTGTACTCTACCTCTGCCAGTAGAGTAGTTAAGGTTTCTTCGGAGGGCCGTCGTTCGTGCAGTGTGGCGGCCAATGCAGTCTTGACTGACCGCACCATACGTTCCCAGGCCCCACCCATGAAGGGGGCACCAGGAGGGATAAAGCGCCACGATATTTTCTTCTTGGCTGCTTCCTGTTCTGTAGCTCGGTCTATGGATCTTCGAAGCTCGCGATCTGCGCCTTTGAGATTGGTCCCGTTGTCAGACCAGATCTCTTCGGGACATCCTCTTCTTGCCATCATCCGACGTAGAGCGGAGATGGCTGAGTCGGTACTGAGTGAGTGCGCCATTTCTAAGTGTATGGCGCGCGTCGTGAGGCAGGTGAAGATGGCGACGTACCTCTTCTGATTGGTACGTCCAACTGTAACCGTTAATGGTCCGAAGTAGTCGATACCTGTGTGTGTGAAGGGTCGCTTATGATGAGCTAAGCGACACTCCGGCAGATCACCTGTCCTCGGGTACGGCGGCACTTGGGTTCGAATACGGCAATGTAAACATCGCCGTAGCAGCGAGCGGGTTACTGGGCGTAGGCGAACGACCCAGTAGTGTTGTCTGCATTCGTTGATCGTTGCTTCGACTCCCGAGTGATGCAATCTTCTATGCACGGACTCGATCCACAGCTTGACGGTTGGGTGATCGCCATCTATAATCATTGGCGATTTAAATTCTTCAGACACGTCTCGGATGGCTTGAATACGGCTTCTGACCCGTAGAATACTGTTGACTGTGATGACGCTCAGCTGGTGTAGACGACTATCTTTTTGTACGGCTCTCCCCTGCTGTAAATCCTGTATTTCGGCAGCGAATGATTCCTGTTGCGCGGCTCGCATGAGTAGATGTTCGGCGGCGCGCAGAAGCTCGGCGGAGATCGGCAAGTACGGGTCAGCGACCGACGTACTCAGCTGTGTGGGAGGTGACTTACTGTTTTTATTTCCGTTTGTTCTACGCCAGTCTGGGTCTGCTGTCTTGTTCTTAAGAGTCCGACGATAATTGACGTTTTCTGTCTTCTTTCTGCACAGCTGTATGAACTGAAGGACTCTGGCTGTAGTGTAGCGCAGTCTATCCCAGCTAGAGAAGCGGGAGACCACCGGCAGGGCTTCTGAAAGTTTATCTGTTATTTTACTGTTGATTTGATGTACCTTCTCTTCCGAGTCTTCTGTATTTTCTATCTTTGAAGTGTCTTGCGGCCATGACTCTTCTGGTAATGCGTCCATCTGCTCTGTATACTTCTGATTGAATTCGGGATCTCTGTCTAATTTCTTCTCAATGTTGTGTAGTCGTCTCAGAGTGGCTTCGTAGTTGTCTGGTAATGACACTTGTTGTTGTTTCCATAGCAACGCTGTCTCGTATCTTCCGTCGGCTGTGTGGACTGTATTTTGCTGTAGAATACAAGAAGCTTGCTCGTCTGGATCGGATTTCGGCTTTCTCGGGTTGAGGAGTAGGTTGTCCACCTCGAAGTGCTGCTTGACCATTTTCTCAAGATCGTTGTCTGCGTTCTGTTCTTCAAACATATGAGAGATGTACTCGTGGCGACGTCTCGAAGCTTTCGCGTCACTCCCATGCAGCACCCAACCGAGCGGCGTTTGTGAAGCCACCGGTTGGTCTTGTTGACCTATTCTGGTGTTAAAGACGCGCAGCAGATGCCAGTTGTCTTGACCGATGAGAATCTTCGGGTTCGACTCCTCTTCATACGTAAGTTGACTTACCAAGTCTTCGAGATGGCTACATCCTCTCAGCTGTCTGTAGGTGACACGTTGAGACGAAACTACCAAATTTTTCACTGTTCTAGCTTGAACTTCTGAATTCTGTTCTGTATTGATCCCTTTGATCTTCAGTGTGACACGACGAGACTGTTGATATCCTGTTTTCGAATTGTTAATTGTCTGCACACGAAGAGGGTCTGTAGGTCCCGACGCGCCGATTTCGTCGGCCACGGCGTCGTCGAGCAAAGTCACTGTTGAACCGTCGTCTAATAATGCGAACGTATTCACTGTACCTGTTGGTCCTGATAGTTGAACCGGCAGAATCTTCAGGAAGGTTTGTTTCCTGGCTGCTGTCCACGCCGAGTTGATAGCCTCAGTCGTGTTATTACTGTTATCTTCAGTGGGTTTTCTTCTGTAGTGTAGCAATGTATTGTGAGTCTTGCTACAGTTGTCTATTCCGCACCGCCGCTCTGTACACGTATGATTTTTATCACGATATTTCAAGCACCTGAAGCACAGCCTTTTTTCTTTAGCGATGTCCCATCTCGTATCGAGGTCCGCTTTTTTGAATTTCTCACACTTAAAAGCCGGATGCTGCTGTTCACTGCATATGAGACATTTCTTACTTGTTTGTGGCTCAGTTGCGTTGTTGACACGCTGAGGGCGCCTCTGTTGCACGCTGTGATGTTGCACTACGAAGTTTTCAGGTTGGGCGTATGGCCCACACAGATCGGCTTCTCTTCTGATGAATTTTTCGTACTTCACGAGGTCTGGCATCTCTCTTGGCTGTGTAGCGGCGAAATCGTAGTAACGGTACCTCAAAACTGGTGTTAATTTTTCTACTAATGATCTTGAAATTTCCGGGTTGTATAGATAATGCATACAGTTGAGAGTCTTCAATATCGCTACGGCGTTGGTGATCTTCGTAGAGTAGATGCAGATGTCTCTTGGTGTTTCTGTTAACTTCGGTAGGTTTCGTAGTGCTTCTAGCTCAGACGACGCGATGGCTTCTGGTCGCCCAAATCTTGACTCTAATGTTTTCATAACATCAGATGGCTGTGAACTGGTCATGAGAAGGCTTTCGACTGCTTCCTTGGCCTTCCCACGGAGATTTCTTCGTAGTCTGTTCAAGTTTTCTATGGCGGTGTAACTGTCTTCGGTTTCTGCATAAGCGGCTTTGAATGGTAGCCACTCCTGATGAGCCCCACTGAAGTTTGGAAGCTCTATGAGCTTCGGTCGCTGCGCTGCTCTCACCGCCTGTGTAATAGCTACGGCCAGATCGGTGATATTCTGCTGTGTCTGCTGTTGCTGCTGCTGCTGAACCGGTGGCGCTGTCGGCTGCGTCGCACTCGGCTCTTCTGTATGCGGCGTGTTTTCAATAGCGAGGACGGCGGGCTGGGGTGGCTCTTGACGGCTGAACCATTCCCCAACCTTTTCCTCTGCTGCTGCTGATACTTGTTCTGGATCATCCTGATCTTCCAAGTCTTCTTCTTCGCTGTCTTCTAAAGCGGCTAGCTTGGCGGCGGCTAGTTCGATGCGCAGACGGAGTAGTTCTTCTTTCGCCTTCGCGATCTTGATGGACTTCGCTTTAGAGTATGCTGAAGCACCCCCTCCCCCCCTCTTGCTGGTGGCTGGACGAGGTGCTGGTATCTTCAACTGCCGTAGGACTTCGGGACACGGCGGTGGCTCCGAAGCTGACGGTGCCTCTCTTGTGGTCACCGTTTCTGTACTGATGTCTGTCGGGGTTCTGTCTGAGGCGGACGTTTCTGTTGCGGTCTCCGCTGCCCCCCCAGGTCCAGCTGCCCCCACGACGGACGCTGCTTTCTTCTGCTCTGACCTCGTAGTCGGCATCTTCAGATTTTCGATTGCACACGAAACGGACTATACTCGCGCACTGCACTCGATTTTACTCGCGCACTCGTTCGATTTTACTCGCGCACTGCACTCGATTTTACTCGCGCACTGCACTCTACTCACCCCCACAAACGGAGGGACCCTTTGGTGTCCGTGACGCTCCTTAATCCGGCTCGAAGGACCAGAAAATGTGCACGCTCCCGGCCCAACACTCAACGCCAGACTTTTATCAAAACAGAAACGGCGGGTGCGCTGAGTAAGGCCGGGAACTGCTGGGATTGCAGAGTCGTCACGGGCTGAAGCCTGAAGACACCTTCGGCGGGGTACCTCGTTCGGGGTGGGCGAGCTGAGTGTGGGGTTCTTGTTGGTGCTTGAAATAAACGCCTTTTAAACCGAAATGTTGCAGAGTTTTATTCCGACTTGTTTCTTGTACAAATTCTGTCCGACTACTGAGATGTTGTGCCAACATGGCACCTGTTTTTATATCGTTCGATTGACCTTGAAATATAGGCACGCGTCTGTTTCTGACTACTTTAATCTGATTTGTCAGTTGCGTTTAACTAACTCGTTTAGTGCCTATGCGGCCTAATGAAAAATCCTGACGTGCCTTTATTTCCTTATATACTACTGCTATGTACATAGTTTTTATATTTCTACATTCTTATGCTAATGGGATTCACTACTAATAAGATTCATATAAGAAATCAATGATAAAATTCTTACGACTAAATGTAAACAATGGCAGTTTGCTTAAGACTATTTACACTAGTGCCCTATTTTTCTGTTAAAAATGTCTTTATTTATTACAAATACCTTATATACTAACTTATATACTATTTACCTATTCTATTACACTGTTATTTATCATATAAACACAAACACAAATTGTCTTTTGTTCTAGTCACTGCACTTTCGTGTCTTTGTTCTGCACAGTTGCTGTTCTCACATTTATCCGATAAAATCGGCCCGATACGGCCATTTGCTCGAAAGCAGACTAGTTAGGGATGCTAGGTATGAAAAATAGAGAAAAAAATAGTGCAAACAATTTTCGACCTTATTGACATGACATGCTATTGAATTTTTTTTCTTATATTCGTGATCAGCGTCATCAATTATTGCGAAAAGACACGTAACAAAGGAAATGTCATTAAGGTCGAAAATGGCTTGCAGTCGCTGTTTTAGTCCAAAATGAACCGAGCTCAAGAAAAGAATACACGAGATAACTTCTCGTCGACCAAACGAACGACGGGAGACAAAACATTTTAAATGTCAAAATTCGAGTAAATAAGGGCACGTATGTTACAATTTGCAGATACCAAGTAGAGATAATTTCTCGAAGTCGAGTTATGTCGACATCTGACAGATCGCCATGAAATTTGCCATGTTACCAACAGTCGATATCGACATAAAACGGCAAAATGCCTTGAGATAGCTATCTCGTGGCGCGCATGTTAGCCCTGCATGTTACCAACAGTCGACATATCGACATAAAACGGCAAAATGCCTCGAGATAGCTATCTCGTGACGCGCATGTTAGCCCTGCAGGGGAGTCTCACACGTGCTGCGGACCCTGTAAACACAGAGAATTCCTGTGCCGTCAGTGTAGAAGACAAAGCAGAAATAGCGTTTGGTCTTCCCATTGGCAGCACAAAAACTGTCCAGTGAGTTCTGGCTAACTGAGTAACGGCTTTCAATACTGGAGCCGAAGGGGTAGGTTATGTCGGACTGGAACCAACTAAACCGCACGCCGTTTGTGGGTCGATGTGCTAGGCCGAAGGTGAGGTTGTCTCGTGACATATTCCTCGCATCCCGGCTGACCCAGGGCCATTCCTCTCGGTCTGGCCCTCCTCGGGAAGGGGGACCACGTGGTCCACGACTCGCCCCCGGTATGGGGGCGCGCGCATCGTCCCGTGATGCACACATGCCTCTGGAGCCGGATTATGCGTGGAGATTTCCCCGCATGTAAAAGAAACCGCCTAGTGGTATTTTACCTGAGCCCGGCTTTCAATAGTTGTTAATTTAAAACCGAGACCTATATGGGCGATTTAAACAAGCCTGTCACCCTCTGTCAGCGGTCAGGCTGGTCACGGGCCGCGGAGTCTCATCTTTAGTATTCCTTACCAGGTCACATGTTTCTCTCTTCCTACAGTCCCGGGTCCTTTAAGCGGGCAATGAAAAAGCATCTGATGAGCCCTTCAAGATTGCGTCGGTAGTTTAGTGGTTGAGGAGTCCGCCTACTATTACACTACCGACGTGAACCCACTCCTAGCACAAACAATTTAGCTTAGTTGGAGGGGGGTTAGAGGGAATATTAGTAACTAGCTGTTGCCCGGATTTGTTGACATTAATGATCACTTCTCCGCTCCCTTGAGTAGTAGCGTGATGATATATAACCTATGTGTTATTCTGATGTATAAGCTATATTATTGTAAAGTATCATGAAAATCCATTCAGTAGTTTTTACGTGAAAGAGTAACAAACATCCACCCATCCATCCATCCATTCATGCTCACATACTTTCACATTTATAACATTAATAGGATTTATAAAAAAAAGGAAAGGATAAAACAAGAATGGTGACCCTCTTCAGAGACTGCCTTCAGCTTACCATCAGGCGAGGTGTAGTCAAATTGACGTGTCCCTTATAGAAAATAACACATTTCCTATCTAAATGGATTTGAATAGTTAAAAATACTAATTGGTTCAAAATTTCATATTTAAGTATATTCTTTTATCTATTAATTAATTCTTTTAAAATATGTTTTCAAAATTAAATTAAATCGTCTCTTTATACTTTTAATTGAAGACCGAACAAGTACTTAATTAAGCGTTTGACTTTAATTTTGCCTTAATAGACCTTTATACATACATTATACTCACGCCAGTAATACGGGATAGGCAGAGGTGTAGGTACCAAAACCCAAATATCACTATGATTTTCAGTGCTACACTTAATAAGCATACACGTAGCCAGAGCTCACTAGAGAGTTTTTGTGCTGTCAGTGGGAAGACCAAAGGCTATTCCTGGTTTGTCTTCTACACTGACGGCACAAAAACTCTCTGTTTTAACAGGGTCGGCATATTTAAGCTAGTTAAAGTACAGAACTGTGCCATGAGAATCGTGGGATCTTCCATTAAAAGTACTCCTATCCATGTCATGGAGAGTGAACTTTGTCTCTGGCCTTTAAATATCAGAAGGAGCTATCTGGCGTGCAAATTTATCTTAAAGTGTAAATCTCTAGAAAATAACGAAATAATTGACATAATAAAGGAACTGTCGAATTTAACCAGATGCCAATATTGGCAAAATAAAAAGAAACCTCTATTAACTCTTGTTCATAATAAATATACCTCCCTTCCCATACAGTCGAGTCCCAAATTAGAAATGTTCACATTAAGCACCTGGGTTAGTTTCATTGATTTATCCAACGTTACAAAGCCTTCGATTACAGCTATAAAGCATCCGAAGCACTTTTACAATCCAATTGAGCTGAAACTAAAATGCGACAATTTTATTGATTCTCAATATGAAAATTTCGTCAAAATTTACACAGATGGTTCTAAAGAAGGAAACATCTTTGGTGCTGCTTTTTATGAATCACAAACAGGAGATTTCATGAAATTTAAAATTAATGCCTCAACTAACATTATGTACACAGAACTTTTTGCTATATTAGAAGCATTAAGTTACATTGAGTCTATAGTTTCTGATAAATTTGTAATTTTGACCGATTCTCGAAGTGCGATTCAACATTTGGCTCGATGTACCTCGACATTTCGAGGAACATCGATAGCCTACCATATTTTGAAGACAATCCTTAGTCTGCAATCTAAATTAAAAACTGTTACTATCCAATGGATCCCTTCGCACATTGGTATTGCAGGTAATGAGATAGCTGACATGTTAGCCAAATCAGCGACCTCAGATGGAACCCCTGTAACAGTGCTGCCATCGCACTTCGATTACTATCGCCTAGCCAAGTCACAGTGAATCTTACAGTGGAGGGAGTACTTTAATGAAAGATCAAAAGAAAAAGGCATATGGTATAAAACCATCCAACCACACCCTTTTAGTACTCCGTGGATTGACAATAACGTTTTGAATAGGCAGGAATTAGTTCTAGCCATGCGTCTGCGGTCTAGTCACATACCGACGAATAAGTTTGCATTTTTAATGCGCAAAGTTGACTCCCCTAACTGTGTGCTTTGTGGTGTCCCAGAAGATGTTTACCACACTCTTATGGAGTGTGTCCGCACTGAATTTATTAGACATCACCTGGGTATTGGCACTCATTCGGTCACTGGAGAGTGTAATGTTTTGTTGGCTTATCCCTTATCAAATCGATGCAGAACACTATATAGAATGCTAATACCTTTACTGAGATGTAATTAGCTGCTATTGCCATCGATCACCTCATGCTAAAGACTTTTGTAGAACTCAAGTATGTCATAGTATAAGTGCATGTGTTACCTTATTGTTCCAATTTGTATTTATTTATTGTAATTGTTATTTAATTAAGGCGACATAATCGCCTAGTGTGATTAAGCCTTTCAATAAAGAGAAAAAAAAAAAAAAAAAAAAACAGGGTCGGCAGCTCGAGCGTAACGCCCCTGATGTTGCATCCATAGGCCACGGTAACCACTTTCAGTTAGGTGGGCCGTGTGCTTGTCTGCCAACTAAGTGGTATAAAAAGAAACAAAAATAAGAGAGCCTATTGCAGTGTACTGGGCACTTAATCATTGTCTAATGGAGATCAGCTCTATTCCTTACGCACCTTCTGCGACACACACAGGAAGAGAGAGGGAGTGGTTATTCTATTTCACAGGGAACAAACACGGCAAGGTACAAAATAACATCTGTCCACTTGCTACAAAAAATTGATTATTTGACCTCCAAATGTTTAACTAAACATCGAACGTGCGGTCAGCGACTCCGTTGTTAGGTAGTTATTTCTGATTGGTTTAATGACGGCACATGCGAAGATGATATAGCGTAATCAGCCGTTCAATTAATTGCCAGCCCCTCTAGACAAGTGGCAATTCGCTAGCCGGCGTTTGGTGGAATAGAATGACGAATGTATGGGATTTGACGTATTTGACATGCGTTAACGACTGTCAGTCTAGAGGGGCTGGGCTCTTTACTTAACGGCGCCGTTCAATTAACGGCCTGAACGGTGTTCAGGTCTTTAATTGAACGTGAATGTGCCATTTAATTAAACGGCTAGGCAAATAGCTTGAATCCATGACGTTTAACTACTTGCCATTTCATTAAACAGTTAAAAAAATGAGTTATTTCTGCATGGTTATAAAAAAAAATTACCACGAGGGCTTAAATCGGGATATATAAAGGGCATAAGAACCGCATTCTAAGCTAACCTAACCAAGTCGGATATGCAGCCATCACAATAAACCTATCATTAATTTTCTGTGAATACACCTCTTAGACCAGAGGTGTTTTCACAGAAAATTCCTTCCCTCTCGGGAATTTACAGGTGTAAGTATAAGGATGTATGTATGTAACTTTCTATCTTATTTTGAGTTAGTGCCCCATCTTACGATTGGCCTAAGCATTAGCCAGCCAGGTTATTAAAATGATGTAATAAACGAGACGGCTGAATATCATTCAGGCTGGACTCTCGACAACTCAACAACTTTTAAAATTTTTAGTATCAAAAATAAACTCATGAAATATAAAATACACTAAACCAACACATTAGTACTGAATAAAAATAAAAATATTCTAATCTATATTGATTCTGACAGATTCTGCAGTAGGTAATTGTAAAAGTTACAGACTTAATGCACCATGCCGCTAGATGGCGGTTTCCTAAAATAGCACTATTGTCACGAAATATTTATTTATTACATTACCAACGAGTTTTTTATACCTACTTACATGCTTAAAATATCATGTGTTTAAGTTTTGAATATCCATATCACAGATATATAATCCTATATCTACCCATGTCGAGACGCGCAGTCCACCTCTCATATTTATCATAATGCTCAGTTTATTAATATGCCCATAACATACATAAAAAAGACACGGTTATACCCAGACCAATGCAAATATACATATTTATGTATGTATATGTCGCCGCCAAATAACTTAATCAGCCGTTTAACTAACTGCCTAGGCAGTTAACTAAACGGCGCCATTCAATTAACGGCCTGAATGGTGTTCAGCCATTTAATTAAACGGCTAGGCAAATAGCCCTGGATCGATGACGTTTAACTACTTGCCTAGCCACTTAATTAAACAGTTAGAAAAATGACTTATTTCTGCATGGTTATAAAAAAAAAACTGTGAATACACCTCTGTCTACCTCCTCGGGGATTTACAGGTGTAATTATATGTATGCATGTATGTAATTTTCTATTTTATTTCGACATATTGCCCCATCTTACGATTGGCCTAAGCATTAGCCAGCCAGGTTGTTAATTGATGTAATAAACGAGATGGCTGAATATCATTCAGGTCGTTAATTGATTGGCGCCGTTTAGTTAACTGCCTAGGCAGTTAATTGGCTAGTTGGCGGCGACATGTACAAGTGTTTGCACTTTGCACTAAGCGGGAATCGAATCTCCTACGTAACAGTCGCGTTATTTATTGCTAGTGAAATAGCATGCAGTTTATCAACATACAAAGTCACAAATACGAACTAGAAATACTCGTGTTGTAGACACAACATCGATTCTAATAATACGCGTATCAAATACATAATTATTAAAAAACTGGTTATTTTTTGCATGGTTGATTACAATAATGCGGTTTTTACCCGTATACTTTGTATACGTAAACATTGTGTATTGTATTATGTTGATGCTATTCGTAAGTCGTAATTTTAATCAATTTGAAACGATTTGAATATTTGGCATGCTAAATGCTTTAAAATTTCATTCAAATTTTATGGGTGGAGTTGTCAAAATTCAATGTTTAAAGTGATTGAAAAATCATTCATCGGTTGCGATAGTTCGTGAGAATATCGGTAGACGGTCCACTGTCGCCTCAATGACAGATATAAAATGAGAATGGATTAGTTAGGGCGAGGTCTGGTAGCTTAGTGGTCAAAGTATTGCCCCTATAAGGCAAAGATCGCGGGTTCAAACCCCGCCTTGACCGATTCAAAGTTGTCCTATTTTAATCGTAATTTTAAAATTGATAAGCCATTCCGCGCCGGTTTCGTCCGAGTTTTTTTTAAATATTATAGGACATGTCAATTTACCTTTACCTTGCCTGATGGTAAGCTGAAGGCAAAGTCCAGGAAAGAGGGTCACCATTACATACACGTACCATGTAACAATGGTGGCACTCAGCTTGACGGTCTCATCAGACGCTTTTTCACGCCCCGCTTAAAGGACCCGGGACTGTATATATTTTATACATATATATACTTTGAAACCCCGTATTACCTCTTTGAGCCATAAGTATACATACATGGTGGAAGATTTTGACCTTATCTAGAGGGCAAGTACTCTAAAATACTGATGATAGCGAATTTCATTCAACAAAAACATTTCTTCAAATGCTTTTTAAAATTCGCTTGCCACACCCGGCAATCGCACAGATGTTATTTATTGTTATGGCATCAATCGATAGTGTCAATCATAAGGATTAAATTTATCTAACATAGATACATGGTTAATTAAATGAAAGAAAACTCTTAAAATCCTCCGTGGCGTAGCGGTAGTGAACGCAGCCGCTACGCAGGAGGCACGGGTTCGATCCCCGCTCAATGCAAATATGTATTTGTATTCATGAATGTGGGGATTTGCATTGGTCTGGTCAGCACGTTAAGCCGTCGGTCCCGGTTGCCATGCGAACATCTATGGCAGTTGTTACGGGTAGTTGGAGCCCTCAAAAATCCAACAACTGGTCTAACTGCCCTGCTTCAATATCGCCTTAGGGATGAGGAGGTCTTATGGCAGTCGCTTCACGGAACATTTCGAATTTTAGCCTAATCAGCAGTTACACTGGTAAAGTGGACCCTAGACTCCGAGTTGAAAGCTTCGGATGCGACTGGGATTAACGCTAATATCAAGGACAAGAAAATCCCAGAAATCTTAACTTTATAAACTCAATTTCACAAAAGAAAGAAAAAATAAAATGCCCATAATTTTTAATTTTCAAATATGGCATCACTTCTGAATTAGAGCTGTCACTTTCCTTCTTTTAAAAACAAATGAGAGACACGACGATTGAAATTTTATTCTACGCTGTCAAATTAAGTACCTAATTTTCAACCGTATTTGCCTAGGAATTAGCACAGATTACTTGTGTTATTAATTTAAATGACATCATTTACATGTCGCCTAAATTTGACGTTAAACGCTAAATTTGACAGAACTGAATTAAAATTAAGTCATCTGTCTCTTTTGTTTACAAAAGAGGGAAAGTGACAACTCTAATCTTAAATTTAAGTTAGGGATTTTTGCCAAAATTGACGCCAATGTATGCGAATTTGACGTATTTATTGACATTTACGATAACTGGTCTTATAACAATAAAGTATACTTTTGTTTAAATAACTATCAATCAAAGCGTAATATAATAACCACAGATTGTTTTGTCTTTTTTACTTAAATATTTTAATAAAACGTAACGAAAAGTAACGAGCATAATAAACTTCTTACGATTGAAATGTAACAAGTAACAACCTAAGACTATATACAGGGCGTCCCACGGCAATGCCACATGGAGGGAAAGTACCTTAATTATTGAAGATTTTAAGAATTATGGGACATTTTACTGAAAGAAGACTTTATTTTAATTTTAAAAACTATGAACTGCATTCATACATTTTTAAAAATGTTTATAAAGTTCAAATAGTTTTGACTCGTTGTAGCGGATGTCGACCCCGGTTCACAAGACAAAAAAATCGGACTGTAGATTTATGATACCGATCAGAAGGCATCATCGAAAGGGTTATTTTTTGCTGAATAAATTGGTATCAGAAATAAAGAGAAGACGATGAATTTTAACATTTTATGTGAATTTTGTTCAGAAAATGAAAAGCTGACATTGCCGTAAGGGCATACAACTGACTTTATCATAAGTACCTACCTATTACTAATAAATTTACCTACCCACTTGAGAAGTACGCATAATTTCGCTATTATAATTTAAGTGCATGATAAAATGATAAAGAGATACATAATTAGTAGGTACCTGATTGTATGCAACAAATCGAGCCGTATCCAGGCCGAAAGACGCGTATATTATTTTATCCATCATAAAGCGCCTGGATGATTAAAAAAATAATAATTCAAATACGTGTTCTATTTTCAATTTTTTATTCTTTTGTTTCTGTGATTTTCACTATAGGATTGTGATTTTTTTACATAAGCATGGCGTATCAAAATAATTTTGATTTAATGGAAGCTTACTTTTTAAACGCCAAAAACATAACATTAGCCTTAGAATGGCACCGCGAAAGATATCCGGATAGAAAAACACCATCTCGACATCCGGTGATAGATCCACCATCAAGATAAAAAAAATCGACAGGAAGAGAAATAATCCAAAGAGTGCGACTTTGTATTAAACAGGATGGCGATCATTTCGAGCATTTAATAAATTGATTTATCTACTCTGATACTATAATACAAAGATTATAAAATTGAAATCAAAACTCTTATGACAAACATTACACACAGGCCAAAAAAAAAGTTTTATTACGATACAGGTCTTGTATGGACACCTATATCATTAAATAACTTTTTAATCATAACGATACACCTATACAACCACCATCTGGACAGAACCTCTACTTTAAACGGACGGTTTTTTAAAACACACTCGTGTTATAAGAACCCTTATTATTATTATTATTATATAACAGTATCATAAACTACTAAAATTTTGTATTATGAAATTAAAAATGTATGAATGCAGTTCAAATAGTATGTAACATTAAAATAAAGTCTTCTTTCAGTAAAATGTCCCATCTACAATAATAATTAAGGTACTTTCCCTCCATGTGGCATTGCCGTGGGTCGCCCTGTTTAGGTACAACTGGGTACAACACTAAAAATAAAAAACTAAACCACAAAACGTAGTTATTTTACGAGGTCTCGCAGAAATAAAGAATCATACCGTATTTAAATTATATTAGTTTAAATTTAAATCTAAATATAAATTTTTTAACTGAAATATGTCACGCTATACTTTTTGAACAAAATATCATAGGTTATTAATTACGTATTTACAAATTATTAAACTAAAATTGTAATAGTTTATAATTTTAGTTTAATAATTCCAATATTAAGGACATAATTGGACTTATTTTCAATATAAAGCAACAACTTTTTTTATTTTCAATATAAAACTACCTTCTATGACTAAAGGCGTATCATTCTGTCATATCATAATGCACCTATTCAATTATTTCAACCATAGTACAAAAGTACCTAAGACTAGGGGTCGCAAACCGGGATACCGAATTTCGAAAATACCGGAATACTGGGCCAAATTTAGGTCTAATTAATACCGGTATTCATTTCACAAAATCCGGGATATTCGGTATTTTCGGTTTTAGTAAATTAAATAAAAAACAAATACAGATAGAAAAAGTTACGCGCCATTTAATTCAAATTACGCGCGCGCGAGTTCGTTCCCCTTACGCTCTCTGTCCCGCGAAAGGATTAGCGAATGAGCCAATGGTGTGGCGCGGCGAACGGTGCAAAAGTGAGTTTGTTGTAGGTAGTTGCGAGTTTGCGACCGACAACTGTCAAATGTTCTATTTCATTCAATTGTTAACATTTCGTCATCGTCATTCGTCATTGCATCGTTTTGTTGGTGTTGTGGTTTGTTTTTGTTATCCACACTCGGAATTTAGAAAGAAAATAGACTAATTGGTAAGTAAATGATTTTAAATTATCATATTGCATGTCGTAATAGTAAATGGGGTTTTTAATTATTTTTGAAAAGAGCTGTTTTTGGAGACAGAAAGAAGTGCAAATGTTTTTCTACATTTGTATTGTATGTATTGTACTGCAAATAGCTAAGATAGAAATTACGATATTTTATTATTTGATGATTAGTAAACCATACTAAGACTTAATATTATGTTTTATGAGAATTTATTAATTTTATGTTTTATCAATAAAAAAATTGTTTTATTTAGAAGATAAATTCATTTAGGTTAGGTACCTACTTACTATTCCTCCGTAAACTAACTTTATTATACAAAATTTGCTAACTTTAGCTTAATGCCGGAAATATCGAAAATACCGGATTATCGGTATTGGTCTGGAGCCAATACCGAAAATACCGGTTTTGCTTAAATGATTCGGTATTGCGACCCCTACCTAAGACTACTTTTTTCTTCAATTTCTGTTTAAGTTCTATAGTTGTCGTTCCAACATTCGCAATTTAAAATTCATTCCCGCCACAATCAAAATCGTGATACCATTTTGATTTTCGAGACAGCTTGTGTAATTGAATGAGGGTTTAAAAAGAGAACATACATACATACATAATATTTACTCCCCGAAGGGTTAGGCAGAGGTGCATTAACAGTATTAGCATTATTTTATTAACCAACTTGTTATAGGTTTCGCCCACTGACCCCTATAACTAGCTGGACTGGCTATTCCATAGAAAATGACAGCTTACTTGTGTCGATTTCAAACGCCACCGTGAGTGTACTGAGAACTAATTAGCTTGTAAATGGACGTTGTTCGATGTTTTTATTTATGCGTTTACCATAAAATATCTATGTAATTAAAAAAAAATAGATATAAATTGTTAAACATGTACTGTATAGTAATATAATATATAAGCCACCCTTCGCTTGATTGAAACCAAAACAGATGTGGGCCCAGTTAACCAAATTTTGAGAGGGGCAACTGGTCCTTGGGCCAGTTCCATAGTGGGCCGAATGTCCCCTAACCCAAAATGTCTAACTTGATAGTTAAGACCCATCGTTTATATTAAATTATCGATACCAAGACAATCGTTGTCCATCATTAGCATTAGTTCCAAGTACACTCACTACTGCGCACCGCAACTATCAGCGCCAATATGGCGATTTTCAATTGGACACAATATATGGGTACCGATCACCAGGCCAGCGAGTACTATTACAGGTCAGTGGTTTCACCCCACGTAATTGCGAGCTTGTTGCCATCATGGGCTGTTATGTTTACTGTGGGATGGAAAACAGCCCTATGCCTTCTGCTACCCCCAAGGGAAAAGATGGAGTGGCGCTATTTTACTACATCGGGAACCAACCGAGCAAGTTAAAAAAGTAACGGATATACTTATTATCATTTCTACTCGTATGTACCTTTTAAAATATGTAGGTACCTACCGAATTTACCGAAATCTCACGATGTGAAGGAACTCATAATATACATTTTATTACTTTTGGACTTGTTTTGTTACAGTTAGCTTAATTTTTGTTATACCTACTCACTCATATGTGTATTTGGGGCCCCATTGTCTTCGGGATCCAAGCTATCCTTGCCTGTAAACTCACCTTCTGATTGACAAATGAGGGTTGGTTTTTTAGGGTTTGGAGGGTCTGATCGCAGTCGATCTCATAAAAGCTAAGATAAAGATAATAATGAAACTTGGGGTAGCAGATAGAATCCTGGGCTCCTAAGTCTATATAGGGTTTAGATGCACCCGAAACTTTTACAAACAATTTTAGTAACCTAGCCAGAATTCGAACTCGGGACCTCCCGATCGTAAAGCCGGCTCTTTAGCCATTAAGCTACCGGTGGATTAATGCTGGGATGATGATGAAAATAATAACGCAAAAGACTTAGAATGAAAAAAAAAAACATTACCCTCGTATCTTGAATTGTTGACTTCGGACTCGCACGAACACAAATTTAATTATTCTGAACATATTTAATGGAGGTATTATGAAATTTGTATGAAATATACTTTTCTTGGAAGCGCTGGGATGTCCTTATACCGATGTACAAACGATTTGAAAAAGGTAGATGGAATATAATGGACGCGGAAGGCGGAGAATCAGGGCGCACATTGGGAGAAGCCTATACCCAGCAGTAGACTGCATTAGGCTAATTTATTAATTATTATGTTTCTTACAATTATATTTTATACATAACTATTTATTATGTATATATTTTAAAATACATACCTGAATTTAAAATAAACTACACTAAAACTTTTATCACTAAGAAACTTTATAACAAAAAAAAACACAGATAAAAAAAAATTATAACTTTTTAAACCACTGACCGCGATCGCATCTTTACGCCGACTGATATGTCAAACCGAGTTCGGTAAATAAAACCGGACAGATATAGCTTACGTCATTTTGAGGAAAACCCGTTGCGGACAAGGTTGACTTAAGTGCACAGATTTGATTAGTAATAAAATATTGACATTTTGCGAACTTGTGTGACTTTTGGTTTTCGAACGAGTGTTTCAATTATTGTTGGAAATAGAAGAAGGGAATTGCTTTAAAGATTTTTACAGAGTCGGTAGCGGGAGTACGTTATCTCTGGTGTTGCACACGTCCATTGGCTGCGGTTAAAAAGTATGTTAAAGTTGAATTACACATGTACTAACACACATCTTTTCCTTTCGGGTGAGCGGTGAAAATATATTTTACTAAGATCCTGGCAGAATTAACCTCGGATTTATAACCATCCTTCTAACGTTATTGTTGGGATATAAAAAGCTAAGCTATTCCAGATTATAATCTAAACATATTAAATGGCGATGCCATTATAGAAAATTTAATAACAGCAATAACTTATACTAAGTCGTTACAAATCATCTCAATTAAAACCATTAAAGGATCTTTATTCAATGATGTAATAAATCTACGTTGCAATCCACTTCTGTCCTATACCAGTAGGGTTCGACTGTTAAGACAAAATTCACGGATTTGATATAAAATACTTTTCATCCAAATAACAGATGGGTGAAGGTCGTTTCTAACGTAGTTGTAGTTTAAAAAGCTACCCGACAAAGCATCATAGCATTGTTTCCAGTTAACGTATTCTTTACTAAATCCTACACATATTCGCCGAAACCTTCATATTTTGTTTATCCACCTTTGGATTTGTGTGTATCTGGAATAATCAATCAAATTTAATTTTTTACTAATCTACTAGTGAAAAAGAGTAGTAAAACACAATTACCAAATAGTCACGGGCTCCTGCGCCGCACCATCCCTGTGAGCAATGCGCTGAGAGAAGTCCCTCAACTAGAGGTGAATACATGTGTCCACAAGGAGCCGCCACGGCGTTTCCCATACATGGCACTTAATCACGAATCACAAAGATGGCACTCAGGCGTTGGCTCGTTCTGGATCCGACACTACCAGAGTCGGATCTAGAAGGACACCCGTTCCCGGATATCACCTGCGTGAGCCGATACGAGAGGTCCCCGTATAGCCTATCTATCCAGTCCCTCATGTCTTACCGCGGCTATCACGGTGTGCCCTGCGCCTGGTTGAAAAATTCATCGCTTCCAGCCCTCCACCACATCCTGGTGGTGCTATGACTTCACGGCCTCGATTTCTTAAGACTCGGGTTCTCGTACCCATTCCCGCGCTACCTTTCAGTGCTGATATAACACCGAAAGGGAGCCATCACCCAATGTTTCCTATGGTGCTTGATGCCGATGGGAGTACCTACCGCTATGAGGTTTGCCTCCACCTCGTACTCTTCGGTGCGCGCCAAAGCCCATGAAGGAACATCCACAACAGGATCTGTTCCAGGACTTGGGCAACCGCGGTTGTGATCTCCACTTCGTGGTGTGTAGCATCGCAAGCCGTTGGCCTAATAAGTGGAGGTGAAATGCTAGCAGAAGCCACATAATGAAATGGGATGACTATATGAATGGTTATATTCTTAATTTTTTCTATTTGATTGTATCTGTTTTATTTAATTAATCAAAATTAATCAAAAGAGTTCCAATATTTTGTAACGCGGCAAATAAAAACGTTAATTTCGTAATTTCATAACACTTGATGCTCTGTACGAAAACACATGTACATTTTCTTACATAAAAAGTAAGAACAATTATTACGAATGACGTCTATTACCGTAACGTAAGCTATGTATATTGATTGCCTCATTAACAAAGAGTAGAGGTTAAAATAACTCGTTTTCCTTACAGATGATATATTGCACGACCTACCTATTGTGTCAATTCTGGGAGATAAGTAATTGTTTCATTTGCATGCGAATGCATATACAATAATTAATTAGCTCACGTGCATATGCAGATTACGTAGTTGTAGTTTAAAAAGCTACTCGACAAAGCATCATAGCATTGTTCCTAGTCGCATTCAAGACGTGAAAGACGTGAAAGAGAGTGTCATTGGTCGTTCTCCAGTGACGTCACCCAGATTGGTCAGCCAATGACAATCCTTATCAAGCCTGTAGCTGTACTGTGTTGGACGCTGTGTGTTTAGAGAATGGCACAGCGGAGCCCGCCCTCAGGGGTCCGCTCTGGTGATGGTACAGAGTCAACCGGTGTGTGTAAGATATGTAAACTGCCCTTGCCGACTGAAGGGGGGGAGGGGAGAGGTGTTGTTAATCCATACTAATATTATAAATGCGAAAGTAACTCTGTCTCTGTGTATGTTACGCTTACAGACCTAAACTACTGAACCGATTTTGATGAAATTTTGTATAGGGGTAGTTTAGACCTTGAGAGAGAACATAGGATTTGTTTCGTCGCGATTACCAACATCCACGCGGGCGGAAGCGCGGGCAAAAGCTAGTGTTACTAATGAAAAGGTCCACTTATTCCTTCTCCTCCGTGTGTTTTGACTTATACGGCTTTTATGAACGTGACTGCCTTCTGTCTAACCGCCCAATGCCGGAAAAATCTGCGCCAGAACCTCCTTCGTCAGTTAGTAGGTGCACCGTACCGGCTTGTAAATGAAGTTAGGTTGGTCCCGAAAGCCTTGCGGGGGCCTCATATACTTTCCTATACTGGTTGATATTAAGTCGTTTCGGCAAAAAATAATTTAACACAGTACCGTAACCAAATTGTCTAGAAGTAATAACACGGCAAAAGGAAAAATACAGCCCCCATACATTATTCCTTTCACGTGTACCTACTTTCTTATCATACATTTAAAAAAAGCCAACAAATTAATATTTCCAGACGATTTTGCTATCGAAATTGTACCTGAATTCTTTTTTTCCGAAACGACTATAAAATCAGTAGATTATAATTCTATTAGATACGTAAATTGTTTCTTAAGTACCCACATATTGAAAAAGAAAAAATATACCATGTTGGTTCCTGGTGGAGAATGAGACTACCCCACCTCTTCGTGGGTGTCGAAGAATGCGACTAAGGGAGAAATTGGTAAAAATTTCGAATTTGAAATTGAAAGCGACAACTTGGTAAATTTGTAATGCATTTGGACACCTATCTGTAACGCTAACGAAATACCGTGGAGTATACCCGTCACGACGGTATTCCCATTCAATTGAGAAGTCCGATTGGGGAAGTAAGTACCATATTAATCTCGTGTTGTGTTCCCGGCGAGGAGAGTTAAGGTGCCATCAGTAAAGATAGTGACGGCACAGAAACTCTCTGTGTTTACTGGGTCGGCAGTACGAGTGTGACTCCCCTGGTGTTGCACACGTCCATAGGCCACGGTAACCACTTTCCATCAGGTGGGGCGCGTGCTAGTCTGCCACCTCAGTTGTATATAAAAAGTCATCTATTTTCACGCTCATCTACAAAAAGTAAGTGGGCAGGTTATGGTCTTAAATGCATACCAAAGTTTTTATTCCATACAGCCAGTCTATATTTTCTTCATAGGTATACATAGAAGAAATTGAATAAATATTTTAATGTGTATTTATACAGTGCACTTAAAAAGGTTATTAGATTAATTTTATCTCAGACACTGACCTCTTGAGCTGTGATTACTCTCCTACAAAAGAAACATTGATAAGAACAGATATGAAACGTATAATGTAGCTTTACATTCGGGTGTAAGGAGCCCTTTACACCCCACAGACCTTTGTAAGCCTAGATACCTGCTAATTGACATAAGAGGCTGCGAGTTCCAAAGGAGGTAGGACTCGACGGTATTTCCGCCAGATTGAGCAGTCCGACTGGGGAAGTACTAACTAGTAGTAATAACCTCGTGTTGTGTTCCCGGCGGTGAGTAGGGCAGCCAGAGCTCACTGGAGACGTTTTGTGCTGTCATTGGGAAGACCAAAGGCTATTCCTGCTTTGTCTTCTACACTGACGGCACAGGAATTCTCTGTGTTTACAGGGTCACGTGTGAGACTCCCCTGGTGTTGCACACGTCCATATGCCGTATGCTTGTCTGCCACCTCAGTTGTATAAAAAAAAGAAGGTCAGATGGTTTTCACTCTCATAAAGCCGTATAAGCACATTATCTATATAAAATCAGCGTGTCTAAAGCCTGTGACGGAACCTCATCCGTCAAAAGGTGCACCGACTTGGTAGGACCTTCTTTTTTTCGTAAGGAAATCAGCTTTGATACTCCCTGCGGTGTGAGAACCACGGCCCACGACGTCCCCATCTTGCCCACGGAAAGTGCTTCGTATGGTTCCTAAAAAAACATCATTACATAAAAATTACCTGTGGTATGTATGACGTCGACTCACGTGAGACACAATATGACCTTGGTCATGCATTGATAAGTTCATTTAAATCCGTGGTAAGGCGGTATTATCTCCGTTGGAAATCCCCAAAAACACATCGGGGTCGCCAGCGGTGGCGGTCAAGATACAATTTACAATAAGTATAATACAAGACTTTATTGTACACCAATCGAAAATACTATAAAACGACAACAAATTGGCGTATCGGTACAAACGGCGTTCATATCACAAGGTGCGAGATTTAAACGAAACGAAATTTAAAGATTTAAACTTATATGTTTCACACAAGTTAAAGAAACTTATGTGAAAAAGCCCCAGATGAGGCCGTAAAGTTGAGTGCCACCATTTGAACATGGTACGTGTCTGTAATGGTGACCTTAAAAATACCCAAAAGAACACCCCTCCCTCGTTATCGGTTTGGATTGAAAATAGTGAAAACTCTAGGACTTGAACCCGCGACTCCGTACCTTACAGGGTGAATGCTCTTACTACTGAGCCACGTCTTCGAGTGACGACGCGAATGTGGGAGCCATCTACCGATAAATTATACGAAGTATTGGAAGCAATGAACGATGCTTAGATAATATTCATAATAGGAACGATGTTACAATCATTTTTAAACATTGATTTTGGATTACTCCGTCCATTCAATTTAATTAAAGCAATCACATTTACTAATCTAGATCAATTTGAATAGTTAGCAAACTGCCTAATTGCTTTAAAAATTCATTAAAAAACCGAACACAATCGTGTTCCTAAACAGATATTTCTTGTTTATTGTTTCACGTAGAAGTCATTGTAATAAGCAGATTCCTCTTAATATTAATCCTGTGCTTAAAATTTACTTAAATTATAAATTCGTAATTACTATCAGGAAATTATGCAAATATAAGACGACCTTGAGCGAGCTTTCCTTGTAGTGACGTAAGCTAAAATTGTTCATTCAACAAATTACATTTTATAATGTTAGTAGATATTAAGATGCCTTTGCGAATACAAGGTTAAATAGTAAAAAAAACCTTTTTGTTTACAGTTTAGTGCCATATTTTTAATAGTGAATATTATAAATTATTATTTTTGAGGTGAGTTTGTTTAATATTTATACGTGATTTTACCATTTATATCATTATATTATTATGTTTAAGATGTGTAGAAGGTCGCACGGTGTTTCGCAATGCCACAGACTAGATAGGGATGCTAATAAACGTGTTTGACAGTAATGACAGGACAGCGCGGCCAAAGCAGTCGTTCTCAAACTTTTGCACAGACCGAGAGCGAAGCCAGCGGAAGTTAATTGGGGAGTTTTAATAATTAAATAGTTATTTATGATACAAGTGTGGTAAGTTGGTCATTACACTCGAGGTGATATTGCAAGGAAACCGAGAGTGTAATGACCATACCTCACGTGTGTCATACGAAGTTTTTCGACACACTTACGAGAAAAAAACAAATTTTATATTTAATGAAGGTCTCATAAACTGCCATGTACTTATCTTTGGATTTTGGAGGCAAAAGGCTATCACTGGCATTTCGTGCCACGCTTAATATTTCCGGCGGCGTCGAATCAACGTATCTGTCTTCTTCTATACTAGACATTGACATTGTAAACTTGTTGATCAATTATTCGTACGTAAATAAACAAGGCTCACAGCACAGACGGATAGTTTGTTTTTTTTCTGCGCGTGGCCTCTATGCGCGCGCAGATTGGAGTGTAGGCACGAACAATTACGCTAAACAGCCAGTACGTAAAATGCAAAAAATCTAATTTTTATGTATTTATAAATTTGTTTCACGTTGAATTATTATTTAAAGTAAATAAGTGGTTGAAAATTTATCATATTCAAGGTGGTACACAATTTTTTTTTACATAAATAGTGTTATTTTTGTCTTATGTTAAAAAGAAACGTATCTAAGTCAAAACTTTTTCCGAGATTTAAAAATAAAACTATAACCCAGTTAAGTTAAGAGCAAATAGAATGTATATATAATATCTTTCAGCGAGGTACCAACTTAATTTGATGGAATATAAAATAAAACACTAGTGCGATCAAGAAAAAAAAAGCACAAGTGTTTAATAGCATAGTTTATAAGTGTAAAAGCCATGTGATAAACATCACTTTATGAGTAAGGGTGTCGAAAATTAAATTATTTCACTAAGAATATTAAGTAATGGTTCTTACCATTAGGAAAATTATTCTTAAAGTTAAATGAAGAGAAAGAGGAAGAAGAAAAGAGGAAGGTAACATACCCCATACCCAGATGGACTGATGACCTGTAAAAGGTGACTGGGACAGACTGGAGGATCGAATGAAATGGCGTGCATTAGGAGAGGCCTATGTCCAGCAGTAGACTGCGGTGGGCTCATTGATTAAAATGGAGAGATCTTCATCAATTCATATTCAGATCATTCGTTCATCATATTCAGGGCCCATGCTAACGTTTAACGAATTAACGGATCGGGTTCTGGGAATGCCTTACTCTCTTTTGAAAAGTCAGATGGTAGTCGTTCCCATAAAAGCGTGTAAGCCAAACCAAAATATAGAGAGGAAGAAAGCGGACCCCGGGAACCGATGTGAAAACTTCAAATGCGACGGGGAATGATGCTGAGTGTTTCTGGCTGGCTGTTACTCTTGGCTCCAACCTCGTGGAAACATGATAACGTTTCTGCTACCCTTGAGAATTATTTAAAAAGCCTATTTTATTACAGACTATCCCTGTACCAAAATTCAGCCTGATCCGTTCAGGCCTTAGAACTTCATTGAGTAGTGACGCGACACAGAAACTTTGTGTTTACTGCGACTCCTCTGGTGTTGCACAAGTCCATAGACCACGGTAACCACTTTCCATCAGGTGAGCCGTGTGCTTGTCTGCCACCTCAGTGGTATAAAAAAAGAGTAACACATATTAGAACATTTAAACATTTTCACAATAATCAATTATAATCATAATTATTTATAATATTAGTACAGCCTCTCTTACAGAATGATGCTGCTTTACACAGTTGCTGTTCTCGTGGCATTCACCAGCTCGCAGAGTACAGTAGAACCTTCAATTCTACGTCAAATCTTCAATAAACCTCTTCCAGGGTACTCCGATAGAGTAAGTTACAATACCTCATCTTGACTTGATGCTCAAGTGATGATGATGACCATAATTGAAGTGTCGACAGCGACCGAGCAGTCTCTCTAGACAAGTGGCAAATAAGTTAGCCGGCGTTTGATGGAATACTATGACGAATGTATGGGATTTGACGTATTTGACATGCGTTAAATAAATAAATAAATTTATTTTATTAATGGCAACAGGGCCCAATTTGTTAGTTATAATTCTTTTTACATCTATGGTTAGTAAATACAACTCAAATTAAATAAAATCACATTAAATTAAATAAAATCAAATCAAAATCAATAAAATGAAATAAAATTAATCAAAATCATATTAAATTCAATCAAATCAAATCAAGGATCATCGAGATTAAGGATCGACATACATTCATCCACCACACGCCGATCAATGAATTTCCAATTGTCTAGAGGGCCAGCGATCAAGACGTCCCGGGTACCTTTCTTGTAATCGTGAACCCACTCCTTGTACAAGCAAATTAGATGGAAGGATGCTGATGCTGAAAGAATTAGTACCTTTTCTCAAAAACGTTTTACGTTTTGTAAGTCCAATTTTAACGGTCTATACAGAATGAGTGTTTTTTCTACTTTGACTTCAACAAAATAATTATTTGAACCAAATCTTTTCCAGATCACCATCAGATTAAAAGAAGGCATCACCTCATACGTGGACAAAGAAGGTCGAAAATACGAATGTATTCCACAGTACCCGTACGACCCTAATATAAAAGCCAGTGAAATGAATGACACTGCCGTCACTGGCTGTGGACTGATACAAGTAAGGTGAGGACACGAGCTATGCCATAGTACTTTCTTTTTTTTTTTCCTTCTACATCCTAACGTTAATTTCAACCCCTGGGCGACACTGCAGTATTGCAGTTGGACCAGAACTACCCGTAACGACTGTATGACAACCGGGACCGACAGCTTTACGTGCACTCTGAAGCACAGAAATACCCAGAACAATGAAAATACACATATTCATTTATACTGAACGAGAATAGCACCCGCGCTCCCTGCACGGCAGTCGCCTTCACTATCAACACACCACGGGGGCTACATTTATCAATTTTTTTCTAAGTAATGTCTTCGTTCATTCGGATAAACACCTGCTTCTTATTTATTCTAGTCAACTATCTATAAATAATTACTACCAGTCAATATTTACTCAGTTGGCGACAAGCTTATAATATTTTGATGTGGTGTGAAGGTACCAAGGCGTAAGCATGTTGATAAAGTACGTTTTTCGAAAGTGCTCTGAGCATCATCACAATGTTCGCGATAATTAGGTACGAGCTATGTATTGTCTAGGGGGGCTGGACACAACTTGGTGATAGCCTTGCGTTTGTTGAGAGTCCTGTGCCCCTAGTACCAACAACTATCGTAAACGTATTGAGAGAACGGAGCATTGCGATTGGCCGGCTTCACATACACACAGGTGTACATTAGGCAGGCGGCCAATCGTTATGCTCCATTATCTCAATAAGTTTACCATACAATTACTATAGTTGTTCGTGCTAGGGGTACTGATGCGTTCAATACTCTTTGTTAACACTTTTAAAAGCATCGTTTAGAGTGAGTTTTAAGGTTATAAATGTGAGTATATTAATAATACAATATACCTTTCAGGAGTGAAGATGATGACGAATGCCACGTATTAGTGGATTCAGTTTGCACTTTTGTGATGGAGCCAGTTGTCAAATACCGACAGGGCCAGGTTAATGAGCCCGGACCCCCACCGAGTGAGACTAATGAGCTCAGACCCCCACCGAGCGAGACGTATGAGCCCAGACCTCCATCGAACGAGACCACTGAGCCCAAATCCTCACCGACGGAGATCAATGAACCCAGACCCGCAACAAGCGAGACCCATGAGCCCAGACCCCCACCAAGCGAGACCAATGAATCCAGACCCCCACTGAGCCAGCCTAAGCCACCACCGACCGAGATTAAAGGTTGCGGCTACAGAAACCATAAAGATTTAGTGTCCAATGTGAGTAACTTTTAGTTTAGTATTCTTATTCTTTTAGTATAGAATACATAATCCGATAGGTGTGGCGTGGCGTAGTATGTATTAGCGGTCTTAACATATATTTGCTATCCGATACGGGAAATCCGCGACGGCAAATTCTTTGATTCTTTGAATAAAGATGCTTCAAGTCCCACTTTTGGACGGCTAGGAGCAGATTTCATCAATAAAGAACAGAGATCAAGGCTAGAATTCAACTAAGTAAAACTTAAAAAAAATTGTACAATGAACAGATTTTCACGTCTGAAACCCACAGTCTGCCCTTTATCGAAAAGTTTAATTTCAGAATACAGAAACACAATCCGGAGAGTTTCCCTGGGTAGTGGCTTTACTGAACTCAACACGACACCGTTACGTTGGTGTCGGAGCCTTGATCAGCCCCGAGGTGGTAGTGACCACTGCTCACGTTATCTGCAGGTTAGTAACTTCAATTTCCGGGATAAAAGTAGCCTATGTGTTATTTCAAAGTATAATCTATCCCTGTGCAAAATTTCAGCCAAATCTATTTAGCAGTTTTATCGTTTTTTTTTTTAAGAATATTATCAACTCAAATTACTAAGCCCTCCAACTATTTTTTTTAATTGCTTGCGTTAGGGATGGTTTAACGGCGGTAGTGTAATGGCTAGGATTCGAATCCGGGACCTTTTAGTCGTAAGGCCGACACAAGTGTTCCTGGGTACCTAATAAATAAAAAAGTTAAATGTTGGACTTTTCGCGCCAAAATATGTGACAATTTTTTTTTTCACTCGTATTTATCAAGTGGGTTATCGAAATGAAGGAAATAAGAAGAGGATTACAAATAAAATATATATGTCATAACTAAAAAGCATAAAGCTTACAGCTTTTATGGGAGCAACTGCTAGCTGAGTTCTCAACCCTGTCAGGAAATCCTGCATCAGAGCCCCGTCCGGTAAACAACAGGTGTAGATAGATAGATAGATAGATAACTCTAAATTTTTCCACCTTCAGATCCCGTAGCTCCTCAGTGTCCAGTGTGACGGCCAATAGCTGGAGGCTGGTTTTCTCGCTCTTGGTTTCCATGTACTCCGGGAAATTGGTGCCGGTCTTCACTCCTATCACTGTTAGATACTCTGTTTAGACTGCTGTGTCCTGTTATTGTCTTTATGACAAGTAAAAAATCAGATTCTGATAAGAGAAATTTTGTTTCCAGACGGAATAAAAAGAATTGCGCCTCGTTCAGATTTCCGAACGGGCTCAAAATCCGAGCTGGCGAGTGGGACCTGAGGAATTCGAGAGGGGCCAATGGCGGCCAGGAGAGGGATGTGAAAGAAGTCTATATTCTCAATGGTAAGTAGGTAATGTACGCCTGTAAATCCTGTAAGTATATAAACATCATTTCTTATCCACGTAATAAGGTTCGGTAAGCAGGCACTTACGCCACACTCGCATTGGCAACTACGAGCCGCGTGCGAGTGGCAGTATGTAAAACCATACAGTATCAGCACGGAGGACAGAATATGATTAAGTTCCTTCTCCATGAGTATCAGACTCCGCATTTGCTCTCACGTGTCGACGCAGGCACGTACATGAGCGTGTACGCGCATGTTCGCTCGTGTCTTTAATTTCGATTGGCAGTGTTTGCAAAGTAATGCTAACTTGGGAATATTCCCCCAAATTTAGCGGGATTCAAGATGTCCAGGCGGTTTTTAGGGGGTACATTGATTTAAGGGGATTTTTAGGGGGTAGGTTATATACATGTTTACACACATCAATGATATAATTATAAATTAAAGATACGTTGTTCGCACTCTAAGATAGCCAAAAAGCACGATAGCAAAGATTTTTCCAATAAACCTCTAACTTTTTTCTTTAATGGAAATTGGTGGGGTATATTAATTTTATGGGGATTTTCAGTCAGGTTTGGAATTCAGATCGAGATCATTAGCAACACACCTTTAACACTGACTGATGTACGACTCGTGAAAGCAAATGCGGACACACACTAAACTTGTCCACCAATGTCAATGCGACATTGGCGCAGTGCCGTGAACGAGTGCGAGTGTGTGCATATGCGGCGGTGCTTTGTCATGGGCCCTATTTATAAGTCGCTCTCTAGGATACCCACGAGAAGAGATGCTGTACCCTATTCTAGTCTACTCCATCGGGAACCGACAAGTTAGATAGATAGATACGAGTAGATAGATAATTCTTTATTGTACACCAACAGATTTACAGTAGGACAAGTAGGTAGCATCTATAAAGTTTAATGTACAATGGGCGGCCTTATCGCTGGAAGCGATTTCTTCTAGGCAACCTGTTGTTATGCCAGATGAATTTCTTTTCCATGTACGACACGTAATATGACTTCACTTCGTCTGATGCTAAATTAATTGTGAGATTCTGGAATTAAGTACACATTTTTTTTTGCAATAATGTGGTTCGCTGCTTGACGGCGTCATCAGATGCTTTTTCTCGCCCCGCTTAAAGTGCGATGTCGGGGTATCAGTTGCGAGTAAAACCAACGAATACTGTTATAAGACTGACTTTATTTCATTGCATACACTTGTATATATCTTACACATGCCTCCTCCACTACATCTCCCACGGAGGAAGAAATAAAATTAAATTACCAATTTTATTTTATTCACAATACACAACAGAATATCAGAGAGTACACATGATTATATAATTAATTTCAATGTTTACATGTTTATATAACGTCATATAATAATGAGTAAATAGATGTTTTATTATAATAACATCAAGCTTATCAGCTAAACAATAATAATGAGTACACTGGTATAGGTGACATATTAGTCATATTACATACGTTTGTGCAAAAGGTAGCTAGCTAATATGTTAGCTAGGTAGGCATTATTACATGATAAGACGTCTTTATCTGTTGGTAACATATAATTTAGTACGATTTTTATGTACAAAATCGATTTTACCATCTCTAGAAATTTTCACATTAGGTGACATATCTTTGATTACAGTAAATGGTCCTAAATACACATTGGCTAACTTATTACCAGTTTCATTCTTTATTAATATCAAGTCGTTTTTCTTATATTGAATAGGGTTCATGGAGCAGTCGTATTTTAATTTTCTAGCTAACTTCGATTGTAATAAATTTTCTCGAGCTTCCTTTGAAGATATCTGCAATCTGTATTTCAGTTCTAAGGGATAGTTACTATAATTATAAAGTGGGTCCACATTTTTTGTAAGGTTGCTAGGTAAAGTACATTTCTTGCCGTATACTAGTTCAAAGGGTGTATAATTAGTTTCTGTATGGACTGAAGTGTTGTAGCTAAAACACCAATATGGCAACCAGGTACTCCACGTTTCGGGATGTTTACCTGTTTGTATTCTTAAAAAACTGCCTAAATGTTTGTGAGCATTTTCGAGCGCGCCTATGCTCTCGTGTCGGTAAGCAGTAGAGTTGATTTTATTTATGTGAAGTAATTTACAGGTTTCTTGCATGACCGTTGACATAAATTCGGATCCCCTGTCGGTAGCAATCTCTCCAGGAATCCCATGACGTAAAATAAAATTACATACGAAAGCATTTGCCACTTCAGTACTACTTTTTGTGGCTAATGGGTATGCCTCAATATATTATGATAACTCGCATTGAAGTGTTAATATGTATGAGTAACCTTGCTGATCTGTGTCTATAGGTCCTACCACGTCCAAATATATTTTCTCGAAAGCGGTATGGGCTGTGGAAGTTAATTTCATGGGTTCTCGAATACGAACAGAGTGCTTTTGTTTTTGACACTGATCGCACTTACTTACAAACTCGGTAACATCACGTTCGATGCCCGACCAAAAGTAGTACTTCTTAATGTTATTGACCATTCGTCTGATACCTGCGTGGCCACTCGTAGGTAACATATGAAAGTCATTTAAGATAACTCTTTTTTCGTCTTTGTGTTCTATTTTTACTACGTCCTTTAATACACATAACCGTGGACCGGACCATGTAGTTATTTTCTTAATTTCCTCCACTAATTTCACAATGAATGTACCGTTATTTTCATTTTTAAGAAAATATAATTCAGTCACTCCTAACTTCTTACAGAATTTTTCCAGTTCTCTCACAAATACGCCTGGCGTGATTTGCGATCGAGATTCTGGTTTTATATATATTAACATATTTTTCGGTACAAATATAAATTCTTCACTCTCAATCTCTATCAAATTCTTCTTTCTTAAATTCCATAAAGTCTTGTAATACACTCGAGAGCAATGAATCCGGGTCACTCAAAGAATCCAAAAAATCTCGGAAAGTAAGAATGCTAGGTTAATTCAATAAATTGTATTTAATAGACAATTTAATACTCCTTAAATGAAAGTTAAAAAAATATGAGTCACCATACATTTTATTTACACAAAATTACATAAAGAAAAAAAACTGCTGATCTCTCCTTAAAACAAAAATAGGAAACATGAAATTTTTGAACTTTATGACGATTTTCTTGAATTTCAATACTTCGTATTACCTCCTCGTGCTTCCATTACTGCGTTTACGCGGTTTGGCATGCTGTACACCAAGTTCCTTATACGATTTTGGGGAATATTCTCCCATTCCTCTGTGAGAGCAATTTTGAGCTCAGGAAGCGTGATTGGGGGAGGGTTTCGTTGTTTTACGCATCTCCCTAGCTCGTCCCAAGCATGCTCGATCGGGTTGATATCCGGGCTGCGCGCTGGCCACTCCATACAAGTAATGTTCATCTCTTGAAGGTAGTCATTCACAATCCTACCTGTATGAGGTCGGGCATTGTCATGCATAAATATAGCATCCTCACCCAAATTGACCATAAATGGACCAACGTGTTCGTTGAGGATTTCTTCCACATATCTTACGCTAGTTAAAGAGCCGTTTTCTATGATCACCAGCTCTGTGCGACTTTCAGAGGAAATTCCGGCCCACACAAGTACAGACCCACCACCGTAGGCTACTTTTTCTTCGATGCATGCTTGCTTGAATCTTTCCCCTGGTCTTCTATACACTCTGTGTCTTCCATCGTGCTTGTAGAGCATAAATTTTGATTCGTCGGAGAACATAACTTTCGACCAATCTTCAATACTCCAATTTACGTGGTTCTGGGCATATCTTAGTCTTGAAATACGATGGCCACGCTCCAGTTTAGGGCCGTTTGCAGGTCTAAGGGGTTTTAAGTTAGATTCAGCAAGCCGACGTCTTACTGTCCATGCACTTGGGTTACTTCCTCCGAGGCGTCGAAACTGATTTGTGAGTTCAGTTCCTGTGAGAAAGCGATTTCGAAGCATGGTGTTCACCAAGTATCGGTCTTCTCGTGCTGTGGTACACCTAGTTCTGCCCGTTCCTGGTCTGCGTAGGTTAGAACCAGTTTCTTCGTAACGTCGGAGAACTCTTTGTACTGTTGACAGCGACACACCGACAGTCCTGGCTGTATCGCGCTGACTCCGGCCGGTTTCCACCAATGTAAGTATTCTGGTGCATTCTTCAAGTGTAAGCGACATGATTTCAGCTTGAATAATGAATATTGAGCACTATCAACCTGGTTTATGTACCAACATAAATGACAGATTACAAACAAAAGCAAAAACAAATCCTGTAATTTCGTAGTTCCATCTTCGACAGTGTTCCCTTTTCAAATTTGATTTTTTTATGATATAACTTTACAATAACTAAGAAGTTTTAATACTTTCATTTAAGGAGTATTAAATTGTCTATTAAATACAATTTATTGCATTAACCTAGCATTCTTACTTTCCGAGATTTTTTGGATTCTTTGAGTGACCCGGATTCATTGCTCTCGAGTGTATATAAATTTAAGTTCAACAGACAGCTTCGGCTTACTATGAGTCTCCACGACGCTCGGCTGATCAGACCAGTCGTCCGTAGTGACCATAGGGTCCGAATTGTCCTGTTTACTAACTAACTGCCTTTTTTGTGCTCTAGTAAGTACGTTTATAACACTCTCATGCATCTCTTTTAAGTCTTTTGATGTTAAGGATACTCGCGACAATGCGTCTGCAGCTGCGTTGTCCGAGCCCTTCACATATTCAACAGAAAAATGATACTCTTCTAATAAAATTCTAAATTTCAATAGCCTACTAGATGGGTCTTTAATATTGAATAAATAAACTAATGGTTTATGGTCAGTTAATATTTTAAACTGCCGACCGTATAGGTAAGGTCTGAAATGTTTTATCCCCCAGACAATAGCGAGTAATTCTTTCTCGATTGTCGGATAATTCTTTTCCGCTTTATTTAGAGTTCTACTAGCATAAGCCACTGGCTTTCCATTTTGATTCGCTAGGACGGCACCAATTGCATACCCTGATGCATCGGTTTGAAGAATAAATGTATTGTCAAGTGACAAGTCGGGATATTGAAGTACAGGTGGACGGGTTAACTTTTGTTTTAATAGATCAAATGAATTTTGACAATTATTAGTCCACTCGAAGGTAGTATTCTTCTTTGAAAGATTATTTAAGGGCTGTGCGATTTCAGCGAAATTTTTGATAAATTTTCTATAATAGTTGGCGAAGGCAACGAATCGCTTGACCTCGTCGGAATTTTGAGGAATAGGATATTTTTCTACGACATTTATTTTTTCGGGATCTGGTAAAACCCCTTCCGAAGATATTACATGACCCAAATACAACATTTCTTTCCTCAAAAAATCGCATTTACTAGGATTCAGTTTTAAATTAGTTTTTCGTAGTCGTTCAAACACATCCACTAGGTTTTTAACTGCCGAATTTAAATTTTTACCATAAACGATATTAGGTCGTCTAAATATACTAAACATTTCTCATATGTTAAACCGGCCATAGCTATATTCATCATTCTTGAAAAGGAATTTGGGCTGGTCTTAAGACCCATTGGCATTCTAGTCATCTGGTATTGACCAGAGGAGAAAGCGGTATATTTCCTACTTTCTTTTTCTAAATTGACGTTGTAAAACCCTTGATATAAATCTAGGTGAGTGAAATAAATGCACCCTGAAAGAGAATCAAGGATATCAGCTATATTTGGAAGCGGAAACTTATCATCCCCAATGCAATTATTCAATTTCCTATAATCTATAACTAATCGCCACCTTTTCTGTCCAGAAGGATCAACTTTTTTAGGTACTAACAACACTGGACTTGACCATTCACTTGCACATGGCTCTATGATTCCCTGAGACAACATGTCTTTAATTTGCTTGTCGATTTCACTTTTTTGTGAATGCGGCAACATGTACGGCTTAACATATACAGTATCCGTATTTTCTTTTAATTTTATTTTGTGACTGTATATGGGCGTAGTCGTTAGACTATCACCTGGCAAGAAAAATATATCGGCATACTTAGCGCATAGATTTTGAATAGAAGTCTTCTCTTCTGAATTCAAATCCTTTAAATTAAGGGTTGACAATAAGCTTTTAACACGTTCTGAACCTCGTGAACAGCTGTCAAATGTGCATAATTTATAATCACTTAACTTGTGTATAACAGGATTAATTTTATTTAGTGTTAAGTTATTTTCAGTTGTGTTTAATATCCGTATAGGTATTTTCCCATTTTCTGGTTTTACTACAGTACTAGCCATGAAGATGCCCTCTTGCAATTCTGCTGCACAGACTACACACTCTTCATTCACGCTCGTATCTAAATAATGTATAGATTCCGACCTAGATGGAATATTAAATAATTGTTTAGATTGACTATTTAATTGCAAAACTAATTTAATATTAGATGAAGTGTAAAGTGTCATTTGCTTATATTTTAAATCTAGGCATGCTCTAAACTTATTTAAAAAGTCATACCCGATAATGCCATCAACCTTACATGGCAAACTTTTAAAAACATAAAACTTATGATTAAAAACAGATTCTTGCGTCATCAACGGTAAGTACGCGTATCCGATAGCTTCCACTTTGCCCCCAATACCATTTATTGTAGTACTCCATTCATGGAAAGGAATGTTTTGTTGAATGATGCAATCATAAGTTATAGCAGATATCGATGCCCCGGTGTCAATTAGCCAAGAATATTCCTTACTATTTAAGGATAACCTAGTTACTAAGGAGTTTTCATATGCAAAGATAAATTTACTATTAGCCTCGAAAAAACTGCTGTACATTTTCCTCACCTACTCTCTCAGTGCTGGAATTAGTGTCACTCGTCATAAGCTGAACATTTCCATTCCTTTGATAGTGTCTATTATTATTAGAATCATTCTGATTAAACCTACCTCTAAATCCACGTCCCGAAGAACGACCTCGATGTGTACGCGTCCAGCTCCCCCGAGCTCCATGTTGCTGGGCAGGGTGTGCAGGTCTCCTCGTATAGGCACCTCTACCCCTCGGGTTTGGGTTCGAGTAAAACCCTCTTTGGTAACCCCTATAATTGTGTGTTGGGTAACCTGCATATATATTATATTTAGACCCATTATTAGGTTTGCGCATCGTTAAGATATCAGAGGAATTGGCGGACGACGAAAGCTCCTCGTCGAGAGCCCCCTGTATGGCGTCATTTAACGCATTATAGTTCCTAGCTGCTATGATAGTACTTAACCTACGGTTCCTCAATCCGTCAGCAAAGCGCTTGATCGCGATTTTCTCATTTATACGTTTCAATACGTCATAACTATCACTCTGTCCCTCGGATTGTGAAATCGTCAAATCAACGAATAAGTTGGATATTTCCTGGCCAAAATCAGATACGGATTTTTCGTTTTGTTTCAAAGTCAGCAATTTGCTTTGTATGGCTGCAAATGATTTTTTAGGTAAAAGATGTAATTTCATATCCGTAAGTAATTGAGAGACGCTGGCATAATTTGTTTCTAATCTTAATTTGGCCGACTGGGATAACCGACTTTTCAATACAAATTGTATCAGATTGACTTTTGACGCATCTTCTAAAACAGAGTCATAATATTCTATTCCGTCTATTAATTGCTTAGTAATTACTTCACTATCATTCATCACTGGTAATAAGCTAAGCGCAATTTTTAGGTCAAATTTCGCCATTGTGGAACACTCGATTGGCTTACTCTTACACAGTTCAATAATTTCAGAATACAATTTGTCAATTTTTTGGCAAAAAATGTTAATTAATTCTAATTCTACTGTTCCTTTAAATACTCTTACTATACTAATATCATCCAAGTAATTATTATACTGTTCGTAAACAATTTCAGTTTCGCTTAACTTTTTATGGCATATTTTTGTTTGTCGCCTACTGGGGCCGATTTTAATTAGATAAGTCCTAATGGATAATAATCTTTCATATAATTCTTTCAAAAAATCTGCCATCAAAAGTCATCGTTATGGGAAGATAATGTAATAAAATCATGAGACATAATACATACCAATCCTTCACGATAGGTAACCCGACACTAGCGGCGCGCGTCGTGACATAATACTTACTCAATTAACAGTTAGGGTTCATTAATAGTCCGAGTAAAATGCATATATACCAGTACGCTCACTATTTCGTATTTCCGCACTTCTTATTCATTCCGCACACTTTAGTTTTATATACGTTAGTACGTACTAAACTTTACCCACTTTTTCGCCACTAACCCCTTTTTCAGGGTCTAAACGCCGACCGCGAATAATGCTGGCATACCTGCGAAGAATGATGTCATTGGTATGCTTCTGCACCATTCTTTTGTGGCATCGCCTGTACATTCGGTAGGCCACAACTACTACTATGATGACTATGACCACAGCGATGACTGCTAATATAATATTGGTTGTGCTGGCATGGACCAGTAGCTGTTCAACGGAGGCGGAGTTTTGGCCTCCCGCCGAGTTCTGCGCAATTATAACCGGCTCTTTTTCAGTGGACTGGCTGCCTCCCATTTTGTATCTTCGTATGTAATGCACGTTAAACTTGCACAAAATTGCACCGTGTAGTAGGGTGAATTTCCCAAATGGCTTTTTTTTTTGTCTTCGGTGAAATTAGTATTTGAAAAAAGGAATATTGTTCTGAATTATTTTTTTTAGTATTCAATAGGTAGTTATTGGGTTGTGGCAAAAATATATTTTGGCTAGAACTATATATAAAGGTAGAAATAAATACATAAACCTCTATTTTTTTCACATCGGTGCTGTCCCTCTACTTTTTTTACAAACAAAAAAGCTTATACTCTAATAAAAATAAGTAAGTTAGGTATATAAATTATTATATTTCATAGAATATTAGTTTTCTTAGTAATATATGGCATATTTTATTACATAATTAACGCTTATTTTTACTGAGAGGCACAAACGTACTTGTCCTGCCAAATGTTCTCATATCGCTGGACAAAAGTAATTTACACCTAACTTTACATCGACGGGTCCGACAGTGTCCCCACCCCAATTTTATTTCTCTAGTTAGTGCTTGCTAGTGCGCAGTCAGGACAGATGGGTGTCAAATCGCTGCATATTCCAGCCAATAACGCATGTATGCCATTTAAGTTGCTCCCGGACAATTATTTTATACTATCGGTGGTTGCATCTTTCTAGAGTAATGAGCAGTTTTATTATTGTTATTTGGTTCTAATAGGGGTAGTAAGTGAATTAGCTTCATTGACTGTTGTTGAATTTATCCTAGATATTATGCATTTTTGCTAATTTTCTAAAAAGTGTGTAATTTCTCACATCGCTGTTCTCATATCGCTGTTATCGGTGGTCTTTATTACCACGGATATGATAATTTACACCGAAATGATAAGAAAAAATCAATCGGTGTCTTACATCTAATATCGGTGTTTTGCTTCATGATCAATGCACAGTTTTATCACATCGGTGGATTGCTTCATCATATCGGTAGATCATTTTATCATCTCGGTGAGTCGTTTTATCATATCGGTAGATTTCGAGTTATTTCGTTAAGTATACAAAGAAAAAATAGAACATACATATAAACAGTATGTGTTTACAACACACTTTCATCCCTTATTCCCCCCCTCCCAACCCTCTTTTTTGCGACAAAAGGTTACCTATGTTAGTCCCCAAGCTTTAATCTATCTCTGTACCAAATTTCGTCAGGATATCGTCAAAAATGACAAATTTTCATCCCAATGCCATATTCCTCCCCTTCTACCCCCTTTTATGCGATCATAGGTAGCCTATGTCCGTTCCCAAGCTTTAACATATCTCTGTACCAAATTTCGAAAATAATGACATTCATGGCCCCACTCCCCCCTTCTACCCTCTGTATCAAAAATCATCAGGACATCTTCAAAATTGACTAACTTTCATCCCATGGCCCTACTCCCCCCCTTCTACCCCTCTTTTCGCGATAAAGGTAGCCTATGTTCATTTCCAAGCTCTACTCCACCTCTGTACCAAATTTCATTAGGATATCTACAAAACTGACTAACTTTCATCCCCTATTTCCCACCTTAAACCCCCTTTCTTGCGATAAGCCTATGTCCTTTCTCAAGCTCTAATATACCTCTGTACCAAATTTCATCAAGGTCGGTTCAGTGGTTTAGGCGTGAAAGCGTAACATACAGACAGACAGACAGAGTTACTTTCGCATTCTTAATATTAGTATGGATTGGATTTCCAAGAACTCAGTTCTTGTTGGATATGATCTTCTTCAGATCAGGTCTTCAGTTTTAAGTCACCTTTGTAAAAATGAGGTACCTTCTAACTACTTCCTTTATGACGTTCAAAGGTGGATAGATTATCATTTCGCTGGATATATTATCACGTCGCTGGATATGCATATCATTTCGGTGGATAAACTTATCATATCGGTGTACAGAAAAAATAATCGGTGCCGGTTTGTCATGTCGGTGGAAACCAAAATTCAAACTGAATTTTCTCCTTAATCTTAAATGATACGTTGATGATATTAAATTTGGGGATATATGATATCATAAAGATTACATAAAACCTGAAAAATATTCAAAAAGCATATAAATGAAAAAGTTCACCGATATGATAAAAAAAATGGCATTTGTTGAAATTCACCCAGTAACTCATTTTGATGGTTCGAATGCGTCGCGGATCAGATGGCTCGGCACCTATCCTTAACGGGTCACGACCAAATATGGCCTGGCAGGGTCGCCATGCGATGTCGGGGTATCAGTTGCGAGTAAAACCAACGAATACTGTTATAAGACTGACTTTATTTCATTGCATACACTTGTATATATCTTACACATGCCTCCTCCACTACAAAAGGATACTAGGTAGGGATAATAACAGCCATAATAACCTTGTGTTGATGTGTTCCCGGTGGTGAGTAGCCGGAGCTCACTGGAGTTTTTTGCTGTCAGTGGGAAGACCTAAGGCTATTCCTGCTTTGTCTTTTAGAAACTCTCTGTGTTTACAGGGTCTGTAGCACAAGTGTGACTCCCCCGATGTTGCACACGTCCATAGGTCACGGTAACCACTTTCCACTTGTCTGCGACCTCAGTGGTATAAAAAAAAGGTGGCCCGCAACTTGACGGCCTCATCAGATGCTTTTTCACGCCCGGTTAAAGGATGGTAGGGAGCCAGGATAGGGATTTTAGGGCCAGGGTGAAACGGATCGACGAGGTACAAGGGCAACCGAGATGTGAGGAAAATTACTTATTGGGTCACCTCACCTTACTACCTGACTCGGGACTATATGCGGTATTAGTCGGAAATATCCGCTAATCACGACGCCGAGTGAACCTATCCGTGGAGGATTTCACCTATGCGTTGGTTTTTTTTTTACGTGCGGAAGTCCCCACGGATCCCTCCCCCCCCTTCCGGAGCCGGAGGGGGAGGTTATGTCGGACTCGAACCGACTAAACCGCACGCCGTATGTGGGTCGTTGTGCTAGGCCGAAGGTGACCCAGGGCCATTCCTCTCGGTCTGGCCCTCCTCGGGCCTATGCGTTGGTTCACTACCACTTCCTTTCGTTTTTTATTTATTTATAGGACGCGTCCATTTGACTTCACCTCGACTGATGGTAAGCTGAAGGCACAGTCTCAGGAAAGAGAATCACCATTACATACACGTACCATGTTAAAAATGGTGGTACTCAGCTTGACGGCCTCATCAAATGAGGATTGCAATTAATTATTGGATCACTAAGCTTATCATTATTATTCTGCGAATGGATATATTCACATAGTCTCCTAACTACACGATATAATAATAATAATATATCGATTAAGATAGGAAAAATGAATCGCTCTGACGGGACTCGAACCCGCGAGCTTTCCCTTACAGGGGGTAATGCTCTGAGCACTGAGCCACCGAGCTACGCCTGAAACAATCCAAATTCTCCTATACGGTTGTATTGTATTATTGTATGGAGGAGGAGAATTCCGCCTGAGCAATTCACTTTTTCCTATCTTATTCGATTTGAAATTGCTTCAAAATTTCATTTAATAATAATATACTTACAGAGTTCAATAGAACGAATCCCCGGCACAACATAGCCCTTCTACTCCTGCAGGAGCCGCTGGTGCTGTCTGAGCACATCAACCCCATCTGTTTACCAGAACAGGACGAGGTCTTCGACCGGTACAAGAGCTGTATCGCCAATGGGTGGGACAGGGATGTCTTTCGTAAGTTATAAACACGTACATAGCTATAGGTACTTTTAATAACTTTTTATTTGGAGCAGTTAGTACGCTAACTATTCATGTCGACTCATGTGGCTTTGTGGTCAGAGTATACCACCTGTAAGAGGGTATTTCGGAGACGCCAGCGTCCATGGAGTAGTAAATCATATTCTGTCTTTCTTGGAGTGGCCCTGTATAGAGTTGCTCGAAGGCTCTCCCTTTGAAGCCTCCCTAAAAAGGCATAGACGAGAGCAGGCAAGGTGCGGGCAGGCTCTCGTTGCGCATATCTGGGTATGACAGGTACGGCCGCTAGTCACTCCAGCGGTAGGAGGATAGGGTATCTTAAAACCATAGATGGTCTATTGTCAACCGAAGTAAAATGCTTTATTGGGTAACATTACACCTGGATGCGACCGGAATTTCAGCAATTATGATTAACTAGCTCTTTCCGCGGCTCTTCCCGCGTGGATGTCGGTTATCGCTATAAATTGTAGCCTATGTGTTACTCTGATGCATAAGCTATATTAATTAAGATAGGAAAAAGTGAATGCCCAGGTGGGACTCGAACCCACGATCTTTCCCTTACAGGGGGAATGCTCTGACCACTGAGCCACAGGGCCACACCTGAAGCTACCCAAATTCTCCTATAATTAGGGCGACGGTGGGAGGCATCTACCGACATTCATACGAAATATCGGCATTGAAAAGTTAGCATAGTAAATGCTTCAAAATTTCATTCAATCATAAGCTATATTATTGTGTGGCGGGCTCTCGTCACTCTCACCAATGCATTTTAATTTACATTTTATCTACGTATATATTTAACATTGTAATTTAATTAACCTTTACCAACTCACATACAATACAACACATAGATACCCTACTGTACCTACTACTTACACTCCCTACTCACCTGACCTTGTGGCGCCCGCGTCTGCGTTAGCCGGCGCGCAGCTAAACGGTTCCCACTCGCTCAGTCCCAGCTAGACCGTCTCAACGCGAGCACGTACTCCATGGTCGTCGCGAGAGAGCCCGAAAACGTGATCGCGAATCATTGTAACTGTGAGCTCTAATATATAGACTGTGTCTGTGTATTGATTAACTATATCTTAAACTGTACGTGTATTTAAATTATGTGTTGTGTGCAATTAAAACTTTTAACTATAATCCGCACGCTGAATGATGATCCGTATGACAGTTCGTTAGCGCTTAACATTGTACTGACGTCCTATCACATCAAATCCTTTAGAGGTCCATTAAAAAGACGAAAAAATCATAATTGTGTACAATTGTAAATTATAAAAATGAATATTAAGAAATTATTACATAATGTTCGGAAATAATAGAAAAAAACTCAATGCAAATGTACATGGTACGTGCTGCAAAAGTTACGTCGTCAAGCTGTTATCGACTAAGAAGGGACACATCGATAAACAAAATATCGATAATTTGTTGGAAATATAAAACAAATGCTTTGAGTTTGTATTTTATTTATATCAATCTGAATCTGATACAGGGTCAATCGGATCTTCAAAATCTGAGTCTGAACTGCAGCTATCCGTGACGTTTATTATTAACGGTTGGTCAATGATATTGTCGTATTGTACATCTCGATTCCAGTCAGTGTAATCCATAATTGCCAGCTAATTATGAATTCTTTAAAATTCAATTCAAAAAGAATTTTAAATTCATTAAATTATGCAATTTGAATAAAAATTAAAGTATAGTAAAATAAAATATAATAAGGCTGTTACTTTTTTATCTAGTGTTTTATGTCCATCAATGCGCGTAGTCTTTTTTTCAAAATAAATAAATATTGCTTATTATGTTGAATGACCTGGCTGAATGACATGACATTTGCCTGAAAAAACACTATTTTATCGAAATTGTTTCGCATAACTAATACAACTGTCAGTTGAAACGTCATAGGGATCATCATTCGGCGTGCGGAGTAACAATCAAGAGTAACAATCCTCCATCCTTCCATCCATTCATACTTACAAATTTTCGCGTTTATAATATTAGTAGGATGATAGCTCCTAGCCAGGTGGACTGGCGACATGAAAAAGATGGCTGGGACAGACTGGATGCGGAGAGCACAGGATGGGAAGCAATGACGCACACTGGGAGAGGTCTATGTCCAGCAGTGCACTGCAATAGGCTGATAGATTGATTAATGATGATGAATTAATGATATGAATCTGGAATAATAAGTCTGTATTATCCCAACTTCTGCCTCCAGACCCCAAAAGCAACGACTCAAAGATTCTCAAGAAGGTGGAACTCGACATAGTACCGTACACCCGTTGCTCCACGCTACTGAAGAGGACCAGGCTCGGATCCAACTTCAAGTTGCATTCCAGCTTCATCTGTGGTGGGGGGCAGGAGAGCAGGAATACCTGCCAGGTGAGACACGTTGAGATATAATATACATTAATGCATGTTAGCCGCGTGGTTCCCAGCAGAGTAGAATTTGGGCCACCCCTTCTCTTCCCATGTGGTGTCGTACAAGGCGATTAAGGGATAGGGCTGATTAACTTTAACATCAGATAGATATGTACAGCCCAGACTCAGCCTCCGATGCATGGCTCGAGTCAACAATAGTGCCCGGAATACGGCAATAGGCTCACCCCTTATTCCGTGGGACCAAATACAGATTGGTGAAATGTAGGTGTTAATTCACCACTGCCGTGTGCCGTCTATGTGTATGTATGCATGTTGTACTAACATCTTATATCCTATGCTTATGGCAATGGCGCCCCCACCGGGTTCAGGTAGAAGGGGTAGGCCGAAAAAGTCCTGGTTTGACATCGTGGAAGGTGGCATGCGTGCAAATGGTCTCATTACAATGGACGCCCAAGATCGTGCGAAGTGGAGGAGTAAGAGCCGGAAGGCGGACCCTGAACTCCGAAGGCGTCTCAGCCTCGGATGCAATCAGGATAACGTCTAAATGTCGATGATAATGATAATCGTACATCCTATGTTTCTTCCTACAGTCCAGGGTATTTCAAATGGGGCGTGAAAGAGCATCTGATGAGGCCGTCAAGTTGGTCACGGCCATCATTGTTACATTTTTGGTGTCTGTAATGGTGATCCTCTTTTCTGAGACTTGACCTTTTTTAGCTTATCATTAGACGAGGTGAAGTCATATTGACTTGACGAGTCTTACATACATACATACATCTTCTCTAGAAGGTAGGTCACGACGGTAATCCCGTCCAATTGAGCAGGCCGACTGGGGAAGTACCTCCACCCTACAGAATACCGCGGCCATAATAACCTCGTGTTGTGTTCCCGGTGGTGAGTTGTGTAGCCAGAACTCACTGGAGAGGTTTTTACTAACAGTGGGAAGACCAAAGGCTGTTCCTACTTTGTCTTCTACACTGACGGCACAGAAACTCTCTGCGTTTACAGGGTCAGCAGCACGAGTGTGACTCCCCTGGTTTTGCACACGTCCATAGGCCACGGTAACTATTTGGCACCAGCAGGGCCGTGTGCTTGTCTATGTCTACCACCATTTTCGTCCGTCTTCTACCCCTGGAACTCGTGGTGAAGGTACTCACATTATATCCTGTTTTAGAGACCGATATTCTTAGCAATCCATGGATTCTCCGTGCGGGTGCCGGGTCCATCGCGCTGTTGATTTGGGAACTCGGGACAGTGCTTGAGACTTGCGACCCAGGTGTAGGTTTAGAAGGGGCCCCTTTTGTTGATGTCACACCTTCACTACCCAAGTTCCCCTCCCTGCCTAACCAAATTTGATGCGAACCTACTAGTGCCGCTTTAGACATTCGTCCTAGTAATGAGCTTATTACAGCTCTCGATAGTTCTAAATCTTATCTCTCTTATTTTATTTGCATCACCGTATTTATAATCTGCTATTACATAGTTCTGTATCGCCTTACATTTAATGTAAGTACATTAAATGTAAGACGTGGTGGTTGTAATTCACAAGGTAGTACAAGTGTACTACCTTGTGAATTACAACAATACTACGAAACACCGAGTTTCCTTAAAGAACCAAGGAAAATACCACAGCTCCCATCTAGACCGTAGGCCGTAGATAGATTTTTCTGGTGTGCCTCTCGCTCCCACTTCTAATGCATTATACATATATAATTATATTTGTTATTATAAAAGTAAAAATTTGTGAAGATTTTAAGATGTTTGTTTTTTGTTTGGTGTCAAAATTCCACGCGGGCGAAGCCGCTGGCAATACCTAGTCTGTTAATATCATCACCTGCCCTGGTCCAAATTATTTGAGGTCGTCGGCGCAATATGTCATTCTCCTCAATAAATTTCTGTCAGATGTAATTTCCTCAGTTATTCCCTACTTAGCCATATCATCCTTCAAGCAATCCATCCATGTTTTCTGGCGCTTACCTCTGCTCCTGAAGCACTCTACATTCATACTTTGAACCTTCATCTCTTCTCATAATATGTCCATACCACGACAGTCGTTCGCTTCTCAATTTTTACCCGACTGCGTCAGAATGTTTGTCGAGAGTATGTATGTATAATTGTTTGGCCTGCTCTGCAGCCTGAACAGCTCGATGGATTTTAGCTTGAGAGGTGTCGTTAGATTCGTATTTACTGTGAGTGACACTGGGTATATCAAAATAATAAATAAAATGGCGGCTTACCTTAAACTTATCGAGTGGGCTATCAAAATGAAGGAAATTAAAAAACGATTACAAAAATATATAAGGTCAACCGGGGCAATTGCGTCATATTTCTCGATCACTCCAAGTTATCGCCTTATTGTGAGAGAATTTATGGCATTATGCACTTTTTGAAACTCTAGTCTCATAATATGGCTATTTCTGTACAAAATCCTATTATTGATTTCTTCGCCAGAGTTTTACAACTGTGTCATATTGATTGTTTTTAAAAAAATTGGAATTTTAGACGCATTTTCCCCGTCTGGGGCAAATGCGTCTTTCTTGAGTAAATACTTAATTGGTAAGCTATTCGTGAGAAAATCAAAGTAGTTCTTTTCGGATCAAATTTCTGTGCAAAAGAATGACAATTAAACTAAAAAAAAAGGATAATTGAGGAATTCAGAGACAATTTAGTAAAAATTGGGGAAATGCGTCTAGTTTTTGATGGACGCATTAGCCTCATACTAAATGCAGACGTTGTCAACATTTTACCTCGGTGGTTTGCGCTTACTACTTCAGGAAAAGTAAGCACAGGAAAAGTAGGCAGGTACAGCTTAGCATAAAAGTCGTGAAAAAATAGTGGCGCCACTTTCTATGCCAAAACAATTTTACTATGGCAACACTTGTCTTCTTTCATATGATGAAAAAGGTGATGTTACCGGTGAAAATAAATTGAATTTTTGCCAAAACTGCAAGTACTTATAGTTGTGTCAGTTGTGAAAAAAAAAATCGGGAAAACATACAAAAAATTATTTAAATTATTAAATGAGGCACTACTCAGTCTACTACGGTATCAATAAGAAAATTACGAGATCAAATGAATCTAGAAAACGACCTGACAGTCAAATTTATAAGTAAGTTAGGGAATAAATTGTACTCTTCCATTATATTACTTATCTTACAACTCAACTTATATTACTAATCAAAAATTTTCTCAACACCAGCATTCATCTTCAGGATAGTGTTCATAAATAGTAACAAGTAACAAAATTAAAAAAATCTGTTGCACTCCGGGAGTGCCGGCTGAAGTGAAAACTTGATAGTTCCCAAAATGCTGTGTGAACGAAATTAACCTTTAATTCTCATTGTTTAACGTTGAAAATGTATATAAATATGATTTTTTTACCCACACATGGATATCCGATAGGCATTTGTCACTAGCTCGCGCCGGCTATCTGCGGCTGTACCACTAATAATTCGAGAACGCGACGTTGTCGTTCTGTACGAAGTTCTGTACGAAATACATTGCTTTTCGCAATGAGGTAATATTTGGATAATAAGGAACAAAAGAAGCAATGTAATTAAAACAGAACGACAACGTCGCGTCTTACGGTTACGTGTCCCCTGACGCGAGTTTAACATTTTTTACCCATCCAAAAGTGCTCAACGCCGCGGCGTTGTGCACTTTTGGATGGGTAAAAAATGTAAAGAAGTTTTCACTTAAAAAATTTGTAAAAACCCACGACAGTTTATTAAATTTATTATTATTATAATTATTTTTATTATTATTATATCAAATTACTATTTTTAACAGTTTTAGAGAAAAATGGTAATATGGCGGAAGCGGGTGGTAGAACCATCTTACCCGCTAATCCTGCCGCTAAGGCAGCAGTGCTTGCACTGTTGTCGGTGTGGAGGGTAAGACAGCCGGGGAAATAACAACACTAGAGGCATTCCATCTTAGTTCTCGAGGTGGCAATGCATTCGCAGCTTTTAGTTGCTGGTGTCCATGGGCGACGGCAGTTACATACCATCAGGTGACCCGTCTGCTCGTTTGTCGCCTATAATATTAAAAAAAATATGGATTTGCACAAACAATGTTTGTTGCAGCGCCCCCTGGTGATTTGTCACCGTAACATCTATCTAAGAACATGCACCAATTAAACCCGAACCCATAACTGTAAACTACATCAAAATCGGACTAGTAGTTTGGAGAAAAATGGCAACATGTATTTGCACAAACATACTTATACAAACATCCTCTCACCCGAAACGCATATACCGTCTCCGTTCCGGCGTGGGTAAAAATGGAGCAAAATGGACACCAGAAAAATGAACTTTCCAACATCACTTGTGCATTTTGAATTATTATACTACCTATAATAAATGATAAGGGATATTGGGTATTATGTTTCTTGGCATTCCACATCATTGAAATAAAATTTCACTTTCGTATTAAAATGTGCGGACATAAAAAGGTTGTCGATTTCTGTTTTCGGGGTAAATGCGTCCCACAGTCGCAATTACCCCGTAAAGGCAGACGCATTTACCCCCAGACATTAATCCTAACCTTAAAAATGGAGATATAATTATTTCTTTAAATAAAGCTATTACACTAAAAATAACTGTCTGTGTAAGCAACCCATTGACTATTCTTTACAATGGTTATTGAATAAAATCAGTCAAATAAAGAAAACAGAAGATTAACATGGATTTGGTTACGCACCTCTCGCAGCGACAAGTTGTCCAGAAACGTGCAATTTACAAAATGACTACATACTTCAATAAGAGAGCTAAAATGCCATCTGTACGAACATCATGTAAAGTATTTAGTTTAAGCAAATGTAACTAGATGGCAGAAATCAATGTAGATTGAACAGTTATCGAATAATTTAAAAAAGACGCATTAGCCCCGTAGACGCAATTACCCAAGTTGACCTTATTTCATAACTAAAAATTATGAAATAAAATAAATTATTAAAAATAAAAAAGCCGACTGATGCTGAAAAGATCGAAACAAGCTTTATAGCAGGCGGTACCCATTTGCAAATCTCAAACTTGATGAAAATTAATGGGTACCGCCTGCTATAAAGCTTGTTTCGATCTTTTCAGCATAAGTCGGGTTTATTTTAATTTTTAATTCATTCACTGGTGCCACAATGTGAAAATTTGTAAATATGTTTCCATGTTTGTCACTCAGGTAATCACGTTGAAATGGCTGAACGATCTTACTGAACTTTGGTACAGGGATAGATTTAGTAATCTAGAATAAGAATAACACATTCGTTTCTTTCTCACAGGGTGACGGCGGGGCGCCCCTAGCTTGTCCTGTTGGCGACAACCAGTATAAACTCACAGGGCTAGTCTCCTGGGGTATAGGGTGTGGACAGAAGGACATCCCAGCATTGTACACCAATGTTCCAAAGTACAGGCAGTGGGTGGATAGAACGATGGAAGCCTGGGGTCTGAAGACGTCTTGGTATGTTAAAGCTGAAGATGATGATGATTATGATTATTATTAGATAATTAATGGCCTAAGGGTCTAATTGTCACTGCCAAACGGCCCGCATCAGAACGGATTTTACAAATTTTACACAAAAGTCAAATTCATTCGAAAAAATTGCAAAAGTATTAATTTCGTTTCAAGATTGTAAAATCCGTTCTGACGCGGACCGCTTGTTCTAATTAAAATTAAAAAATAAAATTAAAAAAAGAACTAATTTCTTTCTATTTTACCAATTTTCCTACAAGAGCGAGCGAGAAACAGCCCTCTCTCGCTCTCTCTTTTTCTTCCTCGTCCCCGCCACACCGCGCGTACCATGGGAGTTGTACAGCACTCTTGGTCGGTCCATAGGAGCACAGATAATATAATATAATTCTTCTACAGATGCACAATCAGGAACAAAAATTATTAATATAATTTTTTTTGAAGTGAAAACTTCTTTAGCGACGTTGGATGGGTAAAAATTGTTAAGCTCGCGCGTCAGGATCGCTTGACCTTTGAACCGTAACCGACGACTGACGTCATACAATATTAGCTATTGACTGCCTATTTTGCAAGTTTCCATAGAGTTGTAGTTTAGCGGTAAACGCTTCGACTGTAAGCCATTATGGCTTTAGATAGTACCGGGTGCAAACCTGGCCTTCTGACGCTTTTTGTGATTATTTTTTTATTTTTGTAATTTATTACTTTTTGTGATTATTTTTTGTTTTTGTAACATTACTTTTTGTGATTATTTTCTTCTTTTTGTAATTTATTAATTTCTTCTGACAGAAAATTAGCAGAAAATTTGTGATAGGTTCTATGATTGGCGCTATATTATAGGTATGGTATGGTATGGTATGTTCTTTTTATCTTTTTCTATGTATATAATGAAGAAAGAAAATGTTTTCACTTCTGTCGGCAATCCCAGAGTGCAACCCGTCTTTTTTTTAAATTAGAAGGCAAACGAGGTGTATGACGCCCTTTAGCCAGATGGACCGATGACCTGAAAAGGTGACTGGGACGGACTAGATGCGGCAGGCGGAGGATCGTACGAAATGGCGCAAATTGGGGGAGGCCTATGTCCAGCAGTGGACTGCAGTGGGCTATTAGATTGATTATAAAAAATTAACATACACTAAACACATTATTGAATATGACGGAATAAAACTATAAATATTCTAAAATATATTGATTCTGCAAAACTGTAAAAAAGAACTGTAAAAGTTACAGACTTAATGCACCATGCCGCTAGATGGCGGCTTCCTAAAATAGCACTATTGTCACGAAATATATATTTATTACATTACCAAAGAGTTTTATATGCTTATTGCACAGAACAGAAAAAACTGTTAGAAGTGTGATAGGAAGATTCAATAGCGGAACCAATGTCGCCAAACTCACACATACAACCAGATAATAATACGTTGCACTACTAGTAAACAATTGTTTTGATTGGTCGTATATCTTTAACACCAAATTAGCCTAAATTATGCATACTGCAGAACGAAAACTAACGTTATTTAAAACCTTAATGGTTGTGAATACGGTTGATTTTACTTTGAAGTATTATCTCTCTCACTCTAACTCTCTTACATTAACGCTAGAGCGGCGACACGAAATTTTGGCAATATCGATAGATTTCAAAGAATTCCAAACGCTGTTAGTAATTATAATTTAAGAGTACTAAAAAAGAGGGATTTTAAACCTTTACGTACAGAAGTTGAACTGTTTTTTATTAACGATTAAAAAGGTATGAAGACGTGAAACTACGAGTACGTATGTACCTATTTAATTGAAATAAAACAAGTGTCCATTTATAGTAGATATTTTATGTAACTGTTGCATAATAAAAGCGTTTTCACACTATCCGGCGCATCCGATATCCGATATAAGTGTGGGCTCCGATATCGTTTTTTGTTTTTTTTCTTTCATTCAGTCTGTGCGATCGAGTAAATGACCGAATCGGACCGATTGTATTGAATATATGTGAAAACAGCACACGGTGACGGCTATCGGCCTCAGACACCCAATATCAGAAAATGTGAAATCACTTTAAGGATACTTAAAATACGAGTGCGAGTATTTTACAATATGAGACGGGTGTTTTAAGAGCATATTACGAGCAGTTTCATACACTACTTTGGATTAATTAATTTTATTTGCATAAAATGAGAAAAACGTAGAGCACCAAAATCTATTTGTTGATCGCGTATGCATGTTGCGCCGCGTCCACAAACTAGAAAATATCCAGCTGGAGTTGTTCAATTCAGAAGTTTATTTTTTTGTATGTTTGTACGCGCATAGCTTCGTCATTTGTAGACGAATTTGCAAAATTCCTTCTTTGTTCGAAAGAAGACTATTCCGAAATGATACCATTTAATTTTTATAAAGATCTGATACAGGGTTTCAGACAGAGACCACGAAACTCTTCAATAAATACCAGGAAATCATCAGTAATTACTGCAAACGCATATTATTGCTATGTCTATGCCACTACACATCATAACATCACGCCCGTATCCTTTGAATGGGTATGCAGAAGTGTTCAGAATGTTCTGTGAAATTGAAAAAAAAAGACAATTAAACCATGTGACAAAAGTTTATAAATGTTTCTAAAAAAGTAGATATCGATAAAGTTTGACTACATCACTAAATGAATAGCAAAGAAAGTTCTAGAATCAATAAGAATGACATGTCTATTGTGTGTAATCAAAAACAAGCTTTATTGACATGTGGTAAGGTTGATTTTTTTTTCTTTTCATTTCTATAAGATTTGTTGTAAATTCTGCTATATCCAAACTTATTGATGGTATAAAACAACTCCATTTCGAATATTTATGCTCCTACTATCATCTGTGCACTGCAAAATGACCCAGTAAGGCATATTTCTATTAAATAGTATTAAATAACGCACGGTGCAAAACTGTCAAATACACGTGATGACAGATACGACTGAAGGTTGAAATTGTAAGGTCTTGCAAATCTCCGCATAAGAATGACACGCGTGCCACGCCTACTTCACACTTCCACCGTTTTTTTCTGTTCCGTGGCTTACTGCTTATGTGTTTAAGTTCGAAATAATTTACGTGGTTCTAAATAAGCGTTTTAACGTTTTTATTGCTTTAAATGAGTCTGCTAGTGCTATTTATGATCATTATATCGAGTATTACTAAAGATATTTTCTTAGTAGCGATAACACATGATAGGAGTTACAATAAAAACAACTGCCACCTGATCCAAATACGGTTTATTTAGACAGTTACATACATAGATCTGAAAAAAAGCTTCGAAGCAGGATAAATTCATTATAAAGTTTTGAACAGAAGTCACTAGCGCGTTCCAGGATGAAACAACGCCATCTAGCGAGCGGTTACATCTTCATTTTCTTTCAGTCTACTTTCTATCAGGTGGACTGTGTGCTTATCTGTCATCTAAGTGGTTTAAAAAATCAAAGACAATTTAGCATGATTTGACACTTTTGTAGGTATAGTGGCAGCCTGCTTCAGTTCACGGGAATGTTGTTTTAACTATAGGTGTTGGACTAAAACTGATATAAGAGGGTTCACTCGATTGACGATCACTCGGACAATTTCTTAATTTTTCTTTCAATCCGTGTTCACATGACCACAGATAAGGCTTAGAAGGGTTGAAATATAATTCAAAACAAGTGCATTTTTTCTTTTCTTTCAATACCTAAGCATCGAAGGTCATTAGTCGTGCAATTAATTTGTACGCAACACGCCAAAAGTGAACCGAACCAACACTGTTGGATTCTTTTCATTAGTGTGTTTAATCGATATGTTTATAGCCGATGCATTTTATGTTCAGATGTTTGTTTTGTGTCACTGTATAAAACATGAGAAATGAAAGACGAAATAGAACAAAAAGTGAACAGTTTGCTATCAGCTTCAGCGCAAGGGTGAGTGATGATGCCTATAAACATGTAGGGTATGCCGCACCGCAGGCGTACCGCACGCGGAAAGGACGCAGACAAGGCGAGTAGCGGTGCAAGCAGTGTGTATTTATTTGTAGTAGAGAGCGCACGATACTGAACTGATCCAGTATATTCGTTTGTGGCGTCTATTTTGTCGGTGGCGAAGTAATGAAAGCATCAGCAAAACACGTTTTTCCAGATCCATTGTTTATTATAGACTGTCGTCACTGGGCAAACCAATCCAACCCTGCTGCGGTGCTGCAGCGGTGCTGTAAAAACGTACTGCTAGTGTGGCTGCCAGTGCGGTGCGGTGCGGCACTGCACCGTGTGGCCTTAGCGTAAGAGTCCGCGTCTGCGATGCTCAGACCTTCGTATTTTTGATAGGTAGTTGAAGTTTTAAGAATTTGAGTCACCCCTTCTCTTCCCATGTGGTGTCGTACAAGGCGACTAAGGGATAGGGCTGATTAACTTTAACATTAGACAAATATGTACAGCCCAGACTCAGCCTCAGATGCACGGCTCGAGTCAACAATAGTGCCCGGAATACGGCAATAGGCTCACCCCCTATTACGTGGGACCGAATGCAGATTGGTGAAATGTGGGTGTTAATTCACCTCTGCCTAACCCTCCAGGGCCTAATTATATGTATGTATGTATGAAGTTGAATGTTTTTCTGTCTTTGTCCACAATACAGGTAAGATACCCGAATTTAGGCCCTAGTTAAGTACAAGGTTATTTATTTACTAAAACGGAACTGGTTCCATACGAGGCTTTTCATTTACTTATATGGAATTGGTTTTACTTATATGGAACTGCTTCTGATTAAGTAAGTAGGCATAATATTACAATACCTCAGTAGAACTTCCTTTTAATTTAAATTCCATGGCACTACCCTATTATTTTATCATTTAGATTTTGTAAGAAGCTGTGGCCAAACCCCAGTCAGCCATTTTCCAGTCTACCCATTCTCTAAACATGGGCACGTTGGTGTACACTCCTGGGACGTTCTTCTGCCCACAGCCCACTCCCCACGCGACTAGCCCCGTCAACTTGTACCGGTTGTCCCCTATAGGACACGCTAATGGCGCCCCACCATCACCCTGTAAAAAAGCAAAAATAAATATAGTCATAATAATAATTTAGAGCATTGTTTATGCTGCATTAATGACATTGACACGAGAAAATAAGATCAATCCATCAATCGGCGTATTGCAGTCCACCGCTGAACATAGGCTGTTCCCTTCTGTTTACCTTCTCGCGGTCTCCACTCTAGAATTCATTTGCTCCAACGGCCTAGATGGCAGCTGTAGTATTTTCCTTGGCTCTTTAAGGAAACTCGGTGTTTCTTAGTATTGTTGTAATTCACAAGGTAGTACCAGTACCTACATTAAATGAAAGACGCGACAGGACTATATAGTAACGGTTTGTGAATACGGTGATGCAAATAAAATATGCAGAAGAAGTGGGAACGAGAGCGAGATGTATCAAGTAAAATTTCTCTATAACCTACTTATAGATCTAGGCCTATCGAAAACTACAATAAGCTCATTACTAGGACGAATGTCTAAAGCGGCACTAGTAGGTTCGCATCAAATTTGGTTAGGCAGGGAGGGGAACTTGGGTAGTGAAGGTGAGTGTTGATTTACATCGACAAAAGGGGCCCCTTTTAAGCCTACGCTTGGGTCGCAAGTCTCAAGCACTGTCCCGAGTTCCCAAATCAGCAACGCGATGGGCCCGGCACCCGCACGGAGAATCCATGGATTGCTAAGAATATCAGTAGATATCTTTATCTTGGTGGAAGTGCGGACGCGCAGTGTTCGGCCGCGGCGGGCGATGGCGTCAGTAAGTGCGTATCAGTGGCGTGTCGAGCGCAGCCAGCTGGCCGGCGATCCCGCCTCGCAGGTCGCTTCACCCACGGGGATGCCGATCGACGCGCGAGTATGTCTCGCCCCGCGCCCCATGTCCCGCCCGTCGAATATTCCCGGCAGGTCATCGGTCCTTCGACAGATGTGGCCAGCCCATTGCCTCTTCAGTTTACTTATTCTACCAGCTGTATTCATAACTTTAGTTCTTTGTCGGATGACATCGTAAGGAATTATATCCTTCAAAGATACTCCGAGTATATCTCGCTCCATAGCCCGCAGCGCGACTTTTTGGTGGTGGACTAACTCCACTTATAGTGCCGAAACGTGGACATTAACCGTAAGTTGTTTTATACCACTTAGATGACAGACTATCACACGGCCACCACACAGAGTGCAACACCAGGGGCGTCGCACTCGTGCTGCGGACCCTAAGACCCTAAATCTTAACACAGGTCACACTGGTCGAAGACCTTTGTTTTGTGGCATTTCAGTAGGGGGAGAAGACTCGACGAAATATTCCAAGGGAAAAAGAAGTGTTGAATTACCTCGCAGGTATCCTCGCCTTCCTTCCCACCAGCGCACAGGAAACTCCGATGGAGTCTGAAACGGTATCCAAGTCTAGTATTCTTGAGTAAAATACTGCAGCGGCTATAAGGCACTATGTTCAGTTCCACTTTCTTGAGGATCACGGCGTAACGGCCCTTCAGACCTGGAAACCGAAGATAGATACAGTTCCATGGTTAGATGAAGTTTACATACATACATACCTACACACAGCTCACCTGATGGAAAGTTGTAACCGTGGCCTATGGACGTGTGTAACACCAGGGGAGTCACACCCGTGCTGCTAGCCCTGTAAGAACAGAGAGTTTCTGTGCCGTCAGAGCAGAACACAAAGCAGGACAAGCCTTTGTTCTTCCCACTGAAAGCACAAGAACTCTCCAGTGAGGTCTGGCTACCCTTACTCACGGCAGGGAACACAACGTAAGGTTATTATGGCGGCGGTGTTCTGTAGGACGGAGATATGTCCCCAGTCGGACTGCTCTTGAGACGAAAATACCATCGATGTCGTATCTCCATAAATTAATTTATTTTTATGTATATATGGAGCTTTTTCACGGTCCTTGAGCCTGCTGGGATAGCTGCTGATAGTCAGGCTTTTCTAAGGTGAAAGCCTTGTGGCCTCAGTAGCCGTCTTATCTGCTCCGGCAAGCAGAGGCCGCTGACATACTAGATCATGTCTTACCGAAGGTATCCTTGCCCCAGCCGTTGGCGACGCATCTCTTGTAGCTGTCGAAGATCTCGTCCTGCTCCGGCATGCAAATGGTGTTCACGTACTCGGACAGCTCCAGCGGTTCCTCGAAGCGCAGGAGGGCAATGTTGTTGCTACGGCGGTCTATTTTGTTGTAATCTGTGAGGGTGTGCCCACTATGTGAAACTGATTATACTGTTGAATCATTGCACTTGGTGGAAAATGTACTTTTCACAAAATTCTGTGGCAAAGTACAAGTGTCTTTTCAATATGCTCACTATGTGACATTATTTTTTTAACTCATAACTCATTTATTCTTATGGATAATCATTACACGTCATATATCATATTACAGCAAGTTTGTCACTCAACTTTCTATTCTTACCAGTGAATACTTCTACAAAAAAAAGAAAGAAAAAAAAATTGCAAGAATGTCAACAATGTAGCATGCCAGGTTACAATGCAGTAAATTTTATGTCAATAGTTTAATTACAAAAATGTCAAGTTCTAATAGTAGTCAAATTTTACATAGTCAAAGCAAGATATTTTACATAATTTCAATAATAATAACAACTAATTAACGTTCATTTTTAGCGTTTAGATTTACCAACATTACAGTTACCATTTACCAACATAATATAATATATTATTATTTCACTGTTATTAGTTCGTCGAATGAGTAGAATGCTTGCTCGAATAGCCATCGCTTCAGTCGAAGTTTGAAGGACCTAATACTAGGAGCTGAAGTCACATTAGGCGGCAACTTGTTAAGCACTAACGGCCCCATGACATGAGTCGTCTTTTCAGATTTGGCCAGTAACTTTTTGCTCATGGGTATGGCCTCGGAGGTATTGAAGGATTTCCCTCGGAGTTAATTAGAACTGAGACGATAGTCAAAAAGTTAAGTTCAACTAAGTATCTCAGATTTGTCGGAAAGCGGACTATGGGCCAGTTATTGATAAAACCGTCTAAAATGTGTTGTGGAGGTAATTGTAAAATTAAGTCACTCACCTTTATGAATAACGATCTCCTTCACTATTCTCTCCTGAAAAGGAAATATCTCATTCGGGGACTGAGAATTCCATTCACCAGCTCTGACCCTGAGTCTCACGTAGCCTGTAGTGTAGCTGTTGGATTGAAGCGAAAAATATAATTAAATGCTTGATATTTACAATCAGAACATCGCTTCGGTGGTACTTATTTTTTTAAAGTCGGAACTCCTCATACTCTCCTGTTGTTATACGTTTTACTCGCCATCTCGAGTCCTCAGATGTCAGGAGTGAGGTAGGCTCTAGTATATCCCTCATGCCCTGACGGCTGTAGGACAACGGCCGCGAGCAGGAAAAGGGTTGGCTGGTTCTGAGCGCAATTTTGGGGATGACAGATGCGGCTACCTGTCACCCCAGTAATAAATAAATATTTCACAACAATTCACGCATACCTTAACTAGCTTGTGTTATGGAATCTAGAATGCGGATACTTAGATACTTTTCTTTTGTAAATAGATACATATTATACATAGAAACACCCAGACAAATGCAAATGTACATATTCATGCATACAAATATTTGCACTGAGCGGGGATCGAACCCGCGCCTCCTGCATAGCGGCCAAAAAGTAGGCCGGCGTGGGAACACCGTGTTTCCCACGTCCATGGCACTCCGTACACATCTTAAAACCGTCGTTGACCTAGGGTAACCCAAGTTCTGAGGGGCCTACTGGCCAGCTACTTGGAGGATCGAACGGTCCTCCTCGTTGACAAAGCTGGCCAGCTATGGCGTTACAGCGTCGAGTCCGGTGTTCCGCAGGGGTCAGTCTTAGGACCACTTCTGTGGAACATCGGGTTCGACTGGCTGTTGAGGGGAGCCCTCCTCCGTGGCACGAGTGTCATTTGTTATGCGGATGACACTTTGCTCACTGCCCGGGGAGGGAAATTCAGGGAGGCGGCCAATCTGGCCTCGGCGGGCGGATCCCTGGTCGCGGGTAGGATCCGCCGCCTAGGGCTGAAAGTGGCGCTGCACAAAACCGAGGCCGTGTTCTTCCACGGGCCTCGGCAGCGCCCACCACCTGACGCCCACATCTTTGTGGAGGGCGTCAGGGTAGAGGTAAAGGCCCAGAGGAAATATCTGGGCCTTACGCTGGACAGCAGGTGGCGCTTCAGCCCGCACTTCAGCGGGCTGTCGTCGCGCCTGCTGAAGGCGGCGGGGGCCCTCTCATGGTTTATGCCAAACCTGGGAGGGCCAAGTGGGCGGTGCCGGCGTTTGTACGCCGGCATTTTGAAAAGTATGACCCTGTACGGGGCGCCCATCTGGGCAGACTCCCTCCAAAGGAGGGAGAATGCCACGGCACTCCGGGTGCCTCAAAGGGCCATCGCCCAGAGAGTGTCGCGAAGCTACCGGTCGGTAAGCTTCGAGGCGGCGTGCGCTCTGGCGGGCACCCCCCCTTGGGAGCTTGAGGCGTGGGTGCTCGCCAGAGTGTACGAATGGACGGCGGGGCGTAGGGCGCTCGGGGAGCGCCCCGCCCCTGAGGAGAGGGAGGCCGTTCGGCGGGAGGCGAGGGATGCCATCGTCCATCACTGGACGGTGGACCTCGCCGCCTCAAATTTTGGTCGCCGGACGTTGGACGCGCTAGGGCCGGTCCTGAAGGACTGGCTCGAGCGGCAACACGGGTTCCTCTCTTTTCGACTGGTGCAGGTGCTGTCCGGGCACGGCTGTTTTGGATCGTACCTGCACCGGATCTCGGGATAGAGGAAAGCCCATCGTGCCACGATTGTGGCGCGGTGGAGGACACGGCGCAGCACACCCTAGAGGTTTGCGCGTCGTGGTCCGAGCGGCGCCGCAGTCTTGTCGCGGTGGTCGGGCCGGACCTTTCGCTCCCCAGCTTGGTAAGGGCCATGCTGGGGAGCGAGGAGGCGTGGGCAGCGGTCGCCTCCTTCTGTGAAGACGTAATGTCACAGAAGGAGGCGGCGGAGCGCACGCGGGAGGACGATCCTCTCGCGCCGCAACTCCGCCGACGAAGGAGGGGCAGGAGAGGGCGGGCACGCGGCCGCCCTCCTAGCCCCCGGTGATGAGCAGCGGGTGACAGGCTCGGGGGCGCCCTCACCCGCATTGCACTGCCCATCACCCCGCCGTACGAGGGTGACTGGGCACTCACGGCCATCCTCGAGCCCCTCCCCGCGCTCGAGAGGGGCGTGAAGGGCCCGCCGCGATTAGGCGGGCAATCGCCGGAGGGGGACTGGACGTAAAGGCTCCGCCGGTTTCCCAGACCCCCTCCAAGAAAGGCGATGCGGGAGTGCCGCTAGGTCGTTTAGTGGGTATACCGGGAACCTGTTCCCGGGGAGTCCCACATATCCCTCTCGTCCCCCAACGGAAGGGAATGCGTAACGCATTTTTCCCAGCGAAAAAAAAAAGGGTAACCCAAGGTGCTGGGTGCAAGGGTTGCTGACGAGGCTGGTTTTCGTGGGAATTTCCGATTGAAAAAAGGGGGTATAATTTCTTTGTAGCTGACTATACGTCAATATACTTGTGTGATTCGAATGGCACTTACTTGGCAGCTATATGGGCCGCAGTCATCACGACTTGGGGGCTGATCAAGACTCCCACACCCAGGTACGTCCACTTTTCGTCCAGTACAGCAACCACCCACGGGAATTCACCAAGTTGGGTATCAGCGTACTGGAATTCAAAACAAAGGATTTTCATTCATAAGGAATTTAAGAGTTTCGTAGTAGACAAACTACAAGTACACATGGTAGACGTGGACTAGATATTTCTCAATCCACAGCCAGGATAAGCGGCAACATGAACAATGTAAGAATGGTGACCCTCAGTTTGACATTGCTTGACGCTGCCTCATTAAATGCTTTTTCACAACCGGCTTAAAAGATCCGGGACTCTAGCAAGAGGGAAATGGTGACCCTCAGTTTGACATTGCTTGACGTTGCCTCATCAGGTGCTTTTTCACAACCGGCTTAAGAGATCCGGGACTCTAGCAAGAGGGCAACGCGTGAGCTGGTGTGTGTATTGAGGGACTTCCGCACACTAGAGAGGTATTTTTAAATCGTAGCTAAATAAATATTGATGGGCATTATACACAACGCTATCTAGACCCAAAGTAAGCATAAGCTTGTGGTGTGGATTCTACAATGTGGATAAACATACCCACTTAGATATTTTTTTTTAAATACGTACAATATTTGTTACAATATTTATTATTAAATTTTTTTGTATAATATATACATAAAAACAGCCATATTATACAAAAAACAACCCAACCCTTTTTTTACGTGCGGGAAATCCCCTCGGATACCCACCCCTCCGGAGCCAGAGGGGGAGGTTATGTCGGACTCGATCCGACTAAACCGCACGCCGTCTCTGGGTCGTAGTGCTAGGCCGAAGGTGAGGTTGTCATGCGACATATCCCTCGCACCCCAGCTGACCCAGGGCCATCCCTCTCGGTCTGGCCCTCCTCGGGAACATAAAAACACCCAGACCAGTGCAAATATTGTTATTCATGCCCACAAATATTTACACTGAGCGGGTGTAACAGCATGTGTTTGATAAGTCGAACACCAGTATAACATTCTGCTGCTACGTTATAGAGGCTCTCAACGATGGCCCAAGGTCAGCCAGGGTGCGAGAGAAATGTCTTATTGACCACCTTAAACCCCGTCATTTGATGTAAAGTGGTTACCGTGGCCTATGGATGTGTGCAACATCAGGGAAGTCACACTCGTGCTGCCTACCCTGTCAGTATCTTAGAGAGAGTTTCTGTGCCGTCAGTGCAGAAGACAAAGCAGGACAAGCCTTTGGTCTTCCCACTGACAGCACAAAAACTCTCCAGTGAGCCCTGGCTACCCTACTCAACGCCGGGAACACAACACGAGGTTATTATGGCCGCAGTATTCCGTAGGGCAGAGATATTTCCCCAGCCGACTAGAGGTACCGGTGGGGAGCTTTGCACAAAAATATGGTACTTACGATAGAAGCTTCACCTACTCCCTCAGGATTCCTGTAGCCGCATTTGAGGGTCTTGACCGGGTGTAGCTGAGTGTTGACCTTTGCGGGGTTCAATGGCACTGAGCAGCAGACGTCCTCTGCCCTCTCGCATGGTCTTTCATGGTGTCCGAATCTGTAAATGAAATTTGACATCATCAACGGTTTTGGCACAAGATTAATAAAACTCAGTGCGTGCTTAATTTATACCGGGTGTAAGGGGAAAGCTTCTGAAGCCAAAAGCCCCTGATAGTACTCCGGGTACACTACAAATTGGCATATTTCTTTCGATATGGTGAAAAAAAAAACACTTTAAAAAAAATCCGTTTCTTCTTTTTATTATTTATTCTCTATCGTATTAGTAAAGCTCAATGAAACGGTAATTTCATAGATAAACATCACTACAAAAAAAGGCACGCGCTTGGCGCCATTTGTTTTTTTCTGTAGTTCTGTTCTGTAGTTAAAATAAAAAATAAAAAGACGGGTTGCACTCTGGGAGTGCCGGCAGAAGTGAAAACTTTTGCTTTCTTTCTTTCTTCGTTATATACTTAGAAAAAGATAAAAAGAACATCCCATACCATACCATACCTATAATATAGCGCCAATCATAGAACCTATCACTAATTTTCTGTCAGAAGAAATTAATAAATTACAAAAAGAAAAAATAATCAATCACAAAAAGTAATAAGTTACAAAAAGAAAAAATAATCACAAAAAGTAATGAATTACAAAAAGAAAAAATAATCACAAAAGTAATAAATTACAAAAAGAAAAATAATCACAAAAAGTGCCAGAAGCCCAGGTTTGAACGTGGTAATATCTGAAACCATAAGGACATACAGTCGAACCGCTAACCGTTAAGCCACGATGCTATTTATCAGTCATCGGTTACGGTTCAAAGGTCAAACGATCCTGACGGAAGTTGAACAATTTTTTTTTTTCACCTAATCGAAAAAAGAATTATGCTTATATGTAGTGTACCCGGAGTACTTCCAGGGGGCTTCGGGAGCGTTCCCCTTACACCCGGTATAAAGTAGACCGATGGACGAAGGTGTTTGGGAACAAATAAGAAGTATCTTCTTCATCCTATTAATCCCAGTCTTGGAGTCTGGGGTCCGTTTTTCCCAGTCTAAACTGAGGATTTGGCTAAACTTCGGCATTTTTCGTGACGCGAATGCCATCTGACCTCCACAACAAAAGGCGATATCAAAGCATTGCAGTTAGACCAGTTGTTGGATTTTTGAGAGCTCCAACTACCCGTAACGACTGCCATAGATGTGCGTATGGTAACCGGGACCGACGGTTAATAATAAAATAATAAGTAACGATTTCTTTAATCTTTAATTTATTATTTACGAGCTGATACCGGCTCAACGGAGCCACCCGTGTGGATGCAGGATGCCAGTTATCCTGTTATTTTAAGTCTGTCCAAATCCTTTCAAACAAATAAATCGCATTAAATTGCAGTGGTTTTTACCGTCCATCGCGAACAAACATGACAAGATTTTTGAAGGGTTACGTATTATAATAACTACAGTTATTATAACTATTTTCAAGACAACTACGGTCAAAAAAACTACTGTTTAAAACACCTAAAGATCGTTTCACATATTTTTGTAATAACTACTGGTCGAAACAAATAATGGACGATTCACCTACGGTTTATTCAACTACAATTAATTGTGCTAAGGTTCATTGAACTATGTATGAAATACCTAATAGTCGATTCGCCTACGGTTTATTGATACTACTACTTTGTCACAGAAAGAACAATGGCAGCCTCCCATACATATTTTTATTTGAGAATAAAATGATGCGTCTTTAAATGAAAAAAATACTATTTAATACAGCGTGATTACTTGTTCACTACGTAATAGATTTTGACTCTTGAGAAGGCCGAGTATAATAGATATTCGGGCTTGAACATTTTGTAGGTTATATCTTTACATCACCTTTAATGTGTCAATGTTTTTGATTAATGGCATACCTATATACACTGAGGTAAACAATTAAATCAATACTTATATAGGTACTCGATTTTTGTTTATATTTATGTACCTACCTACCTACATGAATCACATTTCGCCAACATGATTTTCAGTCCCATTTATGTGCAAATGCCTATGTCGGTAAATCCTTTTTTCTTACTTGCCTATTTCAAGATGTTATGAATTGGAACTTCTAAACTAGTTAACATAACACACGCAGGACACGACGGTATTCCCGTCCAACTGAGCAGTCCGACTAGGGAAATACCTCCGCCCTACAGAATACCACGGCCATAACCTCGTGTTGTTTTCCCGGCGGTGAGTAGGGTAGCCAGAGCTCACTGGAGAGTTTTTGTGCTGTCAGTGGGAAGACCAAAGGCTATTCCCGCTTTGTCTTCTATACTGGCGCCACAGAAAGTCTGTGTTTACAGGATCGGCAGCTTAGTGTGACTTTCCTGGTGTTGCACACGTCCATAGGCCACGGTAATCACTTTCCATCAGGTGGTCCGTGTGCTTGTCTGCCACCTCAGTAGTATAAAAAGAAAAACCGGCAACAGCCACCCACGCGCTACTCGCCGTCACGTCATGTGTTTAATCTTCAGAGAGTGAGAGAGAGAGAGGGGCAATCTTTATCATTCTATTAGTTAAAAGTTTAAAACATTATATTAGTATATTTTAGGGTAAAAAATTAAATCATTTTATTTTAAAGTAAGTTTATTCATCATCTTCTCGGACAATAATTGCATCAAGAAATTCTGCCGGTGCTGAAATATTTTGTTGACGTCTGTCCCATCCCAAATACCAAACAAGCGTCATCACATGAGCACAACAGCCTACAGTGCGACGACCAACCAAACAATTGCAGCAATATTCTAAGATTCCTGCCCGGCCTGGAATATCATTTTGTATTAAAATATACACAAAGTATTGTTTATTGCTAACATGGCGTGACATTATTTTACCTCTTATTAACGTGGTCATGCCAGAATTTCTAAGATTATATCGAGTGGGATCAATCTGTTCACTACACACTTCAATTCTGTAGCCTCCATGGAAACGTACATGCTCGCCATAATATGAGCGTGCTTGTCTTATTTGGTACGTTCCCAAGGCAAACAAAATTAAATCCCTATATTCCAGGGTTGGGAAGTATATATATTATTTTCATCCGCTGTAATATTTTCAAAATGGGATGACCTTCTGTTCATATTTATGAACTGGACCATGTCAGCCAGGTTATTATTTAAAGCCATGCGTTCTCTTATAATTTCCAAGATTTCATTCGCATAAATGTTGTCATGAAAGCGAACACCAAACTTGTTAAGGAGAGCCGCTGCCTGACCTATGGAAGTATTCTTGTCTGAAGAGTTTAAAATCTCTTTTGAAATGACCATTTACAGCCTCTACCACCCATCGACAAATAGTAACGCAGCGGTTACGGTTAGCTTGAGCTGTAGTTAATTGGTGTTCACCTTCTAAAAGAGATTCTGGCATACATGGTCTATAGCCACATCCCTCTAATAAACTAATACTGTCCCTAAAACCCCGGTCTAAGATGAACACATCACCTTCTCTGAAATATGGCCTTAGAGAACCCGTTGCAGAAAAAAGGTTGGCCATTATTTCAGCGTCTGATGTAGTTGCTTTATATGGACCAAAACAATCAACAATATATCCATCACATGCAACAATCATAAATGGCTTTAATAAATTCCTGTATTTGTGCAGAGAATAACTCTGTTTCTGGAACATATAATTTGAGCTCTTATGTATGTAAATGTAGGTGCCATCACATATTACAATGGCACTGCTGCCATTACCGTATAATCCATTTGGGATCAACATATTATGTTGTAATAATTCTTCTCGTGTCATTTGATTAATTCCCAGGTGCTCAGGAACAAAATCTTGTACTAAAACCTCCCTCACTTTATCCATTAGACATTCTAATGTGCGACGTGGTACTTCCACCAATGTTGAAATTCTCTCATCGGAATCACCAGTTCTCATTTTCAATAGCAGCGCTGCCAGACCTAGACTGCCTCTTTTTATTTGTGTTATTCTAGGTACTTCTTCAAGTAAGAGATTGAACTGTTCTTTAGTGTACCCCACTCAATATTCAAATACTCTGTTGTCCATTTCTTCTAGATTATCAAAGTCAATTGCTGGACTAAATGAATTAACAAATGAAAACACATGTTGTATTTGGTCTGCGGTAAATGAGTCAATACTATTTTCTGATTCAAATAGTGTCTGCCATGTATTACTCCTTAAATGTTCAGCACAAACACGAGCTAGGTTTGGTACATAATAATGGTGATTGTGAAGAATAATTGCACGCAATTTATCTGATATACCATGCAATGTGGTACTATTGCAGTTAGGGAAAACACAATGATTATTTGAGTTGGCCGCTCTTCTGTACTCAGGTAATACTATTGTATGAGTTGCCACAGGTTGAGATATCTCTTGTGATACTGCTGTTGATTCCTCTATTGAAATATTACTGCTACTAGGCAATGGTCTAGTATCATCAATATGGGTCATACGGCGTACCTCTCTTTGAGTGCGTAACCAGCATGGGTGGCACACACGATCAGATGCTGCTATCTGAAAATAAAGAACACTATTTTAATTTTCAACACTCAGAATTAAAACTATATATGCATTTTCCTATCATATCTATTCACATTTAAATGCATAACACACACTGCTTTTTCCATGCATAACGTTTTTTAAATATTTGATGGGACCTTACATATGAAGCTAAGATGATGATGACGATGAAATACCATTTTATTGTTTTTAAAAATATAATATAACCAACCTGTCTTGGCGCTATTCTGCTTTCTATAATATTAATCATGGACTGCTGCAGTTCAGACGGATTGTCCCTCAATATTTTATCACTTTGACGTCGTAAAATGGAACAACCACATAAAATACACACATTAGTATGGCCATGGTGGCTAGGTCCAGCTTGTGGTTCATCATTATGATTGGCTTCTTGCTGCAAATTAACATTCACGCTGTACATAGCCAGATCTCTACATGCTTCACATACATAGTCTTCATCAGTAATCTGAAAAACAAAACATAGTAATATGAAAACTCAGTTTTAATGTTTGTATTAATCAAGCAATGTGATGTTCTGCTTTCTAAATAAATTGAATGGTATAACTCATATGAATGGTTTTGGGATCACTCAACTAGTTTCTAATGTAAAAGGTATGCCTAATAAAAGTAATAAATCTCAATACTTACGATTCGGGGATACACCCAGCTACAAAGTAAAGTGGTAACTCGGGTATCAAGTTCCAAGGCTTGATATCGGCGCAGTGTATTGACGCATATATTGCAATTGATGCATAGAATACGGGTTGGCCTACCACGTCCTCCCATCTTGGCGGCAGCAAACAAGTTTCAAAGCAACGAGATCCACAGAATAGGCAAAATCGGAATCCAATATACAAACAGCACAGTCACTCGGGTAAGTATCGGTATCAGAGTCCGTTGGAATGCAGGGGGTCACAAATGGGAAAGATCAGAGTCCTTAAGCAGTCCGGGTCACAATACACTTTAAAAAACGGTATAGATGATCGAAAAATTCGAAAACACTCGCCACGACAAAACAACAGCGCAAACGTCGAATGTTGCCATAGTCATTTTTTTTTTGCAATGGATATAGGGCTTTTAGAATCTTTGAACAGTGTACACAACACAAGGTATGTTTTTATTTATATAGCTTATACATTCATTACAGAAAGCCTGTGAGGTTGAAAAACATGCATTTATAAATATATCACTTACTAACATATTTCATTGATTCAGTTCTTACAATAATTTATAAAACTAAAATTAATTACAAAGTAGACTTTACTACACATTTTACGACCTGTTAGAATAGCTGCAAAATGGTAACACTGAGTTGATAAGGAAATAAATTAATCAATTAAGCTCATAATAATTTGTCTTTCTTTTCCTCGGCCCTTATTAGCTTAGACGATAATTTCGTAAAACGTAGATATTTACTAGAATCATTTTGCTATTAATGACATTTTAAGACGCTTAAATTTTAGTCAAATATGATTTCGCCATTGTTCTTTACGTTGTTGCAAAACCGACTTCATGTAGTCTTGTCTGTGGGTGTGCGTTGTTTTATAGACAATTGTTTAAAATTTCGTTTCATAGAATAATCAATATATCTACAGAATACTTACTTTAAAGAATTTTAAATCATTGAATTTTGTTTCATATAAAGTTAAACATTAGAATAATCATTTCATAGAATATCAAATCAAATATTCTTAATCATTATATTGTTTATTTAATAGAAAACTTTATAAACTAAACAATTGATGCGTCTACAAGGTCGACGGTCTACTTCAGGGTGGTTTATAAAAAAATAACCACGAAGGCCTAATGCGGGAGCTTTGTTACGCTCCGCTCCCGCATTAGCCTTCTAACCTAACCTATTCGAGTCCGGGTAATCTGAGTCGGGGTGTTAACTATAATGACGTTTTATTAATAATTTAATAACAAAATGATTATTTCTGTCACAAAGTAGTAGTATCAATAAACCGTAGGCGAATCGACCGTTAGGTATTTCAAACATAGTCAACATGTCCAATATCTTAAATGAACATTATATTAATCGTCCGTTAGTTCAAATAATTTTAGTTTATTCGAAATTATGTGTATGAACCAGTAGTCGAGTCGACCAATATGCGTTATGACCATATGTGAATCAACCGTAGTTATCTTGAACATAGTTGAAATAACTTTAGATATTATGATACGGAACCTTTTTGAAGTGAAAACTTCTTTAGCGGCGTTGGATGGGTGTAAAATATTAAGGAAGCGTCAGGATTAGTTGACCTTTGAACCGTAACCGACGACTGACGTCATACAAGATTAGGTACAGACTATGTATTTTGCAAGTTACGTATATAGCGACGTAGCTTAAACGGTAAGCACGTCGACTGTAAGTCCTTATAGTTTCAGATAGTATCGGGTTCAAACCACCTGGCCTTCAGGGATTTTTTGTGATTGTTTTTTCTTATTATAATTTATTACGTTTGGTGATTATTTTTTCTTTTTGTAATTTATTACTTTTTATGATAATTTTTTCTTTTTGTAATTTATTATTTTTAATGATTATTTTTTCTTTTTATAATTTATTAATTTCTTCTGACAGAAAATTAGCAGAAAATAAGTGATAGGTTCTATGATTAGCGCTATATTATAGGTATGGTATGGTATGTTCTTTTTTATCTTTTTCTATGTATATAACGAAGAGAGAAAAAAAGAATATGTTTTCACTTCTGACGGCACTCCCAGAGTGCAACCCGTCTTTTTTTATTTGTAAAGAAGTATAGTAGCAACCTAAATTACTAATATTCCCTCTAACCCTTCCAACTAAGCTAAATTGCTTGTGCTATGGCCAGGATTCGAACACGGGACCTCAGCTACCGATGCTTTAATTTTAAATATTTTTTTAAAACTATAAACAATTATTATTATATGCATTAACGTAGAATTTCTTTTTATATATAAATAATTAATTCCAAAAACAATTTTTAAAAACAAACAACATAACCGAAGATTTTTAAATATCTGCAATTAACAGACACACGTACTTAGTTATAATACTATAAGTATATAAGATGTATAGCTCGGGGTTTACATATCTTGGGCCCGAAATGTCCTCAAAATACTTTCTATATGCTTATACTGTTGATTGATGGCACTTGGTGGAACTTGCTACACATCAAAAAATAACGTGTATCAACCTTTGATAATGCCGTAAGGCGAAACCGGTCAGGAATTTAATAAATAATGTGGAATAGTACAAGTGTTTTCATTGAAGAAGAAGCTTTCTATATGAGCAGAACACGTATTTTAGTAGTCTTTTGAGGGTAGGACAGGATGCTACGGCGGCAAGGAGGAGCTCAAATCTAACGAATTCGTGCGCGATAGAGCTTCATGTCTTTTGGGTCCAAGACATGTGCTCCGAGATATAGATTGATAAGAAGCCGAATACACAATCACTTCTATCTTACCTGGGCATCAATTGCCCTGCTCCATCGTCAGTGTAAACTTTGTACGTATCACAAGCGTAAAATGGAACGCAGTATCCATCACAGGGCTGAGATTTCTCCTCAATGGGTTTGAGAATAGTGTTGTTTTCTTTGTCAACCTGAAAGATTAAAATATTTACAAGCAGCTTCACCCGGGTGAATAGTCTACGTCCTTTCTCAAGGTCTCATCTACCCCTATACCAAATTTCATTAAAATCGGTATAGTGGTTTAGTCGTGAAAGACGGACAGACAGACACACATACACTTTCTCATTTATAATGTTAGTATGGATATACCAGACCAAATTAAGTATAACGCAGCCTATAATCACTACATAGTATAAAACAAAGTCGCTTTCTCTGTCCCTATATCCCTTTGTATGCTAAAATCTTTAAATCTACGCAACGCATTTTGATGCGGTTTTTTTTAATAGATATAGTGATTCAAGAGGAAGGTTTATATGTATAATACATGTTTAATATAGTAGAGGGTGCAGCGGGAACGGAATCTGACGCCACGCGGGCGGAAAAATATTGGCCGTACGAAGTTCGCCGGGTCAGCTAGTGCAGTATTATGAAGTAATGCACATTTTTATATTTTTAGAAAAAATAAATTGTATATTTTTTTTTATTGGTTATATCAGTGTGTCTTCATCTCGCCTGAAGGTAAGACGAAAGTAAAGTCTACGATACGGTAACACAGTTGTGCGTCGAATATGCTAATTGCATTTTATCATAGACTGCCAGAACGAAAAACGGTAAAGTCCAAAAAAAAACTATTAGAAAATAAAATACAGTATACATACCTTTTCCTTTACTGTGGTTGTAATCATAGGGCTAGGGGTGAGAGGCTTATCAAAGATCTTATTGAGAATATCTGCATCAATTGTAGTCTTTGAAGTAAGGTATGTTGGAACAACTGTAGCCCCGGAAGTAGAGACTGTTGAAACACTTGTAGCTTCAGTAGTAGAGACTGTTGGAACAATTGCATCCCCGGAAGTACGGATACTTGAAACAATCGTAGTCTTAGAAGTAGAGACTGTTGGAGTTGTAGACTCAGAATTAGAAACTGTTGGAAGACTTGTAGCTTCAGAAGTAGGGACTGTTGGAACAAATATAGCCACAGGATAAGAGACTGTTGGAACTCTTGTAGCCTTAGAAGTAGGGACTGTTGAAACAGTTGTAGACCTAGAAGTAGAAACTGTTGGAACAAATATACCCACAGGAAAAGAGACTGTTGAAACAATTGTAGCTTTTGAAGTAGGAACTGTTGGAACAGTTGTAGCCTCAGAAGTAGAGACAGTTGGAACAGGTTTTTTAAAAATATAGTTAAGATCGTCGGTTTTAACTGTTGTCGTTGACTGCGAGCCGAATGGTGCGATGGTAGTAAGGTTTTCATTTCCAGGGGCAGGCGTAAGGGGTTTACCAAATATCTGGTTTAGAATTTCAGGGTCTATTGTCGTCTGGGAGTAGACCACCGCGACGAGTAGACCGAAGAGGAAGAGCTCCATGATTCTGAGGAAATACGAAAGTAAATTGAGAATATTATAACAGCCACAGGGGTGGATCCCTTTATGTTTTTTTTCATGCCACTGAGGTGGTAGACAGCCAATGATGGAAAGTGGTTACCGTGGCCTATGGACGTGTGCAACACCAGGGGAGTCACACTCGTGCTGCCGACACTGTAAACACAGAGAGTTTCAGTGCAGTAAGTGTAGAAAACAAAGCATGAATAGCCTTTAGTCTTCCCACTGTCAGCACAAAAACAATCCAGTGAGCTCTGGCTGCCCTATCCACCGCCGGGAACCCAACACGAGGTTCTTATGGCTGCGGAAATACTGTCGTATTCTACCTCCTTAAGTTACCTTATTAAATTAAAGCAGTAGAACAGCCCCTCTAGACAAATGGCAATTCGCTAGCAAGCGTTTGATGGAATAGAATGACGAATGTATAGGATTTGACGTATTTGACATGCGTTAACGACTGTCATTTACGTCAAATCCCATACATTCGTCATTCTATTCCACCAAACGCCGGCTAGCGAATTGCCACTTGTCTAGAGGTGCAGGGATGGCGGCGCGACCCATCCACCCTGTCCCGGCTGGATCTCATAGACGGCTCTGGATTAGGTACGTCGGGGGTGTAAAAATGAATGAAACATTTTGAATGGAATTTGAAAGCAGCGATTCGAATCGATTTGAATTAAATAAATCAACTTTCTTCTCAAGGTGTTATAAACAATGATGTAACATGGCGGCTTTCAGAAATGGCGGAAATTACTAAAATTTCAGAAATTACAGTTATATATAATACATCAAAATTCAAGATTCATTTCTTTGCATAAACCAGTGTTACATGGAAGTTGTTACAATATAATTGTCGTTTGTAACAGTGCGTTGGCACTTTAACAAACGGCAATTATATTTGCCCAGACAGGCGTACAAAAAACATTGATAGTTTTATTTCTTTTTTAAATAAATTATAAGTTATTTTATGTCACAAATAAGAATATTTGGTTATAAAACTATCTAGGTACTTAGATATTGGTACACACAGTGATGATGCGGAGTGGGAGCGCGGGAGCTGCCGCCGCCTCCTTCTGCGAGCAAGTAAAGCTTGAGTTCGAGAAGGAGGTTGTGGGGCGGATCTGAAAAAGAGTGTTCTGCCCCTTCGCGCATTGTTGACTATGCGTCCACAATGCGCGGTGGCAACTCGGGCGTCGTTATATCGACCGTAGCTATTAACAAAGTCGGAACTACAAAATCACTACTTTTCAGTACGGCCAAATAAAGTTTTGAACTTGCACCAAATTCACAAATGCCCATATATTGAAACCAAATTTCGCGTAGTGCTACAGTTTTGAAAGATAATGAAGGTCGTAATGTGAATAACAAAAATAAATCTAGGAAATTCTAGAAAAAGCAGTTGTTACATTGTTAACCGAAACCGATACTAGCACACTTGTCGTAAGTGACATGTCCTACAATGTTTCACGTACTATGAAAGTCGTAAGTGGCACATCCTACAATATTTCACGCACTAGGGAAGTCGGAAGTGTCACATCCAACAATTTTTCACGGTACGTAATTACAAGGTTATGTCGGATGTGGGGGTGTTCATAGGCCTTATGTATTAAAAGAAGGTTTTAAAACTGATAATATGTTTTATTATTATCCAATTAAATGTAAATTAAATCAAGATAGTGTACGGTTAGTACATCGAACAGGTTAAAAATTCACAAAAGTAATGGAAAGTACAAGTAATTACAGTCGTACATGCAGTACATGCCGTGTGGGATGCCAGTCCCTCCTGTGGCTGAGAGGCTCCACAGCGCCTGCGAGTATGGGATTGTCGGCGAGCCTCAACGCACGTTTTTGTATCGATTCGAAGGGGTCAAGCTGGTATGCAGATGCTCTGGCAAAAGGTGACAGCAGTACTCCATATGGGGCCGGACTTTTGCCTTATAAAGAAGGAGTCGTTGCCCCGCAGTGAAGTACTGCTTCGCCCTTTTAAACACTCCAAGTTTCTTCAATACCAGCTAGGCCTTATCCTCCAAATGGCTGCGGTACTGGACGTCGCTTGAGATGTCGACGCCTAGGATCCCGATACTCGAGGAAATGGTACGCGGTGTACCCAGGAATTGCGGCGCTACAACAAATGGGGTTTTCTTAGAGGTGTATACACACTTGCGTCTTAGTGGGATTGAATTGGACTAGGTTTAGTCGACCCCAATCGGATACTCCCGATTTTGGTCGCAAGTTGTTAGCGACTCTCCTTCACCTTAGACTGAGAGATATTTGCACGGCCCGTGTATCACGTGTCCCTGGTACTGTCTTCCGCATAGCAATGGATGGAGTCATCAGACAGCATATCATTTATGTGCAGCAGAAACAGGGTCGGAGACAGCACGGAGCCCTGTGGCACACCAGCATTTGTGTCCATGGGGTCCGAGCAGCTGCCATCGACGACGGCTTGGATACTGTCGGTCGCTCAGTAGATCGCTTCCTTCAAGGTATCTCAGGAACTGTGTATTAATCACACACTCCATAACCTTCGAGAGAAGGGATGTTATAGCAATAGGCCTGTAATTGGACGGGTCTGTTCTATCTCCTTTCTTTAGCACAGGATGCACGAACTCAGTCTTCCACGAGGCAGAGCAAGAAAGCGCGAAAAGCTGCGTAAGTACTGGGCACAATTAGGGGGCACAGCGCCTGAGCACCATCGCCATATATACCATCCGGCCCACTCGACTTCCAAACATCTAGGGACTTGAGTTCCCGCCGGACCACCCGTTGCGTGATTTTAACTTCAGGCATGGAAACACCACAGCTGGGGAGAATGGTTGGCTCGGCATTCCCGTCATTCATTGTCGAGTTTGACGCAAAGAGGTTACCCAAAAGATCGGCTTTCTCCTTAGCGCCATGGGCAAGGCTACCGTCGAGTTTCTGCGGCGGCGGAAGGCAAGAGTGGCAGAAGTTTGGCCGTTTGCTCGCTCCTGATGCGATCCAGCGGTTGGGAATATAGCATTCCATACCCATTAGAATCGCTTCAGCGACTGCTCTTGCACAAGAGCTTGAATCGTTTGAAGTGACGCAAAACCACCTCCACGGGTACGACGAGAAGAATTCTCGCAGTCCATTCCAGTCTACCGACTTGTAGTGCCCGACATGCCACCACTGAGGTGGCCGCGGTGGTTCTGGCCACGCGAGAGTCACTTGCGCCCAGACGACGCTGTGGTCCGAAGTACCGAGTGGTGCCTCCACTCGGGACGTAGTCAGCAGAGGGTCCAATAAAGACTCTCTGTGGGTCGCGATATCTGGTTTTCTAGTGATAGAATGCACCAGTTGCGAGAACCCATAGGTCAGGGCGTAGTGAGCAGCCCTTCCCGTAAAATCAGTTCTGTACGACCCAACCACTACACATGGTGAGCGTGAAAGTTACTCAAGAATACCAAGTCCGCAGCAAGGTACTGCTCAATTACTCTGTCCAGCGACCGCTGTAAGTGCTCAAACAGTTGAGCCGTGCCCAGGTCACCGCTATGGGACCTGTAGACGCACGTATAGATACGGGCAGGGCCACCGTGATCCATACGTACCCATAGAGTGGACAGGTCCCTGTCTTCAAGGCCGTTTAGACAGCGACAGCAAACGTCATCCCGGACGTACATGCATAACCCGGCTTTACTCAGGAAGTTATGCTCGGGTTTGTACCCGGGGTACATAAGGTAGGCTGTATTGGCCTGGCATGATATTTGGGTCTCCTTCAGAAAGAATAAGGTCGGCTTTGCTGTCTCAAGATGGTGATGGACCTCGTTAAGATTGGTGAGGAGGCCCCTGATGTAACAGAAGTCAACTTTCATTGTGGATGAAGGTGCCGCTGTAGAACGTCTATTCTTATTTTTCTTGGCCATAATAAAAATGGGAGGGGGAGGTATAGAGAGGCTCTGTGCCGTCAGTGTCGAAGACAAAGTAAGGTTTCTCGCCACCGCAAACGAGCTAGGGTTGTGTGATTGGCTGGTGCGGTGGGCGGACGGGCCCCGGGTCCCCGCCAGATACTGCCAAGTCTACTCCGGTTTCCTTCTCCGGCACGACAACTGCACCGGGAACTTTACACAGGCTGCTGGTTCAGCCTCCTGGAATGGAGATTGTGATCCCTGGGTTCGGGAACCGTACAGCCTGCGGGCGGCCAGCGGTTAACCGTTTCACCGGGTCTCCCTGACCGCCGCGCCAACATTTCACTACCGCACTAGTCAGTGGTCACATCCAAAGCCTTTGGCCTTCCCACTGACGACACAGAGCCTCTCCAGTGAGCTCTGACTACCCTGCTCACCGTCTGGAACACATCACAAGGTTACTATAACCGCGGTATTCTGTAGGATGAAGGTACTTCCCCAGTCGGACTGCTCCGTTGTAACGGGAGGTACCATCGTGTCCTACCTTCTAAAATAACATATAGGTATGTTGCAATTAAAAATGTCACATGAGGCAATAGAAAACCAGTCAACTCTTCCTAATTTTAGCACTATATACCATATCCAACCTATATTATTGTATAACTGTTTTAGAAATAAAGTCAATACTAACACATCCAACATCTAAATTTAGTAATGTACAATTAAAAATGGTGGTAGTACCATATATGACAAATACTTTCATTATAAGAACGAATAACAAAGTCGGTAGTGCCATATCCGACAAAAACGTTTAATAGAAGAACGAGTAACAAAGTCGACAGTACCATAACCGACAAAAACGGGAATGTTAGGTACAAGAAACAAAGTCGGTAGTGCCATATCCAACAAAAATGAACGAACTCAAAGCGCACAATAATGTAGAATGTGGTACATTCGACACAGGTAATAAAATAATAATCCGTTAACAATGTGGGATTTGACACATATTACAATCTTAACCGTTAAAGTACGTCTAGATCGAGACATTGTTATTTTATACTATATACTGCACATTTACGTAAAACAATAATATAAAAATATAAAACACGCACGCGCAGTCGCCCCGCTAACAATGAGCGAACTGGCAGAACCGCCCGTTGCGCGCGCGCCCCTTCCACTTCTTAGCCCCGCGAACTTTGTAGTAACATACTTACCTACATTATTATTCGTACCCTCCTATAAAATCCGACTTTGTTAATCTAGAAATACTATGATAGCATTTAGTTTCAAATTTGAAACTTTGCGAGAACATAGATATAGACGTTTGAAGACCTCAGGAGCAATAAAACGAAAATCGCCAAAATGTAGTTCCGACTTTGTTAATAGCTGCAGTCGATATAGTCTATAAACGACCTCAGTCCTTCATGAGCGCGGGCCTAAGGGTTACAGGAGCCGCCTGCCATATTCTATTCATCGAAATCCGCCCAGCCTATATACGGGCCAAAGAAGCCTACATACATACATATCGGTTGACACAGTCGAGTAAAAAGGTTTGTCGATTTATTTATGTTTTTTCAACGATAGACGTTGAAAGATTTCACATACCTACTGACTTTTTATCCACAAATTGGGATTGGGACTTGAAGAAGCGCTCATGGCCAAGCCAGGCTGATCGGTAAACGATTAGTGCGTGGGTTACGTTACCGTTTAGTTTTTTTTTTACGTTCGGGACATCCCTTTGGATACCCTCCGGAGCCGGAGGGGGAGGTTATGTCGGACTCGAACCGACTAAACCGCACGCCGTCTGTGGGTCAATGTGCTAGGCCGAAGGTGAGGTTGTCTCGCGACATATCCCTCGCACCCCGACTGACCCAGGGCCATTCCTCTCGGTCTGGCCCTCCTCGGGAGGGGGGACCACGCGGTCACCGACTCGCCCCCGGTATTCATCGTCCTACGATGCGCGCCGCCGCCGTAGAAGGTGACCGTTTAGTAGCGTTTTGGTGCTTCGTAGGGCACGTTAAAATTCATTCCCGGTTGTTAACAGTAGTTAGGTCAAGATGGAGGCCTATATGGGCGGCCTAAAAAACTCTGTCACAGGTTGACTACTAACCAAACGAAAAGAATAGGACCCACAAATTATACAATGAATCACTAAAACATGAATTAAACAATTAATATGGTAATCAACTACAATTTAAGACAAAAATCGCAAAAAAATGCATAATTTGTGGCAGGCGAAACGTTGTTTTAAAATTTTTGACACAGATAGGTAGACAATATATGACCTTGATAATATACTTACAGGGATATTATCTTGACCCCAAACACGTCACAATGTATAACTCTATTATGCGCAGTACATGTTTTTACCCGACTGCGCCAGAAGGAGGATTATGTTTTTCGAGAGTATGTATGTATGTATGTAATTGTTTGGCACGCTCTGCAGCCTAAACGGCTCGGATTTTAGCTTGAGAGGTGTCGTTAGATTCGTCTTTACTCTGAGAGTTACATTGGGTATATCAAAATAATAAAATGAGATACAAAATGGCAGATATTGGCAAAAAATATTTTTCACTCAAATTTATCGACAGTGTTATTACAATAAAGGAATTTAAAATAGGATTACATAATAAATATTTCATAACTAAAAAGTATAAAATAAAATAAATTATTAAAAATAAAAAACCCGACTAAGTAATGCCGAAAAGATCGAAACAAGCTTTATAGCAGGGTGCTACCCATTTGCAAATCTCAAACCCGATGAAAATTAATGGGTTATATGCTATAAAGCTTGTTTCGATCTTTTCAGCATCAGTCGGGTGGTGCTACTGTGGCGGTGGAGGTCAATTTCACCAATCAATCATAGATTGTTATAGAACCAATCCACGCATGCCAGGATCGTGTTATTCTCGCAACACGTCCTTTAAGCGTTGCGTGAAAAAGCATTTGATGAGGCCGTCAAGCTGAGTGCCACCATTGTTAACATGGTACGTGTATGTAATGGTGACCCTCTTTCCTGAGATTCTGCCTACAGCTTACCATCAGGCGAGATGAAGTCAAATTGACGTGTGCTAGATTCCTAAACCTACAGACAACCTATAGGTTCGTACCTACAGGTTGTTGAGTTAAGAAACACAAGGAAAAATGAAAATGACGCCACGCGCGACATGCAGGTAAATACTGCGTATGGCCGTTCTATCCTAATATATTTCTGTGCAAACACTAAGATGAACCTCCCCCCCCCCATACCGGGATCGAGTCGGGGACCACGTGGTCCCCCCTCCCGACCGAGAGAGAGAGAGAGGCATGGCCCTGGGTCAGCTGGGGTGCGAGGGATATGTCGCGAGACAACCTCACCATCGACCTACAGAGGCGTGCGGTTTAGTCGGTTCGAGTCCGACATAACCTCCCTCTCCGGCTCTGGAGTGGGGGTAACGGTGGGGATTTCACGTAAAAAAGAATACTAAGATGATGATGATTTCAAGTAAAAGCGCGCTAGAGTAGGATGTAGGAGGGACACGACGGTATTTCCGTCCGATTAAGCAGTCCGACTGGGGAAGTACCTCCGCCCTACAGAATACCGCGATCATAATAACCTCGTATTGTGTCCCCGGCGGTGAGTAGGGTAGCCAGAGCTCACTGAAGAGATTTTGTGCTGTCAGTGGGAAAACCAAAGGCTTGTCTTGCTTTATCTTTTACACTGACGGCACAGAAACTCTCTGTTCTAACCGGGTCGGCAGCAGCACGAGTGTGACTTCTTTGGTGTTCATAGGCCACGGTAACCAATTTCCATCAGTTGGGCCGTGTGCTTGTCTGCCACCTAAGTGGTATAACAAAAAATTCAAATAAGAAAATGTAACGTTGTCTCTTCCCTGCAATAGCTGTAGATAGTTGAGTACTCACATTCGCACATTTACTAATTTACCATACAGAGGAGATATAATATAACGATGAAAACTATTCAGAAGGCAATTCGAAATAAAAAATATAGATACTTACAGATTTCCTGTACTTATTCTGTTACAGATTCTATACATTGTTTATACACATAGGAACACAAATACAACAATGTTTATAGTAAATAAACAATCTTTTTAATATATAAATAGCACACGATTATTCACCTTTATGAGCAACTTAACTTTGAACCAACAAAAATAAAAGATACGCATTCATTATTCACATAAATGTAGATAACTCGCCTTTATTATAATAAAACAAAACAAAAAGTTAACATTGATAACATAAATACAGATAATTTGTTATAATAACTAGCTCTTACCCCCGGCTCCGCCCGCGTGGATGTCGGTTATCGCTTAGTGTTGAGTCGACGCTATTGAGCATTAAATTCGCCTCTCTACTCAACCTTGTCCTCGACTATTAACTCGCTTCTGTTCTCGTCTTTCTCCTCGCCTCTATATTTAACTCTCTACCCGACTTTATGCTCGCCTCTATACTTGAATTTATACTCGACTCTCTACTGACTTCTCTGCTCCCCTGTCGAGTCTGTACTCTCCTATATACTCGCCTTTCCATTGGCCTCTATGCTCGCCTTTCCATTGGCCTCTCTACTCGCTCTACTAGACTCTTCCCACATGCCTATCTACTCGCCTCTCTACTCGAATCTCTACTCAACTCTCAATTCGATTTCTACTCGCCTCTACATTCGTCTCTCCACTCGCCTCACTATTCGCCTCTCTTCTCTTTCCCTTTCTGCACTCTTTTTGATTCTATACTCGCCTCTCCCTTGGCTTCCTCTAGTCGCATGTCTACTCGCCCCTGTAGTCGACTCTACTCGACTTTCTATTTGACCTCTACACGCTTATCCACTCGCCCCTATAGCAATCTCTACTCGTTTTTATATTTGGCTCGCTACCCGACTATGTCTGTTCCGAAGCTCTAATCCACCTTCGTTCCAAATTTCATGAGGATATCTTTAAAAAAAATCTTACTATTTATCCCCTATTCACCCCCTTTTTTGCGCCATTTGAAAAATGAAACACTTTAATACCCTCGCCCTATCCCCTCCCCCTTCTACAACCTTTTCAACGATAAAAGGTAGCCTATGTTCGTTCCTTAACTCTAATCCATCACTGTGCCAAATTTCATCAGGATACCGTCAAAAATGACAATCTTTTATCCCCTAGCCCTATTCCCCCTCCTTCCTCTTCTATCCCTTTTTCACGATAAAAGGTATGTATATGTCCTATGTCCGTTCCCAAGCTCTTAAGTATCTCTGTACCAAATTTCATCAAGATATCCTCAAAAATGACAAACTTTCATCCCATGGCCCTACTCCCCCCCCTTTTGGCAATAAAAGGTAGCCTATGTACGTTCCCAAGCTCTAATCCACCTCTGTACCAAATTTCATTAAGATATCTTCAAAAATGACACACTTTCATCCCCTATTTCCCTCTCCTTAAACCTCCTTTTTTGCGATAAAAGGTAGCCTATGTCCGTTCTCAAGCTTTAATTTACCCCTGTACCAAATTTCATCAAGATCGGTTCAGTGGTTTAGGCGTGAAAGCGTAACATATAGACAGACAGTTACTTTTGCGTTTATTATACTAGCTTTTGCCCGCGGCTCCGCCCGCGCGGATGTCGGTTATCGAGACCAAACATAGCCTATGTCTTTCTCAAAGTCTAATCTACCCCTATACCAAATTTCATCATAATCGGTTCAGTGGTTTAGGCTCGAAGCGTAACATACAGACCGACAGACAGACAGACAGACAGACAGACAGAGTTACTTTCGCATTTAAAAATTAGTATGGATAATAAACTAGATTTCAAGAGGACGTCCTAGTAGGGGAGTTCGACAACAACAGGTGCAGCTTTTAATTAATAATTGTGAACTAGAAAGTGTGCAATCTTACAAATATCTGGGTATTTGGTTAGACAAAGCACTGCGATGGGGTAAGCACATCAATACAATCGTTGAAAAGTGTCAGAAGCTCGTCAATCTACTTAAAATTCTAACTAGATCTTCCTGGGGCGTTCATCAAGTTCATTTGCGTAGATTATATATTGCACTTATCAGAAGTAGGTTAGACTATGGAAGTTTTTTATTCGACAACAGTGCGAACACACATATACATAAGTTGGTTAAAGTACAAAATCAGGCTTTGAGGGTCGTGGGGGGCTTTATAAGAAGTACTCCAATACACGTGATGGAATGCGAGCTTTGTGTACCTCCACTGCATTTAAGAAGACGATGGTTAGCCATCAAATATTGTTTAAAAACGCAATCCTTATCTGACAATGTAACAACTAAGCTTCTATCAGAACTTAGCACTCTTACACATGCCCGGTACTGGGCTAAAAAGAAGATTCCCTTACTGGTTAGTGTTTTCAAAGAAACCAGAGAGGAAAATATTAAATCGACCCCAATTATCGAAATGTTCACTTTGGAGATCTGGTTAAGTAAGATCCCTATTCAAAGCATAATAAAAGATAATTTAGAAGCAATTAAAGAACCCAAAAAAGCTTACAATTACAACTTATTAAAAATAGAAATATTGAATGAAATATGGGAGAAATATGAGGGTTACTATACTATTTTTACTGATGGCTCTAAGAGTGCTAATGGCTGTGGTGCTGCTTACTATGATCCTTTAAAACCAGGAAATGATGCAAATAGTTGTTTTAAGGTTATTAACTCTGTTTCAATCATGTCGTTGGAGCTCCTTGCAATTTCAGAGGCACTGGTCTATATCCAACGTATTGGCAAAAGGAAAGCTGTAATCTGTGTAGACAGTAAAAGCGCTCTTCAACATATAGCTCGATGTGCCTCTGGCTGCAGAGGCGCTTCGATAGCCTATGTAGTACTAGCACAAATACACAGTCTGACGGAACGCGGGTTTGATCTGAAATTGCAGTGGGTTCCCTCTCATGTAGGTATAAAAGGAAATGAGGAGGCTGACCGTTTAGCGAAATTTGGAATTATTGGAGGGAAAGAGGTAGATTTGGAAACTAGCTATTTAGAATTATTTCCTAAGTACAGAAATAGATGTCACGCGCTATGGAAAGAATATTTTAACGAAAGATCGAAGAATAAAGGGATATGGTACAAAGCTATCGTGTCGGAGCCTCCACATATACCTTGGTTTTTGACCACAATATTAGGCAGAAAACTAGTTGTTACCGCCCACAGACTGAGGTCTGGTCACATGCCGCTCAATAAGTTTGGATTTTTAATGAAAAGACTTGATTCACCAAACTGTGAAGTGTGTGGGACTTTGGAAGATGTCACTCACTTATTGGCGGAATGTACCAGATATCAGGCTGCTCGAGACGAGCTATTTAAGAAGTTAAACTTAAATCTGTATGATGTAGGTATCTTCTTGCAAATATTGTGTACACCTAAGTCTGAAGCTTGTTACAGCCTATTTAAATTTGTTAGGTTACGATTTGTAGATGAGTAAGTGCGTATAAAAGGTACGATGGGACTGACATGTACTTTTGTATAAAAGTCCCTAATAATAAATAAAGAGAGAGAAAAAAAAAAAAGAGGACGTCCGTTTAAGAAGTCAGACTTCATTTTGACTTTAGCCGTGCAATTCTGTAAGCGTACAGCTGATAGAGATTGGTATTGGTCAGAATGGGCGACGTCACTGGAGATCGACCAATGACAATCATCAAGAATGTCACACCGCTACGCTCGACGCTGTTTTCTTAAAGAATGGAGATGCCGACGCAACACTAATTGTAGATAGCAGCAGCAAATGACCAAACAACAATAACAAACTCATAGCTGTTAGATTGACAGGGCGTGTAGAAGGCCTGACAAAAAGCTTTGAATAAGGTGACATTAACTTGTTTCGTTCCGTGTTGGCATCGTCCCTCAGAGAGTTTGTGATAATGTGACCCAGGTACTTAAACTTATCGACTACTTTAAGAGGTTTCCCGGTTATTGAAATAGTAGGCACATTTTCGAGTTTCTTGTTTCTCGGTTTAAACACCACAATTTCACTCTAACTCGAATTATATACTAAACCGTGTCTTAAAGCATATGAGTCACACACAGCCACTAGTTTCCTTAAGGCTCCGATTGAGGGGCTCAGCAGCACCATATCATCCGCATAGCTGATATTACTGACACTCAAACCAAAATGCAGCGGAGGCCATTACGGGCTGGCATGTCTCCAAAGAGGCATCCTGCTCGGACCATAGATGGATCCGCTTTGACCTACAGGCAGGAACACTACAAATTCAGCCAAAACGAAATCCGAGAAAAACGGACACAGTCAAATTTGAGCGACATCTGACAAACAAACTCGCTGAACTGCGCATGCCACAGATTCTCGAGAATACCACACAGATTGAGGAACAGGTAAACCACCTAACCAAATCCATAATAGATAGCTACCACATAGCATGTCCAGAAACCCTTCCGCCCAAAACACCAGGCAAACAGCCGTGGTGGGGCCCAGAGCTGGAACGCAAGCGAAGGAAGGTTAGGAAAGCGTTCAATAGGGCGCACATGTATTCAGTGCGGATGAGGACTGGGACACCTATCGCTCAGCCAAATCTAGCTACAAAAAATGCATAAGATATCGAAGCAAACAAGGATGGCGAAAATTCTGTGGTGACATAGAATCCTGCCAACAGGCAAACAGGGTGAGGAAAGTCCTATCACAGATGAAACAAATGGCACCGACCGCCCTTCGCAAACCCGACAACACACTCACAACATCGCCAGAAGAAACCAGACGCATCCTAATAGAGACCCACTTCCCAGGATGCATCCTCTCAACTCAACTACCCAACTGGCAAGATGAAACCATAACACCAACTGCCCGAGATTGGCAGTATGCAGACAAAGTGGTCTCTCTGGAAAAAGTCCAGTGGGCCATAGGTTGTTTTCACCCTTTCAAGGCAGCTGGCCCCGACGGGATCATTCCCGCTATGTTACAATGGGGCAATCTACCGGTCACGAGTAGACTGGAGAGCATATATAGATCCTGCCTGGCACATAGATATGTTCCGAGGGGATGGAGGGAAGTAGGGGTCGTCTTCATCCCGAAGCCAGGAAAGGGTGATTACACAAATCCCAAAGCACATCGACCGATCAGCCTGACCTCCTTCATGTTAAAGACCATGGAACGTCTTTGCGAGAGGGAGCTGAGAGATGGTGCACTAAAGCAGCTACCATTACACGCAAACCAGCACGCATACAGCTCCGGTAAGTCCACGGAATCAGCCCTCCATCTGGTGGTCAGCCGGATAGAGGAGGCGATCGAACATCAAGGCATCTGCCTAGGTACGTTCATAGACATCGAAGGAGCCTTCGACAAAACCAATTTCACTAGTATAAAGGCCGCCCTGTCAAAACATGGCACAGAATCGGTACTTACAGACTGGATAACAAACATGCTCAGCAAAAGAGTGGTTCGCCTTGGAAAAGAAGATCAAACGGCCTTGATAGCCAAAGGCTGCCCACAGGGTGGAGTAATCTCTCCACTCCTGTGGAACCTAGTGATAGACGACCTGATCACAAGGCTGAACAAAAACAGAGACTATACAATAGGATACGCCGACGACCTTACCATCCTTATCTCTGGAAAGGTAGCAGGAACAGTCTGTAACCTTACACAGCAAGCCCTACGCATCGTGGAAAAATGGTGCGAGGAATTCGATCTATCGGTGAACCCGACCAAAACAGAGTTAGTAATGTTCACGAACAAAAGGGTACTGGGAGAATACCGTCTACCCAAACTCTTCGATACTGAACTCCAACTGTCAAAAGAGGTCAAATACCTCGGCCTCATTCTAGACAGTAAATTAACATGGAGTAGCCATCTAGATAGCAAGTTAGAAAAGGCCGGAATCACCTTCTGGCAGTGCAGAAGAATGATCGGCAAAAAGTGGGGCCTTACCCCAAAAATCATTCTATGGCTTTACGAAACAGTGATCCGCCCCATGATAGCGTATGGCGCTATTATCTGGTGGCCAAGGACCGAAAACAGTACGATATCAGCTAAACTACAACGGACCCAAAGATTAGCCTGTAGGGCAACCACGGGATGCATGAAGACCGCCCCCACGGCGGCAATGGAAGTCATGCTCGGACTCCCACCATTGGATCTGTTTATCCGCCAAGAAGCAACAGCTGCGGCTATACGCCTAAAGGCACTAAACCTATGGAGCGACAGGAATACACGACATACATCACTGCTCACAGATCTCACAGCTGAGCTGCCTATCATAGGAGCAATAAATGATCGTGTACCGAAACAGCACATATTTGATAAGAAATACAAAATCCAGCTCCAGGAAGATCACCGCTGCGAGGCACTATGCCCAGCAGAAATGCGTATCTTCACAGATGGATCAAAAACGGATAAAGGCACGGGAGCAGGCGTCTTCTCAGAAGACCTCAACATCACCATCTCGAAACCGCTGGGGACCCACAACACAGTATTCCAAGCAGAATGCATGGGGATAACCCTGGCGGCCTCATCAGTAATGGCCAGGAGAGTGAAAGGACATTCTATTCGTATATTGTCGGACAGCATGGCCGTGCTGCAAGCCTTAAACAACCACACTATAAACTCGGGACTGATACTGGAGTGCCATCGTAAATTGAACCAAATAGGCAACACCAACAACATAATCCTGCAATGGATCAAGGGCCACAGCGGCTCGCGCGGCAATGACGCTGCGGACGAGCTTGCTAGGAGAGGATCTGACATGGTCGCAATGGGACCTGAGCCCATAATACCGATCCCCTTTGCATACCTACGAACCATCGTAAACAAACGAACGATAGATCAACACAACAGATACTGGACAAACCTGGAAGGATGCAGGCAGGCCAGGGAAGCAATCCCTGTGCTTGAACATAGACTGACCCGGCGTCTTCGACAACTGTCAAAACAACATCTACGCATGGCTACAGCTGCCATCACGGGGCACGGCTCCTTTAATAAACACCTTTTTATTTTAGGGATAACCGACAGCCCTCTCTGCAGAGCCTGCATGAGAGAGGAGGAAACAGCGGCACATGTGCTCCTACACTGTCCTGCAACCGCCACATACAGGGCTAAGTACTTCAATAATACAGGTACGCTCCGGGAGATCACCAGCAGTGTGAAGAGCCTGCTGGCGTTCTTCAATGAGTTGGGGTGGATCGAATGAAATGCCCACCCTCACGCAAAAACCGCGCCATGACGTGGAGTTGCGGATACCAGCCCGTGTTACCATACCATACCATACCATACCACTCAAACCATCAATATAGCATCCGGCATACCTCTAAGCTCCTCAATCATACCATTGACATATAGGTTGAAGAGGTTCGGTGAGGTCAGTCCACCCTGCCTTACTCCACATTGCAGTCGGTAAGAGTCGGACAGAATGTCCCTCCACCTCACCTGGTTACATTGGTTACTGTATCAATACTTAAGAACCTCTATTAAATCTTGGGGTACATTATCACTTTCTAGTTTTCGCCATAAGATGACATAAGACACCATATCAAAGGCTTTACTTAGTTCAAGAAAGCAAGCGTATACTTGCCTTTATTAGAATACTACTATTGTTAAATAATATTTTTTCATAAAATACTCTCCAGCAGTTATTAAATCAATTATGGAATAGAATTTAAATCAATCATGGAATAAAATTTAGATTATTACATACAATTAATTAATAATAAAAAAAATTATAAATAATAATAATAAGATCCTAAATTAAATTCAAAATTCAAAAGTCCAAAATCATTTATTCTGCATAGACCATTAAAACGGCACTTACAAAACGTTCGAAACGCGGCCGCGACCTGAGAAGACTCCGGCAAGAAACTCAGCGGGCATTTTTTTCATTAAAGAAACCAAACTGTGTACTACAGAAAATTCTCCCTCTCTCCAAACATTGTACTGTACCCGACAGGGTCCATAATTGTAACTCATTAATATTAATATGACATCTGTATCACATTATGGAACGCAATAAATGTATTGAGTATTAAAATAATACTGCTCCCGGCAGAGTAGAATTTGGGCCACCCCTTCTCTTCCCATGTGGTGTAGTACAAGGCGACTAAGGGATAGGGCTGTTTAACTTTAACATCAGACAGATATGTACAGCCCCGACTCAGCCTCAGATGCATCGCTCGAGTCAACAATAGTGCCCGGAATACGGCAATAGGCTCACCCCCCTATTACGTGGGACCGAATACAGATTTATTCACCTCTGCCTAACCCACCGGGGATAAAGGCGTGACTGTGTGTATGTGATGTAGCAGCTCCTTACAACTCCTCAGAGTGTTGTAATAATTTCAAACTACCATTATGACTGATGTTTGCTAGTCTTTATAAAAGACCGTTAACGTTATCGGCAACGATGCACAAGGTGCCTTAACAACATACATACATACATAAGGTCACGCCTTTTTCCCATCGGGGTAGGCAGAGACCACTTCTTTCCACTTGCTACGGTCCTTACACACCTTTTTCGCTTCTCCTACTTTCATAAACGTTTTCATACGAGCGCGTCGGTTCTGGGTACTTTTGACCTGGCCTTTACTTAAGACGTCTTCGATTTGATCGAAGAACGTTCGCCTGGGTCGCCCCCTACCGACTCGCCCATTGACTTAACAACATCGATATTTTTATGTGGAAAACCTTATTGTGTTCAAATAGGTGCCAGTTTTTTATTACTATTTATATATATTTGGACACGACAATTTGACTTCACCTCGGCTGATAGTAAGCTGAAGGCAATATCTCAGGAATGAGTGCCACCATGTTAACAATGGTGGCACTCAGCTACACAGCCTCATTAAAAGAGGATTATCGGCGTAGCACAATGACCCCTAGTGTAAAGATTCTTAAAATTGTAATGGCGACCACTATTCTTAGGACGGCCATGCCCTTTCCATCTGGCGGGATATAGCATATCTGAGCTTAGTGAAAAGTGAAATTTAATTGGAAAAATAATTGTTCCGTTACAGTTCAAACTGTAGGGTACTTAAGTATAAATAATAAAAATAAAACTAATATTTCAATATAAATACTTATTATCATTATTATTTTATTATTATTAATCAAACAGTTTTCACAGCTGGCAGACCCCAGGCTTCCATTCTCGTGTCCACCCATCTCCTAAATTTCGGCACATTGGTGTATACTGCCGGGATGTTCTCACGACCGCAACCTATGCCCCAAGCAACCAGCCCTGTCAGTATGTACCGGTTCTTGCCAAAAGGACACGCTAACGGAGCCCCGCCATCGCCCTGTGAAAAAAAGAACAAAATCAGCCTAAATTAACCATGCAGTCATTGAAATAATACCACTATTTAAAGGATTTTATAATTTACTTGAATTAAAGAATTTGTTAAAAAGATGGACCTAGAAAATACAATGAGAGTTAACTGTGACTTAACGACACAGTGAGCTTATTCTGCGTAAATAATAACACCAAAATTCACGGTCTCCCCTCCCGAGGAGTCAGCCGGGGTGCGAGGGATATGTTCGCGAGAAAACTTCACCTTCGGCCTAGCACATCGGCCCACAGACGGCGTGCAGTTTAGTCGGTTCGAGTCCGACATAACCTCCCCCTCCTGCTCCTGAGTGGGGGGGGAGTATCCGCGGGGATTTCCTGCGTAAAAAAAACACCTACATTAATCATGATTCGGGTACTTTGAGATGGCTTACACTTAAAATTATATGATAACTACCATCTTTGGTCACCTCGCGACCATGGCTCTGCCGAAAAGTAGCCGAAACGTCGGGCTAAATGTAGTATACCCGGGGTACTACCACGGCCCTTCGGCCTCGGGAGCGTTCCCCTTACACCCGGTATAATAAAAGGTGCAAAAATTAAATTGCAATAGAATTCGTTAAAAAGTTAATTAATAAATCAGTCGCTTCATAAAATCACCTGTAAATCCCCGAAAGGTTTAGAAGATGCGCCCCCGCTAAAGACCATAATATTAAATCAATAATGTACCTATTCTTTTACGCCTGTCAGTAATCTAAAAGCAACGGCGTAACCTGAAAACAAATAAGTACCTAGTTTCTGTATAAATTTTGCCGCTTCTGCAAAAATAGTCCGCCTCCAGATCTGTTTGGGGCTAGTTTGGGGCGGCCACGCTTACGCTTTCCTTGTGGGTTTCAGTCTAGCGCTTGCTTCGGTCATTGTTCGGTTAGATTATTGTCCCTACGAGCCTCGAAAAGACATGGAGCGAAATTAAGTTTAGTGTGAAGATCAACACCGACAGGGATGGCGATGCACTGTGGACGCTTTTTGCCCTATCTAGGGGTCTCAGGACCGCCCTGGGTCAGCCGGGGTGCGAGGGACATATACTAGCTACCTTACCTTCGGCAGCACAACGACCCACAGACGGCGTGCGATTTAGTTAGTAGTTTAGTTCCGACATAATCTCCGGCGGGGAGGTAACCGTAGGGATTGCCCGCACATAAAAAAAGGGACACAGGATGTTTCGAGTAAGCAAGTTATATAAGTTTGAGAGGGCCTTTGTGGCGTGCCGGAAGTAAACGCAACTGCTACACAGGGCACGCGGGCTAAACTTCTGCTCAGTTCAAATAATATTATCTATTTGCATTGATCTGCCGTGCCTCGGAGAGCACGCAAAGCCGTCGGTTCCAGTTGCCATAGGAACTTCTATGGCAGTCGTTACGGGTAGTTGGAGCCCTAAAAAGTATGATTAGTCTAACTACAGAATTATCGCGGATTGGTTGAGCCCCTCAGGTGCAGTCGCTTCACGGAACATATTGAAGTTCAGCCACATCTCGGTTAGATTGTACGCCGACCAAAATTAAATGAGTTGGGAAAAGACTTAAAGGTTCATGATAAGTATCGGAGCGCACGTTGAAAGTTAATCCAAAGTCCATACCACAGAAATATATTAGCATAGAACCGCCATGTGAGCGGGAAACCCGTGGCAACTTTTTGGTCAATTCCTGTCCTATGAGACACGAATTTTTGAATACTTACTCGGTACTACTTAGCTTCTAATAACACCGAAATATGCTATTTTGTGCAATTTCCAACTGTAGAATAAAAATGGTGAGCTAAATTTGAAAAATAAAGGTATTTCTTATCTCTTTCTCTCCTATCTGAGTGTTAATTTACATTGAAAAACTCGCCACGCGCGTCATTAAGTTGAATACTACATATATTATGGTCGATCTATCCTAATTTATTTTTGTGGTCCAAACTGTCAATAGTTATTAGGTCAAGACCGTCCGTGTAGGCATCCACACGGGCGACATGAACAACTATCACAGGTTGGCCACTAATCAGAACTCAGAGCCAAATCGTAGTCAGAGTCATGGATTTTTATTCAAAGAAAATTGATTTGAAGATTGAATGTGGATGGAAAGTGGTTACCGTGGCCTATGGACGTGTGCAAAACCAGGGGCGTCAGACTCGTGCTGCCAACCCTGTTAGAACAGAGAGTTTCGGTGCTGTCAATGTAGAAGACGAAGCTTAGGTCACGACGGTATTCCTGTCCAATTGAGCAATCCGACTGGGGAAGTACCTCCGCCCTGCAGCATACCGCGGCCATAATAACCTCGTGTTGTGTTCCCGGCGGTGAGTAGGGTAGCCAGAGCTCGCTGGCTACGTATTTTTGCTATCAGTGGGAAGACCAGAGGCTTTTCCTGCTATGTCATCTACACTGACGGCACAGAAACTCTCTGCGTTTACGGGGTCGGCAGCACGAGTGTGACTCTCCTGGTGTGGTAAACGTCCACAGGCCACGGTAACCACTTACCACCAGGAAGGCCGTGTATTTGTCTGCCACCTCAGTTGTGTAAAAAAATCTTCACTGATGTCAATCAATACTCAATACTCAATACATTTATTGCATTCCATAATGTGATACAGTTGATAGATTTAAATATAAGGTTACAATTATGGACCCTGTCGAGCACAGCACAATGTGTGGAGAGAGGAGTGTAGTTAGGTAAACTTAATTATATATATTATTATTTAGTCAAGGTCAATACAATTCGATCCAATACAATACAATTCTCAATTTAATACAATTCTATATATATGTCAAAAACTTTCATGCAGGTACATTAAACAATCTTAAGTTATTTTTTTTTCTTAATTTCATTGAAACACATGCGCGTACTTGCGAATTAGAATGGGTGGATAGATTTAATGTAAATGTCAAAATAAAATATTTATGTCAATTTCATACATAAATTACACAGTGCTAACATAAAATGAAGTTCATACAATGCAAACATTTTTATTGTATATTCCATGTCTATATATTAAAGGTAATTTTTTAATTGGAATTTTAATTGATTACCTAATTATTTATTGTATTTTGTCTATTATTTTTGTTTTAATAGAGAGTTTTTTCGATGAAATTGAAATTGAATATTTTCTATGTCCGAGCTATGTATTTAGTTTTTATCGTCAAAGTATTCTTGTTTGCTGTAATAGCTTTTACTTGATAGGTGGATTTTTAGTTTATTTACAAAAATGTTAAATTTTTCTTCTTTTTTTATGTGCTCAGGTAGCTTATTGTATACTTTTATTGACATGACCAAGGGACCCGAAGAATGCATTGCCAGCTTAGAGGTAGGCAGGTTCAGTCTATTTTTGTGTCTTAGTGTATACCTACTTTGTATGTTTTTACGTGTAGTGTAGTGTTCGGGATATTTTCTGACAAACTTGCATATTTCCAGAATATGCCTGGCAGTGTTAATATTTTTAGGTTCTGGAAATGGGGCTTACATGTGTCTGTTTGTTCAATATTTACTAAAATTCGTATTAATTTTTTTTGTTGAGTAAATATTGTAGGTGCATCTGCACTATTTCCCCACAAAATGACGCCATAGGTCAGCCAAGAATATGCATAGGTATAGTAGGTAACCATAGCAGTCGCCAAATCAGTAGTTCTCTTGACTTCACGTAGAGTGTATGAAAATTGTGCTATTTTGGCTCTGATTTTTTTAACGTGCGGTTTCCAGGTTACGTGGGTGTCTATTTTTAGACCAAGCAAATTAAAATCTTTAACAACTTCCAGTTTAATGTTATCAAAATTGAAGTCTATGTCAATTGACGCCTTCTGATGAGGGTGGAAGGGCATTATTTTTGTCTTCGCGTAATTTATTTCTAAATTATGCAAATCCATCCATGCTGCGGTTTTCTTCAAAATTGAATCCAATTTCTCATCTAGGTTTATGTTATTGTCGCATGTAACAAGTAGAGAGACATCATCAGCAAACAATACACATGGTTCCTCTATGGCTTTAGGCAGGTCATTTATGTAGATGAGAAATAATAAGCACCCTATCACCCTATCAATTAGTCTTTAGCAGTCTTCTGTTGGATATAGGTTTCTCCCAATGCTGGGAGACTTTGGGAGACTTTCTGACTGTTTCCGCGGTGGCTTGACGGGTTGGTACAGGGTTTTATTCCGAGCTTTCTTTATCTCACAGTGATATCTTCACCTCTTATGACACACTTCGGATGAGATGGCGTGGTTATACTTGTATTCTTTCTCCATCACCATTTGGAGATAGTGGTCTAACGCAAGCCTACTGTTGATGAGAAAAGAATATTCTTACCTTACAACTATCCCTGTGGTCCTCACTGGCACAAACGAAGCTGTCGTGCAGGTGGAACCTGGTGCCCAGTCTGGTCTTCTTCAGTAGATATTCGCACTGGTTGTGGGGAACCATATTTAATTCCCCTTTGTCCAGGATCACGGCATATCGGCCATCTCGACCTGGGTACAGAATACATGTCATATATTATAAAATAGAAAAATATAAAGGGGTAACCCAAGAAGTCCTGACTTGACGTCGTGGAGGGTGCAGGCATGCAATTGGTCTCACTACCATGGACGCCCAAGATCGTGCGAAGTGGAGGAAGAATAACCTGAAGGCGGACCCTGAGCTCCGAGGGTATTTTGACTTAGGATGCAACTAGGAAAACAAGTCTTCTTGATGATGATGAAAAAAATATAAAAGGATATTTTTTAGTTTAAAAAAAGACGGGTTGCACTCCGGGAGTGCCGACAGAAGTAAAACTTTTCTTACTTTCTTTCTGCGTTATATACAGAGAAAAAGATAAAAAGAAACCATACCAGCCGTGCTATTCCGAACAGTCATTTAACAAACTCGATTATGAATCCGCGGTGAGATTCAAGTTTCGTATTCCGAACACGTCGGTTAATGAGTGAGTTCGACACTAGCGCCACCGAGTGATGACTGAAGTGAGAAGAATTACTCCAAGTGAATATTTTGACGTTTTTCACATTTGGTATTCCGAAATAAAATTAACGCGCCACTTCGAAAGTCATCTCGAACTCACACACGAATTTATCTGTCAAATCAAAAGTTACTAATCCGCGAGTGAACTCTACAGAAGACATCGTTGAAAACTGATTTTCCTGGAAAAATAAGTATTAGTACCTGTCCTATTTAAACTATAGGAAATTATTAAAGTACCGTTTTTACTCTAGGTGGGTATTCATCCAAGAATTGTTTATTTGGATACAACATTTTCTTGTTATTACAGATGTCTCGTTCTGTTTTGTTGTTGAGCTTGTTAAAAGAAGCTGATGTACTAGTAACTATGTAGTGGTTACGTACTACGTAAATATCTAATAACCTCTAAATCAAAAAAAACTAATATTGAGAAAGATAACTTAAATTTTTTTTTTTTTAATAAAAAATACAATGTTAAAGCAAGTAAGTAAGTATTGGAGATGCATGCATAGCAAATCGTGAGATCGTAATTATCAAATAAATTAATAGTTACTCACTTCATCCTTTCAAAGTTTCAACGAAATTATGGAAAATTACCACACGGTTAAGTACCTACAGCTTTTTTTTTTTTTTTTTACGTGCGGGAAATCCCCACGGATACCCACCCCTCCGGAGCCGGAGGGGTAGGTTATGTCGGACTCGAACCGACTAAACCGCACGCCGTCTCTGGGTCGTAGTGCTAGGCCGAAGGTGAGGTTGTCATGCGACATATCCCTCGCACCCGGCTGACCCAGGGCCGTCCCTCTCGGTCTGGCCCTCCTCGGGAAGGGGGGGACCACGCGGTCCCCGACTCAACCCCGGTGTGGGGAGGCGCGCATCGTCATACGATGCGCGCCGCCGCCGTGGCCTGCTTCTGCTAGGGTGTCGGGCGGCTCCACCCGTCACCCTCAGGCCCGCGCTCATGGGGGGCGGAGGTCAGTTTGCGCCCTCCGACGCCCGAGCCGCCTTCGGGCGCGTGCAGCGATCTCAGCGAGCCTCTCTCGCTCATCGCGCCGCGCCCGCTCTGCTGTCTCCTTGGCGAGCATGACCTGCTCGCAGAAGGAGGCGCTGGCCGCCCACGCATCCGCGCAGCGGACCATCGCCGCGAGCAGGGTGGAGAGCGTGAGCACTCTCACCCCCAGGGCCGCCACAAGCTCCCGCCTCGGCGTCTCAAACGCCGGGCACTCGGTGAGCGTGTGCAGCCCCGAGTCCACGCTCGCGTCGCAGTGATGGCACTCGGGCGTTGGCTCTATACCCATCAGATGCAGATACCGCCCGAAGCTACCGTGCCCGGTGATAATCTGCGTCTGACGGTACGAGAGGCTACCGTGTTGCCTCTCTAGCCACTCCCCCATGATGGGCCTTACCGCCGCAATGACGGCGTGCCCTACGCGTGGTTGCCCAAGTCGTCGCTCCCATTCGGCCACCATGACCTGGTGGAGCCGGGATTTCTCGGCCCGAATATCCTCGGGCTCGGGATCGAATCCCCGCTCCCGCGCCTCCTTTCGGAACTTATATAGTGCCGAAAGGGCCCTCGCTTCCAGGATCCACGGTGGCGATCCGGCCAGGAGACTCGCCGCTTCGAAGGATATCGTGCGGTATCCCCTGATGGCCCTGGAGGCCATCGTGCTCTGCGCCGTACGGAGCAGAGGCAGGAATCTGGCCTCCAGGGTGTCCGCCCACACGGGGCACCCGTATAGGGCCATGGACCGCACGACACCCGCGTAGAGTCTCCTGCAGGAGGACTCTGGGCCCTTCAAGTTGGGCAACAACCGGCCCAAGGCATTCGCCGTGAGCACCAACTTGGGGCGCAGACTTCGGAAGTGCTGTCCGAAGTCCCACCGACCATCAAGCACGAGCCCCAGGTATTTCAACCGGGGCTTGATGTCGATGGGAGTACCTCCCACTGTTAGGCTGGCTCCCGGGCCTAGCCTGCGCCGAGGGCCATGAAAGAACATGGCCTCGGACTTGTGCAGAGCCACCTCGAGACCCAGCCGCCGGATCCTGTCGACGACCTGAGCAACCGCGGTCGTGGCCCTCAGGGTCGCTTCGCGGTGCGTAGCCCCGCTCACCGTCACTAGCGTGTCATCCGCGTAACACGTGACGGTGGCCCCGTACGCGAAGTCACCGCGAAGCACCCAGTCGTATCCGATGTTCCACAGGAGCGGCCCCAGCACCGACCCCTGCGGAACACCGCACGACATCTCACGCCTACCGACTCCCGTCGAACTTGGGTAGATGACGGCTCTCTCCGTCAGGTACGCCCCGACTATGCGGCGGAGGTAGAGAGGCACATCGTGGTACACGAGTGCCTCCCTGATGCAACTCCAGGGCAAGGTGTTGAATGCGTTGGAGATGTCCAAGGACACCGCCAACATCACCTCGCCCCGGGCAACCACATCCCCGCCAGAGTCCTCACGCGCATGATGGCATCCACAGTGGAACGCCACCGGCGGAACCCAAACTGGGTGTTCGCCAGGTCCGGCCCCACTCTAGAGAGATGCTCGACGAGGCGCTTGGCAATAACTCTTTCGAAGAGTTTGCCCACCTCGTCGAGCAGCACTATGGGCCGGTACCCGGACGGCTCGTCCGCCGGGCGTCCCTGCTTGCAGATGAGGACCAGTTTCCCCGTCCTCTACATCTTCGGAAACTGGCCCCGCTCCAAACATGCGCTGAGGAACCCTCTCAGTCGGGGTTCGAGGCCGTCCTCCCCTAGAGCTAGGACCCACGCGCGGCCTGGAATGCCGTCGGGTCCCGGGGCGGTGCTTTTCTTGGCCCTAAGCCTTCGCACCGCCAGCTCTAGTTCTACCCAAGTGACCTCGGGCACGTCGTCGTCAATCACCACACTGGGCGCCGTAGGCGACCGAGGCGGTGGAGCCATCTGCGGCGGAACATGTTCCGCTCGCGCCGGGAACAGGGATTCCACCACTCCTTCGAGCAGAGCCGGCTCGAGCACCTGGGTCAGCGGAGGGGCCCGGGGGCGCAGCTTTTCTCTTACCATAAGGTAAGGCCGCCCCCATGGGTCCCGCTCCAGCGTCTCCAGGAGCTCCCGGTAGCAAGCGGCTTTTGACCGCTTGATCTCCGCTCGGAGGGCATTCCGGGCCTCCCTGTATCCCTCATGTAACTCCGCCAATCGGGGCTCCGAGTCTGCGGGACGAGTACGCCTCCTACGGAATCGGGTAAGTACCTACAGCAAAGCATACACACAACTTTACAAAAACCGTGCCTTGCGACGACCATAGACACAGTTAGGTTTTTTTTTGAGCGACCGACCGTCACCAAAGACAAAAGCCACAGCTTTTCATTCAGCCAAAAAAATTCATTTGACATTTCTGTCTAAAATTAAATATTTATGTAATAAAATGTATTCAACAATGCTTATACGGCTAAAATTAAATGAAATTTATTATTTTAAAGGCCTAATTCAGCCAAAATAAGCGAGTCGATATAAATCGTACAATATCGATATTCAGGTGCAATGCCTAGTACCATAGAGCAATCTCACGCGTATTCTCGATAGTCACTTCACTTCACTTGGCCTTGGTTTTATCTTGAGAATACCAAAATAATCACAAGCGAGGTGAGTATCGAAGTGAGAGTGACTTGCGAGATGAGTTGCGAGATGACTTTCGAAGTGAGTTTACGTTTTTCGGAATAGCATGGCAGCACTACAGACCTATAATATAGCGCCAATCATAGAACCTTTCACTAATTTTCTGTCAGAAGAAATTAATGAATTACAAAAAGAAAAAATAATCAGAAGAAGTGTCAGAAGCCCAGGTTCAAAGCCGGTGCTATCTGAAACCATAAGGACTTACAGTCGAAGCGAAGCTTTTTAACGTACCTAACAAAATAAACAATCTGTAGCTAATGTTATATGACGTCAGTCGTCGGTTACGGTTCAAAGGTCAAGTGATCCTGACGTGAGTTTAATACTTTTTACCCATCCAACGCCGCTAAAGAAGTTTTCACTTCTAAAATCTTTCCTGGAACCCGGTATATTGCAGATTCATGGACGAGGTACTGGTATAGGTTATTCTCTAGGGCTTGGGAGGTCAAACTCACAGTTATATATACTAGGATAGAACGGCCATACGCAGTGTTCTCCTGCATGTCGCCCGTGACGACTTTTTCACTGTAAATAAATACTCACAAGAGATAAGAAATACCTTTATTTTTTAAATTAACTTCTCCATTTTTATAATACTCGTACAATTGAAAATAGCACAATATGGTATTATTCAGGGTATTTTTAACGATTTTATTACAAGCTAGCCTTAGCAGTACCAAATAAGATTTTGAAAGTTCCTGTCTCATAGGACAGGAATTGACCAAAATGATGCCACGCTTTTATCGCTCACAAGGCCGTTCTATCTAATGTATTTCTGAGGTCAGACGGCAGTCGGTCCCCCAAAAGCCGTATCGTTCAGTCGGTATTTTAGTATTTAAAGAGTCACCCTTAACGAGGTTCCTGATTCAAGTTCCGGCCGATTCTGCAAATTTTATGACATAACGAAACCACAATCATACCGCTGACATTGCATTAAATGTCATTGGACCAAAATGAAAAGAGAGAGAGAGATAGAGAGAGAGAGAGAGATAGAGAAGATGGAGTTTATAACATTTTTCATTCAGTCTACAATATTTTCATTAAATTTTATACTTTAACATCATAGCAGTAAAGTCTAAAGTTATAGTGCATTGATTACAGTGTCCGTGGCACCGCAGTGGTTTTACCATGAAAAAAATTTAGGAGAATCAGGGCCCTGCCCCTCTAGACAAGTGGCCATTCGCTAGCCGGCGTTTGATGGAATAGAATGACGAATGTATGGGATTTGACGTATTTGACATGCGTTAACGTCTGTCATATACGTCAAATCCCATATATTCGTCATTCTATTCCACCAAACGCCAGCTAGCGAATTGCCACTTGTCTAGAGGCACTGGATTACCGACGTGAACTGATTCCTAATAAAGCCTTTTTAAAATGAATAAATGAAAGTGTTGAATCGGACTATGCGGGCTTTGAAGCCGCGATCATTGCCTTATCGCAATCGTTGTCTTTGCCTCCACTGTCGCCTCAAAGATAGACAAAGGAGAAATTTGGATTGGTTCGGGTTACGTTTGGTAGCTTAGTGGTCAAAGCAGGCAACGAGCGCGTGTTCAAAGCCCGTCAAGACCGTTTCAATATTTTTCCTGTCTAAATCGACAAGCAATTTAGCTTAATTTGGGGTTAGGACGATATTAGTAACTTCGGTAACAAATTGTCATTCTCTGAGCTCTGTCCCTACTCACTTGGGGTTGCCTTTGCAGTTTAGCTGTGACGAGACTGAACCTTGATATTTTCTATAAGGCGACTGCTATTTTATGAGCTCCAGAACCAATAGGGAATATGCATGTTTTGTGTTTATATTTGTAAATGATTACTTACATCATTATATACTTAAATATAAAAAAAGAAACAGTGCCAAACAGACAACATTTGGTTTTTAAAAAAAGTTTTAAAATAGTAGGTTGATAACAGCTTTTCAAACGACCGCCATGTTGACGCGGTTGTCGTGACGTCGATGTACATGACAGCTGACAACTGATGTCGTGAATAGTTGCAAAAGTGTTTTGGATTGTATAATATTATTATTTTATGTTTGACTTTAATTTAATAATGCAACTGGACAATTATTCACAACAAAAATAGACACCAGACACAAACTGATATTTTTTATTATGGGATATGACGTCAAAGTACACACCGAGACGGAACGCCATTGGTCGGAACTGTGTACCAATAGCGTCCCGTTTTAACTCATTTGAACTTCCCTCTCAACTTACGCCCTTTTTGGCAATTATTTTCTTAACCAAATCGTAATTAAATTAGAAAATTTATTTATTTATTTATTTATTTTTATTTATTTATTTATTCATTTATTTTCATACATTACACCATCATCACAGTCGAGACCAATACAATAGTGCAGGATTATATTAAACTAAATTTTAAAAAATACAATTCGAATTCTAAAAAACCTTGGCAATAAAATACTAATCAAAATAAAACAATAATAACAATACAACAATCAATTTCTAAAATCAAATAATCCACCAATAAACCAGATAAAATGTCAACAAAAAATAGTCAAATAATCCGCCAATGTACCAGATAATATGTCAATCAATAATAAAAATAAAAATATTATGTACGTAAATGTAAAAGTAAAGACTACATGTAAAAAAAGTGTGCGGTATTTGAATCACATGCATATTCCCTATTGGCGATTTCTAAGGCCTTCTGCCTTATTCTCTAAGCATTCAGCGTCGAGGGCAGCGCTGCGACCAGCCTTAAAAGAGATGATAGAGTGACGTCACCAGTCCGACCAATGACAATCTCTACTCTCTCTACTCTCGCTCGACGCTGAAACTTTAGAGAATTGTACATCTGTAGTTAGATTTGTACGACTGTTTTTGGATTCCAACTACCGGGTCCCTGATTTTGCTATTCTTTTTTCTATGGTAAAACTACTGCGGTACCACAGTCACTGTTACCAATGCCATTTAACTTTAGACTTTATCAAAATGAACTTAAAGTCCAAAATTAAATGACAATCTTGTAGAGTGAATGAAAAATGTTATTAACCCTTTCTCTTTTCATTTTGGACTTTAAACGACAGCAATAAAGTCGAAAATTTTATGACATATTTTAAAGTAATGTCAGCGGTATCACATTGGTTTTGTTATGTCATAATATTAGCAGAATCGCGGGCCTGTAGTGACTGCCTTAGATGTTAGTATGGCAACTAGGACCGACGGCTTCTCCGAAACACGACCAGCAGACCAATTTCAAATACCCTTATTCATGCATACTAATAGTTGCACTGTGCGGGAATCGAACCCGTATCTCCTGCGTAGCAGTCGCATTCACTATACCTCGCACCAAACTTAATGACGGCTCGGAGTGCGTCAAACGATTGGCCAACTTTGGCCTGAATTCGCACTTGTACGAACTTCCGAGCCGCCATCAAGTTTGGTTCGTGGTATGCCACCATGGCCACAGAGGCATTCTCATTAAAAAAATAGCTATGAAACATAATAATCCATTGATGACATACCGAAGAGATCTTTGCCCCATCCGTTAGCAACGCAGTTTTCATCATAATCAAACTTTTCGTCCGGCTCCGGTAGACAGATGGCGTTGATGTGCTCTGTCAGTACCAAAGGTCTCTCCAAGCGCAGGAGTGCTATGTTGTTGTAGAGATTTTTCTCATTGAAAGCTGAAATAGTATATAGAAAGAAGACTGTATTAAGTAGTAAGAACTACAGTATAGCACCCGGCTTTTCTTTTTATACCTCTTAGGTGGGAGACAAGCACACGGCCCACCTGATGGGTAGGTTTTACCTTGGCCTATGAACATGCGCAGCACCAGGGGAGTCCCGTGCTGCCGACCCTGTAAGAATAGAGAGTTTCTGTGCTGTCGGAAGACAAAGCAGTACAAGACTTTGGTCTGCCCACTGACAGCACAAAAACTCTCCAGTGAGCTCTAGCTACCCTACTCACCGCTGGGAACTAGTGTTGCGTCCCTCACTCATGAGGTACCTCATTTGAGGCCCTCGTGACGTCAAATTGAACGAGTTCCTCGAATGTTCGCAGTGAACCGCCTCACTCATAGTTCATTCCTCATTTTTTTCACAATCGTAACGCACCGCGCCCGCGCGCGCTAGCTTGCAGCTATTCACGACTCACGAGTATACCTATTCGATGAGGAAATGAGGATGAGGAGCGAGTGAGCAAATAAATCGTAAAAATTATGTTCTGCTTCAACTATTAGCTTTATCCTTTTAGATTTAACATCGATAATTAAGTGACAATGGTTGGTTTATTTTGGTCAATTCGCGCTCAATCATTGTGAATGAAAGAAATGACTACAATAATTGCTTGTTTCCATTATAAATGATAATTTGTGAAGATGTTTGTGACTCAATTACGAAAAAACTAAGGAATGGGTTTGGATGAAACTTGGCACACAGATTATAACCTAGATTAATATAAGTGTAGGATACTTTTTATCCCGACAAATGGTTTCTGTATGGTTCCTGTAGGTAGTGGGAACGTTATCAGCATTCAACGCGGGCGGAGCCAACGGCAACAGCTAGCCTAAACATATAGTAGCCCGCAGCAACGCCCATTTATTTCACGAAATACCTATTGAGATATTTTTCAAGATTAACTTTGAAATATGTATTGCATGTGGTAGGTACTTATGTATAGTCGTGGAAGAAATTGAGCACACGGCCCACCTGATGGAAAGTGGATAGCGTGGTCTATGGACTTATGCAACACCAGGGGCGTCACACTCGCGCTGCCGACCCTGTTAGAACAGAGTTTCTGTGCCATCAGTGCAGAAGATAAAGCAGGACAAGCCTTTTGTCTTTCCACTGACACCACTATTTTTCCCACTGTTCCTAGCAATGCACCACGGGTCGCTCTCGCTCGTAAGAGGTAAACAAAAACACAAGATATGTGTGTATGGCGTGGCGGTAGAGATCGCGGCCGCTACGCAGGAGGCGCGGGTTCGATCCCCGCTCAGTGTAAATATTTGTATGCATGAATATGTATATTTACAATGGTTGGGTGTTTCTATGTATAATATGTATGTATTTACGGAAAAAGCATCTAAGTATGTTTATCCGCATTCTAGATTCCATAACACTAGCTAGTTAAGCTATGCTTATCATGGATCTAGAAAGAATTGTTGAAATGTTGTGGAATATTTATTGTTATTATATTATTATAATATTAAACATACATTTATATGGGTGTATAGGTGTATATTTCATATGTGTGTATAGATAGATACATATTGCAATGCGCGATGTGCCGGTCACACCGCGCCCGTCCGTCTCGCTGACCGTCTCTCCTCACAGTCCTCACTCCTCATGACCGACTCGCGTGAGGTCTGTACTTAAATGTAGAATCACCGAGCGACTCAAGGAATTCCTCACCTCAAATGAGGGGTACCTCATGAGTACCTCATTTCGTAAAAGGAGTTACTCCCTCATCCTCGAATTAAATTAGCGAGTAACCCTTCACTACTGGGAACACAACACGAGGTTATTGTGGCCGCGGTATTCTGTAAGGCGGTCATAAATACAATAAAGTCAAAGTCATAGTCAAAGTCAAAATCAAAGTCAGATTCAGAGTCAGAGTCAGAGTCAGAGTCAGAGTCAGAGTCAGAGTCAGAGTCAGAGTCAGAGTCAGAGTCAGAGTCAGAGTCAGAGTCAGAGTCAGAGTCAGAGTCAGAGTCAGAGTCAGAGTCAGAGTCAGAGTCAGAGTCAGAGTCAGAGTCAGAGTCAGAGTCAGAGTCAGAGTCAGAGTCAGAGTCAGAGTCAGAGTCAGAGTCAGAGTCAGAGTCAGAGTCAGAGTCAGAGTCAGAGTCAGAGTCAGAGTCAGAGTCAGAGTCAGAGTCAGAGTCAGAGTCAGAGTCAGAGTCAGAGTCAGAGTCAGAGTCAGAGTCAGAGTCAGAGTCAGAGTCAGAGTCAGAGTCAGAGTCAGAGTCAGAGTCAGAGTCAGAGTCAGAGTCAGAGTCAGAGTCAGAGTCAGAGTCAGAGTCAGAGTCAGAGTCAGAGTCAGAGTCAGAGTCAGAGTCAGAGTCAGAGTCAGAGTCAGAGTCAGAGTCAGAGTCAGAGTCAGAGTCAGAGTCAGAGTCAGAGTCAGAGTCAGAGGCAGAGGCAAAGTCAAAGCCAAAGTCAAAGTCAAAGTCAAAGTCAAAGTCAAGTCAAAGTCAAAATACGGTACGGTACTTACAAAACGTAAAATTTAAAAAAAAATCTAGACTAGTTTGGCAAATGGACCACCGGTTCGAAACGCGGCCCCGACCTGAGAAGACTCCGGCAAGAAATTCAGGGGGCATTTTTTTTACAATAATGTTCTGTAGTGTTGACAGCCTCTGTGGCGCTGGTACGAATCCCGCCCTTCTTCTTCATCCTAGCGTTAATCCCAGTAGTCCCAGTTCCAACATCTGCTCTTACTGTAATGCTTCGATATCAACTTTGGATTGTGGAGGTCAGATGGCAGGCGCTTCACGAAAAATATCGAAGTTCAGCCAAATCCGCAGTTAGACTGGTAAAGCGGACCTCGGAATCCAAGTTGATAGCTTGGGAGGCGACTGGGATTAACGCCAGGTTGAAGAAGAAGACTCTGTAGGGCGTTGTGTCCTACCTCCATAGAAAACCTTAGGTACTTTTCATTGAGCACTAATTGGGTAAATAAAAATCATAGAACTCGTAATATCGTTAGCGTCCGTCACGCTGTCGTTAGAATAAAGTCATCAATGTTATTTTAGCGATGGGCCTGCCTAGGTTTCGCCCATTCTGATGACATGCATGGGGATTCCCTTCTTTTTAAATTGACAAACAGAAGTCAAATCGGAGCCGCGACGGGGAGGGAGTTATGTCGTATGTTTTAATTTTTTTAACTTAGGGCAGAGCTAGATGTACGCGCCCCACTTGTATCCATTCCACGGAGTAATCCAGTTCAATTACTGGATTGACAGTAAATAAACACTGGATAGTGTGAACATTATCATCCAGACCAGTCCTGGACTGCTAAGCAATTCTCTAAGCCAGTGTTTCCCAAACATTGTTCTGCCAGGGCCCGGTAATTTTCACACTGCCCCTCCGTGACCTACGTTAACCCAAGCTGGTTCCATTAATAATACACATGCATTAATAGTAGATCAGGGCCAGACCGAGAGGGATGGCCCTGGGTCAGCCGGGGTGCGAGGGATATGTCGCATGACAACCTCACCTTCGGCCTAGCACTACGACCCAGAGACGGCGTGCGGTTTAGTCGGTTCGAGTCCGACATAACCTCCCCCTCCGGCCTTCCGGAGGGGTGGGTGTAAAAAAAAAAAAAAAAATTGTAGATTTTATACGTTTTATTAATAGTAGGTATTTACAATATTTTGGTATCACCTATTTAGTCACTACATTTATTTGAGTGCGAAGTATGAAGCTGTTGCTTGTTTTTTACTAAAGAATCCAAGTTTGCGGAAAATGACGAAAGTTTTATCCTAAGGTCTGTTTCCACTTCAAATCAGTTTCTATATTTATATATAAAGTAAGCTAGTGTTGAAAATCCAGTTTCATTGTAATTAATATACGATGCGTAGATCTATAGCACGTATTACTTTTAAAATAAGGGCGGGAATCGTGCGACCCCTTATTTTGATTTGATGGCCCTGTACCGGGTCACGACCCGGCCAATAGGAAACGCTGTTCTAAGAGTACAGCGTCGAGTACAGCGCTGCGACTACCTTGATAGAGGTTGTTATTGGTCGATCTCAAGTGACGTCACCCAGTTAGACCAATGACAACCTCTCTCAGAGTTGTCGCAGTGCTGTGCTCGACGCTGTACGCTTAGAGGATTGCACAGCTGGACTGATTCACTGGATTACCGAACTGACTCCGGGTCCTGCTGACTTTATGACATAACAACACCACTGTCATACCGCTGACATTGCATAAAATGTCATTAAATTTTAGACATTATGGCTGACTTTTGAAGTCCAATATGAAAAGAGAAAGAGTTTATAACATTTTTTCATTCACTCTACAATATTGTCATTCAATTTTAGACTTTAACAATATAACAGTAAAGTCTAAAGTTAAAAGCTTAATTTAAAATTCATTAGTAAGTATATTGTTTGTTAATTTTCTTAGATAGTGTCATGTACTAGGCTTACGAACGCTGTGCATATCTATGCGGCCAGCGCCTCCTTCTGCGAGCAGGTCATGCTCGCGAAGGAGACAGCAGAGCGGGCGCGGTGCGATGAGCGAGAGAGGCTCGCTGACATCGCTGCACGCGCCCGAAGGCGGCTCGGGCGTCGGAGGGCGCAGACTGACCTCCGCCCCCCATGAGCGCGGGCCTGAGGGTGACGGGTGGAGCCGCCCGTCACCCTAGCAGAAGCAGGCCACGGCGGCGGCGCGCATCGTAGGACGATGCGCGCCTCCCCACACCGGGATTGAGTCGGGGACCGCGTGGTCCCCCCCTTCCCGAGGAGGGCCAGACCGAGAGGGATGGCCCTGGGTCAGCCGGGGTGCGAGGGATATGTCGCATGACAACCTCACCTTCGGCCTAGCACTACGACCCAGAGACGGCGTGCGGTTTAGTCGGTTCGAGTCCGACATAACCTCCCCCTCCGGCTCCGGAGGGGTGGGTATCCGTGGGGATTTCCCGCACGTAAAAAAAAAAAAAAAAAAAGCTGTGCATATCTATAATTGGGTTATGTACTATTTATAAGTCCACAAAACTTGTTATTTAGGTTTGAAATGTAATCTACATAATCTGTTGATGTGCCTAATAAAAATAAATAAATAAATAAAGTTAAATGGCATTGGTTACAGGTTGGTACCGCAGTGGTTTTGCCATGAAAAAAAAAACAATAGCAGAGTCAGGGCCCTGGCATAATTTGAACAGGGCATCAACTAAAGAGTGCTCTGTATATCTGTGACACTTACCTTCATGTACGTAGATATCTTGTACTAGTCTCTCTTGGTGTTTAAAGATCTCATTTGTAGTCTGCGTGTCCCATTCTCCTGCTCGGATCTTGAGAGTCCCTGGAACGAATCTGTAGGAGAAGGAGCTGTTCAGGAACGATTAAGGTACAGGTGCAGTTAATTACAAAAGTAAAATTCCAATTATTATATATTGGTAATATTAGTATATTAGTAATTATTAGAGTACTCAAATAGTTAATGATGCTGACTGTACAGTCAGCGTCCAAATAATCTTGACTATAATGTTTCAATTTTTTTAATTAATTAATTAATTTATTCACATCCATGCATCCATCATTACAGTATTACCTAATACAATTGCAAAAACTAAATAATAAATAACAGCACACAAGTGAGTAGACTAAAAAACAAATCTACCTTTGAGATACCTACCGCGTGGAGCACACGCATTGTTCGCGTCAGGTGGTGCTAGCTAGCGACTTATTGCTGCTTTGCCTTCTACACTGACGGCACAGAAACCCTCTGCGTTTACAGGGTCGGCAGCACGAGTGTGACTCCCCTGGTGTTGCACACGTTCATAGGCCACGGTAACCACTTTCCATCAGGTGGGCTGTGTGCGTGTCTGCCAGCTCAGTTGTATAAAAAAAATTTGGTTGCCTGTAAAGTCGGTATACGGGCGAAAGTTTTACGTGACAACGACTTTGAGTGGTAAAATAATTTTAATGTGAATATTCATTCGTATAGTAGGAAGAAGGATGAAATAATAGTAACAATTTAAAAATGTCTGTCTCTCTCGCTCTTAGGCGGGCTAACCATGCCCGAGTGGAAGAGACGCGTGCCTCTCACTCGCTCTCATTGTGAGCGCATAACGTGAGCGGGCGTAACGCAGTTTCTTGAAGTGTCACCCGGCAAACCAATTTATAAGACGTTGTCACGTCAAAAGCAATGAAAAAATTACCCATGTTCCTACCGTATTATGAATTATCATTATTTTTTAAGTGTTACAAAATGTTGTGATGTTTGTTATTCGGCTTTACAGATCTGACTGAAATTTATTACAGGCATAGATTATAGTCTGGACCACAGAAATATATTAGAACTAGCTTTTGCCATTATCATCATCAAAATCGGTTCAGTGGTTTAGGCGTGAAAGACGGACAAACAGACACATACGCACACATTTTCCCGTTTATAAAATTAGTATGTTTTAACTTTTTGGTCAATTCCTGTCCTATGAGACAGGAACTTTCGAACGCCCCTCTAGACAAGTAGCAATTCGCTAGCCGGCGTTTGATGGAATAGAATGACAAATGTATAGGATTTGACGTATTTGACATGCGTTAACGACTGTCATATACGTCAAATCCCGTACATTCGTCATTCTATTCCACCAATCGCCGGCTAGCAAATTGCCACTTGTCTAGAGGGTCTGTTAAGACTAGCTTTTAATAACATCGGAAATATGCCATTTTGTGTTTTGAATTTGAATTTGAATTTGTGCTATTTCCAACTATAGAATAAAAATGGTGAAGGTTATTTGAAAAATAAATGTATTTCTTATCTCTCGTGAGTATTTATTTACAGTGAAAACGTCGCCACGCGCGACATGCAGGTGAACACTGCATATAGCTGTTCTATCCTAATAAATTTCTGTAGTCTGGTCTGGACTCTGGAACAGCACATAGGCTTTTTATCTATGTAATAGGTTGCCATAATAGGAATGCGATCAGAATTCCACGTGGATGAAATCGCGAGTAACAGCCAGTCTCTTTTAACACTACTAACGGCCCACCTGATGGGTAATGGTTACCGTGGCAACACTAGGGCCCTGATTCTGCTATTATTTTATTCATGACAAAACATTGTGGTATCACAGACACTGCCACCAATGCCATTTAACTTTAGACTTTACTGCGATATAGTTAAAGTCTAAAATTTGCTGACCATCTTTGAGAGTGAATGAAAAATGTTATCAAGTTCTTTTCTTTTCATTTTTGACTTAAAAACTCAGCCATAAAATCTAAAATTTAATGACATTTTATGCAATGTTATGTAGTAAAATTAGCAAAATCGAGGGCCTGCACGTATGATGCAATCTCTAATAATAATGAAAGTCTTACTTGGCAGCTATATGTCCTACTGTCATCACGACTTCGGGGCTGATGAGTACTCCGGCACCAGCATACGAGGAGTTGTAGGAATCCAGTAGAGCGACTACCCAGGGGAATTCCCCGAATTGAGTGCTTGCATTCTGAAAGATAAATTCAATTTTATTCACTTGTTGAGCTTATTTTTGTAGAGTTAGCGTCAGAAATATCTTGACCACAAAGTTTAGAGTGATCTTAAATTTAAGGTATTTAGAGTAAGCTGAAGTGGCAGTGGGCTGGCCATATCTCACGAAGAACCGTTGGGGTAAACGTGTTCTTAAGTGGAGACCGCGACTCGGCAAGCGTAGTGTAGGACGCCCTCCGACCAGGGTGGGATGACGATCTAAGAAAGACTGCAGGCAGATGCTGGATGCGGTAAGCTGAAGACAGGGCGCTATGGCTATGTCCAGCAGTGGACTAATATAGCCTGATGATGATGATGAGAGCAAATCAAACTGTTTTATTGATTTAGATCGTGTTATTGTCCAAACTGAAATCAGTCATCAGCAGGGCTAACATGCGCGCGTCGTCAAATATCTCGAATCGAGATATATATATATATATATAGATGAGAATTATTGTCTATGGCATACACATTTTTAAACATGTTAGTTGCTGTTTTCACGTTTATCCGATAAAATCGGCCCGATACGACCATTTGCTCGAAAGCACAGAATAGTTAGGGATGCTAGGTATGAAAAAGAGAAGAAAAAAATAGTGCAAACAATTTTCGACCTTATTGACATGACATGCTATTGAATTTTTTTTCTTATATTCGTGATCAGCGTCATCAATTAATGCGAAAAGGCACGTAACAAAGGAAATGTCATTAAGGTCGAAAATGGCTTGCAGTCGCTGTTTTAGTCCAAAATGAACCGAGCTCAAGAAAAGAATACACGAGATAACTTCTCGTCGACCAAATGAACGACGGGAGACAAAACATTTTAAATGTCAAAATTCGAGTAAATAAGGGCACGTATGTTACAATTTGCAGACACCAAGTAGAGATGATTTCTCGATGTCGAGTTATGTCGACATCTGACAGATCGCCATGAAATTTGCCATGTTACCAACAGTCGATATCGACATAAAACGGCAAAATGCCTCGAGATAGCTATCTCGTGGCGCGCATGTTAGCCCTGCAGGAAAGGGGAAAAATCGAGGAATGGAGAATGTCAACAGACATGCCAATGCTGTTAGAAAATTGTTACAGTATGGCTTGTATATTATAATAAATAATAAAAAAATAAATCAACATTTCACACAACGCTATATAGACCCATGGTAAGCATAGCTTAACTAGCTTGTGTAATGGAATCTAGAATGCGGATAAACATACTTCGATACGTTTTTTTTTTGTAAATACATACATATTATACATAGAAACACCCAGACCAATGCAAATATACATATTCATGCATACAAATATTTGCACTGAGCGGGGATCGAACCCGCGCCTCCTGGGTAGCGGCCGCGTTCACTACCACCACGCCACGGACACGGACTATACTAGGTTTTATTGTAGTCAAAAATACCTGTAAGTTTTGATCTTTTAGGCATTGAAACTTGCTGAGAGCGCGAGCGGTCTGAGCGAGTGTTGTAAGATGACGTTACACCGTCATACGCATCGAGTACGTGTTCGTAAGTGGTATCGCATGTTTATTTCTATAAATCGCAAACTTATTGACCTAACGAAGTAATTCTTTCACTTGTTCTTCCTCATCCTGGCGTTAATTCCAGTCGCATCCGAAGCTATCAGCTTGGGGTCTGGGGTCTTCGATAATTTCCGTGAAGCGACTGCCATGTGACCTCCATAACCCAAAGGCAATATCGAAGCATTACAATTAGACCAGTTGTTGGACTTTTAAGGGGTCCAACTACCCGTAACGACTGCCATAGATGTTTGTATGGCAAGCGGGGCCGACGGCTTAACGTGCTCTCCGAGGCACGACCAGACAAATGCAAATACCCATATTCATGCATAGAAATATTTGTACTGAGCGGGGATCGAACCCGCGCTGCTGCGTAGTACTACCGCTACGCCCCGGAGGCTGTCGAAGCTGTCGCTGTCTTTCACTTGAATTTTTATTTTTGACGGAGAATATAGAGAGCTAATATTCAAAATAATAATAATAATAATAATTTCATTTATTTCAGAATTTCTTCCATAGATTTGTTAGTAAATAACTTATAACTAATGTTAGTATGTAGCACAATCAAAATTTAATCAGTTCGGGTGTTCCACCCTGAACCTGGAGCGGTGTCAGACTTTATTGCGTGTAATTGTGTCCACCGCACCAGAAACGGGGAGTCCCACCGATCAGTCAACGCTCTAAGGATGGCGTTGGGACTGCCGCGGGTACGGCGTAAAAGTGAGGCGCTTCTTTTGCGCATGATCGCCGAAAAACTATCCACGTTTGCCTCGGCAAACATGGCAGATGCGCTACAAAAACGCGGCAGTCCCATTAGCACCCGGAACGCGTTGTTATATTGTATACGCAGATCATTGTATGCCTTCTGCGTAAAGCTGACCCACAAGCTGCACGTATAGAAGCACTGGCAGAATGCTTTGAACAGCGTCAGCTTTACGAGCCTGTTACAAAATGTTACAAAATGAGTTAACATTCTCCATTAAGATTATTTTGAGTACTTTAGCTAGCTACCGAAATTATCGAAATTACTAATATTCTCTCTAACCCCTCCAACTAAGCTAAATCGCTTGTGCTAGGAGTGGGTTCACGTCGGTAGCGTAATAGCCAGGGTTCGAACCCGGGACCTCTCGATCGTAAGGCCGACTCCTTAACCAATATGCTACCGACGCTTTTCACACTGTCTGTACATTTAATGTTAATTTTGGTTTAATGAACTCACAGCGGCTGGTAATTACTTTATTTATTACAAGCTTTTATTTAACTTGCAATGTATGTCTGTTCAGGTGGAATCTTACAACTCAATTTTAAGGCACTTGCCCTCAACCGATTGAGCTGAAATTTGGTATGCACGTTCAGTTCGGACGACAATGCAAGAAAAAAAAAAAAAAGATTGTTTTTAAAAAGATTTTTCGAATATATCTTATGGTAAATATGGTGTTTGTGTTATTGTACCTGTACCTCATTATACGACCTAACCGTAATTTGCTTATCATTGTTTATTTATCAAGAAAAAATATGCATAATATTCCAAGGTCTGCTCAAACAGTGTGTAGGTCAGGTGGCAGACCTTCCGTAGTTAGTTAAAGTTAAAAATCACGCTGTAAAAAGTATTAAACAAATTATATCATGGTTAGCCGTGTTCGTATGCCACTTCACTACATAGTGTTTCTTTCTTTACGTGCGGGAAATCCCCACAAATCTCCAACCGACTAAACCGCACGCCGTCTGTGGGTCGATGTGCTAGGCCGAAGGTGAGGTTGTCTCGTGACATATCCCTCGCACCCCGGCGAACCCAGGGCCATTCCTTTCGGTCTGGCCCTCCTCGGAAGGGGGGACCACGCGGTCCCCGACTCGCCCCTGGTATGGGGGGAAGGCGCGCATCGTAGGACGTGGCCTGCTTCTGCTAGGGTGACGAGCCGGCTCCACCCGTCACCCTCAGGCCCGCGCTCATGGGGGCGGAGGTCGGTCTGCGCCCTACGACGACGCCCGGGTCGCCTTTGAACGCGAGCAGCGATGTCCGCGAGTCTTTCTCGCTCGCTGCGCCGCGCCCGCTTTGCTGTCTCCTTCACGAGCATGACCTGCCCCTCTAGACAAGTGGCAATTCGCTAACCGGCGTTTAATGAAATAGAATGACGAATGTATGGGATTTGACGTATTTGACATGCGTTAACGACTGTCATATACGTCAAATCCCATATATTCGCCATTCCATTCCACCAAACGCCAGCTAGCGAATTGCCACTTGTCTAGAGGGGCTGCTCGCAAAAGGAGGCGCTGGCCGCCCACGCATTCGCGCAGCACTTCATTACTTCACTACATAGTATAAAACAAAGTCGCTTTATCTGTCCCTATATCCCTTTGTATGCTTAAATCTTTAAAACTACGCAACGGATTTTAATGCGGCCTTTTTAATAGATAGAGTGATTCAAGAGGAAGGTTTATATATATAATACATGTTTAATATAGTAGAGGGTGCAGCGGGAACGGGATCCGACGCCACGCGGGCGAATAAATATTGGCGGTTCGAAGTTCGCCAGGTTAGTTAGTTTTTTTATATAGTACACGACAATTTAACTTTAACTCGCCTGATGGCAAGCTGAAGACAAAGTCACAGGAAAGAGGGTTCCAATAACATACACGTATCATGTTTTACTTTAACAAAACGATACATTAAAATAAAATTTTAAATCAATTTGTAGCCTAACCATTGCCGTAGTTGGAAGAAGAAAAAAAAATTAAGCAGGTGTTGAACTTCAAAAGAATACGAAGTGCTATCTCAGCGTACCTCTCAGGAAATCATTTCCCTATCGTTTTTTTTCATATAAAAATCTTTGTTACTCACTTTCTCCGTGCGTCCGAAGCCCTTTGGGTTCCTGTAACCGCATCCTTTGACCTTGGCAGGGTCTGGTTGCGGCCACTTCGCAGGGTCCTTGGGGGTTGCGCAGCAAACTTCCAAATAATGGTTGCATGGTTCCTCGTCCCTGTAAATTAATATTATCATGATTTAACAAACACGGGCATAGCCGGAGTAGCTAGTTTCTATATAGGATACGTCAATTTGACTTCACCTCGCCTGATGGTGAGCTGATGGCAAAGTCTCAGGAAAGAGGGTCACCATTACAAACACGTACCTACCATGTTAACAATGGTGGCACTCAGCTTGACTGCCTCATCAGATGCTTTTTCACGCCCCGCCTAAAGGACCCGGGACTGTAGAAAGAAGAAAACACGTATGGGATTGACACGTATTTTAACGTTTATGACCGTCGTTAAGGTAATTCAATCCCATACATTGATCAATCTATACTTGTTTTTAAAAGAAACGGGGTAGATAACCAAAATTACTAATCTTCCCGTTAACCCATCCCGCTAAGCTAAGTAGTTATTGTTTTTTTATACCATTTAGGTGGCAAACAAGCACAGGGCCCGTCTGATGGAAAGTGTTTACCGTGGCCCTAGGACGTGTGCAACACCACGGGCGTCACACTCCCGCTGGCGTCTCTATTATAACAAGAAGTTTCTGTGCTGTCAGTGTAGAAGATAAAGCAGGACAAGCCTTAGGTTAGCCTTCCCACTGACAGCACAAACAGTCTCCAGTGAGCAACTCGCCTTTGGTGTTACGAAAAGCTTCACGTCGGTAATTTAATGGCCAGGATTAGAACCCGGGACCTTTCGATCGTAAAGCCGAATCTTTAACCACTAAGCCACCGACGCGCTTCAATCTTCATTCATGTTCTAAAAACGTATAACCACGTCTCTAGCGGGCTGGACATCGCTAGCTTGAACAGAGTATTACTTACCCGGTCCTTCTTCTCTTCTTGTGGTCAGTGGCCAACCTGTGACAGACTTGTTTAGGTCGCCCATATAGGCCTCCGTCTTGACCTAACGACTGTTGAAAGCCGGGACCGACTTTCAACTTGCCCTCCGAATCACGGAAGCGCTCAGATGTAACACCACTAAACGGTCATCCATCCCAATGGTAACCTTCACTTAGGTACCCTTAACACACTTATCATTTACCGCTCTTCTTGCTGAACGCTTCTTGACTTACCTGGTTATTAGTGAATAGTCATTTGTATTGAAATCGTCCGTGTCGTCAGAGTCGCATTGGTAGTACGGCAGGCATTGACAGCGGCGACCTCTCTTGTCGAAGTGCACCGTGGCGCCATCTGTAGGTTTAGCTGTGAACTGAATAGAAAAATAAGAGAAAAAAAATGAAATCGCCACTGTTATTTGCATTTGTCCGGTCGTGCAGGAGATCACGGTAAGCCATCGATCCCGTATACGACGGTATTTCCGTCCAATTGAGCAGTCCGACTGGGGAAGTACCTCCGCCCTACAGAATACCGCGGCCATAATAACCTCATGTTGTGTTCCCGGCGGTGAGTAGGGTAGCCAGAGCTCACTGGTACAGGCATTATTTAGAGCTTGGTAACGGACATATATAGGTAGCATATGTCCGTTACCAAGCTCTAATTAATCCCTGTATATACCAAATTTCATCAGGATATCTTCAAAACTGTCAAACTTTCATACCTTATTACCCCCCCCCCCCCCTATGCCTCCATTTTCGCGTCAATAGATAGCCTATGTTCGTTCCCAATCTCTGTACCAAATATATCATCAGGATGTCTTCAAAACTGGCAAACTTTCATCTCCTATAACCCCTGCTGTCAGTGGAAAGACCAAAGGCTATTCCTGCTTTGTTTTCTACACTGACGGCACAGACACTCTCTGTGCTTACAGGGTCGGCAGCAAGAGTGTGACTCCTCTGGTGTTGCACACGTCCATAAGCCACGGTAACCACTTACCATCAGGTGCGCCGTGTGTTTATCTGCCATCTCAGTTGTATAAAAAAAAGAACATTCATAGCTGTCTTTCGGGGTAGTTGGAACACTAAAAAGTTCAATTACTGATCTAACTGCAATGATTTTGATATTGCCGTATGGTTGTGGAGATTGCCAATTGCCTCACGGAAAATATCGAAGTTCTGCCAAACCCGCAGTTACACTAGCAAAAGCGGACCCAGACTCCGAGGTAAAAGCTTGGGATACGACTGGGATTAACACTAGGATGAATTAAAGGAGGTGAGCCCAGGGGTAGATTTCCCTATAGGCCGACTAGGTACGGCCTAGGGCGGCAAAATTTAGGAGGCGGCAAAATTTGGTCGTGTTTTTTTAAGTACTTGCTAAGATTTTTTGTACATTTTAATTTTTGAAGTGAAAACTTCTTTAGCGGCGTTGGATGGGTAAAAAGTGTTAAACTTGCGTCAGGATCGCTTGACCTTTGGACCGTAACCGACGACTGACGTCATACAATATTAGGTATAGACGGTCTATTTTGCAATATACGATAAATAGCTTCGCAGCATAGCGGTAAACGCTTCAACTGAAAGTCCTTATGGTTTCAGATAGTACCGGGTTGAAACCTGGCCTTCTGACACTTTTTGTGATTATTTTTTCTTTGTGTAATTTATTAATTTCTTCTGATAGAAAATTTGCAGAAAATTAGTGATAGGTTCTATGATTGGCGCTGTATTATAGGTATGGTATGGTATGGTATGTTTTTTATTTTTTTCTATGTAGGTATATAACGAAGAAAGAAAGAAAGGAAAAGGTTTTCACTTCTGCCGGCACTCCCGGAGTGCAACCCGTCTTTTTTTATTTAATCACCTTTAAGCTACCAGCTGATTGTTGCTTACAGAACTGTCTGTTATGCTTCCACACCACAACTACTGAGGAGATTTTGTTGATATTTAGTACAGAGTAGTTTTTTTTTTTCATTTTAATTTAATTTCTACAGTTTATTTAATTTTTCATGCCTTACATCACATAAGGGGCGGCAATCTTTCGTAACCCTAGGGCAGCCAACGTATCAAATCCACACCTGGGTGAGCCTATTCCCGTGGTATGTTCACTGTCGGATGGGTAACAGCTCTGTCCTTTAGGACACCCAAGAAGAGATGGGGTAGCCCTATCTTCTCCACCAGGAATCAACACGGCTGTTTTAAACAAATGATTACGAAATATTCTTACTTGTTCAGCTTCTGTCGTGGGTGCGGTGAAGGTATCACTGATCAAATAAGGGTCTTCAGACGCGATCTGCGAACTCACTAGGGTCACCAGTAGACTAAGAACGAAGATCTGCATATTTCTGAAATAAAATAAATTGTATGAAAAATAAAAAACAGGTGGTAGGTATCCATTAATTTTCATTGTACCGCCTGCTTTAAAGCTTGTTTCGTTCTTTCCAGTATCAGTCGGGTTTTTAATTTTTAATAATTTATTGTATTTAATAATTTTTAGTTATGACATTTTAATTTTTTTAATTTTTGTAATCGTCTTTTAAGTTCCTTCACTTTGATGCCCCACTCGATAAAAAAGAGTGAAAAAAGAATTAACCGCATACATTTTGGCGCCAAAAAACCAACATATTGCTTTTTTCATATTTTGTGTACCCAAGAACACTTGGGCAATAAATACCTTTCATTTGAGATAAGAATCATTAAAATCCCTACGGTAGTTCAGAAGATATAGAGTAATAAAGAATATTACAAACATACGTGCAAGATACGCTCGAAAAACATAACCCTTCTTTGCAGTCGGGTAATAAAAAAGAACAAATATAAAATAAATAATATATAAAGACCAACTGCGAGTGCTGTACTACGAGAAATAAAGAGCACCGGTTTTCAAGTGACGTTGTTTTGGCTCCGATTATTAGTGGAGCTCATTTTTAACAAATCTGTGTGATGACGGAGAAAGAATACAAGTATCACCACCCCATCTCTTCCAAAGGGTGTCGTTAAAGGCGACTAACGGAAAAATACGCAGACGATATCACTGCGAAAGAGAGAGAGAGACTCTAAATAAAACCCTGTAGGTACCTACCACACCATCTAGCCAGCGTAGAAAAATTAGAAGGCTATAACCTCTAAATATTGGGAGAGGACTATATCCAGCAATTGATTGTGATAGGCTAATTGACTCTTAACAAATAGGTACTACGCATACGAATTAACTTGGCACCTGGCCTTGACGAGCGACGTTTGAAGTACCGAGTGCAAAAAAAATTGGAAGTTTATTTTATTTTTTGAATATCAATATTTATTTTTTTATTTGCTTATATTTAAATTTTGTATATTTTCACAATACTTTGTTTTCGGACCTTTGTGTCACCTGTAGATATTAATAATTTTATATTTTCTCAGGACCATGTGGTTTCCGAGATAACACAATAAAGTTGTATGAAAAAAAAAATCATTGCGTATGGTTTTTACTTCATTGTAAAATGTAAATGTTTTATGCCAGTGCATTCCATACCACCCAATGTGTTTCTTATCAGTAGATGAGTCACCAGTAGTGACGTGCACCAATCAGAGGGCAGTAAAGTAAAAATATTTGAGGTAGAAAGCAGAAACAATGGCTTCAGTTCAAAATTTATTTATAAAAATTTTAATACAAGTCAGAAATACTATAATAGTAAATAAGATTACGCTTGACCGCGTCGGCACCGGTGAATTTGATGTCACTACTGGTTTCACCTGTTGTTTAATTCGCATCAACGTTCTCTTGGATATACCTGTCGCTGCACAGGTTCTATTTATTGGCTGATCCACCGGGATCATAAACTTTTTATTTACATTTTCATGTTGACGAACTTCATTAGCACTTTTTGTAAGATCCACGGGAATTACAAAATGGTTAATTTCTTTCTCGCGTTCGAAAAAGGGCAATACTTTTAGTATGAGGGCTCTTTCTTTGCTATGTAGAGTTTTTCCCACCATTTTTGTTGAAAAACAAATACTACGTAAATATTATAACAAAAACTCAACAAAAAACAATAACAAATAAAATCTCTAAACTAAACAATAAGAAAACACCTCAAAAGTCCGATAGCAAATTATAACGAAACGAAACATGCAACGGTCACAGCGATGCTGACGCTACTGGTCTCGCAAGGCGTGCGCGGGGCCTCGCGCGGGGTTGTGGGAGGGAGGGTTGCTACCGAGCCAGGTGCCATGTTAATTCGGACGACTTGTACCTAATGTACCATTGCGTAAAATATCCATTTACAAATTACAGGAAAACCTGCAATAGGAATGCATTATCTAGTTTAGAACGATCAATAATGGAACTGGCTTTTGAATGTTAATTATGCAATTATTCATTAAGCTTCTATTACTATTAATATAAAATAGAAAATTAGTTTTGCTTGTGCATTAGAGATTTTTTTTTGCAGATAATAAATTCGTTAATTTTTCAAAAGGTGTACAATAAAACATATATGATACTAATATAAATTTCAAACTAGAAACTAAAACATGCTTTGATATACTTATTATAAACATGCTTGTTATAATAACGAATTTGACCACAATTTTTTTCTGAATTCATAATTCATAGTCTGTATTTCCGTGAGGGACACTACATAAAATTATGGTAATGACGCGGATTTCTATTAAAAAAGTAGTTATATATACCTGAATAAAAAACTATTGAAATTATCACCAAATAGGATTTTCCCTTTATGAGAGCCGAGTTTTTGCAAGACTTGCAATGCAATCAAGTCATGAGCCTTCCATACGTCAAAATGACTCATTTGGTCTCGGTTGTCATTTTAGGTCAAAATTTCAAAGATGAAAATAGCTTTAACCTGGTTTATGAATAAAGTCTGCGGTACAAGGATGTACAAAGATAAACAATTAAAACATTTTAATGCTATAACATTACATCCATAGGTCCGAAGCCCATCTAGAGTAAAGAAGAAATAAGTAACGTTGTGTTACATGTATACCTAATAGTTGTAATATTGACTCAATCCATTTTATTAAAAATTTCACTGCCCGAATTCATTTGCAATTTCAATAATCTTATTTTATTTACATACATATAATCACGCCTTTATCCCCAGAGGGTTAGGCAGAGGTGAATTGACACCCACAATTCACCAATCAGTAAATTCGGTCCCACGTAGGCTCACTCCCTAGGAGTGAGCCTATTGTCGTATTCTGACCTGGCGAGTAGTTAAACTATAACAAAAATTACAAGCCCTGTTTCTGTTCGGTTACGCTATGACGCACTAGATGGAGGCGGGGGACGAGGTCTCTTTTCCCACCCGCATTTGGCGACGCGTTTTACTTATGAGAAGTTAGACTGTGGCATCTCTGCTATTTAATCATATTCTGTCCTCCGTGGATTTGCCCCTGTGTAGTATCAAGCGATGTTGGTCGAGATTCGATCATAACTGATGGGGAAAACATTGACTCATGTTGAGGAAAAAAATAATTTTATTTTTTTTACTAGTAAAACACTAGTAGGCGCTGTGAATTATACATAACTATCTGACCCGGCGAACTTCGTACCGCCAATATTTTTCAGCCCGCGTGGCGTCAGATCCCGTTCCCGCTGCATCCTCTACTATAGTAAACATGTATTATACATATAAACCTTCCTCTTGAATCACTCTGTCTATTAAAAAACCCGCATTAAAATCCTTTGCATAGTTTTAAAGATTTAAGCATACAAAGGGATGTAGGGCCAGAGTAAGCGACTTTGTTTTATACTATGTAGTGATTTGTGTTTAGAGAGCCACGTCAAAACAATGTGTGGAATGTGATTTATAAAATATTTAAATGTGTGGTTAATAAAATAAAATCATGAAATAGTTAAATGATAATTAATGACAAACAATCCTATTATGAACGCGAAAGTTTGTAAGTATGGATGATGTGTGTTTGTTCACGTCAAAACCACTGACTGGAATATAATGAAACTTTACAATAATATAGCTTATACATCAGAACAACACATAAGCTACAATTTATAACGATAACCAACATCCACGGGGGCGAAGTCGCGGGTTAATGCTAGTATAACATAATATACAATCATGAACTACTTCGGCGATAATTAATTAACAACAAACTCACCTTTACTCAAAATAAAAACACACGGAATTATTTTTCACAACAAAGAATTTCGCAAGTCCAGCTACCGTATGTTTTCTTGTTGTCGCAACGATATACTCGAATAGACTGACATGAAACCAGCTTTCCGAACTCATTATAACCCGATATAGTACTCAAACGACATCATTAGAGGGATTCCCAAGACAGCAGGGCCCTGATTCTGCTATTATTTTTTTCATAACAAAGCCACTACGGCACCAGAGATACTGTAACCAATGCCTTTTAACTTTAGACTTTACTTTGATGATGTTAAAGTCTAAAATTAAGTGACAATCTTGTAGAGTGAATGAAAAATGTTATAAACTCTTTCTCTTTTAATTTGGGACTTTAACACTCAGCAATAAAGTCGATAATTTAATGACATTTCATGCAATGTCAGCGGTATCATAGTGGTTTTGTTATGTTATAAAATTAGCAGAATCGGGGGGCAGGTCTATAAAGGCCATTTTATTGAATTAAGGATAATATATTTTGTCATGCGGTTATAATATATTACACGAAGTTAGAATCTTTATAGTAAATGAATTGTTGTGATTCTGCTCATATGAGTGACCACTAACGAATTCTCAATCGGTTGAGGGCAAGTGCCTTAAAATTGAGTTGTAAGATTCCACCCGAACAAACATACATTGCAAGTTAAATAAAAGCTTGTAAAAAAGCACTCAAATTTATCGAGTGGAGTATCAAAATGAAGGAAATTATAAGACGGTAACAAAACTATATACCTATTTCATAACTAAAAAGTATAAAATAAAATAAATTATTAAAAATAAAAAACCCGACTAATGGTGAAAAGATCGAAACAAGCTTTATAGCAAGCGTAACCCATTTGCAAATCTCAAAGCTGATGCAAATTAATGGGAACCGCCTGCTATATATAAGGCTTGTTTCGATCTTTTCAGCAGCAGTCGGGATTTTTATTATTAATAATTTATTTTCTTGAAGTCATACTTCTTTCGGCGCGTTAGGGAAAAATTATGAAAGTAATTTTTTACGATGCGCGCGCACACCGCCCACGAAACACCGACACCCTGAAGTTAGCCATAGTCAAAGTTTTTCAAAAGAAGTAAAATTTCTAACGCGTGTACATAAGTACACACACACACACACACACACACACACACACACACACACACACACACATACACACACATTTTTTTGTTGAATAACTCAATGTGGTCTTTCTAAGACTCGGAGAACGCCTCAAAAAAAAAAATAATTCAGAAGTAGAGCTTCTGTATAGTTCGCGTCAAAATTCAAAATCATCAGTTAGAAATTTAAAAAATCAGTTTTTGAAGCGATTTATATTCTATAGTCTGTTTTTTAATTTCAGGTAGTGAAATGTCATTAGCTGTGTTGCCGGTTTATTGCAATTAAAAAATAGTTATGTGCCACTAGTATCGAAAGTAGTCGATAAATTAAATTTAGTACAGATTTTGTAGGTGATTTTATAGTTAGCTTATATGAATAGTATACGAAACGAAAAAAACACATTTTAATTTTAACTTTTTTCTTAAAATATAATTAAGCCAAACCAGTTGTATCTATGCCACGTTTCGAGCACGTCACTAGGCACTAAAAGCTGGTATCATTATTTCACAATTTGACATTTGCAGTTGTCAATTTACAATCTGAATTAAAATACGGACTTTTTTTTTATACCACTGAGGTGGCAGGACACTCCCACGGCCCATCTGATGGAAAGTGGTTACCGTGGCCTATGGATGTGTGCAATGCAAATGTTTCTGGGCCGTGAGTGTAGAAGATAAAGCAGAAATAGCCTTTGGTATTCCCACCGACAGCGACAGTGCAAAAACTCTCCAAAGAGCTCTGTCTACCCTACTCACCGCCGGGAACACAGCACGAGGTTATTATGGCCGCGGTATTCTGTAGGGCGGATGTACTTCCCCAGTCGGGGAGTGACGGATGAAGCCGCCCGTCACCCCAGCAGGAGCAGGTTAGGGACTGCACTGCGAGGCTTCGACCCACAGATGGCGTGCGGTTTAGTCGGTTCCAGTCCGACATAACCTCCCCCTCCGGCTCCGGCGGGGGTGAGATCGGTGGGGATTTTCCGCACTTTAAAAAAAACCCCAGTCGGACTGCTCAATTGGACGGAAATACCGTCGTGTTCTACCTCCTACAACTTATTTGGTTTTATTTACATTTGACGTTTCAACTAATAAAATTGTTGAGGATAGAGACAGCTATAGCAGGTCTAATCAGACTTCACTAGCACTTTTAACAACTTTATATTTTCAAAGACCTATTTCCTTACCAAACCATGCTATAACACTGTTGAATCTCGATCAAAATCCAATCACAAACAAATTTAAATTTTGAATAATCACTACATAGTATGAAACAAGGTCGCTTTTTCTGTCCCTATATCCCTTTGTATGCTTAAATCTTTAAAACTACGCAACGGATTTTGATGCGGTTTTTTTAATAGTTAGAGTGATTCAAGAGGAAGGTTTATATGTATGATACATGTTTGATATAGTAAAGAGTGCAGCGGGAACGGGATCTGACGCTACGCGGGCGGAAAAATATTGGCGATACGAAGTTCGCCGGGTCAGCTAGTATAAAAATAAAAGTATTAAAAAAATATAAAAGAGGTGAGTTGTCCGCAACAAAAAATATATCAGCAGCCAACCAAAGAATTGTGGATAGAATCCGTTAAAAATTGGTTTTATTTCAATATCAATCAAGCAATTAGAATATTGCAGTCCTGGACATAGGCCTCTTCCAAATTATTTCAATAATCTAAAGTTGTCATATTATAAATGGGAAAATATATGTGTGTGTGTCTGTTTGTCCGTCTTTCACGCCTAAACCATTGAACTGATTTGGTTGGGTACATACACACAATATAGATGACGTTACCTCTGTTAATAAAACTAAAAAGCACCAATAAGGTACATTACAGTTTTAAGCAGAGATTTTTTTTTATTAAAAATAAAAAACGCCGACAATTTTTTTTTCTGCGTCCAACTGTAATGTGCATAATTGGTGCTTTTTAGTTTGATTAACAGAGGTAACGTCGTCAATATTGCTATCTGTAAAATTAAATATAGGTGCTCAAAGGATTATAGATCTTATGCTGTCCACGAATTTCTGCAGCCTACTGTACAAACGTGTTTCGACATCTAATGGACTAAGAGCCCGTGAACGCCAGAACTTTGTCATTTTATAAAAGCTGAAAGTTTGCCAGCGCATGCTCCCAACACAGGTACGAACGATGGCCCATTATGAAGTTTGGGTCGTAGCGGCTTTGACAAATAAACGGTACTATACTCTGTCCATTCGTTTATTTTCATTTTGACAGATGCAAGTAGCGATTGCACAAAAAATTCAAATAACGATTAAGTTAAAAACCTCGATTTAAAAAATTTCATGATTTTATGTAGAGTTTTATTCATTATCTATCTATACATAACAATAAAGCAGTAATGTTTCTGTCATTATAAATTTATCGTAAACCGATTGTGGGCCATAACGCACACGCTAATCTCCACAGCATATACCTAATTCACATTAGGGATATATCTTAGGCGTTTATCGATATAAAAGACAACAACGCACCTTCGATAAATCCTTTTATAGTGCCCACGTGACAATTAATCTTGCATTAATTAAATGTTAATAAAAACTGGCAGTAATGCATTATTAGTCAAAAAAAAATCTAGTAGTCGATTTCGATTGTAACATTTTCAAGTTAATATAATAAAAACACAGTCGATCGACTAACTCTATCCCTAAAATTGTTTTCTGGCTGACGTGGCCTTGTCAATAAATGGCGCCATTTTTTTTCGGAGTTTTAGGTCTTAACGCTAGAAAACAGTTATATCGACCATTGCGTGTGAGCTGTCAAACGGAAAATAAACGAATGGACAGAGTTTAACAGTGTAAAAATAATAGTATGTAGAGAAATTTCCATTTTTTTTTCGAGTAACCATGAGCATCATGGCTTATCCTTGAATTGTGGGGCAATTTGTATGACAATCAGCTTTTAGCTTAGTGGTTAAGAAGTCGGCCTTACAATCGAGAGGTCCCAGGTTCGAATCCTGGCCATTACACTACCGACGTGAACCCACTTCTTGCACAAGCAATTTAGCTTAGCTGGAGGGGTTAGAGAATATTAGTAATTTCGTTAATTTAGGTTGCTAATATCGTTTATAAAAGAAAAATAGACAAATTTCATGAACATTAAGAGCGTCTGGTAAGGGTTTCCACCATTTTAAAGTGTGTGTACATGAATGAATGTCAAATCAAAATCAAATCAAATCAAATCAAATCATATTAATTTGTATTAAACGTGTGTTATACATACATGTGCATGCAAGATGTAATTTAGTAGTTATGTCCAACATGTTTAGCCGCGTGTGTGGCGTACAAATGTCATTAATATTTATATCAAAAAAAAACAAATTCAATAATACATATGCGTCAAAATCAAAATGTCAAGTAAGGTAATCAATTAAAATATTTCATTGCTTTAAATGTTATGCCAAATAATATGTCCAAAAAATTTCAAAATACTAATAATAATGGTACAATGAAGTGCTAATGTCAATACATAGATATACGTAAAATGTCAAATCTCATGTCACAACCTTGTCATCTAGAAATTCTTTAACAATGTAGTATGCTTTTTGTAGTAAGAATTTTTTCAATATTATTTTAAATGCATTGCAACTCATCTCCTTCCAATCTTTAGGCAATTTATTAAATATTATAGGCGCCATACAAATAATGCTATTGCGCAAAAAGGCCGTCTTTGCCCTGTGCAAACGAAGCTTTGTGTTATCTCTCCTGTTTCGGGGAACTGTTACTTGCAAGGACGGAAATAAATGCAGGTTACATTTAACAAACACAGCTACATCAAAAATATACAGACTAGGTAGTGTTAAAATTTTGTAGTCCTGAAAGTAAGCCCTGCAACTATCTGTAGTTTTCAATTTAAACATAGATCTTATGCATCTCTTTTGTGCCTTGAACACAACTTCTTTATCTGTGGAGTTACCCCAGAAGATAACTCCATATCGTAACAGAGGTGCAGCTAGACCATGATAAGCTGTTATTAGAGCATCTCTATTAACAATGCTGGAGAGCGTATGTAAAGCATAGGCAAAACTACATATTCTCTTACATAGCTGATCTATGTATGATTTCCAGTTAATCTGTTCATCAATTGTCAGTCCAAGAAATTTTGTCGTGCTAACGTTTTCAATTATATTATTCTGATATTCTATGTCTATTCCATGTGCAGTTACTCTTTAGTTAAAATGCATAATTTTAGTTTTTTGTAGGTTAATTTTTAAATTGTTAATGTCCAACCATTTAATTATAGAAGTCAAAGTATTACGTATGTCAGTTTTATATTTAATTATGTCATTATTATCATTAGAAATTGTCAATGTACTGTCATCTGCAAATAATGTCATGTGATGTCGAGTAGATTTTGGTAAGTCATTTATATAGAGTGTAAAGAGCAACGGGCCCAGTACACTGCCCTGAGGAACACCATACATGACATTTCTCTGTTCTGACTGATGTATTTCTTCATGTTTTGTTACAGTATTTATTCTAGTTATCTCTGTGTACTGTTTTCTGTTATTCAGATAAGATTTCAATAGATCTAACACATTACCTCTTACACCATATGCTTCAAGCTTTTTAAGAAGAATGTCATGTTTAACATAGTCAAATGCTTGCGTCATATCACAGTAGATTGCACATACAGGTGTTCTTTTATCGACTTTTAACATTACTTCATATAAAAACTCATAGATTGCCAAATTAATAGTTTTCTTTTCGCGGAACCCTGTTTGTTCATTGCAAAGTATATTATTTTTTTCCAAATAGTTATACAATTCTTTATGCAAATATTTTTCAAAAATCTTGGCAATAACAGGTATTAGTGATATTGGTCTATAGTACTCCATGATTTCCCTATCATCTTTCTTGAATAATGGCTTTATTATAGATATTTTCAGGGCATCTGGAAATATGCCTTGATAAATACACATGTTGAGAATGTAGCTCAAGTGACCGCATATTTCACTAGCTACAGCTTTTAGATTTTTGTAGAAATATCATCATACCCGACACTATTGGTATTTTTCAGGCTCATGATGATTCTAAAGATGTCCTGGGGCACACAGGGCGAAATAAATATAGATTGTTTTTTATTTAGGATCAGTGATGTGGTAGATATTGAACTATCTGTAAGGGCGATAGGCTATATTTTATCAACAAAGTAATTATTGAATTCATTCGCAATTTGTTTTGCGTTTGTAACTATGGTATTATTGCATTTTATTTTATGGATATAATATTTAGATATATTGAATTTAGATTGATTAATTATTTGCCAAGTCGTCTTAGATTTATTATTTGAGGTTTTAATTTTATAATTATTTTGTGATCTTTGTGTTAATAATATAATTTTTTTAAATAATTTTGAATAAGTTTTATAACGCGTTATGTTAATTATATTTGGTTTTAAGCGTTGCAACCAGAGCAGTTGTCTTTTCTTTTTACTACAAATTTTAATACCCTTTGAAATCCACCTTGGCTTTTTTATCAAATTTACCGTGGCTTTACATTTTGGAAAACATAGATCATAGAAGAGCATGAAGCTCTGTACAAATACGTTGTAGACTATATTAGGGTCCTCAGTTTCATACATTTCGGAAAAATTTAAATTGTTCATACACTGTTTAAATTTTTGTAGTTTTGTTTTGTTGTAACTACGTTTTAGTGTACAATATTTGTCAATAGCGCATAACTTACTCACAGGACATTTCAGTAACTGAGCTGTACGAGTATGATCAGAAAGATTAAAATCCAATACTTCTGCTTTACAGGGCTTGATAAAATCATGCGCGAAATTATCGATACATGTTTGGCTAATAATTCGTGGTACTTTGTTTAATGCTGACTTCAGATTGTTGTTAAGTAGAATGTACTCGAATTCTCTAGACTGATTGTTACATTTCAAAATATCTACATTAAAATCTACAGCGATTACAATGTTTTTGTATTTCTTTTTAGAAAGACATTTTAAAACATAGTCAAGCTTACTAAAAAACTCAACAATATTTCTAGCATTTGGTGTTCTATAAACGCACAAAAAAACAATATTATACTTTAGTTCTACTGCACAGTATTCAAATGTTGAGGGTGATGACATTTGCGATATTTCCGAAAGTTCCTTCCATTCTTGTCCATTTCTTACCAATATACAAGAGCCGCCTCTCCTGATATTCTCTCTGCTATAATGAGCCGCCAAACAATAATTAGGTATATATAGTGAATATTCATCACCTCGCATCATAAAGTGTTCTGTAATACACATTATATCGACTTTTTTATTTTCTTCTAGCAAGTCGTTGATTTTTATCGTTAGAGCGTTCGATTTTCCTACCAGACCGGCTATATTTTGATGCAGTGCATATATAGCGTTATTCACGAAAAAGGTCATTACTAGACTCTGTTTCCTTGCCAGTACATATTAAATTTGTATCATTATATGATTTTATGTCAGTTATCATCTCCGATATGTCGTCAAATATAGTCTTCAGTCCACAATTATTTACTACACCCTTACTTCTTTCAAACATAGTGAAGTCGCATCTCAAATTTTTATTGCTGTCCAAAAGATACGCGTATTTATGCGTCAGAACATCAAGATACAGAAGGTTGCTAAACGTTTCTACTCTCGAGTTATATAGATTGGGGTAGTATCTGTAAGTCGGTGAACATATTATGTATGTCTAATTTCTTGCAGTATATTTCGAATATATATAACAGTATCGACATAACAATTTGAGCTTTTGAAGTCCTCATCCCCAAGTAATATTATACAATAATCTTTGCATGTGTAGTTTATTAGCTTTTTTCTATATTTTTTAATATAATTTTAATATGTCCATGGGGCGTGATATAATGACATAATTCTGAGTTCTTCAAAGAATTTCTTGCTAATTGAAGGATATTATGTGTGTTATCTGCACTTATAATACATATTTTATTTTTATTGTCATTTATTTGTTTCTTTTTAGCTGTAGTAGTAATTTGTGTAGTAGGTGTGCCGTTATTTTCTATATTTTTGTGCAAGATTTCTGTTTGAGTTTGATTGTTACTACTGTTTATTTCTTTATTCTTGTTTGTTTTCTTATTCTTATTTAACTTTTTAACTTTAGTGGGACTATTTGATATTTTTTGATTTTTACTTATATCCATGAGTCTACGATTCTCCAATGATAAGTTTTCAATCATGAAATGAGCATTCTGTAGTTCTGTCTACAATTTCGATACTTGTTGTCGTAGCCGGTTGATCTCATCACTCTCATCGTCGGACATTTCTGGCATACTAGTGGCCGTGTCATTCGTTTGTGCGATCTCAACAACCTCACTGTCATCAAGTATCGACCTGTGAAGGTAACACCTAAAATCACGCTTTATTATTTGACGAAAATACTTAGATTTTCTATTATGTAAACTTTAGTACCGTTTATCTGTTGAAGCCACTATAACCGAAACGTCATAATGGACCATCGTTTTTACCTGTGTTGGGAGCATGCGCTGGCAAACTTTCAACTTTTATAAAATGTCGAAGTTCTGGTGTTCACGGGCTCTCAGTCTATATTGTCCATGAACGTTTTCTATGTGTGCGTTGCTCGAGTTCGGCTCGTAAGGAGTTCACCTTCTGTAGATTACCACTTTGTGACGTGTGTGTATATATCAGGTAATTTAAACTACATTCCCAGGAATGCAGTTTTAATAGGAACCTGATTTAGAAATTATGGATTTGCCCAATAGCACGTTATTTTATTATTTTACGTTTAAAATTCATATTTTGATAGCACATGTCACACCCTTCTTCATCCAAGCGTTAATCCCAGTCGCATCCGAAGCTATCAACTTGTAGTCTGGGGTCCGCTTTTACCAGTTAGTTACTGCGGATTTGGTTAAACTTGACATTTTATGTGAAGCGACTGCCATCTGACCTCCACAACCTAAAGGTGATATCGAAGCATTGCAGTTAGACCAGTTGTTGGACTTTTGAGGGCTCCTACTACGACTTAACGTGCTCTCCGAGGCACGACCAGACCAATGTAAATACCCATATTTATGCATTCATATATTTACACTGAGCGGGGATTGAACCCGCGCCTGCATGTCACACCCTATAAGAGGTAAATGACGTTCATGAACAAAGCAAAGCAATACTTCACTACAGGGCAAAGAATTGTGAAGGAACGAGGTGTGATGTTCCTCTAACACAAAGGGAGGATCCCGCGGCCCAACGGTTATCGTTGGGATGTTGCATATGTATTGTACCAGCGCATGAACTTCACTTTCGCGATGCAGGATTTGCAGTGTCGTAGTAGCTCCGCTTGATGTCGCTAGATGGCGCTAGGTATATGTAGTATCGCCACTGAATTTTCCTTTATATTACCTAAGTCGCAAGTTCGACCTCCGTGTGGTGACGGAGAAAGAACACAAGTATCCATCCACCACCCCGTCTAATCCAAAGGGAGGCGACTGACGGAAAAATACGCAGACGATATCACTGCGAAAGAAGGAAAACTCGAACTAAAACCCTGTACCAACCCGTCTGGCCAGCGCGGAAATAGTACACCAAAGCTTCCCAACATTGGGAGAGGCCTATGTCCAGCAGTGGAGTGTGATAGGCTGATTGAAGACCGGCCTCATATAGAGTACTGCTGTCACCTTTTTTCGGGGCACCGGATTATCAACTTGACCCTTCGACTCGGTGTAAAGGCGGGCGCTGACGATCATCGACATACGTAATAGGGACACTGTGACTGTGGTATGTGACGGTACATGGCGAAAAGAAAATATTGAAAATGTGCGGGTAGATGAAGAACCTACTACCTCATTCGAAGATCCTTCCCCTCACTACCCATCGTAGAACATACGAAGACGGAGGGCGTCCACTGCTGAGCCAGTCAGCCTGTGACCACGGCTGATGTAACCTGGTCGAAACGTCAGGTAATCAAAAGTATGTAAGTACCTATACCATGATCACGTTAATTCACGTTTTCTAAATTATATATCATCGACATTCTCAAACTCACTGGCAGTATGGAACTGCATAGCCTCAGAAGAGACTGCTTTGCTGTCAACAGCCAGGTGGAAGGACGGCCTCATCAAGGTCACCGGGGAGCGCTGGATGCGGGCTGCTTTACATCGGTCGTTCTGGAAGTCTATAGGAGAGGTCTATGTTCAGCAGAGGACTGTGTGTGGCTGATATGATGTTGATAAATGACTCGTTTTACCGATTGTACAATGGTGTGTGTTCAGAGGAATCGTTGACATGATACCCTCGACTATATTCTATCAACGTACCGCTCGCCATAGGCAGGGAATTCATGCTTACACATTGCGACCTGAAACGGTGCGAAACGTACGGTATGAAAGGAACTTCATCCCACGCACGCTCAAGCTATGGAATGAATGATGGTTTTCCCAAGCGACTACAATACGGGGTTCTTCAATCTAAAAATCTTCGTTCTTCCTACAGGGTCGGCAGCACGAGTGTGACGCTCCTGATGTTGCACACGTCCACGGTAACCACTTTCCATCAGGCGGGTCGTGTATGAATATATAAAGTGGTATGAAAAGTAGATGGCTACAACATACTATATATATATATATATATATATATATAATGTATCTATCTGCAGTAAATAATATGTGTGCAATAAGATACATCTGACATTTGACCTTTGATAATAACAGACTGATTGCCTCCGTATATATGTCGCTGCCAATTAGCTTAATCAGCCGTTAAATTAACTGCCTAGGCAGTTAGCTAAACGGCGCCATTCAAATCAAATCAAATCAATTAACGCCCTGAATGGTGTTCAGCCATTTAATGAAACGGCTAGGCAAATAGCTTGGATCGATGAAGTTTAACTAAGTGCCTAGCTATTTAATGAAACAGTTAGAAAAATGACTTATTTCTGCATGGATATAAAAAAATAACCACGAAGGCTTCTAACCTAGCCTTCTAACCTAACCTAACCAAGTCGGATTGTGCAGCTATCACAATAAACCTATCACAAATTTTCTGTAAATACACCTTTGTCTACCCCCTCGGGGCTTTACAGGTGTAAGTATATGTATGTTTGTATGTAATTTTCTATCTTATTCCGTGGTAGTGCCCCATCTTACGATTGGCCTAAGGATTAAATAGCCAGCCAGGTTATTAAATGATGTAATAAACGAGACGGCTGAATATCATTCAGGCTGTTAATTATGATGTTCTGTCACGAACTACGCTCCGCTCCGCTCCCGCATTAGGCCTTCATGGTTGTTTTTTTTTTAACAATGCAGAAATAAGTAATTTTTCTAACTGTTTAATGAAATGGCTAGGCAAGTAGTTAAATGTCACCGATCCAAGCTATTTGCCTAGCCGTTTAATTAAATGGCTGAACACCATTCAGGCCGTTAATTGAATGGCGCCGTTTAGTTAACTGCCTAGGCAGTTAATTGGACGGCTGATTTAGCTAGTTGGCGGGGACAGACACACCCATCACTAATCACACTACGACTGTGAGTTAAAACTCGTTTGCAAGCAGAATACGCTGCCTCTGGGCCCTGATTCTGCTATTATTTTTATCATAGCAAAACCACTGCGGTACCACAGACACTGTTACAAACGCCATTTAACTTTAGACTTTACTGGTAGACTATAAAGTCTAAAATTCAATGACAACCTTGTAGAGTGAATGAATAATGTTTTCAACTTTTTCTCTTTTCATTTTGGACCTTAAAAGATTTCAAATAAGGTTTAAAATTTAATGACATTTTATACAATGTCAGCGGTATGACAGTGGTGTATCGGGGGCCTGGTAGAATTTGCTTCATGACCGGTCTATGTTATCGGCATATATCTTGACCCTAATCTCTTCACAAATTTTACTCTACATGAGCAGCACCTACACGTATTTTAGGTATATTTTAAGGTTAGCACGGGATACTACGGCGCGCGGCAGTGGGGGAGCTCAAATCTACCAAGCATATATTTTAACAAAGCTATCCGCTCTCGCCAGGGTGTCGATTCTCTCGCGACTTGGGATCAAAGAAGCCAGATAATTTATGGCAGTTATTCCTTAGTAGTGAAATACCCAATGGTCGACACTGACCCAATGGTCGACACTTTCGAAAATAAACCTTTATTGTAAGAAAAGTAACTATTTTCTTGACTTGATTATTCGCAAAAAAATCGCAACACTGTCGTGTTACTCACGAATTGGAGCTCGTTATTTCTTAAGTTTTTTGTTAAGGGTATTTTTAATAGGTGTGATTTTTTATTTATTAATAATGATTATTACTATTTTTAGTACCGATGTTATAAATATGTAACTTCTTGACCTTACGAACTAACTTCTACTTAGACCATTGCCGTATTTTTATGGCTAAATTTTCTATCAGTTTTAAGTGATTATCTATTACTACTATTGGTATTTACGACCATGTGTATAATAATTGTATTTAAAGTAAAACTACGTTAGTTTTAAAGATTTTATCAGCTAAAGTTAATGTTTAAATATTGCTTTAACAGTTAAAAAAGGAGGTAATGACAATTCTTTAAAAAATATGTGTAATTTTGTAGAGTGAAGTTTGATGTGTCTTTAAGGTGTCTAACATTGTTGCTTTTACCTTACCTACTTATCTGGTGTAATCCGTGTGCTGTCGCGAAACAACCTGACCTCCGGCCTAGCACAACGACCCACAGACGGCGAGTGGTTTAGTCGGTTCGAGTCCGACATAACCTCCCCCTCCGGCTCCGGAGGGGAAGGGGATTCGTAAGGATTTCCCGCACGTAAAAAAAAAGCTATTAACAAATGATTATTATTTTGTAACTATTGTATCTTGTATAACAATCAAAATAGTTACAAAACATGGAAAAACTAAAATTTTATTATATTAACAAATGATTATTATTTTGTAACTATTGTATCTTGTATAACAATCAAAATAGTTACAAAACATGGAAAAACTAAAATTTTAATCAGAATACAACCTTTTTGTTGATAAGTTTTCCTCAAACTGACGTCACATGTCCGGTTTTATTCGCCAGCCACTAAGTTGATTGGCCAGTCGATGTGAGGATGCCTTTGCGAGCTATAGTTTAAAAAAGTTTTTATATTTATTATCTGTATTCGTGCTAACAATGTGTTAAGTTTTTTTGATTTTAATAAAAGGTGAGTTTGTTTCCGTTTAAATGGAAAATGGTGGATTTTATTTTGGTTTTTTTGTATGAGTCGTTCTCAAAGTGCTCATAAGTATATATAAATTACTCGTGTGCTTCTTATGTATGACACAGGAATGTCTAGTTACTGTTCGTATGTTTGTTGTTTTCCATGTTCATAAGTGTGTCAACAATGTATAAAGCTTGTAAGAGAATAGAACAATAATTTATATCTACTTATCTTATCTTGTCTCTTATAACTATTACTAACAAAGAGAAGAGATTTCAATTTTTGTATGTTATAAACTCAAAACATCTGGAACGATTTCAAATTTCTTTTACCAATCGAAATCCTCGTTATTTTTGAGTGACGTAGTTTAAATATCATCACGCAACTATCTAAGGGAGCTAAGCAGTACTCAAATTCGGTAAGTAATTTTTTCTACATTATTTGAAATCTATTTAATTACGAGCATTTAGGTACCTCTATTGGTTAAAGGGGAGCAAATGGTCGAAGTTGGGGAGGGGGGAGGGGGGTCAGTGAACAAGATCGGAATTTTACGCGGATAGCCAGGTGCACACGCATGCAAACTGTCGCCGGCAACTGGCTAAATCAAAATCAGGCCCTCAACGGCGCTCTTCAATTAATTAAGGGCCTGAATGGTGTTCAGCCATTTAATAAAACGGCTAGGGCAAATAGCATGCATCGATGACGTTTTGACATTTAACTATTTGCCTAGCCATTTAATTAAACAGAATAACGCTGACCAAGTCGGATTGCGCAGCTATTACAATAAACCTATCACTAACTTTCTGTGAATACACCTCTGTCTACCCCCTCGGGGATTTACAGGTGAAAGTATTTGTATGTTATGTAAATATGCATGTATGTAATTTTCTATTTTATTTCGATGTAGTGCTTCATCTTACGATTAGCCTAAGTATTAGCCAGCCAGGTTATTAAATTATGTAATAAACAAGACGGCTGAATATAATTTAGGCCGGTAATTGAATGGCGTCGTTTAGTTAAGTGCTTAGGCAGTTAATTGGACGGCTGTTTAAGCCAGTTGGCGCCGACATATGTATCATAATTATATATCTTACGAAATGATCAGACTCATTTGCTGTCAGCAAGTTAATTTTATGAGTTGCGTTGCGTTCCAGTCCCCCCTATCTACTATCAAATTTGATAGCAGATGGGACCTATTAATTTTCATCTGGTTAAAGATTTGCAGATGGGTACCACCACCTGCTTTCAAGTTAGTTTCTTCCTTTTCGGTAGCGGTCAACTAGAAAAAAAAAACAGTCGGGTGGAAAACGGAACCCGAAAATTACCATGAGACTACGTCCGTACGTCGTTGTTTAAATAAGGGGTGCGAAAGTGTGTGCACATTTTGTCGGGGGTGAGAAATAGTGATAATTTGAAAGTCATTTTTTTATATGCAACACGTTAATTTGACTTCACCACACCTGATGGTAAGCTCAAGGCAAATGTCTCGGGAAAGAGGGTTACCATTACAAACACGTATCATGTTAACAGTGGTCGCACTCAGCTTGTCGGCCTCATCAGATATACTTTTTCACGCCCCGCTTAAAGGAATTCATATTAATAGCTACATTCTTTGTAGAGATTTTTTATCTATTCAACGTTCTAAAAATTTTTTTCCAGTAGCTCTCAATGTTTCAGAGATATGTATTATTAATGCAAAAATAAAAATAAAATGTGATCTTTGATTTAGGGTCTTTTTGGGATCGATGGGTTCTCTCGAAGTGGTCAAACTTCGCATTGACCGTATGGGCCAGTTGTCATTATGGGAATAAATATTTCGGGAATTGTGTAAATGAAAAAGGAGACATTTTCAGCCAAAGAGCGAAACTACCACTAGTTGTAAATGCGCAACAGCTTTTTTACTATAGGGCACGTCAATTTGACTTCACCTCGCCTAATGGTAAGCTGAAGGCAAAGTCTCAGAAAAGAGGGTCACCATTACATACACGTAACATGTTAGCAATGGTGGCACTCAGCTTGACGGCCTCATCAGATACATTTTCACGCCCCGCTTAAAGGACCCGGGACTGTAGGAAGAAGGAAACACGTGAGCTGGCAAGGATTTCCATTTCCAGGTCTTAATGGTGCGACAAAGAAAGGAGTCACCAAACCGCTTGGTTCTTGAAGAAATATTCTTAAGGCTATTAAGGTTTTTTAGTTACAGTTTTGAAACTAGATGGCGTTGCTCGATTTAAATTCAAGCTATCGTTTGGTTCACATAGGCTTATGACTAGGTAAAGCCAAACGATGTGCGTCAGGTCAGACGGCAGTTTAGCTTCAATCTAAACTGGTATTTTTGATAGTGTAACAGTGTCTCAACAATTGACATTACACTGGTATTGAACATTGTAATTATAGTAGTTTATCTACTCTGATACTATAATACAAAGATTTTAAAATTGAAATCAAAACTCTTATGACAAACATTACGCACAGGCCAAAAAAAAAGTTTTATTACGATACAGGTCTTGTATGGACACCTATATCATAAAATAACTTTTTAATCATAACGATACACCTATACAACCTCCATCTGGACCAAATCTCAACTATAAAAAAAGAATTCGCCGATTCGGGAAAAAAAAAGAAACACGCATGCGCAATCGACGTTTGCGCCTTGGCGCGAACAATTTTTTTTTTGTTCTATGCATTTAAATTAAACAAAGTTTGATTTGGTTTGTAAAATAAATAGTTTATGTATTATAGTATGAGAGTAGATAAAGTAGTGTATGACACTGTACATAACTTGGTCTTATAACACTCGTGTGATAATATAAAAAACATACTCGTGTTATAAGAACCCTTATTATGCAACAGTATCATAAACTACTATTATTATACGGCCATTTGCTCGAAAGCACAGACTAGTTAGGAATGCTAGGTATGAAAAAAAGAGAAAAAAATAGTGCAAACAATTTTCGACCTTATTGACATGACATGCTATTGAATTTTTTTTGCCTGAGATGTCATACTTTCAATTAATAAAGCCGTTTATCTAAAAGGTATTATTATTCTGTGGTATTAGGTAGATACCTTCCTACCTTCTTGTTATTTTCACGGTCACCCATCCTTAAACCGACCTGGCTAATATCGCTTGAAACTTCAAATGTTAAGAACGGTCACCCAGGGTTGTGCAAAAGTAGAAAGAATACTAATTTGGATACGGAGTCTCAGTCGGGCGTCGGCCACCGAGGGCCTAAGCTCCAAAACCCGATTGAAAAAGTAATTTTAAGAGTCCTAACTCCAGTGGAAACTGGAAAAATGCCTGTGACAAAATTATATAAATTCATTATTTACACTACACCAACTCAGAAAGTACCCCATTAGATAGGTAGTCTTTAAAAAATTAGAAAGAAAGTAGGTACCGTAAAACTACACAACTATGGTCCGAATTTGTGACATTCTGAATTTGTTGTCGGCCCTTTCTTTAATAGAATAATATATGTTATATCTGTTTATGTTTTTAGATTATGCAAAACGTGATAAGTTAACAAATCTAGATCAATAATAAAAAAATAACGTTAAAACTATAAAAAAAAATAAAAAAAAATTGGACCATTGTTGCCTGTTATTCTGGCAACTTAAAACCAGATTGTTATTCGTACTGAAAATGTGTGTGCGGCGTTATGGATCATAGTTGGCGGCTTTAATTAAACAGCTGTGACCAAATAGGAATCAAAATCTTTATTTGGTACATTTTGCATAACAAAAATCAGTCTTAATCGTTAAAATCTTAAACTTCACGTAAGATTTCAATAAATCTTTGAAAAAAAAAAGCAAATTAACATTTCTTACATAAAAAGAAACAATATTGAAATGATGTTTTAGATAAATCAACAATAAATAGGTATGTGAGTGTTTATTTCTTTGGCTTTCCCCATTTAAATTCCAGCTCCGGTACTCGAAACAATGCGCGTTTCGTGCCCAGTTTTGATGGGGGATTGATCGCAGCAATAATTTTATCCATTGGATAGAATATACAGTCCGGTTTTTCAGGCCACTTCCAAGATAATCCACAACGTGCCATGCAACTAACAAACGCTCCATCGTCGTTGATGGTCTTGACTTGCCCCGGCCACTGTTCACCTTCGTATTCTACCAAAACGTGATCGTCTGGCTTGGGAATAAACAGCCTAGCATTCGGAATGTCAGCTGCAGCTGCTGTAGAATCGCTAGGGACGGCCTCGTCAGAGAGATCCATGGTCGAGTCAGAATCAAGCTGAATATCAATTTCGTCATTGGTGTCACTTGAAGAATCTTCGATATTTTTAATAGGTTTTCTTTTTGGTTTTGTCTTAGTTTTGGTAAAATGTTCAGGCTGTTTTGATGTGCTAGCTTGTGTTTGCAAAATATCTTCCGCAGATATGCTTTTACCCGCCGGCACATTGAGCTTCTTTTTTCGTCCTTTGCCAGCTGATTCCACCACTTCTATTCTTTTATTTTCCAGGAATTCTTTAAAAGATTCTGAAATTAGGGCCGGATCTGGAAGAGGATCTGGATGTTTAAAGGTCGGTAAGCGTTGTAGTATTGGAATTTCATCAGTCGGGTAAATACCGGTTTTCCTGAAGCCGGCTTTGAGATTACTTGCTGAGTTGTCCATGATATTTTTCCACAACTTATTTAATAGCGTAGGAAACATATTTTTAGGAATAGTGGGAAGTCTTTGCCCTTCCTGTGTTTCCTTCCACTGGTCTAAAATTTGACGCCAGCGCAGTTTAAGAGGCCTAAAATATGCTACGTCTAGAGGTTGTGTAAGATGTGTGCTGTTTGGTGGTAGAGCGATAAATGCGATATTATGATCTTTGCACGCCTTTAATACTTCCATGTTTATGTGGGAACTTAGATTGTCCCCAATAAGGAGCTTCTTCCCTTCTTGCCTGCGTAAAGCAGGTAGAACCAATGAAAAAAACCAATCCTCGAATGTATTAGTGTCAAACCAGCCGGATTTTGACCGGTTGTAACGAGTGCCAGGAGGTCCACCCTCCGTCCACGTGTTCCACATATTGTCTGACTTGTAATTTACGTAAGGCGGTAAAATTTGTCCAGCAGCGTTGCCACATACCATTAAACTAACGGCTGCTTTCGTTGAGTTTTTTATGGCTTCTGGATATTTACATCCACGCTTCATGAGCACTTTTTTCTTGCTTGGTTCGTCAACAAGGTTAGTTTCATCGTAATTGTAAATGTTTTCAGGTTGTACTCCCTGAATTTCAGACTTTAGCTGCTTAAAATATGCTTGAATCTGCTCTTCATCAACAGCAGCTCTCACCCTTTTTATGTTGGAACAAAACCTTTGCGATAGTTCATTTTTGTGGCGTCTAAGAAACATATTCGCCCAAGTTTTGCCAGGTAAATTATTTTGGAATTGATCGACTTTACGTCCTGTTTTGTCGAGATACATTTTTACAATGCACCTTAAATCAAAAAGTGTTATAGGAAAACCGTAATTACACATTTCAATTGCATGCTGGATGAAAGCAGTTTCCTCGGTCTCAGAAAATATACGTTGACGGCCCGGTTGTCTAATTTTATTTGTTCGAATTGCTTTCAATTTTAAAATAATTGAGCTTCTAGGAATATTATATTTCTTTGCAGCTTCGCGTTGAGTTACAGTTTTATTTGTTATATCAGTTAAACATAGTTCCATTTGCCGTTCAGTGTAACATTTGTAAGCTCTCCCTCCAACTTTTCTTCTCATTAACTTATCTCGTGACATTTTCTATAACAACAATAAGTTATTTTTTAATTATGGTCCAAAAAAACGTTAGGACCAGAGTTTAGACCCAAGGGTAAGATTACGAAAAAAAAAACATATTTTTTATATACAGTGTATTTATAAAGCAAACGATACATAAATCAAATGTAAGAACCATTACGTACCAAACGAATCCAACTTTAAATCTTTGTCTTCACTTTAACCAATGTTTTCAAATAAAAGTTTACGGACTTCACATAACACGTTTAAACAGGTATTTATCTGAGAAGGTCTACTTACTTGAATTTGTGCGACATCTATTAACTATCAATAAAGCTAGAAACGATAGACATTAACAAACGAAAATAGTATCAAATAATATACTAGATGTCGCTGCAAGTCCATAGATGTTCAACTTTATCTGACTATTACTTTGGACTATAGTTGGGCCCCTGCATTATAGTTGTGTAGTTTTACGGTACCTACCGTTATTATTTCAGTAGAAATATGCGAGAAGTATTCCAAATATCATTTTCTTTTTCAAATCCGTACTCTGCATATTTAAAAGCCCTTGTTATTTCTAATAGGTAAGAAGCAGGTACTACCTACCTATCTAGTACTACCTACCTAACCTAGTATTACCTACACAACGCGCGCGCCCTAGGAGCGTTAATTTTCTTAATTTGTTTAAATTGCTTTAAATATTTCGGTTACCAAATTGACTGCTCCCCGCTTAATGGTAAGCTGGGGTGCAATCCATAAAATAGTGACCGCCATTACAAAATGCTGTCCCTATTTTGACAGTTTTGACACCCTCAGAAGGTATTATGCAAGTGCCTTCTAATTTCCCCTTATTTTAATAACCTTATTCAAAGAATCAAAGAATCAAAGAATCAAATAAGTAATCAATTTCGTTTATTCAGTTTAGGCACATAAAGAGCACATATGAACGTCAAAATTTTACAATAATGTCAAGAAATTACTACTTAATATAATATTAAATTAAGTAAATAAATCATTTGAAAATGATTCTTTCGCTGGTTCGGTAAGTTGGTTCTACTGAGAAGAGACCAGCAAGAAACTCAGTGAACAATATTATAGTTTCTTTTTTTTAAAACAATTTGTTTTTTTTTTCATAGGTTTATATTGTGCGAGCAAGCAAAGAGATTAGGATGACCATGCATTTTTATCATTAAGGTATTCGTTTACTTTGTAATATCCTTTTTTCATTAAAGTCTTTTTTACTTCGATTTTAAACTTATTTAGTGGCATGTCAACCAACTCTTGAGGAATTTTATTAAACATTTTAATATTGTTACCTACAAATGAATTACCAACCTTTTGAAGTCTGAGTTTTGGCACTACAAGTTTATTTTTATTCCTCGTATTATAATTGTGTACGTCAGAGTTTTTTTTGAAAAGATCTAGGTTCTTGCGTACATATAAAACATTATCGTAAATGTATTGACAAGCAACTGTTAAAATATTAATTTCTTTAAATAGTTCTCTCAGCGAGTCACGGGGTCTGAGGCTATAGATTGCTCGTATCGCTCGTTTCTGTAATATGAAAATAGCCTCAATATCAGCAGCTGAGCCCCACAGCATCAGACCATACGACATAAGGCTGTGAAAGTAGCTAAAATAAACTAATCGTGCCGATAAGTTAGAGCGAACAAAAAACTTAACAAAATACATTTTGGCAACAAAATTGTACCCTAGAACACGGGAGAGTTATTATTATTTTTTAATTTTAAACAAATAATATTATTATGATTTATCCTTTTCGCGTGGGGGGTTAAAAATAAATAAGCATTCTAAATGTTTTATTGCAGTATATCTCGTTTGATATGTTTTTTGTTTGAGTAACAGCCGTGAAATATAGAGAATTGAATAACACGCCATCTATTGTGTGTAACCTAGTGCACAGTATCGGCAGTATCTTTATAGTACTGATAAAATACGCGAAGGGCGCTGCATAATTATAATAAATTGTCGAAATGAGGTTTAAAAGTTTATTATTTTATGTTTATGAGAAACAAATATTAAAGTTTTATGAAAAAATAATATTTATAGGATTCAATTCTTGTTCATTTAGAATTTTATGTTAAATTGATACACATAACGCCATCTAGAATATTTTATTAGTCACTAATAAAATTTGTTCGTAGTGGGGACCCAGGCTTAGCAAATCCGACTTATAACATATACTTTCATACTTGCAAATATTTTTTGTTCGTACCAGGGCGCCGTACTTCGAAGAGAAAACCTGGTTTTGAAACCTGGTAACGTAAATACGTCTCATCTTTAAAGTCTGCGGCTCCGCCCGCGTGGATCTACAATAAAGGTAGCCTAAGTATAAATATTGTAGATCCACGCGGGCGGAGCCGCAGACTTTAAATGTCCGCCGGCAACCCTGGGGTTATCCTTTCGAGGGCTTACCCGGGGTGCCCGGCAATGGACACTGGGGAAGGACACCGTGTGGTTTGAGTCGGTCCGATTCCGACACGCCCACCCCATCGTCGGCACCGATGGGGTGAAGCCCGTGGGGGTTTCCACACGTTAAAAAAAAAAAAAAGCCTAAGTATAAATAAGATACCGCTTATTACATAAGCAACTAAAATGTCCTGTCAAGTCAAAATCTGTCCAGCCATTTTAGAGATTAGCCGGAACAAGAACAAACGGACAGACAGACAATAATTATATTTTGATAGATGTACCGTATTATATTCACATGCATGTAGTAAAAAACGGATATTTCAATATTACAAACAGACACTCCAATTTTATTTATGTATAAAATATAGATATGTATAATTATGTCGCCGTCAACTAGGTTAATCAGCCCGTTTAACTAACTGCCTAGGCAGTTAACTAAATGGTGCCATTCAATTAACGGCCTGAATGGTGTTCAGCCATTTAAATTAAATGGCTAGGCAAATAGCTAGGATCAGTGACGTTTAACTACTTGCCTAGCCATTTAATTAAACAGTTAGAAAAATAACTTCTTTCTGCATAGTTATAAAAAAAATAACCACGAAGGCTTAATACAATACTGGAGCTAGGCATTAAGCCTTCTAACCTAACCTAACCAAGTCGGATTGCACAGCTGTTATCTGTGGCACAGCTATCACAATAAACCTATCACTGATTTTCTGTGAATACACCTCTGTCTAACCCCTCGGGGATTTACAGATGTAAGTATATGTATGTTATGTAAATATGTATGTATGTAATTTTCTATCTTATTTCGAGGTAGTGCCCCATCTTACGATTGGCCTAAGCATTAGCCAGCAAGGATATTTCATGACGTAATAAACGAGACGGCTGAATATCATTCAGGCCGTTCATTGAATGGCGTTTAGCTAACTGCCTAGGCAGTTAATTGGACGGCTTATTAAGCTAGTTGGCGGCGACATATAGAGGACAGTTATATAACGGGACCACGGTTAATCCAGTTTGTTATATGTATAACCCACTAGCACAGAATAATTTCCACTAGTGGGACCACGAGTTGTTTAAATCAAAAATATCAAGATTAGGTATAATGTCCTTTCTTGTCACGTGAATACCGTTTTTGACACTTAGAAGAGTTATCGCGTGGATGTCGATTATCGCGACCAAACATAGCGTATGTCCTTTTGCCAGGTCTAATCTATCTCTACCAAATTTTAAATGAAGAAGTATAGTTAATAATCTAAGGTGATAAGGCTTTTTAGTTGCTATTTTGTAACTAGATGGCGCTGCTCGATTTAAGTTCAGGCTATCGTTTGTTCACAGATCAACTATTTATATAAGACTGCAAATACTAATAGTATAAGGTTGACCAATCACAATCATTTAGTTGTTGTTGACTAGACAACTACTATTTTTGAAAGTGTCTCCTTTAGAGACATTGTTTTACTTTTATATTGTTGCAGAGTTGCAGCGTCATAGTTGCTATTAGTCGTGGGTCGTAACGTCTTTTGGGCGTAATCGGTTATACGTAGTTTCATAGATATGAGTAACTAGTTTCAAAACCGATTATTTTTGTAACTAGTTACTTCTGTGTACAGTAGAGTGTTGGTTAGTTTTGCGTTTAATGAACTTAAATTCTTGCCAATTGCATAATTATGCAACAGTTAGTATAATATGTATATAAGCAACGAGCCGACCCAGTGAACTTCGTATCGCCAATATTTTTCCGCCCGCGTTGCGTCGGATCCCGTTCCTGCTGCACCCTCTATACTATATTAAACATGTATTATACATTAATTGTATTTAAATTCCTCTTGAATCATTCTATCTATAAAAAACCGCATAAAAATCCGTTGCGTAGTTTTAAAGGTTTAAGCATACAAAGGGATATAGGGACAGAGAAAGCAATTTTGTTTTATACTGGTGTTAATTCGGCATGTCCACCCGATTAAACTAAACTAAACTAAAAATTATCTTATTTTAGTTTAGTTCAACGCTTTGTCTATTAGGTTTGGCCACCGAACTAAAAATAGAGAATAATATAGAATAGAATGACGAATGTATGGGGTTTGACGTATTTGACAGTCGTTAGAGCATGTCATATTCGTCATTAATCAATAATAACCATAACCGGAGCGGGGGGGTATACGTGGGAATATCACGCACGTAAAAAAAATAAAAAGATGGTACGGTACACACGTGGAAAATGTCTTTCAGAATCATGCAGCTCATCTACTTCAGTCTACTCATAGTGGCGGTCTACTCGCAGGGCACGATAGACCCGGCCATCCTCGGCAGTATATTCGACAAACCCCTTCCATCTACTGTCTCCGGGTCTGGGACGATAGCAGACAGCAACAATATCGGTTTTATATTCGAGACACCTAATCCACCGGCCCCTACTGCTGGAATACCCCAGAATATCCTCAATACTGTCTTCATAAAGCCTGTTCCTGGTCCTGCGACCACAGTGACAGAGAAGGTATGTATAATTTTAATAGTGATCAACCTACTGTTAATACCGGTTCTTCCGAGGTGGGCCAGACCGAGAGGAATGGCCCTGGGTCAGCCGGGGTGCGAGGGATATGTCGCGAGACAACTTCACCTTCGGCCTAGCACAACGACCCAGAGACGGCGTGCGGTTTGGTCGGTTCGAGTCCGACATAACCTCCCCCTCCGGCTCCGGAATTGGCTATCAATGGGGATTTCCTGCACGTAAAAAAAACCCGGTCTGCCCGTAACCGAAGCTTTCGGTGTCTGAGATCTATGTTTTCCAGTGTAACTACGTCGCGGCTGGACTTCAATATTTTAACCGACTTCCAAAATGGAGGAGTTTCTCAATTCGATCGGTTTTTTCTTAAGTATGTACAGACACAGATAACATAATACTACAAAATCGATAGTATCCCACCTTTACAAATAAAGTTGTACGTAGAGGTGGGATAGATACTATCAATTTTGTCGAGTGTACATCGCTTACTCTGTGATTTATTATCTGATTAACGTTTTTTAAAAGCTTTTATTTAACTTGCAATGTATGTTTGTTCGGGTGGAATCTTACAACTCAATTTTAAGGCACTTGCCCTCAACCGATTGAGCTGAAATTTGGTATGCACGTTCAGTTCGGATGACAATGCAAGATTATAAAAGATTGTTTTTAAAAAGGTTTTTAATAATTTATTTCTTATTTTAGTTCTATTCGAACACTGGCCATTTTGGTCCTATAAAAAAATTACTTAGCTTGTTCCAGTATTTTTTTACGCATTTAAAATATTAGTATCGATATCTGCATATGAATATTTGCATTGAGTGAGAATCGAACCCGCCCTCCCGACACTTGTTGCAATAATTATTATTTACTAGCTTTTGCCCGCGGCTCCGCCCGCGTGGATGACGGTTATCGCAATAATATCGGTTATCGTATCGTATAAATTGTAGCCTATGTGTTATTCTGATGTATAACCTACATTATTGTAAAGTTTCATTAAAATCCGTTCAGTAGTTTTTACGTGAAAGAGTAACGAACATACATACATACATCCATACTTACAAACTTTCGCGTTTATAATAAATAGCTGTAGCCCGCGGCTTCGCCCGCGTGGTTGTCGGTTATTTTTCTAAAATAAAAGTAGTCTAAGTTACTCCTTATTACATCAGCTACCTGCCAATAAAAGTCCCGTAAAAATCGGTCCAGCCATTTCAGAGATTAGCCGGAACAAACAGACAGACAGACGGGCAAAAAATGTTATTTTAGTGTATGTACCGTATTATTATTTATATGCATGTAGTAAAACACGGTTATTTCAACATTACAAACAGACACTCCAATTTTATTTATATGTATAGATTAGTAGGATGCAAATTATTTGTTTTAGTTAATTAAAATGTGTTTAGGACTTTTGTTAAATTGCTTCAATCTCACGGATGCTGTCAAATATCTACCAAATTCTACTATAGTTTGTTATAGTAGTTTATGATGCTGTTGCATAATAAGGGTTCTTATAACACGAGTGTGTTTTAAAAAAAACGAGCAGTAGACGAGTTTTTTTATCGTATCACACGAGTGTTATAAGACCAAGTTATGTCCAAAACAAAAAATGTGTGTACAAAACCAAACTTTTTGCGCCTTGGCGCCAACATTTTACATTTAAATTAAACAAAGATTGCTTTTGTTAGTAAAATAAATTAGTTTATGTAATATAGTATGAGAGTAGATAAAGTAGTGTATGACACTGTACATAACTTGGTCTTATAACACTCGTGTGATACTAAAACACACTCGTGTTATAAGAACCCTTATTATGCAACAGCATCATAAACTACTATTATAATACATTTTACTCGATATTGGCGAATTGCGGCGATTTGCTGCAGAGGCCATTTTGAAGAAGTTGAAGTTGATCTTTGCGACACTTATTATTTTGCCAACACATGAAATCACTCCCTTTTAATAATCTCTTTCAGCCACCTACCAACACAATTTTGGTACACCGTGAGGATTCTAAGACGTGTCGAGGAAACTGTACTCCATTTTACCTCTGTCCCGAGTATGAAGTCAATAATGCTGAATCCGAAAATGTCATAACTACAGGATACGGACAGCTGGATGTCAGGTAAGGGAATCTAGAGCTGTTATGGTCTGTGTGTGGCGTGGCGGCAGTGAACGCGACCGCTACGCAGGAGGCGCGGGTTCGATCCCTGCTCAGTGCAAATATTTGTATGCATGAATATGTATATTTGCATTGGTCTGGGTGTTTTTATATATAATATGTATGTATTTACAAAAAAAATGTATCTAAGTATGTAGAATATACTGCTTCCGGGCTGATTGGCCGTGGTCCAAGTGAAACTTGCGTTCCAGACGTTTCGTCGATCACTGCGGTCGACATCTTCAGTGGCGCAGGGCCGGGCGACGACAACTTCGGAGACCTTGCCTCGCCGGCGGTTGACGTGCGACTGGCGCGGTGGCTTGAGCCACGGCTGTATTTATAGGCACGGTCGGAGCGGGGAATCGACTCATTCGATTCTGATTGGCCAAGCGCTGTGGCGCGGACGTACTCGATCCTGATTGGTTGTTTGCACTGTGATCCCGAGTGGCTCTCAGTGCTGGGTACCAATCTTTTTGGAGCTGAAATCCCTCGTTTTTTTCGGTTAAAGTTGTTGGGATGCTTGAATATTTCGATGGCTTCTCGAAGTATACGTGGGAAAAAATGTGTTGTGGTAGCTAGAACTTTCGTGTTCTGAAATTCGATGGTATGATTCCCATCCTCTTGGGTGTGTTCTGCAACCGCTGACTTGTCGAAGTGGCAGAGGCGGCAATTCCGTTCATGTTCCGACAGGCGGGTCTTGATGCTTCTTTGGGTGGTGCCCACGTATACCGAGCCACATGAGCAGGGGATTCTGTAAACTCCAGCTGACGATAGTGGATCACGTGGGTCCTTGACCGAACGGTGAAAATTCCGTAGCTGCGTCGTGGGCTTGAATATCGGCTTGATGTTACAAGCTTCTAGCAGTCTTCCGATACGATCCGTAATGCCACGAATGTATGGCAAGAAAGCCTTCCCTATCGGAGCTGGTTTTTCCTCATCCTGGTTTGTCTGCGAAGCTTTCTTTGGGTGAAGAGCTCTCCGTATCTCATGTGCAGAGAATCCATTAGCTTGGAAGGCCGAGTCCAAGTGGCGTAACTCGTTTTGTAGGTGTTGAGGTTCACAGATGCTCTTAGCTCGGTGGACCAGTGTCTTGATAACTGACATTTTTTGTCTGGGATCTACATGGCCCGGCCGTGAAAGCCTGAAGACTTATATTGTATCTAAGTATGTTTATCTGCATTCTAGATTCCATAACACAAGCTAGTTAAGCTATGCTTACCATGGATCTAGATAGCGTTGTGTTGTGGAATATTTATGGTTAAAGAGTCGGTTATCGATCGAAAGGTCCCGGCTTAGAATCCTGTAACACTACCAACTTAACATGTTCATGCGGTACTGGAATTTCCTTTTTCTTTTATTTCAATTATTTATTGTGCCGCATGGTTCCCAGCAGAATAGAATTTGGGCCACCCCTTCTCTTCCCATGTGGTGACGTACAAGGCGACTAAGGGATAGGGCTGATTAAATTCAACATCAGACAGATATGTACAGCCCAGACTCAGCCTCAGATGCATGGCTCGAGTCAACAATAATGCCCGGAATAGGCTCACCCCTTATTACGTGGGACCGAATACAGATTGGTGAAATGTGGGTGTTAATTCACCTCTGCCTAACCCTCCGGGGATAAAGGCGTGATTGTATGTATGTATGTATTTATTCTCCATCGTATTAGGAAAGCTCAATGAAACGACAATTTCGTAAAAAAATTGTTTCGCTTTATGAACCTCGATGTCTGTGAACGTCAGAGTAATATATTTCTAATACATAATCCTTATGCCAGCCACGTACGTTCAAGTATACTTGCGCAAATACAGACTTGCACAAGTATACTGGAATGTGTGTGGCTGGCGCAGGTGAGGATGTAGTACTTTCATCCCTTGTCACACATACTATTTTTTGTCCTATCTAGGCCTAAAATTCAATTTTTGTCCCTGTGAAGCGGAGGACAGAAAGTGACACTTACGGAAAAAAAAATATTTCAAGCAATGGCGCTAAAGTCTATAATTAAATAGCTTTTTGGTAGAGTGAATAAAAAGTATAATGAAAGTCGTTTCATTTTATTTTAGTCTTTAAGTCAATAGCAATAAAGTCTAAAATGACAGTACCAATAATATGACAGTGGTTGTGCTGTAACAGAATCCTGGGCCAGTTCTTATAAATATATTAGTTGTGCAATTATGAGGGAACAGACGAACATACATACATCAGCCTAATACTTGCACAGCCTAATACAGCTTGCCAAAATCATAAAAATCATAAAAAATATTCAATTACAGATTTGGAGAAGACGACGAAAGACCATGTTCTAGTTCTGTGGATGTCTGCTGCTCGGTGCCAATAGACCCCGGCAAACCCACCACACAGCTAATACCGAAGAAGGCCCTGAAATGTGGCTACAGAAACCTAAAGGGAGTTGGAGCGACGTTCACTGTAAGTATCCTTTACTCCACAGATAATCCCCTGCAGGTCGGCAGAACACGAACCGACATAAACACCTCGGGTTGGGCTTGAAATGCCGTGTTTAAAGTAGTGAAATAAAACGTTTTCCTCAAACCCTGGTTGACGCTGGGCTATCTTAAATTTTGAGTCCAGTGTCTCACCTGGACCTCCGTCTCCTTCTTGAGTATTACTTGCTCGCAGAAGGAGGCAGCAACAGTCTAAACGATCGTACTCTGCATCACCACTCTAAGCATGGCGAGAGGACTCCCACTCTGATTACATAGCTGCCACGAGGCCACGCCTAGGCACCTCTCACGCCGGGAACTCCATCATCATGTGCAGCCCTGGTAGAATAGAATGACGAATGTATTGGTTTCGACATATTTGACAGTCGTTAACGAATGTCACAAACGTCAAATCCCATACATTCGCTATTCTCCGGCCAACGAATTGCCACTTGTCTAGAGGGGCTGAAAATGTTCCTCCTAAAATTTTCTAAAATTCTCACTGCAAAGAAATGCCATTTTATGTTAGACTTTACTGTCATGCTGTTAAAATTAAATAGTAATAATAATCTTCAATGAAAACACTTGTACTATTCCACATTACATATTTATTAAATTCCTGACCGGTTTCGGCATTAATAAATATGTAATGTGGAATAGTACAAGTGTTTTCATTGAAGATGTGTAGCAAGTTCCACCAAGTGCCATCAATCAACAGTATAAGCAGTAATAATAATATAATATAATAATTTATTTCAGGTAACCATCCATAATTTGTTAGTAGTTACATTAAAGGTTGTGTTATAGACTGTGTTAGTTTCCAATTATACTTGGGCAATAAAATAAAAATTTAGTAATGTGGGCGCATCGCGTCGGTGTTATACAAATGAGTTGAGTGCATATTGAATTAAATAATAGTATCTTGGAGAGTAAATGAAAAAAGAAACTCTTTTCATTTAGTTTTGGACTTTATACTCGTATAAATAAAGTTTAAAATATAATGGCATTTTTTGGTTGGTTATGATGACATTGCTAGAAAGTTAGTAGAACCATGTCCTGGATATTAACTTCCTAATTTCAATTTCAGTACGCAAATACCCAATTTGGTGAATTCCCCTGGGTGATTGCTGTGCTGGACGAAAATTGGTACTATCTCGGCGTTGGAGTCTTGATCAGCCCCCAAGTCGTGATGACCGCGGCCCATATAGCTGCCAAGTAAGTACCATTAAACTCAGTCAAGTATTTAGGTATATCTTGGCCAACCTTATACACCGGCATTCAACATTTAATTGAGGCATTAATATTTGCGTGAGTGCATAAGTGCGTTCATGAGTGCATAAGTGCGTTCATGAGTGCATAAGTGCGTTCGTGAGTGAGTTCATAATATATTGATCCTCGTGTTTTAATATAACGTTACGATTAAATTTTCTTTTTGTTATAATGTATTCAATAGGATATTAATGCAGACCTACATAGGTAAAATATTTCCTGTATTTTTTTTTTATTCCACAGCTACACTTCTGACAAACGTATCCTCAGGATCAGAGCAGGTGAATGGGATACTCAGACTCTGGATGAAATCTTTCCTTTTCAGGAGAGAATAGTGAAGGAGATCTTTATTCATAAGGGTGAGTGATTCATCCTTACATCCTGTTTTTTAGCCTTATATAATTATGTACTGTTTAGGATTTCATAAATTTCCCTTTATTTAATTTACCATGTTTATTAGAGAGATTTGAATCTTATGATTGTCCCTATCGATTGATGGCATAAAAATACAGAGCGTTATACTCTCGGATTGGAGTCGATTCGATTATCGGGTGCAGCAAGTAATTTTTCGGAAATGACTGATGAAGCAGTTTTCTTAATTTAAAATTATTAAAAATAATAAACCCGACTGATGCTGAAAAGATCGAAACAACCTTTATTGTCCATGCTACGCATTAATTTTCAACGGGTTTGAGGTTTGCAAATGGGTATGAGGTCAATCGGGTTTTTTACTTTTAATAATTTATTGTATTTTATACTTTTTAGTTATGAAATACATATATATTTTTGTAATCTTCTTTTAATTTCCTTCATTTTGATACCCCACTCGACAAATTTGAGTGATTTTTTTGTTCAAAATCCGCTGTTTTGTATTTTTTTTTTTGATAAACCCAGTGTCACTCTCACAGTAAATATTACGAATCGACGACACCCCTCAAACTAAAATCCATCGCGCTGTTCAGGCTGCAGATCGTGTCGAACAATTATACATACATCCTCTCGAAAAACATAACCTTCTTTCTGGCGCAGTCGGGTTAAAATAAGGTTTTATTTCCTTTGAACGAAATTTGCTATCTCCAATGTTTATTTTGATCAGGACCGACGCCAGCGCTCACAGCGATATCTCGCTCACTCTCGCACTTGACTCACGCGCTATCTTTCTCCTTCTTTACCTCGTCCCCCGCCTCACCGCGCGTACCTAGGATGGGAACAGCGGTAACGGTCCTACTGATATATAATTTGAATAATTCCTTACAGACTACAACAAAATAGACCGCCGTAGCAACAACATCGCTCTCCTACGCTTCGAACAGCCTCTGGAGCTATCGGAATACGTGAACACCATCTGCATGCCGGAGCAGGACGAGGACTTCGACAGCTACCAGAGATGTGTCGCCAACGGCTGGGGCAAGGATACCTTTGGTAAGGCATGGTCATTCATCAATTTGCCTTTCACAGTCCAGTGCTGGACATAAGCCTCTCCCAATGTTGGAAAACTTTGGCTTACTGCTTCCACGCTGGCAAGACGTGATGTTACAAGTCTTTCTTCTCTTGTATCTTTTATTTTTTTTTTATGCCACTTAGGTGGCCGACATGCCCGCGGCCCACATGATGGGAAGTGGTTACCGTGGCCTATGGACGTTTGTAACACCAGGGGCGTCACAATCGTGCTACCGACCCTGTAGATACCTTCTAATACCCTTCTTGAAGAACCCCATATTGTATTCGCTTGGGAAAACCACGGCAGGAAGTTCATTCCACAACCTGAGCGTGCGTTGGATGAAGTTCCTTTCAAAACGCACGGTGCGCACCATTTCCGGTCGCAGTGTGTGAGGATGAATTCCCTGCCTATGGCGAGTGGTGCGATGATAGAATGCAGCGGTGGGCATCATGTCAAACAATTCATCTGAGCACAAACCATTGTATAGGCGATAGAACACACACAGCGAGGCAAAGTCCCTTCTTCTATTCTTTCTCCGTCACGACACGGATATGATCATGATAGCCTTGATAGACATTGTCATTGGTCGGACTGGGTCTGGACTAGTGATAGTCATACAGTCCACAAAACCCACATATCTAGTATTTTCGAAAACCCACAGCAAAGCTTCTTACACTGATGGAGTGACAAAAAATTCTCCAACACTTTGTTTTCCAGGTCAGAAGGGCCGCTTCGCCGTGATCCTTAAGAAGGTGGAACTGAACATAGTGCCTTACAGTCGCTGCAGCATTCTACTAAGGAACACCAAGCTTGGATCCCGCTTCAAGCTTCACCAGAGCTTCCTGTGCGCTGGTGGGAAGGAAGGCGAGGATACCTGCGAGGTAATTCATCACCATCTTTTTAGCGTTATTCTTGGTCCCGTCCAAGGTTATCAACTCGGAGCCCGAGTTCCGCTATACTTAGGTTAAAGCACCAATGGTCGACACTTTAAGGATAAATCAAATGTCACTGTACAATTTTTTTATTATTTTTAAAGAATGGTCGTTACGTCCTTTTTTAACGGGTATAATTTAGACGGTCACCACAAATATTTCTAAGGCCCTTAGCCTAAGCACCAAATAAAATAAATAACTCCAAAAAAATTAAATTGACTTTAATAAAAGGGTCCTAAAGTAAATCATATTATGATCCAAAATAAATAAACAAATATTAGAATAATTTCACGCATTATACAAATATTCATTTTGATTCTCAAAATAGATAACTGGTCACCGAATAATGTCTTGCACAAAGATTAATATTACTACCAAATTTACGATGTCCGACGAAGCTTTGACAGGGCCAAGCATTGTTGAAGCTCCTTTGCTTAATAAGTTTAAGTTACATAATACATAAAAACGTCATTATGGTTAACACGTCGACTCAGAGTACCCCGACTCGGATAGGTTAGGTTAGAAGGCTAAGGCGAGAGCGAAGTAGAGCGGAGCCTTAACCGTCGTAGTTTTTTTTTAAACCACCCAGAAATAGGGGTCCCGCGAAGCGGGGCACCATCGACCTATCTTAGCGCAGGTGGTAATCAGTTACTAGTTAAGTTTAATATCTACTTAGGTTACTATTACCTATAACAAACTATGATACAACTTAGAAAGAATAAAACAAAGATAGTTTGTTAGTAAACTAGGTGTATTTCTGGCAGGCGCTTAAACACAAGCCATAAACAAGTGATCTATGTTTGGGAACCCCAGTCTATTATTTGGTATCTAAAAAATGTTCCAGCGATCTTTAGCTTCTTGAGCCTAGCAAAAACTACCATTTGGTACAATATTTAGTCTGAAGTGAATTTTAAAGGCGTCCATATAGTTTTATGGCAGTCGATAATAAGAAAAATTGCATTTTGATAATATTTTAGAAAACGTAATTTGGTGATGATTTATCCATTTTGGTAAATGTTTCGAATTTTATTGGTAGTAAAATAGGTATATTTTTGGGCGGCGTTTAAACACAAGCCTTTTAAACTGTTTGTTAAAAAAGGACGTAACGACGATTTACGAATAACGATGGCGATTAACTTTAGCAGATAAAATCTTTAAAAACTACCATATTTATACTTTAAATACAAATTATACTCATGGTCGTAAACATCAATAGTGGACAACCACTTAAAACTGATAAATCTAGCCATAAAAATACATTAATGGTCTACGTACATATTTATAACATCCATTCTATAAATAATAATAATTATTATTAAAAAATAAAAAATCGCTCCTATTCAAAATCACGACCCTTAACAAAAATTTTAGGAATCAAATTGCGCCACTTCAATATTTACATGCAACAGAGTTGCGAATTCTTGAACATGTATTTTAAATGCCATTAATTGTCTTTTAAGTAAATAGTCATGTAAACCAAATAGTTACTTTTCTTACAATAAAGTTTTTTTCGAAAGTGTCCACTATTGGGTCAGGGTCCACCATTGGTGCTTTTACCTTATTCCTTTTTTTTGGTGCGGCTATCCCCACGGATGCCACTATTACTATGGTGACTCGAATAAGTATAATTTTCGATAACAGACTTTATTTACTGTTCCACAGGGTGACGGTGGAGCGCCATTAGCGTGTCCCATAGGCGACAACCGGTACAAGTTGACTGGTCTAGTCGCGTGGGGAGTGGGCTGTGGGCAGAAGGACGTCCCAGGCGTGTACACCAACGTGCCCAAGTTTAGAGAATGGGTGGACAAGAAAATGGCCGATTGGGGTATAACTACAGATTCTTATAACATATAGATAATAGAGTGCCATGGAATTTAAAATCAAGAGAAAGTGCTTCTGTGCCTTAGAGAGCACGTTAAGTCATCAGTTCAGAACCTCGATTTGCTGCTCATTGCCAACCACTGTCATACAGATACTGCAAAAAATGCCCTTTTGAACTTTGAAAAAAGTAGCTGGAACAGATGGATGCAGAAGGCAGAGGATTGGCAAAACTAAAGTAGAGTAAGTAAAGTAAAGTTTATTGTCACACTTCAAAGTACACAATTTGAACAATTTACAAAACAATAAAACAGGTACTCAAAAACACGAAAACATACACTGCTGTCTCCCAAACTAGGCCAAAGCCTGTATATTGGGAGACAGTGTTTAATGTACCTAATCAATTCCATTTATCTCAACAAGAAAAACAAGATTTATATTTTTAGTTATTAACAAAGAGACACAAATAAACTAACAGGAATGGTAAATATTTACTAGGTCCATATGGATAAAAATCAATAAATTAATATAATTACAAATTGTAACAATATTAGGAAAATTGTTGGCGCACATTGGGACAGGTCTATGTCCAGCAGTGGACTGCAGTGGGCTAAATGATTGATTCATTGTTATACTTTTTAAGTTTAAAATTAAATGGCGTCTTGTAGAGCGAATGAAAAATGTTGTAAACCATTTTTATTTTATTTTGAACTTTAAGTCTAGAAAAATAAAGTCTAAAATTTAATGGCATTTTTGCAGTGTCTGTAGGGTGACAGTAAGATGACATTTAGCAGATACATACTCCTGGGCACAGAGTTGATTAACTGTTAGGATCAATTCAGACAAGGCGGAAAAAACTGAGCAGTTTTGAAGTGTTAATTGAATATCAAATTTATTACATTTAGACAAGATTGTTCGTATGCCGTAGTATGATAAGACTGTAGCGTGTTGTTTCATACCATTTTAAGCTTTATCTTAAACAAATAAGGTTTACTTTTAAATACAATTTAAAAACTGCTCAATGATGATTGATGTTCAATATAATTTGCAATGCGATTGGCCGACTGTTTTTGTGACGTCATATTATTATGTGAGAATATCATTTTCTGTTGATTGCATAATCTGTGGATAGTATAATATTGAAATTAAACTGTTTAACTTAATTAAGTAAGTTTATTGAATAAAGAATAATAAAAGAGTTTTTATTTTGACGTTATATATTATTATATTAAAATACATTGTCAACAACAAGTGCACTATTGTTAACATGGAACGCGTCCCTATGTAACGGTGACCCTCTTTCTTGAGACTTTGCCTTCTGATTACCATCAGGCGAGGTAAAGCCAATGTGACGTGTCCTATATTAAAAAAACAACATGGGGTGTATTCATTTTTAAATAATTCATTCAAATAAAACTCTTTACCGAAATTATTTGAAAACTCAAATACGATCGCCGTCTCGGATCTCGAATGTCGGGGATGAAATGTGTCCCTAATTTCGTCAGTGTATGTAATCACTCTGAGTGACTCGTGGAGAGCCACCGATCTCCTTTCTACAGGGCTGCCTCCGACTTGAAAGGAACACGGTGGGAGTACCTCCGCCCTACAGAATACCGCGGCCATAATAACCTCGTGTTGTGTTCCGGCGGTGAGTAGGGTAGCCAGAGCTCAATGGAGAGCTTTTTTGCTCGTTTCGTGTGACGTAACTTATGGATGAGTGGTATAAAAAAACTCAGCTAGAATTGGTTGCAGGACTTGCAGGCGTTTTCTCTGCGTCAGGGTATACTGTGTGTAGGTTCCGAACCAAACACCCCGACTTCACGTTACCTATATGGCTTGCTGCATCTTTCGTTCGTATTTCGTGCAGCCCCGAAGTTTACGGATATTCCATGGGGTTCCATGGTCCCGAGGAGGGCCAGACCGAGAGGGATGGCCCTGGGTCAGCCGGGGTGCGAGGGATATGTCGCATGACAACCTCACCTTCGGCCTAGCACTACGACCCGGAGACGGCGTGCGGTTTAGTCGGTTCGAGTCCGACATAACCTCCCCCTCCGGCTCCGGAGGGGTGGGTATCCGTGGGGATTTCCCGCACGTAAAAAAGAAAAAAAAAAGGGGTTCCATGGTAACTTTCAAATGTAGAATCAAAGATTTTAATGTATTATATAAAGGAGAAAGTTCTGTGGCGTAGTGGTAGTGAACGCGGCCGCTATGCAGGCGGCGTGGGTTCGATCCCCGCTCAGTGCAAATATTTGTATGCATGAATATGGTTATTTTCATTAGTCTCGTCGTGCCTCGGAGAGCACGTTAAGCCGTTGGTCCCGGTTCTCATACAAACGTCTAACGACTCTATCAAGGCAGTCTCAGTGCTGAGCTCGACGCTATATGCTTAGAGAATTCCACAGCATCTTCTTCACAAACTTTCTCCATCATCTTCTTCATCGTAGCGTAATCCCAGTTGCATCCGAAGCTTTTTCAACTTGGCGTCTGGGGTCCGCTTTTCACCAGTCTAACTGCGGATTTGGGTAAACTTCGATATTTCCCGTGAAGCGACTGCCGTCTGACCTCCGAGACCCAAAGGCGATATCGAAGCATTGCAGTTAGAACAGTTGTTGGATTTTTTGGGGTTCCAACTACCCGTAACGACTGCCATATATGTTTGTATGACAACCGGGACCGGCGCCTTTAGGTGTTCTCCGAGGCAAATATTCATGCATAGAAATATCTGCATTGAGCGGGGATCAAACCCGCGCGTCCTGCGTAGCGGCCGCGTTGTTTACCGCTAAGCCAAGTACGGTGTGAGAAAGAAATAAGTACTTAAAATACGTTTTATGTATAAATTTAATTCCATAGAAAAAATACATAGTGTCCTTAAATACTATTTGTAATTTTATACGGAGCGGTGGGTAAGCCCCAGTCGGCCATTTTCTTGTCCACCCATTGTCTAAACTTGGGCACGTTGGTGTACACACCTGGGACGTCCTTCTCACCACAGCCTATGCCCCATGAGACAAGCCCAGTCAGCTTGTACCGATTGTCGCCTATAGGACACGCTAACGGAGCCCCGCCATCACCCTGTGAAAACAAACAGATAGTTTTTTCTTTTGATTGCAGTTCTAACATGAAATTGATACATGGATACGTGGAAACATAAATAATAGTAGTTTATGATACTGTTGCATAATAAGGGTTCCTATAACACACTCGTGTGTTTTAAAAAAACGATCCGTAGGCGAGTTTTTTTATATTATCACACGAGTGTTATAAGACCAAGTTATGTACAGTGTCATACACTACTTTATCTACTCTCATACTATAATACATAAACTAATTTGTTTTACAAACCAAACCAAACTTTGTTTAATTTAAATGTATAGAACAAAAAAAATGTTCGCGCCAAGGCGCAAACATCGATTGCGCATGCGTGTTTCTTTTTTTTCCCGAATCGACGGATTATTTTTTTAAAGTAGAGGTTCAGTCCAGATGGAGGTTGTATAGGTTTATCGTTATGATTAAAAAGTTATTTTATGATAGAGTAGATAAATAAATAAATATTATGTACTCTGATACTATAATACAAAGATTATAAAATTGAAATCAAAACTCTTATGACAAACATTACGCACAGGCGAAAAAAAAAGTTTTATTACGATACAGGTCTTGTATGGACACCTATATCATAAAATAACTTTTTAATCATAACGATACACCTATACAATCCCCATCTGGACTGAACCTCTACTTTAAAAAAAAACGGCCAATTCGCAAGAAAAAAAAAAGAAACGCGCATGCGCAATCGATGTTTGCGGCCTTGTCTTGGCGTCAACTTTTTTTTTTACATTTATATTAAACAAAGTTTGGTTTTGTTTGTAAAATAAAATAGTTTATGTATTATAGTATGAGAGTAGATAAAGTAGTGTATGACACTGTACATAACTTGGTCTTATAACACTCGTGTGATAATATAAAAAAACTCGCCTACGGCTCGTTTTTTTAAAACACACGAGTGTGTTATAGGAACCCTTATTATGCAACAGTATCATAAACTACTATAATGATATAGGTGTCCATACAAGACCTGTATCGTAATAAAACTTTTTTTTGGCCTGTGCGTAATGTTTGACATAAGAGTTTTGATTTAAATTTTATCATCTTTGTATTATAGTATCAGAGTAGATAAATAAATAAGTATTCCACAACATTTCACCCAACGCTATCTAGACCCATGGTAGGTATTAGCTTAACTAGCTTGTGTTATGGAATATAGAATGCAATTAAACATACATAGAAATACCCACTGAGCGGGGATCGAACCCGCGCTACCTGTGTAGCGTACGCCACAGGGGCTGTCAACATGTGGTCTCTGGTTACACCACTGGGTTAAAAACGTAACTGTGTGTATATTAGTCAAAGTTACTGTTCGGTAAAGGTCTATAAGACTTTCACGATAGCCCCGTTTCAAAACACACACCACACTTTCTTTCCAAAAAAGCGCAGATTTAGATTCATAACAAAAGTTTCAAAAAAGCCCCGTTTCAGAACTTCTGCAACACCGTTTTAAAACTTGCACGATATTCCAATTTCAACATCACAACAGTATGTAAAGATTTATAAATGCGAATGAAACTCTGTCTGTCTATCTGTATGCTATTCTAGGAGTTCGGACACGACGGTATTTCCGTCCAATTGAGCAATCCGACTGGGGAAGTGCCTCCGCTCTACAGAATACCGCGGCCATAATAACCTCGTGTTGTGTTCCCGGCGGTGAGTAGGGTAGCCAGAGCTTTTTTTGTGCTGTCAGTGGGAAGACCAAAGACTTGTCCTGCTTTGTCTACTACACTGACGGCACAGAAACTCTGTATTTTCAGGGTAGGCAGCACGAGTTTGACTCCCCTGGTGTTGCACACGTCCATAGGCCACGGTGACCACTTTCCATCAGGTGCCCGGGTCGATTGATTGCCACCTCAGTAGTATAAAAAATATTACACTTTCACGCCTAAACCACTGAACTGATTTTAATGAAATTTAGTATAGGGGTAAATTAGACCTTGAGAAAGGCTTTGTTAAGGCGGAGCCGCGGGCAAAAACTAAGTATTGTATCCATACTAATATTATAAATGCGAAAGTAACTCTGTCTGTCTGTATGTTACGTTTTCACGTCTAAACCACTGGACCGATTTTGATGAAATTTGGTATAGTGGTAGATTAGACCTTGAGAAAGGACATAGGCTATGTTTGGTCGCGATAACCGACATCCACGCGGGTGGAACCGCGGGCAACAGCTAGCGTTTTAATATATATAAAGATAGTACGCTAGTACTATTATCTATTCTGTGGTATAACTCAAAATGTATGTAAAATATATATAACTCCAAAGACCTTGAGGTGTATTGACACCCACATTTCGCCAAAAATGATTATTTATCGATTCCTCGTAATAGGCAGGAAGACTATATTTGTCATCAAGCTGGTACCTACTTCAAAAATAATGACTGTCGTATCAGATATGAAACGAGGTCATCCGACAAAACCAAAGTTACCGACATAGCTCGCAGAATAAGCAAGCTGAAGTGGCAATGGGCTGGCCACGTCTGTCGAAGGACCGATGGCCGTTGGAGCAGACGAGTCCTAGAGTGGAGACCGCGAGAAGGCAAACGAAGGGTAGGACGCGCCCTGGCCAGATAGACCGATGACCTGAAAAAGGTGGCTGGGACGGACTGGATGCGGAAGGCGGAGGATCGGTCGCAATGGCGCGCATTAGGAGAGGAAGTCCAGCAGTGGACTGCAGTGGGCTAATTGATTGATATCAAAGCTAATGATCTAAACCAAGTTGTTGGGTTTTGATCAGAGGGGCCATTGTACCCATTTCGATACTTTATGGTATTTACTCTATTATACACATAATTACCTCACAGGTATCCTCTCCTTCTTTCCCTCCAGCGCATAGGAAACTCTCATGGAGTTTAAAATGGTGTCCAAGCCTGGTTTTCTTCAGTAAAAGACCGCAGTCATTCCAAGGAACTACATTGACTTCCACTTTCTTGAGGATCACAGCAAAACGGCCTTTTATACCTGATAGAAGAAGATAGAAAATGAATGATTATTTACCTTTTTTTCGTACGGAAATCTCCACTGAGACAGTGCACTATGAACGTGGACCTACTCCTCAGTTTAGTTGGAAGGGGGTAACAGGAAGGTTAGTAATTTCGGTTAGGTTTTATTCTAGAATATTCTAGGCTATCTAGACCAAAAATATGAAGAAAATAAACACTCTACTAACGTTCAAAATATCGAATAACTGATTGCAACGATGGTTTGATTTCTCTGGAAACTTAAAACTATTTGAGCACAGTAATATCTTCTATTAAATTGGAAGTTTGGTTTATCAAATTATTTTGAGTACTTTGTGGTCAACATTCTTTTGATGCTGACTGTACCTAGTACATCGCCCGATATATACACATATACAGTACAACGTCCGATATTTGATGTGATTGATGTGAAGTCCTTAACGTTATGGAATGTTTACTGTCTGAAAACTGCAAGGGCAAATATCTATTTTAATATTATATTATTTTTCATATCATATTATTTATTCGGCCCCATATGAAGTACCGTTGTCACCTTTTTATCGGAGCGCCTAAATTCCAGCTTGACCCCTTCGACTCGGCGCAAAGAAATGCGTTGTGGCTCTTCGACAATCCCGTGCTCGAAGGCGACGTGGAACCTCTCAGCCTCAGGAGGGACTTTGCCCCTCCGTGTGCGTCCTACCGCCTATACAATGGTTTGTGCTCAGATGAATTGTTTGACATGATGCCCACAGCAACATTCTATCATCGCACCGCTCGCCATAGGCAGGGAATTATTCCTCACACACTGCGACCAGAAATGGTGTGAACCGTGCGTTTTGAAAGGAACTTCATCCCATGCACGCTCAGGTTGTGGAATGAACTCCCTGGTGTGGTTTTGTGGTTAGAAGGTTTCCTCAGGGTCGGCAGCGCGAGTGTAACACCCATGACGTTGCACACGTCCATAGGCCACGGTAACCACTTTCCATCAGGTGGGCCGTGTGCTTGTCTGCCATCTAAGTGGTATTTTTTTTTTTTTTTTTACGTGCGGGAAATCCCCACGGATACCCGCCCCTCCGGAGCCGGAGGGGTAGGTTATGTCGGACTCGAACCGACTAAACCGCACGCCGTCTGTGGGTCGTGGTGCTAGGCCGAAAGTGAGGTTGTCTTGCGACATATCCCTCGCACCCCGGCTGACCCAGGGCCATCCCTTTCGGTCTGGCCCTCCTCGGAATCCATCTAAGTGGTATTAAAAAAAAAAAAAAAAAAAAAAAACAAAGGAATTGAAAATACGTCGTATGATACACATGTGTATTGTTGATTACCGTCTTCGGCTCTATTTAGACCCTTGCTCGACTTCTCGGGTCTCAGCCTCCATCAGCCAATATGGCCTCAGCGGTAATCACCAACTTTACAAACTTTTACCATAACATACTTAACATAACATAAACTCACGCCTATATCCCCGAAAGGATAGGCAGAGGTGCTGGCACCCACATTTCGCCAGTTATGCTTAGGTCCCAATGTAATAGGTGGCGAGCGTATTGCCATTAACCGGGCACTTATAAACCTGCGATAAATACACATAATAACTTCGAAAAGCATCGAAAAGTCATTAGTGTGTGCCATGGCAAAACCTGGGATCGAACCCGAGACCTCGTCTCAGCAGTCCATTACCCATAGGCCCACTAGGCTACTGCAAACTTGTACCATAATCTACTATTATCACCTCATATCTTCCAAAACACTGGACAGATATCAATGATTGATGTCTCAAATGATGGATATTCTTCTCCCAAGTGTTCTAGGGAACTGAACCAACCCTGCTGACTATCGGACTGTATGGATTTCCGGACGAATAAATCTAACGGTAGTGGCTCTAAAAGTCAAGTATACCAAGGAAGACCATACCAAGGAACTCCAGGGTTCATAATTGAGGACTTACCAAAGACGTCCTTGCCCCACCCGTTGGCGATACATCTCTTGTAGTTATCAGAGAACTCGTCCTGCTCCGGCATGCATATGGTGTTGATATACTCAGACAGCTGTAATGGACTCTCCAGGCGTAGGAGCGCTATGTTATTGCGAAGGTTCTTGTTTACATACTCTGTGGAAGAGTTCATTCATTTGAATCGGAAACATCTAAGACAGGACATGATCCCTCAGTCAGTCTCTTTTAGGAAGAACACTATGACCTTAGAGTAAAAGAATAACATAGAGGAAACGAATAGAAATAGCGTGTGAAGCGGAATAAAGTTATTCTAAAGTAGTACCATCTCGCTCGCACTATATGTGCAAGAGCGAGTGCGCAATGCTGGATACGTACAACACGTATCCAGCAATAAAACAAAACTCCCAATAAAACAAAACAACAAAACTGTGCAAGCTTCTTAGTTCAGCTAGATTTTCAAAATTCTCCTAAACATACATCTATCTTGTGTACGTTTTTTAAGTTGTGGTGGTGGTTTTAAATACGGAACTTCGATATCGCCACTGGGTTGTAGAGGTCAGATGGACTGCCATCTTACCTACACAATATACTATCTTCGATATTTTTCGTGACTGCATTTCAAGCAGGAAACCGAGCCCCATTATAAAAATATGCAAAAGTGTCTCACCTTCATGAATATAGATTTCTTTTAACTCTCTCTCCTCGTAACCGAAAATCTCGTTCACCGTCTGAGTGTCCCATTCACCAGCTCGGATCTTGAGTGTGCCAGGAGTGTACCTATTGTAGTAAAGAAATTCACTTCTGTAAATAATTCTGAACTTATAGCTTAACTCTCCGTGCCTCGTCGCTTGGTCCCTGTTGTCAAATATCAATGGAAGTCGTTACGGGTAGTTGAACCCCTAAAAGTTTAACAACTGGTATAACTGCAGTACTTCGACAGCGCCAATGGGTTGCAGATATCAGATAACGGATAATGTTGAATATCAGCCATCTGTGCAATTCTCTCAGTATTCAGCATCGACCGCAGCGCTGAGACAGTCTTGATAGAAATTGTCATTGGTCGATATCCAATGACGTCACCCAGTGCGACCAATTACAATCTCTATCAAGGTAGTCACGGCGCTGCGCTCGACGCTGAAAAATTAGAGAATTACACAGCAGAACCGCAGTTAGGCTAGAAAAAGCGGTCCCCAGACTTTGCGGTCAAAGATTTGGATGCGCCCTGAGTCAGCCGGGGTGCGATAGATATGCACTGTAGCTGACCTTCGGCAATGCACTGCGACCCACAGACGGCGTGCGGTTTACTCGGCTTGAGTCTGACATAACCTCTCCGGCTCCGGCGGGGGCAGTATTTTATTTATTTATTTATACTTTTAGGAAAACTTACAGCTAAAATACAGATTACAAAGAAGTATAGCATAAAATGGCCGTACACACAAGGAAGAAAAAAGATTCGGATGCGACCGGAATGAATGAATGAATGAATGAAAAACTCTTTATTGTATGGTACACAAAGAAAGAAAGAAGAACATATTACAATAAAGTGGTAGGTACAGTTTTGTAGCATACAATTGGCGGCCTTATCGCGCAGGGCAATCTCTTCCAGGCAACCATGGGATGGAGTTCAAAGAGAATAAATAACCACTAAATTTTAGGTGGATCTAGAGACAAAAAGAAGGGGGTAGTTTCCTAATAATTATTTTGAAATTTTGGTCCATACTAGATATATTATTCAGATAGTTAATAGATATAATAATACTATATAGACATTACTTACTATATACAATATAAAATACATAACTAGTGAAACAGTACCTATCATTAGGTACATGAAATAGATATACTTAGATAGAATACTAAAAACAGTAAAGACATAATAGAATAAATTATAAAGATAGAAGGTGTAGGACAGTGACTATCGCTCTTGCAAATAGTAGGCCGTAACCATTTTTTTGAAGACAGGCAGAGATTGTGCACGTCTAATGGTAATGGGTAAGGCATTCCACAATCGAACAGCCTGGACAGTATAAGATTTGTCCATGAATCTCGTGGAGTGCGCTGGCATCTTCAGCCTCAGATTCCCAGACGACCTCAATACCCTAGAATGCGAGTCGCATAGGAAGTCAAAGCGATCTTTTAGGTAGAAGGGAGTGAGAGGGTGAAATAGAATATTATACAGTAGATAAAGAAAATGAGCATTCCGGCGAAGGCGGATAGGTAACCACTTGAGCTTAGCGCGATATTCGGAGATGTGATCATATTTGCGAAGTCCAAATATAAATCGTATGCAAAGATTTTGGAGTCTCTCAAGTTTATTTAGTTGGTCTTCGGTGAGATCTGGATAACTGGCATCAGCATAATCAAGGATGGGAAAGAGAAGACTTTGTACAAGCGCAGTTTTCGTGGCAATGGGAAGAAAGTTTTGAAGCCTACGCAGGGACCCCGCGCTGGCAAACATTCTGCGGCTGATCTCTTGGAGTTGAGGGTTCCAAGACAAGCAGCTGTCCATATATATCCCCAGATTTTTTACCTGCTTGCTATATTGTATATTGGTCCCATCGCAGGAGACCCAAGGCAGCAGAGACCAGTCGATTTTGGATATATAATTAGAGCTACCAATAATTATGACCTGGGTCTTAGATGGGTTAACCTTCAGACCATACGATTTACTCCAGGTACATATGCGGACCATATCCTTATTTATTATGTTTATGGCATCGGCAAGTTTATCTGGAGCAGCTTTCGAGTATATCTGGAGATCATCTGCGTATAGGTGGTAGGTGGAAGTGAGGTTGTGAGAAATAGAGTCTATGAACACAGCGAAAAGTAGAGGAGATAGAACGCCACCCTGAGGGACGCCAGCAGACGTCAAACTCCAAGTGGAGACAGCGTCTTCTACTCGGGTGCGCTGCCGGCGACCATACAGGTAACTTTGAAACCAGTCAATCACTGCTGGAGATATGTTAAGTGAGGACAAAATCCCGAGCAATACGTCGAAATCAACGTTGTTGAATGCATTGGTAAAGTCTAACAGCGTTAGGACTGTTAGCTCGCCGTTCTCCATACCAGATCTAATGTCTTCCGTAATACGAACAAGAGTAGTCGCGGTGCTGTGACCGGGTCGAAATCCGGATTGATAGTGGTTCAGAAGAGAATTTTTAGAAAGAAAAGAAATCAATTAAGAGTGAATCAGGCGTTCAAGAGCTTTGGAGAGGAAAGTGAGTATAGAGATAGGACGGTATTCAGAAAAAGATGAAGGGTTTCTTTTCTTTGCAATAGGAATTATATGAGCATCTTTCCAAGCAGTCGGAAAGGTGTTGCTAGCCGCAGAATAGTTAAATATATGGGTGATTACAGGAAGGATTTCGTCAATGATTGGTATGATCATATTACGGCTGATACAGTCGGTTCCGACCGCATTTGAAGTGATCGACATTATGCTCTTCCTAACATCACAGTCAGTGAATTGTGTGAAAATAAACGGAGGGCAGTTGGGAGTAGTAGTGGCAGAAAGATTATTTAGGGTGTTAAGCTTAGTAGCTGCATCAAAAGTTGATGGGGCTGAAAAGTGTTGATTAAGTGAATTGATGTCTATATTTTTTGAAACAGTGTTTTGTCGAGATTTACCGACTCCCAATGATCTTAGAAACTTCCAGACGTGAGCTGGATCACCGTTTTGAACTGAATTATGGATATACTGGCGTTGAGCATTCCTACACACCTTGCCGCAGTGATTACGAATCGCCACGTATTTCTCTCGATTTAACTCCGTAGGACGACTACTGTATTTTGACTTGGCTGCAGCTTTTTTAGATATAAGCCTTTTAATTTCTTCTGTTAGCCAAGGTGATGGTAAATGCTTGACTTTAATGCTGCGTATAGGCGCATGCAGGTCGTATAGTTGAGTGACTTTGGTTGTGAATATTTCAACCTTTTCATTTATACAACTGGAGTCATAAAGTAAACCCCAGTCAATGGCGCTTGCGTCCCTGCGCAGGGAGCCGAGGTCCATTTCACGAAAATTGCGCTGCAAGAGGACTTTAGGTTTAGATTTGGGTGGGCGAAGTCGATAAGACAGATACAGTAAGTCATGGTAGGAAAATTGAGTAGCGGAGCGCTTACCGTGCCTCACCACACAATTTGGGGAAGAGACAATAATGAGGTCCAGTAAAGAAGGTGCACAACCTGGGAAATGATGAGTAGTGTCAGATGGAAGTATAGTCAAGTTGTTAGATCGAATGATAGAGTGTAAGGCCGAAGAACGAGAGTCGTTTTTTTCTAGACAGGTGTTGAAGTCACCCATGATTATGCTTTGACTGTACAAGGGTATGAATCTCTCCAAGATGAGTTCGAAAGAAGGGAAATAGTTTATTTTAGATGAAGGACAGTAGAAAACACCTAGCAAAGTTCTAGAGTGGAGGAGTTCAATTTCAAGGAAAAGGTGTTCCCCAGAGACGGGTGGCTGTGGCGACATGCTAATTACAGTATAAGGTATTTGCGTTCGTAGATATATGGCAACACCGCCGCCTTTTCCAACCGCGCGATCATTTCTAATGAGATTAAAGCCGGGTATAGAATACGCGGTTGTTGGTAGGCTTGGGTGCAACCACGACTCTGATACAAGAATAGCGTGTATATTCGTACAGTCAAAAGTTGCCAGTATCGCTGGGAAGTGACCCGGAATGCTTTGAGCGTTAATGTGAACTACATTAAAATTCCTGGGAACGTCCGAGAATTGAGACTCAAGAAATTCAGGGAGCGTAGGACCTTCGTCGTCGCTCGCATCGCTATTTGCCGAAAAATATTCACTATCACTGTCATCACTGCACTCAGAAAGTGCCATTAGTAGATAAATCCTACAATATAAATAAGTAAATAAAATAATATATATGATATAAATTAAAAAATAATAAATATATTATATAAATTTAAACAGCTATTAAGTTTCTCTCCATCTGCCGGTGGCTTCGACTTGATGTTGCAGCTGTTTTAGAACCCTTGTAACAAATGCTCTAAATTCGTTAAACTCAGCCACTAAACCGGGAAGACTCAGGGATGTGTTTGAAGACTGCAACTTGGCCTCAAATTCCTGCATCCTCTTGTTTATGGCACTGCTCATGATGTCCATAGTGGCTTGCATGGTGTCCATGATGAAGATGTTGAAGTGTTGTTGTTGTCAGAAGAGAGAAATAAAGAAGGATTGTTATTGCACCCGGCAGGTAGACACTTTAACTGTTATATGCTAGCATTTGATAAAGTTAGAAATTGTTATTAGTATTTTTTATGATTAAATTTAATAGAGCAAAAATTTTGACTGTTCACTACCCAGTTTTTTTTTTTTTTTTTTTAACGCAAGGATGAAGAAGAGATTATGTTACTAGTAAATCGAGGGGCACAGGTCTCTACCAATACTTTAAGGGCTCGAGCCAGTCTTATCAGCTAAACAACGGACGGGGCAATGGCTGGTGCAGGCGTTTCTTTTTGGGTCACACGCTATGGGGGTTGCCCTAGATTCTTGTATACTTTAGGCACCCTGAGCGCAGAGTAAAGTGCCCCGTGGTATTTAGTGGGTCCTGAATGGGAGAGTCCTTTCACATGGTTTCCTGCTCTTACCCATAACCGGAAATGCCTTTCAGCATTTCCCATGAGTAGAAAGTTGGATGAACACACATACATAAGGTCACGCCTTTTTCCCATCGGGGTAGGCAGAGACCACTTCTTTCCACTTGCTACGATCCTGATACACCTTTTCCGTTTCTCCTACTTTCATAAGCGTTTTCATACAAGCGCGTCGGTTCTGGATACTTTTGACCTGGCCTTTACTCAAGACGTCTTCGATTTGATCGAAGAACGTTCGCCTAGGTCGCCCCCTACCGACTCGCCCATTCACTTTGGATGAACAATGCTAAGATAATAATGAAAACTTACTTAGCAGCTATATGGGCACCGGTCATCACCACTTCGGGACTGATCAAGACTCCAACGCCAAGGTACGTGTGGTTCCTGGAGTCGAGTAAAGCGATCACCCACGGAAACTCCCCGAATTGAGTGGTTGCGTGCTGGAATGTGTTAAAAGGCGATTGTAAATAAGAGGAAATTGGATTTTTAAGCACTGGTCTGGGAAATTGTTTTTTTTTTATAGGATACGTCAATTTGACTTCACCTCGCCTGACAGTAAGCTGAAGGTAAAGTCTCGGGAAATAGGGTCACCGTTACATGCACGGATCATGTTGACAATAGTGGCACTCAGCTTGATGGTCCCATCAAAAGAGGATTGTCTGCTGTCTACTAGTGCTGCACCCCCCACCCTCCGCCCAACGCAATCCAACCGAGATTGGATTACTATGGAGGGTTTTACGCACAATGGTACCGACCCGGTCGAATTTTTTTGATAAATTTGTGCTACCAAATTTCTACCATCAGTACAGACTAGCAGGCACGCTCACGGCCACTTGTTGGTAATTGGTAACAGTGGCCCAACACTAGGGGCTTCACACTCGCGCTGACCATCCTGTAGTAACCTTCGAATGGCCTTCTTGAAGAACCCCTTACTGTAGAAACTTGGCAAAAAGATAGCGGGGAGTTTAATCCATACCTAAAGCGTGGAATGATAAATAATTTTACATGTAGGAAATGCCTGTATAAATTCTTAGATCAAAAGTGTTATTACTCCGTTATGGGCTTGTTTAATGACAAATCTAAGTGACTTAAAGAAAAATCTGTTCGTTTAACTCAATTATATAACTTGGATGGCAATTTAATTATAACCACATTCAAATTTTGTTATGGAATGCATTGGACACAAGTTCACCTTGTCAAAGACACACACATTAACAATGTCCATGTTAGTTAAGATACACCTGCCTTCATCATTTCAGTTTTACTAACATAGTTCATAAGCTCTTTTGTTACTAACATTTATGGGCAATGCCTGAAATAAACAATTTCTATTTTATTTATTTTATCTACTCTGATACTATAATACAAAGATTATAAAATTGAAATCATAACTCTCATGACAAACATTACACACAGGCCAAAAAAAAAGTTTTATTACGATACAGGTCTTGTATGGACACCTATATCATAAAATAACTTTTAAATCACAACGATACACCTATACAACCTCGATCTGGACCAAACCTCTACTTTAAAAAAAGAATCCGCCGATTCGGGAAAAAAAAAAGAAACACGCATGCGCAATCGATGTTTGCGCCTTGGCGCGAATATTTTTTTTTTTGTTCTATACATTTAAATTAAACAAAGTTTGGTTTGGTTTGTAAAATAAATTAGTTTATGTATGAGAGTAGATAAAGTACTGTATGACACTGTACATAACTTGGTCTTATAACACTCGTGTGATAATACAAAAAAACTCGCCTACGGCTCGTTTTTTTAAAACACACTCGTGTTATAAGAACCCTTATTATGCAACAGTATCATAAACTACTATTATTTGTTAAATTGTGTCTTATTATTAGTGTTATTTTTGTTAATCTATATTAAACTAGTGTGACCGGTGGATGCGTGACACAAGCTGAGTACCGCCATCGTTAACATGCTACACATGGTACATGTCGGTAATGGTCTTTGTTGAGACTTTGCCCTCAGCTTACCATCAAGCGAGGTGAAGTCAAATTATATATAAAATCTAATATATAAAATTCTCGTGTCACAGTTTTCGTTGCCATACTCCTCCGAAACGGCTCGACCGATCCTCATGAAATTTTGTGGGCATATCGGGTAGGTCTGAGAATCGGCCAACATCTATTTTTCATACCCCGATTCGCGATAACCGACATCCACGCGGGCGGAGCCGCGGGCGACAGCTAGTATATATATAATTGGATATATACGTCTGTCGAAGGACCCTATGGCCGTTAGAGCAGACGAGTCCTATAGTGGAGACCGCGAGAAGGCAAACGAAGGGTAGGACGCGCCCTGGCCAGATGGACCGATGACCTGAAAAAGGTGGCTGGGACGGACTGGATGCGGACGTCAAAGGATCGTACGAAATGGCACACATTGGGAGAGGCCAATGTCCAGCAGTGGACTGCAGTGGGCTAATTGATTGATTGATTGATTTATAAAAAAGACAGACAGACAGAGTTACTTTCGCATTTATAATATTAGTTTGAATTTTATTGACCTGGGTACTGACATTGAATATTTAATGAATAATTTGATTGACGTAATATTGAATTGACAACGATAGAATCCATTGACATTTTGTTATATTGTACCTAATTGTTATTGTATTATTATGCTACTGTTAATAATTAATAATAAATTTCATATCATAACGGGGTCGATCCCCGCACAGTGCAAATATTTGTATGCATGAATATGGGTATTTGCACTGGTCTGGTCGTGATTTGGAGAGCAGGTAAAGCCGTCGGTGGCCATACAAACTATGGCAGTCGTTACGGGTAGTTGGAGCCCAACAACTGGTCTACATAACTGTTATGCCTCGATATCGCCTCTGGGTTGTGGAGGTCAGATGGCAGTCGCTTCACGGAAAATGTCGAAGTTTAGCCAAATCCGCGGTTGGACTGGTAAAAGCGGACCCCAGACTCCAAGTTGATAGCTTCAGATGCGACTGGGATTAACGCTAGAATAAAGAAGAATAAATTTCATATCTTTAAAAATTAGGTTGGATAGTAGAATACTGCAAGGAACTGTAAAAATACATGTTTTACTTAATGAATATATTTGCATGCTGGCGGTCCAGTATGGTGATACAACTAATTGGGTATTTGACTGACTAGTCAAATTAGTTACTTTTTATTAAACGTCAAAACGGAAAGTTATAAGGAAAATTGTATGAAACAAATATTTGTGACGTCATAATACTTAATAGTCAAATCATTTACTATTGTTACGAGCGTGGGGGTCGGTTTAAATAGAAAATGCGAGGACAACCGTTGAAGGCAGGCTTTATTCAGCTTCACTTCAATTACAGCAAAGCGCGTAGAAATTCGAAAACTCTTCCTTACACAACACACAGTCACTTGTATAATCGCACTGTATAGCTTCACACACTTTATCGCTTTGTTCGCTTCGAATACTAGTCTTAGACTAACTTGAGCAGCGGCTGTTAGATCGCCTTTTATATAAGGCGCGGCCGAGTAGCGAAAGATCGAGAAAAGACAGGTACGTTCTGAAAAAGACAGGAACTTTCTGGGAGGTTCTATTAGGTCTTGTGTCTCTTTCTATCTATTCCATTCCTTCTAGAACAGTGACGTCAAGGCATGCTGTCTCTTTCTAGCCTGACGTCTCTTTCTATTCATTCCAATCCTTCTAGAACAGTGACGTCAAGGCATGCTGTCTCTTTCTATAGTGCCGTCTCGCTCACTCCTATGGAAATTTGGCCATATATTGAAGTGGCCAAGCGCCGGGCGTAGCACTACCCCCTTCTTAGACATGCTCGTCCCGAGCATTATTAGATCCGTAGTATCTCGCCAGTCGGTCAACATGTACAACCTTCAAGGGGCTTCGCTGGTTGCGTTGTATCCGGTATGTAACGTCATTGATCCTGGTGACAACTTTATACGGCCCTTCCCAGGTTGGAGACAACTTCGGAGATTTGCCTTTGCGACGCATCGGATTGTGTAGCCATACCAACGAGCCTTCGTCGAACCCGGCTTGATGAGAGTTGCGGTCGTATCGGGTTTTCATTCTGTCGCTTGCCTGGAGCCCAGATTCACGGACGTGGGTGTGAACGTCATTTAGTCTATCGCGCAATGCACTAGCATATTCCGTGATTTCTTGCGGTGAATCTGGAGGACGTCCAGTCAGTAGATCAGCCGGTAGTCTCAGTTCTCTGCCAAAGTTTGCACACGCAGGCGTCACCGTTGTGTTTTCATGTATCGCTGTTCTATAAGACAACAAGAACAAAGGAATATGACTATCCCAGTCCTTCTGGTGGCTCTCAACAACCTTAGCCAAATGCCTTTCCAAGGTTTGGTTAAATCTTTCAACCATTCCGTCAGACTGCGGATGATATGGGGTGGTCCTGGTTTTATGAATACCCATTATCCTACAGGTTTCTTGAAATACCTGTGATTCAAAATTCCTTCCCTGGTCACTGTGTATTTCCAGAGGAACTCCATATCGGCAAAACACTTCCGTGACTAGTCTTTCTGCGACTGTAGTTGCTTCCTGGTTAGGTATGGCAAAAGCCTCCGGCCATTTAGTAAAGTAGTCCATTACTACTAGGATGTATTTGTTTCCAGACTCCGATGCAGGAAATGGCCCTGCAACATCTAATGCAATCCTTTCCCAAGGCGCTCCAACATTGTATAGCTTCAATGCTCCCCTGCTCCTTGTATGCGGCCCTTTTACCGATGCGCAGCATGTACATTTCCTACACCAATCTTCAACATCCTCACGGCAATGGATCCAATAGAATCGTTGACGAATCTTCATCAACGTCTTCTTCACACCAAGATGGCCGCCTGAAGTTCCGTCATGAAATGATCTCAAAACCTCATTAATTTTAATCTTTGGGACAACCAACTGCAGATGTGAGTCTTTCCCGTTTGCAGACTCCCATTTTCTACACAGGACTCCATTGTGTATCACGAGGCTTTCCCATTGTGCCCAGTAGCTCTTCGTAGCTGCACTCATTTGGGAGACATCACTCCATTTCGGCTTAGGTGTTCCTGCCTTTATCCATTCGAGAATAGGCTTGATGTCTCGATCCTCTTGCTGTGCTTGCTGCATGGCTTCGCTACTCCACTCATCGCTGACAGTATCAGTCCTTATTATTCTAATCGCTACACTGTCTTTAGCTTCTTGCCTGACACAATGGTTACATTCCACCGGACAAGGTCTTCGAGAGAGCGCATCTGCATTTCCATGCGCTTTCCCACTCCGATGTTCGATGACGAAGTCGTATTCCTGGAGCTGTTCAATCCATCTTGCCACTTGTCCTTCTGGATTTTTAAATTGTAGCAACCATTTTAAAGCAGCATGATCAGTCCTCAGATGAAACTTTCGGCCCAGCAGAAACTTACTGAAATGCTGCAATGTCTTAACCACGGCCAGTAATTCCCTTCGTGTAACACAGTAATTTCTCTCTGGTTTAGACAAAGACTTACTAAAGTAAGCAATCACGGCCTCCTTGTCTCCTTTTCTCTGGGACAGGACTCCTCCTATCCCAGTATTGCTGGCATCTGTGTCGACGACGAACTCATTTTCTGCATCTGGAAAACCCAAGATTGGTGTTTCACAGAGTCTTTGCTTAAGGTCTTTGAAAGCGGCTTCACATTGTTCATCCCAGCTAAATTTCCGTTTTTCTTCCGTTAACCGATGCAAAGGCTTCGCAATATCGGAGAAGCTTTTCACGAACCGCCGGTAGTATGAACACAGACCTAAAAAGGCACGAACGTCGGTCTTATCTTTTGGTGTCGGCCAATCTTTCACGGCACTTATCTTCTCAGGGTCTGTTTGTATCCCATCCTTCGAAATAACATGCCCCAAATAATTCACTTGTCGTTTAAAAAGTGAACACTTCTTTGGACTGAGTTTTAAGTTGGCACCCTGTAGTTTAGTCAAAACTTGCTCTAGTTTGCTGAGGTGATCGTCGAAGTCTTTTCCAATGATGATTATGTCATCCAAATATACCAGACAGGCTTCTCCCAGCAGTCCAGCAAGTATTTGTTCCATCAATCTCTCAAATGTGGCCGGAGCATTACATAATCCAAATGGCATGACGTCGAACTGCCAGAGACCTTTTCCAGTAGAAAACGCAGTTTTCTCCTTATCTAGTTGACTGATTTGAACTTGCCAATACCCACTCTTGAGGTCCAATGTTGAGAACCACTGCATGCCACTTAAGGTGTCCAAAGTGTCATCTATCCTTGGCAACGGATAACTATCTTTTTTCGTAACATCATTCAGTCGGCGATAATCGACGCAGAATCTGGTGGTTCCATCCTTTTTCTTTACAAGGACTACTGGAGAACACCATGGACTGACCGAGGGTTCAATGATACGGTCCTTCTTCATCTCTTCAATCATTTCCTCCACCTCCTTTTCTCGAGCAATCGGTACACGTCGTGGTCGTTGACGGATTGGCGTTACCTCACCAGTATCGATTTTATGCTGTACTACTCCAGTTCTGCCAATGTCACCACCATGCATAGAAAAGACGTTTTTATAACGTAGTAGCATGTTCCGCGCCTTCAGCATCTCTACCTTACTGAGGTCATTGCGACAATCTTCTAGTAGTTTCAGCACTGTTGATTCTCTGTCACTTGTGGCATCGCTTTTGGTCGAACCCTGGCAACTACGTATCCACGAGATCTCCTCACAAGTGCCAAGCAGTGTCCCTTTGTTTAAGACGCACTCGTTGTTGCTCATATTTAAAATTCTTATAACGGCTGTGGTTGGTGTTGTTACCACAGTACGAGCTGGTATCCAGGGACTACTGCCGTCTACTTTTTCCACCAATGCACAGCGATGAGAATTGATGCCATATTGAGGTAGTCTTATTGGCACTAGGGTCTGTGATTAAGGCTGGAGTACAGTTCGTTTTGCACAGTACACTTTTCCAAATGCGCCACCTTCCATGGGAATTTCTTCGAACCCAAGTTTCAGAACGCCACAATCCACGTCGATTTTACAGCGATATTTTCTCATAAAATCCAATCCAATGATGCAGTCATCTAAGATATCAGCGACGATGACTTTATGCCAATAGGTCTTATCACCGACTTCCAACGCCACTTCTTGCTCTCCTCGGACGGAAATGCGCTGGCCGGTAGCTGTCTGCAGATGGAGATGCTTAAGTTGATGTAGATGATCTCTAGGTACATTTTTCACCAGCCGAGAGCTAATCACGGTCCGACTTGCTCCAGTATCAATGGTGAGGTGGCACGGTGATCCATCAATACCTCCTTCGATGACCAGACTATTTCCATCATTAGCTTGAGAGATCAGAATTGGGACTTTTACACTACCAGCCAGCACCCGTCCCGCAGTCCTGGCGTTTACTCGTTTCCCTGTTGCTCCGGCGCATCTGGATGTCGCGCCGTTTGTTCTTGGCCATTACCCTGTTGAGTCCGTTTCGGGCAGCTAGACCGAATATGTCCTTGCTCTTTGCAGAAATAACACCTGGGTGTGAATTCCCGACGGTACACACGTTGCTCATTTGTTGAGATCTCACGCAATCTATGTGGTCGAGGGTCATGTCGTACAGCTTCCACTTCAAGGGCGTGAGCAACAGCATCTTTAAGGGTTGCATGGTGACCCAGACGGACGGCAGCTCTCACCTCCAAGTCTCTGATCCCGTCAATAAAAGCTTGCACCAAAATGCTGTCAAGAAATGACGAGGAAGCTCCTTGGTAAACCTTTCTCACGAGCTTTTCTATTTCCAAAGCCCACTGCTGCAGAGACTCATTAAGATGCTGGTTTCTGTCCTTCAATTGGGCACGGTAGACATGTTCCAAGTGACTATCACCGTAACGTGATTCCAACGCTTCAAGAAGGCGGTCGTAAGTCACTTCACCTCCAAGCGCCTCTAAAACACTGAGTGCTTGGTCTCGTAACCCCAATGTTAATGCTGTTTTGGCTTGCTCCTTATCCCAACCGTTCGCCTTTGCCACAGACTCGAACTGCAGTTTGTATGCAGTCCACGAGGAGGTCCCATCAAATGGCGGTACTTTGAACTTTCCGACAGCCTGTGCAGATGAAATGGTTACAGAGCCAGCTGTTCCGCAAGCTATTTTCGTCTCCAATTTTTTTACGTTTTGAGCCACAGACTGCAGCCGCTCCTCATATCTCTCAAATTTCGTGTCGATGCCTCCTAATTTTTCGTCGTGGCTTTCTAATTTTACGTCGTGGCAGTCGAGCTTGTCTTGCACTGAATGAATTTCTCTTTGCCATTCCGCTTTAGACTCTTTCAAGAAGGCAAATAGATCTTCTTGTTGTTCCCGGAGCTGAACCTTTAGTTGCAAGGCCTGCTCTTCCTGGCGACGGGCCTGCTCTTCCTGGCGACGGGCCTGCTCTTCCTGGCGTCGGGCCTGCTCAGCCTGGTCCCGGGCCTGCTCTGCCTGGTGACGGGCCTGCTCTTCCTGGCGACGGATCAGCTCCTCCTGTTGTTGCTGGAGCTGTGCCTTCAATTGCAGAGTCTGCTCTTCCTGGTGACGGGCTTGCTCCTTCAATAAGGTCATAATCGCGCTCAGGTTAATTTCCGATGATGATCTTGAAGCACCCGTCGACGTACTCGGAGTACCCGCAGCCTCTTCCGCGGCCTGGCTTCGGGTTTTAACTCCCTCCCTGTCGTCTCTCGGCGTTATCGGCATTTTCTATCCCACTTCTGACACCAGTTGTTACGAGCGTGGGGGTCGGTTTAAATAGAAAATGCGAGGACAACCGTTGAAGGCAGGCTTTATTCAGCTTCACTTCAATTACAGCAAAGCGCGTAGAAATTCGAAAACTCTTCCTTACACAACACACAGTCACTTGTATAATCGCACTGTATAGCTTCACACACTTTATCGCTTTGTTCGCTTCGAATACTAGTCTTAGACTAACTTGAGCAGCGGCTGTTAGATCGCCTTTTATATAAGGCGCGGCCGAGTAGCGAAAGATCGAGAAAAGACAGGTACGTTCTGAAAAAGACAGGAACTTTCTGGGAGGTTCTATTAGGTCTTGTGTCTCTTTCTATCTATTCCATTCCTTCTAGAACAGTGACGTCAAGGCATGCTGTCTCTTTCTAGCCTGACGTCTCTTTCTATTCATTCCAATCCTTCTAGAACAGTGACGTCAAGGCATGCTGTCTCTTTCTATAGTGCCGTCTCGCTCACTCCTATGGAAATTTGGCCATATATTGAAGTGGCCAAGCGCCGGGCGTAGCACTATTAAAGGTTGGGTGGATCATTAAAAATAAATATGAATCATAAAATAAGAACCGACGCAACTGTTTTCAACCTTTTACTGTTCTCAATTTAATAAGTTCAGCTAAATAATTTATTTTAACTACAGGCAAATACCCAATTATAACGACATCATGTAAACCCATATTTCGCAAATTAAATGATTTAATTTGAATGAACGTATTTGGGGGACACCCTAAAGGCACAACCCAAACTCACCTGATAAACAACGGATAGTTCAATAGGGCCCCTCTAGACAAGTGGCAATTCGCAAACCGGCGGTTGATGGAATAGAATGACGAATATATGGGATTTGACGTATTTGACATGCGTTAACGACTGTCATATACGTCAAATCCCATATATTCGACATTCTATTCCACCGAACGCCAGCTAGCGAATTGCCACTTGTCTAGAGGGGCTGGATTGGAAGACCAGACAGCAATGGCTTCCAAAAAATCTGACATACCAATAAAAAATCGGATCTTGGGTTCAAAATGCAAAAGACGCATCTGGGAGACCGCTATGAGGATGTTAATAACTCACGGTGAAAACAGCCCCCACTCCATTAGGGTTCCTATAGCCGCATCCCCTGACTTTGGCCGGGTTTGGCTGTGGCCTCTGCTTGCCAGGGTCCGTGGGTACCGTGCAGCAGATCTCCACAGATTCCTGGCATTTTCTGTCATCGTCGTCACCGAACCTGTAATTGAAAGTTGACGATTTTATTAAGATTAAGACCCATCCCATAGATAAAAAGATCCGTGTGCCAAATTTCTGCCGGATCCGTTCAGCTGTTTGGACATTATTGAGTAAAAAAACGTTCAAATATATATTCCAAGCGACCACAATACGAGGTTCTTCAAGAATGGCATCAGTTCATAGTGGGTCAGCAGCGCGAGTGTGACGCCCCTGTAAGAAGGCATACGTCCATAGACCACGGTAATCGCTTCTCATCAGGACGGCCGTGTGCTTATCGACCATTGAAGCGTCGGTAGCTTAGTGGTTAAGGAGTCGGCCTTACGATCGAGAGGTTCCGGGTTCGAAAATAAACAAGCACTGTGGAAGAAATTCCTGTTTTACTCTGATTTTTTTTAAATATATTTTTATAAAGGACACGTCAATTTGGCTTCACCTCGCCTGATGGTAAGCTGAAGGCAAATCTCAGGAAAGAGAGCCACAATTATATACACGTGCCATGTTAACAATGGTGGCACTCAGCTTAACGACCTCATCAGATGCTTTTTCACGCCCCGCTTAAAGGACCCGGGACTGTAGGAAGAGGCAAAGACGTGAGCTGGCAAGAAATTCCTGGTCTTAATGATACAGTTTAAAAGTCATACTGTCCAAGACACGACAGACAGATCTATCAAACAAAGTATCCAGATTCTGCTTAAATATTCTCTGGAACTCCTCACCTCTCATCCAGCTGCCCATATCCAGTGACGTTGGGATTGTTCACATCAATTGCCACATTGTTCTCATCGCAGAGGTAGAACGGGAGGCACTGGCAGGGAGCAGACTCTTCTTTTTTACGATTTATGAGGATCGTGTTGCCTGCAGTAGTGGCTTCAGTGGAACTCACGGTAACCTGAGAAAGATTTTTTTATTTTAAACTAGCTGACCCGGAAAACTTCGTACCGCCTCATAATCAATAAAAAAAAATTGCAATTTCCCATATTTTCTCAACGTTTAAAGTTTCCCTAGACCTCCACGAACATTTCAAGACCAAAATAGAATAAATCCGTTCAGCCGTTCTTGAGTTTTAGCGAGACAAACGAACAGCAATTGTTTTTTATAAATATAACGATAGATAGATAATTTAGCCTTATGTCTATTGTGATTGTGGAGGTCAGGTGGCAGTCGCTTTACGTAAAATATCGACGTTTAGCCGCATACATTCGCCTTTATCCCTGGAAGGTTCGGTAAAGGTGAATTAACACCCATATTTCACCAAGCATTGTATTCGGTCCCACGTAATAGGGGGTGAGCCAATGGCCGTATTCCGGGCACTATTGTTGACTGGAGCCATGCATCTGGGACTGAATCTATATGTTAAATAGCCCTATCTCTTAGTCGCCTTGTGCGACACCGCATGCGAAGAGACAGATGGGTTAACCCAAATTCTATTCTGCCGGGAGCCTCATCACAGTTAAAATAGACAGCTGACTAAGGGTGGGATCAATTGGAGGATCTCATCAGAATATTCACCATGGTATTAAAGATTTAAGAAAGCTCTCTGGGTAGAGAGTTCAGACGGCAGTCACTTCTGTGAAACATAACATAAACAAACTCAGAAATGAGCAGGCACTAGGCTCCAAAGATCTGGGGATTCAGTGGTCCCCACACTCGAGGAGAGCCAGATCGACAGAGATGGCCCTGAGTCGGCCGGGGTGCGAGAGATATGCGTTACCAACCTCACCTTCGGCTTTCCACTACGACCCAAAGACGGCGTGCGTTTTGGTCGGTTCGAGTTCGACATAACCTCTGGCTTTGGGATATCCGTGAGGATTTTACGCAAGTAATTGGTTATGTAATTGGTTTTAGCATGCAGATGGTGAAGGAACATTAAAAAAATAAATGCCCCAAATATAAAAGTCTATAAAAGTGACTGTTTATACTGGAGATTGATGGCACTTGGTGGAATCTGCTACACATATTGAATAATTATAACACTTGTACTTTTCCACACTTTATTTTATTTTTATTTTTAACCTGACCGGTTTCACCTCATGGCATTATCAAAGGTTTACTGAATATTATATATGTATTATATAGGTGAGGTGAAACCGGTCAGGTTAAAAATAAAAATAAAATAAAGTGTGGAAAAGTACAAGTGTTATAATTATTCAATATCTATAAAAGTGTTTTACCTGTTTTTCTGGTACTCTCCCAGTACTAGGGGTAGCCGGCAGTGGTACGTCGAATATGCTGCCAAGAACCGCAGGGTCTATGGACGTCTGCGAGTTGACCACCGCCACGAGTAGACCGAAGACAAACAGCTTCATGATTCTGGGGAGCATACAAAAGTATCAATCAATTCAGCATATCAGCCATACACAGTCCACTGCTGAACATAGGCCTCTCCCATAGACTTCCAGAATGACCGATCTAACGCAGCCCGCATCCAGCGCTTCCCGGCGACCTTGATGAGGTCGTCCTTCCACCTGGCCGTTGGGCGTCCTACACTACGTTTGCCCGTACGCGGTCGCCATTCCAGAACTCTTTTGCTCCATCGGCCATCTGTTCTGCGCGCTATGTGTCCCGCCCACTGCCACTTCAACGAGCTAATCCGCTGGGCTATGTCGGTTACTTTTGTTCTCCTACGGATATCATCATTTCTGAAGTGATCACGTAGGGAAATACCGAGCATAGCCCTTTCCATAGCTCGTTGAGCGACTTTGAGTTTTTTTAAGAGACCCATAGTGAGGGACCACGTTTCAGATCCGTAAGTCATCACTGGTAACACACATTGGCTAAAGACTTTCGTCTTCAGGCACTGAGGTATGTCGGACGACTTAACGACGAATTAACCTCTTGCAATGTCCGCCATTGCTCCAGATGCTACACCTTCTGTATCCAGTCTTCCCCAGCCAGCTTTTTCAAGTACTTCAGTCCATTTGGCTAGAGGCGTCCCACCTTCTGTTTACCTACTCACGGTCTCCACTCTAGGAATCGTTTGTTCCAACAGCTATCAGTCCTTTGACAGATGTGGCCAACACACTGCCAATACAGCTAGCTTATTCTAAGAGCTATATCCGTAACTTTAGTTCTTTGTCGGATGACCTCGTTACGAATTCTATCCTTTGAAGAAACTCCAAGTATGGTTCGCTCCGACTTACGGACTGAATTTAGACAGTACAATACTTCGACATGTAGCGAACTTCGAAAACACATAGATCGACAAGTCATTGCTTCGACAGATAATTAGACAACACACACCTTCGAATTACCACTATTTCGACAGACGATTATTCGTCAGACAATACGCTAGTACTATTATCTATTCTATGACAATACTTCGACAAGTCACATCTTCGAATGACCACTACTGTGACAGATTTTTGAAGTGAAAACTTCTTAAGCGGCGTTGGATGGGTAAAAAGTGTAAAACTCGCGTCAGGATCGCTTGACCCTTGGACTGTAACCAACGACTGACGTCATACAATATTAGCTATAGACTGCCTATTTTATAAATAGCTTCGCAAACGCTTCGACTGTAAGTCCTTACGGTTTCAGATAGTACCTACCGGAGTATTATGTTATCTGTGGTACCGGGTTCAAAGCTGGCCTTCTGACACTATTTGTGATTATTTTTTCTTTTTGTAATTATTACTTTTTGTGATTATTTTATCTTTTTGTAATTTATTAATTTCTTCTGATAGAAAATTAGCAGAAAATTAGTGATAGGTTCTACGATTGGCGCTGTATTATAGGTATGGTATGGTATGTTTTTTTATCTTTTTCTATGTATATAACGAAGAAAGAAAGAAAGAAAAAGTTTTCACTTCTGCCGGCACTCCCGGAGTGCAAACCGTCTTTTTTTTGTAGTCTTTCGTTGAATTGTAACTGTTTTGTTTTTCTTTGGTTTTTATGCCTCAAATTAGTTCATTATGGTTAACACCCCGACTCACAGCACCCCGACTCGGATAGGTAAGGTTAGAAGGCTAAGCGGAGCGGAGCTCCCGCCTTAGCCCTCGTGATTATTTTTTTTAAAACACCCAGTAATAGGAGAATGATAAAAATCTGACGAAGTATCTAATAGTCATTCGAAGATGTGACTTGTCTAAGTATTGTCTGTCGAAGTAGTGGTAATTCGAAGGTGTGTGTTGTCCAATAATTGTCTGTCGAAGCAATGACTTGTCGATCTATGTGTTTTCGAAGTTCGCTACATGTCGAAGTATTGTACTGTCTAAATTCAGTCCGTAACTAGTTCGCTTTTAGATCGTGGACTAACCTCACTATCGGTGTCCACGTTTCGGTAGATATTTTTTTATACTACTGAGGTGGCAGACAAGCACACGGCCCACCTGTTGGAAAGTGGTTCCCGCGGCCTATGGACGTGTGCAACACCAGGGGGCGTCACACTCGCGTAACTGACTCTTTAAGAAAATTCTAATGCCCACCTTGAAGAACCTCAACTTGTAGTCGCTTGGAAAACCCAAAGCAGGTTACAAGAAGTTTGATGTAAACATATTGAACCTATTTACATCGTCAAAACATTTTCCCATTTCTCGTCATCATTTTCCAGTTGCATCCAGGACGAGGCAAAGAAGAGCAAGAGAGAACAGACGAAACCGAGGGCTGTGCTAGTACAACGTTACATGCAAACTAGTTTAAGCAAACGCCGTCATCAGATGCGATTATTTCACAACTAATTCTATACTTAACTAGCTTATGCTCGCGGCTCCGCTCGCGTTGATGTCGATTATCGCGACCAAACATAGCCTCTATGTCCTTTCTCAAGGGCTAATTTAGTAAAGTTCATCAAAATTGGTTCAGTGGTTTAGGCGTGAAAGGCGGACAAACAGACACACACACCAAACTTTCACATGTATAATATTCGTATGTATAGTAGGTATACTTACCGGCATATATTTTGACCCCGATCACTTTACGAAGATGCCTACTCTTTGTGCGCAGTACGCGTTTGGCTGTTCCATTATGTATTATAAACTGTAAATGTGTACCCGGACTCTAAAATGGCGACAAAAACATCATGACTTTTGTCATCATTTAATGCATATATCAGCGACGCGACAATGCGCTACGGAAATAATTCGTCTTTAAGTGTTTTATAATGAATTATTATTGCTATAAATATGTCGCCGCCAGCTAACTTAATCAGCCGTCCAACTAACTGCCTAGGCAGTTAACTAAACGGCTCCATTCAATTAACGGCCTGAATGGTGTTCAGCTATTTAATTAAAGGGCTAGGCAAATAGCTTGGCTCGATGACGTTTAACTACTTACTTTAATTAAATAGTTAGAAAAATGGCTTATTTCTGCATGTTTATAAAAACCTATCACTAATTTTCTGTGCATACACCTCTGTCCACCCCCTCTGAAACATATCTCCGACAAACGTTTCCCTGCCGAATGATCCACCGACAGAATGTTTCGCTTATGAGTTTTTCATCTACAGAACATTTCACATACAGGCAGTTCGCCGATAAAACGATTCATTTTTGGTTAAATCGACGACAGAACCTTTCCCCTACGAACGTTTCGCCGACAGAACGATTAAATAATGAGTGAACCGACGACAAGGTCGACGGAGCCCCGCTGCGCGGGGCTCCTACTTCTGGGTGGTTTATAAAAAAATAACCACGAAGGCTAATGCGGGAGCTTCGCTACGCTCCGCTCCCGCATTAGCCTTCTAACCTAACCTATCCGAGTCGGGGTAATCTGAGTTGGGGTGTTAGCTATATTGTAAATTGGTGAAAGATTCTGTCGTCGGTTATATATATGTTTCAGACCGTCGGGGATTTACAAGTGTAAGTATATGTGTATGTGTGTGTAATTTTCCATCTTCTTTCGAGGTAGTGCCCCATCTTTTGATTGGCCTAAGCATTAGCCAGTCAGGTTATTAAATGATGTAATAAATGATACGGCTGAATAACATTCAGGCCGTTAATTGGGTATTTTCCTGATGTTAAAATAAATTATTTAGCTAAACTTATTAAATTAAGAATGGTAAAAAAGTGATAATAGTTATCTCGGTTCTTATTTTATCGTTTTTATTTATTTTTAATCATCCACCAACCCTATAATAGTTATTGATTTGACTATTAAATATAATGACGTCACAAATACATTTTTCATACAATTTTCCTTTTAACTTACCGTTTTGACGTTTAGTAAAAAGTAACTTATTTGACTAGTCAGTCAAATACCCAATTGAATGGCGCCGTTTATTTAACTGCCTAGGCAGTTAATTGGACGGCTGATTAAGCTAGTTGGCGGCGACATATTATAATTCATATATATTAATAATACTATAAGTAAGTAGCATAAGATTTTTATTTTTATTTCTACGCCGTTTTTGAAAGCTTTTATGATCGTGCATGACGTATCTAAAGTTTATAATACACCATTGATCTTGTCTGTATATCCAACATGGACGTTAAAACGCGTAATTTTGTCAGAAAGATCTTAGTCAGACTTAAAGTTTTATTATTATCGTAAACGGTTGAGTGGAACCGAAGAAATGGCCAAATAACTAGAAAACCGACATTAACGCGAGCGGGGTCGCGGGCTTAAGCCAGTTATTAATATATGCATAAAAAGTTTAATCGTAAACATTCTCGTTACTATAAATACAAAAATGACAACTCGTTTTAGAATAATCTTCAAAAACAATATAAATTTTAAGATTTCTTATTCTAAAATATCAAATTTTAAATCATAAATTATTAAATAAAAACATTAAGAAACTTACCCAGATTGAAATTACACAAAACAAAAGATTATTTCATTATTAAAATACAGATGATTAATTGAAACTTTTTAAAGTAGAGCTCGCAATGGCATCTTTAAAACAACTGGACTTGACAAAGATATGCCTTCTTCGGCCAATAAAACCGGACAGGCTCAGCTTACGTCATTATGAGGAAAAAAATTATGTCCATAGGTTTGTAACCCTAGAACTTATTGCACTAGTTTTGAGACAGGTAAAAATGTTCTAGCAATTTTGGAAATCCATCTTTTTACCCGACTGCCAAGATGGGTTATGCTTGTATGTATGTTTGTAACATTCTTTATAACCTCATATCTTCTGAACCATAGTACGGATTTTAATGATTCATATCTCAAATGGAAGGTATATGTTGAACAAGTGTTTTTGGGTACATGAAATAACAAAAGAATAACAAAAGCTATATGTTGAGTTTTTGGCGCCAAAATGTATGTGGTGAAAAAAAAACTAATTTATCAAGTGGGGTATCAAAATGAAGGAAATTAGAAGACGAATACAAAAATATACATGTCATAACTAAATAGTGAAAAATTAAATAAGTTTTAAAAATTAAAAACCGACCGATGCTGAAAAGATCGAAACAAGCTTTATAGCAGGCGGTACCCATTAATTTTCATCGGGTTTAAGATGTGCAAATGGCAACCGCCTTATTTTTTTAAACTATCTGTACGTTTTTCGAACTGAATGTACTTAGCTTGAGTTTGATTTCCACTCGGTGCAAATATATTTTGTATTCATTACTTCGGGTGTTTCTATGACTGTTTAAGTTATGGACCTCATCATCATCATATCAGCCACACACAGTCCATTGCTGAACATAGGCCTCTCCCATAGACTTCCAGAACGACCGATATAAAGCAGCACGAATCCAGCGCTTCCCGGCCACCTTGATGAGGTCGTCCTTCCACCTGGCCGTTGGGCGTCCTACACTACGTTTACCCGTACGCGGTCGCCATTCCATAACTTTTTTGCTCCATCGGCCATCTGTTCTACGCGCTTTGTGTCCCGCCGACTGCCACTTCAACGAGCTAATACGCTGGACTACGTCGGTTACTTTTGTTTTTCTACGGAAATCATCATTTCTGACGCGATCACGTAGGGAGATACTGAGCATAGCCTTCTCCATAGCTGTCTCCATAGGTGGGGCCTTAAGATGAATATATTACGATAAATATGAGAGTTAAAATAATCAGACTCAGGTCCATGGTGACTCAACCACGAGGGCTAAAGCGGGCTCGTTGCCGCCTTAGCCTTCTAACCTATACCTATCCATGTCGAGGCGTGCAGTGTTCACTTCTCATATTTATGATAACAGTTGATTTAATTATTATATACTTAAAAAATATATGGCATTCGTATACTGAAACCCATGTTACAAAACAAATTATACTTACTGCGGGGCATAAATAACGCTGATTTTAGCTTTGAATTTTCATGCTAAATATTCAAATCGAATTAAAAAGAAAAAATTGAATCGGTCTAGGTGGGGTTTGAAGCCGCGATCTTACCATTTTGACGTTTTGTAAAAAGTAACTTATTTGACTAAACAGTGAAATACCCAAATTCCAAATAAGAATTAGAAGTGCTGCAGTCGCGCCACTGAGGTGCGCTAACCGCGCCATTTACGTACGATAATGGCGCTGTCCCTCTAAAGGCGCGGTATAAACAGAAGAGGCGCGGCTGCAATTCTCCTCTAAGTTACGACGCCATTGCCATACTTCCCCCTTCTGTATAAATATTATATAATATATATATATATATATATATATATATATAGATTCTTTAGTTACTATGTTATAACTAGATGGCGCTGCTCGATTTACATTCAAGCTATCGTTTGTTTCCTTATAAATTATAAGCTAGTTTATGTTACAGTCGTTAAGCTGAATCAATTGTAATTTGCTGTAGCTTGACAAGCTACAGAATTTTTGTAAGTGTCTCCTTTAGAGACATTATTTTTATTTTAGCACATAGCCTCGGTTATAGCTGAACTTGTATCTGTATTAGTGCCTTAGCGGTGGGCGAGTACATTACAAGCGATTATCATAATATAGATATTTATTTTCGGTCATGAAATCAGTACTCGAGATATTCTTTGAATGATTTCATTCGACATAATAATATATACGAATTCGAAAATTGAACGATACTACATATTGATTTATTGAATTAAACGATAAGTTAAAAAACTACTGAATGGATTTTAATGAACTTTACAATAATATAGCTTATACATCAGAATAACTACAATTTATAACGGTAACCGGAATCCACGCGAGCGAAGCCGCGGGCAAAAGCTAATTTTTAAATAAGAAAGATTTGTTTGTATTTAATAAACTCACAAACAACTGAACCATGTTTGAAAGTTGAAAAACAAATACTACTTTTTATCCTAATGTTCCTTCGGGATTAGGAATTATGCGGGTGAAATCGCTTGGCGTTGTTATTATATACTGTTGCTATATACTGTCAGCGAGAAGACCTAAGGCTTGTCCTGCTTTGTATTATGCACTAACGGCACAGAAACTCTCTGTTCTTACAGTCTTCTTACGAGCGTGTCTCTTCTGATGTTACACACGTCCATAGGCCTCGGTACTCAATGTATGGCATACAATGCTATTCTCTAAGCATAAAGCACTTGATAAAGACTTTCATTGGTCGAGCTCCAGTGACGTCACCCAGTCTGACTAATAACAACCTCTATCAGGGTTGTCGCAGCGGTGTGCTTGACGCTGTATGCATAGAGAATTGCACAACAGGTGGGCCGTGTGCTTGTTTGTCACCTAAGTGATATAAAAAATAAGTTAAGATCTATGCAGAGTATAAAAATGGCTGTGCGAGTCTTAATAGGTACCATCCATATCAGGACCCGAATCTGCTAATTATATGACAGCAACACCACTCTCATACCGCCGATATTGCATAACTTGACATTAAATTTTAAAACCTAAGTTAGCATTTTTAAGGCCCAGAATGAAAAGAAAAAGAGTTTATAATTTTTTTATTCACTCTACAAGATTGTCATTTAATTTTATTTAGACTTTAATAGTATCACCACAGTGTTACTACTACATACAGTGGAGCCTACGCCTTTGATACGCCTTTGATGTCGGACGATGCCGCCGCTTGCGTAAGTACCTACGCTATTCGTCGCAAATGTGGAATGGTTGTCAGAAAAAAAAAGAAATAATTATGAATCATTTATTTGAAATATATATTACATGTGTTGTACTGCAAAATACTGTCGTGAGACTTTATTTTTAGACTTTTTTAGATTAATTATACACTTTATTATTATACACGATAAATCTAATAATTGATGGATAGGTACTTATGTAAATCAGCATTCGTTTACATTCGAAAATGCGACGATTGTCGAGGAGAGAAAATAGTTGTAGGTAGGTACTGAATAATTATTGATTTTTGATTCATAATACCTAACTATTATATTTGCATAAAAGAATTTAAAACTCGTTCAATGTTGATGTTTATTTAACTACATTTTTCGTAACTTCTATCGATAGATTCTAAACGTTGCTTTGAAATTATAGAAATAAACTTACCTCGCGTCACGGGGAAATCTATGAAATCGTATGTCTTTATTGGCACTTGATGTCGAAAGACATCCGTACACGGAACAATAGTGCACCATTATAATATGAAATGAAAAAAATCTTAATAATCGTCTCGCGAGCGATACCTATATGCGGCTACGGTAGCCCTCAGCGAACTTTCCCGCAAAAGACGCGATTTGGCGGACAGAGCGTCTGCGCCCCCCGACGCGTCGCAAGTTCCTCTCCGTTGCTCTGTGTAAGTAAATTCATCGCGCTACTGTATGTAGTAGTAATACTGTGGTATCACTTTGAAGTCTAAAGTTAAATGGCATTTATTACAGTCTCTGTGGCACTGCAGTAATTTTACTATGAATAAAATAATAGCAGAATCAGGGCCCAGGCAGGTAGCCATCTCAGCCGCCTATGTCAAAGACCGGAATATTATGTGGAACCGGTTCAAAATAATTCTGTTGCAATAAAAATAAGACAAGCAAGTAGATCAATAGTCTCACAGCACACTCGCAAGACCGGTATAATGGTTCACTTTTATTTACCCGTCTGCGCTGTTTTTTATTTATAGTAGGTATCTATACATATATGAATAAAATTGGAGTTTCTGTTTGTAATTTTGAAGTTACCGTTTTTCACTTCATGCATATGAATATAATACGGTACATACATCAAAATATTTTCTTTTTACTATTTTTGTCTGTCTGTTTGTGCCGGCTAATGGCTTGACCGATTTTGACGGGACTTTTATTGGAAGTAGCTGATGTAATAAGGAGTAAATTAGGCTACTTGAGAAAAATAGCGTTGACCCAACGCTAAGCGATAACCGACATCCACGCAAGCGGAGCCGCGGGCAACAGCTAGTTATTTATAAATGTTGTCGTATAATACAGTCATAATAAGTTGGTCACATAAAAATGAAATAAGTACATTGTATTGATTGTATTATCACTAGAAAATTGCATGCAAATATTACAATTTGTCTTGTCTTTTGCGATAAGTGTAGAATATTCTAATTAATAAACATAATATGTGAAATTCATAGCCAATAGTGAAATTCATTAAATTTTTAACAAGAAATTAATAACAATAATCATTTATACGTATAATCAATTTTATTGATAAAATAATTATGTCAACTTCAACTTCTTCAAAATGGCCTCTGCAGCAAATCGCCACAATTTGCCAATGACAAGTAAAATGCATACAAAATTATTAATGGCGAAACGCCAATATCATGTGTACCAGTGCTAAATAAAAATGTCAAATCATCCAACAAAAAACAGGACAACAATTTCTTATTTTTTTAAGAATTTGACATCGAGAAATTCCACTCTTGTTGTATAGATGAATATTATTCATATTTTTAATTTGTTTTGGCCACCTACTGTACACATGTGGCGCCATACAAATATACTTTATCAGCGTTGCGAGCTCTTTGTCTTTAATTAAAAAAATCCATATTTTGTTTGACAAACATAGCACATTCAAAATAATGATGCGATTTCAAAGCAGTGTCAACAAATTGTTGCTTATTATAAAGTATGGCTTACATGTCTCAGTTTGTTCTATGTTCAAGGTGGCTCTGATGCAGTGTTTCTGTGCTGCAAATGCACGGGATAGGTAGGTAAAGTTTTACACGCATATGTAGGTATGTGTCGCAGCCAACTAGCTTAATAAATACATACATACATATAATCACGCCTTTATCCCCGGAGGGTTAGGCAGAGGTGAATTAACACCCACATTTCATCAATCTGTATTCGGTCCCACGTAATAGTGGGTGAGCCATGCATCTGAGACTGAGTCTGGGCTGTACGTATCTGTCTGCTGTAAAAGTTAATCAGCCCTATCCCTTAGTCGCCTTGTACTACACCACATGGGAAGAGAAGGGGTGGCCCAAATTCTACTCTGCCGGGAACCACGCGGCTATTAATAAGTCGCTCAATTAACTGCCTAGGCTCTTCATTTAACAGCGCCGTTCAATTAGCGGCCTGAATGATTCCGCCGTTTGATTAAACAGCTAGGCAAATGGCTTGGATCGATGACGTTTAATTACTTGCCTAGCCATTTAATTAAACAACTATGAGAATGTTTTTTTTTCTGCATGGTTATAAAAAATATCCACAAACTCAAAGTAGCCTTTGTGGTTATTTTTTAAAACACAAATAATGTCTCTAAAGAAGATACGCGGGCGGAGCCGCGGGCAAAAGCTAGTATTTATAATCTTAGTTGGATTATGTGCAGTAATGTTACCATTTTTTTTTTTCATTGCGCCTCTTACTAATCCGCCAAAATGTATTCTTTCCTGTAATCAAATCAAAATAAATTATTTAACTGCGTCCTGTTCTTATTTTTTTATCGTTTTTATTTGTTTTCAATCGTCCACCTAATCAATAATAGTAAATTATTTAACAGATTCTATTGCGATTTATTTGTTATTTATTATTTACACCGTGGTTTTATTTCAATGAGTGATACTCGCGTAACTATTGTTAAGCGGCTAATCAAAGAAAACCCACGAATTACCTACAAGACAATTCGAAGACTATTATACTGTTTTGAATCCGAAAAAAAAACAGCAATCTTGTGAATGGGTGTTTGAAAATAAAAACAAGCCAACAAAAGTGAGGCAAGCGAGAAACGTTGGTACGAAAATATTGCGTTTTTTTTTCTCAAGCATGCAGGTCCCATCTGCACAATTCCACTTGCAGATCAAAAGAGTGTTAATGCCGAGTGATATTCTACCATTTGTTTACCGAGGCTGTTAGAAAAAGTTCGCTAAAGACGACCAAAAAGCCAAGTTCTCCTACATCATGACAACGGTTCTTCACACACGGCTAACAAAACGAAGTAATTGTTAGCTTCCGAAAAAGTACAACTCGTCACTCATCCTGCACATAGCCCCAACCTAGCACCATGTGATTTCTGTATTGTCCTCAAAATCAAACATTTGATGAGAGGTTTCACCAACTCCGAAGAGGCAGTGATAGCATAGGTAATAGCGTTCAATCAGCATGTAGAAAACATGCATTCAGATCTGTGGTCCTCCGGTTTTATTTTTTATATAAAAGAGAGTATTTTGAAATGCAATAAACATAATATTTTGGTTTTACTTATAAGTAATGTTGTTTTTTTAAGTTACGCAAAACTTTTAGTGTGACCTACGTATGTATAAACTCTTACCTAGACGCAAAGTGTCATTTGTAATATTATATCTAAGTAGGTTTATTTATAATATTGTGAACCTTTTTTTATCTTAGCGCATTTTTATACTTTAAAATTCAATTTTGTACTGACAGCTGCGTTGTTCCTAACAAGCTTTTGGAAAATCCAGGGCGCGGCATTCGAGCCCCGGTTTGGATTGTGAAAACATCTCTAAAATCTTACTACTGAAGCTCATCTTAATCTTTCAGAAGCCACTATCTTTTAAATGAATATTCAATCATAAGGATTGACCAAGTCTCGTGCCTCTGGTGGAGGCCACTCTGAAAATCTTCTGTTCCATCAAGCTTTTGATGGAACGCAACTGCGCATCGTAGTCTCGCCGTGGACGTATTTTTCTCATCGAGTGCCTGTGCAAGCCTGGCCCATAACAGCACTGAATCTTATATAAAAAGTTGAAGAGATGACTCGAAGATTATAGTGTAGTTTTAATGACTCTTAAGTGTTTTTCTTATGAACTGTGTATCTTATTCTTGTGAACAATACAAAGTGCCATTTCCCTGTTCACGTCTTATTATTCCCTTCTTCCTTTAACAATCTGACGTACACTGGCCCTCCTCGAGGACCAGCTGTAACGTTACAGATTTGGCGCCCTCCTTTTCTCTCTAAATCCCTTTTTCTAGGCCAGAAATTGACAGAATTAAGGTCGAATCCCTCCCCTGTTTTTTCTAGTTCTATTTTTTATATATTCTGTACTTTTGCTTTCTCAAAATTCTAAAACAAGCTTACACAAGTTCATTTTGGTAATTTTCTTTGGCATCTCTCCTGGCACAACAATAATATTTTTTTTTTTTTTTTATACTTAAATGTGTTTGTGTACGTTTTTTGTATGTTACTAATACATATTTTCCTTTAGCTTTAGTTATATGCTCTAAATATATAACCTATTGATATAATCTTACAACTGCTTCAGGTGGCGCAGCGGTAACGTTGATATTATACCACATAGTGATGAATTTGATGCCTGTCTGGTAAAATTTCACTTACTTTCTCAAATAACTGGATGAGCCGGTAACGATAACTCCACCTCTATTCTACTAGCTTACCTCATTAGTTTTTAATTCTTCACATTATAACTCACTTAATTATATCAGCTTATTTCCAGCTTGCACACATAACTCATTACAGTACTCCTACAGTACTCTATACAAAACATTTACACCGCATAATACAGACAGTGACACTTTACCAAGGTTCACATCTGAACCATCATAAGCTAGCTGCATTCACTTGTGCTAAACTCTTCGGAGACACTGGTGTGTGCGTCTAGTACTGACTTACAGGTAGTTGGCTGTGGACAATATCCTCAGTTTCAAGCCTTGCACACCAATTTCAGACTGGAAAGTTACTTTCTGGGGCATCCGTTGCCGTCTTGCCAGAGGTCGCCGTACAGTCTGACTTTGGACACTAACACTCAGTACACTATTATTATGTCTATTAATCACCTAGATCTCATTCTGATACTTCATGCTTACTAGTAATTTCTATTCAAAGATATAACTACTATTAATTAAATACATTTTCTTTCACCTAATTCTTGAATTTTTGCTTAATATGTAATATTCCTTACGGGTTTTACTTACACACGTACCTGTACCCTATAATATTTTCGTGTCGTAATAATTCTCTTTTTCTTTTATTACATTACTAGATACGCTGCTTGCAAGTCCTTTTAAACCTTTAGTCCAATGGGCAAGATAGATCTCTCTTTAGACTTTTCAAATTACTAATTTTGGGAGGTCCACTTAACAAAATTTAACCATCCTAATGTTATGGTTATTTTGTTCTCTATTATGGTCTTTTCTTTCCCATTAAATGTTACTACCCTTTCTTAATTCTTTTAATTAGGCGACTATTCCTAATTCTGGGTAGTAAGATTGTTGGACTATAGTTCATGTAATTTAAAGATTTCTTAACTTTCTTACATGTTTCTCTTTATCTTGAATTCCTTTTTAATTTAATTAAAAAAAAAAAATTCTATCTTGTGTTCTATTATATTTCCTTTTTCCCAAGTTTTCATAAGGGCCAGGTCGTGTGATACGCTACTTATTCTAAAATTAACTTACAATTATAATATGTAATCTAAAACTAAGGTGGTTGTTATTTGTTCCGACATCTAAATTACTCAATTTCCAGACCTTCAGGCAAATAATTTTAAAATTTATGGAAAGTTTCATGGTCTCCATGTCCTTTCATCCTTACCTTACCATAAACGTAACATAACGTGGGCTCGATTTTTATAGGTTTATTTTTTTTCTTTCTTTTGCATTGCCTGTTTTATTTTCTATTTGTTATAATTCTTAATTTGATTTTTTTTTATAGTTCTGTCTTTTCTTTGTACGTTTGTTGCTTTCTTTATTTATTAATGTTCTGTTACTATTAATATTTAGTTTTAATTTGTTCTGTATGTATTCTTATATTGTTTCTCCACAAGTTTCCTAACCTTTTGGCCTTTTTCATAATCGCTCATTCCATGTCCTCTTCGCTAATTTGCATTCTCTTCTCCATTTTACTTCTTCTTCATCTAGGGTTCATCCCTATCTCTTCTTTATGGTGCGGTGATGTGAACACCAAAAATAAGCCCAAAACACATCAAGAGCGGTTCTACGTTACTCTTGTAAAAAAATAAGCCTTAAACTGAATCTTTTAGTTACTCTTGTGTAACTTATCTTGAATCTTTTAGTTACTTCTATCTTACCTTCTATTGTATATACTTTCCTTTATCATCATCTCTTGGGTTTTCATAAGGTGCGGGTGATGACACCTTTTAATCTAAATAAGCCCTTCCATCATATATATCCTCAACGCTGTCCTTGGGAGTACGTTGATTGATGAATGAAAGTTGATTTTGCTTGATGAGAGTGACTTGTAATTTATTTTGTTTTTTTTTTGGTTTGAAAGTATTGTTCCGAAAGAATTTAATAGTTGGGTATGTAAGAGCAAGGAACTAGCAACTAAAAAAAAAAAAAAATTTTCACCGTGTTCAAATTTTTTTTTATCGGGGTTTTTGGGGTAATGTAATATTATATCTAAGTAGGTTTATTTATAATATTGTGAACCTTTTTTTATCTTAGCGCATTTTTATACTTTTAAATTCAATTTTGTACTGACAGCTGCGTTGTTCCTAACAAGCTTTTGGAAAATCCAGGGCGCGGCATTCGAGCCCCGGTTTGGATTGTGAAAACATCTCTAAAATCTTACTACTGAAGCTCATCTTAATCTTTCAGAAGCCACTATCTTTTAAATGAATATTCAATCATAAGGATTGACCAAGTCTCGTGCCTCTGGTGGAGGCCACTCTGAAAATCTTCTGTTCCATCAAGCTTTTGATGGAACGCAACTGCGCATCGTAGTCTCGCCGTGGACGTATTTTTCTCATCGAGTGCCTGTGCAAGCCTGGCCCATAACAGCACTGAATCTTATATAAAAAGTTGAAGAGATGACTCGAAGATTATAGTGTAGTTTTAATGACTCTTAAGTGTTTTTCTTATGAACTGTGTATCTTATTCTTGTGAACAATACAAAGTGCCATTTCCCTGTTCACGTCTTATTATTCCCTTCTTCCTTTAACAATCTGACGTACACTGGCCCTCCTCGAGGACCAGCTGTAACGTTACACATTTCAACGCGGCGTAAAAAAATACTACTACTTCGTTATAGGTTGATATTCACATGACCCATGACATGCAGACATTGACAGTTTAGAGAATAATACTGACTCGATTAAGATAGGAAAAAGTGAATCGCTCAGGCGGGACTCGAACGTGCGATCTTTCCCTTACAGGGGGAATGTTCTGACCACTGAGCCACCGAGCTACGCCTGAAGCTATCCCGATTCTTCTATACAATCATCTTTAGGGCGATCGCGGGTTCGAGTCCCGCCTGAGTAATTCACTTTTTCCTATATTAATCGATTTGAAAAGTTGACATACTAAATGCTTCAAAATTTCATTCAATAATATTGACGTTAGCTAACTCACGCAAAACGCGATTTTCACGCCGTTTATAGCGTATATAATATATTGGTATATTAGTATTTTAACGAAAGACAGTAATTTTTTGTGTTATGTATTTCAAGTTGCTTCATTAGTAAAGTCATTATAATTTATCTATATATATATATATAAAAAGGTTAATTACTCCAGGTAAATTATTTAAGTTATTTGCTACATGAATAGATTAAACATTAAACATAATTCAATTAGATGAGAATGATTACGGTAATGAGGAGGTTTTTAGACTAAACAATTATTTAACCAATATTTTATGCAAACAGTATGTAAGATGTATTTTTATCTACTCTGATACTATAATACAAAGATTATAAAATTGAAATCAAAACTCTTATGACAAACATTACGCACAGGCCAAAAAAAAAGTTTTAGTACGATACAGGTCTTGTATGGACACCTATATCATAAAATAACTTTTTAATCATAACGATACACCTATACAACCTCCATCTGGACTAAACCTCTACTTTAAAAAAAGAATCCGCCGATTCGGGAAAAAAAGAAACACGCATGCGCAATCGAGTGAGTTTGCGCCTTGGCGCGAACATTTTTTTTTTTTTTTTTGTTCTATAGGTACATTTAAATTAAACAAAGTTTGGTTTGGTTTGTAAAATAAATTAGTTTATGTATTATAGTATGAGAGTAGATAAAGTAGTGTATGACACTGTACATTTTTTTTTTTTTTTTAACGTGTGGAAACCCCCACGGGCTTCACCCCATCGGTGCCGACGATGGGGTGGGCGTGTCGGAATCGGACCGACTAAAACCACACGGTGTCCTTCCCCAGTGTCCATTGCCGGGCACCCCGGGTAAGCCCTCGAAAGGATAACCCCAGGGTTGCCGGCGGACATTGGCCGCCACCGCGGCCTCGCCTGGTGGGGTCGGGTTATATCCTGCGTCGGTGAGTTGGCAAGCGTGTGTAGGACACACACGACACGCCTCCGCCACGGCCTGCTTCTGTAAGGACGGCGAGTCGGCCATCTGCCGTCCTCAGGCCCCGATCATGGAGGTCGGTAGTCCCGGGCGTAGACGAGTCTGCGGCGTCCACGCCGCAGACTGCGGAACTCAGGGGGCAGGGTTCTCTCCCGCTCCCTCTCCGCCGCCTCTTTCGCGCGCATTACCTGCTCGCAGAAAGCGGCGGCGGCGTGCCATTTGCTCCCGTCGGAAACCACGGCCCTCACCATGGTCTCCAAAGAAAGAACGTCCACGCCCAGGACCGCAACGAGATCCTGGCGTTGACTCGCCCACGCAGGGCACCCCACCAACGTGTGGAGCGCCGTGTCTTCGCCAGGATCCTCGCAGTGCTGGCACTGCGGTGTTGTCTCCCGGTGGATGCGCCATAGATACTTACCGAAGCACCCGTGCCCGGTAAGTATCTGGCACATCCGGTAGGAGAGGTCACCGTGGTGCCTCTCCAACCACTCCTTCATGATCGGTCTCACCGCCGCAATGGTGAATTCCCCCCACCTTGGATGCTCAAGTCGCACCCACCATGTCTCCATGAGTTCCCGGCGGAGCTGGGACCGCTGAGCCCTGATTTCTCGGGGCTCCGGCCTATGTCCCCGCTCCAGTGCCTCCTTGCGCCACTGATAGAGCAACGCAAGGGCTCTCGCTTCCAGGTCCCATGGAGGGGTCCCGGCTAGGAGACATGCCACCTCGACAGAGATCGTGCGATATCCTCTGATCACTCTGACGGCCATCGCTTTTAATGGGCTGTTTAATACAGCCACGTTGCGGGCCGCCAGAGTCTCCGCCCATACGGGAGCCCCGTACAGGGCCATGCTTCGCACGATCCCCAGGTACAGTCTCCTCGTGGGGGCATTGGGTCCCTTGACGTTGGGCATTAGCCGCGATAGCGCGGCCGCAGCCCCCCTCAGTTTTGGGACCAGACTTCGGAGATGGGGTCCGAAGTCCCATCGGCTATCGAGTACGAGCCCAAGGTACTTCATCGTGGGCTCGATGCCGATGTTCACGCCCCCTACGGAAATACTGGTTCCCGCAGGTGGCCCCCTCCGAGGCCCGTGAAAACACATAGCCTCGGATTTGTGGAGAGCCGCCTCGAGTCCCAGCCGCCGTATTCGACCCACGACTTGAGCAGCCCCTGCCGTGGCCTTTAGTGCCGCGCTTTGGTACGTTGCTCCCTGCGCCATAACGAGGGTGTCGTCAGCATAGCAAGTTATGCTGACACCCTCGAGCAACGTTCCGCGCAGCACCCAGTCGTATCCGATGTTCCACAGGAGTGGCCCTAGGACCGACCCCTGCGGAACACCGCACGACACTTCTCGCCGCCCTGGCCCTAGCCAGCTCGGGTAAACTATGGCCCTTTCAGATAGGTATGCCTCGACAATGCGGCGGAGGTAAGGAGGCACTCCGTGATACGCGAGAGCCACCCTAACGCAGCTCCAAGGTAGGGTGTTGAAGGCGTTGGCAATGTCGAGAGACACCGCCACCACCACCCCACCTCGCGAGACTACTTCCTCCGCCAGGCGCCTCACGCGCATGATCGCTTCCACGGTGGAGCGCCCCCGGCGGAAACCGAACTGGTTGTCCGCCAGATCTGGCCCCACGTTCGTGAGATGCTCGACGAGTCGCTCTGCAATAATCCGCTCAAAGAGCTTGCACACCTCGTCGAGCAACACGATCGGCCGGTAACCGGATGGCTGATCCGCCGGCCGCCCCGCCTTCCGGATAAGGACCAGTTTCCCCGTCTTCCACGCAATTGGAAACTGGCCCCTTTCGAGGCATGCGCTAAAGAACGCCACCAGTCGAGGCCCTAGTTCTTCAAGGGCCAGGACCCATGCTCGGCCTGGGATGCCGTCGGGTCCGGGGGCAGTGCATTTCCGGGCTTTAAGCCGGAGCACTGCTACCCCCAGCTCACTCTCCCTGACTTCGGGCACATCGCTCTCGCTATTATCAGCGTCAGGCGCCTGAGACGGAGCCATTTGCGGAGGAACATGCTCCTCCGCTCTCGATGGGAACAGAGAGCCCAGGATTCCCTCCAGCTGCCTAGGCTGGAGGCTCTGGGTCAGTAGGGGCGCCCTTGGGCGGATTTTGCCCCTGACCGCAAGGTAAGGGCGCCCCCATGGGTTCTGCTCCAGAGACTCCAGCAGCTCTTCGCGGGCCCGCCGTTTGGCTTGTTTTATGGCTTTCTGGAGGGTCCTCTTGGCTCCCTTGTACGCCTCGTATAGCTCCGCCTCTCGGGCTGCCGCATCATCTGGGCGGCTACGCCTCCGGCGAAACCTGGTATACTGGCGGCGAGCGGTCACGCACGTTGCTCGCTGCTGTGCAATCTCCGCAGACCACCAGTACACCTGCTTCTTTGCCGGGCTGGGCTTAACCCTAGGCATCGCCGCATCGCAGATATGCGACATGGCTCTCCTGAACCATTCCGCCTCTGCGTCAACATCGGCAGGCCTGGCCGGTGACGGAATCCAGGCCTGCACAATGGATGCCTCCAGGAGAGCCTCCCGATTCAGGCGCCTGAGCGCCCAACGTGGATCCGGGGGGTTCGCGGTAGTAGGTGGCAGGTTAGGTGGAGGGGAGACGTTGAACCGAATGTACTTATGATCGGAAGCCGTCTCCTCCTCCTCCACCACGCGCCATCCCTGGACGCGGCGGGCGAGAGCAGGGGTCGCGAACGTGACATCCACGACCGAACTGAGCTCCCGCCGCTCCCAGGTGGCGACACTCCCCCGATTGAGGACCTCCAGACCACGGGTGTTGGCCCAGTCCTCTAGAACTCGTCCCTTGTCGTTGGTTTCCCGGGAGCCCCAGGCCAGAGACCAGGCGTTGAAGTCTCCCAGGACCAAGACAGGACGAGGACGGCACGCGGCGAGAACGATGTCCAGTTCAGCGAGCCGTAGCTCAAGCTGATACTGGTCAAGGCTTGGCGAGAAGTAGACGGCCACGACAGCCATGCCCTCGTAGTCCGCCGCGACACAGCCTCGGCCCCTTGCAATGAATGCAAGGCGTGAGGTGTCCGCGGCGGAGCCCCCAAAGACGGTCGCTACGCCGTCCAGGTCCACCGGGCTTCCGGGGTGGACCCAGTACGGTTCAGCGACCACGACCACATTGATAGACCACTCCACGATGCTCTGGTACAGAAGATCCTGAGCACCGATGCAGTGGTTTATGTTCACCTGCAGGATGCGGATTGGTGTGTCCATTATTGGACTTCCATTTCCGCATCCCGCCGCGAATGTGGCCGCTCCTGCGCGGCACCCCCACTACCCGGTGCGGACGAACGGGGCTTTGGCCTCGAGGCGGCACAGGTTCTGCTGTCCGCCCGGTGCTCCGCCGCTTTGCCCTCCGCTGCGCATTTGTAGCAGCGTGGCGGAGCATCACAGGCACTGGCCTTGTGCCCGGGCTGACTGCAGCGGAAGCACCGATCCCCCACGGTGTCTTCCGCTGTGCACTGCACTCCCATATGCCCCACGGCCAGGCACCTAAAGCACCTGGTCTCGCGGGGCCGCAGGAGTTGCACCCGCGCCTTAAGGAAGCCCCCAACAAGGAGGCTCCGTCCGTCCACAATCTTCTGCGCCGCTGCGACGGGGCAGTTGACGACTGCCGTGCCGTGACTGGTGGGGCTGAACCGAATTTCTCCAGCTCTCACCTGATCACGGGGGCAGCCGCCCGCCTCCACGACAGCGGAGATAACTTCCTCCGTCGTGGCCGCATCGTCCAGACCCGAAATGCGCAAACCTGCGCATTTGTTGGGTCTGGTGACGCGGATGGCTTCCGAGTCCAGCGACTCCCTAAGTCTGGCCGCTAGGGCGTCAGCTTTGGGGCCACTGGTGGCGCCGGAGACCTCGAGTAGGCGAGCCCCGGTACGAGTGGTCTTATACCGGAGCCCATTAATCTCAAGGGCCTTGAGGTCCACGGAGGCTTTTACCTGCCTCAGGACCTGGGCGTACCCCACGCCCCTTTCCACACCCTCCGTCGTCACCGTCAGGACCACGGCAGTGGAGCGTGGGGCGCGGAGCCTCTTCGGCGCCTTCGCCGCAGCGGCTTTGGCCGCCTTCTTGGCTTCTTTCCTGGCCTTTTTCGCGGCTCCCGCTACCTCCCATCCCTCCCCTCTGGAGGAATGCTCGATTGTAGCGGGAGCAGCGGTTATCGCGGGGGCGGGGGTGCCGCGCTTCTTCCCCTTTCCCTTCGCCTTATCGAGCGTTGGCTTCGCCGGGAGGGCCGCGGTCGTGGGACCGGCGGGATTTCCTCTGGCGGCCGTCGCGTAGGAGGCGGGCCGCACCAGCGGAGGACGGTACGCCCGGTCCTCAAGTGCACCAAGGCGCCTCTCGATCGCCGCCAGCAGCTGCGTTACGCTTGGCGGCGACTCGGGTGCCGGCCTGGGCGTTGGTTTAACCGCCTTTGGCGCTTGTTTAGGCACCGCTATCCCCCCGGCACCGGGGGTACCCCGGGCTGGCCGTGCATCTCGGGCGCCTGGCGCAGTCAGGGCCTCCGCAGGCCCCCTGACTAGCTGGGTCAGCTTTTCAACCTCCCCGCGGAGGATCCGTTGCTGCTCCAGCGAGTCAGCGAGCTCAGTTTCCAGGGCTGCGACCCGGTCCCTGAGCTTCGCTTCCTCCTCGGATACGCTCCGAGAGAGGAGCTCCTCTAGCGCTGCCTTGGCGACGGCGACATTATCCACCACCGTCTTTTTTTTCCCGGCCACGTTTTTGGCACCTTTGGTGGTGTCCGTGATCCGGGCAAGCGCTGCGAGGAGCGCCCTCGCGGCGGGAACACCTTGGTCCCTGCCACTTGGTAGTGGGGGGATGTTCACCGGTACCCTTCCCGCCGTAGTCGCCAGCAATTTTGCCGGCCGATCGTCCTCGCTCGAGTGGACCCCCCCTTGTCCAGAGGAGCATCTGCTCCGGTCCAGAGCGGGTCCACACGAGCGAGGCCTCTTTCGCCGGAGACTCTTTGTCTCCACTTGGCTGGCAGCTGACTCGCTGTCAGTCCTACCCGTAGACGCAATCACCATGTCCGTCCTCTCTCCCATGGGTAGTGGTGGTGGAGTGGCGGGCCTGACGAAGTCCGCGTCGCATTGTTTTTTTTTTTTGGTGATTTTGAGGCACACCGTTGGGCCTGTAAGACTGTGGTGACCCCTCCCATATACCACCCGGGATGCACCCGGGCGGGGGTCGCCATGGCTGGTCGCCGAATGGCTGTCCATTCGGCCACCAGTCATAGCAAGGGATTCCCCGGACGGAGTCCGGGTACCCTCATGGGTAGATTTATCCATGTTCGTTTCCATAGCCATATTTTTGATTGTTAAGTGACGCCCTAGGCACTGAGTTCCCCCCAGCGATGCATCCCATTGCCGGGCGTCAGAGCGTGGGGTTCGGGGTGATTTTTTATAGAGGTTTTCTTCCTCGCAACTCCGAAGAGCCACCGTGCCCGTCTGTTGCCAGACGGGGTTACGGCTCGGCCGATCGATGGTCCCTATGGGACCGTGTACTTTGCCACTGGTCGCCCAGTGGCAAGGTACTCGTCGCCCTGAGAGTTCTCCGCTAAGTACGCTCTGCTTAGCAGAGCGCATGCGGAGAGCTCGCAACCGGCCGTAGAGGCCCCCCCTCCTTGGTGGACTATTGGCCATGGGCGACGACGTGCGCCTCGGGCGAAGCCCACGTCGTCGTCCACGTTACCAGGGTGCACCACGTGGAGGTTGTCCTACCTAGCACCCCATGACACTGTACATAACTTGGTCTTATAACACTCGTGTGATAATATAAAAAACTCGCCTACGGCTCGTTTTTTTAAAACACACTCGTGTGATAAGAACCCTTATTATGCAACAGTATCATAAACTACTATAATACTTTTGTTCGCGACGGTACCTGCGCAACCTTGAGTATGTTGTTAACTTCGTAGGCGCAAAGTTGTGTGGCGCGTATTGTACTCAGGGCTGGCAGTGACAGTCAGATTCTTTAGTTACTGTGTTACAACTAGATGGCGCTGCTCGATTTATATTCAAGCTATCGTTTGTTCCCTTATAAATTATAAGAAATTTTATGTTACAATCGTTAAGGTGAAATTTCAGTTCAAATAGTTTGATGTGTAGCTAACATGCTACAAAATTTTTGTATGTGTCTCCTTTAGAGACAATATTTTTATTTTAGTACATAGTACTTCTAGTCGGCCAGGGCCTCTAGACAAAGTTTCGTTTCATTAGCTATATTGTCAGTCGAAAGATATAAAATGTATGGAAGTGACATTACCTGTCGATGTGTCACGTGATCCACGGATAACGAACACAAAGACGGTAAACAATATTTCATTCGCGCGATTCCATCAATCGAGCCAACATTAACGAACGGTTACTTATAGGAATGCGTAGCCAACGCGCCCATTTTGACTCCCTTTCGAATTTCGTGTTCGCAGCCGGAGCGAAAGCCGTCTCCTGTCGCTAACGAACAAAATGTCAATGTGTGTATATAATAGTAAGTTTGTGTGAGTGCCGAGATACGCGAAACTGTCATTTTATTGAGGTTACAATACAATCTACTGTGACTCAAATTTTAAAATTTACTTCAACATAAATACAAAAAGCAATAGCCGAGCTTACTGTGAGCAGCGCGGAATAAAACTGTTTGGCAGAGACGCCAAAGACTTTACATTTTCCGGCGAGAGTTGAAAAAAGTCGATGAGATGCAGGAAACTTTAATTATAATTCAGACTTAATAGGTCAACATATAAAATCTTTGTGTGAAAGTAAGAGCTTCCATTGCATTCAAAGGGTCTTGGGAGATAACTTTGGAAATAAAGGTAAAACAGTATGGAGCAGAACAATAACACTTTTTAAGATTTTTGTTTTGCTTTGAATTTACGTATTATGCTTATTTCAGGTGCTATGTGCCCTTAGTGCTTTTACCACCGGCTTGTACCACAACTCCATCATGGAAAAAGTTATAGTTTTCCCTCAAACTCCACAAAAGAACAGGCACATATCAAAGAAGGTGGAATTATTTTTATGATGTCAACGATTATATTATTATATTTTCCTAAGAATTGAGAATATACAGATATATGTATTTATAATGTAATGTGTATGTTCTTACAGATTCCAAAAGATATACCTACCATTTGCCCACATGCACACATGTTACCATCATTAAGCTGGGCAATGATGAGCACCTATATTTCAATAGAAAAGGATTTCACTCATTAAATGTTAAGTAAGTACCTACCTACCTAAGCAATAGATTCATTGAAAAATATGTGGGATGAAGTAAAGCTCATTTTAACTTGGTTATGTCACGTCTCTAAAATATCACCTAGATAAAACCTGCGGAGAATGAGTTTCTTCCATGCATTATTTATTATGTATTAAGATAAATCAATACACTCGTACTATTTGTAATGGTCATATAGAGCATTATGCTGCAGTCTGAGAATTTTGATAGTAAGTATTATACTAGTCCCTACATTGACTCCGGCTTATCACCATGTTGTGATAAACACATTTGGTAACCGGGGATTCTGAGATACTAGTGTAGAATTGCTATTTTTTATACAAATAAGATTAGTTTATAGCCAAGAATAGCGAATCAATTGAGAGTTGATGCTTTTTTATTTAAAAATTATTTATACACCTATGTAAATTATGATTTAGTATGTTTTAGTTCTTAAATAATAAATATAATATGATAAAGGATTTTAGCTGTGTAGAACAACACATTATTTATGATTCTCCTGTAATGAACACAAATTAAATTTGCTGAATATTGTCCTGCAAATAAATTGTATATTTTTTTTACAGATTTACAACTATAACTTTGAAATCCTGAATGTTAATTGTTAGTCTGGTGGTGCCACACATGACTCCTATATATGGTCCAGAAGCAAAGTCAAGCCATGCATGCAGAGTCTCCATCAACGTAGAGAATGCGTGTGGTTACTGGGTAAGATAAGACAATACCTGTTTTTAAAGTCATTGGGCTTAAGACCATTACCTTAATAGTACAAGGATGTATATAATCACGCCTTTATCCCAGGAGGGTTAGGCAGAGATAAATTGACACCCACATTTCACCAATCATTGTATTCGGGCGTACGTGATAGGGTTGTATACATTAAGTATTCAATATATACGCCCGGAATTACTGAAAAGCCACATAACTTTGTATATATATATATATATATATATATATATATATATGTATATATATATATGTATATATATATATGTATATATATATATATATACAAAGTTATGTGGTTGTTTCAGGTAATTCCGGGCGTCCACAATTGCCATGGCTCATAACTTCAAGATGCTGTGCTTGGGTCTCACACTGCAATACATACATTGCGCCTTGTGCAGGCTCATAACGTTATAGACCGGTGCCTTGGCTTGCTGAAGGCACGTGGAGATGCCTGTAAAAACAAGGCACTGCATGATAATCACCAGCAGGCCAGCAGGATAACGCTTGCATGCAAATACCAATATTGTACTATGTTAAGAAATAAAAGAAAACGATTGAAAGTGAAATATAAAGGCTTCTGTTTATTTCAAATATAACCATACACAAAATCAGACCCCTAGGGGATTCACAGGCGTGATAACTTATAATATGATTTTTTTAATTGTCTTAATCAGATTTACAGTTTTGATTAGACTAAATAATAATAATAATAATAATAATAATTTATTTATTGTTCAGTAACTTAGATCTAGTTTACAAATCCTCTGACTCCCAAACTAGTGTGAACTGTATCTTGGGAGTCAGTCTCTTCCTACGCGGTCCTTGATCATAGTTATAGACAATAAAAAAAGAAACAAAATACAAAGGAAAAATCAAGAAAGAATAACGTTATTTTCTACAATAACAAATAAAACCTAATAGTAGGTACATGTTTAAATTAGAGTATGTATTGTGTGTGTATGTGTATGTGTGTGTGTGTGTGTGAGTGTGTGTGTGTGTGTGTGTGTGTGTGTGTGTGTGTGTGTGTGTGTGTGTGTGTGTGTGTGTGTGTGTGTGTGTGTGTGTGTGTGAGTGTGCGTGCGGGCGTGCGGGCGTGCGGGCGTGCGTGTGCGTGCGTGCGTGCGTAAGTGTGTGATGAGTGTTTGAATTTCTGGGTGTGTGTGCGCTTTTGGGTTACATCGTGGTTAGTATATTTGTTTGAGGTAACTTTCAGTTGTTTTATAATCTAGTTTAGTTAGTTTATTAAATAATGTCCTTTTCAAGGCGTGCCTATTTTTACTTACTATATTTTCTGTCTTGTTGATTTTTATGTATAAAAAGGAACTAAGAAAAGGGTATTGGTGTTGTGCAAATGTTGTATGTACGCGTTTATTATGGATAATTGGTCTTCTTCGAGTAGTATCAACGTGTGTTGCAGAAGTCTTGGTATGGAATCTCACAATTGTTTCACGTATGTATAACTGTCGGACGGATAGCACCTTGACCTCACTGTATACAGATTCTGTTGGGTATCGACGCGGCCTCTTCAATATTACTTTTATAACTGCACGCTGGGCTCTCTCTATCTCAAGCATATGGGTCATCGCTGCACCTCCCCAAACAGGCAGGCAATACGTTAGAAGCGATTGACATAGTGCGGTATACACATTAATAAGCATGTCATGGTCTGCTACATCCCTTAGATTTCTAAATACCGGTATGAGTTTCCTTACTCTTTTTGTTAGTGCAGAAATGTGTGGTTTCCATCTTAGGTTAGTGTCAATTATTACTCCTAAGTACCTTATTGTTTGCGTTAACTCAAGTTTATCACATAAACAAGCATTGGGTGGTTTATCTAGCCTGTTACAAGGGAAGTTGTGAATCGATAAAGAAAAGTCATCAGGAGGTTTTGTGCGATTGGTGTTATGGAAACAAATGTATTTCGTTTTTGCCACATTAATTGTAAGTAAATTATCTTCAAGCCATCGAGTCACTACTCTCAAGCCTGCCTCTGCATACTTATTTACATCTTCCCACGTTCGACCATAGAATAGAATTGCGGTGTCATCAGCGAACGCAAAGATATGTCCATTCGATAGTTTAGCAAGACTGTTGACATATGCAAGGAAGAGAGTAGGTCCCAACGTGCTCCCCTGTGGTATGCCGTATGTTGTGTAAGTTGAGTTACTAATAGTATCATCCACCCTGATCACCTGTTTTCTATTGCTTAAATAATCACGGAACCAATCCAAAGCTAGTCCGCGCACTCCCAACATTTCCAGTCTGTTCAATAAAAGTGATAAGGACACTGTATCGAACGCTTTTTTTAGATCAAGAAATACTCCTACACATTTCTGTTTCCTGTCTACGTATTCCGTTACCAGATTAGAGAATGCAAGAACAGCATCACTCGTGGATTTAGCAGACCTGAATCCATATTGATTATTGGACAAGAGTTGGTTCACTTCTAGATACTTTGTAAGCCTGTGGTTAACAATTTTTTCTAATATCTTGCTTAACGTGCTTAGTAGGGATATTGGTCTGTAGTTCGATATAGTGCCCTTATCCCCATCCTTAAAAATAGGAACAACTACTGCGTTTTTAAATGAGGTTGGAAAGATACCCTGGCTGAGACTTAAATTACAAATATGAGCAATCGGGTAACATAGGGTGGCATGAAACTTCTTAAGAAATTCGCTAGAAACTGCGTCAACACCCGGTGCACTTTTACTTTTTAATTTAAGAATAATACTATCTACTTCACTGTAGTCAGATGGAAAAAGCATAAACGAGTGGCACATATAACTATTTTCTGTTAATCTGCTTTTAAGAATTAAGTCATTTTCAGTCACATTCAGTCTACTAAGAGTTTTTTGTGCTAAGTCAACTCCAATAGTCGTGAAATAAGCATTTACCAGGTCAAGGGAGTCCTTTGGATTGTTAGTAATATTCAATAGGTCCATAGCTTGTGTGTTTTTATTTTTAATATTACTGATTTCTTTTATAGTATCCCAAGTAAGCTTTTTATTTCCTATGTTTTTAAGTAGTTTTTCTCTATAATATGTTTTTTTTAATGATTTTACTAATCTATTACAGGCATTTCTATAAGCAATGTATATTCTTTTAGCTTCTAGATTAGTAGGACTCTTCCTAGACTGCAAGTGCAACTTATCCCGCTTTTGGAAGCATTTTACAATATTAAAAGTTATCCACGGCTTAATCGGCTGCTTGCGCTTTGAAAATGTCAAGGTCTCGGTGTTCGCTACTATGATATCTTGTAAAGTTGTAGTAAAATAATCTACAGCTTGGTTCACATCCGAAATTTTGAAAAAATCATCCCAATTTACATCATTGATTGAAATGTTTATTGCTTCGTAATTTATTTTAGTACGTGTATAAGTACTTATTGTATTTGTGCGTGCTGGAGTTCCAAAAATTATTAACATAATAGGAAGGTGGTCTGTTATATCCGTGTCAAAAACATAGCTCTCACATTTACTAACCAATCTAGTCATGAAATGGTCCAAGCAAGTGCGCCCATGTGTCGGAATATGTATGGCGGGTTGAAGACCACAAGCATTTACGGTGTCCATATAGTCGATAGAATATTCTTTAGTCATGTCTATAGTATCAATATTTATGTCACCTGTTAAAATGACGTTACGCGAGTGGTGGGTTGTTAGTACAGTCTCCAGCGAATTTATAAAGTTTGTAGGGCATTTAAAGCAGTCAGGTCTATAAATAGCAAAAACAGACATATTGCCTATCTTTGCCAATAAACAATTAGCTTCTGTTATGTCAATTTCCAGTACGGAGGCATTTATCTGGTCTTTAATATACATTATGACTCCATCATTTTGGTTATAGCTTTGCTTAGTGAAAAACATTTTAAACCCGTCGAGTTGCGGGGGTACAGACAGCTCATCACACCAACATTCAGTCAATACTATAAGATCTATATTTAATTTGAACCTCGCTATATACACTAGAAGGCTGTCAAGATTTTTATTAATACTTCTTATGTTGAATGTAAAAATGGTAAATTGGTTATTTTTGGTGTCATGTTTATCAAATGTGCTCCTCAACTCGCACGGTTCACGGATTAATTGTCATGGTAAAGTACATGAGTCATCGATATCATCAGATAATGTTTGATTATCGAATTTTAAATATAATAAATTGATTGACAGTACCCACGTAACTTAGTCTCTTATATTTTGTAACTGTAAGGGGACCTTGTAGGTAATTTACAGTGCGTGACTTTGAAGTATTCTTGCCCGATAACAGCACAAAGTGTATCTCCTGAACATAATTGTACCTCAGTAATGGACGAGGTAAACGCAGTAAGCATATAAAATAACTATCAATCGCGATAATATGTAACAAATAAGGTAGAAACCAATTTATACATTGCCCACCGTTCGTTTTAATGTTATTTGTTATTCGTGTAAGGCTGCTTATGTAAATATAAATAATAATGAGTTCTGCTGTGTATTTATATGTCTCAGTGTATGTATCTGTTGATTTTTCTAGTTGTGATTGTTGTTTAGTGTATATTTTATGAGTATTTGATAGTATTTTTGTGTACGTAATGAGTGGCTTTTTGCCGTGTAGCTGTGTGTTGATAAATATTAATGTGGGTATTTGTGAGTTACAATATAATGCAAGATATGTTATAAGGACAGTGACACACCTCATTGACTTTAGCCCAATAAAACAGTAACAAACTGATAGTCAGGCTTTCTTCAATTTTGACAGGTCATTTTCGCTAAGGATTTCTTGCCGCATGTCTCCATCTGTTTTCTTTACGAATATTCTCCCAAAGTTTGTCCAACAATATTTATAACCGGAAGTTTTTGCCACCTCACGAGCCAGTGCAAACATTTTTCGGGCTTTATTTGTAAGGCTTTCCGATACATAAATAGGAGTGGTGGGCCCTGGAAGGCCCATGGTCGTAGTAGAAAGTCTATTGGTCGTATTCTTTTTATTGTACTCCTTCGAAGTTTTTAGGACCTTGTTTTTGGTTATTGTCGAGGTAAACTCAGTAACTACAGTTGTGTAGCCCGTCCGCGTTTTTAACCGATATACGTCTTTTATATCGGAACAATCAATTTTAACATTCAAAGCACCACACATTTTGTTGACGAGGCTACAAAGTTCTTGCTGTGACTCGGCCTTTATTTCTTGAGACGTAGGTATTGGCAAGTTGCGAAATTCTACAACCGTGGACTTGAGCCTTTTTTCCAAAACCTCAACTTTACTCTCAAGTAATGAAATGCATTGTAGACTTTCATTACGCTCTCGCTCCATTGACCTTAATCTCTCTTTCATGTCTTCATACTGTGTGGAGATGAATTGCATAGATTTCTCTAGGTCGGAGGCGGTGTTATGAATAGTGGTATTTTGGTGCTTCAACACCGAGATATCTGCGCACAGCTTTTTGAGAGTCTGATCCTGCTCTTCTTTCCAAGTTCTAAGCATGAGCAGAGTAGTTTTTATTTGACTAAATCACACTGATATTTACCCTTATTAAGTTATATAACTTATAATATATTTTAGATTAATTTTTACATTCATAAATTAGCAATTAAAAGAAATAGGCAACAAGTTTGTCAGTTTACACAAAGAATTCACAACAAACAAACAACAAGAAAACGAAATAATAATGGACATACTAATAGAAAATCAGTGATTTCTGTGGATTCACTTATGATACAAGGCTTTTGCAGTATTATAATATTTCCCACATTAATATTCTTTATTATATTTATTAGAAAGTAACTTCTGTACAATTCCTTGTAACATTGTTTATAAACAAATTATTCAGTATTAAGCAACAAGTTTTTCAGTTTACACAACCAGTTAGAACAAAGAATACACAACAAACAAAGGAAAAGAAAAGCGTGTGCTTGTCTGCCACCTTAGTGGTAATTCAGTAATAGGTAACAAGAAAACAAAGAATATACAACTGAAATAGTGGTCAGGTGCTGCCACCGGAGTGGTAAAAAAATGTACTAAAGAAAGGGAGTCTGAAGCAACCGGCGGCGGGCTTGCATGAAAGGTTTAATGACAATAGATGAAGCTTGTGAAGTGGGTAAGGATACAGGTGGAAATAGGTAGGCCTACTCCAGAAGGAAATAGGTGTGAGCATATTTTTGATTTTACAGAAAAAAATTGCCATTATTTGTGGTCCCTACTTTGCAAATATTGCTGAAGGAAGCCTTCAGCAATATCTGCAAATCGGCTTAGTATATTACTGCGCTGCACATCCACCTCTATCCTACGAGCTTCATTTAGCTGGCCTCTCCCTCAATTGTATCTGTTGCTTGACGGCCACAAAGTCGCCCGTGCCATTTCTTGTCCAGAGGAAGACTGATAGGCGTGGTCGGTCGTGGTGATCTTCACGTCGGAATTACTAATGGTAGTTGTTGACGGGTGAAGGTGAGATATGGCACTGATGGCAGTAGTGTTGGTGGTGCTGGAGGTGTCTGAGGCTGCGACTGTATTACTAAGTCTGCAAAAATAAATAGCAATATTGGTTTTTGTTATCACTCTACAAAACGAATACTTTTTCATAATGGATAGATGTCTCTACCTACTTCAATGAGGAAGAGGGAGTGACTGACTATGTCAACATTACGTTCCACATATAATATAATAAGGCTTATATGGTCAACAATAGTGCCCGGAATACGGCAATTGGCTCACACCCATGCTGCTGGTTGCACACGTTCATGGGCCACGGTAACCACTTTCCATCAGGTGGGCTGTGTGCTTGTCTGCCACCACAGTTCTATTAAAAAAAAAACTCCATATTACATGGGACCGAGTACACTGATTGGTGAAATGTGGGTGTCAATTCACCTCTGCCTAACCCTCCGGGGGTAAAGGCGTGATTACATGTATGTATGTATGTTAGATTTTCATAAAGAATAATCATTTCTCCAGAAGATAAAGGTTTATGTGATACAAATTTAAAATGTCTGTCCCGTTAAGTATAGAATATTACCAGAAGTATCTTTATTTGATGAATAGGTGATAAGTACATACCATTATGCAACAACAATATCGTGCTTGTCAAAGTTTGATGGTGCAGCTGATGGTCTCTGGAAGAATGTAAAGATAAATAAATACCTTTACTACAAAATAATATTATGTAAGGTAATTACTGTTAAATTCCTGTCATATCCGTAATAATTTATCTTTATTGAGCAATCATCAGTTTTTTAATACAACGCTCACGTTACTTAAATCCATTTTACAAAAGAGGTATACAAAGATATTTATAATTTTCATGTGAATTATATTCATCTGACTAATGAATTTTTGAAGATAGATAGAAACTAAGAATCATAAAATTATATGTAGGTTATTTATGTTTTAGTACCTAAAACAGATTATATCACTTAAGTGGCAGACAGACAAACTGCACATTTTTTTATTGTTTGTATTATATAGTAATTTCATTTTTAAAAATTATAGTTTAATTGAAAAATCTCTTGTCGGTACAATCTTCTATCATTATAATCATTACACCATGCAAATGATTAGCATATAAATTATAAATGGCTTTGCGTGACCTACATCAATCAAAAAGTTACGCATTAACTCACACTAAATCCTTGTTCCTCTATATTAGGGAGGCCCTCCACTGCTAAGGCACCCATGAGTTATTCGATATCACCGTTATCAGAACCACCATCAGTGCCACTGCCATGCTGATATATAATTTGTGCCTTTGTTGGTCTTGGAATTCCAGTCAGCAAACACCTTAAAATAAAAAAAAGTATGCAACTATTCAATATTATAATGAACATTTTATATGAAATTGTGATTATTGTTAAAAGCATTAATAAATAAATACCAACATCTTTTATTCACCTAAATAATGAATTGATGTTATTAATCTAGGTACTTATTAAACAGGAGAGAATGTATCAAAACCAGTTCTATGGGCTGTAGTTTCAGTATGATAAATACCTTCTTCCATTTGTCTTGTCTTATTGATACCATCATGAATAGAATTAAGGATAAGGGCTGACTTCTGCCATAGCTGGTCCGCCATTATATGGCCTTGAAGAACAGGCTGAGGTCTCGATACATCACCGTGGCTGGAATATGAATGATAAGAGTTCTATGAGTTTGAGTATGTTATTGTAAACCACAAAGGTCATTGTTTCTGACTTTCTTTCAGCACATTATTACTGATATATTTAATGTAATGCCGCTATATTTCACTGATTAAACTACTGCGCCTTTCCATAAATTGCAAAAGAGTGATAAATTGACTGAAAATTGCAGACAGGTGAATTCTTCCTGTGGGATACGTTTATTTAGGTATAACATCTTCATAAACTTTCACATTTGTAATCTCAGTAGAATAACACTTACTAACTTAAATAATACTTACTTAAATCTTCCTTTTATAGCTCTTAATAAGATCCCACAAAAGTTTTTAACATTTGTTTGGTCCGTCCGCGTCAAAAGTTCAAAACAAAGTTTTGACGCTCTTGACAGTGACGATGGAATGAGAATTAGGGCTCATCCACATGAATTCGAACATCATAGACTAAAATGGTGTCGAAACGACCATTCGAGTCGAGTTAAAGAATGCAAAAAGTGACAAACATTGTCTACGAATCGAACATCGTTATCTTCGGAGCGATGGCGAATGTAGCGATGGATTCGCTTCGTAACGAATGCATTATGGCTAGAACCCCAGGTCTTGTGCCTGCTCGGTCATCTAGAAGTTCGCTTCGAACTAGTCACTTTGTTTGTTGATCGAACACACGAGTTAGTTTAGATGACAAAGCTGCCACTTGCCACGATACTTTAATAAGTCTTTTAATATGGTTCAATTCAATTAACTATAAATATTTTTCTATAAATTCATTTACAAGTTTTAGTTTTTTTTTAAATAAACAACGCTAACTTCATTTCATCAAAACTTATTGAACTTTAATAGTTCTATTAGTTCTAGAGACCGACATGAGTTGACACGATAGTTTAAGTAGTGTCTTTGTGGATAGGTACCACGGAGGAAAGAATATGATTATAGGTACATACAACGATTGCAATTAACTATAAAAATATGTTTACTTACATTAATTTGCTTGTGAATATTTGATTTTCCTTCATACTTAACAGGCTAGGATGATGGTAGAACCATTTGCAGCCGATAAATTAAACTCAGTCCGAGAACGACGATCACGCAGTGCTGACCTTGTGCACAGTTCGCTACCAGTGTCGACCAGAAATTGCGTCTTCGAAGATCGGTCCGTGACGAACAGGCGACCAGTTAATGAAGAAGGGCAATCGTCAGCCGCCATTACCGACCGCCCTTGGAGTTTTCCGCCTTGTAGTCGCAGGGCCGTATGCACTTAGAAGCCTTCTCCCCGAAACGCCCATGATACCAACATAGAGGAAACTTGCGGTAATTTGACTGTGACCGCTGCCTTGAGGTAGGTACTTCGGTTACCTTGAGGACGTGGAGAACGCGAAGAAAGAGTTCTGCTGTTCCTTCCCGATGTAAATTCTGGAATTGCTTGCGCAGCTCGGCAACCTCCCGCACCATGATTAATATAAATATATGTTTAGATAATTAAGTTAGGTATTTAGAATGAGTAAAATGTACGGTGTGCAAATTAAGTACGTTTACATGTTGGAAATAAAATATATTGTAAATATTATTAAGTGTGTTTTGTGTGTATGTATTATATAATATTGTTAGGTGCCCTACATACTAATGAAAACAGGAAAATAATTAAATAAACTTTCTAAAAATAACAGCAGCGTAAACCTGCTAACTCCAACACCAAAATAGAATAGTAATACGAAACACTGCTAAATCCTTAAAGTTTAAGTTGTAAACAAAATTTCAGTGAATATCGTTACTAACGGAAAATTTAATTATGTATATTAATTGTATAACAAATTAAAACTTACCTTTATCATCTACTGTCACTTGTAACTACCTATGTATACTAAAAGTCAAAAAAATAAATTCAATGAGCACGCATCATGAGTCACCGGCCATTTCTAGTACGATACTGGGAAGGGTTGAAGGATTTGGCAGGTTTTCTGTGTGTCGTCTGTGTGTCGTCTGTCTTCGTCAAACTGCTATAAAACCAGCGACCAATAATGGTCGCTGGTTTTATAGCAGTTTGACGGACATCGATTTTTAGCCTTGTTAAGTTGTTTAATGACGTATTTTTTGCACGATTAGGTCGGTAATCGTCCGTAGTTTCCGATTCGATCAAAATGTCATTTTCGACAAAAAGTGGACTTAGCAGGTTAACATAATTATTAGGCCGCCGCGGTGCTAAATAAAAATGTCAAATCATCCAACAAAAAACAGGACAACTATTTCTTAGTTTTTTAGGGATTTGACATCGAGAAATTCCACTCTTTTTGTATAGATGAATATTATTCATATTTTTAATTTGTTTTGGCCACCTATTGTACACATGTGGCGCCATACAAAATATACTTTATCAGCGTTGCGAGCTCTTTGTCTTTAATTAAATATGTAATTCCATATTTTGCTTGACAAACATAGCAGATTCAAAATATTGATGTGATTTCAAAGCAGTGTCAACAAATTGTTACTTATTATAAAGTATGGCTTACATGTCTCAGTTTGTTCTATGTTGAAGGTGGGTCTGATGCAGCGTTTCTGTGCTGCAAATGCACGGGATAGGTAGGTAAAGTTTTACACGCATATGTATGTGTCGCCGCCAACTAGCTTAATAAGTCGCTCAATTAACTGCCTAGGCTTTTCATTTAACAGCGCCGTTTAATAAGCGGCCTGAATGATTCCGCCGTTTGATTAAACAGCTAGGCAAATGGCTTGGATCGATGACGTTTAATTACTTGCCTAGCCATTTAATTAAACAGCTATGAGAATGTTTTTTTTTTCTGCATGGTTATAAAAAATATCCACAAACTCAAAGTAGCCTTTGTGGTTATTTTTTAAAACACAAATAATGTCTCTAAAGAAGATACGCGGACGGAGCCGCGGGCAAAAGCTAGTATTTATAATATTAGTTGGATTATGTGCAGTAATGTTACCATTTGTTTTTTTTTTTTTTTCATTGCGCCTCTTACTAATCCGCCAAAATGTATTCTTTCCTGTAATCAAATCAAAATAAATTATTTAGCTGCGTCCTGTTCTTACTTTTTTATCGTTTTTATTTGTTTTCAATCATCCACCTAATCAATAATAGTAAATTATTTAACAGATTCTATTGCGATTTATCTGTTATTTATTATTTACACCGTGGTTTTATTTCAATGAGTGATACTCGCGTAACTATTGTTAAGCGGCTAATCAAAGAAAACCCACGAATTACCTACAAGACAATTCGAAGACTATTATACTGTTTTGAATCCGAAAAAAAAACAGCAATCTTGTGAATGGGTGTTTGAAAATAAAAACAAGCCAACAAAAGTGAGGCAAGCGAGAAACGTTGGTACGAAAATTTCGCGTTTTTTTTCTCAAGCATGCAGGTCCCATCTGCACAATTCCACTTGCAGATCAAAATAGTGTTAATGCCGAGTGATATTCTACCATTTGTTTACCGAGGCTGTTAGAAAAAGTTCGCTAAAGACGACCACAAAGCCAAGTTCTCCTACATCATGACAACCGTTCTTCACACACGGCTAACAAAACGAAGTAATTGTTAGCTTCCGAAAAAGTACAACTCGTCACTCATCCTGCACATAGCCCCAACCTAGCACCATGTGATTTCTGTATTGTCCTCAAAATCAAACATTTGATGAGAGGTTTCACCAACTCCGAAGAGGCAGTGATAGCATAGGTAAAAGCGTTCAATCAGCATGTAGAAAACATGCATTCAGATCTGTGGTCCTCCGGTTTTATTTTTTATATAAAAGAGAGTATTTTGAAATGCAATAAACATAATATTTTGGTTATACTTATAAGTAATGTTGTTTTTTTAAGTTACGCAAAACTTTTAGTGTGACCTACGTATGTATAAACTCTTACCTAGACGCAAAGTGTCATTTCAACGCGGCGTAAAAAAATACTACTACTTCGTTATAGGTTGATATTCACATGACCCATGACATGCAGACATTGACAGTTTAGAGAATAATACTGACTCGATTAAGATAGGAAAAAGTGAATCGCTCAGGCGGGACTCGAACGTGCGATCTTTCCCTTACAGGGGGAATGTTCTGACCACTGAGCCACCGAGCTACGCCTGAAGCTATCCCGATTCTTCTATACAATCATCTTTAGGGCGATCGCGGGTTCGAGTCCCGCCTGAGTAATTCACTTTTTCCTATATTAATCGATTTGAAAAGTTGACATACTAAATGCTTCAAAATTTCATTCAATAATATTGACGTTAGCTAACTCACGCAAAACGCGATTTTCACGCCGTTTATAGCGTATATAATATATTGGTATATTAGTATTTTAACGAAAGACAGTAATTTTTTGTGTTATGTATTTCAAGTTGCTTCATTAGTAAAGTCATTATAATTTATCTATATATATATAAAAAAAGGTTAATTACTCCAGGTAAATTATTTAAGTTATTTGCTACATGAATAGATTAAACATTAAACATAATTCAATTAGATGAGAATGATTACGGTAATGAGGAGGTTTTTAGACTAAACAATTATTTAACCAATATTTTATGCAAACAGTATGTAAGATGTATTTTTATGTACTCTGATACTATAATACAAAGATTATAAAATTGAAATCAAAACTCTTATGACAAACATTACGCACAGGCCAAAAAAAAAGTTTTAGTACGATACAGGTCTTGTATGGACACCTATATCATAAAATAACTTTTTAATCATAACGATACACCTATACAACCTCCATCTGGACTAAACCTCTACTTTAAAAAAAGAATCCGCCGATTCGGGAAAAAAAGAAACACGCATGCGCAATCGAGTGAGTTTGCGCCTTGGCGCGAACATTATTTTTTTTTTTTTGTTCTATAGGTACATTTAAATTAAACAAAGTTTGGTTTGGTTTGTAAAATAAATTAGTTTATGTATTATAGTATGAGAGTAGATAAAGTAGTGTATGACACTGTACATAACTTGGTCTTATAACACTCGTGTGATAATATAAAAAACTCGCCTACGGCTCGTTTTTTTAAAACACACTCGTGTTATAAGAACCCTTATTATGCAACAGTATCATAAACTACTATAATACTTTTGTTCGCGACGGTACCTGCGCAACCTTGAGTATGTTGTTAACTTCGTAGGCGCAAAGTTGTGTGGCGCGTATTGTACTCAGGGCTGGCAGTGACAGTCAGATTCTTTAGTTACTGTGTTACAACTAGATGGCGCTGCTCGATTTATATTCAAGCTATCGTTTGTTCCCTTATAAATTATAAGAAATTTTATGTTACAATCGTTAAGGTGAAATTTCAGTTCAAATAGTTTGATGTGTAGCTAACATGCTACAAAATTTTTGTATGTGTCTCCTTTAGAGACAATATTTTTATTTTAGTACATAGTACTTCTAGTCGGCCAGGGCCTCTAGACAAAGTTTCGTTTCATTAGCTATATTGTCAGTCGAAAGATATAAAATGTATGGAAGTGACATTACCTGTCGATGTGTCACGTGATCCACGGATAACGAACACAAAGACGGTAAACAATATTTCATTCGCGCGATTCCATCAATCGAGCCAACATTAACGAACGGTTACTTATAGGAATTCGTAGCCAACGCGCCCATTTTGACTCCCTTTCGAATTTCGTGTTCGCAGCCGGAGCGAAAGCCGTCTCCTGTCGCTAACGAACAAAATGTCAATGTGTGTATATAATAGTAAGTTTGTGTGAGTGCCGAGATACGCGAAACTGTCATTTTATTGAGGTTACAATACAATCTACTGTGACTCAAATTTTAAAATTTACTTCAACATAAATACAAAAAGCAATAGCCGAGCTTACTGTGAGCAGCGCGGAATAAAACTGTTTGGCAGAGACGCCAAAGACTTTACATTTTCCGGCGAGAGTTGAAAAAAGTCGATGAGATGCAGGAAACTTTAATTATAATTCAGACTTAATAGGTCAACATATAAAATCTTTGTGTGAAAGTAAGAGCTTCCATTGCATTCAAAGGGTCTTGGGAGATAACTTTGGAAATAAAGGTAAAACAGTATGGAGCAGAACAATAACACTTTTTAAGATTTTTGTTTTGCTTTGAATTTACGTATTATGCTTATTTCAGGTGCTATGTGCCCTTAGTGCTTTTACCACCGGCTTGTACCACAACTCCATCATGGAAAAAGTTATAGTTTTCCCTCAAACTCCACAAAAGAACAGGCACATATCAAAGAAGGTGGAATTATTTTTATGATGTCAACGATTATATTATTATATTTTCCTAAGAATTGAGAATATACAGATATATGTATTTATAATGTAATGTGTATGTTCTTACAGATTCCAAAAGATATACCTACCATTTGCCCACATGCACACATGTTACCATCATTAAGCTGGGCAATGATGAGCACCTATATTTCAATAGAAAAGGATTTCACTCATTAAATGTTAAGTAAGTACCTACCTACCTAAGCAATAGATTCATTGAAAAATATGTGGGATGAAGTAAAGCTCATTTTAACTTGGTTATGTCACGTCTCTAAAATATCACCTAGATAAAACCTGCGGAGAATGAGTTTCTTCCATGCATTATTTATTATGTATTAAGATAAATCAATACACTCGTACTATTTGTAATGGTCATATAGAGCATTATGCTGCAGTCTGAGAATTTTGATAGTAAGTATTATACTAGTCCCTACATTGACTCCGGCTTATCACCATGTTGTGATAAACACATTTGGTAACCGGGGATTCTGAGATACTAGTGTAGAATTGCTATTTTTTATACAAATAAGATTAGTTTATAGCCAAGAATAGCGAATCAATTGAGAGTTGATGCTTTTTTATTTAAAAATTATTTATACACCTATGTAAATTATGATTTAGTATGTTTTAGTTCTTAAATAATAAATATAATATGATAAAGGATTTTAGCTGTGTAGAACAACACATTATTTATGATTCTCCTGTAATGAACACAAATTAAATTTGCTGAATATTGTCCTGCAAATAAATTGTATATTTTTTTTACAGATTTACAACTATAACTTTGAAATCCTGAATGTTAATTGTTAGTCTGGTGGTGCCACACATGACTCCTATATATGGTCCAGAAGCAAAGTCAAGCCATGCATGCAGAGTCTCCATCAACGTAGAGAATGCGTGTGGTTACTGGGTAAGATAAGACAATACCTGTTTTTAAAGTCATTGGGCTTAAGACCATTACCTTAATAGTACAAGGATGTATATAATCACGCCTTTATCCCAGGAGGGTTAGGCAGAGATAAATTGACACCCACATTTCACCAATCATTGTATTCGGGCGTACGTGATAGGGTTGTATACATTAAGTATTCAATATATACGCCCGGAATTACTGAAAAGCCACATAACTTTGTATATATATATATATATATATATATATATATATATGTATATATATATATGTATATATATATATGTATATATATATATATATACAAAGTTATGTGGTTGTTTCAGGTAATTCCGGGCGTCCACAATTGCCATGGCTCATAACTTCAAGATGCTGTGCTTGGGTCTCACACTGCAATACATACATTGCGCCTTGTGCAGGCTCATAACGTTATAGACCGGTGCCTTGGCTTGCTGAAGGCACGTGGAGATGCCTGTAAAAACAAGGCACTGCATGATAATCACCAGCAGGCCAGCAGGATAACGCTTGCATGCAAATACCAATATTGTACTATGTTAAGAAATAAAAGAAAACGATTGAAAGTGAAATATAAAGGCTTCTGTTTATTTCAAATATAACCATACACAAAATCAGACCCCTAGGGGATTCACAGGCGTGATAACTTATAATATGATTTTTTTAATTGTCTTAATCAGATTTACAGTTTTGATTAGACTAAATAATAATAATAATAATAATAATAATTTATTTATTGTTCAGTAACTTAGATCTAGTTTACAAATCCTCTGACTCCCAAACTAGTGTGAACTGTATCTTGGGAGTCAGTCTCTTCCTACGCGGTCCTTGATCATAGTTATAGACAATAAAAAAAGAAACAAAATACAAAGGAAAAATCAAGAAAGAATAACGTTATTTTCTACAATAACAAATAAAACCTAATAGTAGGTACATGTTTAAATTAGAGTATGTATTGTGTGTGTATGTGTATGTGTGTGTGTGTGTGTGAGTGTGTGTGTGTGTGTGTGTGTGTGTGTGTGTGTGTGTGTGTGTGTGTGTGTGTGTGTGTGTGTGTGTGTGTGTGTGTGTGTGTGTGTGAGTGTGCGTGCGGGCGTGCGGGCGTGCGGGCGTGCGTGTGCGTGCGTGCGTGCGTAAGTGTGTGATGAGTGTTTGAATTTCTGGGTGTGTGTGCGCTTTTGGGTTACATCGTGGTTAGTATATTTGTTTGAGGTAACTTTCAGTTGTTTTATAATCTAGTTTAGTTAGTTTATTAAATAATGTCCTTTTCAAGGCGTGCCTATTTTTACTTACTATATTTTCTGTCTTGTTGATTTTTATGTATAAAAAGGAACTAAGAAAAGGGTATTGGTGTTGTGCAAATGTTGTATGTACGCGTTTATTATGGATAATTGGTCTTCTTCGAGTAGTATCAACGTGTGTTGCAGAAGTCTTGGTATGGAATCTCACAATTGTTTCACGTATGTATAACTGTCGGACGGATAGCACCTTGACCTCACTGTATACAGATTCTGTTGGGTATCGACGCGGCCTCTTCAATATTACTTTTATAACTGCACGCTGGGCTCTCTCTATCTCAAGCATATGGGTCATCGCTGCACCTCCCCAAACAGGCAGGCAATACGTTAGAAGCGATTGACATAGTGCGGTATACACATTAATAAGCATGTCATGGTCTGCTACATCCCTTAGATTTCTAAATACCGGTATGAGTTTCCTTACTCTTTTTGTTAGTGCAGAAATGTGTGGTTTCCATCTTAGGTTAGTGTCAATTATTACTCCTAAGTACCTTATTGTTTGCGTTAACTCAAGTTTATCACATAAACAAGCATTGGGTGGTTTATCTAGCCTGTTACAAGGGAAGTTGTGAATCGATAAAGAAAAGTCATCAGGAGGTTTTGTGCGATTGGTGTTATGGAAACAAATGTATTTCGTTTTTGCCACATTAATTGTAAGTAAATTATCTTCAAGCCATCGAGTCACTACTCTCAAGCCTGCCTCTGCATACTTATTTACATCTTCCCACGTTCGACCATAGAATAGAATTGCGGTGTCATCAGCGAACGCAAAGATATGTCCATTCGATAGTTTAGCAAGACTGTTGACATATGCAAGGAAGAGAGTAGGTCCCAACGTGCTCCCCTGTGGTATGCCGTATGTTGTGTAAGTTGAGTTACTAATAGTATCATCCACCCTGATCACCTGTTTTCTATTGCTTAAATAATCACGGAACCAATCCAAAGCTAGTCCGCGCACTCCCAACATTTCCAGTCTGTTCAATAAAAGTGATAAGGACACTGTATCGAACGCTTTTTTTAGATCAAGAAATACTCCTACACATTTCTGTTTCCTGTCTACGTATTCCGTTACCAGATTAGAGAATGCAAGAACAGCATCACTCGTGGATTTAGCAGACCTGAATCCATATTGATTATTGGACAAGAGTTGGTTCACTTCTAGATACTTTGTAAGCCTGTGGTTAACAATTTTTTCTAATATCTTGCTTAACGTGCTTAGTAGGGATATTGGTCTGTAGTTCGATATAGTGCCCTTATCCCCATCCTTAAAAATAGGAACAACTACTGCGTTTTTAAATGAGGTTGGAAAGATACCCTGGCTGAGACTTAAATTACAAATATGAGCAATCGGGTAACATAGGGTGGCATGAAACTTCTTAAGAAATTCGCTAGAAACTGCGTCAACACCCGGTGCACTTTTACTTTTTAATTTAAGAATAATACTATCTACTTCACTGTAGTCAGATGGAAAAAGCATAAACGAGTGGCACATATAACTATTTTCTGTTAATCTGCTTTTAAGAATTAAGTCATTTTCAGTCACATTCAGTCTACTAAGAGTTTTTTGTGCTAAGTCAACTCCAATAGTCGTGAAATAAGCATTTACCAGGTCAAGGGAGTCCTTTGGATTGTTAGTAATATTCAATAGGTCCATAGCTTGTGTGTTTTTATTTTTAATATTACTGATTTCTTTTATAGTATCCCAAGTAAGCTTTTTATTTCCTATGTTTTTAAGTAGTTTTTCTCTATAATATGTTTTTTTTAATGATTTTACTAATCTATTACAGGCATTTCTATAAGCAATGTATATTCTTTTAGCTTCTAGATTAGTAGGACTCTTCCTAGACTGCAAGTGCAACTTATCCCGCTTTTGGAAGCATTTTACAATATTAAAGGTTATCCACGGCTTAATCGGCTGCTTGCGCTTTGAAAATGTCAAGGTCTCGGTGTTCGCTACTATGATATCTTGTAAAGTTGTAGTAAAATAATCTACAGCTTGGTTCACATCCGAAATTTTGAAAAAATCATCCCAATTTACATCATTGATTGAAATGTTTATTGCTTCGTAATTTATTTTAGTACGTGTATAAGTACTTATTGTATTTGTGCGTGCTGGAGTTCCAAAAATTATTAACATAATAGGAAGGTGGTCTGTTATATCCGTGTCAAAAACATAGCTCTCACATTTACTAACCAATCTAGTCATGAAATGGTCCAAGCAAGTGCGCCCATGTGTCGGAATATGTATGGCGGGTTGAAGACCACAAGCATTTACGGTGTCCATATAGTCGATAGAATATTCTTTAGTCATGTCTATAGTATCAATATTTATGTCACCTGTTAAAATGACGTTACGCGAGTGGTGGGTTGTTAGTACAGTCTCCAGCGAATTTATAAAGTTTGTAGGGCATTTAAAGCAGTCAGGTCTATAAATAGCAAAAACAGACATATTGCCTATCTTTGCCAATAAACAATTAGCTTCTGTTATGTCAATTTCCAGTACGGAGGCATTTATCTGGTCTTTAATATACATTATGACTCCATCATTTTGGTTATAGCTTTGCTTAGTGAAAAACATTTTAAACCCGTCGAGTTGCGGGGGTACAGACAGCTCATCACACCAACATTCAGTCAATACTATAAGATCTATATTTAATTTGAACCTCGCTATATACACTAGAAGGCTGTCAAGATTTTTATTAATACTTCTTATGTTGAATGTAAAAATGGTAAATTGGTTATTTTTGGTGTCATGTTTATCAAATGTGCTCCTCAACTCGCACGGTTCACGGATTAATTGTCATGGTAAAGTACATGAGTCATCGATATCATCAGATAATGTTTGATTATCGAATTTTAAATATAATAAATTGATTGACAGTACCCACGTAACTTAGTCTCTTATATTTTGTAACTGTAAGGGGACCTTGTAGGTAATTTACAGTGCGTGACTTTGAAGTATTCTTGCCCGATAACAGCACAAAGTGTATCTCCTGAACATAATTGTACCTCAGTAATGGACGAGGTAAACGCAGTAAGCATATAAAATAACTATCAATCGCGATAATATGTAACAAATAAGGTAGAAACCAATTTATACATTGCCCACCGTTCGTTTTAATGTTATTTGTTATTCGTGTAAGGCTGCTTATGTAAATATAAATAATAATGAGTTCTGCTGTGTATTTATATGTCTCAGTGTATGTATCTGTTGATTTTTCTAGTTGTGATTGTTGTTTAGTGTATATTTTATGAGTATTTGATAGTATTTTTGTGTACGTAATGAGTGGCTTTTTGCCGTGTAGCTGTGTGTTGATAAATATTAATGTGGGTATTTGTGAGTTACAATATAATGCAAGATATGTTATAAGGACAGTGACACACCTCATTGACTTTAGCCCAATAAAACAGTAACAAACTGATAGTCAGGCTTTCTTCAATTTTGACAGGTCATTTTCGCTAAGGATTTCTTGCCGCATGTCTCCATCTGTTTTCTTTACGAATATTCTCCCAAAGTTTGTCCAACAATATTTATAACCGGAAGTTTTTGCCACCTCACGAGCCAGTGCAAACATTTTTCGGGCTTTATTTGTAAGGCTTTCCGATACATAAATAGGAGTGGTGGGCCCTGGAAGGCCCATGGTCGTAGTAGAAAGTCTATTGGTCGTATTCTTTTTATTGTACTCCTTCGAAGTTTTTAGGACCTTGTTTTTGGTTATTGTCGAGGTAAACTCAGTAACTACAGTTGTGTAGCCCGTCCGCGTTTTTAACCGATATACGTCTTTTATATCGGAACAATCAATTTTAACATTCAAAGCACCACACATTTTGTTGACGAGGCTACAAAGTTCTTGCTGTGACTCGGCCTTTATTTCTTGAGACGTAGGTATTGGCAAGTTGCGAAATTCTACAACCGTGGACTTGAGCCTTTTTTCCAAAACCTCAACTTTACTCTCAAGTAATGAAATGCATTGTAGACTTTCATTACGCTCTCGCTCCATTGACCTTAATCTCTCTTTCATGTCTTCATACTGTGTGGAGATGAATTGCATAGATTTCTCTAGGTCGGAGGCGGTGTTATGAATAGTGGTATTTTGGTGCTTCAACACCGAGATATCTGCGCACAGCTTTTTGAGAGTCTGATCCTGCTCTTCTTTCCAAGTTCTAAGCATGAGCAGAGTAGTTTTTATTTGACTAAATCACACTGATATTTACCCTTATTAAGTTATATAACTTATAATATATTTTAGATTAATTTTTACATTCATAAATTAGCAATTAAAAGAAATAGGCAACAAGTTTGTCAGTTTACACAAAGAATTCACAACAAACAAACAACAAGAAAACGAAATAATAATGGACATACTAATAGAAAATCAGTGATTTCTGTGGATTCACTTATGATACAAGGCTTTTGCAGTATTATAATATTTCCCACATTAATATTCTTTATTATATTTATTAGAAAGTAACTTCTGTACAATTCCTTGTAACATTGTTTATAAACAAATTATTCAGTATTAAGCAACAAGTTTTTCAGTTTACACAACCAGTTAGAACAAAGAATACACAACAAACAAAGGAAAAGAAAAGCGTGTGCTTGTCTGCCACCTTAGTGGTAATTCAGTAATAGGTAACAAGAAAACAAAGAATATACAACTGAAATAGTGGTCAGGTGCTGCCACCGGAGTGGTAAAAAAATGTACTAAAGAAAGGGAGTCTGAAGCAACCGGCGGCGGGCTTGCATGAAAGGTTTAATGACAATAGATGAAGCTTGTGAAGTGGGTAAGGATACAGGTGGAAATAGGTAGGCCTACTCCAGAAGGAAATAGGTGTGAGCATATTTTTGATTTTACAGAAAAAAATTGCCATTATTTGTGGTCCCTACTTTGCAAATATTGCTGAAGGAAGCCTTCAGCAATATCTGCAAATCGGCTTAGTATATTACTGCGCTGCACATCCACCTCTATCCTACGAGCTTCATTTAGCTGGCCTCTCCCTCAATTGTATCTGTTGCTTGACGGCCACAAAGTCGCCCGTGCCATTTCTTGTCCAGAGGAAGACTGATAGGCGTGGTCGGTCGTGGTGATCTTCACGTCGGAATTACTAATGGTAGTTGTTGACGGGTGAAGGTGAGATATGGCACTGATGGCAGTAGTGTTGGTGGTGCTGGAGGTGTCTGAGGCTGCGACTGTATTACTAAGTCTGCAAAAATAAATAGCAATATTGGTTTTTGTTATCACTCTACAAAACGAATACTTTTTCATAATGGATAGATGTCTCTACCTACTTCAATGAGGAAGAGGGAGTGACTGACTATGTCAACATTACGTTCCACATATAATATAATAAGGCTTATATGGTCAACAATAGTGCCCGGAATACGGCAATTGGCTCACACCCATGCTGCTGGTTGCACACGTTCATGGGCCACGGTAACCACTTTCCATCAGGTGGGCTGTGTGCTTGTCTGCCACCACAGTTCTATTAAAAAAAAAACTCCATATTACATGGGACCGAGTACACTGATTGGTGAAATGTGGGTGTCAATTCACCTCTGCCTAACCCTCCGGGGGTAAAGGCGTGATTACATGTATGTATGTATGTTAGATTTTCATAAAGAATAATCATTTCTCCAGAAGATAAAGGTTTATGTGATACAAATTTAAAATGTCTGTCCCGTTAAGTATAGAATATTACCAGAAGTATCTTTATTTGATGAATAGGTGATAAGTACATACCATTATGCAACAACAATATCGTGCTTGTCAAAGTTTGATGGTGCAGCTGATGGTCTCTGGAAGAATGTAAAGATAAATAAATACCTTTACTACAAAATAATATTATGTAAGGTAATTACTGTTAAATTCCTGTCATATCCGTAATAATTTATCTTTATTGAGCAATCATCAGTTTTTTAATACAACGCTCACGTTACTTAAATCCATTTTACAAAAGAGGTATACAAAGATATTTATAATTTTCATGTGAATTATATTCATCTGACTAATGAATTTTTGAAGATAGATAGAAACTAAGAATCATAAAATTATATGTAGGTTATTTATGTTTTAGTACCTAAAACAGATTATATCACTTAAGTGGCAGACAGACAAACTGCACATTTTTTTATTGTTTGTATTATATAGTAATTTCATTTTTAAAAATTATAGTTTAATTGAAAAATCTCTTGTCGGTACAATCTTCTATCATTATAATCATTACACCATGCAAATGATTAGCATATAAATTATAAATGGCTTTGCGTGACCTACATCAATCAAAAAGTTACGCATTAACTCACACTAAATCCTTGTTCCTCTATATTAGGGAGGCCCTCCACTGCTAAGGCACCCATGAGTTATTCGATATCACCGTTATCAGAACCACCATCAGTGCCACTGCCATGCTGATATATAATTTGTGCCTTTGTTGGTCTTGGAATTCCAGTCAGCAAACACCTTAAAATAAAAAAAAGTATGCAACTATTCAATATTATAATGAACATTTTATATGAAATTGTGATTATTGTTAAAAGCATTAATAAATAAATACCAACATCTTTTATTCACCTAAATAATGAATTGATGTTATTAATCTAGGTACTTATTAAACAGGAGAGAATGTATCAAAACCAGTTCTATGGGCTGTAGTTTCAGTATGATAAATACCTTCTTCCATTTGTCTTGTCTTATTGATACCATCATGAATAGAATTAAGGATAAGGGCTGACTTCTGCCATAGCTGGTCCGCCATTATATGGCCTTGAAGAACAGGCTGAGGTCTCGATACATCACCGTGGCTGGAATATGAATGATAAGAGTTCTATGAGTTTGAGTATGTTATTGTAAACCACAAAGGTCATTGTTTCTGACTTTCTTTCAGCACATTATTACTGATATATTTAATGTAATGCCGCTATATTTCACTGATTAAACTACTGCGCCTTTCCATAAATTGCAAAAGAGTGATAAATTGACTGAAAATTGCAGACAGGTGAATTCTTCCTGTGGGATACGTTTATTTAGGTATAACATCTTCATAAACTTTCACATTTGTAATCTCAGTAGAATAACACTTACTAACTTAAATAATACTTACTTAAATCTTCCTTTTATAGCTCTTAATAAGATCCCACAAAAGTTTTTAACATTTGTTTGGTCCGTCCGCGTCAAAAGTTCAAAACAAAGTTTTGACGCTCTTGACAGTGACGATGGAATGAGAATTAGGGCTCATCCACATGAATTCGAACATCATAGACTAAAATGGTGTCGAAACGACCATTCGAGTCGAGTTAAAGAATGCAAAAAGTGACAAACATTGTCTACGAATCGAACATCGTTATCTTCGGAGCGATGGCGAATGTAGCGATGGATTCGCTTCGTAACGAATGCATTATGGCTAGAACCCCAGGTCTTGTGCCTGCTCGGTCATCTAGAAGTTCGCTTCGAACTAGTCACTTTGTTTGTTGATCGAACACACGAGTTAGTTTAGATGACAAAGCTGCCACTTGCCACGATACTTTAATAAGTCTTTTAATATGGTTCAATTCAATTAACTATAAATATTTTTCTATAAATTCATTTACAAGTTTTAGTTTTTTTTTAAATAAACAACGCTAACTTCATTTCATCAAAACTTATTGAACTTTAATAGTTCTATTAGTTCTAGAGACCGACATGAGTTGACACGATAGTTTAAGTAGTGTCTTTGTGGATAGGTACCACGGAGGAAAGAATATGATTATAGGTACATACAACGATTGCAATTAACTATAAAAATATGTTTACTTACATTAATTTGCTTGTGAATATTTGATTTTCCTTCATACTTAACAGGCTAGGATGATGGTAGAACCATTTGCAGCCGATAAATTAAACTCAGTCCGAGAACGACGATCACGCAGTGCTGACCTTGTGCACAGTTCGCTACCAGTGTCGACCAGAAATTGCGTCTTCGAAGATCGGTCCGTGACGAACAGGCGACCAGTTAATGAAGAAGGGCAATCGTCAGCCGCCATTACCGACCGCCCTTGGAGTTTTCCGCCTTGTAGTCGCAGGGCCGTATGCACTTAGAAGCCTTCTCCCCGAAACGCCCATGATACCAACATAGAGGAAACTTGCGGTAATTTGACTGTGACCGCTGCCTTGAGGTAGGTACTTCGGTTACCTTGAGGACGTGGAGAACGCGAAGAAAGAGTTCTGCTGTTCCTTCCCGATGTAAATTCTGGAATTGCTTGCGCAGCTCGGCAACCTCCCGCACCATGATTAATATAAATATATGTTTAGATAATTAAGTTAGGTATTTAGAATGAGTAAAATGTACGGTGTGCAAATTAAGTACGTTTACATGTTGGAAATAAAATATATTGTAAATATTATTAAGTGTGTTTTGTGTGTATGTATTATATAATATTGTTAGGTGCCCTACATACTAATGAAAACAGGAAAATAATTAAATAAACTTTCTAAAAATAACAGCAGCGTAAACCTGCTAACTCCAACACCAAAATAGAATAGTAATACGAAACACTGCTAAATCCTTAAAGTTTAAGTTGTAAACAAAATTTCAGTGAATATCGTTACTAACGGAAAATTTAATTATGTATATTAATTGTATAACAAATTAAAACTTACCTTTATCATCTACTGTCACTTGTAACTACCTATGTATACTAAAAGTCAAAAAAATAAATTCAATGAGCACGCATCATGAGTCACCGGCCATTTCTAGTACGATACTGGGAAGGGTTGAAGGATTTGGCAGGTTTTCTGTGTGTCGTCTGTGTGTCGTCTGTCTTCGTCAAACTGCTATAAAACCAGCGACCAATAATGGTCGCTGGTTTTATAGCAGTTTGACGGACATCGATTTTTAGCCTTGTTAAGTTGTTTAATGACGTATTTTTTGCACGATTAGGTCGGTAATCGTCCGTAGTTTCCGATTCGATCAAAATGTCATTTTCGACAAAAAGTGGACTTAGCAGGTTAACATAATTATTAGGCCGCCGCGGTGCTAAATAAAAATGTCAAATCATCCAACAAAAAACAGGACAACTATTTCTTAGTTTTTTAGGGATTTGACATCGAGAAATTCCACTCTTTTTGTATAGATGAATATTATTCATATTTTTAATTTGTTTTGGCCACCTATTGTACACATGTGGCGCCATACAAAATATACTTTATCAGCGTTGCGAGCTCTTTGTCTTTAATTAAATATGTAATTCCATATTTTGCTTGACAAACATAGCAGATTCAAAATATTGATGTGATTTCAAAGCAGTGTCAACAAATTGTTACTTATTATAAAGTATGGCTTACATGTCTCAGTTTGTTCTATGTTGAAGGTGGGTCTGATGCAGCGTTTCTGTGCTGCAAATGCACGGGATAGGTAGGTAAAGTTTTACACGCATATGTATGTGTCGCCGCCAACTAGCTTAATAAGTCGCTCAATTAACTGCCTAGGCTTTTCATTTAACAGCGCCGTTTAATAAGCGGCCTGAATGATTCCGCCGTTTGATTAAACAGCTAGGCAAATGGCTTGGATCGATGACGTTTAATTACTTGCCTAGCCATTTAATTAAACAGCTATGAGAATGTTTTTTTTTTCTGCATGGTTATAAAAAATATCCACAAACTCAAAGTAGCCTTTGTGGTTATTTTTTAAAACACAAATAATGTCTCTAAAGAAGATACGCGGACGGAGCCGCGGGCAAAAGCTAGTATTTATAATATTAGTTGGATTATGTGCAGTAATGTTACCATTTGTTTTTTTTTTTTTTTCATTGCGCCTCTTACTAATCCGCCAAAATGTATTCTTTCCTGTAATCAAATCAAAATAAATTATTTAGCTGCGTCCTGTTCTTACTTTTTTATCGTTTTTATTTGTTTTCAATCATCCACCTAATCAATAATAGTAAATTATTTAACAGATTCTATTGCGATTTATCTGTTATTTATTATTTACACCGTGGTTTTATTTCAATGAGTGATACTCGCGTAACTATTGTTAAGCGGCTAATCAAAGAAAACCCACGAATTACCTACAAGACAATTCGAAGACTATTATACTGTTTTGAATCCGAAAAAAAAACAGCAATCTTGTGAATGGGTGTTTGAAAATAAAAACAAGCCAACAAAAGTGAGGCAAGCGAGAAACGTTGGTACGAAAATTTCGCGTTTTTTTTCTCAAGCATGCAGGTCCCATCTGCACAATTCCACTTGCAGATCAAAATAGTGTTAATGCCGAGTGATATTCTACCATTTGTTTACCGAGGCTGTTAGAAAAAGTTCGCTAAAGACGACCACAAAGCCAAGTTCTCCTACATCATGACAACCGTTCTTCACACACGGCTAACAAAACGAAGTAATTGTTAGCTTCCGAAAAAGTACAACTCGTCACTCATCCTGCACATAGCCCCAACCTAGCACCATGTGATTTCTGTATTGTCCTCAAAATCAAACATTTGATGAGAGGTTTCACCAACTCCGAAGAGGCAGTGATAGCATAGGTAAAAGCGTTCAATCAGCATGTAGAAAACATGCATTCAGATCTGTGGTCCTCCGGTTTTATTTTTTATATAAAAGAGAGTATTTTGAAATGCAATAAACATAATATTTTGGTTATACTTATAAGTAATGTTGTTTTTTTAAGTTACGCAAAACTTTTAGTGTGACCTACGTATGTATAAACTCTTACCTAGACGCAAAGTGTCATTTCAACGCGGCGTAAAAAAATACTACTACTTCGTTATAGGTTGATATTCACATGACCCATGACATGCAGACATTGACAGTTTAGAGAATAATACTGACTCGATTAAGATAGGAAAAAGTGAATCGCTCAGGCGGGACTCGAACGTGCGATCTTTCCCTTACAGGGGGAATGTTCTGACCACTGAGCCACCGAGCTACGCCTGAAGCTATCCCGATTCTTCTATACAATCATCTTTAGGGCGATCGCGGGTTCGAGTCCCGCCTGAGTAATTCACTTTTTCCTATATTAATCGATTTGAAAAGTTGACATACTAAATGCTTCAAAATTTCATTCAATAATATTGACGTTAGCTAACTCACGCAAAACGCGATTTTCACGCCGTTTATAGCGTATATAATATATTGGTATATTAGTATTTTAACGAAAGACAGTAATTTTTTGTGTTATGTATTTCAAGTTGCTTCATTAGTAAAGTCATTATAATTTATCTATATATATATAAAAAAAGGTTAATTACTCCAGGTAAATTATTTAAGTTATTTGCTACATGAATAGATTAAACATTAAACATAATTCAATTAGATGAGAATGATTACGGTAATGAGGAGGTTTTTAGACTAAACAATTATTTAACCAATATTTTATGCAAACAGTATGTAAGATGTATTTTTATGTACTCTGATACTATAATACAAAGATTATAAAATTGAAATCAAAACTCTTATGACAAACATTACGCACAGGCCAAAAAAAAAGTTTTAGTACGATACAGGTCTTGTATGGACACCTATATCATAAAATAACTTTTTAATCATAACGATACACCTATACAACCTCCATCTGGACTAAACCTCTACTTTAAAAAAAGAATCCGCCGATTCGGGAAAAAAAGAAACACGCATGCGCAATCGAGTGAGTTTGCGCCTTGGCGCGAACATTATTTTTTTTTTTTTTGTTCTATAGGTACATTTAAATTAAACAAAGTTTGGTTTGGTTTGTAAAATAAATTAGTTTATGTATTATAGTATGAGAGTAGATAAAGTAGTGTATGACACTGTACATAACTTGGTCTTATAACACTCGTGTGATAATATAAAAAACTCGCCTACGGCTCGTTTTTTTAAAACACACTCGTGTTATAAGAACCCTTATTATGCAACAGTATCATAAACTACTATAATACTTTTGTTCGCGACGGTACCTGCGCAACCTTGAGTATGTTGTTAACTTCGTAGGCGCAAAGTTGTGTGGCGCGTATTGTACTCAGGGCTGGCAGTGACAGTCAGATTCTTTAGTTACTGTGTTACAACTAGATGGCGCTGCTCGATTTATATTCAAGCTATCGTTTGTTCCCTTATAAATTATAAGAAATTTTATGTTACAATCGTTAAGGTGAAATTTCAGTTCAAATAGTTTGATGTGTAGCTAACATGCTACAAAATTTTTGTATGTGTCTCCTTTAGAGACAATATTTTTATTTTAGTACATAGTACTTCTAGTCGGCCAGGGCCTCTAGACAAAGTTTCGTTTCATTAGCTATATTGTCAGTCGAAAGATATAAAATGTATGGAAGTGACATTACCTGTCGATGTGTCACGTGATCCACGGATAACGAACACAAAGACGGTAAACAATATTTCATTCGCGCGATTCCATCAATCGAGCCAACATTAACGAACGGTTACTTATAGGAATGCGTAGCCAACGCGCCCATTTTGACTCCCTTTCGAATTTCGTGTTCGCAGCCGGAGCGAAAGCCGTCTCCTGTCGCTAACGAACAAAATGTCAATGTGTGTATATAATAGTAAGTTTGTGTGAGTGCCGAGATACGCGAAACTGTCATTTTATTGAGGTTACAATACAATCTACTGTGACTCAAATTTTAAAATTTACTTCAACATAAATACAAAAAGCAATAGCCGAGCTTACTGTGAGCAGCGCGGAATAAAACTGTTTGGCAGAGACGCCAAAGACTTTACATTTTCCGGCGAGAGTTGAAAAAAGTCGATGAGATGCAGGAAACTTTAATTATAATTCAGACTTAATAGGTCAACATATAAAATCTTTGTGTGAAAGTAAGAGCTTCCATTGCATTCAAAGGGTCTTGGGAGATAACTTTGGAAATAAAGGTAAAACAGTATGGAGCAGAACAATAACACTTTTTAAGATTTTTGTTTTGCTTTGAATTTACGTATTATGCTTATTTCAGGTGCTATGTGCCCTTAGTGCTTTTACCACCGGCTTGTACCACAACTCCATCATGGAAAAAGTTATAGTTTTCCCTCAAACTCCACAAAAGAACAGGCACATATCAAAGAAGGTGGAATTATTTTTATGATGTCAACGATTATATTATTATATTTTCCTAAGAATTGAGAATATACAGATATATGTATTTATAATGTAATGTGTATGTTCTTACAGATTCCAAAAGATATACCTACCATTTGCCCACATGCACACATGTTACCATCATTAAGCTGGGCAATGATGAGCACCTATATTTCAATAGAAAAGGATTTCACTCATTAAATGTTAAGTAAGTACCTACCTACCTAAGCAATAGATTCATTGAAAAATATGTGGGATGAAGTAAAGCTCATTTTAACTTGGTTATGTCACGTCTCTAAAATATCACCTAGATAAAACCTGCGGAGAATGAGTTTCTTCCATGCATTATTTATTATGTATTAAGATAAATCAATACACTCGTACTATTTGTAATGGTCATATAGAGCATTATGCTGCAGTCTGAGAATTTTGATAGTAAGTATTATACTAGTCCCTACATTGACTCCGGCTTATCACCATGTTGTGATAAACACATTTGGTAACCGGGGATTCTGAGATACTAGTGTAGAATTGCTATTTTTTATACAAATAAGATTAGTTTATAGCCAAGAATAGCGAATCAATTGAGAGTTGATGCTTTTTTATTTAAAAATTATTTATACACCTATGTAAATTATGATTTAGTATGTTTTAGTTCTTAAATAATAAATATAATATGATAAAGGATTTTAGCTGTGTAGAACAACACATTATTTATGATTCTCCTGTAATGAACACAAATTAAATTTGCTGAATATTGTCCTGCAAATAAATTGTATATTTTTTTTACAGATTTACAACTATAACTTTGAAATCCTGAATGTTAATTGTTAGTCTGGTGGTGCCACACATGACTCCTATATATGGTCCAGAAGCAAAGTCAAGCCATGCATGCAGAGTCTCCATCAACGTAGAGAATGCGTGTGGTTACTGGGTAAGATAAGACAATACCTGTTTTTAAAGTCATTGGGCTTAAGACCATTACCTTAATAGTACAAGGATGTATATAATCACGCCTTTATCCCAGGAGGGTTAGGCAGAGATAAATTGACACCCACATTTCACCAATCATTGTATTCGGGCGTACGTGATAGGGTTGTATACATTAAGTATTCAATATATACGCCCGGAATTACTGAAAAGCCACATAACTTTGTATATATATATATATATATATATATATATATGTATATATATATATGTATATATATATATGTATATATATATATATATACAAAGTTATGTGGTTGTTTCAGGTAATTCCGGGCGTCCACAATTGCCATGGCTCATAACTTCAAGATGCTGTGCTTGGGTCTCACACTGCAATACATACATTGCGCCTTGTGCAGGCTCATAACGTTATAGACCGGTGCCTTGGCTTGCTGAAGGCACGTGGAGATGCCTGTAAAAACAAGGCACTGCATGATAATCACCAGCAGGCCAGCAGGATAACGCTTGCATGCAAATACCAATATTGTACTATGTTAAGAAATAAAAGAAAACGATTGAAAGTGAAATATAAAGGCTTCTGTTTATTTCAAATATAACCATACACAAAATCAGACCCCTAGGGGATTCACAGGCGTGATAACTTATAATATGATTTTTTTAATTGTCTTAATCAGATTTACAGTTTTGATTAGACTAAATAATAATAATAATAATAATAATAATTTATTTATTGTTCAGTAACTTAGATCTAGTTTACAAATCCTCTGACTCCCAAACTAGTGTGAACTGTATCTTGGGAGTCAGTCTCTTCCTACGCGGTCCTTGATCATAGTTATAGACAATAAAAAAAGAAACAAAATACAAAGGAAAAATCAAGAAAGAATAACGTTATTTTCTACAATAACAAATAAAACCTAATAGTAGGTACATGTTTAAATTAGAGTATGTATTGTGTGTGTATGTGTATGTGTGTGTGTGTGTGTGAGTGTGTGTGTGTGTGTGTGTGTGTGTGTGTGTGTGTGTGTGTGTGTGTGTGTGTGTGTGTGTGTGTGTGTGTGTGTGTGTGTGTGTGTGTGAGTGTGCGTGCGGGCGTGCGGGCGTGCGGGCGTGCGTGTGCGTGCGTGCGTGCGTAAGTGTGTGATGAGTGTTTGAATTTCTGGGTGTGTGTGCGCTTTTGGGTTACATCGTGGTTAGTATATTTGTTTGAGGTAACTTTCAGTTGTTTTATAATCTAGTTTAGTTAGTTTATTAAATAATGTCCTTTTCAAGGCGTGCCTATTTTTACTTACTATATTTTCTGTCTTGTTGATTTTTATGTATAAAAAGGAACTAAGAAAAGGGTATTGGTGTTGTGCAAATGTTGTATGTACGCGTTTATTATGGATAATTGGTCTTCTTCGAGTAGTATCAACGTGTGTTGCAGAAGTCTTGGTATGGAATCTCACAATTGTTTCACGTATGTATAACTGTCGGACGGATAGCACCTTGACCTCACTGTATACAGATTCTGTTGGGTATCGACGCGGCCTCTTCAATATTACTTTTATAACTGCACGCTGGGCTCTCTCTATCTCAAGCATATGGGTCATCGCTGCACCTCCCCAAACAGGCAGGCAATACGTTAGAAGCGATTGACATAGTGCGGTATACACATTAATAAGCATGTCATGGTCTGCTACATCCCTTAGATTTCTAAATACCGGTATGAGTTTCCTTACTCTTTTTGTTAGTGCAGAAATGTGTGGTTTCCATCTTAGGTTAGTGTCAATTATTACTCCTAAGTACCTTATTGTTTGCGTTAACTCAAGTTTATCACATAAACAAGCATTGGGTGGTTTATCTAGCCTGTTACAAGGGAAGTTGTGAATCGATAAAGAAAAGTCATCAGGAGGTTTTGTGCGATTGGTGTTATGGAAACAAATGTATTTCGTTTTTGCCACATTAATTGTAAGTAAATTATCTTCAAGCCATCGAGTCACTACTCTCAAGCCTGCCTCTGCATACTTATTTACATCTTCCCACGTTCGACCATAGAATAGAATTGCGGTGTCATCAGCGAACGCAAAGATATGTCCATTCGATAGTTTAGCAAGACTGTTGACATATGCAAGGAAGAGAGTAGGTCCCAACGTGCTCCCCTGTGGTATGCCGTATGTTGTGTAAGTTGAGTTACTAATAGTATCATCCACCCTGATCACCTGTTTTCTATTGCTTAAATAATCACGGAACCAATCCAAAGCTAGTCCGCGCACTCCCAACATTTCCAGTCTGTTCAATAAAAGTGATAAGGACACTGTATCGAACGCTTTTTTTAGATCAAGAAATACTCCTACACATTTCTGTTTCCTGTCTACGTATTCCGTTACCAGATTAGAGAATGCAAGAACAGCATCACTCGTGGATTTAGCAGACCTGAATCCATATTGATTATTGGACAAGAGTTGGTTCACTTCTAGATACTTTGTAAGCCTGTGGTTAACAATTTTTTCTAATATCTTGCTTAACGTGCTTAGTAGGGATATTGGTCTGTAGTTCGATATAGTGCCCTTATCCCCATCCTTAAAAATAGGAACAACTACTGCGTTTTTAAATGAGGTTGGAAAGATACCCTGGCTGAGACTTAAATTACAAATATGAGCAATCGGGTAACATAGGGTGGCATGAAACTTCTTAAGAAATTCGCTAGAAACTGCGTCAACACCCGGTGCACTTTTACTTTTTAATTTAAGAATAATACTATCTACTTCACTGTAGTCAGATGGAAAAAGCATAAACGAGTGGCACATATAACTATTTTCTGTTAATCTGCTTTTAAGAATTAAGTCATTTTCAGTCACATTCAGTCTACTAAGAGTTTTTTGTGCTAAGTCAACTCCAATAGTCGTGAAATAAGCATTTACCAGGTCAAGGGAGTCCTTTGGATTGTTAGTAATATTCAATAGGTCCATAGCTTGTGTGTTTTTATTTTTAATATTACTGATTTCTTTTATAGTATCCCAAGTAAGCTTTTTATTTCCTATGTTTTTAAGTAGTTTTTCTCTATAATATGTTTTTTTTAATGATTTTACTAATCTATTACAGGCATTTCTATAAGCAATGTATATTCTTTTAGCTTCTAGATTAGTAGGACTCTTCCTAGACTGCAAGTGCAACTTATCCCGCTTTTGGAAGCATTTTACAATATTAAAGGTTATCCACGGCTTAATCGGCTGCTTGCGCTTTGAAAATGTCAAGGTCTCGGTGTTCGCTACTATGATATCTTGTAAAGTTGTAGTAAAATAATCTACAGCTTGGTTCACATCCGAAATTTTGAAAAAATCATCCCAATTTACATCATTGATTGAAATGTTTATTGCTTCGTAATTTATTTTAGTACGTGTATAAGTACTTATTGTATTTGTGCGTGCTGGAGTTCCAAAAATTATTAACATAATAGGAAGGTGGTCTGTTATATCCGTGTCAAAAACATAGCTCTCACATTTACTAACCAATCTAGTCATGAAATGGTCCAAGCAAGTGCGCCCATGTGTCGGAATATGTATGGCGGGTTGAAGACCACAAGCATTTACGGTGTCCATATAGTCGATAGAATATTCTTTAGTCATGTCTATAGTATCAATATTTATGTCACCTGTTAAAATGACGTTACGCGAGTGGTGGGTTGTTAGTACAGTCTCCAGCGAATTTATAAAGTTTGTAGGGCATTTAAAGCAGTCAGGTCTATAAATAGCAAAAACAGACATATTGCCTATCTTTGCCAATAAACAATTAGCTTCTGTTATGTCAATTTCCAGTACGGAGGCATTTATCTGGTCTTTAATATACATTATGACTCCATCATTTTGGTTATAGCTTTGCTTAGTGAAAAACATTTTAAACCCGTCGAGTTGCGGGGGTACAGACAGCTCATCACACCAACATTCAGTCAATACTATAAGATCTATATTTAATTTGAACCTCGCTATATACACTAGAAGGCTGTCAAGATTTTTATTAATACTTCTTATGTTGAATGTAAAAATGGTAAATTGGTTATTTTTGGTGTCATGTTTATCAAATGTGCTCCTCAACTCGCACGGTTCACGGATTAATTGGCATGGTAAAGTACATGAGTCATCGATATCATCAGATAATGTTTGATTATCGAATTTTAAATATAATAAATTGATTGACAGTACCCACGTAACTTAGTCTCTTATATTTTGTAACTGTAAGGGGACCTTGTAGGTAATTTACAGTGCGTGACTTTGAAGTATTCTTGCCCGATAACAGCACAAAGTGTATCTCCTGAACATAATTGTACCTCAGTAATGGACGAGGTAAACGCAGTAAGCATATAAAATAACTATCAATCGCGATAATATGTAACAAATAAGGTAGAAACCAATTTATACATTGCCCACCGTTCGTTTTAATGTTATTTGTTATTCGTGTAAGGCTGCTTATGTAAATATAAATAATAATGAGTTCTGCTGTGTATTTATATGTCTCAGTGTATGTATCTGTTGATTTTTCTAGTTGTGATTGTTGTTTAGTGTATATTTTATGAGTATTTGATAGTATTTTTGTGTACGTAATGAGTGGCTTTTTGCCGTGTAGCTGTGTGTTGATAAATATTAATGTGGGTATTTGTGAGTTACAATATAATGCAAGATATGTTATAAGGACAGTGACACACCTCATTGACTTTAGCCCAATAAAACAGTAACAAACTGATAGTCAGGCTTTCTTCAATTTTGACAGGTCATTTTCGCTAAGGATTTCTTGCCGCATGTCTCCATCTGTTTTCTTTACGAATATTCTCCCAAAGTTTGTCCAACAATATTTATAACCGGAAGTTTTTGCCACCTCACGAGCCAGTGCAAACATTTTTCGGGCTTTATTTGTAAGGCTTTCCGATACATAAATAGGAGTGGTGGGCCCTGGAAGGCCCATGGTCGTAGTAGAAAGTCTATTGGTCGTATTCTTTTTATTGTACTCCTTCGAAGTTTTTAGGACCTTGTTTTTGGTTATTGTCGAGGTAAACTCAGTAACTACAGTTGTGTAGCCCGTCCGCGTTTTTAACCGATATACGTCTTTTATATCGGAACAATCAATTTTAACATTCAAAGCACCACACATTTTGTTGACGAGGCTACAAAGTTCTTGCTGTGACTCGGCCTTTATTTCTTGAGACGTAGGTATTGGCAAGTTGCGAAATTCTACAACCGTGGACTTGAGCCTTTTTTCCAAAACCTCAACTTTACTCTCAAGTAATGAAATGCATTGTAGACTTTCATTACGCTCTCGCTCCATTGACCTTAATCTCTCTTTCATGTCTTCATACTGTGTGGAGATGAATTGCATAGATTTCTCTAGGTCGGAGGCGGTGTTATGAATAGTGGTATTTTGGTGCTTCAACACCGAGATATCTGCGCACAGCTTTTTGAGAGTCTGATCCTGCTCTTCTTTCCAAGTTCTAAGCATGAGCAGAGTAGTTTTTATTTGACTAAATCACACTGATATTTACCCTTATTAAGTTATATAACTTATAATATATTTTAGATTAATTTTTACATTCATAAATTAGCAATTAAAAGAAATAGGCAACAAGTTTGTCAGTTTACACAAAGAATTCACAACAAACAAACAACAAGAAAACGAAATAATAATGGACATACTAATAGAAAATCAGTGATTTCTGTGGATTCACTTATGATACAAGGCTTTTGCAGTATTATAATATTTCCCACATTAATATTCTTTATTATATTTATTAGAAAGTAACTTCTGTACAATTCCTTGTAACATTGTTTATAAACAAATTATTCAGTATTAAGCAACAAGTTTTTCAGTTTACACAACCAGTTAGAACAAAGAATACACAACAAACAAAGGAAAAGAAAAGCGTGTGCTTGTCTGCCACCTTAGTGGTAATTCAGTAATAGGTAACAAGAAAACAAAGAATATACAACTGAAATAGTGGTCAGGTGCTGCCACCGGAGTGGTAAAAAAATGTACTAAAGAAAGGGAGTCTGAAGCAACCGGCGGCGGGCTTGCATGAAAGGTTTAATGACAATAGATGAAGCTTGTGAAGTGGGTAAGGATACAGGTGGAAATAGGTAGGCCTACTCCAGAAGGAAATAGGTGTGAGCATATTTTTGATTTTACAGAAAAAAATTGCCATTATTTGTGGTCCCTACTTTGCAAATATTGCTGAAGGAAGCCTTCAGCAATATCTGCAAATCGGCTTAGTATATTACTGCGCTGCACATCCACCTCTATCCTACGAGCTTCATTTAGCTGGCCTCTCCCTCAATTGTATCTGTTGCTTGACGGCCACAAAGTCGCCCGTGCCATTTCTTGTCCAGAGGAAGACTGATAGGCGTGGTCGGTCGTGGTGATCTTCACGTCGGAATTACTAATGGTAGTTGTTGACGGGTGAAGGTGAGATATGGCACTGATGGCAGTAGTGTTGGTGGTGCTGGAGGTGTCTGAGGCTGCGACTGTATTACTAAGTCTGCAAAAATAAATAGCAATATTGGTTTTTGTTATCACTCTACAAAACGAATACTTTTTCATAATGGATAGATGTCTCTACCTACTTCAATGAGGAAGAGGGAGTGACTGACTATGTCAACATTACGTTCCACATATAATATAATAAGGCTTATATGGTCAACAATAGTGCCCGGAATACGGCAATTGGCTCACACCCATGCTGCTGGTTGCACACGTTCATGGGCCACGGTAACCACTTTCCATCAGGTGGGCTGTGTGCTTGTCTGCCACCACAGTTCTATTAAAAAAAAAACTCCATATTACATGGGACCGAGTACACTGATTGGTGAAATGTGGGTGTCAATTCACCTCTGCCTAACCCTCCGGGGGTAAAGGCGTGATTACATGTATGTATGTATGTTAGATTTTCATAAAGAATAATCATTTCTCCAGAAGATAAAGGTTTATGTGATACAAATTTAAAATGTCTGTCCCGTTAAGTATAGAATATTACCAGAAGTATCTTTATTTGATGAATAGGTGATAAGTACATACCATTATGCAACAACAATATCGTGCTTGTCAAAGTTTGATGGTGCAGCTGATGGTCTCTGGAAGAATGTAAAGATAAATAAATACCTTTACTACAAAATAATATTATGTAAGGTAATTACTGTTAAATTCCTGTCATATCCGTAATAATTTATCTTTATTGAGCAATCATCAGTTTTTTAATACAACGCTCACGTTACTTAAATCCATTTTACAAAAGAGGTATACAAAGATATTTATAATTTTCATGTGAATTATATTCATCTGACTAATGAATTTTTGAAGATAGATAGAAACTAAGAATCATAAAATTATATGTAGGTTATTTATGTTTTAGTACCTAAAACAGATTATATCACTTAAGTGGCAGACAGACAAACTGCACATTTTTTTATTGTTTGTATTATATAGTAATTTCATTTTTAAAAATTATAGTTTAATTGAAAAATCTCTTGTCGGTACAATCTTCTATCATTATAATCATTACACCATGCAAATGATTAGCATATAAATTATAAATGGCTTTGCGTGACCTACATCAATCAAAAAGTTACGCATTAACTCACACTAAATCCTTGTTCCTCTATATTAGGGAGGCCCTCCACTGCTAAGGCACCCATGAGTTATTCGATATCACCGTTATCAGAACCACCATCAGTGCCACTGCCATGCTGATATATAATTTGTGCCTTTGTTGGTCTTGGAATTCCAGTCAGCAAACACCTTAAAATAAAAAAAAGTATGCAACTATTCAATATTATAATGAACATTTTATATGAAATTGTGATTATTGTTAAAAGCATTAATAAATAAATACCAACATCTTTTATTCACCTAAATAATGAATTGATGTTATTAATCTAGGTACTTATTAAACAGGAGAGAATGTATCAAAACCAGTTCTATGGGCTGTAGTTTCAGTATGATAAATACCTTCTTCCATTTGTCTTGTCTTATTGATACCATCATGAATAGAATTAAGGATAAGGGCTGACTTCTGCCATAGCTGGTCCGCCATTATATGGCCTTGAAGAACAGGCTGAGGTCTCGATACATCACCGTGGCTGGAATATGAATGATAAGAGTTCTATGAGTTTGAGTATGTTATTGTAAACCACAAAGGTCATTGTTTCTGACTTTCTTTCAGCACATTATTACTGATATATTTAATGTAATGCCGCTATATTTCACTGATTAAACTACTGCGCCTTTCCATAAATTGCAAAAGAGTGATAAATTGACTGAAAATTGCAGACAGGTGAATTCTTCCTGTGGGATACGTTTATTTAGGTATAACATCTTCATAAACTTTCACATTTGTAATCTCAGTAGAATAACACTTACTAACTTAAATAATACTTACTTAAATCTTCCTTTTATAGCTCTTAATAAGATCCCACAAAAGTTTTTAACATTTGTTTGGTCCGTCCGCGTCAAAAGTTCAAAACAAAGTTTTGACGCTCTTGACAGTGACGATGGAATGAGAATTAGGGCTCATCCACATGAATTCGAACATCATAGACTAAAATGGTGTCGAAACGACCATTCGAGTCGAGTTAAAGAATGCAAAAAGTGACAAACATTGTCTACGAATCGAACATCGTTATCTTCGGAGCGATGGCGAATGTAGCGATGGATTCGCTTCGTAACGAATGCATTATGGCTAGAACCCCAGGTCTTGTGCCTGCTCGGTCATCTAGAAGTTCGCTTCGAACTAGTCACTTTGTTTGTTGATCGAACACACGAGTTAGTTTAGATGACAAAGCTGCCACTTGCCACGATACTTTAATAAGTCTTTTAATATGGTTCAATTCAATTAACTATAAATATTTTTCTATAAATTCATTTACAAGTTTTAGTTTTTTTTTAAATAAACAACGCTAACTTCATTTCATCAAAACTTATTGAACTTTAATAGTTCTATTAGTTCTAGAGACCGACATGAGTTGACACGATAGTTTAAGTAGTGTCTTTGTGGATAGGTACCACGGAGGAAAGAATATGATTATAGGTACATACAACGATTGCAATTAACTATAAAAATATGTTTACTTACATTAATTTGCTTGTGAATATTTGATTTTCCTTCATACTTAACAGGCTAGGATGATGGTAGAACCATTTGCAGCCGATAAATTAAACTCAGTCCGAGAACGACGATCACGCAGTGCTGACCTTGTGCACAGTTCGCTACCAGTGTCGACCAGAAATTGCGTCTTCGAAGATCGGTCCGTGACGAACAGGCGACCAGTTAATGAAGAAGGGCAATCGTCAGCCGCCATTACCGACCGCCCTTGGAGTTTTCCGCCTTGTAGTCGCAGGGCCGTATGCACTTAGAAGCCTTCTCCCCGAAACGCCCATGATACCAACATAGAGGAAACTTGCGGTAATTTGACTGTGACCGCTGCCTTGAGGTAGGTACTTCGGTTACCTTGAGGACGTGGAGAACGCGAAGAAAGAGTTCTGCTGTTCCTTCCCGATGTAAATTCTGGAATTGCTTGCGCAGCTCGGCAACCTCCCGCACCATGATTAATATAAATATATGTTTAGATAATTAAGTTAGGTATTTAGAATGAGTAAAATGTACGGTGTGCAAATTAAGTACGTTTACATGTTGGAAATAAAATATATTGTAAATATTATTAAGTGTGTTTTGTGTGTATGTATTATATAATATTGTTAGGTGCCCTACATACTAATGAAAACAGGAAAATAATTAAATAAACTTTCTAAAAATAACAGCAGCGTAAACCTGCTAACTCCAACACCAAAATAGAATAGTAATACGAAACACTGCTAAATCCTTAAAGTTTAAGTTGTAAACAAAATTTCAGTGAATATCGTTACTAACGGAAAATTTAATTATGTATATTAATTGTATAACAAATTAAAACTTACCTTTATCATCTACTGTCACTTGTAACTACCTATGTATACTAAAAGTCAAAAAAATAAATTCAATGAGCACGCATCATGAGTCACCGGCCATTTCTAGTACGATACTGGGAAGGGTTGAAGGATTTGGCAGGTTTTCTGTGTGTCGTCTGTGTGTCGTCTGTCTTCGTCAAACTGCTATAAAACCAGCGACCAATAATGGTCGCTGGTTTTATAGCAGTTTGACGGACATCGATTTTTAGCCTTGTTAAGTTGTTTAATGACGTATTTTTTGCACGATTAGGTCGGTAATCGTCCGTAGTTTCCGATTCGATCAAAATGTCATTTTCGACAAAAAGTGGACTTAGCAGGTTAACATAATTATTAGGCCGCCGCGGTGCTAAATAAAAATGTCAAATCATCCAACAAAAAACAGGACAACTATTTCTTAGTTTTTTAGGGATTTGACATCGAGAAATTCCACTCTTTTTGTATAGATGAATATTATTCATATTTTTAATTTGTTTTGGCCACCTATTGTACACATGTGGCGCCATACAAAATATACTTTATCAGCGTTGCGAGCTCTTTGTCTTTAATTAAATATGTAATTCCATATTTTGCTTGACAAACATAGCAGATTCAAAATATTGATGTGATTTCAAAGCAGTGTCAACAAATTGTTACTTATTATAAAGTATGGCTTACATGTCTCAGTTTGTTCTATGTTGAAGGTGGGTCTGATGCAGCGTTTCTGTGCTGCAAATGCACGGGATAGGTAGGTAAAGTTTTACACGCATATGTATGTGTCGCCGCCAACTAGCTTAATAAGTCGCTCAATTAACTGCCTAGGCTTTTCATTTAACAGCGCCGTTTAATAAGCGGCCTGAATGATTCCGCCGTTTGATTAAACAGCTAGGCAAATGGCTTGGATCGATGACGTTTAATTACTTGCCTAGCCATTTAATTAAACAGCTATGAGAATGTTTTTTTTTTCTGCATGGTTATAAAAAATATCCACAAACTCAAAGTAGCCTTTGTGGTTATTTTTTAAAACACAAATAATGTCTCTAAAGAAGATACGCGGACGGAGCCGCGGGCAAAAGCTAGTATTTATAATATTAGTTGGATTATGTGCAGTAATGTTACCATTTGTTTTTTTTTTTTTTTCATTGCGCCTCTTACTAATCCGCCAAAATGTATTCTTTCCTGTAATCAAATCAAAATAAATTATTTAGCTGCGTCCTGTTCTTACTTTTTTATCGTTTTTATTTGTTTTCAATCATCCACCTAATCAATAATAGTAAATTATTTAACAGATTCTATTGCGATTTATCTGTTATTTATTATTTACACCGTGGTTTTATTTCAATGAGTGATACTCGCGTAACTATTGTTAAGCGGCTAATCAAAGAAAACCCACGAATTACCTACAAGACAATTCGAAGACTATTATACTGTTTTGAATCCGAAAAAAAAACAGCAATCTTGTGAATGGGTGTTTGAAAATAAAAACAAGCCAACAAAAGTGAGGCAAGCGAGAAACGTTGGTACGAAAATTTCGCGTTTTTTTTCTCAAGCATGCAGGTCCCATCTGCACAATTCCACTTGCAGATCAAAATAGTGTTAATGCCGAGTGATATTCTACCATTTGTTTACCGAGGCTGTTAGAAAAAGTTCGCTAAAGACGACCACAAAGCCAAGTTCTCCTACATCATGACAACCGTTCTTCACACACGGCTAACAAAACGAAGTAATTGTTAGCTTCCGAAAAAGTACAACTCGTCACTCATCCTGCACATAGCCCCAACCTAGCACCATGTGATTTCTGTATTGTCCTCAAAATCAAACATTTGATGAGAGGTTTCACCAACTCCGAAGAGGCAGTGATAGCATAGGTAAAAGCGTTCAATCAGCATGTAGAAAACATGCATTCAGATCTGTGGTCCTCCGGTTTTATTTTTTATATAAAAGAGAGTATTTTGAAATGCAATAAACATAATATTTTGGTTATACTTATAAGTAATGTTGTTTTTTTAAGTTACGCAAAACTTTTAGTGTGACCTACGTATGTATAAACTCTTACCTAGACGCAAAGTGTCATTTCAACGCGGCGTAAAAAAATACTACTACTTCGTTATAGGTTGATATTCACATGACCCATGACATGCAGACATTGACAGTTTAGAGAATAATACTGACTCGATTAAGATAGGAAAAAGTGAATCGCTCAGGCGGGACTCGAACGTGCGATCTTTCCCTTACAGGGGGAATGTTCTGACCACTGAGCCACCGAGCTACGCCTGAAGCTATCCCGATTCTTCTATACAATCATCTTTAGGGCGATCGCGGGTTCGAGTCCCGCCTGAGTAATTCACTTTTTCCTATATTAATCGATTTGAAAAGTTGACATACTAAATGCTTCAAAATTTCATTCAATAATATTGACGTTAGCTAACTCACGCAAAACGCGATTTTCACGCCGTTTATAGCGTATATAATATATTGGTATATTAGTATTTTAACGAAAGACAGTAATTTTTTGTGTTATGTATTTCAAGTTGCTTCATTAGTAAAGTCATTATAATTTATCTATATATATATAAAAAAAGGTTAATTACTCCAGGTAAATTATTTAAGTTATTTGCTACATGAATAGATTAAACATTAAACATAATTCAATTAGATGAGAATGATTACGGTAATGAGGAGGTTTTTAGACTAAACAATTATTTAACCAATATTTTATGCAAACAGTATGTAAGATGTATTTTTATGTACTCTGATACTATAATACAAAGATTATAAAATTGAAATCAAAACTCTTATGACAAACATTACGCACAGGCCAAAAAAAAAGTTTTAGTACGATACAGGTCTTGTATGGACACCTATATCATAAAATAACTTTTTAATCATAACGATACACCTATACAACCTCCATCTGGACTAAACCTCTACTTTAAAAAAAGAATCCGCCGATTCGGGAAAAAAAGAAACACGCATGCGCAATCGAGTGAGTTTGCGCCTTGGCGCGAACATTATTTTTTTTTTTTTGTTCTATAGGTACATTTAAATTAAACAAAGTTTGGTTTGGTTTGTAAAATAAATTAGTTTATGTATTATAGTATGAGAGTAGATAAAGTAGTGTATGACACTGTACATAACTTGGTCTTATAACACTCGTGTGATAATATAAAAAACTCGCCTACGGCTCGTTTTTTTAAAACACACTCGTGTTATAAGAACCCTTATTATGCAACAGTATCATAAACTACTATAATACTTTTGTTCGCGACGGTACCTGCGCAACCTTGAGTATGTTGTTAACTTCGTAGGCGCAAAGTTGTGTGGCGCGTATTGTACTCAGGGCTGGCAGTGACAGTCAGATTCTTTAGTTACTGTGTTACAACTAGATGGCGCTGCTCGATTTATATTCAAGCTATCGTTTGTTCCCTTATAAATTATAAGAAATTTTATGTTACAATCGTTAAGGTGAAATTTCAGTTCAAATAGTTTGATGTGTAGCTAACATGCTACAAAATTTTTGTATGTGTCTCCTTTAGAGACAATATTTTTATTTTAGTACATAGTACTTCTAGTCGGCCAGGGCCTCTAGACAAAGTTTCGTTTCATTAGCTATATTGTCAGTCGAAAGATATAAAATGTATGGAAGTGACATTACCTGTCGATGTGTCACGTGATCCACGGATAACGAACACAAAGACGGTAAACAATATTTCATTCGCGCGATTCCATCAATCGAGCCAACATTAACGAACGGTTACTTATAGGAATGCGTAGCCAACGCGCCCATTTTGACTCCCTTTCGAATTTCGTGTTCGCAGCCGGAGCGAAAGCCGTCTCCTGTCGCTAACGAACAAAATGTCAATGTGTGTATATAATAGTAAGTTTGTGTGAGTGCCGAGATACGCGAAACTGTCATTTTATTGAGGTTACAATACAATCTACTGTGACTCAAATTTTAAAATTTACTTCAACATAAATACAAAAAGCAATAGCCGAGCTTACTGTGAGCAGCGCGGAATAAAACTGTTTGGCAGAGACGCCAAAGACTTTACATTTTCCGGCGAGAGTTGAAAAAAGTCGATGAGATGCAGGAAACTTTAATTATAATTCAGACTTAATAGGTCAACATATAAAATCTTTGTGTGAAAGTAAGAGCTTCCATTGCATTCAAAGGGTCTTGGGAGATAACTTTGGAAATAAAGGTAAAACAGTATGGAGCAGAACAATAACACTTTTTAAGATTTTTGTTTTGCTTTGAATTTACGTATTATGCTTATTTCAGGTGCTATGTGCCCTTAGTGCTTTTACCACCGGCTTGTACCACAACTCCATCATGGAAAAAGTTATAGTTTTCCCTCAAACTCCACAAAAGAACAGGCACATATCAAAGAAGGTGGAATTATTTTTATGATGTCAACGATTATATTATTATATTTTCCTAAGAATTGAGAATATACAGATATATGTATTTATAATGTAATGTGTATGTTCTTACAGATTCCAAAAGATATACCTACCATTTGCCCACATGCACACATGTTACCATCATTAAGCTGGGCAATGATGAGCACCTATATTTCAATAGAAAAGGATTTCACTCATTAAATGTTAAGTAAGTACCTACCTACCTAAGCAATAGATTCATTGAAAAATATGTGGGATGAAGTAAAGCTCATTTTAACTTGGTTATGTCACGTCTCTAAAATATCACCTAGATAAAACCTGCGGAGAATGAGTTTCTTCCATGCATTATTTATTATGTATTAAGATAAATCAATACACTCGTACTATTTGTAATGGTCATATAGAGCATTATGCTGCAGTCTGAGAATTTTGATAGTAAGTATTATACTAGTCCCTACATTGACTCCGGCTTATCACCATGTTGTGATAAACACATTTGGTAACCGGGGATTCTGAGATACTAGTGTAGAATTGCTATTTTTTATACAAATAAGATTAGTTTATAGCCAAGAATAGCGAATCAATTGAGAGTTGATGCTTTTTTATTTAAAAATTATTTATACACCTATGTAAATTATGATTTAGTATGTTTTAGTTCTTAAATAATAAATATAATATGATAAAGGATTTTAGCTGTGTAGAACAACACATTATTTATGATTCTCCTGTAATGAACACAAATTAAATTTGCTGAATATTGTCCTGCAAATAAATTGTATATTTTTTTTACAGATTTACAACTATAACTTTGAAATCCTGAATGTTAATTGTTAGTCTGGTGGTGCCACACATGACTCCTATATATGGTCCAGAAGCAAAGTCAAGCCATGCATGCAGAGTCTCCATCAACGTAGAGAATGCGTGTGGTTACTGGGTAAGATAAGACAATACCTGTTTTTAAAGTCATTGGGCTTAAGACCATTACCTTAATAGTACAAGGATGTATATAATCACGCCTTTATCCCAGGAGGGTTAGGCAGAGATAAATTGACACCCACATTTCACCAATCATTGTATTCGGGCGTACGTGATAGGGTTGTATACATTAAGTATTCAATATATACGCCCGGAATTACTGAAAAGCCACATAACTTTGTATATATATATATATATATATATATATATATGTATATATATATATGTATATATATATATATATACAAAGTTATGTGGTTGTTTCAGGTAATTCCGGGCGTCCACAATTGCCATGGCTCATAACTTCAAGATGCTGTGCTTGGGTCTCACACTGCAATACATACATTGCGCCTTGTGCAGGCTCATAACGTTATAGACCGGTGCCTTGGCTTGCTGAAGGCACGTGGAGATGCCTGTAAAAACAAGGCACTGCATGATAATCACCAGCAGGCCAGCAGGATAACGCTTGCATGCAAATACCAATATTGTACTATGTTAAGAAATAAAAGAAAACGATTGAAAGTGAAATATAAAGGCTTCTGTTTATTTCAAATATAACCATACACAAAATCAGACCCCTAGGGGATTCACAGGCGTGATAACTTATAATATGATTTTTTTAATTGTCTTAATCAGATTTACAGTTTTGATTAGACTAAATAATAATAATAATAATAATAATAATTTATTTATTGTTCAGTAACTTAGATCTAGTTTACAAATCCTCTGACTCCCAAACTAGTGTGAACTGTATCTTGGGAGTCAGTCTCTTCCTACGCGGTCCTTGATCATAGTTATAGACAATAAAAAAAGAAACAAAATACAAAGGAAAAATCAAGAAAGAATAACGTTATTTTCTACAATAACAAATAAAACCTAATAGTAGGTACATGTTTAAATTAGAGTATGTATTGTGTGTGTATGTGTATGTGTGTGTGTGTGTGTGTGTGTGTGTGTGTGTGTGTGTGTGTGTGTGTGTGTGTGTGTGTGTGTGTGTGTGTGTGTGTGTGTGTGTGTGTGTGTGTGTGTGTGTGTGTGTGTGTGTGAGTGTGCGTGCGGGCGTGCGGGCGTGCGGGCGTGCGTGTGCGTGCGTGCGTGCGTAAGTGTGTGATGAGTGTTTGAATTTCTGGGTGTGTGTGCGCTTTTGGGTTACATCGTGGTTAGTATATTTGTTTGAGGTAACTTTCAGTTGTTTTATAATCTAGTTTAGTTAGTTTATTAAATAATGTCCTTTTCAAGGCGTGCCTATTTTTACTTACTATATTTTCTGTCTTGTTGATTTTTATGTATAAAAAGGAACTAAGAAAAGGGTATTGGTGTTGTGCAAATGTTGTATGTACGCGTTTATTATGGATAATTGGTCTTCTTCGAGTAGTATCAACGTGTGTTGCAGAAGTCTTGGTATGGAATCTCACAATTGTTTCACGTATGTATAACTGTCGGACGGATAGCACCTTGACCTCACTGTATACAGATTCTGTTGGGTATCGACGCGGCCTCTTCAATATTACTTTTATAACTGCACGCTGGGCTCTCTCTATCTCAAGCATATGGGTCATCGCTGCACCTCCCCAAACAGGCAGGCAATACGTTAGAAGCGATTGACATAGTGCGGTATACACATTAATAAGCATGTCATGGTCTGCTACATCCCTTAGATTTCTAAATACCGGTATGAGTTTCCTTACTCTTTTTGTTAGTGCAGAAATGTGTGGTTTCCATCTTAGGTTAGTGTCAATTATTACTCCTAAGTACCTTATTGTTTGCGTTAACTCAAGTTTATCACATAAACAAGCATTGGGTGGTTTATCTAGCCTGTTACAAGGGAAGTTGTGAATCGATAAAGAAAAGTCATCAGGAGGTTTTGTGCGATTGGTGTTATGGAAACAAATGTATTTCGTTTTTGCCACATTAATTGTAAGTAAATTATCTTCAAGCCATCGAGTCACTACTCTCAAGCCTGCCTCTGCATACTTATTTACATCTTCCCACGTTCGACCATAGAATAGAATTGCGGTGTCATCAGCGAACGCAAAGATATGTCCATTCGATAGTTTAGCAAGACTGTTGACATATGCAAGGAAGAGAGTAGGTCCCAACGTGCTCCCCTGTGGTATGCCGTATGTTGTGTAAGTTGAGTTACTAATAGTATCATCCACCCTGATCACCTGTTTTCTATTGCTTAAATAATCACGGAACCAATCCAAAGCTAGTCCGCGCACTCCCAACATTTCCAGTCTGTTCAATAAAAGTGATAAGGACACTGTATCGAACGCTTTTTTTAGATCAAGAAATACTCCTACACATTTCTGTTTCCTGTCTACGTATTCCGTTACCAGATTAGAGAATGCAAGAACAGCATCACTCGTGGATTTAGCAGACCTGAATCCATATTGATTATTGGACAAGAGTTGGTTCACTTCTAGATACTTTGTAAGCCTGTGGTTAACAATTTTTTCTAATATCTTGCTTAACGTGCTTAGTAGGGATATTGGTCTGTAGTTCGATATAGTGCCCTTATCCCCATCCTTAAAAATAGGAACAACTACTGCGTTTTTAAATGAGGTTGGAAAGATACCCTGGCTGAGACTTAAATTACAAATATGAGCAATCGGGTAACATAGGGTGGCATGAAACTTCTTAAGAAATTCGCTAGAAACTGCGTCAACACCCGGTGCACTTTTACTTTTTAATTTAAGAATAATACTATCTACTTCACTGTAGTCAGATGGAAAAAGCATAAACGAGTGGCACATATAACTATTTTCTGTTAATCTGCTTTTAAGAATTAAGTCATTTTCAGTCACATTCAGTCTACTAAGAGTTTTTTGTGCTAAGTCAACTCCAATAGTCGTGAAATAAGCATTTACCAGGTCAAGGGAGTCCTTTGGATTGTTAGTAATATTCAATAGGTCCATAGCTTGTGTGTTTTTATTTTTAATATTACTGATTTCTTTTATAGTATCCCAAGTAAGCTTTTTATTTCCTATGTTTTTAAGTAGTTTTTCTCTATAATATGTTTTTTTTAATGATTTTACTAATCTATTACAGGCATTTCTATAAGCAATGTATATTCTTTTAGCTTCTAGATTAGTAGGACTCTTCCTAGACTGCAAGTGCAACTTATCCCGCTTTTGGAAGCATTTTACAATATTAAAGGTTATCCACGGCTTAATCGGCTGCTTGCGCTTTGAAAATGTCAAGGTCTCGGTGTTCGCTACTATGATATCTTGTAAAGTTGTAGTAAAATAATCTACAGCTTGGTTCACATCCGAAATTTTGAAAAAATCATCCCAATTTACATCATTGATTGAAATGTTTATTGCTTCGTAATTTATTTTAGTACGTGTATAAGTACTTATTGTATTTGTGCGTGCTGGAGTTCCAAAAATTATTAACATAATAGGAAGGTGGTCTGTTATATCCGTGTCAAAAACATAGCTCTCACATTTACTAACCAATCTAGTCATGAAATGGTCCAAGCAAGTGCGCCCATGTGTCGGAATATGTATGGCGGGTTGAAGACCACAAGCATTTACGGTGTCCATATAGTCGATAGAATATTCTTTAGTCATGTCTATAGTATCAATATTTATGTCACCTGTTAAAATGACGTTACGCGAGTGGTGGGTTGTTAGTACAGTCTCCAGCGAATTTATAAAGTTTGTAGGGCATTTAAAGCAGTCAGGTCTATAAATAGCAAAAACAGACATATTGCCTATCTTTGCCAATAAACAATTAGCTTCTGTTATGTCAATTTCCAGTACGGAGGCATTTATCTGGTCTTTAATATACATTATGACTCCATCATTTTGGTTATAGCTTTGCTTAGTGAAAAACATTTTAAACCCGTCGAGTTGCGGGGGTACAGACAGCTCATCACACCAACATTCAGTCAATACTATAAGATCTATATTTAATTTGAACCTCGCTATATACACTAGAAGGCTGTCAAGATTTTTATTAATACTTCTTATGTTGAATGTAAAAATGGTAAATTGGTTATTTTTGGTGTCATGTTTATCAAATGTGCTCCTCAACTCGCACGGTTCACGGATTAATTGGCATGGTAAAGTACATGAGTCATCGATATCATCAGATAATGTTTGATTATCGAATTTTAAATATAATAAATTGATTGACAGTACCCACGTAACTTAGTCTCTTATATTTTGTAACTGTAAGGGGACCTTGTAGGTAATTTACAGTGCGTGACTTTGAAGTATTCTTGCCCGATAACAGCACAAAGTGTATCTCCTGAACATAATTGTACCTCAGTAATGGACGAGGTAAACGCAGTAAGCATATAAAATAACTATCAATCGCGATAATATGTAACAAATAAGGTAGAAACCAATTTATACATTGCCCACCGTTCGTTTTAATGTTATTTGTTATTCGTGTAAGGCTGCTTATGTAAATATAAATAATAATGAGTTCTGCTGTGTATTTATATGTCTCAGTGTATGTATCTGTTGATTTTTCTAGTTGTGATTGTTGTTTAGTGTATATTTTATGAGTATTTGATAGTATTTTTGTGTACGTAATGAGTGGCTTTTTGCCGTGTAGCTGTGTGTTGATAAATATTAATGTGGGTATTTGTGAGTTACAATATAATGCAAGATATGTTATAAGGACAGTGACACACCTCATTGACTTTAGCCCAATAAAACAGTAACAAACTGATAGTCAGGCTTTCTTCAATTTTGACAGGTCATTTTCGCTAAGGATTTCTTGCCGCATGTCTCCATCTGTTTTCTTTACGAATATTCTCCCAAAGTTTGTCCAACAATATTTATAACCGGAAGTTTTTGCCACCTCACGAGCCAGTGCAAACATTTTTCGGGCTTTATTTGTAAGGCTTTCCGATACATAAATAGGAGTGGTGGGCCCTGGAAGGCCCATGGTCGTAGTAGAAAGTCTATTGGTCGTATTCTTTTTATTGTACTCCTTCGAAGTTTTTAGGACCTTGTTTTTGGTTATTGTCGAGGTAAACTCAGTAACTACAGTTGTGTAGCCCGTCCGCGTTTTTAACCGATATACGTCTTTTATATCGGAACAATCAATTTTAACATTCAAAGCACCACACATTTTGTTGACGAGGCTACAAAGTTCTTGCTGTGACTCGGCCTTTATTTCTTGAGACGTAGGTATTGGCAAGTTGCGAAATTCTACAACCGTGGACTTGAGCCTTTTTTCCAAAACCTCAACTTTACTCTCAAGTAATGAAATGCATTGTAGACTTTCATTACGCTCTCGCTCCATTGACCTTAATCTCTCTTTCATGTCTTCATACTGTGTGGAGATGAATTGCATAGATTTCTCTAGGTCGGAGGCGGTGTTATGAATAGTGGTATTTTGGTGCTTCAACACCGAGATATCTGCGCACAGCTTTTTGAGAGTCTGATCCTGCTCTTCTTTCCAAGTTCTAAGCATGAGCAGAGTAGTTTTTATTTGACTAAATCACACTGATATTTACCCTTATTAAGTTATATAACTTATAATATATTTTAGATTAATTTTTACATTCATAAATTAGCAATTAAAAGAAATAGGCAACAAGTTTGTCAGTTTACACAAAGAATTCACAACAAACAAACAACAAGAAAACGAAATAATAATGGACATACTAATAGAAAATCAGTGATTTCTGTGGATTCACTTATGATACAAGGCTTTTGCAGTATTATAATATTTCCCACATTAATATTCTTTATTATATTTATTAGAAAGTAACTTCTGTACAATTCCTTGTAACATTGTTTATAAACAAATTATTCAGTATTAAGCAACAAGTTTTTCAGTTTACACAACCAGTTAGAACAAAGAATACACAACAAACAAAGGAAAAGAAAAGCGTGTGCTTGTCTGCCACCTTAGTGGTAATTCAGTAATAGGTAACAAGAAAACAAAGAATATACAACTGAAATAGTGGTCAGGTGCTGCCACCGGAGTGGTAAAAAAATGTACTAAAGAAAGGGAGTCTGAAGCAACCGGCGGCGGGCTTGCATGAAAGGTTTAATGACAATAGATGAAGCTTGTGAAGTGAGTAAGGATACAGGTGGAAATAGGTAGGCCTACTCCAGAAGGAAATAGGTGTGAGCATATTTTTGATTTTACAGAAAAAAATTGCCATTATTTGTGGTCCCTACTTTGCAAATATTGCTGAAGGAAGCCTTCAGCAATATCTGCAAATCGGCTTAGTATATTACTGCGCTGCACATCCACCTCTATCCTACGAGCTTCATTTAGCTGGCCTCTCCCTCAATTGTATCTGTTGCTTGACGGCCACAAAGTCGCCCGTGCCATTTCTTGTCCAGAGGAAGACTGATAGGCGTGGTCGGTCGTGGTGATCTTCACGTCGGAATTACTAATGGTAGTTGTTGACGGGTGAAGGTGAGATATGGCACTGATGGCAGTAGTGTTGGTGGTGCTGGAGGTGTCTGAGGCTGCGACTGTATTACTAAGTCTGCAAAAATAAATAGCAATATTGGTTTTTGTTATCACTCTACAAAACGAATACTTTTTCATAATGGATAGATGTCTCTACCTACTTCAATGAGGAAGAGGGAGTGACTGACTATGTCAACATTACGTTCCACATATAATATAATAAGGCTTATATGGTCAACAATAGTGCCCGGAATACGGCAATTGGCTCACACCCATGCTGCTGGTTGCACACGTTCATGGGCCACGGTAACCACTTTCCATCAGGTGGGCTGTGTGCTTGTCTGCCACCACAGTTCTATTAAAAAAAAAACTCCATATTACATGGGACCGAGTACACTGATTGGTGAAATGTGGGTGTCAATTCACCTCTGCCTAACCCTCCGGGGGTAAAGGCGTGATTACATGTATGTATGTATGTTAGATTTTCATAAAGAATAATCATTTCTCCAGAAGATAAAGGTTTATGTGATACAAATTTAAAATGTCTGTCCCGTTAAGTATAGAATATTACCAGAAGTATCTTTATTTGATGAATAGGTGATAAGTACATACCATTATGCAACAACAATATCGTGCTTGTCAAAGTTTGATGGTGCAGCTGATGGTCTCTGGAAGAATGTAAAGATAAATAAATACCTTTACTACAAAATAATATTATGTAAGGTAATTACTGTTAAATTCCTGTCATATCCGTAATAATTTATCTTTATTGAGCAATCATCAGTTTTTTAATACAACGCTCACGTTACTTAAATCCATTTTACAAAAGAGGTATACAAAGATATTTATAATTTTCATGTGAATTATATTCATCTGACTAATGAATTTTTGAAGATAGATAGAAACTAAGAATCATAAAATTATATGTAGGTTATTTATGTTTTAGTACCTAAAACAGATTATATCACTTAAGTGGCAGACAGACAAACTGCACATTTTTTTATTGTTTGTATTATATAGTAATTTCATTTTTAAAAATTATAGTTTAATTGAAAAATCTCTTGTCGGTACAATCTTCTATCATTATAATCATTACACCATGCAAATGATTAGCATATAAATTATAAATGGCTTTGCGTGACCTACATCAATCAAAAAGTTACGCATTAACTCACACTAAATCCTTGTTCCTCTATATTAGGGAGGCCCTCCACTGCTAAGGCACCCATGAGTTATTCGATATCACCGTTATCAGAACCACCATCAGTGCCACTGCCATGCTGATATATAATTTGTGCCTTTGTTGGTCTTGGAATTCCAGTCAGCAAACACCTTAAAATAAAAAAAAGTATGCAACTATTCAATATTATAATGAACATTTTATATGAAATTGTGATTATTGTTAAAAGCATTAATAAATAAATACCAACATCTTTTATTCACCTAAATAATGAATTGATGTTATTAATCTAGGTACTTATTAAACAGGAGAGAATGTATCAAAACCAGTTCTATGGGCTGTAGTTTCAGTATGATAAATACCTTCTTCCATTTGTCTTGTCTTATTGATACCATCATGAATAGAATTAAGGATAAGGGCTGACTTCTGCCATAGCTGGTCCGCCATTATATGGCCTTGAAGAACAGGCTGAGGTCTCGATACATCACCGTGGCTGGAATATGAATGATAAGAGTTCTATGAGTTTGAGTATGTTATTGTAAACCACAAAGGTCATTGTTTCTGACTTTCTTTCAGCACATTATTACTGATATATTTAATGTAATGCCGCTATATTTCACTGATTAAACTACTGCGCCTTTCCATAAATTGCAAAAGAGTGATAAATTGACTGAAAATTGCAGACAGGTGAATTCTTCCTGTGGGATACGTTTATTTAGGTATAACATCTTCATAAACTTTCACATTTGTAATCTCAGTAGAATAACACTTACTAACTTAAATAATACTTACTTAAATCTTCCTTTTATAGCTCTTAATAAGATCCCACAAAAGTTTTTAACATTTGTTTGGTCCGTCCGCGTCAAAAGTTCAAAACAAAGTTTTGACGCTCTTGACAGTGACGATGGAATGAGAATTAGGGCTCATCCACATGAATTCGAACATCATAGACTAAAATGGTGTCGAAACGACCATTCGAGTCGAGTTAAAGAATGCAAAAAGTGACAAACATTGTCTACGAATCGAACATCGTTATCTTCGGAGCGATGGCGAATGTAGCGATGGATTCGCTTCGTAACGAATGCATTATGGCTAGAACCCCAGGTCTTGTGCCTGCTCGGTCATCTAGAAGTTCGCTTCGAACTAGTCACTTTGTTTGTTGATCGAACACACGAGTTAGTTTAGATGACAAAGCTGCCACTTGCCACGATACTTTAATAAGTCTTTTAATATGGTTCAATTCAATTAACTATAAATATTTTTCTATAAATTCATTTACAAGTTTTAGTTTTTTTTTAAATAAACAACGCTAACTTCATTTCATCAAAACTTATTGAACTTTAATAGTTCTATTAGTTCTAGAGACCGACATGAGTTGACACGATAGTTTAAGTAGTGTCTTTGTGGATAGGTACCACGGAGGAAAGAATATGATTATAGGTACATACAACGATTGCAATTAACTATAAAAATATGTTTACTTACATTAATTTGCTTGTGAATATTTGATTTTCCTTCATACTTAACAGGCTAGGATGATGGTAGAACCATTTGCAGCCGATAAATTAAACTCAGTCCGAGAACGACGATCACGCAGTGCTGACCTTGTGCACAGTTCGCTACCAGTGTCGACCAGAAATTGCGTCTTCGAAGATCGGTCCGTGACGAACAGGCGACCAGTTAATGAAGAAGGGCAATCGTCAGCCGCCATTACCGACCGCCCTTGGAGTTTTCCGCCTTGTAGTCGCAGGGCCGTATGCACTTAGAAGCCTTCTCCCCGAAACGCCCATGATACCAACATAGAGGAAACTTGCGGTAATTTGACTGTGACCGCTGCCTTGAGGTAGGTACTTCGGTTACCTTGAGGACGTGGAGAACGCGAAGAAAGAGTTCTGCTGTTCCTTCCCGATGTAAATTCTGGAATTGCTTGCGCAGCTCGGCAACCTCCCGCACCATGATTAATATAAATATATGTTTAGATAATTAAGTTAGGTATTTAGAATGAGTAAAATGTACGGTGTGCAAATTAAGTACGTTTACATGTTGGAAATAAAATATATTGTAAATATTATTAAGTGTGTTTTGTGTGTATGTATTATATAATATTGTTAGGTGCCCTACATACTAATGAAAACAGGAAAATAATTAAATAAACTTTCTAAAAATAACAGCAGCGTAAACCTGCTAACTCCAACACCAAAATAGAATAGTAATACGAAACACTGCTAAATCCTTAAAGTTTAAGTTGTAAACAAAATTTCAGTGAATATCGTTACTAACGGAAAATTTAATTATGTATATTAATTGTATAACAAATTAAAACTTACCTTTATCATCTACTGTCACTTGTAACTACCTATGTATACTAAAAGTCAAAAAAATAAATTCAATGAGCACGCATCATGAGTCACCGGCCATTTCTAGTACGATACTGGGAAGGGTTGAAGGATTTGGCAGGTTTTCTGTGTGTCGTCTGTGTGTCGTCTGTCTTCGTCAAACTGCTATAAAACCAGCGACCAATAATGGTCGCTGGTTTTATAGCAGTTTGACGGACATCGATTTTTAGCCTTGTTAAGTTGTTTAATGACGTATTTTTTGCACGATTAGGTCGGTAATCGTCCGTAGTTTCCGATTCGATCAAAATGTCATTTTCGACAAAAAGTGGACTTAGCAGGTTAACATAATTATTAGGCCGCCGCGGTGCTAAATAAAAATGTCAAATCATCCAACAAAAAACAGGACAACTATTTCTTAGTTTTTTAGGGATTTGACATCGAGAAATTCCACTCTTTTTGTATAGATGAATATTATTCATATTTTTAATTTGTTTTGGCCACCTATTGTACACATGTGGCGCCATACAAAATATACTTTATCAGCGTTGCGAGCTCTTTGTCTTTAATTAAATATGTAATTCCATATTTTGCTTGACAAACATAGCAGATTCAAAATATTGATGTGATTTCAAAGCAGTGTCAACAAATTGTTACTTATTATAAAGTATGGCTTACATGTCTCAGTTTGTTCTATGTTGAAGGTGGGTCTGATGCAGCGTTTCTGTGCTGCAAATGCACGGGATAGGTAGGTAAAGTTTTACACGCATATGTATGTGTCGCCGCCAACTAGCTTAATAAGTCGCTCAATTAACTGCCTAGGCTTTTCATTTAACAGCGCCGTTTAATAAGCGGCCTGAATGATTCCGCCGTTTGATTAAACAGCTAGGCAAATGGCTTGGATCGATGACGTTTAATTACTTGCCTAGCCATTTAATTAAACAGCTATGAGAATGTTTTTTTTTTCTGCATGGTTATAAAAAATATCCACAAACTCAAAGTAGCCTTTGTGGTTATTTTTTAAAACACAAATAATGTCTCTAAAGAAGATACGCGGACGGAGCCGCGGGCAAAAGCTAGTATTTATAATATTAGTTGGATTATGTGCAGTAATGTTACCATTTGTTTTTTTTTTTTTTTCATTGCGCCTCTTACTAATCCGCCAAAATGTATTCTTTCCTGTAATCAAATCAAAATAAATTATTTAGCTGCGTCCTGTTCTTACTTTTTTATCGTTTTTATTTGTTTTCAATCATCCACCTAATCAATAATAGTAAATTATTTAACAGATTCTATTGCGATTTATCTGTTATTTATTATTTACACCGTGGTTTTATTTCAATGAGTGATACTCGCGTAACTATTGTTAAGCGGCTAATCAAAGAAAACCCACGAATTACCTACAAGACAATTCGAAGACTATTATACTGTTTTGAATCCGAAAAAAAAACAGCAATCTTGTGAATGGGTGTTTGAAAATAAAAACAAGCCAACAAAAGTGAGGCAAGCGAGAAACGTTGGTACGAAAATTTCGCGTTTTTTTTCTCAAGCATGCAGGTCCCATCTGCACAATTCCACTTGCAGATCAAAATAGTGTTAATGCCGAGTGATATTCTACCATTTGTTTACCGAGGCTGTTAGAAAAAGTTCGCTAAAGACGACCACAAAGCCAAGTTCTCCTACATCATGACAACCGTTCTTCACACACGGCTAACAAAACGAAGTAATTGTTAGCTTCCGAAAAAGTACAACTCGTCACTCATCCTGCACATAGCCCCAACCTAGCACCATGTGATTTCTGTATTGTCCTCAAAATCAAACATTTGATGAGAGGTTTCACCAACTCCGAAGAGGCAGTGATAGCATAGGTAAAAGCGTTCAATCAGCATGTAGAAAACATGCATTCAGATCTGTGGTCCTCCGGTTTTATTTTTTATATAAAAGAGAGTATTTTGAAATGCAATAAACATAATATTTTGGTTATACTTATAAGTAATGTTGTTTTTTTAAGTTACGCAAAACTTTTAGTGTGACCTACGTATGTATAAACTCTTACCTAGACGCAAAGTGTCATTTCAACGCGGCGTAAAAAAATACTACTACTTCGTTATAGGTTGATATTCACATGACCCATGACATGCAGACATTGACAGTTTAGAGAATAATACTGACTCGATTAAGATAGGAAAAAGTGAATCGCTCAGGCGGGACTCGAACGTGCGATCTTTCCCTTACAGGGGGAATGTTCTGACCACTGAGCCACCGAGCTACGCCTGAAGCTATCCCGATTCTTCTATACAATCATCTTTAGGGCGATCGCGGGTTCGAGTCCCGCCTGAGTAATTCACTTTTTCCTATATTAATCGATTTGAAAAGTTGACATACTAAATGCTTCAAAATTTCATTCAATAATATTGACGTTAGCTAACTCACGCAAAACGCGATTTTCACGCCGTTTATAGCGTATATAATATATTGGTATATTAGTATTTTAACGAAAGACAGTAATTTTTTGTGTTATGTATTTCAAGTTGCTTCATTAGTAAAGTCATTATAATTTATCTATATATATATAAAAAAAGGTTAATTACTCCAGGTAAATTATTTAAGTTATTTGCTACATGAATAGATTAAACATTAAACATAATTCAATTAGATGAGAATGATTACGGTAATGAGGAGGTTTTTAGACTAAACAATTATTTAACCAATATTTTATGCAAACAGTATGTAAGATGTATTTTTATGTACTCTGATACTATAATACAAAGATTATAAAATTGAAATCAAAACTCTTATGACAAACATTACGCACAGGCCAAAAAAAAAGTTTTAGTACGATACAGGTCTTGTATGGACACCTATATCATAAAATAACTTTTTAATCATAACGATACACCTATACAACCTCCATCTGGACTAAACCTCTACTTTAAAAAAAGAATCCGCCGATTCGGGAAAAAAAGAAACACGCATGCGCAATCGAGTGAGTTTGCGCCTTGGCGCGAACATTATTTTTTTTTTTTTTGTTCTATAGGTACATTTAAATTAAACAAAGTTTGGTTTGGTTTGTAAAATAAATTAGTTTATGTATTATAGTATGAGAGTAGATAAAGTAGTGTATGACACTGTACATAACTTGGTCTTATAACACTCGTGTGATAATATAAAAAACTCGCCTACGGCTCGTTTTTTTAAAACACACTCGTGTTATAAGAACCCTTATTATGCAACAGTATCATAAACTACTATAATACTTTTGTTCGCGACGGTACCTGCGCAACCTTGAGTATGTTGTTAACTTCGTAGGCGCAAAGTTGTGTGGCGCGTATTGTACTCAGGGCTGGCAGTGACAGTCAGATTCTTTAGTTACTGTGTTACAACTAGATGGCGCTGCTCGATTTATATTCAAGCTATCGTTTGTTCCCTTATAAATTATAAGAAATTTTATGTTACAATCGTTAAGGTGAAATTTCAGTTCAAATAGTTTGATGTGTAGCTAACATGCTACAAAATTTTTGTATGTGTCTCCTTTAGAGACAATATTTTTATTTTAGTACATAGTACTTCTAGTCGGCCAGGGCCTCTAGACAAAGTTTCGTTTCATTAGCTATATTGTCAGTCGAAAGATATAAAATGTATGGAAGTGACATTACCTGTCGATGTGTCACGTGATCCACGGATAACGAACACAAAGACGGTAAACAATATTTCATTCGCGCGATTCCATCAATCGAGCCAACATTAACGAACGGTTACTTATAGGAATGCGTAGCCAACGCGCCCATTTTGACTCCCTTTCGAATTTCGTGTTCGCAGCCGGAGCGAAAGCCGTCTCCTGTCGCTAACGAACAAAATGTCAATGTGTGTATATAATAGTAAGTTTGTGTGAGTGCCGAGATACGCGAAACTGTCATTTTATTGAGGTTACAATACAATCTACTGTGACTCAAATTTTAAAATTTACTTCAACATAAATACAAAAAGCAATAGCCGAGCTTACTGTGAGCAGCGCGGAATAAAACTGTTTGGCAGAGACGCCAAAGACTTTACATTTTCCGGCGAGAGTTGAAAAAAGTCGATGAGATGCAGGAAACTTTAATTATAATTCAGACTTAATAGGTCAACATATAAAATCTTTGTGTGAAAGTAAGAGCTTCCATTGCATTCAAAGGGTCTTGGGAGATAACTTTGGAAATAAAGGTAAAACAGTATGGAGCAGAACAATAACACTTTTTAAGATTTTTGTTTTGCTTTGAATTTACGTATTATGCTTATTTCAGGTGCTATGTGCCCTTAGTGCTTTTACCACCGGCTTGTACCACAACTCCATCATGGAAAAAGTTATAGTTTTCCCTCAAACTCCACAAAAGAACAGGCACATATCAAAGAAGGTGGAATTATTTTTATGATGTCAACGATTATATTATTATATTTTCCTAAGAATTGAGAATATACAGATATATGTATTTATAATGTAATGTGTATGTTCTTACAGATTCCAAAAGATATACCTACCATTTGCCCACATGCACACATGTTACCATCATTAAGCTGGGCAATGATGAGCACCTATATTTCAATAGAAAAGGATTTCACTCATTAAATGTTAAGTAAGTACCTACCTACCTAAGCAATAGATTCATTGAAAAATATGTGGGATGAAGTAAAGCTCATTTTAACTTGGTTATGTCACGTCTCTAAAATATCACCTAGATAAAACCTGCGGAGAATGAGTTTCTTCCATGCATTATTTATTATGTATTAAGATAAATCAATACACTCGTACTATTTGTAATGGTCATATAGAGCATTATGCTGCAGTCTGAGAATTTTGATAGTAAGTATTATACTAGTCCCTACATTGACTCCGGCTTATCACCATGTTGTGATAAACACATTTGGTAACCGGGGATTCTGAGATACTAGTGTAGAATTGCTATTTTTTATACAAATAAGATTAGTTTATAGCCAAGAATAGCGAATCAATTGAGAGTTGATGCTTTTTTATTTAAAAATTATTTATACACCTATGTAAATTATGATTTAGTATGTTTTAGTTCTTAAATAATAAATATAATATGATAAAGGATTTTAGCTGTGTAGAACAACACATTATTTATGATTCTCCTGTAATGAACACAAATTAAATTTGCTGAATATTGTCCTGCAAATAAATTGTATATTTTTTTTACAGATTTACAACTATAACTTTGAAATCCTGAATGTTAATTGTTAGTCTGGTGGTGCCACACATGACTCCTATATATGGTCCAGAAGCAAAGTCAAGCCATGCATGCAGAGTCTCCATCAACGTAGAGAATGCGTGTGGTTACTGGGTAAGATAAGACAATACCTGTTTTTAAAGTCATTGGGCTTAAGACCATTACCTTAATAGTACAAGGATGTATATAATCACGCCTTTATCCCAGGAGGGTTAGGCAGAGATAAATTGACACCCACATTTCACCAATCATTGTATTCGGGCGTACGTGATAGGGTTGTATACATTAAGTATTCAATATATACGCCCGGAATTACTGAAAAGCCACATAACTTTGTATATATATATATATATATATATATATATATATATATGTATATATATATATGTATATATATATATGTATATATATATATATATACAAAGTTATGTGGTTGTTTCAGGTAATTCCGGGCGTCCACAATTGCCATGGCTCATAACTTCAAGATGCTGTGCTTGGGTCTCACACTGCAATACATACATTGCGCCTTGTGCAGGCTCATAACGTTATAGACCGGTGCCTTGGCTTGCTGAAGGCACGTGGAGATGCCTGTAAAAACAAGGCACTGCATGATAATCACCAGCAGGCCAGCAGGATAACGCTTGCATGCAAATACCAATATTGTACTATGTTAAGAAATAAAAGAAAACGATTGAAAGTGAAATATAAAGGCTTCTGTTTATTTCAAATATAACCATACACAAAATCAGACCCCTAGGGGATTCACAGGCGTGATAACTTATAATATGATTTTTTTAATTGTCTTAATCAGATTTACAGTTTTGATTAGACTAAATAATAATAATAATAATAATAATAATTTATTTATTGTTCAGTAACTTAGATCTAGTTTACAAATCCTCTGACTCCCAAACTAGTGTGAACTGTATCTTGGGAGTCAGTCTCTTCCTACGCGGTCCTTGATCATAGTTATAGACAATAAAAAAAGAAACAAAATACAAAGGAAAAATCAAGAAAGAATAACGTTATTTTCTACAATAACAAATAAAACCTAATAGTAGGTACATGTTTAAATTAGAGTATGTATTGTGTGTGTATGTGTATGTGTGTGTGTGTGTGTGAGTGTGTGTGTGTGTGTGTGTGTGTGTGTGTGTGTGTGTGTGTGTGTGTGTGTGTGTGTGAGTGTGCGTGCGGGCGTGCGGGCGTGCGGGCGTGCGTGTGCGTGCGTGCGTGCGTAAGTGTGTGATGAGTGTTTGAATTTCTGGGTGTGTGTGCGCTTTTGGGTTACATCGTGGTTAGTATATTTGTTTGAGGTAACTTTCAGTTGTTTTATAATCTAGTTTAGTTAGTTTATTAAATAATGTCCTTTTCAAGGCGTGCCTATTTTTACTTACTATATTTTCTGTCTTGTTGATTTTTATGTATAAAAAGGAACTAAGAAAAGGGTATTGGTGTTGTGCAAATGTTGTATGTACGCGTTTATTATGGATAATTGGTCTTCTTCGAGTAGTATCAACGTGTGTTGCAGAAGTCTTGGTATGGAATCTCACAATTGTTTCACGTATGTATAACTGTCGGACGGATAGCACCTTGACCTCACTGTATACAGATTCTGTTGGGTATCGACGCGGCCTCTTCAATATTACTTTTATAACTGCACGCTGGGCTCTCTCTATCTCAAGCATATGGGTCATCGCTGCACCTCCCCAAACAGGCAGGCAATACGTTAGAAGCGATTGACATAGTGCGGTATACACATTAATAAGCATGTCATGGTCTGCTACATCCCTTAGATTTCTAAATACCGGTATGAGTTTCCTTACTCTTTTTGTTAGTGCAGAAATGTGTGGTTTCCATCTTAGGTTAGTGTCAATTATTACTCCTAAGTACCTTATTGTTTGCGTTAACTCAAGTTTATCACATAAACAAGCATTGGGTGGTTTATCTAGCCTGTTACAAGGGAAGTTGTGAATCGATAAAGAAAAGTCATCAGGAGGTTTTGTGCGATTGGTGTTATGGAAACAAATGTATTTCGTTTTTGCCACATTAATTGTAAGTAAATTATCTTCAAGCCATCGAGTCACTACTCTCAAGCCTGCCTCTGCATACTTATTTACATCTTCCCACGTTCGACCATAGAATAGAATTGCGGTGTCATCAGCGAACGCAAAGATATGTCCATTCGATAGTTTAGCAAGACTGTTGACATATGCAAGGAAGAGAGTAGGTCCCAACGTGCTCCCCTGTGGTATGCCGTATGTTGTGTAAGTTGAGTTACTAATAGTATCATCCACCCTGATCACCTGTTTTCTATTGCTTAAATAATCACGGAACCAATCCAAAGCTAGTCCGCGCACTCCCAACATTTCCAGTCTGTTCAATAAAAGTGATAAGGACACTGTATCGAACGCTTTTTTTAGATCAAGAAATACTCCTACACATTTCTGTTTCCTGTCTACGTATTCCGTTACCAGATTAGAGAATGCAAGAACAGCATCACTCGTGGATTTAGCAGACCTGAATCCATATTGATTATTGGACAAGAGTTGGTTCACTTCTAGATACTTTGTAAGCCTGTGGTTAACAATTTTTTCTAATATCTTGCTTAACGTGCTTAGTAGGGATATTGGTCTGTAGTTCGATATAGTGCCCTTATCCCCATCCTTAAAAATAGGAACAACTACTGCGTTTTTAAATGAGGTTGGAAAGATACCCTGGCTGAGACTTAAATTACAAATATGAGCAATCGGGTAACATAGGGTGGCATGTAACTTCTTAAGAAATTCGCTAGAAACTGCGTCAACACCCGGTGCACTTTTACTTTTTAATTTAAGAATAATACTATCTACTTCACTGTAGTCAGATGGAAAAAGCATAAACGAGTGGCACATATAACTATTTTCTGTTAATCTGCTTTTAAGAATTAAGTCATTTTCAGTCACATTCAGTCTACTAAGAGTTTTTTGTGCTAAGTCAACTCCAATAGTCGTGAAATAAGCATTTACCAGGTCAAGGGAGTCCTTTGGATTGTTAGTAATATTCAATAGGTCCATAGCTTGTGTGTTTTTATTTTTAATATTACTGATTTCTTTTATAGTATCCCAAGTAAGCTTTTTATTTCCTATGTTTTTAAGTAGTTTTTCTCTATAATATGTTTTTTTTAATGATTTTACTAATCTATTACAGGCATTTCTATAAGCAATGTATATTCTTTTAGCTTCTAGATTAGTAGGACTCTTCCTAGACTGCAAGTGCAACTTATCCCGCTTTTGGAAGCATTTTACAATATTAAAGGTTATCCACGGCTTAATCGGCTGCTTGCGCTTTGAAAATGTCAAGGTCTCGGTGTTCGCTACTATGATATCTTGTAAAGTTGTAGTAAAATAATCTACAGCTTGGTTCACATCCGAAATTTTGAAAAAATCATCCCAATTTACATCATTGATTGAAATGTTTATTGCTTCGTAATTTATTTTAGTACGTGTATAAGTACTTATTGTATTTGTGCGTGCTGGAGTTCCAAAAATTATTAACATAATAGGAAGGTGGTCTGTTATATCCGTGTCAAAAACATAGCTCTCACATTTACTAACCAATCTAGTCATGAAATGGTCCAAGCAAGTGCGCCCATGTGTCGGAATATGTATGGCGGGTTGAAGACCACAAGCATTTACAGTGTCCATATAGTCGATAGAATATTCTTTAGTCATGTCTATAGTATCAATATTTATGTCACCTGTTAAAATGACGTTACGCGAGTGGTGGGTTGTTAGTACAGTCTCCAGCGAATTTATAAAGTTTGTAGGGCATTTAAAGCAGTCAGGTCTATAAATAGCAAAAACAGACATATTGCCTATCTTTGCCAATAAACAATTAGCTTCTGTTATGTCAATTTCCAGTACGGAGGCATTTATCTGGTCTTTAATATACATTATGACTCCATCATTTTGGTTATAGCTTTGCTTAGTGAAAAACATTTTAAACCCGTCGAGTTGCGGGGGTACAGACAGCTCATCACACCAACATTCAGTCAATACTATAAGATCTATATTTAATTTGAACCTCGCTATATACACTAGAAGGCTGTCAAGATTTTTATTAATACTTCTTATGTTGAATGTAAAAATGGTAAATTGGTTATTTTTGGTGTCATGTTTATCAAATGTGCTCCTCAACTCGCACGGTTCACGGATTAATTGGCATGGTAAAGTACATGAGTCATCGATATCATCAGATAATGTTTGATTATCGAATTTTAAATATAATAAATTGATTGACAGTACCCACGTAACTTAGTCTCTTATATTTTGTAACTGTAAGGGGACCTTGTAGGTAATTTACAGTGCGTGACTTTGAAGTATTCTTGCCCGATAACAGCACAAAGTGTATCTCCTGAACATAATTGTACCTCAGTAATGGACGAGGTAAACGCAGTAAGCATATAAAATAACTATCAATCGCGATAATATGTAACAAATAAGGTAGAAACCAATTTATACATTGCCCACCGTTCGTTTTAATGTTATTTGTTATTCGTGTAAGGCTGCTTATGTAAATATAAATAATAATGAGTTCTGCTGTGTATTTATGTGTCTCAGTGTATGTATCTGTTAATTTTTCTAGTTGTGATTGTTGTTTAGTGTATATTTTATGAGTATTTGATAGTATTTTTGTGTACGTAATGAGTGGCTTTTTGCCGTGTAGCTGTGTGTTGATAAATATTAATGTGGGTATTTGTGAGTTACAATATAATGCAAGATATGTTATAAGGACAGTGACACACCTCATTGACTTTAGCCCAATAAAACAGTAACAAACTGATAGTCAGGCTTTCTTCAATTTTGACAGGTCATTTTCGCTAAGGATTTCTTGCCGCATGTCTCCATCTGTTTTCTTTACGAATATTCTCCCAAAGTTTGTCCAACAATATTTATAACCGGAAGTTTTTGCCACCTCACGAGCCAGTGCAAACATTTTTCGGGCTTTATTTGTAAGGCTTTCCGATACATAAATAGGAGTGGTGGGCCCTGGAAGGCCCATGGTCGTAGTAGAAAGTCTATTGGTCGTATTCTTTTTATTGTACTCCTTCGAAGTTTTTAGGACCTTGTTTTTGGTTATTGTCGAGGTAAACTCAGTAACTACAGTTGTGTAGCCCGTCCGCGTTTTTAACCGATATACGTCTTTTATATCGGAACAATCAATTTTAACATTCAAAGCACCACACATTTTGTTGACGAGGCTACAAAGTTCTTGCTGTGACTCGGCCTTTATTTCTTGAGACGTAGGTATTGGCAAGTTGCGAAATTCTACAACCGTGGACTTGAGCCTTTTTTCCAAAACCTCAACTTTACTCTCAAGTAATGAAATGCATTGTAGACTTTCATTACGCTCTCGCTCCATTGACCTTAATCTCTCTTTCATGTCTTCATACTGTGTGGAGATGAATTGCATAGATTTCTCTAGGTCGGAGGCGGTGTTATGAATAGTGGTATTTTGGTGCTTCAACACCGAGATATCTGCGCACAGCTTTTTGAGAGTCTGATCCTGCTCTTCTTTCCAAGTTCTAAGCATGAGCAGAGTAGTTTTTATTTGACTAAATCACACTGATATTTACCCTTATTAAGTTATATAACTTATAATATATTTTAGATTAATTTTTACATTCATAAATTAGCAATTAAAAGAAATAGGCAACAAGTTTGTCAGTTTACACAAAGAATTCACAACAAACAAACAACAAGAAAACGAAATAATAATGGACATACTAATAGAAAATCAGTGATTTCTGTGGATTCACTTATGATACAAGGCTTTTGCAGTATTATAATATTTCCCACATTAATATTCTTTATTATATTTATTAGAAAGTAACTTCTGTACAATTCCTTGTAACATTGTTTATAAACAAATTATTCAGTATTAAGCAACAAGTTTTTCAGTTTACACAACCAGTTAGAACAAAGAATACACAACAAACAAAGGAAAAGAAAAGCGTGTGCTTGTCTGCCACCTTAGTGGTAATTCAGTAATAGGTAACAAGAAAACAAAGAATATACAACTGAAATAGTGGTCAGGTGCTGCCACCGGAGTGGTAAAAAAATGTACTAAAGAAAGGGAGTCTGAAGCAACCGGCGGCGGGCTTGCATGAAAGGTTTAATGACAATAGATGAAGCTTGTGAAGTGGGTAAGGATACAGGTGGAAATAGGTAGGCCTACTCCAGAAGGAAATAGGTGTGAGCATATTTTTGATTTTACAGAAAAAAATTGCCATTATTTGTGGTCCCTACTTTGCAAATATTGCTGAAGGAAGCCTTCAGCAATATCTGCAAATCGGCTTAGTATATTACTGCGCTGCACATCCACCTCTATCCTACGAGCTTCATTTAGCTGGCCTCTCCCTCAATTGTATCTGTTGCTTGACGGCCACAAAGTCGCCCGTGCCATTTCTTGTCCAGAGGAAGACTGATAGGCGTGGTCGGTCGTGGTGATCTTCACGTCGGAATTACTAATGGTAGTTGTTGACGGGTGAAGGTGAGATATGGCACTGATGGCAGTAGTGTTGGTGGTGCTGGAGGTGTCTGAGGCTGCGACTGTATTACTAAGTCTGCAAAAATAAATAGCAATATTGGTTTTTGTTATCACTCTACAAAACGAATACTTTTTCATAATGGATAGATGTCTCTACCTACTTCAATGAGGAAGAGGGAGTGACTGACTATGTCAACATTACGTTCCACATATAATATAATAAGGCTTATATGGTCAACAATAGTGCCCGGAATACGGCAATTGGCTCACACCCATGCTGCTGGTTGCACACGTTCATGGGCCACGGTAACCACTTTCCATCAGGTGGGCTGTGTGCTTGTCTGCCACCACAGTTCTATTAAAAAAAAAACTCCATATTACATGGGACCGAGTACACTGATTGGTGAAATGTGGGTGTCAATTCACCTCTGCCTAACCCTCCGGGGGTAAAGGCGTGATTACATGTATGTATGTATGTTAGATTTTCATAAAGAATAATCATTTCTCCAGAAGATAAAGGTTTATGTGATACAAATTTAAAATGTCTGTCCCGTTAAGTATAGAATATTACCAGAAGTATCTTTATTTGATGAATAGGTGATAAGTACATACCATTATGCAACAACAATATCGTGCTTGTCAAAGTTTGATGGTGCAGCTGATGGTCTCTGGAAGAATGTAAAGATAAATAAATACCTTTACTACAAAATAATATTATGTAAGGTAATTACTGTTAAATTCCTGTCATATCCGTAATAATTTATCTTTATTGAGCAATCATCAGTTTTTTAATACAACGCTCACGTTACTTAAATCCATTTTACAAAAGAGGTATACAAAGATATTTATAATTTTCATGTGAATTATATTCATCTGACTAATGAATTTTTGAAGATAGATAGAAACTAAGAATCATAAAATTATATGTAGGTTATTTATGTTTTAGTACCTAAAACAGATTATATCACTTAAGTGGCAGACAGACAAACTGCACATTTTTTTATTGTTTGTATTATATAGTAATTTCATTTTTTTAAATTATAGTTTAATTGAAAAATCTCTTGACGGTACAATCTTCTATCATTATAATCATTACACCATGCAAATGATTAGCATATAAATTATAAATGGCTTTGCGTGACCTACATCAATCAAAAAGTTACGCATTAACTCACACTAAATCCTTGTTCCTCTATATTAGGGAGGCCCTCCACTGCTAAGGCACCCATGAGTTATTCGATATCACCGTTATCAGAACCACCATCAGTGCCACTGCCATGCTGATATATAATTTGTGCCTTTGTTGGTCTTGGAATTCCAGTCAGCAAACACCTTAAAATAAAAAAAAGTATGCAACTATTCAATATTATAATGAACATTTTATATGAAATTGTGATTATTGTTAAAAGCATTAATAAATAAATACCAACATCTTTTATTCACCTAAATAATGAATTGATGTTATTAATCTAGGTACTTATTAAACAGGAGAGAATGTATCAAAACCAGTTCTATGGGCTGTAGTTTCAGTATGATAAATACCTTCTTCCATTTGTCTTGTCTTATTGATACCATCATGAATAGAATTAAGGATAAGGGCTGACTTCTGCCATAGCTGGTCCGCCCTTATATGGCCTTGAAGAACAGGCTGAGGTCTCGATACATCACCGTGGCTGGAATATGAATGATAAGAGTTCTATGAGTTTGAGTATGTTATTGTAAACCGCAAAGGTCATTGTTTCTGACTTTCTTTCAGCACATTATTACTGATATATTTAATGTAATGCCGCTATATTTCACTGATTAAACTACTGCGCCTTTCCATAAATTGCAAAAGAGTGATAAATTGACTGAAAATTGCAGACAGGTGAATTCTTCCTGTGGGATACGTTTATTTAGGTATAACATCTTCATAAACTTTCACATTTGTAATCTCAGTAGAATAACACTTACTAACTTAAATAATACTTACTTAAATCTTCCTTTTATAGCTCTTAATAAGATCCCACAAAAGTTTTTAACATTTGTTTGGTCCGTCCGCGTCAAAAGTTCAAAACAAAGTTTTGACGCTCTTGACAGTGACGATGGAATGAGAATTAGGGCTCATCCACATGAATTCGAACATCATAGACTAAAATGGTGTCGAAACGACCATTCGAGTCGAGTTAAAGAATGCAAAAAGTGACAAACATTGTCTACGAATCGAACATCGTTATCTTCGGAGCGATGGCGAATGTAGCGATGGATTCGCTTCGTAACGAATGCATTATGGCTAGAACCCCAGGTCTTGTGCCTGCTCGGTCATCTAGAAGTTCGCTTCGAACTAGTCACTTTGTTTGTTGATCGAACACACGAGTTAGTTTAGATGACAAAGCTGCCACTTGCCACGATACTTTAATAAGTCTTTTAATATGGTTCAATTCAATTAACTATAAATATTTTTCTATAAATTCATTTACAAGTTTTAGTTTTTTTTTTAAATAAACAACGCTAACTTCATTTCATCAAAACTTATTGAACTTTAATAGTTCTATTAGTTCTAGAGACCGACATGAGTTGACACGATAGTTTAAGTAGTGTCTTTGTGGATAGGTACCACGGAGGAAAGAATATGATTATAGGTACATACAACGATTGCAATTAACTATAAAAATATGTTTACTTACATTAATTTGCTTGTGAATATTTGATTTTCCTTCATACTTAACAGGCTAGGATGATGGTAGAACCATTTGCAGCCGATAAATTAAACTCAGTCCGAGAACGACGATCACGCAGTGCTGACCTTGTGCACAGTTCGCTACCAGTGTCGACCAGAAATTGCGTCTTCGAAGATCGGTCCGTGACGAACAGGCGACCAGTTAATGAAGAAGGGCAATCGTCAGCCGCCATTACCGACCGCCCTTGGAGTTTTCCGCCTTGTAGTCGCAGGGCCGTATGCACTTAGAAGCCTTCTCCCCGAAACGCCCATGATACCAACATAGAGGAAACTTGCGGTAATTTGACTGTGACCGCTGCCTTGAGGTAGGTACTTCGGTTACCTTGAGGACGTGGAGAACGCGAAGAAAGAGTTCTGCTGTTCCTTCCCGATGTAAATTCTGGAATTGCTTGCGCAGCTCGGCAACCTCCCGCACCATGATTAATATAAATATATGTTTAGATAATTAAGTTAGGTATTTAGAATGAGTAAAATGTACGGTGTGCAAATTAAGTACGTTTACATGTTGGAAATAAAATATATTGTAAATATTATTAAGTGTGTTTTGTGTGTATGTATTATATAATATTGTTAGGTGCCCTACATACTAATGAAAACAGGAAAATAATTAAATAAACTTTCTAAAAATAACAGCAGCGTAAACCTGCTAACTCCAACACCAAAATAGAATAGTAATACGAAACACTGCTAAATCCTTAAAGTTTAAGTTGTAAACAAAATTTCAGTGAATATCGTTACTAACGGAAAATTTAATTATGTATATTAATTGTATAACAAATTAAAACTTACCTTTATCATCTACTGTCACTTGTAACTACCTATGTATACTAAAAGTCAAAAAAATAAATTCAATGAGCACGCATCATGAGTCACCGGCCATTTCTAGTACGATACTGGGAAGGGTTGAAGGATTTGGCAGGTTTTCTGTGTGTCGTCTGTGCAGGGCCGTCTTAACCGGGGGTTCAAGGGTGCGGCCGCACCCGGGCGCGTAGCCCGAGGGGGCGCAGGCTGAGCTCTAAACATTTCGATATTTCCTAATTTAACCTTTAACTCATAAGTACAATATTAACGCCATGCCCCCGTTACGTACACTTACGTCAATTAAACCCCTACATGCATAAAAATATAGGCATCAACCAATATTAAAATTTACCATTGTACCTATTATTGTCACCTTTGCCTTTCGGCACGTGTCATACCGCTCACGATATGCAAGGTAAAATAGCTCTTATTTTGATACACACATAACAATTAAATTAATTTAACACGCATGCGGCAATATCTCCATTCCAAAGAGGCCCTTTGACCTAGCCGCCTGGCGCCCGCACTTTAAGCGAAATGGCCTCTATAATTAGCGGTTAGGGTGTACATTGTAATGTAAGTTCGCGATGCGGCTCTGAGTGTCGGTTATTCTTGTTGTTGTAGTTGAATCTTATTGCATGAAAATTAAAGTTTGATTTTGTTTAATGCTGTGAAACGTTAGAGAAATATTAAATCCATTTCTTTTCCTTAATTTTTGAATTTTATTTTTTCACTAGCTGTTGCCCGCGGCTCCGCCCGCGTGGATGTCGGTTATCGCTTAGTGTTGATCCGATGCTATTGAGCATTAAATTCGCCTCTCTACTCAACTTTGTCCTCGACTATGTACTCACCTCTGTTCTCGACTCTCTACTCTCTACTGACTTCTCTGTTCCCCTCTCTACTCGACTTTGTACTCTTCTCTATACTCGCCTTTCCATTGGCCTCTCTACTTGCCCATCCATTCGATTCTCTTTTCGCCTCTCTACTTGACTCTCCCCACTCGCCTATCTCTCTACTCGCACCTCTACTCAACTCTCTATTCGATTTCTACTCGCCACTACATTCATCTTTCAACTCGTCTCCCTATTCGCCTCTCTACGCAACCCTTTACTGCATTCTAATTGATTCTATACTCGCCTCTCCAAGCTCAAAACTATCTCTGTACCAAATTTCATCAAGAAATCTTCAAAAATGACAAACTTTCATACAAAGACCCTAGTCCGCCCTCCCCTTCTACCCCCCTTTTCGCGATAAAAAGTAGCCTATTTCCGTTTCCAAGCTCTAATCTACCTCTGTACCAAATTTCATTAAGATATCTTCAGAAATGACAAACTTTCATAAAAACTTTCATCCCCTATTTCCCCCCCTTAAACCCCCTTTCTCGTGATAAAAGGTAGCCTATGTCCGTTCTCAAGCTCTAATATACCTCTGTACCAAATTTCATCAAAATCGGTTCAGTGGTTTAGGCGTGAAAGCGTAACATACAGACAGACAGACAGACAGACAGAGTTACTTTCACATTTATAATATTAAGTATGGATTATAGGTATATTTATTGTAGATTACAGATCTTAGAGAAAAATAAATGAAACATCAAAAATTTATTGCGTTTTTTGAAGTGAAAACTTCTTTAGCGGCGTTGGATGGGTGTAAAATGTTAAGGAAGCGTCAGGATTAGTTGACCTTTGAACCGTAACCGGCGACTGACGTCATACAAGATTAGGTACAGACTATCTATTTTGCAAGTTACGATAGATAGCGTCGTAGCTTAAACGGTAAGCACTTCGACTGTAAGTCCTTATAGTTTCAGATAGTATCGGGTTCAAACCACCTGGCCTTCAGGGATTTTTTGTGATTGTTTTTTCTTATTATAATTTATTACTTTTGGTGATTATTTTTTCTTTTTGTAATTTATTACTTTTATGATTATTTTTTCTTTCTGTAATTTATCACTTTTTGTGAATATTTTTTCTCTTCATAATTTATTAATTTCTTCTGACAGAAAATTAGCAGAAAATAAGTGATAGGTTCTATGATTAGCGCTATATTATAGGTATAGTATGGTATGTTCTTTTTTATCTTTTTCTATGTATATAACGAAGAAAGAAAAAAAGAAAATGTTTTCACTTCTGCCGGCACTCCCAGAGTGCAACCCGTCTTTTTTATAGCAGTTTGACGGATATCGATTTTTAGCCTTGTTAAGTTGTTTAATGACGTATTTTTTGCACGATTAGGTCGGTAATCGTCCGTAGTTTCCGATTCGATCAAAATGTCATTTTCGACAAAAAGTGGACTTAGCAGGTTAACATAATTATTAGGCCGCCGCGGTGCTAAATAAAAATGTCAAATCATCCAACAAAAAACAGGACAACTATTTCTTAGTTTTTTAGGGATTTGACATCGAGAAATTCCACTCTTTTTGTATAGATGAATATTATTCATATTTTTAATTTGTTTTGGCCACCTATTGTACACATGTGGCGCCATACAAAATATACTTTATCAGCGTTGCGAGCTCTTTGTCTTTAATTAAATATGTAATTCCATATTTTGCTTGACAAACATAGCAGATTCAAAATATTGATGTGATTTCAAAGCAGTGTCAACAAATTGTTACTTATTATAAAGTATGGCTTACATGTCTCAGTTTGTTCTATGTTGAAGGTGGGTCTGATGCAGCGTTTCTGTGCTGCAAATGCACGGGATAGGTAGGTAAAGTTTTACACGCATATGTATGTGTCGCCGCCAACTAGCTTAATAAGTCGCTCAATTAACTGCCTAGGCTTTTCATTTAACAGCGCCGTTTAATAAGCGGCCTGAATGATTCCGCCGTTTGATTAAACAGCTAGGCAAATGGCTTGGATCGATGACGTTTAATTACTTGCCTAGCCATTTAATTAAACAGCTATGAGAATGTTTTTTTTTTCTGCATGGTTATAAAAAATATCCACAAACTCAAAGTAGCCTTTGTGGTTATTTTTTAAAACACAAATAATGTCTCTAAAGAAGATACGCGGGCGGAGCCGCGGGCAAAAGCTAGTATTTATAATATTAGTTGGATTATGTGCAGTAATGTTACCATTTGTTTTTTTTTTTTTTCATTGCGCCTCTTACTAATCCGCCAAAATGTATTCTTTCCTGTAATCAAATCAAAATAAATTATTTAGCTGCGTCCTGTTCTTACTTTTTTATCGTTTTTATTTGTTTTCAATCATCCACCTAATCAATAATAGTAAATTATTTAACAGATTCTATTGCGATTTATCTGTTATTTATTATTTACACCGTGGTTTTATTTCAATGAGTGATACTCGCGTAACTATTGTTAAGCGGCTAATCAAAGAAAACCCACGAATTACCTACAAGACAATTCGAAGACTATTATACTGTTTTGAATCCGAAAAAAAAACAGCAATCTTGTGAATGGGTGTTTGAAAATAAAAACAAGCCAACAAAAGTGAGGCAAGCGAGAAACGTTGGTACGAAAATTTCGCGTTTTTTTTTCTCAAGCATGCAGGTCCCATCTGCACAATTCCACTTGCAGATCAAAATAGTGTTAATGCCGAGTGATATTCTACCATTTGTTTACCGAGGCTGTTAGAAAAAGTTCGCTAAAGACGACCACAAAGCCAAGTTCTCCTACATCATGACAACCGTTCTTCACACACGGCTAACAAAACGAAGTAATTGTTAGCTTCCGAAAAAGTACAACTCGTCACTCATCCTGCACATAGCCCCAACCTAGCACCATGTGATTTCTGTATTGTCCTCAAAATCAAACATTTGATGAGAGGTTTCACCAACTCCGAAGAGGCAGTGATAGCATAGGTAATAGCGTTCAATCAGCATGTAGAAAACATGCATTCAGATCTGTGGTCCTCCGGTTTTATTTTTTATATAAAAGAGAGTATTTTGAAATGCAATAAACATAATATTTTGGTTATACTTATAAGTAATGTTGTTTTTTTAAGTTACGCAAAACTTTTAGTGTGACCTACGTATGTATAAACTCTTACCTAGACGCAAAGTGTCATTTCAACGCGGCGTAAAAAAATACTACTACTTCGTTATAGGTTGATATTCACATGACCCATGACATGCAGACATTGACAGTTTAAAGAATAATACCGACTCGATTAAGATAGGAAAAAGTGAATCGCTCGGGCCGGACTCGAACCCGCGATCTTTCCCTTACAGGGGGAATGTTCTGACCACTGAGCTACCGAGCTACGCCTGAAGCTATCCCAATTCTCCTATACAATCGTCTTTAGGGCGATCGCGGGTTCGAGTCCCGCCTGAGTGATTCACTTTTTTCTATCTTAATCGATTTGAAAAGTTAGCATACTTAATGCTTCAAAATTACATTCAATAATATTGACGTTAGCTAACTCACACAAAACGCGATTTTCACGCCGTATAAAGCGATGCATTTTGTTATTGCTGCGTGTATACGTATATGGTCTAAGCAAGTTTCCTTTAAACTGTATAAAGCAATGGTATAAAGCATCTACAATACGCGCCACACAACTTTGCGTCTATGAAGTATGAACTTCGCGCGAAAGGCGCAGCAATGATGCAATTATAGGTGTCACAGGGGTAACTGCTGCGCAGCGGAAGGGGGCGGGGCGGCACCTGGCCGGCCGAGGCGATGTTTAATCGTGCATCCCGCTCTGACGTTCGGTAATTTCGCCGCTTTCACTCTAACGTACTGTCGTGAACACAATTGTTAAAAGTTTTCGTTGATATTGTTATTAACGAAAGAAAGTATTTTTTGTGTTATGTATGTTATGTAGGTAGCCGCGCATAGCGCGATGCAGCGAGCGGCCGGCCGTCCGGCACCTACCTACATACACATAATTATAGATAAGTACTTCTTTAGGTGCGATACAATTTGTAATGACGAGTCATTCTCGAATAAACTCTGTGTACAAAAGGTTGTTTCAATCCGCTCCCGTAAAAGCCACACGAGTACATTACACTGGCTGACGAGGATCAACTACGGGGTTCCGCGGGTGTAGAAGAAGAAGCGAATTGCAAAACAGAGAGAAGAAAAATGTCGATTGGAAAAGTTAAGGAGTTCGACGTTGCCGAGGGGGTGTGGTCGTCGTATACAGAAAGATTGCAGATGTACTTTACAGCGAACGCCGTGGCGGACAATCTCAAGCTACCGACATTAATATCTGTGATGGGGGATACCGCGTACGAGCTGTTGGTAAATCTATCAAGCCCAAGGAAACCTTCGGAACTGACATACGACGAGGTGGTGGAAATACTACGGGCCCACTTACAGCCGGAACCGTCGACTTTGGCAGAGAGATTCCGGTTCCGACAAAGGCGGCAAACGGCGGACGAAACGATTTCAAGTTATGTGGCAGAATTGAAGAAACTGACTCGGCATTGCAAGCTAGCGGGAAATCTGGACGAGAACTTACGGGATCAGTTCGTCTGTGGGTTGAGAAGCGATTGTAGATGCTTTATACCATTGCTTTATACAGTTTAGGGCTTAGGACGCCTTCAAATTAGGCATGGCTTATACAGAAGAGATGTGGCGGGGAAGTATGGCGATGGCGGACAGTTTAAGTAACACAATATAAATCTTATGGAGTGTACAATAACGTCGTAACTTAGAGGAGAATTTAGCCGCCGTCATACGTCCCCACCGGCCGGGGTCTCTTCTGTTTAAACCGCCTCTTCAGAGGGACAGCGCCACTATCGTATGTAAATGGCGCGGTTAACGCACCTCAGTGGCGCGACTGCAGCGCTTCTAATTCTAATTTGGAATTTGGGTATTTCGCTGTTTAGTCCAAATTAGTTACTTTTGGCTTCACTTTCCTCACTACGCCCCTCGCGGGACGTGGGAATCCTGTTCAGGGCAGAGCCCTATGAGGAGGATTCTGGCTCGTTGCCTGGACAGACACCGGTCCTGGGTATCGGGCGAGGCCCTGTGGTTCTTGAGTCGCCGCACAGGGCGCGGTCTTCACGCCGCCCGGCGGTCTGCCTGAGCCGGGTGAGATCACTGGTTGCCCAGTGAAGGCCCAGCTCCGGGCGACCAGCGACGGGTGGCGGCTTACACGCGGCTTTGCGGCGTCTGGGATGTTTCACCGGGCGTCAGTTGCTTGGCGATGTGCCGCCTGATGCGCTTCATGTAAGCTCTAGACTCTTCCAGGTGGTCGAGGGTTTTCTTATCTAAGCCTTCTGTCATCATAACATTCTCGAGGAACGAGATGGCTGAATCGAGATGCTCGTCCCAGGTGTAATGACTGACCAGTTCGGCGAGGTCCATGCTGTCAGTCTGGCACGCCTCGTTTATACCCGTAACCGGTGGAGCTATGGGCGGGGCCTGCGCCGAGGGGGCGGGGCTTGGCTCCTCCTCCTCGTCCGCTGGGGCTGGCTTGCCGGTTCGTCTGCGCTTCCTGCCGGAGCGCCGGCGGGGCCCTCGGGAGGCGGGCGGGTTCGCTTCCGCCATGAGCGAAGCGTTCGCCGTCCTCTCACCGAGGGGGTTGGGGTTCACCGGGACGGGCGCAACAGGCGCGGCCGTCCTGCGGGTGATGGCAGCTGTGCCCGCCTTCTTGTTCCGGGCCTCCCGTTGGAAAACGGGGCACCGGAAGAAGTTGGCGGGGTGAGCGCCCCTGCAGTTGACGCAGGTGGCGGGCTGGTCGCGAGGGCGAGGGCAGTCGCCCGCGCGGTGCTCGCCGCCGCACCGCACGCAGGCTTGCGGGCGGTGACAGTTATGGCTTGAGTGCCGGAACTGTTGGCAGCGATGGCACTGCGCGGGCTTCCTCTTCCCCCTCCAGGCCTCACAGATGATCCCGGGCATGCCAAGGATCTCCTGCACCTGGAAGATGTCTTCGTAGTTGGATGTCCTCTGGAGCACGACGAGATAAATGCAGCCGGGTCGTCCGCTGCGGCCCCGAATAGCGCGAACGTATTCGGGGGCGAACCCCAACTCGCGAAGCTCCGTCGCGATCTCCGCAGGGTCGGCGTTCACTGGCAGACCCCGGATGGCCAGCTTGACGCCCAGCTCCGATAGGCGCGCGTACGAGAACCAGGAGATGCCCTCCTGGTCCTCGAGCCTGCTGAAGTACTCCTGCAACAGGCGGTATTCATCTCCGTCGGCGGGGAAGAACCGCAACCCTTTCCCATACGGGCGGGCGTTTGCGGTTCTCCCCAACCGGGACTTCAGCTCCTTAAGGTGACGGGGGAAGTTGGGAAGTTCCTCCACCGTTATCGGCGGGTACTTGTCCTTCTTCACCCCGTCTTGGCGTGCTGCAGGGTTGGCAGCGGCGGCGGTCTTGGGGCGCTTGGCGGCGTCCTTGTTGGGCGAGTCGGGGCTGCGCGGGCGGCGCGATGGTCCCGGTGTCGGCGATGCTGCTGCGGCCGTGGGCGTGCGCATAACGGGCACGTCAGCCGCGGCTGAGGTGGATGGCGCCGGTGAATCGTCCAGCGACGTCTCCAGCTCCGCGCATGGTATGACAGACCACGCGCGGGGGGCTGGGGACTCGCAGGCGTCTACACGCGGCGAGTCGGTGGCGGCAATCTTCCGGATCGGCGTCCGGATGGCCTTTGGATTCGACGCCGTTCCAGACGGCGGAGTCACAAAGGCCGAGGTGCTAGCTGCAGGAGTCGTCGCCGTCGGCGCGGCGCGAGAGGCGCTCGACCCACCCGGCGGCGCGCGGGAGGGGAGCGGGTGCTTCGCTGCCGAAGCCGACGGCGGCGGCGCACTTGCAAGCGCTTGCGACGTCTCCTTGGGGCTGGTCACAGACCCCTTGGAGGTTTGGCCCTTAGAAGGGCCTTTTGGGCGGACCCGGGGGTCCCTAGGGGGACTCCGGGACCGAGGATGCTGCTTCTTCGAGGACTGGACGGTCTGCCAGCCGCGACCCGACATGGTTGGGAAGCTGGTGTGCGCGCGACACAATCCGGCGAGTACGGTGACGTCCTAAAGCAGACGCAACCGCATGCGCCGGCAGTCAGCGCGCAAAGGAGGGTCCGTGCGGCGAGCTGAGAACGAGTGGGCTTGTAAACAAACGGCACGTCGATCTCAGGGCTTCCGTGGCTCTCCAGTTAGTTTTAGTTACTTTTGCTAAACGTCAAAATGGTAAGTATAAAGGAAACTTGCTTAGACCATATACGTATACACGCAGCAATAACAAAATGCATCGCTATAAACGGCGTGAAAATCGCGTTTTGTGTGAGTTAGCTAACGTCAATATTATTGAATGAAATTTTGAAGCATTAAGTATGCTAACTTTTCAAATCGATTAAGATAGAAAAAAGTGAATAACTCAGGCGGGACTCGAACCCGCGATCGCCCTAAAGACGATTGTATAGGAGAATTGGGATAGCTTCAGGCGTAGCTCGGTAGCTCAGTGGTCAGAACATTCCCCCTGTAAGGGAAAGATCGCACGTTCGAGTCCCGCCTGAGCGATTCACTTTTTCCTATCTTAATCGAGTCAGTATTATTCTCTAAACTGTCAATGTCTGCATGTCATGGGTCATGTGAATATCAACCTATAACGAAGTAGTAGTATTTTTTTACGCCGCGTTGAAATGACACTTTGCGTCTAGGTAAGAGTTTATACATACGTAGGTCACACTAAAAGTTTTGCGTAACTTAAAAAAACAACATTACTTATAAGTAAAACCAAAATATTATGTTTATTGCATTTCAAAATACTCTCTTTTATATAAAAAATAAAACCGGAGGACCACAGATCTGAATGAATGTTTTCTACATGCTGATTGAACGCTATTACCTATGCTATCACTGCCTCTTCGGAGTTGGTGAAACCTCTCATCAAATGTTTGATTTTGAGGACAATACAGAAATCACATGGTGCTAGGTTGGGGCTATGTGCAGGATGAGTGACGAGTTGTACTTTTTCGGAAGCTAACAATTACTTCGTTTTGTTAGCCGTGTGTGAAGAACGGTTGTCATGATGTAGGAGAACTTGGCTTTGTGGTCGTCTTTAGCGAACTTTTTCTAACAGCCTCGGTAAACAAATGGTAGAATATCACTCGGCATTAACACTATTTTGATCTGCAAGTGGAATTGTGCAGATGGGACCTGCATGCTTGAGAAAAAAAACGCGAAATTTTCGTACCAACGTTTCTCGCTTGCCTCACTTTTGTTGGCTTGTTTTTATTTTCAAACACCCATTCACAAGATTGCTGTTTTTTTTCGGATTCAAAACAGTATAATAGTCTTCGAATTGTCTTGTAGGTAATTCGTGGGTTTTCTTTGATTAGCCGCTTAACAATAGTTACGCGAGTATCACTCATTGAAATAAAACCACGGTGTAAATAATAAATAACAGATAAATCGCAATAGAATCTGTTAAATAATTTACTATTATTGATTAGGTGGATGATTGAAAACAAATAAAAACGATAAAAAAGTAAGAACAGGACGCAGCTAAATAATTTATTTTGATTTGATTACAGGAAAGAATACATTTTGGCGGATTAGTAAGAGGCGCAATGAAAAAAAAAAAAACAAATGGTAACATTACTGCACATAATCCAACTAATATTATAAATACTAGCTTTTGCCCGCGGCTCCGCCTGCGTATCTTCTTTAGAGACATTATTTGTGTTTTAAAAAATAACCACAAAGGCTACTTTGAGTTTGTGGATATTTTTTATAACCATGCAGAAAAAAAAAACATTCTCATAGCTGTTTAATTAAATGGCTAGGCAAGTAATTAAACGTCATCGATCCAAGCCATTTGCCTAGCTGTTTAATCAAACGGCGGAATCATTCAGGCCGCTTATTAAACGGCGCTGTTAAATGAAAAGCCTAGGCAGTTAATTGAGCGACTTATTAAGCTAGTTGGCGGCGACACATAGCATCTACAATAGTGGTGGATCGCTATCCCCTACCTAGGATCGACGACTTAATGGTGCGTTTCGGGAAATCACGGTATTTCTCTAAAATAGACTTATCCCAGGCGTACAACCAGGTGGAACTGGATAACGACACAAAAAAAAAAACTGTAATTAGCACACACCGAGGACTTTTCCGGTATAATAGACTGGTGTACGGCTTGGCTTCCAGTGCCGGCATTTTTAAACGCATTATGTGCAGCCTTTTAGGCGACATTCCAAACGTTGAAATTTTTTTAGATGACGTTATCATTGGGGGGGAATCGAAAGCCCAACACTTGCAGGCGGTAGAAGCTGTTTTTAGTAGGTTAAATAAATACGGGTTGAAGTTGAAGAGTACTAAGTGTATTTTCTTGGTAAAGGAAGTGCGTTACTTGGGTTACGTATTAAGCAAAGAGGGTATAAGTACAGATCCCAGTAAAATAGAGGCTATTATTAAAATTCCCAGACCAAGCAATGTACCAGAACTACGATCGTTCTTAGGGTTAGTGAATTTTTATGCCAAGTTTGTAAGGAATATGAGTTCGAAGTTGGTCCCATTATATGCGTTATTAAAAAGAGATGTTAAATGGTGTTGGACGGCGGATTGCGAAGAGGCATTTAAAACCATCAAGCGGCTACTAACGAGCGCTGAGGTTTTAGCTCACTATGATCCCGAGCGGCCGCTGATCGTGACGTGTGACGCAAGCTCGCGCGGCGTCGGCGCCGTCCTCTCACAGCTGGCGGACGGGGGTAGGGAGCGTCCCATAACTTACGCCTCACGTACGTTGAATGACGCTGAGAAAAACTATTCGCAGATACATCGTGAAGCATTGGCGATTATTTTTTCAGTAAACAAGTTTCATCAGTTTTTATATGGCCGCCATTTCACGCTTCGAACAGATCACAAGCCCTTAGTATACATTTTAGGCCCCCATACGGGTATACCTACCATGATAGCCTTAGCCAGTAGGATGCAACGGTGGGCAATAATATTATCAGCTTATTCATTCGATATTGAGTACGTGCGCACTGATGACAACGGGGCGGACGGTTTGTCGCGCCTACCGATGCCGGCTAGTAAACACGTGAGTCATAGCGCGCCCGAACAAACTTTTTTGCATTTCGTACAACAGGAGTTATTGTTAGATTATTATGCAATTAAAAACGAAACTCATCGGGATCCGATTCTTTCGAAAATTTTAAGTTATATACGGGACGGATGGCCTCGAGATTGTGAAATAAGTAGTCTGCGCCCCTATTTTAATCGTAGCAAGGAACTGTATGAGGAATTAGGGTGCGTAATGTGGGGGCATAGGCTAGTAGTACCGAGTAGTTGTCGAGAGAAGGTGTTGCACATGATCCATGAACCACATATGGGTATTGTTAGGTCGAAATCATTGGCTCGTAGTTACGCCTGGTGGCCAGGTTTAGACGAAGATGTGGAGCGTATTTGCCGAGAATGCGAGGAATGTGCGGCGAATGTGGACGCGCCACTGCGGCAATCACCTTGCAGGTGGCCCTGGCCGAACCGGCCATGGACGCGGTTACACTTAGATTTTATGGGTCCTCTTTTCGGGAAAATATACTTGGTGGTGGTAGACGCCATGTCTAAATGGATAGAGGTGTTCCAGGTAGCGAGTACGGCGGCTACCGGAGTGATTGATAAAGTGAGTGAAATGTTCAGCAGGTGGGGGCTGCCTAAACAGGTAGTCACCGACAATGGGCCACCTTTTACAAGTGGAGAATTTAATAAATTCACTACTAGCCTGGGCATAGAACACATATTCACAGCACCTTATCACCGCGCTTCAAATGGCTTAGCGGAAATAGCCGTCAAGTCCTTGAAACAGGTAATAAAAAAAGCCGTTGTAGGAAGAAGGAATGTAGAAAAAGCACTTTTAACCTACTTACTTCACTACAGGAACACCGAACATTCGACCACGGGGGAAGCGCCCGCTAAATTATTGCTAGGTGGACGGTTACGCACGAAGTTAGACAGTTTAAAACCGGATAGGGAAAATAGGGTGTACCGGGCTCAACAGCGTCAAAAAGAGGCTAGCCAGGGCGCTAATAGGGAACTAAAGCCATTAGAAGAAGTATGGTATAGGCAGTACTTAAAGGGGGAAACATGGGTACCCGGTCAAATAATGGAGGCTACCGGACCTAGTAATTTCAAAGTGTTAGGTCATGAAGGTAACGTGGTACATAGACATATTGATCAGTTAAAGGAAAGATCATCAAGAATGTCACTCGCTTGCTCAACTCAACCTGTAGCTAAAATAGATCCCCCATGCACAAATTTCACTACAGAGTCCCCGAACGAGCCGGTTGTAAGGGAAGTCCAGTCGGAGGGGATTCGGGTGGAGGAACAAGAGGTCGCCAGCACACAGGAGGGAAGAGTAGTGGAAGTCGCCGCCTCCTGCGAATCTCAGATCGCCTTGCCAAACCCAGGCCGCCCAGTTAGACAATGTAGGCTTAGGAATAAGTTACCTACTTAGCTTAGTTAGTTATAAGTAGCTATAAGATGTTATTATTGTACATTTCCAAAGTTTCGTTAAATAAATATTTGGTATACCTATAGTAATAATTTGTGGTGGAGGAGTGTTATGTAGGTAACCGCCACAGAACAGAAAAACTATTAGAATTGTGATAGGACAGATTCAATAGCGGAACCAATGTCGCCAAACTCACACATACAACCAGATAATAATACGTTGCACTACTAGTAAACAATTGTTTTGATTTCTCTTCGATCTTTAACACCAAACTAGCCTAAAATATGCACACTGCAAAACGAAAACATACCTTATTCAATCGTTTTAGTGATTACATTTATATAGATAAAAAAAGGAATTTACGACGTTTTGTATCTGGATCAAACTTTCTTCTCACTCTAACTCTATTCCGAAAAAGTTCAACTACTCCCCAACAGATGTCCGTTTATTTCAAGAATGTTATTTAAAACCTTAAGCGTTAGGAATACGGTTGATATTACTTTGAAGTATTATCTCTCTCACTCTAACTCCTTAACATTAACGCTAGACCGGTGACATAAAATTTTGGCAATATCGATAGATTTGAATTTTTTTTCGTAATGTCAAAGGATTCCAAACGCTGCCGCTGTTAGTAATTATAATCTAAGAGTACTAAAAAAGAGGGATTTTATAGCTTGTTGAACTGTTTTTTATTAACGATTAAAAATGTATGAAGACGTCAAACTACGTATGTACCTATTTAATTGAAATAAAACAAGTGTCCATTTATAGTAGATATTTTATGTAACTGTTGCAAAATAAAAACGTTTTCACACTATCCGTCGCATCCGATATCCGATATTAGTGTCGGCTCCGATATCGAAGGAAATAAAATAAAGTAGAAAAAGAACTTGATACTATGTTGAAAATAATTGCTAGGATATTTTTTCTTTTTTTCATCAAGTCTGTGCGATCGAGCAAATGGCCGAAACGGACCGATTTTATTGAATATATGTGGAAACAGCATATGGTGACGGCTATCGGCGTCAGACACCTAATATCAGAAAATGTGAAATCGGGATACTTAAAATACAAGTGCGAGTATTTTACAGTATCAGACGGATGTTTTAAGACCAAATTACGAGCAGTTTCATACACTTCTTTGAAATTATTAATTTAATTTGCATAAAATGAGAAAACGTAGAGCACCAAAATCTATTTGCTGATCGCGTATGCATGTTGCACCGCGTTCACAAACTAGAAAATATCCAGCTGGAGTTGTTCAATTCGGAAGTTTATATTTTTGTATGTTTGTACGCGCATAGCTTCGTCATGTGTAGACAAATTAGCAAAATTCCTTCTTTGTTCGAAAGAAGACTATTCCGGAATGATACCATTTATTTTTTGTAAAGATCCGATAAAGGGTTTCAGAGAGAGACCACGAAACACTTCAATATTAGATGCTCTCGACAGGTTGCAGCGACGTACGGTCCGCATTATCGGAAATCCTGAGGTCACGAGTACCCTCGAGCCTTTGCAGCTGCGTAGAGATGTTGCTTCCTTGGCAGTATTTTACCGTCTCTACCATGGCGAATGTTCTGAAGAGCTATTCCAATTAGTCCCACCCTCTCCTTTCCTATACAGGACGACACGTGCAGGACTTAGATGTCACCCGCATACGGTGCAGAACATTCCTTCAAGAACCAAGCGGTTCGGTGACTCTTTCCTTTGTCACACAATTAAGACCTGGAATTCCTTGCCAGCTCACGTGTTTCCCTCTTCCTACAGTCCCGGGTCCTTTAAGCGGGGCGTGAAAAAGCATCTGATGAGGCCGTCAAGCTGAGTGCCACCATTGTTAACATGGCACGTGTGTATAATGGTGGCCCTCTCTCCTGAGACTTTGCCTTCAGCTTACCATCAGGCAAGGTAAAGTCAAATTGACGTGTCCTTTATAAAAAAAAATAACTCCATGATATATAATTTAGAAAACGGTCATGGTATAGGTACTTACATACCTTTGATTGCCTGACGTTTCGACCAGGTTACACCGGCCGTGGTCACAGGCTGACTGAGGTATGTAAGTACCTATACCATGATTGCGTTAATTCCCGTTTTCTAAATTATAAAAAAAAATAAACCAGGAAATCAGCAGTAATTGCTGCAAACGCATATTATTGCTATGTCTATGGATACATACACATCATAACATCACGCCCGTATCCTTAGAATGGGTATCCAGAAGTGTTCAGAATGTTCCGTGATATAAAAAAAAAACAATAAAACCATTTGACAAAAGTTTATAAATATTTCTAAAAAAAGTAGATATCGATAAAGTTTGACTACATCACTAAATGAATAGCGAAGAAAGTTCTAGAATAAATAAGTATGACATGTCTATTGTGTGTAATCAAAAACAAGCTTTATTGATATGTGGTAAGGTTGATTTTTTATTTTATTCTATTTCTTTGCATTTCAATAAGATTAGTTATAAATTCTGCTATATCCTGACTTATCGATGGTATAAAACGCCTCCATTTCGAATATTTATGCTCCTACTATCATCGGTGCACTACAAAATGACCCAGTAAGGCATATTTCTATTAAATAGTATTAAATAACACACGGTCCAAAACTGTCAAATACACGTGATGACAGATACGACTGAAGTTTGAAATTGTAAGGTCTTGCAAATCTCCGCATATCAATGACACGCGTGCCACGCCTACTTCACACTACCATCGTTTTTTCTGTTCCGTGGTAGCCGCGCATAGCGCGATGCAGCGAGCGGCCGGCCGTCCGGCACCTACCTACATACACATAATTATAGATAAGTACTTCTTTAGGTGCGATACAATTTGTAATGACGAGTCATTCTCGAATAAACTCTGTGTACAAAAGGTTGTTTCAATCCGCTCCCGTAAAAGCCACACGAGTACATTACAATGTATTTCAAGTTGCCTCATTAGTAAAGTCATTATAATTTATCTATATATAAAAAAAAGGTCCAGGTAAATTATTTAAGTTATTTGCTACCTGAATAGATTAAACATTAAAAATAATTCAATTAGATGAGAATGTTTACGGTAATGAGGAGGTTTCTAGACTAAACAATTATTTAACCAATATTTTACGCAAACAGTATGTAAGATGTATTTTAATACTTAGTACTTTTGTTCGCGACGGTATCTGCGCAGCCTTGAGTTTTAATTTTTCTCTACATATTTATAACATAACATAAACTCACGCCTTTTTCCCCGAAGGGGTAGGCAGAGGTGCTAGCACCCACATTTCGCCGGTTTATGTTTAGGTCCCAATGTAATAGGTGGCGAACCTATTGCCATTAACTGGGCACTTATAAACCTGCGATAAATACACACATAACTTCGAAAAGCATCGAAAAGTCATTGGTGTGTGCCATGGAAAACCTGGGATCGACCCCGAGACCTCGTCTCAGCAGTCCATTACCCATACCACTAGGCTACCACGGTTTTTTTTTTTAATTTGGTTATAAATATGTTTTTCAAAAACTTTAGAAAAACAGGTGTAAGTGTGATAGGTCTGTAAGTTCTCTACTTCCTTTTTTGAAAAGCGGTTTTACTACTGAAGTCTTTGGTTCACTTGGATAGATACCTGTTATAATGCTCAAGTTTATTATATGACTCAAATGTTTCGATATGCATTGGCTTGTAGACTTAATTACTTCTTTATCTACTCTGATACTATAATACAAAGATTATAAAATTGAAATCAAAACTCAAATGACAAACATTACGCACAGGCCAAAAAAAAAGTTTTATTACGATACAGGTCTTGTATGGACACCTATATCATAAAATAACTTTTTAATCATAACGATACACCTATACAACCTCCATCTGGACTAAACCTCTACTTTAAAAAAAGAATCCGCCGATTCTGGAAAAAAAAAGAAACACGCATGCGCAATCGAGTGAGTTTGCGCCTTGGCGCGAACATTTTTTTTTTTTGTTCTATACATTTAAATTAAACAAAGTTTGGTTTGGTTTGTAAAATAAATTAGTTTATGTATTATAGTATGAGAGTAGATAAAGTAGTGTATGACACTGTACATAACTTGGTCTTATAACACTCGTGTGATAATATAAAAAAACTCGCCTACGGCTCGTTTTTTTAAAACACACTCGTGTTATAAGAACCCTTATTATGCAACAGTATCATAAACTACTATTAGTTATAACACCATCAAACCCCACACTGTTTATGTTTTTCAATGCAGTTATGATAGTCTCAATATCTGATGGAATACACGGCGATAAGAACATAGATTTTTTTCTTCTATCGATAAGTGTTGTTACGTTTGTGCCGCGATTAGCTACAGGTACAATTTTATCAACAAAATAATCACTGAAAGCGTTGACTATCTCCTGTGGATTAGTAATTACGGTGTTTTCACTTATTCTTATTTTAGAATTTTCACTTAGAGGATGGTTTCCTTTGGCCTGATTTATAATTTGCCAGGTGGTTTTCGACACATTTTTTGAGGTTTTCATATTATGTACATTTTGAGAACGCTGTGTCAGCTTTATATTTTTATATCTACGTGCATCCATACTAATATTATAAATGCGAAAGTAACTCTGTCTGTCTGTCTGTCTGTCTGTATGTTACGCTTTCACGCCTAAACCACTGAACCGATCTTGATGAAATTTGGTACAGAGGTAAATTAGAGCTTGAGAACGGACATAGGCTACCTTTTATCACGAGAAAGGGGGTTTAAGGGGGGGAAATAGGGGATGAAAGTTTTTATGAAAGTTTGTCATTTCTGAAGATATCTTAATGAAATTTGGTGCAGAGGTAGATTAAAGCTTGGGAACGGCCATAGGCTACCTTTTATCGCTAAAAGGGGGGTAGAAGGGGGGGACTAGGGCCTTGGGATGAAAGTTTGTCATTTTTGAAGATTTCCTGATGAAATTTGGTACAGAGATAGTTTAGAGCTTGGAAACGGATATAGGCTACCTTTTACCCCGAAAAGGGGGGTAGAAGGCGGGGCGGATTAGGGCCTTGGTATGTAAGTTTGTCATTTTTGAAGATTTCTTGATGAAATTTGGTACAGAGATAGTTTAGAGCTTGAGAACGGACATAAGCTACCTTTTATCGCGAAAAGAGGGGAAAAAGGGGGGGACCAGGGCCTTGGGATAAAAGTTTATCGTTTTAGAAGATTTCCTGATGAAATTTGCTACAGAGATAGTTTAGAGCTTGGGCACGGACATAGGCTACCTTTTATCACGAGAAAGGGGGTTTAAGGGGGGAAATAGAGGATGAAAGTTTTTATGAAAGTGTCATTTCTGAAGATATCTTAATGAAATTTGGTACAGAGGTAGATTAGAGCTTGGGAACGGACATAGGCTACCTTTTATCGTAAAAAGGGTGGTAGAAGGGGGGGACGAGGGCCTTGGGTTGAAAGATTGTCATTTTTGAAGATTTCCTGATCAAATTTGGTAGAGAGATAGTTTAGAGCTTGAGAACGGACATAGGCTACCTTTTATCGCGAAAAGGGGGGTAGAAGGGAGGGGGACTATGGCCTTGGGATAAAAGTTTGTTATTTTTGAAGATTTCCTGATCAAATTTGGTAGAGAGATTGTTTAGAACTTGGGAACGGACATAGGCATTTATTTTTTTTTTTACGTGCGGGAAATCCCCACGCATACCCACCCCTCCGGAGCCGGAGGGGTAGGTTATGTCGGACTCGAACCGACTAAACCGCACGCCGTCTCTGGGTCGTAGTGCTAGGCCGAAGGTGAGGTTGTCATGCGACATATCCCTCGCACCCCGGCTGACCCAGGGCCATCCCTCTCGGTCTGGCCCTCCTCGGGAAGGGGGGGACCACGCGGTCCCCGACTCAACCCCGGTGTGGGGAGGCGCGCATCGTCCTACGATGCGCGCCGCCACCGTGGCCTGCTTCTGCTAGAGTGACGGGCGGCTCCACCCGTCACCCTCAGGCCCGCGCTCATGGGGGGCGGAGGTCAGTTTGCGCCCTCCGACGCCCGAGCCGCCTTCGGGCGCGTGCAGCGATGTCAGCGAGCCTTTCTCGCTCATCGCGCCGCGCCCACTCTGCTGTCTCCTTCGCGAGCATGACCTGCTCGCAGAAGGAGGCGCTGGCCGCCCACGCATCCGCGCAGCGGACCATCGTCGCGAGCAGGGTGGAGAGCGTGAGCACTCTCACCCCCAGGGCCGCCACAAGCTCCCGCCTCGGCGTCTCAAACGCCGGGCACTCGGTGAGCGTGTGCAGCCCCGAGTCCACGCTCGCGTCGCAGTGATGGCACTCGGGCGTTGGCTCTATACCCATCAGATGCAGATACCGCCCGAAGCTACCGTGCCCGGTGATAATCTGCGTCTGACCGTCCGGCGGTGCGTGATCACGCAGGCTTGACGCAGCCTCGCGATCTCCGCATTCCACCAGTAGACCCGACGCCTCGGATTATAAGACGCCTCGGATTATAACCTTTTATCACAAAAAGGGGGTAGAAGGGGGAGGGGGAATACGGCTATGGGATGAAAGTTTGTCTTTTTTGAAGATCTCCTGACCTGATGAAATTTAGTACAGATATAGATTAAAGCTTGGGAACGAACATAGGCTACCTTTTGCCGCGAAAGACGAGGTTAAAGGGGGGGGCGGGTTATAGGGAATGAAAGTTTGACAGTTTTGAAGATATCCTGATGAAATTTGGTACAGGGATTAATTAGACCTTGGTAACGGACATATGCTATAGTATAGAGATGGATGAGAGCTTGGAAATGGTCATAGGCTACCCCTTATCGCGAAAAAAAGGGATAGAAGGGGGAGGGGGGAAGGAGAATAGGGCTATGGGATTAAAGTTTCTCATTTTTCAATGGCAAAAAAAGGGGGTGAATATGGCATAAATAGTAAGAATTTCTTTTAAGATGTCCTCATGAAATTTGGTACAAAGGTGAATTAGAGCTTCGGAACGGATAAAGTCGAGTAGCGAACCAAATATAGAAGCGAATGGAGAGGCGAGTAGAGATTGTGATAGGGACGAGGGGATAGGCGTGTAAAGATCGAAAGTCGAGTATAGTCGACTACATCGGCGGGTCGATATGCAACTAGAGTGCCAGTGGAGAGGCGAGTATAGAATCAAATAGAATGCAGTAAAGGGTTGAGTAGAGAGGCGAATAGGGAGGCGAATGGAAAGACGAATGTAGTGGCGAGTAGAGATCGAATAGAGAGTTGAGTAGAGGTGCGAGTAGGTAGGCGAGTGGGAAGAGTCAAGTAGAGAGGCGAAAAGAGAATCGAATGGATGGGCAAGTAGAGAGGCCAATGGAAAGGCGAGTTGAGAGAAGAGTACAAAGTCGAGTAGAGAGGGGAACAGAGAAGTCAGTAGAGGGTCGACTATAAATTCAAGTATAGAGGCGAGTAGAAAGTCGAGTAGAGAGTCGAATATAGAGGCGAGTAGAAAGTCGAGAACAGAGGTGAGTACATAGTCGAGGACAAAGTTGAGTAGAGAGGCGAATTTAATGCTCAATGGCGTCGGATCAACACTAAGCGATAACCGAAATTCACGCGGGCGGAGCCGCGGGCAACAGCTAGTATTCTTTATATTTGGCTTTATTCGCTTCATTTGAGTTTAACCTATAATTCCATAAGAGTTTTCTTTTAGTCTTGCTGCAGAGTTTTACACCTCGAGATATCCACTTAACTTTATTTACAGATTTTATAGTGATAGTTTTATATGGGAAACAAAAGTTATAAAATAGACTAAATGTATCCATAAACTTATCGTAGGCTACATTTGCGTCCTCAGTTGAGTAAATGTCAGAGAACGATAGACTACCAAGACACAACTTAAACCTATTAATATTTTCTAAATTATATCTACGTCTTTTTATGCGCCAAAATTTAACTCATCTCACCTTGAATTATAATTGGGCACTCTATTAGTTGTGCAGTATGGTCCGACAACCCATATTCCAAGATTTGAGTATTACATTGTTTCCCGAAGTTATGTATAAAATTATCTAGGCATGTTTTAGGTTTAAGTCTCGTAGGTTTTTGCAAAGCTAGTTTCAAGCCATACTACGATAATAAATATTCAAATTCCCTAGTAATACGATTGTTGAGTAAAACATTAATATTATAATCGCCTGCAATAATAACATTTTTATTGTGCTTACGTGTACTTGTAAGGTGTCTATGAGTGCGTACATGACAAGTATGTAATAAAACACAGAGTATCGTTATATCACATTAGGATATTATTCGATGGGAGGAGCGACATTCTAATTTTCTCACACATCAACACTACCGTGCATGTACACGAGCTATGTTTGTAGTAATTACAACGCGATTGTTTCGCGATTGTTGTTTAAGGGTGGTAGAAATTTGATGGCACAAATTTGTCACAAATTTCGACCGGGTGAGTACCACCGTGCACTTTTGCGAAAAATCCTCCATAGTAATCTAATCTCGGTTGGATTGCGTTCAGGGGTCAGCAAGTGCATAGCCGGGCAGGGGGGATTGAGGTCGCAGCACGAGTGGGACCGGTGGGTCTTGGCGTAGTCTAGTGGGGGGTGGCGCGGGGCGACGCGCCGAAAAGGGAGACCTGTAGAAACGGTGGTGCCGCTGGCCGCCCGCGGCATAGTACAGGGGCCCAACCAGGACTAACCACCCTGGGAGGCTGCCCCACCAGGTCGCGCATAATCCCGATATGGCTCGTCGTGCCGGTTGGTGACCATACGAGGGAGCCCGGCGACCATACTCGGGGGGGTACGGGGGCCCTTCCGTTCGGCGCGTCGGATCTCGCCATACCTCATATTCATAGATAAAACCAATATCCCACGCTTTGTCACGCTGTGCTGCGACAACAATCGCTTCTTTTTTCACGCCTTCCCTCCTCTTCATCCTCATCCCACCAACACCTGGAGACGGCGAAACCAGCAATGCTGTTTCTTACGGAGACACAAATACGCCGCCCTGTTGACACGACCTACTTACTCTACCCCGGCTATGTCCTTGAGGAGAATTTCCGCGCAAAAGCCGAGGTGTGCGTGTTTGTTAGGGCGGATGTTTGTTGTCGCCGTTTGCGCTGCCTAGAGGACCCATCCTTTTCCACCCTTTGGGTACACATAGACCATGGCTCTACGAGTCAGATCTATGTGTGCCTCTACCGCTCCCATACAGGAGATGCCGAGACAACTCGACTCTTTGAATACCTGAGTCAGGCGGCAGATGATGCGCAGGAGCGGTTTCCGAACGCTGAACTGGTGTTTTTGGGGGATTTTAACGCCCACCACGAGATCTGGTTGGGCTCCGCCAAAACAACCCACGCGGGAAGAGCCGCCCATGCATTTGCTCTGGCGCATGGCCTGACCCAATTGGTACACGAGGTCACTAGGATACCAAAAAGGTCGGACCATGAGCCCTCTCTGCTAGACCTTCTGCTGACAAGTCGCCCGGACCAGTACAGTGTTTCGGTGAGCGCCGCTTTAGGTGAATCCGACCATTGTCTGGTCCGTTCCGAGGTGCCCATAAGCGCCCCCACGTCCCGTGCAGGGGAAGCGGCGTCTCTGGCACTACTCGTCAGCGGACTGGGATGGACTGCGTGATTATTTTTCGTCCATCCCGTGGGTTGAACGCTACTTTGAAGGTAAGAACCCATCTGAGGCCGCAACTGCTGTCGCCGGTGAGATCAGTCTGGCCATGGAATATTATATCCCCTACACTGATATCGCCGGTGTCCGCAGGGCGCGCCCCTGGTTCGGGCGCGAGTGCGCGGAGGCTATTAATCATAAACAGTCAGCGTACCGCGCTTGGATCAGGGCGCGCGCTACGTGCAATCCCAACGTGGGCCACTTCAAGGCGGCGTACAACAGAGCCACAAAGACCTGCAAGAGGGCTTTTGTCAGAGCGGATGCCCAGCGCATAGCGCGGCTTGGTCAGGAGCTAGTAGAGCATCCCACGGGCAGCCGTGGCTACTGGCGACTGGCCAAAGCCGTGCAAGCCAACTTCTGCCAGCCTTTGCTGCCCCCGCTGCGCAATCCCGATGGATCCCTGGCCCATGAGCCGCAAGAGAAAGCAAATTTGCTGGTTAATCTCTTTGCGGCCAACTCCCGAGTCGATGACTGTGGTATGGAGCCGCCGACACTGCCCGTCAGTGACCATGCAATGCCTGATATTCGTATCAGGCAACGCGATATCCGAGCGGTGTTGCAGTCACTCGATGTCCGGAAAGCCAGTGGTCCGGACGGTATTCCAGCGGTGGTTCAGCAAAAATGTGCAGCGGAGTTGTCTCCAATGCTTGCGCGGCTGTACCGGCTGTCCTACAGCTCTGGTACAGTGCCTTCGGCTTGGAAAGAGGCGAATGTACAGCCGATCCCCAAGAAGGGGGATCGCTCAGACCCAAACAACTTTCGACCCATAGCCGTCACCTCAGTGCTGTGCAAGGTGTTCGAGCACATTATTAACAAACAACTCATGCGTCACCTTGAGGATAACTCCCTAATTAATGACCGGCAATATGGCTTCAGGCCGAAACGGTCAGCGGGTGATCTTCTGACGTATGTTAACCATATTTGGGGTGAGGCTATGGACAAGCACGGCGAGTCATTGGCAATTAGCCTTGACATCGCCAAAGCTTTCGATAGAGTTTGGCACAAGTCGCTTCTTTCCAAGTTACCAGCCTTTGGTCTGCCTCCTAGACTGTGCGACTGGGTTGCCGGCTTCTTGCAGGAGCGCCGTATTCGCGTCCTTTGTGATGGACGAGCCTCGGAGTTCTTGCAGGTAAATGCCGGCGTACCGCAGGGATCTGTCCTATCGCCAACTCTCTTTCTTCTGCATATCAATGATATGCTGTCGACCGGCAGCATTCATTGCTATGCGGATGATAGCACCCTACACGGGAGTTATCATGGACGTCCTGCGGATAAGCAGACGCATATCGCGGAAAAAAGGCAGCTTCTTGTCACTGAGCTTGACCGGATCCTGAATCACATTTCCCAATGGGGCTCTGAGAACTTGGTCGAGTTCAATGCCAAGAAGACGCAGGCATGTGCGTTTACAGCAAAGGTATCTTCTTTCCTTCCCCTTCCCACTCTTCAGAGCACGCCACTGCCACTGCAGGACAACCTCAATATCCTCGGTATGGATGTTCGCTGCAAACTGAACAATAAAAACTACATCGAGAGTATCATCAAAGCAGCCTCGCGTAAACTCGGAGTCCTGAACAGAGTGAGACGACACAAATTCGTTCCTGCGTGGAGTACTGCTCACATCTCTGGGATGGATCCGCTAAGTACTTATTAGATGCTCTCGACAGGTTGCAGCGACGTGCGGTCCGCATTATCGGAAATCCTGAGGTCACGAGTACCCTCGAGTCTCTGCAGATGCGTAGAGATGTTGCTTCCTAGGCAGTTTTTTACCGTCTCTACCATGGTGAATGTTCTGAAGAGCTATTTCAATTAGTCCCACCCTCCCCCTTCCTATACAGGACGACACGTGCAGGACTTAGATGTCACCCCTATACGGTGCAGAACATTCCTTCAAGAACCAAGCGGTTCGGTGACTCTTTCCTTTGTCGCACCATTAAGACCTGGAATTCCTTGCCAGCTCACGTGTTTCCCTCTTCCTACAGTCCCGGGTCCTTTAAGCGGGGCGTGAAAAAGCATCTGATGAGGCCGTCAAGCTGAGTGCCACCATTGTTAACATGGCACGTGTATATAATGGTGGCCCTCTTTCGTGAGACTTTACCTTCAGCTTACCATCAGGCGAGGTAAAGTCAAAATGACGTGTCCTATTTATAAAAATAAAAAAAAAATAAAAAAAATACATTTTTCCGAGAGCTTCCGAGGTGTGGTGGCGCGTATTGTACTCGGGGCTGGCCGGCTGGCAGTGAAAATTCTTTAGTTACTGTGTTACAACTAGATGGCGCTGCTCGATTTATATTCAAGCTATCGTTTGTTCCCTAATAAATTATAAGATATTTTATGTTACAATCGTTAAGGTGAAATTTAGATCAGAGAAAATTTATTGTAGCTGATATGCTACAAAATTTTTGTATGTGTCTCCTTTAGAGACATTATTTTTATTGTAGAACATAGTTCTTCATCTTCTAGTCGGTCATCTAGAAGATCGCTTCGAAGTTCGAACTAGTCACTTTGTTCATTGTTGATCGAACACACGAGTTAGTTTAGATGACAGAGCTGCCACTTGCCGCGCCACGACACTTTGATAAGTCTTATAATATGGTTCTATAAATATTTTTCTATACATTAAATTCATTTACAAGTTTTTTTTTAAATAAACAACGCTAGCTTCATTTCTTCAAAACTTATTGAACTTTAATAGTTCTATTAGTTCTAGAGACCAACATGAGTTGACACGGACCATTATATCCCCAAGCGGCAAAGAGTATATACCAAGCGGTGACCGGTCACCGGGCCTTATTATCGCGCCATTCCGTCAAACCCCAAGCGGTGACCGGTCACCGGACCTCCCCACGCGCCTTTTGACTCAGTTTCAATGTACTTACGTTCTACTTTTGTGTGAAGAAGTTTGATTACAAGCGTTCCCTATAATATTTCCTTGACATTTGAAGCATACATTTTATTATACCTGTGGTCCGAAATTTTTTTCGCGGCAATCGCAGTTGATGCTGTTTATGAGTGCGTCAGTGTTTTAGTGCTTGTTGCAGTTGTGCATTTTATTGCAAATACTCGGATTTATTCAAGTAAGTAATGTTTTCTTATTAGAAATATGATTATTCGGTTTATAATGATTGTATTTAGGTAATAGTTTGTAAAGAATACATCGTTATAACTAATATATAAAGCCCCAGAAAGTTGCCGACTTCAGAGCTATTTTTACGATGTTTGTCAGTGAATACATTGAAAAGTATTGACTTTTTATCTCTATAAATTCATTAGAACTCGTTTTGAGAACAATTATGTACGTAATTATATATTTCAGTGTGATATTAGTTAGAAAAATTTCATGAGAAACCGTTATAAATTGGCAGTTCAGTTAACCACGCCATTTTTGTATTTATATCTTCGGGAATAAGGTCTAAATTTCTGTGAAGTATTTGTTGCAGATGTTTTGAATAGGGAAGTCACGATATTTCTGTTTTGTCGATATTGTTATGTACATCGACTGTTTATGAAAATTTGTTATCATGTTTTTTTTAGAAAATAATAACATGTGGATATAGCTGGTACGAGTAATGTATGGCTATCTATTATTGCAACATTTTCTTTTTTGTTACATAGCATGTTAAATGCATGGAGGACTAATGAAGAGGCGCCGCAGAGCTTCCTCGACTTGCTATATAGTAATGTCGAGGAAGAAAGCGGCGATGAGATGTATTTAGACGATGAGGTAATAAACCACTGTTTGTCTAATATGTTGCAATGAGTTTCAGTGTCTTTTGATAAAAAAAATTGTACTTATATTTTAGATTGAGATACTTGAGGAGGATTTGTTGGAGGACGACAACTTGCAAATGGTAACGCGTTTATTATTATTAATATATATATATATAGACATCATCATCATCAGGCTATATTAGTCCACTGCCACTATATATATATATATATATATATATATATATATATATATATGTATATATAGCTTGCTGTTTGCAGTCCACTAACATGCTTTTTGTTTACGTATCAGAGCGAAGGACGCGAGGAGCAGTCGCCGGAGGCTCCTCCTTACTCGCCGCTCACGTCGCCAGATCGCCGGGAGTGGTTGCCTCTAACAGTATTGGCTTTTTTATTGTTTTGCGATATTGCTGTATTGCTTGCAACTAGGTTTCATTGTTTTTTTTTTTTCATTTAGAACGAACGAGCGTCGCCGTCGCCGTCACCTCCTCCAGCATCCCCCGAGCGCGACCGATCGCCAATTCATTTTCGATCTGACTCGTAAGTTTATTTCTTCTCATATTCTTCGTGAATGATTCAATAAAAAACATAATTTATTTACAATCAAATCATTTATTCAATTTCATACGACTGGCGCGTTAGTCTAGTGGTATGTATTTACAAAAAAAGTATATAAACATGTTTATCCGTTGTCTAGTACCCATAACAACAGCTTTGCGTAGTTTGTGACTAGAGGGCGCTGTGTGAATGTGTATGCATTTTACAGGAACAAATTAATAAGTTTATGCCTTGAAGATAATACGATAATCCATATTTTATTTATATGTATTTCACCTTTACTAGGATAATTCTGAATAACAGGTAGTAGAAGCTTATAATTGAATTTATTTTTACAGTGCATCCGTGGGTATTGTGCTGCGGTTCTTCGGAGAAGATGGGACGGCGCTGGAGGAGACTACCACCGACGGCGATGGCGATGGCGATGGCGATTTCTTGGCCCCGGATACTCACGTTCTGTATGTGTCTGAGGAGCTTGTAAGAGATGAACGTCAGGGAAGTGTGAGTGGGCGAAGAGGTGGACGACGGCGAGGAAGAGGTGTTAGGAGTGTACGAGGACAGAGTGCCCGTGGGCGTGGGTATCCGAACCAGGGCCGTAGGGGCAATCGATGGGAAGTGGGGCATCCTCTCCAAGAAATTTGGACGACAGATGAGGATGTCCCCCCTGAATTGGCAAGTATGGCGAGGGATGTATTAAGGAGGCGGCAGACGAGAATGCAGGATACTGCTAGGATAGAGAGAAACGCTGAACGGGAGGATGCTAGCGAGAACGATGATGATGAATTTTTCGACGCTAGTAATGGAGCGGATAATCCCCCACGACTGGAAGGCCAGAACCTTCATTTTGAATGGTCGCCAATGGATTCTTTTCAAGGTGAAGAGGAACCATTTCGACCTGACCGTACTGGTTCGGTTCATGTTACCAATTCGGCCTATGATGCTTTTCGTCGCTATTGGAGCGATGACGTCTTAGACCTAATTGTTACTGAAACGAACTTGTATGCGACAAAGATTGTATCTGCTTCTTTCCAGTCTGAGTGGTACCCCACTAATTTTCACGAAGTTTTATGCCTCTTTTCGTTCTGGATGATGTTGGGGATCATCAAAATGCCAACTTTAGTAAGTTGCTTTTCTGTTGATCCTCTTCTGAAAACAGAAATTTTCCGTAAGATCTTCACACGAAGAAGGTATGAAATGCTGTCAAGATCATTACATTTTGTAGATTCAGACCCCGTTACGACCTTTAATCCCTCCAATGCTGGCGATAGAAGTTTTGATCGTTTACACCGTTTGAGACCAATATTGATACATTTAAATTCACGCTTTCAGTCCAATTATATCTTAAGTAAAAATATTTGCATAGACGAAAGTCTAACCCTATGGAAAGGAAGATTGAATTTTGAACAGTATATCCAGAACAAAGCTTCTAAGTTTGGTATCAAGACCTTTGAGCTCTGCGAGAGTGCGACTGGATACCTGTGGTCATTTATTGTTTACGGCGGTAAACAATCCGTGACTGACCTTGACCAGTCACCCGGTGACCTAAAAAGTACAGCTGTTGTGAAAAAGCTCATTGCTCCTCTGTTACATAAAGGTTATAGATTATTTATGGATAATTGGCATAATTCACCTCTATTAGCTAGATTTCTGAAGCTCAATGGTACCGACTGCGTCGGTACCTTGAGACCTTCACGTAGTGACGTTCCCTTTATTGTAAATAAGGCTCCACTTCAAAGGGGACAGCTGATTGCGACACATTCCGGGGATGTCTCAGTATTATCGTGGCAAGACAAGAAAAGAGGCTCATCTACTGCCTTGTCTACAGTTTCATCTAAATGTAGGCCAGTACCATTTAAACCACAAGTGGTACTGGATTACAATAAATTCATGGGGGGGGGGGGGGGGGGTGATATGAAGGATCAGATGCTCGAGCCTTATTTATTAGAAAGGAAACGTTGTGCCAAATGGTACATGAAACTTTTTAAACGCCTACTCAATGTTTCTATCCTTAACTCTCGCATTCTTCTAGAGTCATCGCAGCAGAAACGTTGCGATCATTTAGTTTTTCGCCTTCAGCTTGTAGATTCCATCCTCACAAAGCATCTTTCACATTGTCCCCAAAACCGTAGGCAAACTGTTTCCATCAGTAGGTCTACGCATGAACAACCCAATAGGTTAGTTAATTCTACACATTGGCCCGTTTTACTGGAACCAACAGGGGTTAGTACCGCGCGTAATCGTAATTTTACTAAACGTTGTGTTGTTTGTTTAAAAGAAAACCGTAAGGATCAAAAAACGCCATATGAGTGCGAAAGTTGCCGCGTGCCACAAAGAACTGCTTTAAATCATTTCATACATCACCACAGTAATGCAGTCTTCACCATATCAATTTCACCCAATTATTCAGAATTTCTATTGTGATAGGTATTTAATGAAAGAATGCAAGAATGTTTCGAGTGTTTGTTTTTATTTTGTAATATAATGTATAAATTGTAATTACATGGTACTTTTTAAAATTTATAAACATTATTATTAATATTAATAATTGTAATCAATTAATGGCAATTGAAAAACCGGTGTTTCTTTGAGCACTGTTCATCTCACAGCCTTACTCAAGATGACTACTCATCTTCTAATGTGGTGGTAGTTTTGGCAGATATTTTGACCTTTGTGACCTAAATGAATAAATGATTTTTGTTTTTGACCTGCCTGATAGATAGATAGATAACTCTTTATTGTACACCAAATTGATACAGTATGTCGGTCTATGGCCTTCGCCTAACCGGACTATGGATCAGCTGACTGCTTCCGAGCTAACACGGCTGATATACTCAGCTGTTAGGGTCACTGACCCGCAAGGTAGGTACTGCCCTATGAACTGTGCCAGCTGGCTGATGCCCCTAGACCGGCCAGGTTCACTGCTGAACCCTTGTACCGTTGCTAGGGTGCTCTGAATGTTTGGACCGGAGGATTACCGTAGCCAAAGTAAAAGACAGAGCAGAACTGTGGACTGTGTTTATTGATTCAAGTGCCTGGTTATATTGACAAATTTCTCTTTTAGATATATATGTACAAAAGGAGCTTACAAATTAGGCTAGACCAATCAGAATACTTAATGCTATTTACATAAGGAATCCTTAAAGCTATTATGTACAATTTAATTACAGAATCTGCCGCGTGGCGCTTGTATCGCGACTATAAAATGTGCCAACGTAAATATGGCCGCAATCTGCAGCCGCGTCACATTCCAGGAATTCCGTCGCCGTGCGTGGTCGTGTTCGAGAGCTCCGTGTAGCGGCTTGTCGTTGTATGCGTATAGTGAATCGGTATTGTGTCCCTACAGGTACCCCCCTCTAAGTGAAACGTACGTTTGGTTTTACTTGCCTCCCGGTACGAGTCATATAGGGGTTCTGCTGGTTGTTGCTTGCACTTGTAGTTTTCTCGTAATTTGTAGTCGTAGAGTTCTTGGAATTGGATGCGCTTGATGACGTAGGTTCGTGGGGTACATTCGTTGCTAGACCTGTGCGACGAGACTGCGGTTCGTTTGTTTCAGGGGTCTCGTTATACATAAATGCTGGTTTGAGTCTGTCTATGGATACACAAGTTTGACGATTTGGTAGTTGAATAGTAAATAACTTGCCGTTTTGACTTCGTTTGATGATTTTGTACGGGCCGTCATATGGTGGGGTCAACGGTCGTCGCACTGTGTCGTTTCTCAGGAACACATGAGTACAAGTTTCTAGCTCTTTGTATATGAATGGATGTCTTGTTGAATTTACCTTTAGTTTTGGTGCTAGTGACGCCATCGTTTCGGTGAGCTGGCGAACGAATTCTGCGTCATCAATGTTTGGCTGAGCAGGCACAAAGAAATCCGACGGAATTCGCAGTGTCGATCCGTACGTCATAAGTGCGGGACTTACGGATGTATCTTGACATAGTGCTGTGCGTAGTCCTAGAAGTACTGTAGGTAGCTCTTCACTCCAGTTGGTATTTGCATATCTGGCCATTAATGAAGCTTTCAAACACCTGTGTCTTCTTTCTATGAATCCGTTTGCTTGAGGATGGAACGGAGTCGTACGTATTCGATTAATACCAAGTCTCTGCATTAGTGTGCGAAATAGTGATGATTCGAACTGTCTGCCTTGGTCTGTGGTGATGCGTAGGGGACATCCGAATCGTGATATCCACCCGTCGTATACTGCCTTTGTCACTGTTTCGGCGGTGATGTCACGTGTAGGTACAGCTTCCATCCACTTTGTGCATCGATCTATCATAGTGACTATGTATCGATATTCATTTGATGTGCATAGAGGTCCGACGATGTCCAGATGTACGTGTTCGAAACGCGATGATTCTTGGAATTCACCGAGGGGACTGATCACGTGTCTTTGAATTTTCGCTCGCTGACAGCCGATGCATGATTTAGCCCATGTGGTTACGTCCTTATTCATAGAAGGCCAGAAAAATTTGGATGTGATGATTTTTCTAGTAGTGCGAACGCCCGGATGACTTAGTTCGTGCTGCGCTTTGAAAGCTGCTTGCCGATAAGCTATTGGTAGGTATGGTCGAATGTTTGTAGTTGATACTTCGCACCATATAGGTATGGGTTGCTGACCGGGTAGATTCACACGGGCGAACTTGAGGTTTGCTTGTTGTTTACATGCTTCTAATTCAGTGTCTTTCTCTTGATCTATAGATAATTTGTTGTAGTCAATCGTGTTGTTTAGTATTTCGATCTCCGTAATGCGTGATAAGGCGTCAGCAGCTGTGTTGTATTCACCTTGAATGAACTTGATACTCGTACAGAACTGACTTATGTAGTGAAGTTGTCTTTCTCTTCGCGGCGTGTCACTGTTGTTGGCTGATCTTGTGAGTGCGAAGGTTAGAGGCTTGTGATCGGTATATATGGTGAGTTCGTTGCCCTCTATCAGTCGTCGTAAGCTCTTAACAGATGTATACATAGCTAATAATTCACGATCGTATACACTGTATCTTCGTTGTGTGTCGCTCATGTTTTTCGAGTAGAATGCGAGTGGTTTCCATACTCCGTCGACCTTTTGTTGTAGTACAGCGCCGATACCAGTGTCTGAAGCGTCGGTGAGTAGGCATAGTGGTGCGTTTGGTATCGGATGAGTTAATGTGGTTGCATCAAGAATACTTTGTTGACATTGTTGAAAAGCTTTTTCGGCTTCGGGTGTCCATTGGATCGGAGACTTGTCATTCTTCTTGGCATTGTGTAGGTATTTATTTAGTAGGTATTGATGATTGGCTTGGTGGGGTAGACAGCTTCGATAGAAGTTGATCATACCCAAAAATCTTCTTAATTCTTGTATTGTAGTTGGTTTGGGATACTTCAGTATGGCTTGAATGCGTTCGTCTGTGGGTTTGATTCCGTCTGACGAAACTTCGTAACCGAGGAATTGAATTCTTTTTTTGCCGAACTCGCATTTATCTAAGTTGAGCGTCACGCCATAGTGGTTTAAGCGTTCGAGAACTGTTTTTAGATTGTGTTTGTGTTCTTCTTCGTTGTCTTTCGAGTAAATGAGTAGGTCATCAATGAAACAGAAACATATGTCGTCAAGGCCGCGTAGTACCTCATGCATGAACCGTTGAAATGAGGAACTACTGTTCATGAGCCCAAAAGTCATAGTTTTGAAAAAAAATGCACCGAATGGTGTTGTTATTGTGGTTTTAGCGGCGTCTTCTTTTTCGATAGGTATACTGTAATATGCCATTTTCATGTCGAGCTTCGAGAATAATGATTTTCCGTGTAGTTGGTAGGTAAAATCTTGTATTCTAGGTATCGGGTATCTGTCGGGAATTGTAACAGCATTTAGTCTTCTATAGTCACCACATATACGTAAGGAACCGTCTTTTTTCTTTACAACGTGTAGTGGACTGGCCCATGGACTGTTGGCTGGTTCGCAGATGCCCATTTCCATTAGCTTTTCAAATTCTAACTTGGCAGCTTTGTACTTGTCTGGTGGTAGTGGGCGTGGTCGGGAGTATATTGGTGGTCCTTTTGTTTCAATCCGGTGAGTGACGTTATGTTTTGCTGTTGATTTGATAGCCATGGGTCGTATAATGTCTGGGAATTGCTTCAGAATGTCGTGATAGTCGTGATTTTGGTTGATGATGTAGACTGATTCTTCTGTATTGTGTATTTTAATAGTGTTCACGGTGAGGTCTGTGACCCTATCGATGAGCTTCTTTTTATGCAAGTCAACTAATAGTTTGTGTTTTGCTAGGAAATCTGCGCCTAATATCGAAGTCTTCACATCAGCTACTGTGAATGTCCACTTGTAACTTCTACGTAAACCTAAGTTGAGCTCTAATGTACGCTCTCCGTAGGTACGTATTTGTGTTCCGTTCGCAGCAAATAATTTGTAATTGCCTTCTGTCGACTGTAAATATTTCTTGTTTCTTGCGGCTAACACTGAAATGTCGGCGCCAGTGTCAATGAGGAATTTTTCTTTATGGTTTCTATCTATTATACATAGGCGGTGGCTTTGATCTACATCGACGCCCGCCACTGTCGATGTATTCTTTAGTTTTCCTGTTGCTTCGTGTTTGTATTTGTATTAGATTTGCTTTTGGCACATGGTTCTTCACAATTACGAGCATTATTACCAAATCGGAGATGGTAGTAGCAGACCCAGTCCGCGTCGCCCGGCTGCCGACGTGAGCGCGAGTGTGAACGCGCCCTAAAGTTGCGCATATCATCGAAGCGCTTGTTGCTACGTGGTTGGTGATGCGGGCTTCGCGTCGGTCGCCATTGGTTTGTACGTAACTCTGCTACTTCAAGGGATAGTTTCTCTATTTGTTTTGTTATTAAGTCGAGTTGTAGTTTTTCGACTGTGGTATTAGCAGCTGTTTCGTTTTGGCTTTGCAATGGGTTTGATACGGGAATTGAAGTAGTTATGGCGGCGGCTGTAGCGGGTTCGAAATGTTCTATCATTTTGTCAGCCATGGCGGCTAGGGTTTCTAGTGACGATTCTGTATTCACTGATAATATGCCACGTATTTGAGTAGGTAAATGGTTCAGCCATATGACACGCAGTGCTTCGTCTGTCAATAATTTCCCACTCAGTTCACGCATTTTACGTAATAGCTGACTGGGTTTTGAATCGCCGAGTTCTAGGCCACTGAGCAATTTTTGCAGCTGGCGATGATCAGATTCTTGATACGTTGATATGAGTCTCTCTTTTAGCACTGTGTATTTGCCCGTAGTAGGTGGGTTGAGAATTATGTCTGCAATTTGTTCGAGATCATTGTATCCTAGTAGTGGCATTACTAAATTGAATTTCTGCTCTTCCCCTATTCGGTTTGACGCGATGGCCGCTTCGAATTGTGCGAACCATAATCGCGGGTTTTGTCGCCAAAAAGGTGGTAGGCGCGCGGGGAGTGATATCGTGGCAACGTCATTGTTGATTGGAGGTCGAACATCTATGATTGGAGTACTTGGTGTGCTCTCTTCTGTAGACATGATGATGTAGTGGGTCGTTGCACTCGGTATTGCAATCAACTGATGATGCGTGCAGAAGTGCGTATGTGATACCGTAGGTATGTAGGTATCAGCTGTTCGGGTTCGTCGGGGTCACCAATGTCGGTCTATGGCCTTCGCCTAACCGGACTATGGATCAGCTGACTGCTTCCGAGCTAACACGGCTGATATACTCAGCTGTTAGGGTCACTGACCCGCAAGGTAGGTACTGCCCTATGAACTGTGCCAGCTGGCTGATGCCCCTAGACCGGCCAGGTTCACTGCTGAACCCTTGTACCGTTGCTAGGGTGCTCTGAATGTTTGGACCGGAGGATTACCGTAGCCAAAGTAAAAGACAGAGCAGAACTGTGGACTGTGTTTATTGATTCAAGTGCCTGGTTATATTGACAAATTTCTCTTTTAGATATATATGTACAAAAGGAGCTTACAAATTAGGCTAGACCAATCAGAATACTTAATGCTATTTACATAAGGAATCCTTAAAGCTATTATGTACAATTTAATTACAGAATCTGCCGCGTGGCGCTTGTATCGCGACTATAAAATGTGCCAACGTAAATATGGCCGCAATCTGCAGCCGCGTCACATTCCAGGAATTCCGTCGCCGTGCGTGGTCGTGTTCGAGAGCTCCGTGTAGCGGCTTGTCGTTGTATGCGTATAGTGAATCGGTATTGTGTCCCTACAAGTATTTTGAGTAACTACATAACTTATTGTTCATAAATTTAAAAATGTAATTAAAAGTAACGTGTGCCAAAAAGGCTATTATAAGATAAAGATTATTTAGATGATAAAGAAGCTTACAAATGAGCTGTTCGCCCAACTATGGTAGTTTTGGCAGATATTTTGACCTTTGTGACCTAAATGAATAAATGATGTTTGTTTTTGACGTGCCTGATAGATAGATATATAACTCTTTATTGTATACCAAATTGATACAGTATTTTGAGTGACTACATAACTTACTGTTCATAAATTTAAAAATGTAATTAAAAGTAAATTGTGCCGAAAAGGCTATTATAAGATAAAGACTATTTAGATGATAAAGAAGCTTACAAATGAGCGGTTCGCCCAACTATGCTACTCAATGAAATCATTGTATTTAGACTTAAGTTGGTAAATGTTTGTAAATAGACCAAAAAAAGCCCGCTGAGTTTCTTGCCGGAGTCTTCTCAGGCCGGGGCCGCGTTCCGAACCGGTGGTTCATTTGCTCAACTAATTAGTCTAATTATGTTTTTGTGTTGACGTTTTGTAAGTGCCGTTTAATGGTCTATGCAGAATGAAGGATTTTTGACTCTGTAAATAAAGTTTTATTATGAGTTTGCATTTTTATTCAGTATACTACATAGGTACCTTACAAAAAGAACAACTATCGATAAAATTCTAAAATGTGTAGGAACATCCCTAGTGGATATTATGTTTCGGTGGGTCGAGTTTTATGAGGTGATATTGTAAACACTTAAGGCCTTTTTATCAAAGTGTTTAGGTTATTAGATAGTATAGGTCCTTGTTCTTTGAAATTCATTTGAATTTGCATTAATTCCTTGAAATTTAGCTAACAACGTGGTTTCCAAACTTTGGACTATTAGAATAAATAATTTGTTTGCATTATTATTCATTTTTTATGGCTTGATCATAAAAAAGAATCAATAAATCTATTGCCGTTTACACACCCTTTTTTTCTACAAGATAGTAAGACAACGTCACGATGACGTCACCCGCCCGTGCTCCCATTTTTTTTAAAGTTTTTGCCGCGCTTGACAGGATCAATTTACAAATCAAATGACATTGATTAGTACATTGATTTAATTTTTTTGTATTATATTTTCTTTTAGTTTTTTTATAAAATTACCCCATAGTTATAGGTATTCGTTAATCAGGCATATCATTATATAAAAAAGCATCTGCATCACTTTAGTGGGCTTTAAAGGAGCCTTCTGCTTGTAATTAGTTGCCCTGCACTTAAAAATACGCGTTAAGGCTATAATAATTTAAAAAATCTACGCCAATGATAGGTTTTGTGACGTCAGCAACAACAAAACGCCATACAAAACTTCTACGTTAACTAAAATCTAAATTTAAATGAACATAACTATACGTCGCGATGGTAGAACCATTTGCAGCCGATAAATTAAACTCAGTCCGAGAACGACGATCACGCAGTGCTGACCTTGGGAAGACGCACAGGTCGCTACCAGTGTCGACCAGAAATTGCGTCTTCGAAAAATCAGTCCGTGACGAACAGGCGACTAGTTAATTAAGAAGGGCAATCGTCAGCCGCCATTACCGACCGCCCTTGGAGTTTTCCGCCTTGTAGTCGCAGGGCCGTATGCACTTAGAAGCCTTCTCCCCGAAACGCCCATGATACCAACATAGAGGAAACTTGCGGTAATTTGACTGTGACCGCTGCTTTGAGGTACTTCGGTTACCTTGAGGACGTGGAGAACGCGAAGAAAGAGTTCTGCTGTTCCTTCCCGATGCTAAATTCTGGAATTGCTTCCGCAGCTCTGCAACCTCCCGCGCCAAGTCATTAATAACGGAGCCAGCGACTTCATTCACAGCAGCAACCTTTGGAGTCGAAGAAGCGAGGTCATTCACCCTGTCCGCTAAATCAGCTAGCTCTTCTAGTGAAGTGGAACTGGCTTGGCCTGCCAATACGGTCTGGATACCATGTGGAAGGCGACTTATCCATATCGTCTTCAGAAATTCATCTGGAATACTTAAGCCAGCAAGGCCACGGAGATGTCGAAGACACTGCGATGGTTTGCGGTCCCCGAGCTCTTCATGCATTAACAATTGCTTAATCTTAATTTCTTTGGACGCGCTAAGCCTCTTAATAAGTTCTGTTTTGAGCTTCTCATACTTATTGGTCGCTGGTGGATCGACAATTATATCTCTAACCTCCCTTGAATGTTGGTTGTCGAGATGACCAATAACATAATTAAATTTTGTATGGTCACTTGTAATGCCGGAAATCGCAAATTGTCCCTCGACTTGAGCAAACCAAATATCAGGCTCTTCTGCCCAGAACGGTGGCACTCGCACGCCTACTCGAAAAACATCGATGTTTTCTATCGACTTGGTCGCATCACTAACATTAGGGCGTGGCTGTCCCATTGCATCTTGGAAATCCTTATCCTTTGACATTTTTCAATACGGGGTCACCAGTGTAGTTCAGAGGTTGTTGGTACTTACAAATAAACACTCAGGAACAGAAGACAGAAGGTTTAATAAGCACAGGCACAGAGGATAGTTTTCTTACAGTTCACAGTGGTTAGTTAACAGAAGGTACAGAAGATAGCGAGCGATAGCGATAGCGATAGGAGAAGGATACTAGATAGGCTAGATGTATATTATACACGTATAAATGCGTCTAGTTGCGAGTAAATAATATAATTCGGCAGTTTAATTAGCGGAAGGAAATAACATACGTCTCGCGTCGTGTTTAGTTAACCACTGCAGTCTGGCAGTGACAGTTAGATTCTTTAGTAACTGTGTTACAACTAGATGGCGCTGCTCGATTTATATTCAAGCTATCGTTTGTTCCCATATAAATTATGAGATATTTTATGTTATAGTCGTCATTGCGTTTAACTCAATGTAAATTTATAGTAGCTAAGCTACAGAATTTTTGTATGTGTCTCCTTTAGAGACATTATGTTAGTACATAGTTCTAGTCGGCCAGGTCTTGTGCCTGCTCTGCTCGGTCATCTAGAACTTCTAGAACTTCTAGAAGATCGCTTCGAACTAGTCACTTTGTTTGTTGATCGAACACACGACTCACGAGTTAGTTTAGATTAGCGATGATGCCCGATATTTCGACGGCCCCTACGTAATTCATCGAAACAGATATTTGTCATTTTTCAACAGAGTGTTTCAAAGTTTGTTTATGGAATATATTTTTTTTTAAAGATGTAGTTATACTACTAAAAATAGTGTTCGATGTACGGGCGAGAAGAATAAAACGATCGCGAACTTTAAACAATTATTATAATGTCTGAAGTAGGTACACAGTTACAATAAGCACAGAAGAGTAGAAAGCACAGATACGCGAAGGAATAAATATAGTTTACCTGTACATTCTGTCCATATATAGCAAAACCCTTCCTTATTTGCCATATCAAAAACTGTAAAATTATACACTGACCGTTTACGTTTGTAAAACAAGTCCTCCATCTCCATGGGGCGAATTTAGAATTTTTTGGAAGTCGAATGTTGCACAGATCACATCACAAGAGTTTTGAGCTACTTGTTTATCATTGTCTTTAAATCTTCTGGCAATTTTCTTGTTTTCAATGTGCTTAGTATAATCACTTATTTGATCAACAGTTGGGTTTGTAGTATTTGAATATGAATGACATTTATCACAAATATCTTTCTTCGGTACAAAAAATGCAATATTCAAGTTTTCACTAACTATATCTGAGTACTGGCGTAACGTAGGAGCTTTGCTCTCGTTATCTTACAGTTGATCCCATTCTTTATACAAGGAGAATATTTTAGTTATATTTAAATTACTGTCTAGGTACCCTTTGCTACTGCTGTGTCTTTTATAATGTGATGGAACTGGCTGAAATGATGCGACATGGTCACAAACACTTTTTATCATTTCAGCTGTACGTACAATAGGTTGATTATGGTGTAATTCCTTCCTGGTTTAATTTAGTATGAGCACTACGGATTATTTGGTCAGTAATGCACAAGGTATTCAAAAACATTTGAATGCAAATTTGTACAGATTCATACGATAAAACACCTGGACTGTCTTTTGTATTAGGAAGTGGTAAAAAATATTTTGTTGTACCTATATTTTCGCCTAGAAGGACCTTCTACAGTTTTCTTTGTACATTTTACATTAAATTCATTTATATATTCCCATTGCATGGTATGATCGCCTATTTTCCAAAAAATTGTCATAATATTTTGTCTTGTAGCATTGTCGAATTTTTGATAACATTTTAATCTACAAGTAGTCGGACAAACCGGCTTCAATTTTTTCTCTTTTTTAACATTTCCCTTTCTTGTGATGTACGCCTGACCAGAATTCAATAGTTTTTCCTTTTACTATCTATCCATTTCTCAACACATCTTTTTCTTTTTTTCTCTGGGTTTTCTTTAAATGTTTTCTTTCTTCCCTTTTCTGCTGTAGTACTCGTGCTCGGTGACTCACACTCCGAAACTGTTATCAGAGAGGCAACACTAGTTGGTTCCAGTTCAGTCAGGCGTTACTGGATAGTGCGATGGAGGTCAGGATCTTGAGATGTTTTCGAGGGAGAACCCAGTTGGACTATCTTGTCATGGTGATGGCAAGGGCGTGTGCTCGGAGCTCCCTAAAATAATCAAATCCTTATCACTGTCGATTGGAGTGGGTGATTTGGTTATTATCTTGTCCAATATTAAAAAAAATTCTGACGACCAATTTTTGTCCGATGAAAGTGCTTCGTCAATTATTCCGTCTAAAACATTCCATTCTCTTTCATCAAACTAACAGAATACAAGCAGAGGTGAATCTAAATCTGTTATTGGCAGAAATTACAGAATTATGTTGGACAAATTGTATCGAAAGTATGAAAATAAACAGTAAAACATTGAAACTGTCAGTTTCGTATTATTACTGAACTTCAACATACACCGTAAGTAAATGAATCTGGTAGTTTCGTTTTCTTCCTAAAATCAAAAACCGCAGTAAATAAATGAAACTGGCAGTTTCGTTTTATTTCTCTACTCAAATACCGCAGTGAAAAAATGTAACTGGCAGTTTCGACAAAAGGTTACTATTTAATCACGACATATAACATCTAAACTGTCAATTTCGATGCTTTACTATGTATTTGCATTCAAATTCTGAATTTTAATTAATTATTTCAATAAAAAGTAATAAGTAAATCACTATCTTCTCTAGTAACGTATACAACTAATTATAAATACTTTAAAATATAATTATTTTACCAACTTACCGGGTTTAGGTGTTTCATCAACGTTTCCTTGCTGAGCGGCATTATCCGAATTTATTAAATTAAGAATTTTCTTATACCTAGAGTATCTAGATATATATTTATTCATTGTTTTACGTAAAAATAATCAAAAACTTAACAAACTCTCGCGCAATATCAACTCATGGCTTGCTGGCCCCTAATTGGCACTGGTGTCGCGTATATTTAGAGATGGGTAAACTGAATGAGAGGCACTAAGAAGAATCGTTTCACTATGGTGACTCGATAACTTAACTATTCCCTCTAAACCTTAACAATTCAGTGATTCACCGATTCATCGAGTGTCCGCCGAGTGCTGAAGTGCCGACTGACTACACTGACTACGAGAGTTCGGAATCGTTCGGGTGGTGTCGGAAGATTTCCGTTTCACAGACTACTCTAGTGGAATTAGAGTCTATCTATTCAAAGATGAAACTATACTACAAAATTGGGAAGGCATCTGAGCTGTATGAGCATTGATGCTGAGAGTTGACTATTTATTTGTTTGCGTTATACTTTAAAAGTACTTTGGGGATGTCCCCGTGTTTAGTTTGCCTTGGCTGTTGATTTGTCGTTGTTTATAAATGATAGGTAATTCGTTTTGTTTTGTTATGTTTTTATCCTAAATACTGAGGAATATAAGCCATTTCATGTGAAAATGAGTGACCTACACGGTCACTGTTGCCTTATTACTGTTTAGTTTAGCCTGTTGGAAATTGTTAATGACCACTTGACCTACCAAACATAATTATTATTTTTTGTAAGTTGTCATAAAGTATATTTGGTTAGTTAAATACAAAGGAATCCCTAAATCAGACCACATTTTCAGAATCGTTAGGGAGTATTATTAAAACTCATTCAGCGAGTCAGTGTCAGTCAGCGTCTAAATACTTTAAATCTGAATTATAGCACAAGCGATTAGTGAATAGTTAAGGTGAATAGAGAATACTTAAGGTGAATTAATTCAGTCTAGTGAATCAGACTCAGTGAATCGTTTCAGACAACTGAATCAAGATTACCCATGCCTACGTATATTCTCGAAAGTCTTCGTTTCGTCTCGTTCGCACATCGCTCATACCCGCGTATTTCACCGGATCTAAACATTCGACTACCTACTCCGGTAAGTTTAGTTACATTCGATGTTTTACGATTATATCTTCCGCTTTATAGGAAGATTTTAGTTTTTCTCTTCACTGGTATGTATTAATAAGTATAAATGGAAACTATTTAACGAATAAAAAAAAACCGCGATTTTTTAGTTTCGTTGAAGTACGTAGGGACCGTCGATTTGACTTTGTTGTATCGATATTTCGCATCGTAATGTATCGTAACTGAATGTATCGATACACGATATTTTCGTATGGCTTTGTATCGACATTGTTAATATCGTATCAAAAATTCAAACTCTAATTTATTTACAGTATAAATATAATTTTAATATTCGTCACACTAGTTTTTTGTTTTTTGTACAGTTATACAGAAAATCACAATTGTAATTTTATAGTAACCATATCTATATAGTATAAAATTATAATTGCCAAAATTTTCATCTAAACTTTTAAGGAATAATAATTTTGATAATCGTTGCGGATCCAACCTATTGCGATTTTCTGTAAGCGTATTATTAGCTGAAGAAATCGCTCTGACGGCACTGATGTTGCAACTACTGACAAATACTTTAATGCTAAATTTGTAAGATCTGGCCAAGCTAGTCGTGGGTCGTAACGTCTTTTGGGCGTAATCGGTTATACGTAGTTTCGTTGATATGAGTAACTAGTTTCGAAAACGATTATTTTTTTAACTAGTTACTTCTGTAAACAGTCGAGTGTTGGTTAGTTTTGCGTTTGTAATATTAAATGATTACGAAAATTTTACAGGATATATATAGGTTTTACAACATAAGTTTTACTTATGTTATGTGTTATATGTACACTTATTGTTTACATAGATACTTAAGAAATATAAAAAAAACAGTACTATACTGAACTTAAATTCTTTCCAATTGCATATATATTTGCATGGGCATTTGAAATTAAAAAAGACGCAACGATTATTATATTGCCGTCTCTTTTTATCTTGCGTGTAAGCCATACCTATCCTTTACTCTCGTTGTCCGAGTCATCTAACGTAACTTGGTTATAACGTGTAACCATAATCATTCCAATATTATTCTGTTGAACGAAACCATACGTGTGTGTGAGTGTGAACTGTGTACGTAAAATAATCGTTACATTTGTGTCTTCTTCACGAAACTAGGTACACGATTATCAGCCTCGTAAGTAGTTACTGAAACCGATTACGTTTAATAACGTTCACCTCTAGGCCAAGCTGCAGTTCTTGTTGACCAGTATATAAAAGGATCTGATTTTTGATCCAACAACGGTTTTTGGAGATATTGTTTCAATATATCATCCATGTCTTGTTGTGCAGGTAACCCTTGGTAACATTCAGTCATCAATTGGTTGTGAAACTGCCATATGCCTTGGTTTGACGAAATATCCGTTTCTCCAATATTTTCAATAGTTGTTGATGTCGAACTGGATTGAACAGTACCTACTTTTTAATATATCGTTTATATCGCTTATTGCCTTGGCACATGACAGAGCATCAGCAAAGTATTTTTTTTTAAATCTTGGGTTGGGTCTAATATGGTAGAAATAGCTAGTAGGTGAACTATTTCAACGCTTTCGAAAAAAAAAAACAAAGACTAGATTTGATAGGTGAACCCATTATAGTAGCAGTACAATTAAATTTGGAAACGCTTCGAATGAACTATGTAATCGTAATCATACAGTCTAACAAAAATAACTTATTACTTTTTGAAGGTATCTACCGATATTTAAAACTAACGTCAACAAATCATTTACAGCCTACCCACATCATATTACAAAATACAGCCTGCCATTGGCGGCACGATTAAAAGATGTTTGTTTATAATATTTTCAATCGTGGTTATAATTTATTATAATCATAACAAAGATTCAAGTTTCAAAATGTACTTATTCAGCTTATCTCTTTTTAAACATTTGATTTAACAACTATGTATTACTGAAGAGTTAAGTCATATGATATTTTTGATGCGATATACCCGAGAAGCAATACGATATCTCCACATATCGTATTGATGTGTATCAATACAAAATATCGAAATATCGCATGGTGTTGTATCGATACACCAAAATATCGATACGTATCGGGCATCGCTACTACATACATTCAACAGGTTTAGGACTGTCACTCTGAATTTATGCAACATGAAGTTATAACCTTAGTTTTGAATTTTAATCAATGTAAATATCGTAAATTCACAATAAGCATTAGATATTACAATTTTTTGATTTCTCGTATTGAATTGTAAATCTGATAGGTATATATAGGAAAGATATACCTACCTAATACCTTCTTATTGCTTATATCTATTTACAGAATTTAAGGTAATTAAATAGATATTTTTGGTAGAATGAAATAGTCTGTGATTACTCGACACATTCAGCACTTCACTAAAAGGGCTATCGCTGTCGCATTCTATCCTACTTACTCACTCGTACACGCCTTGCCGTTCGCCCTTTCGCTATCGCACAACAAGATCCAACTACCGAACAGCATACCTACTAACCAATAGACGTCTGACTGTCCGAATAGTACTAAAATATGTCCGATTAACAGCTGTGGCTGACTAACGTTGCTTTTAGTACAGCGCTAAGTTATGTTACCTAATAGTACATCGGACACGTACTGCCCAACACTACTTCAGAGACGTCTTGTTCTTTGAAACTTAGGGCTACCCGCTACGTACTTACGTAGCATTAATGTGTCGGGATGTGACATTATACCTATAAAATCTATTTTTAATGAAGCGATTATACTTTTTCAGTATGAAACATCGATGTAAAAATAAACGATTTTCTTAAATTAATAGATTTTTTCTTAATTTGTCAATAAATTTCAATTAAATATTATGTTGATCATAGTTTTATTAAAGTGGTAAACTTATAGAAATCGACATAAGTTAAAATTATAATAGGCACCTAGGTTCAAATAATAGTAGATTGGTAGCCAAGGGCTGTTAGCACCAATTGCAGCCCGAGATATTTAGGCCTATAGTTCGAGGGTGCAATTACTGCAATTGATGCTTACACCCGAGCTAACTACTCTGCTTTACATCTCGATTGTGAGGTTGGTAGAAAAAAACCGGCTTTACAAGAATAAAACATTTTATTAGTTAAAATTTATATTGAAATGTAACAATTTTCAAATTTTAGGGACAGGTGTTTTTTGGGTATGTTAATAGTAAAGGTTTTCTATTCCCGCCTTCTTTCATCTCTTTTTTTTTATTAAAATTTCCCGGGTTAAATTTATTAACAAACAAAAAATATAATTACATTTTAAAAAGCTATTTTTAAAATAATCTAATATTTTTTTTTATAGTGACTATTATACTCATAAGAAGACAAGACTGAATAGCGAAGCGACCTCTTTTGTCATTGGGCTGAATGCATGATGTCTATTGCCAGTATGATGGTTAGATGTACGCGAACTTTTTGAAAGAGTGAAGTGTTTTTTTTTAATAACTTACCGCCCTAGGGCTTTTATAGCTACATTATTACCCTAGAGCGCTAATTGGTCACCTACAAACCCCATTTGGGGGTAATAAGGACCTACTTACCGAATATGAGAGATGTAAAACTAATTTTCTTTCTTTTACACAAATTAACAAAATATAACTATTAAAATATAACTAAATAATGTTAAATAAGAAAATAATTTATATAAAATGTGTTGTACTAAAACAATAATAAAAAAATTATGCTAGCGTTGTGCTGATTTTCGTTTAGTTTCTCTGTTTTCTGTTCACGCCAGAAGCTTTTCGAATCAGCACCACTCTTGCTTAAAAATATTATTATCATTTTAGTATAAGAGATTTTAGTGATATCATGTAGTACTAGAGTTCAGACCTGGAATACTGTTATACTAGAGAGTTTGTTTACACAAAACAAATGAACCTAAACTAGATAGGTTTATGTTGATTAGTTTAGGAGTTCCTATGTTTACCCTCTAACACCATCTTCAGAGCCGTTTTTATTCAATAGAATAGAATAGAAGTTCAAAGTTGTAAGTAATAATGAACTTACTTCGAGCTTTTTCATCTATTCTATTATATAAATCGATATTTTAAAATCGATTATAGAAAGTAATAATCGATTTAAATGAAAATCGATTATTTTTTAACATCCCTATTAATGTGTGAAACACACGGAGGACAGAATATGATTGTGAAACATCAATCATCATTGTGAGAATATACAGGGTGGAAGATTTTGACTAGGCATGTGATATACCTACCTGTTAACATTCAAAACTCGGCCTTAAAGGTATGGGTGAATGTGAGAAATGTCATCATTATGTATTTTTCATTAATCATACTCTGAAAGTAGATCTGAATTTGCCTGAGGAGTGGGATGAAAATAATACTTTTCATCCCTAGGGAGAGTCGGTTTCAACTGACAGCTGTCAAATTATAAAAAAAAACTTATTCTATTTTCACATTTTTAATGTAGGTACCAACCATGTAGGTACCAACATTCTATACAGCCACTCGATTACAGCGCGATGTAACATTGAAACAAAATAAAGTTAAGTATTGATTAAAGAAATATATATTTTTCAAATAACTTTCACTAAGTATAACTAATTGTTCTAATTTTACCATAAACTTTAAATAAAAATTTAAAATAAAATTTACTCATTTTTTCTTTAGCTAATTCATGTTTTTATATATTTATATGTTTCTCGGGTTAAAGACTTATTTACTCCCTCGAACTATTGGCGCCCTTACTTCGTTCGGACGCCAAACCTCGGCTCGGGACTAAAAAAGCTACTTTCACCCCTAGGGTAACAATGTACTATAACCATTTACTCGTCAGCGTCAACTGGTGAATGTGAGAAGAAACTTGCACCAGGAACTTAGTATTTTTTTTTTTTGCGATAGTGAAACGTGCAAAATCTCTGATTTGAGCAAAGAGAAACACTGTTTCTGTTTACGTTACTTTTGCCATAAAACTGTATAAATCGTATTGAAATAAAACCACTTTTTAACAAATTCTATGGCGATTAATTTATTATTATTTACTTTTGGACCGACGTTTCGACTAATCAAACCAAGTAAACAGCAAAATACAGCAAGACTTAACCACACAGTTGGCTCAGTCTGCGTAAATAGTAACACAAGAATTTTATTATATTATCTCTGGTAACATCAACAATTCTTCATGATTTATGGCACTTTGAGATAATTACCATCTTTAGTCAAATGCTGAAAAGTAGCCGAAACGTTTGCGAAACGTCGTCGATCAAAAAATGAATAATAATAACAAATAAATCGCGATAGAATTCGTTAAAATGTGGTTTTATTTCAATGAGTGATATTCGCGTAAATTTTAGAAAATAGCCGGTACGAATCACACTTTTTTATACCACTTATGCAGGCACATAGGTTGATAAGCACACGGCCCACCTGATGGAAAGTGGTTACCATGGCCTATGGACGTATGAAACACCAGAGGCGCCACAATCGCGCAGCCGACCCTAAAAACACTTCATCACGGTAACATTACAAACGACAACCGTACTTTCATGAAATCGTTGATTTTAGTTTGTTGAATTTAATTTGTGGTCACACTGTTTCTGTCAACTGTCAATGAGTGTCGAAGTAGGAGCTTTGGCGCAAAGGCTGACTGAAACGCAAAAAGACATAACATGTTGGCCAACTCACAGAAGTTTATGAAGCGAAATATTACAGCGAATTGTGTGTGCTCCCTAGGGAGTTCTTTGTAAAGTCCCCACAACTTCACTGAAGCTGCAATCATCGTTCATAGTCAGCATCATCATCAACAACAACAATACAAATAAAAACATGGCTTAAAGGTCTTTAACCAAGCCAAAAATATTCATAAATAAATTGTGTGAGTGTCAAAGTCAAAGTACTCAACAAAAGTCAGCTGCAGCAAACAGCTACAAATAAGTGCGATAAGTGAATTCTGGCTGGATGAATTGTAAATAAAACTTTTTACATTATATTGTATATCTTAATATTACTCTGACTAAATTAATTTTATGTAGGAAATGTCAAAAAACGCTCATGTAGTCGATGGTGAAGCTTCAGAATCGGATTCTGAAATAGAAATTGGCAAATCTCCGGTAAGTAATGCATTAACAATTCATACTGCTTAATTTCCGTCATTCTTAGGTAGGTTGTAGACTTGTAAAACATTTTAATTATAAAGAAGCCAGTATCTAAAGCTACTTAAAGTGGGAAAGAAGGCGCTTGTTTTTTTAAATTCCGTTTGACTCATTTAGTAAAGAGATTCTTTTCTGGAGCATATACTCCATTCAGTAGGGTTCTTAACTAAACACAAACTATCTTGTAGTGTCTGTTATATTGATGTTACTATTTAGAAACTTTTTTAAAAATATTTTTCTGTTTAGAAACTAATTTTGAAGACTAAATGTCTAAATTGAACCAATAGTTAGACATTGATAGTGTAACACTTGCCGGGATAATTACCATGTTTTTTATTTGTATTGAGTACCTAACTGATATTTCAGCGCTGTTATAAGCGCCATGATACTGACTACAAATAAAAAAACTTGGTAAATATAGTGTTGCAATATTAATGATAATTTTTTTTTTCTCTAATTCATATCTGCCATCGGCTGTATAGCCATAATCAGATCAATTCGTTGGTGTTTATTGTTTTGAGGCGCCCTTCTATTGAGTGACACCACACTGTGACTAGCTAAATCAGCTTCTCATGTCTAGGTTTAGCACCGGCCATCTCTTTAGGCGATTTACACTCTCCGTTGTTTAAGAGGTTCTAGGCTAGTATGTTTGTGTGTGTTCTTAGCCTTTCCTTGTACTTTATGGCATATTTAACTTCTTTGACCGTTGGTATTTCCAGGTATTCATGTATTTCTGTATTTCTTATGAATCAGTGTGCTTTGGAGATAGTTCTCAAAGGTAGGTTTTGAAACCTTTGGAGAATCTCAATGTTTGAGTTACTGGCGGTTCCCCAGAGTTCAATGCCATACGTCCATATTGGCTATTGGCATAAGCTATATTATGGCCTTGTAGACTATCAGTTTGTTGCTGATTGATAGTTGGGACTGGTGGCCAAATAGGTTCAATTTTTTTTTTACATGTGAATGATCATGTAAATCTCAAATCATAGAATGATTAGTCAGTTAGTTAGTTTAGTTTATTTGTTTAATATATGTTTTATAAAAAATCACCACAAGATTTTTGACCATTAGTTAACTATCTAACCATATGGAGTATAGATTCCTGGGTCCATCCAATACTGCACTAAATCACTGTTAGCGGTTTGCCTGCTTTCACAGGATGGCGGCGATCAGCTCTTGTTTAAAATTAGTAGATTATGTAAATGATTGTGTGGGCCAACCTGCTTCTCTATGTCCCCTTACAAATGTTTATTAAAAAATCACTGAAATTGAACAGCTTTTTAGGAATTTGTAACTCGTAAAGAGCTTAGTAAAAGTAAGTAAGCTCTTAGTGTAACTAATTTATCTTTAATTATATTTCCAGGACATAGAAATATCTACAAACCCAGAAGCTTTTGTGATAGCTGGTGAAGCTCCTGAATCAGATGATGGTGATTGATATTCATATTTAATTATATTTGGCTCATTAATGAGTGGTTGGTTTGAATTGGGTATTTGACTGACAAATCAAATTAGTTTTTTTATACTAAACTTGAAAAGGGTAAGTTATAAGAAGACTCATATGAAATAATTTATTGTGACATAGTATTCTGTAGGGGTTAGGGGTTAGGTAGGTACTTCCCTAGTCGGACTGCTCAATTTGACGGAATTACTGTTGTGTCCTTGCTCCTACTAGCCTAAAATTAAACCTAAAGTGAGATGGAAATGGCTCGGAGAATGATGTCGTTTTAATCCAGAAGTATTCGAAATTTAAGGAGTGTTAAATTATACGAATGTCTGGATTGAATAATATTGTGACTGTAAATATGTTTGGGTGTTTTATTCAAGTACGCTTAATAACAGCTGAACAGGGCCCTAATTCTGCTTTTTGTTTCTTATTGCAAAACCACTGCGGTACCAAGACACTGTAACCAATTCCATTTAACTTTAGACTTCATTTCTATACTGTTAAAGTCTAAAATTAAATGACAATCTTGTAGAGTTTATAAACTCTTTCTTGTTTCATTATGGACTTTAAATCTCAGCCATAAAGTCTAAAACTTAATGACATGTTATGCAATGTCAGCGGTGTGGCTCGTGGTTTTGTCGTAAAATTAGCAGAAACGGGGGCCAGATTTATCTGAAATTTCATAAGTACAGCGATAGATTTTAATCTTCAATAATACATGCATCTTGGGAATAACACGACATACATATACTCACACCTGTAAATCCCCGAAGGGGTAGGCAGAGGTGTATTAACACCCACATTTCACCAGCTATGATTTTCGGTCCCATATAATAGAGGGCGATCCCTTTGTTGTCAAGCATGCACTTAGTCATAGTCTGTATGTTTGCTGTCGCATGGAGAACAGCTCAACCCCTGGGGAATGTTCTAATGAGCTATTCCAATTAGACCCACCCTCTCCTTTCTTATACAGGGCGACACGTGCAGGACTTAGATGTCACCCGCATACGGTGCAGAACATTCCTTCAAGAACCAAGCGGTTCGGTGACTCTTTCCTTTGTCGTACAATTAAGACCTGGAATTCCTTGCCAGCTCACGTATTTCCCTCTTCCTACAGTCCCGGGTCCTTTAAGCGGGGCGTGAAAAAGCATCTGATGAGGCCATCAAGCTGAGTGCCGCCATTGTTAACATGGCACGTGTATATAATGGTGGCCCTCTTTACTGAGACTTTGAGACTTCAGCTCACCATCTGGCGAGGTAAAGTCAAATTGACGTGCAGTATATATAAAAAGTAGCCACCAATAGGAAGAGATGCATTAGACCTATTGTAATCCACCGGGAACCAACACGGCAGAACCGAAACAACTTCAATTTAAATTCGTTAATGGATACAACCAATGACATTTATCACGACTTAACACTAATCCTTTGATATATTTACGTTTCAGAAACGAAGTTAAACGTGGCCCCGGCTCCTGAGGAGTTGGACGTCCCTCTTCACAGTGTGTTAAATCGCCAGGCATCTCCGACACAAGCAACAATATACAACTCGCTACTCCATCAGAAATTATGTAAGCCTAGCTTATTTACACGGTCTTTTTTCTATTTGTCAATTTGACTGCATACCCCAAATTACCACCAATTTAAGTTTACTGGTATCGACTGCCGACTGAACTTTCAAACCCGAGAGAAAACGTACCAGATCCTTGTTCGCTGTTTAGCAGATTTTAATACTAGCAGGCCAGGTTGGCCAGGGCTCCAAAGTTGTTGGTAGGTTTGATACTTACTGCAAGCAGGGGACGCCGTGACCGGACGAGTGAACTGGCCTATGGTGTGGGCCATTTCACCCATTTTTCCTGTGGAGGATGGGATGTCCGGCACTCATGGCGTTTCGTCAAACCATGGGGTACCGATACTAAGAAAATATCGTAAGTAATATTCTGAAATTAATAGATGGCACTAGTAGATTCATTTAAAGAAATGAAAAAGTTAAAACCATGTTAAAATGCTCATTTGCTGACTTAGAATCACGTAAATTATTTCAGAACTAAAACACATGAAAAAGTAAGCATATAAGCATATAAAACTCGTTGGTAACGTAATAAATGAAGATTTCGTGACAATCGTGCTGTTTATTCATTTTTGTGCCATCTAGCGGCATAAGGCGTCATGTCTCTAATTTTTACAATTACTGCAGAATCTGGCAGAATCAATATAGATTAGAATATTTCTAGTTTAATTCAGTCATGCTCAATAATGTGTTTTGGGTATGTTTTATTTTTGATAAGTTAATTTTAATACTAATTATTATAAAAAAAATGCCAAAACAATGTCTCCATCTAGTTATAACTCCTGAACTAAAAAGCAGGCAGCTTTTTAGTTGCCTGCTTCTTTCACGAGTTTCAAGTTACGAGTGTACCCATTCTTTGAGCCTGATTGTGCATCTGTATAAGAATTATATTATATTATCTGCGATCAAACCTACCTGTTACCTTGCAAAAACATACGATCTGTTCCACGCTCAGATTGTAGATGTCTTCTAAATCTAGTTCGTCCGTTTCCATGACTTCCCATCTTTTCAGCGGGAACATGGGGCATTCGCTAACATGCGGAGGCTGGTTTTCTCGGCATCCATGCACTCCGGGCATATGGGATGTGTCTTGACTCCTATTGGTGTCAGTTGGGGTCTGAAGCAGGTCGCCCCATTCGCAACTCGTCCAAATAGCTACTTGGCCCATTCTCAAATCGTCCCGTTCGCATCTCGTCCCATTCGGAACTCGTCCTATCCTCTATTTATTTTCGCAACTCGTCCCTTTCGCTACCTGTAGCGTTCTTGGCTCGCGTTGGGTTATATACCGAACTGTTCAATGTTATTACTTCTATGACAAGCCTCATGTTTTTAATTTCGTCAGTTGGCTTATTCTTTTTGTGTCTATGCTTTATATGAACACTTTCGACTGTTTTTTTACGTGCGGGAAATCCCCACGGATGCCCCCCCCCCCCTTCGGAGCCGAAGTGGGAGGTTATGTCGGACTCGAACCGACTAAAAGTCGATGTGTTAGGCCGGAGGTGAGGTTGTCTTTTGACATATCCCTCGCACCCCCGGCTGACCCAGGGCCATTCCTCTCGGTCTGGTCGGGAGAGGGGACCACGCGGTCCCCGACTCGCCCCCGGTATGGGGGGGCACGCATCGTCCTTCGTCCTACGATGCGCGCCGCCGCCGTGGCCTGCTTCTGCTAGGGTGACGAGCGACTCCACCCGTCACCCTCAGGCCCGCGCTCATGGGGGGTGGAGGTCGGTTTGCGACACTTTCGACTGTCTCATGTCATTGTTACGGTTGATAGTCAATCGCCTGGATCCAATCTTATTCCTGAACAACTCTCAGTTGTAAATCGGTCTTCACATGACATTGTCATCTGCTGTTGTTGATCCTTGATCCTTCATCCGAAACTCGGTTCATATCTTTTTTTTTATACCACTTAGGTGGCCGACAGGCACACGGTCCACCTGATGATAAGTGGTTACAGTTGCTTATGGACGTGTGCAATACTAGAGGACTCGTGCTGTCGACCCTGTGTAAACACAGAGAGTTTCTGTGCCGTCAGTGTAGAAGACAAAGTAGGAATAGCCTTTGATCTTCCCACTGACAGCACAAAAACTCTCCAGTGAGCTCTGGCTACCCTACTCACCGCTGGGAACATAACACGATATTTGTTGTTCCCCAGTCGGCTGAATACAGGCGAATGGTGTTTTAGGACAGTTATAGAATAAGAATAATATTAGTAACGAATTTAAAAGACTTACTGTACTACTCCTAAAAGGTGACTGGGACAGATGGGATGCGGAAGGCGGAGGATCGTCAAAAATGGCGCACGTTAGGGAGGTCTATGACCAGCAGTGGACTTGCAGTAGGCTAATTGATTAATTGACTATCCTACTGAATTGATAACTTTTCATATTTTAAATATTTACTTTATTTTAGATATTTTTCCATCAGTTCCATATGAATTTTGAATTGAACATTACATATTTTTGATTTGTCCGCCATTTTTGTTCCAGGGGAATGTAACGTCTCCTTCAGAGCCACCCTGGAGGGTCTTATAAAGCACACAACAGACATATCGGTGGAAAAGCTGACCCGAGCTGATAAAACTCTCCTCAATGTACAGGTGAGATTTTTGTTAAAGACCCTTTAAATATTAATATATTTAATTAGGGCGACTCAGACGTCGGAGGTCGCTTAACAACCTCCATTCTCTATGAAAGCAGGCCTGTCACCCTAGCAGAGGCAGGCCGGGGGAAGGTCCCCATCTACCCCTGTGGGGAAATGGGAAACCTTGTCTTCGGGGGATTTTAAAATCATTTTATACATTAACAGAGGGCACATGCACTGCGGTGTAAAAAGGATTATCAGCTTTTGTTACTCTGGTTTCCCTGTTTATTTCCACTAACGGACTGAATTTAGACAGTACAATACTTCGACATGTAGCGAACTTCGAAAACACATAGATCGACAAGTCATTGCTTCGGCAGACAATTATTGGACAACACACACCTTCGAATTACCACTACTTCGAGTGACGATTATTCGACAGACAATACTTAGACAAGACATCTTCGAATGACCAATGTAGTAGATTTCTTTTTACGTTATAATGCCACTTATTGTGTTCATAGAGTTCGTGTATAGTTTAAAAAAATAATATTTTGTTTGGCAGGAGTGTATGAGAGCTACGAACGCCAATCTGACTCTAGCCAGGGCTCGCTTGAAACAACTTCACGGGGAACTAGAGAAAGCCAACTGCAAAACCGCCTTACCCAACATTAGAATTAAGTGAATATTGCAATAAAACTACGTACATACTGTTTGCGCCTACTGCATCTACTGCTGCAAGCTTTCGGCGTCACTCCTTCAGGAATATTAATAAAAAAAAACTGGACGAATATTCATGCGTCATCTACGCTTTATTTTCTTAAAAAAAGTGAAGTGAGTACAAAAGAAAAATATTATAAAAAATCACAACCCCCCCCCCCCCATTCCCCGGCTGCGCGCGCAGCCCGTAGCTCCGACCGCCGCGACCCACTGTGGATAGATGGCGCTAGGGGTAGCGAACACATACACTCACGCCTTTAAGTCCCCGAAGGGGTAGGTAGAGGTGTATTGACACCCACATTTCGCTAACGATGATTTTAAACCGCGGTAGCCTAGTTGGTATGGGACTTATGGACTGCTGAGACGAGGTCTCGGGTTCGATCCCAGGTTTCACCATGGCACACATCAATGACTTTTCGATGCTTTTCGAAGTTATGTGTGTATTTATCTCAGGTTTATAAGTGCCCGGTTAATGGCAATAGACTCGCCACCTATTACATTGGGACCTAAATATGAACTGGCGAAATGTGGGTGCTAGCACCTCTGCCTACCCCTTCGGGGATAAAGGCGTGAGTTTATGTCATATTATGTTATGATTTTCGTTCCCACGTAATAGGGGGCGAGCCTATTGCCGGCATGCGGACACTTAGTTATAGACTGCATGTTTATTGTGGGATGGAGAACACCCGTATCCCCTTACTCGCTTCTTACGACACCCACAGAAAGAGGCAGTGACAAGGCACCACTGCACTTCCAATGTGATGTAATACATGGCGTCTAAGGGATAGGGCTGATTAACTTTAACATCCCTGCATTCCATGCTGATTGATATATCCTCCCCCCCCCCTTCTTTATTTGGTTTTTTCCTCCCCCCCCCTTTTTTCTGAACATTAGATGCATGAAGGTTTGATGATTTGTTTTTGCTATTATTTTCTCTGCAAATTATTAATTAATTATTTTTGGACCGATCACTTTATCTTGAAGTTTATGACACTCCTGGACGTTGACACTGGCAGAGTCGCAACAATATACAAGTGGAGTCATAAACCAAGAACTGAGCTGAACTTACTTTAACATCAGACAGATATGTACAGCCCAGATTCAGACTCAGATGCATGAGTTGAGTCAACAATAGTACCCGGTATACAGCGATAAGCTCACACTGTATCACGTGGGACTGAGTACACTGATTGGTGAAATGTAGGTGTTTATTCACCTCTGCCTAACCCTCAGGGGATAAAGGTGCGATTTATTTGGTTTTATTTATGTTTAGCCTGACGTTTCGGCACCTTTTCAGCAATAGAATAATCGTAACGATAATGGCTGCTCCGTTAAAAAGGGTTTTTATTTCAATGTTAATATTTGTGTTAACTTGAGATACCTAGTAAAAAGTTAAATGAATATATTAATACTTTATATCTGTTAAATTGTCTTTTACTTATGGCCTGACATTGACTTTCACTCATCTGTTTAGCGAATGAAAAATATATTTTAGCAAATAAAATGTGTTGCTGAATACATACCGATAGGATGGCCAAAAAAAATGGCTATCATTTTTAAATTTGAAATATTAAGGCAAGAACACATTAAAAGTTCCAATACTTTTTGTCAATCGATTGTAAAAATAATAACTTAGAAAGCGCAGAACTTTTCAACTTGTTGCTCTGTTGATGTAGGTTAGGTTGTGTACTGCTTATACTGTTTTTGTTTGCTACACATCTTTAATGAAAAAACTTGTACTATTCCATATTATTACTACTACTACTATTACATATATTTATATTAAAATCCTGACCGGTTTCGCCTTATCAAAGGCTGATAGATGTGTTTTTTTTTTTGTTTTTTCGAGTATCACTCATATCTGATACCCAAAAAAATATGTATCGGCAGATTACCCAGAGCAGCGTTTCCCAAACATTGTTCTGCCATGGCCCGGTCATTTTTGTGACCCACTAAATACCTTTTAACCCAAGCTTGTTCTATTAATAATACACATTTATTAACAGTAGAAATGTTTAATTAATACTAGATACATGCAATATTTTGGTATCCCTATTTAGACACTAAATTTTAGTGCAAAGGAAGTAGCTGTCGCTAATTTTTACTAATAATTAATCCAAGTTTGCGGAAAATGACGAAAGTTTTATCCTGAGGTCTGGTTCCACTTTAAATCGGTTTCTACATTAATTTTTAAGGTAAACTCACAGAACAGAATAAGGTAAACTAGTGTTAAAAACCCAGCTTCATTTAAATTAATATACGATTCTAAAATACCGCCAATACCGGCTAAAGATAAACAGTAAGAAGACTAAAACTATTTTAACATCGAATCATCCAAGGAGACATAGGCCTTTTGTATTAAATAATAACAACTTAGAGCAAGTGGATAGTTTTAGGTACCTCGGCAGTATTATTAACAGTAGCTCAAGATGTACACCGGATATAGTGACCAGAATCGCAATGGTTAAGCAAGCGTTCAATAACAGGAAGCATTTGGTTAAGACCAAAAATATATCATTAGTAATGAGGAAGAGATTTATTAAAACTTATGTTTGGAGCATTGCACTCTATGGATCTGAGACGTGGATTATGACTATGACACAGGGGGATAGAGACAGGATAGAGGCATTCGAGATGTGGTGCTGGAGAAGGACGGAAGGGATAAGCTGGACGGAAAGAATGACAAACGAAAGAATACTAAACAGGGTACAAGAAAGAAGATCTATATTGAGTAAAATTGAGAACCGAAAAGGAAAGATGATTGGCCACCTGATAAGACACGACTTATTTAAAAAAAATATCATAGGAGGTAAGGTACAAGGAAAGAGAGGAAGAGGTAGACCAAGAGGAACGTTTATGGCACAGATAAAGGAAAAAATACAAGTTGTGTCATACCAGGAGGTCAAAGGATTGGCGTAGGAGAGAGAAGAGTGGCGATTACTCCACCGACAAGAGCACAGCTCTTAAGATTAGAGAGATAATCGATAGTAGGTATTATTTTATTAAAAAGGGGCGGGTATGGTGCGGCCCGGTATTTTATTTTGATGGCCCGGTACCGGGTCGCTAACCGACAAATGGCAAACGCTGACCTAGAGAGATAACTAGAAATTGTTTGAGTTCTTACATTAATGTAAGAAGTCAAACATTTTTTTCACTTTAACTGATGCAGCCAGGTAATTTGCAGAATACCTAGTAATCTACGCTCTAACTGATTGACGCACATTAACGGTAACATCTATACGAAGGAAATTATTATGACTTTGAATAAAAACTGGAAACACCCCCTAGTGTTGGTTACGACCATAGGCTACGGTACCTACTTCCTATCAGGTGGACCGTGTGCTTGTCTGCCACACCTAAATGGCATAACGGTAACATCTATACGAATGAAATTATTTTGACTTTGAATAAAAAACGCCCCCTAGTGTTGGTTACGACCATAGGCTCCGGTACCTACTTTCTATCAACAGGTCGTGTCTGGTGCAAAGGAACCCAGAACACTGGCCGCATTTCCGCGCTGGTATATATACCAGTTTGACTGTATGTTTGACTGTTTGTTAAGTTGGTCAAATTAACATTTCTAAAAGTGATACATTTGCAAAACCTTTATTTATCAAATGTTTCTTTTTGCAGCAATATGTTTGCGAAATGAAAGTTTGGGGGCGTCCATTAATTACGTGAGGCGTTTTTGAGAATTGTTCGACTCCCCTCCCCCCTTGGTGAGATATCGTAAGATTTCCTGCTGCCTTAACTCCGTCTCCCCTCCCCTTACCCACGCGAGATTTTTCAAAACTTCTATTTGAACTGTAAACGTGTTGGATTATTGAGAAAAAACACAACTAGTTCTATTACTTTTATTGAATACTAGTATTTGTGAATATTAACGTAATTTAAAAAACAAAATTTAAAAAATAAATGTCCGCACTGTTACGTTTTAGCTGTATTTTTAGCATATCTCAATCAAAAATTTTGCTTCTTGCTCCTACGTTTCTTTTCTTTATGCCGATTGATTTTTAACAATAAAATTTATAAAAAAATGACACCTATACAATCTTCTTAAGTATTTTCCTATCATATTTTTCCATTACCATACCACCATTACCACCTCTTCTTGACAACATTTTTTCGTCTTGTAGACTTTTCTTTTGAGCTAAGCATTGTAATATTCTTGAAAACTCATTTTCAATTATTAAAAGCGTTGATTGTATAGATGTTAAATAAAATATTTACGAGCATAAACAAAGCAGAATCTATCCACGCGTCGCTGTTATTCGGCTCTTTATGCCGCGACGTTTGTCGAGGCGCAATTGAATGTCGTGCGCTACTTCGCTGCTCTGCGAAGTTCGGACGTATACGACAAATAGAATTTTCTCAGATTTGGCCATATTTTATTCTAGAAATAATTTTTCACACAAATTTACACCGTTTTCTGCGAGAAAAAAAACCGTAATATTTGCCAAGACACTCCCTCTCTGACACTCACATCTCACTTAGGGGGTAAGTGAGATTTGGAAAGATTTAGCTTGATCCCCTCCCCCCCTAGAACACTTCACGTAATTAATGGATGCCCTCTTTGTCAAATGATTCGTTTTCAAACGTTGTTTGTAAAATAAAATAGTAAACCGTGTAATTGCGGTGTAAATTAATTGAAAATTATATTACTTATTATAATATTACTTATTATTATATTTACCTACTTATTTTATAATAAAGATTTTTTTATGTTTTTTTTATTCAGTCTCGTACAAATTTAGATTCGTCCACATTAGACCTTAAGAATATAAATATTGAAAGTTGACGACTTAAAAAGTGCCACAGTGGAGTTTGTTGCTGTTGTCCGTTTCTTCTTCACCAGCGCCTTGGAAAGGTGTTAAAATTATTAATGACGTCAATAAGAAACAACTGTTCTAGATTGAATAAAAATCTCTGACTTGGACTTATGATTTAAACTACTAAAGTAAATGTCTAAATGTTGTAGTAACAGTTAAAAAGGATGTAACGAGCTTTCTGTAATGAATGTATAAATTTTGTAGATTTTAGTTTGATTTGTCCTTAAAGTACCATTTACCATTGGGGGTTTTACCTTACCTAAAGTAAAATTAAAAGTAAAAGTGATGACTAGGCAGCATGGTCATAGTACCTTAACTTGTTCCGTAAGAAACGAAAGAAAAAGAATCGACTTGGTTTGACATTAATGACAGTTCGAGTTCGAGTTGTTGCAGTTGCCGTGCCGGGTGTCGCATATTTTGTTTATTTGCATATTTGTAAACAAGAATACCTTCATAATTTACTTTGTAACGGTGATTATTTATTACAGTGCTAGAACTGAAAAGTTACTGTGCAAAACATTCTAACAAGCCAGATATTACTCTCACAAGGCTAGTGAAAAGAACTAAAATGTCTTCGTGTATCGTGTGCCAAAAATTTTACATTCCTACAGTCACCCGGAGTTTTCACAAGTAATTTTTTATAAAAAAATTATTTATTCTTATGTATGACTTCAGAGCTTACTAAAAATATTCAATAACTAAGTTCAGTGTGGAGTCTACCCTCCATTCGCTTAAACATGAAACTGGCATGGAACATTCCATTATTATTATATAACTTCTAGCATGCTTTCATTATTATTTGTTAATTGGCATTGATCCTTAAAATAATATTTAAAATCGCATGGCTGCTGTTATGTGCACTTTTACACAAAAAAATAAAAAATTGATACCGTAAAACTGGTGTAAAACAATCAGACATTTGAACTAATTTTTACAATATATACTTCTTTTTTAAGCTGACAAAATTACTTTTGTAGTGCGAGGCTTATGGTATTTTGTATACAACTTTATCACAGTTAAAACTAAACAACTTTATCACAGTAGTGCAAGTGTGGTGCCCCTGTTGTTGCACACGCCTGCCTGGGAACCAAGCTTGATTACTTATTGAGCTTGGTTTCCAGGCAGGCGTGTTACTTAAGGATTTTTTTCTTAAGATAGTGATTATGCTAGTGGTCAGATAACAATTGGTCCTAATGGCTCTGTTGGTGCTATTGAGGAGTTTGTCCACTGGTATTGGGAGACGAAGAATTGGGAGCCTGGGTGGCTGCAGTAAGTTGGAGCATCCTGGCCTCTTGAATGGATTTTACGCACAAATGAGGTTCAACAGCCTTTGTCAGTCCACTGCCGCTTGCTTGGTCATCACATTAACCCTTTCGCGGGCAGTACTCATTTCGCAACTAAATTCGGTTTTGACTGTTTTAAACGTTACTAATAAGTTATTCTTAGAACGTTGAAGATCTATTTCTCCCCCCCAATTACCCCCACTATTTTAATGGGGCATGGCAAAATGTTTGCCAATGCCCGTTCGTAGTTTGTTTTGTGGCAAAATTGTTGCCAATGCAAGACTTCAATTTTTTAAATTCTTCTTGCCATTGCCTTACTGTGACTTAGTCATGCATTTATATTATATATATTATTTATGAATAATAGGAGGTACATACGTAAATGAAAGATTAATGTTATTTTTTATTTTTTAAGAAACAAAAGCTTTTTTAATCAACATTATTCATAATGTATTTTCAAACAATCACATTGGATATAATTGAACACTAAAACATACTATTATAAGTAGATTTTTACTCATAATAGTTTTTATTAAAAAAATATCAGTCTCATCGTAATTGAATTACTTAGACTTATCATTATTATCACAAATCAAGTCGTAAAGGAGATCAAGAAGTAAATTACATAAATCACATCTAAAATATGAAAAACATTAGTGTACTAGATACTTACTAATAATTTACTTTTAGTAATAAGTATCGAAAAATTACCAGTCTCAAGTATTGAATACCCTAGACTTATTATTATTATCACAAATCAAACCGTAAATGAGATCAACACTGAGAACTGAAGAACATTACTGAACTAAGTACTTACTAATAAATTGACTTTTAGTAAAAAGTATAGAAAAATTGCCATTTCAACTTCTTAGTTTTGTATCAAAAAATATAAGAATACTTTGTTATTTCAAAGTTGGTGAAACTTTTGAAAACATGGAGTAACACACAGTGTTACGAGGCATTTGGAGCACCTGATACGAGATCTTTTGTTTTTTGTTCTTGTGCTGCATAGATAGCACCTCCTGAAACTTGACCGCTCTTCAGGCCAATGTACACCAAGTTGAGCATATCGAATCTCTCGGGGTACACTGCTTTTGCTAAAGGAGACATCATTATCAGGTAAAGATGAATTGGATCTCTTCCAGTTGAGATTAGATGTTCTCTTCCTTGATGTATAACCGTCAATCAGACCATAGGCCAATCTATCACGGAATTTCTTTTGACAATTTTTTTTGTCTCTGTGAATAGCTTTATAGAGTATGAATGCATTTATTGCACCACTCTCTACCAAAAAGTAAAATATACGCATCCACCACCTATTTGATCTTCGTCCTAATTTATAATGTGCTCGAAATTGATCGAACTGATCCACTCCGCCCATCCTTTTAGTGTACTGAGCAATAGCGAGAGGACATCCAATTTGGGCCTTACTGCCATCTTTTTGTGTTCTTTGTACACTGACCTTTGTTTTTGGGTCAAATCCTGTGGTAAGAAAACTTACAGGTTTCGTATCCTTCCATTGAACATAAGCTGTTGTACCTGTTACAGTGGAAACACGCCATTTACTAGCGTGTTTTTCCATTGAATTTTTCCCCTTCGCCACTAAAGGCAAGCCTACACGATCTGTTCTGACTGTTCCTGTACTGTATATTCCCCGAAGATACAGTTCCCGCATCAAAGCCACCGATGAAAAAAATTTATCAAATGTGACATGACAACCATTATTTTGTATTGCTTCTGTGAGTGGGAGTACAACATTAGGGCCCAAGCCTACCTCCACGGTTCCTGCCGTTTTACCACAATATATTTCAAATTGGTACAAATATCCCGTGGCAGAATCTGCTCTGGCCCAAACCTTGTAACCTCGCTTGATTGGTTTCATAGGCATGTACTGTTTTAGTGAAGATCGACACTTGAATTTGATCATACATTCGTCTACGGATTGGGATTTTGAAACCGAACATTCTTTCATGAACCGGTCGTTCAAAAGCCCTATCAGTGGGCGCAACTTGAACAATTTATCATACCCTGGTTCATCTCGCTTTGGCATCTTTGAATTGTCATTAAGATGAAGGCACTCCATCAGTTTCTTGTACCTTTTCAATGGCATGATATCAGCTATTTGCTGGACATGATATAGTGCAGGGGTCGGCAAGTATTTTTAGGTGGGGTCCGGATAATGTGGGAAAATATTAACAAGGTCCAGAAAGAAAACAGAGAATAATTAAGTGCTATTTATTTATTATTTTTGGTTCAAATCAAATTCTGAATTGTAAAACACAAGAAGATTAATGTGAGAAACTACACCGATGGTCTTGAGCCAGTTTTTTATACTTTGGTTCTCGAGAGGAACAGCAAATTCGAAGTGTGTCTTCTAGGTGGGCGTCCGTTAATCTCGAACGATATTTGTTTTTTAAAAAATTCATCTTCGAGAAAGATGTTTCACAAACGTATGTCGAGCCAAACATAGTGGCTAAATTGATAGCTAGTTTTTTAGTTTGTTCATATTTTTCTGGGACATGTTTGGTCCAAAATTCTTCAGTGGGTACCGTTTTATACATTTGCAAAGATATATCTTCTTGCAAATCAATTATCTCCATTTGAAGTGATGGCTTTGACAGATTAAACAACTTGGCAGCTACATCTGTCCATTCTGCCGCTGGATCAACTTCAAATGGCGATTTAAGAAACGGAGATAGCTTGCCCACCTCTGCAAAGTCTTGGAATCTTGTATCAAACTCGTTCCTAAGATCGGCCAGAAATTTCACAAACACCGCAATGTCTTCTTCAGAGTTCTCCTTTTTATATTCAAGAATTGTCGGAAAATGAATAAATTCTTGTCTTGCGATATCTTTTTCAAAGATATCCAGCTTGCGACGAAAGGCAGACACGCTTTGTATCAGGTCACATATTAATTTTCCATTTCCTTGTAAGTCTGTGTTGAGCGCATTTAAATATCTTAAAATGTCTTTTAAAAAAGCCACAACCAGCATATTACGCTCGTTTGTTATGAACTCAAAGTGATTTCGGGCTCCCTGCGCATCTGAGTTTTGCAAGAAAGAGGATACTTGTTCCTTTAATCGCCAGAAACGTTCAATAACTTGACCTTTGCTTAGCCAACGAACATTGTTATGTTGCAGTAAATCAGAATACGCTGAATCACATTCAGAAAGAAACTCTTTAAAATGACGGTGCTGAAGAGAAGAATGAGATCTAATAAAATTAATCAACTTGACCAAGCCGTCCATCACTTCTTTTAGTGTAGCACTAAGTTTGCCACAAAGGGCTGCCTGGTGAATAATGCACTGATACGATATTAGACCTGAATTTTTATCCCTGATTCTCTTTACTACACCTTTTTCTTTGCCAATCATTGCTGGGGCGCCGTCAGTTGAAAGCGACACTATTTTATCATAACTAATGTTAGATTTAGTAATAAATTCATCAATGACCTTGAATAAATCTTCTCCTCGAGTGTTACCTTTCAACGGCAATATTGCTAGCAACTCTTCCCTAAAAACCTGACACTCAAAGTCAAGAAATCTTACGAAAATAGACATTTGCTCATCATCAACAATGTCACATGATTCATCAAGTGCTATGGCGTAGCAAGGTGCCTTTTGCAGAAGTTCAAGAAGAGTGTTTTTAATATCAGCAGCTAAAATTTCCGTTCTTCTTGTATTACTTCTCGCTGACAATGGAATACTTTGAATTGCAGCGACAACATCTTTTTTTTCTTCAAAAAGTGCCGTGACTGCTTCCAACATACATTCCTTCACTATCTCAGAATCTGAAAATGGTTTCTGGTGTTTATTAAGCGTCCAGCACACACGTAACGCTGCTTCTGTGGACTTTTCTTGCTCGCTCATGCAACGAACTAGTAATTTCGTGCTTTTTTTGTAAGAACTTAGATATCGCTGGGCTAGTTCAATAGTGAGATATATTGAAAAGGTATGTTTTTGAGTTATGCTCGATTCAAGTTTTTGGTAGGTTTTTACATACTATTACGCGAAATCTTGTTTATGCACACACATACAACACTATGGAAGTTTTGTTTAATGCGTTTAAGATATCTGTAAATTGTATTTATATATGATATTTTTAATTTTAAGGCTTTTAATGGCAAGATAACCTTTTATTGTCCTCAAAATTTTATATGAATTAAATTATATTTTGATGTTGTCTCTAAATTGGTTAAGTATAATTTCTATCTCTACTGTAACCCTTATAGTGATACAAAATACTGTTTTGTACAACAAAACTATAGATAATACTAAACAAACCTTCAAATTTGGGAAAATTATACAGATTTAGACAAGATTGTATGATGTCTTAGTGTTGCACAGGATACAATTAGTAAATTGTAAATTGTGCCACTATATCAACAGCAATGGTTAGTATAGGATGATGGAAAATACTGAAAGATTTATTTATAATTAATAACATTTATTACCAAATATTACCAATGCCTCAAATCAGTCTTTTAAAAATTATAAACAGTCGTTAATCAGACAAAAGCAAGCTTGAGCAAATGAGTTAAACTTTCTAACGTTCGTTTCTAACTTATTCACAGTCGCTATCGTATTCATATTCCTAGTTGCTGGTGGAGGATATTATTAGCGACTCTTAAAAACTGTGTTGAGATTGTGGAATTAAATTTGCCCTACAAAGTGACAGTAAATCTGTTTTTTTACGATTTGATATGGCTGGTGGTCCAGAATAAGCTTTTTCCAAAGTTAACGAAGTATTTTCTTGTACGAGTATATAGCTCCTTTGTTTCCTTCTTGTGTTAACAACTGTAAAACCATCATCCGCAAATGAAGTTTTATAAGCAAATGTATACGGATTATCTTTTTTTTATTTTGAACACTTTTTATCTCACCCCATACAATTTTTTGTCCATTTTCGTCTATGTTGAAGTTTTTCCCTATATCTAGAGACAGTTTCTTCAGGTCATAATACTGAGATATTTGAAATTGTCCTAATATTGCAATCAGTTATTATTTTCATCTTTAGGACATCTTCAGATATCTCTGTAGAGCACTAAAAAAACTAAACCTTTGATCCTACGCATTAGATATCTTCAGATGTCTGAATCTTGCCCATTGCTGGATAAAAGATTGCTTAAAATGTCATGCTACGACATTAAAGTATTTAGGACTAGGTTGCGTTTTCAAGATGACCGCTTATTTTACAAGGTTAAGTTCCTTTTTTTATACATGACTCAATATTTATCTCATTTTGATTTTTTTTTAAGATGTCCTACTATTGAACTAGGGCAGCGATATGTCTGGAGTTTTTCTTTACGAGCCTCACTGCCAAGAGGAAAGTTTTTGTGGAATTGCTGATGAGTAGTTTCGTAGTGTCGCTTCAAATTGCCACTTTTAATAATAGCGACAGTTTTATTGCATATAGGGCACACCGGAACCGCGTGAGCCCTATCAGGCAGCGTAAAACAATATTGTTCAGTCCATTCCGCCAGAAACCTCCTATTTTCACTATCCACTTTTCGCTTTTTAGGATCCATATCTTAGGTAACTTAGGTAGGTACGAAAAGGTTTTATATTAAAGTTAAACGAACGAAATCAAAAAACAAATAAACGGTTGCACTGCGACTTACCGACTGGCAGTCTGATTTCCCCCGCGCGCGCCCACACGCACCCTCGCTCCCGCTCGCATTTGTTTCAACAAAACAAAACAGTCGCACGCGCGCCGTAGTAAAGTAAGCACGCGGTGCGCTTTGAAATTCTCCTGCACATATTTCCGTAAAAATGGTATGTAGTTCAATCTATGAATGTTTCGTGTGCGTAACAAAGATTTTTAAATATTTAAATCACAGCAGCCATAACTAATTAGCACAAACACACACACGAAACTGATCGTTCTATTAGGCACGCACATTGTTACACCCCGCATAGAACACCGACTAAACACAAACAAATTGTGTTGCAAAGTGAATTGCAAGAACTGTACAATATTTGGCGGAACACATTACAATTTTTGGCGGTCCGAGGTCCGACCTTTCGCGGTCCGCAAACGGACCGCGGTCCGCCTGTTGCTGACCGTTGATATAGTGGATTGGAGGACCAGTATTGAGTTTCTTCGTGTAGAGGGTGTAAAGACATCAACATGTGAATCCCAAGTAGCGCTTTTATTTCGGCCGCATTTGTGTCAGTCCAGTTCTTCGCTTTTTTTTTATCAGCATATAAATTTGTCTGATCTGTAATAATACCTATCACCTCCTTGTCAAAAATGTCTTGTCAATTGTGTTAGTATGTTCAAGACTGTTAGTACGGCTAGTCGATGGTTCCAAAGAGACCGATGAAACTGAAGTTATTGCATCATCATTTTCTTCAGAATCATAATTTTCAAGGTCATCTTCTGACTCAGAGCCGTCAGGTATGTTTACCAATTCGACTATTTCTGAATATTTTAGGGGTGCTTTCCATTTACGCCTTCGCGGTGGCATCTGAAAAAAATAATAATCGGGCATTGGCAAGCTATACAGCCAAAACAAAATACACACATGGGCATAGGCAGCTATTTTGCCACAGGTCGTAGGCGGAGGCAAGGTCAAACGTCTCGTGTCGTAAATGTAATCGTCCTTTGCAATTCAACCAAATATTACTGTAATTCATTAGATTAGACATTAGACACAAGAAATATATAAAGATACTCACTTTTCACACGGTGAATTTATTGATATTTTTGGATTTCTAACAGGTAACCTACAAAACAGTCTCTAATTTCACCTCCTGTCACAAAATGTCAAATGTAGTTCCTGTCATTCGATTGAATGAATATTCATTTGTTGTTGTACTTTACTAAAAGATGGCGCTAGCTGTATCAAATGTTGTAATGCTAAAACACGGATGATTTTTGACTGGACCGTAAAAAAACTGGGCTGGCAAATATTTTGCCAATGCTCGCGATAGGGTTAAGTGAATCTTCTGTGTGTCGTGTTGAATGCTTGCATGCATGGTATACAGGACTCCTCCGACTGCTTGAGAGGTCCCTCCTCTATCACCTTCTCTCTAGTGTCAAACTGTTATTGGGTGTAGGGCCTATCCTCTTATCAGTTTTTTGTTTGTTTGAATTGTGAACCGGCACTTTGGGTACTTTTGCTGGTGCTGGCTCGGGTTCTTGATCTCGCGTGGTTGTGGTTGTTGGTAATTCTGCTCAACTTGTCTTTGCCAGTAGTGTCACCGTTGCCGCACCTAGAAGTTCTTCATCTTCTAAATCCATATATATACATTCTATGTAATCAATAAGTGATGGGGTTGTTAAAATAATTTCTTGCAATGTGCTGATAAAAATTGCATAAAATATAGGGTACTTAAATATGAAATTGATTGGCACTAGTAAGTCGTCTTCTACTAGTACCTAACTGGTAAATTACTAAAAATAATCATGTTGGCACAGAAAAGATAATGCAGGAGGTAATTTTCAAAACTTGTCATGTGCACTTTTGCACAAATAGAGAAATTATGCATTTTCTATTTAGTAATAATAGTAATAATAAGATATCTTTATTCAGGCACAGGTCCCATTACAATTACGAATAAAATTAGTTAATATATAAAATTTACACTTAGAAAGCAAATTTTACAAGGCAATTTTTACCAATCCACATTCATAATTGTGTTTTTATTTATAGATATTCAGCATGAAATACTACGTATAGATCGATATAATATTGAAAATGATAAATCTACACTACTATTTAAAAGAGGAAACTACTATTATAATGAGGAAAGATTTGTATGTTTGTTATGAATAAATTCAAAAACTTCTGAGCTGATTTCAAAAATTCTTTCACCATTGAAAAGCTACATTCACCCTGAGTAACAGGCTATATTGGATTTCCACAAGAACATTTTTACCACCCGTGCGAAGCCGGGGCAGATCGCTAGTTTCACATAAAATTTAACATTTACTGATATTTTATTGAAAAAAAAAAACAAATAAAAGATTTGATTTGCTCATTTTTGTTGATAAAGTGCGGAAATGGCTACATATGAATAAAAGCGAAATGGAATTGGCTTATTTTGTTAATGCGCTGGTGGGATTTGACTATTTTTGAAATAGCGTTGCCTCTTTTATTGTTTAAATAATTTCACAAAAACAGCAGTGAGTAATATTAGAATTATTAACAATTCAAAAAAGATAAATGGTTGGCACAAATAGATTGACCAAAAGAAAAAAAGTAAAACTAGAATGTATCTGATTGAAACTAAACATATCATTTATATCTTAATATGTCTGTATTTTGCAATACAGACTGAGATTTTTGTAAGAAACCAACTTTAAACGGCATCTCATGGATGGTTTCTTCTACAATAGGTAAACTTTGTGAAATTAAATATTTGACCTGACTTGTAATAATAAATGCACTAATATACACTCAGCCTACAAACTTTAAACTCACTGATTCCGTATACTAAATTTGTCAACTAAAGGCTCTTCTACAAATTGTTTACATAACTCATCCCTCATCGTATCAACAATTTCTACATCATTATCACGCTATTGAGCATTAAATTCGCCTCACTACTCTACTTTGTCCCTGACGATTTACTTGCCTCTGTTCTCGACTTTCTACTCGCCTCTATATTCGACTCTCTACTCGACTTTTTAGTTGCCTCTATACTTGAATTGATACTCAACTTTCTACTGACTTCTCTGCTCCCTTCTCTACTCGACTCAGTACTCTCCTCTATACTCATCTTTCTATTGGCCTCTACTCGCGTCTCTACTCGCCCATTCACTCGATTTTGTGTTCGTCTCTCTACTTGACTTGTGATAAAAGGTAAGCTATGTCCGTTTCCAAGCTCTAATCCACCTCTGTACCAAATTTCATCAGGATATCTTTAAAAATGAGAAATTTTCATACAAACTTTCATCCCCTATTTCCCCCCCTTAAACCCCATTTTTCGCGATAAAAGGTAGCCTATGTCCGTTCTCAAGCTCTAATACATCTCTGTACAAAATTTCATCAAAGATCGGTTCAGTGGTTTAGGCGTGAAAGCGTAACATACAGACACGACAGACAGTTACTTTCTCATTTATAATATTAGTATAGATTAAGTCATCTTGTTCCATCCAATCAGATCCATAGTGTTTTTAATAATTAATCAATATCATCATGCCAGTAGTGGTTAAGTTTTTGTTTTGGCCCGAACATCCATCAGCCATTATATTCCCGTACGAGCTTTAGGCATGGCATCGAGACTCGTTCTTTCCTTATTTTGTCAAATCGAGTTACTGTTGTAGCCGGTTTAGCACCTACGTGAGTGGATAATAGATTAACTGCTTTATTATCCTTCCAGACAACTGCACTAACATCCACTCCATCCACAGTAGTGACATTTTCTTTATAAAATCCTCTAGGGACATTTCTCTTCACGACCACCTTTTTGTCTGGGAGTTTGCAGTTTCGTAATCGATTTAGGCGAACAGTGCCCAGTGAGTAAATGCCTTCCTTAGCAAGGAATGTAACGAGAGGTATTGTGGTGTAAAAATTGTCAAAATTGATGATGTGATTCATCCTTCTTGGCACCAACCGAGCTAATCTTACTACAGCTAATCTTAGTGTTTGCAGCTTCTCCTAAGCGGGTTCTTCTGGACTAGCTATATTTTGGCTGCTGCTCCCAGTGTATATTTCAAATTTATGAGCATAACCTTGAATACTGCAGATAAGATACAATTTGAAGCCCCATTTATGGGGCTGTTGGGTAAATATTGTTTGATGTAATGTGACATCTTAGTGGCACAAATTTGCTCATCAATTGAAAGTTTCTGCTCAACAGGGACTTTAGAGAATGTTATATTGAGTGTGTCAGTGGTCGAATTCTGTACAATTTATCGCGGTTTGGATGTTCTCTAGGTAATTCTTGGCTATTATCATTGAAATGTAAAATAGATCTCAATTTTTCGAATCTTTTCAAAGGCATAGTTTTTTTATAGGTTCATAATCATATTTCTCATTCTAATACATTCTTGTATTAGGTAATTTGATAGCGGAAGTATAAATCAAAATACCCAAGAATTTATTGAAATCATTTTCAGACATGACCTCAGGATTCGATATGATGTTAGATGTTGCTGGCGTATAAGTTGCTTTCTTCTATGTTTTTTTTAAAGGTCGGGTGTAAAAAAGAAATGAAAGAACTCGAAAGGGCTTCGTCCATTCAGTAAATCAGACGGCAGCTCATTTTCGCCCATAAACATACAATCGTTCGGAGTCATATTAGCTTTACGCCATAGTAATGACCTCGGCTGCGGCATGCGGCTTCGTGAAGTACCAGCTCCTCTAGAAGTCATTTCAGCCTCAGGTTCGTCCTCTACTAATGGAGGGTTGTGATCATATTCTCGGCTTTCACCTGTCTCAGCATGGATCTCACCTGCCTCAGTATTTTCTAGCTCATTTTCGTCGGAGTCCATAAGGTCATGCATAATTTGCTGAGCATTGTCGTAATAGTCGACTTCTTCATCACATTCTGAATCTGACCCCCCGAATCCATCTTCAGAACCTTCTAAGTCGTCCAAATACGCAGCTATCCCTATCTGTTAAGCGTGACATGCTGAAAAGCAAGAATAAAATCCATCACCGTTCATGCATTATTATTCATCGCAATGTGCAGTGTTGTTTTTATAAAACAACGCAAAATGGCTGAAAAATACACCATAAATGTAATTTATTTGCAGTATAATATTCACATTGTATACATGAAATATAATCAATTTTCAATAAGATATAAAATATTTCATTAGCTTACCTGAACAAAACAATGTCTTTATTAAACTTGAAAAATTCGTATTTGGCGCCAATTCACTTTGTATTGATAATGTCAATTGAAGTTGTCAAAAATAACTATAAAAAAATTAGAAAGTGTTGCTATTTTGTAAATTTCCGGTCCTTATATCTTGAACTAATGATGGCTTATGATATAATAAAAGGAACTAAACGTAGTTAATAGTTACATTATGAGTTTTCAATATGTTGTATTTATACAACAATGCGCATTTAAGGGTTATATACTCCTCATTTAAGTACTTATCGAGCTCTTGTATTCCAGCTGCGACCGAACTTTCTGGACGAACCACTTTTCTCATTTCAGAATCCCAATCATCCCACATGCTTTCTGTATCTACTACGGGAGTAGGATTTGATGGACCTGCCTCATTTGGTCAACAAATCTTATAATGTTATATCGCTAACCGCTTTTTCATATACCGACGGAGTGCGAAACCCTTTTTTGTTTAAATGCAGGGTCTAGGATGCAAGATGAGATATAAGCAGTTAGATTTCAAGTCGAGTAGTCGTGCTTCTATTTGTACTTTCAATTTATTTAACATTTCGTAAATAATCGAGTGCTTATAATTTTGTGTAAGTTGTTTCGTGATGTGTTTGGAAATTATTTGTGTGTGTACTAAGACTTTTGACAAAGTAACGTGGCGTGCACTACTCACTTCAGCTGTTACTTCGAAAAAGGGTTTCAAAATTTCTACGACCGTTTCTATAATTTCCCAATGAGCGAATTTAGCTCATTTTTCATGAGTGCTAAAGTACTTTCTTTTAATTTTAATATTCTTTGAAGCATCTCGTAACATGAATTCCAACGTGTTAGACATTCCTGTTTTAATTTTACAATTGGTAAGCCTCAGTACCGATTCTAATTTAGTTTGAGCTGTGCAACTTCTTTTAAAATATTCTACCATAGACTTTACTTTTCGTAATATTTCCGATAGTATCTTAAGGCCATTTTGCACGATTAAATTTAAGGTGTGGGTGAAACAACCAACGGGTCGCCAGTCCCCTAGCCTGATAGCCGACTGGATGTTGGCGACGTTGTCACTAACAATACATGTTATTTTTTTCTTTTTTTATTCGTTGTTTGCCAATCCTGTATCATTTGTTTTAAGAATGTTACTAAATTCTCACTCGTGTGCCGTTGATCGTAATTGATGCATCCGAGTAAAACTGCATCTCCGTATTGCCATCAATAAAATGTGTAGTTACTGCAATATAATTTTCCTTGGCACTGGATGTCCATGCGTTAGTACCACAGATCACTATAATTTGTATTACGTACAGATAAGACAGCTCTGAATTTTGGTATTAGTTCCAAGTGTTCCGTATGTCGCTAGCGTCGCACGTCATTGATAATTTATCTGTGGACAGTATTGTAGTGACTCGACAAGCATTTTCTAGTACGGCTAACTAGTGATGGGCCTTTAATCAGTGCGAGTATGCAGGTGGGAATTATATTTTATTTCATTACTAGAAGTAAATAAAACTAAACAAGACTACCTATTTTATAAATTCTTTATTCTATTAATACGTTTTTTCTTCAATTTTACCGTTTCAAACTTTTTATATGCTATTTTTTGTGACTTTTTCATTCTCCTTACATATTTCTCCTCTACATTTCCCTTGAAAATTTTATTAATAATTTTGCACCAATTGTGCACTTGTAGTCTGATAGTGAGGCTGAGAAATTTTTTTATTACATCATTGTGATGTTTCTTACAGCCTAGCCAATTCAACCGTAAATTTTGGAGCAGCATGTTTGTTACGATTTTCGCGACATTTTTTTCGTGGCCATGCATATTCAAATATGTATGAACAGATTCAGCGACCTCCCTGTACAATCTTAAAAAGCTTTCGTTTGGATATGCCAAGTTACGCTTCTTTAAACTTTTGTACTCCCTGTACTGAATATATTTATGTATGTCCCCAACATTATTAGACGTGTAAGTTTGAATACACATATTATATTTTATATAATTTGATATTTTCCTACATAAATACCCTGCTGTGTAGGCCAAACATTGGACATTTATTTTTTCCATTAGGACTTGGGTCCGTATATCTTCATCAGATACTTCTGAAAATGATGGTAACGGTATATTATGTGATATTGTTTCACTGGTATTTTCTTTATTGGAATGTTCATTTTCAAAAAGGTAACTTAATTGTATTATTGTTTCCCCGCCATCTTCCTCACAGTTCGAAAATCGCGAGTGTGGTATTAACAAATTGGATAAAATTAATGTTTTAAAATAATAGATAAATGTATGTGCGTCGGGTTTGATGTTTCTATAATTATTAACTCTAATTCTGCCAAAAAAATTCTCGAGGACCAGGACCCTTCCTGGTTAATAAAGCGAGGATAATAATACTCGACTCCATATTCAGATAGCAGTAACTTGGTAATCCTTACGAAACTTTCTAAAGTTATCATCCAACCGTCTAAACAGGGCACGCGCAGTAAACGGTTGACCTGCTTGGATAGCCGCTTTGCTACTACGATCCTGAAATTTCATTGTCCTAAACTTTTTCAATGCCTCTTGCCAAAACTCCATATGTTTTGAGTTTTCTTTGACTGCATTCCTTAATTTTCCTATTTTTGAAGCACCAGGTGAACCATTAACACTGTCGAATAAGGTGTCAAAAAATTCGACTACATCAGCAGTTGTGGCCATTGTTGTGCAGTGGCTTTCAACAGAAGCCATGCTGTTGTGAATATCTGTAAAAAAATGTTAAATGTTTTTAAAAACATTAGGGTCAGACAGGAAATCGAGAAGTTGCCACCGGTTTCTACCCCGGCCACTACACTACTGGCGTGAACCTACTACAAACACGATCCATATAACTTTTGTGGAAGGTCTTGTTTTTCTTAAATCAATAAACTCACTATAGTTTAGATAGTTGATTGAGGCTGTCAATTATTTTAAAAGTTGCCAGTCGCGGACGCACGCATAGACGACTTCGCTGCTATTAAACGCAAGCGTGCTGTGTCTCTGTTAAACAGATTGCGTGCAAGTGACAATGGCCTTCTAAAAGTTATTGTCAACAAAGTGGATTATCCTATAATAGGCTTCCTCAGTAACTTACATATACCTTATACTCCGTAACCTTCCTGTATTAACATAGTTTTAACCTAAACAAAATATGGAATTCTGAAATAAATTCCTATTATTATTATTTTTCCAATGTTCATCATTAGTTCCCTGACCTGCTGGTAATGGGACTAACTGGAAACTATACTTATTCAAACAAATAGAATTTTTCAATTCGGTCCAGCTGTCGTCACATAATCAAGTAACATACATAAAAATTAATATCATTCAATCATTTCATTTCAAAAAACGTTTGTGACAAATTGAGAACCTCCTTTTTAACTCACTTAAAAATAGCACGAATTGCAGAAACTAGTCCATATAAAACTAAAACCTAGGTTAAAATAATGTAAAAGGAGAACCCGGTGCATAGTATCATTAAATTTCAATATGATCGATGGCAATGGTTATGGCACCATCCCTTTCCCCAGTCAATATTTATCCTTCTATTCTCCATATCAAAATAAAATTACTAACAGCCAGGATAGTTGTTACACGCACCCCTATTGTCAACAGCTCTAGCATTTATGTAACTAGTTATTTTGGTGGGAATAGTGTAATGGGTTTTGGGTTATTGTTATATTATATAAGAGAGCTATTGGTATACTTACTCAGAGCATTTGTTCTAGCACTGAGAGCTTGTGTGGCTGCACTGACGTTCATTTTTTTAATTTTATTGGGCACAACATCGTGAGCTGTTAATTTAGGTAAAGCTCTGGTATGTCCCAATCTGCTGTCTATGTCATATATAAACATGATGTCCCTCCATGACCCAATCTTTCCATCAAATATTATATCTTTTGGTAAGAAATTGTTTCTTATGCTTTTTAAAAGATGTGGTGGATCATAAAATATACTTAAGCTATGTCCAGCTATTTCAACGGTTCCATCTGTAAATAAAGATTCAAATTTTAAACTGTACTATATTTTACAAGTACTACCAGCAAACTGATCTAGTGGTCAAGCTATTTTATTGTAACACTCTTGAAATTGATACATACCATCCCGAATGTCTCGGGAATTCCGCGAACGGATTGTGTCATTCCGAATTAGTCGAAGAGTATTTCTGAATGTAGAACCTTGGTCACATACTAAACCTAAAGGTTGCAGTCCAGTATCAGCTAATTGCGATACAACATCTTTTAGTATGTGCATCAACTCTGTTGCCCGCACTGTTCCCTCACAAAAGTAGTATGCTATACTTTGACGCCAGGAAGAGCAAATGCCTCTTATTATAAAAACAAGGGCATGATCACATATTTCATTTTTCGCCCTTGACCTAACTCAACAAAGCCATCAATTGTATCTTTCGTCTCATTAAATAAGGACTTAAGGCAACTTCATCAAAGCAGATGGTGCAAAGTTTCTTGTTTCTGTCCCAAGTTTTGGTAACATTTTGAAGATACTTTACTACTTGATAATTAATTCCTGCCTCAAAGCAAATCTTGCTAGCCAATCTGTTTAGAGTTCTTTTGCTTGGAAGAGCAAACATTTTTTCAAGTAATTTGTACCCCTTTGGGCTCTGCTTCATTAAAGTGAGGGCTATTAATTTTTCTTCCATGTTAAATCTTCTTGCCATTTTACTCTTTGCTACTAATTTCAATTGCAGGTGAGCAAGGACTTTGCTTGTTTGTTCAAAGCATCAAAATTTTTGAAGAAGTCAGGATGTTTAGAAAGTGTTTGTGCGTCTGTTATTCTTTGTAGTGCAGTTTTGTCTAAACTTTCCCTACATTTTGTTCGTGCTTCTCTGATGAACTTTCTGACAGAGACTAATTTCTTTGGTAATGTGTGTAGCTGTAAAGAATGAAAAAATAATGTTATCTCTAAATTATTTCTCTAAGATAGCCTTCGTGATTGAGCGGTGTTTATGACTGTTGTGCAAAAGGTCCTCTTGAATTCCATGTCGGCAAAAAGCGCTATTGGGTTTACGAAATTCAGTCAGACTCGCTTTCTATCCATTGGGACTGGAGGATCATTGGCTAAATGTGGGATGATAAGAAAAAATCAATAAATTTATTAATTTTCAATACATAAATACAAATATCTTTTATTGCATAATTCAATAATAACTAACCCATCCTCTTCTGGAGTGTTTCAGTAGTAGCCATTTTGGTATTAGTTTCATTATAAGAACATGATGGAATTGATAAGTGGGCACCATCATCTGAAATATACAAATATATAATGTACAAGTATACCAAGATTAATAACAATCATAATTAGTGGTTTGGCAGTTATTAGAAAATAGATACATACTTATTTGTTAAGTAGTATGAATTTATTACATAATATTGAGGTCTGTGCCTGTTTGTGCTACAACTAAAGATAATCCAAGCGAAGGTAGCCTAAGTTGTAGTGGTTATGGATTGGCAATTGAGAGGTTACAGGTTAAAACCCTGGTTACAGGGCCAGATTAACCTTATCAGGGCCCCTCGGCCATGCGCTTACCTTACCTTACTTAGGGTGTAATTTTTAGTTTGTGAGTAATAGTAAATCCCTCCTATAGGCAAAGGACTATCCAATAATTATGCTACATCTTATATTTTAACCCTTAGATAAAGGCAAACAACGTTTATTAAATATGTGTAGGAACCAACCTCAAGGTAATCTTAATCAAACAATTGATCATCTATTAAAAGATAGAGAATCAAACGTTTAAAATCTTCATAGCTTACATATTACACCCTTAAGTCATGTAATGTAAATCTTTTTATTTATATATCTAAAAAACTCAAGCAGCGCGGTTGCCAGCAGATTAGAATTGGGCCACCCCATCTCCTCCATTGCCGTGTTGCACAAGGCGACTTAGGGAGGTTTAACATCCGACAGACTTTTCACACACAACAGAGACACAGCCACGGCGGTTTAGCTTGAGTCGAGTCAACCTCCAACACAGCACTTTAGCGGCGTCATGGCGACATAAATGAACAGACACTCCGTAAAGAGCTTGAAGGCACTATTATCACAAACAACAGAGGAAAAATTGGCGAATTAAGCTCTCAACTCAAGCAGAAATGCGAGGAGAACTAAATACACCGGCACTCAACTCAATTGTTGATAACAATCACAGATCTTCACAGATCAAACTTCACTGACATTTAAAAGAAAATGGCGATTTTTTTAACGATTGTAGCGACAAACGGAACAGTTGGAACTAAACTGTCACAGCCCTGGTTAGTACAGAGACAAATAGCAAACACTTTTTCGAATTAATGTGTTGGATAATGTTTTTCTAGTGGGTAAATGATCATTGGGAAATGTTGACACCATCTCTATTAAATTCTTTTATTCGACTAGACGAAATGAGTGTTGACCTTTTAATGGTTAAACGAACTTAGCTTAAGTGATGTTCGACCATAATTATACGAGACGTTACATCCTCAAGATTTAATAATTACTATGTAGTATCACTTCTCAATGTACTAGGCGTCGCACATAATTTTTAGAGCTGTGGAAATAAAAATCAAATTACAAAGTTCAAATTGGTTCTACATCCGCCGACTGCAGCGCCGTCTCCACGTAACTTCATTCATTTTAGAGACACTACATATTTTCGTTTGATGAATTATTTGAAGGGCTTTAGTTTAGGGTTCGGGAGGGACTTTAAATGTCTTCGGGTGTAATTCGTCTCGTATAATTATTGTCGAACCTCACTTAAGGTAAGTTCGTTTAACCATTAATTATACTTACGACGTTACATCTTCAAGATTTAATAATTACTATGTAGATGTTTAGCGCTTTCATTCAAACCAGATTGGTAAGGGTTTATATCATAACATTTATTGCGTACGTATTTAAACAGTAGGCATATAACAATGCATTAAACATAACACTCTACATAATGTCACCATTATCTAATATTAGGTATTACAATGATTATTTTTTTAATCTTTAATTAACAATTTTAAATTGCCTCCGCAAATGCGTTGTCCTCATCCACTGTAATCTGACGATTATAAAATTTAGCGAAGATTAAAGAGCTCCCTGACCAGCCTACGGTTCTTTTGATAAGGTTTACTGAAACCCCTTACGACTAGTCGCAGAGGTGGACGCGTTATACCATTGTTCTCTATTACAGAAAAAATGCTATAATTAAATGACGCACCGATCCGTTCGGAGCCGAAGTTTTGATTATCTTATTTCTTATAATATCTAATATATAAAATTCTCGTGTCACAGTTTTCGTTGCCATACTCCTCCGAAACGGCTTGACCGATTATCATGAAATTTTGTGGGCATATCGAGTAGGTCTGAGAATCGGCCAACATCTATTTTACACGTTGTGCAGTTTACAATACGAGCATAGCTACTAAATTTTTTGGAGAGAGAGGCCAAGGTTTGTTTCTCATTTGGATAATAATTTGAAAGGCGATCTAATACAAGATAAGGATCCAATGTAGATTTATATCCAGGGAAGGAAGGTTTGGTCCCATAGATTTCTTTCATAAACCGTATAATTAGACCGTCTTGACTTATACATTTACCCAGTATTAATGCAAGTGCGGAACGGTAGGTGTTGCAGGTTGAATGATTTACGCCTAAATGATATTCATTAACCCATAAATTCCAGAATATTAAAAATAATCTTTTTGTAGTACAAAAAAAAAACACAATTTTAAACTACATTGTATTGTTTAAGAGAGCTGTTTGCTTATAGAGATATTATTATTTTAATATAATTATCTGGTAACGATTATTTAACGTAGCATGCCTGATAACAGTGACAATATCAGGGTAAGTCATTTCCAGAGTGGATGTGAAGTTCTGAAAGGTGATAAAAGCAATGAGAGACTCGGTTTCAAAATAAATAATGTTTTTTTTAAAAAGAGATAAAACAGTGGGTACCATGTCTGGATAGGCCAATAAGGTACGACTACAATCCCAGTGGCTTCATCTGTGATTATTTTCTTTAAGCATTTAAGAATCAGTGAGAACTAGGGAAACGCATAGAAACAAATAAGACGCCCAGTCTATTGTAAACGCATCAATGTTATACGCTGATGGAACTCGTTTCCACGATATTGTAGTTATAAATTTTGCGTTCATCTTGTGGCAAACAGTTCTATTTGAGGGTTCCCAAATTTATTTGTCATTGTATCAAAATCAGACAAATCTAAGTCACATTCAATGTCAATATTTAATCGTCTATATTCTAGATTCATGATCAGCTTCTGTATTTTCTTTGGACTTGATGTAAGAAGCAAAAACAAAGAGATTCCTTTGCTCACACCATTGCCAGATTTCTCTAGCTATGTCATTAGGGTGTGTAGGGGAAAAGGGGGTAATGGGAGTCACTTAAGCAAGTTATTAAATAAAACACACAATTTTTACTTAAACTTTGTTTTAATCAACTTTTTATGTATTTTAACTATCACACTATCAGTCTTGGACAGTTTCATTACCTTTGGAATCATATATTAATAGCCATTAAACTTTAAAAAAAAATCACCCTTGACCACCAGTGTCCACAAATGAGAACAATTATAGTCACTGGGGACAATGAGAGTCAGCTTAGCCTAACAATGGTCACACACGTAACCTTGTGGCGAGTCCCATCCTGTGCAGTTAGCGTGTGCCCATAAGCCACAAGAAGTGCATCTGTACCATAACTCATTATTGCGACCAAATTCATCGCATACTAAGCATTTATTCATGTCGTCATCTTCGTCATCGTCACATAACTGATTAAGAGGAATATCTGATTCTGAAGAAGTGTTTAGATCTTGTAATACGCGTCTTTTGGCCTTATTCACAATATCTTTCTTGGGTTTGCTAGTTTTTGGCATAGAATTCTTTCCTTTTGTTGCCTTAGATGCTTTCTTATTTTCTTTTTCAACAAGACTATCTTTGACTGGTGTTGATGTCATAATTTTTGCATGTTGCTTCGTTCGTCCTTTTCTTATGGGCTTCTCAGAAATTATTTTGACAGGTAATGAAAGTACATAGATCTTCAATAATAGGATTTAATGTTCCAGAAGTTAACGTTGCAGATGATGTTGATGGTATTGGATCGGCTGCTATGGTTGATGTTGTAGCTAAATCTTTTGCAACTGATGAATTACACGGCATTGGATGTATTGTTGTAGACGATGTAGATGGTACAGGATCTGTTGGATCAGACGTAGATGGCATGACGATTGTAGTATCTTGAATTATTACTTCAGATTGGGTTAAGACTTCAGCTGCAGTAAAATCTTCGTCAGTAAAGACGTTCGGATTGTATGGGACTATACCTGCTGCCCGGAATCCTGATTCACCTTTATTTATAGAGGCCACAGTAGAATACGCTCTATTTAAAATAGCAGCCACGTCGTATGGAATCTTCTCTGCTAAGTGATTTTTCAAAAATAAATCACACTCCTTTTTGTACATAGCTTTAAGAGGACCAAAAAATGTGAGATCTAACGGCTGCATCCTGTGAGATGTATGTGGAGGTAATGACAGCATATGTAAATTATTTATTTTACAAAATTCATAAGTCTTTAAAGAAGTATGACTGGAATGATTATCAAGTATTAATAAAATAGGTTCCTGCGACAATGGCTTCGTATGCATGGTAAAGTGTTGCAGCCACTCAAAGAATAGTTGTTCATTAATCCACCCATTATCTGAGCATTTGTATATAGCTCCTGCAGGACCGTCTTTCTCAAGCTGAGCAGTCATTCTCTTTCTCGGAAAGATGAACATTGGTGGGACAAAACCACCATCAGCGCTCATGGTACACAAGAGTGTAATATTTTTTCCTCTTTCCCAACTTGTACTGGAACCTACTCTTTTCATGCCTTTGGGAGCTAATATTTTACCGGGATCTTGCACTGTGGAAATGCCTGTCTCATCGCAGTTATAAATATGATTAGGTGTGAATTTATTTTTATCCTTTAGATCTCCTAATAGGCTGTAGAACAGTTGCACTTCTTCTTTATTGAATGCCGTTATTCTATTTATACTTGTAGCTTCTGGTTTCCGAACTGAGATGTTATTTCTTTTCAAAAAGCCATCTAGCCAGTCGCGTCCAGCCATGTTAGCACTCGTGTCAAAATTGTGAGAAATTTGGAGCTCTTCAGCATACTGGTATGCTGCTTTCCTTATTTGATTGTCAGTGACACCATAAAAAATGGAAGATAAGTATTTTATTCGGTCTGCTAAAACCCTTTCTGCATCTGCTGTGAATACAGGAAGTCGTCCAAGACGTGGTTCCGATGAATTTTTATGCTTTAAATGCTTTTGAAGGCTTGAGAACGGTATATTCATGGCCTTAGCAGCACTTCTCATGGAATGCCCTTCACTCATAAGACCCTCAGCTTTTAAAAGAGTTTGAGACGACCACTGAGCCTTATTTGTGGACCTGGGACGTATTTTCGGCATTTCTGGAATAGTAAATAATGAGAATTAGTTTTATTAGGTATGTTACAATTATTGCGGGCAATGGGAGTCAACTCTCATTGCCCGCACTGCAGTGACTCTTATTGCCCGATCGTACCAAATGGGTAAAATAATGAAATAAACTTTAAACTTGCTATTGAAATACCAGAAATATTGATTAAATCGATAATATAAACTTATAGACACACAATAGTCTACTCTAAGTATTTAAAGGACACTGGCCACGTTGTATGGAACTTCGGCTCAGGCGTGGACATTTTTTTATTTAAATAAAAATACTGCTGCTTAGTAGCTGAAGCTATGTAGAAACCAATAATGTTAATAGTTTAGTTCCCAAGCTTACTTAAAAAAAAAGAAAAAAAAGACTTTGGTCTCATGTGAATATTTTTATTTTAATTTTCTTCCTCACTATCATACATCACTAAAATATTATCCAGGAATCTAGCTGGCGGTGTAACAATTTCATACCTTGCCCAACTTAAATACCAGATGACAGACATAATATGAGAGCAACAACCCACTGTCCTTCGGCCAAAAATGCAGTTACAATAATATTCTTTTATTGCATTTAAATCTTGGATATTATTGTCATACAAAATATAAATAAAATATGTTTTTCTACTTATATGCCTGCTTTGTATTTTAGCTCTTAGTAATGTGCAGTTGCCGGATGAAGGAAAACTTGGCATGAGGTTGCTGGCTCTGTCCGCACAAACTTCAACCGTATAGGAACCATCACTTCTTATATGTTCTCCATAATATGATCTTGCCTGTTTTAATTGGCATGTTCTGAATGTCAGAGAATTGTGTTCGTCTCCTATTTAAATTTATTTAATATGACATAATCAGCCAACATATTCTCTGTATTTAACTTTTCTAGAACTCTATTAAGAATTAAGTTTGCATCAGGTCTATCTGATATTCTAGCGTGGAACTTATTTATCAAGGCAGCAGCTTTTCTAAAATCAGAAATAGCGTGTGTTGAAGCAGTGTTAAAAAATTCACTTCGAAATAATTTGTATGACATTTTGAATATCCCATTCACTGCTTCAACTACCCATCTGCAGATAGTCACAGAACGTGATTTATTAGCTGCTGCTGTTGTTAATTGCGTTTGACCTTGTTGCAAACACAGAGGAACATGTACACTGTATTGGCATTCTTGTAATAATGGAACACAATCTCTGAAACCCCTATCCAAAATGAAAACATCTCCAGGTTGGAAATATCTACGTAAAGTAGTGGTATCATTTTTAAATTCATTCGACAATATAGTTGCATCTGAAGTTGTTGCTGGATAGGGGCCTAAAACATCAATAATATAACCATCAGAAGAAACCATTAAAAAAGGCTTCATCAGATTTCTATATTTGTGCAATGAATATGTGTCTTTCTGGTACTTGTAATTGGAACTCTTTTGTATGTATAAATATGTACCATCCATTATAATTATGGGTTTCCTCTCTTCCCCTCCAAAGAGCCCATTAGGAATCATCAGTCATGGCGTGTCATCAGTCATTTCCTCTATTTTTCTAAAATCTAAATGATATTTTCTTTCTTTAACAAAGGAAGCAAAGTCTTTTATGTAACTAGCTGTAAAATAATGCAGGGCCTGACCATCATCTTCAAGTATATGAAAATGGTCATTTCGTAGATGGAACTGGCAAATTCTACATTGTTGTGGTATATAATAATTATACACTTCAAATATATGTACTCTGAGCCACTTGAGAATCATAAGCCTCTCTGCCGCGTTACAGCCAGGAAAAAAGCAACGTGCTTGAGTATCAGCGGCCCTTCTGTAATCCGGTAAATGGATTGTTCCTTCTGGATTCTGTATTTCACGTTCATTTCTTTTCTCCACATTTTGAGTTACTTGCCTATTAGCTCTTTGCCAACAAGGATGACAAATTCTGTCAGATGCTCTTAACTCGAGTGGGTTAATCCAATCTGCAATAACATTTCTTATGTCTCTCTCCCGATCTGAGTCAATGTTTAAGTTATGTGTCCTAATTCTCATAAGAGAAGTACTGCAACTAACACATATTTGTCTCTGATGCCCTGAAGTTGATGCTCCTTGATAAGAAATAGAGACATTTGGAGAGTTTAATAATGCCACAGTCCAACAAGAGTGGCATATCTGGCTATGAGTGTCAATCTGTTGACAATAAATAAACTATATTATTAAGGGCGATAATATATATATATTTTAAGTAGGAATGTATATGTATTTGCATTCAATAGCTCATAACACAGACTAGTTAAGCTCTTATTACTTCACGCTATTTAGCGTTGCGTAGAATGTGCTAGTACAGATATTTATGTAAGTTATACAAAATAAATAAACATTTTAATGTGTGTTCATAATATGAAAATAATAATTAAAAACGCAAAATATCGCACATGAAAAATACTTACAACTTGTGGTGCAATCCATTGTAGAATTACATGTCGCACATCATTCAAGATCAGAATGTCTTCTCATGTGGGTCACATCAGCACCACAATTAATAAAATGTATAAGTTCCATATCAACAGTTGAATTCGGGTTAACCAGGTCCAAGCGTAAGTCTCCATGTAAAGCGGGTACAATATCCAAAGAATTGCCAGGGTCAATATTGAAAGCAGATACAGGGTCCAAATGCAAGCCGAGGTCGTCGTTAGAGTTATCACAATCCATTTTGATTCAGAAATATTCAAATAAAAACAAGAAATGATAGCAGCCGTTCACGTCAAGTGAATGACATGAAGATATTCGAGTGTTGCTAGCGTAAAAAAATAAAATACCCATGCCCTTTACAATTTTTCAATATCATTTATTTTTAACAACACATTTTTGTAGATAGTAAAAGAAAAATAATCATAACATATGGGTGTTACAGACTTTGAAAATATCTTGTTACATTACATTTCAATTTATTAATCAGTGATTTTAAAATTATTTTTCCACTGATTTTTTAATTTATTATCTACGCGACATTAACCACCTTTTTGTTAATGAATTGTGTGAATTGTACAAAACTCAATCATATTAAATATTCTCAAAAACGTTTTCAAAATGGACTCGTTTGATGCTACAATATTGTGCCTAATATTATTATATAATAAAAGAAGACTATCGCCATTTTCATTTTGCTACGAAACAGCTGTACACGACACGACTTTGGCCGTCCTCCTTTCATGTATTAATGTACTTATTGTACGTATTTTGTACACACGTAAAATTACATCAAAAGCGCGCGAAACTGCGCAGCGGCCTTCCCCTGCAAACGACTCTGTGGTACTGAACAGGCGAGCGAGGGGCCACGAGCTGTCGCTTATCGAGTCTTTTAGGACGATATTCGTTTGTTTAGCAACTTTCGTTTAGATGTTAGAACGGTGACTACCATTGCCCCCTGACTCTCATTACCCCCTTTTCCCCTAAATTGAATTCCACCGTACTTATTTACGAAAGCTATAGCTGTAGAATTATCGATTCTAAGTATAATTTCCTTATTAAAAAGATTTTTAGTGAAGCACTGTAAGTCAATAAAAGTTGCCTTATCTGCTCTATAGATTCTGTGTTACTCCAAAAACAATGAGCACGTACTCCATTGCAATATATACCCCAACCTGTAAGGGATGCATCTGAGAAGATTTTCAGATCGTACCTACCAACCTCTATCTATTGGATTCTTTAATGTTTTATAGTAGATTGTTCAACAATGGACTAAAACAAGCCATAATGACACGAGATGTTTAAACCACCCGAGCGAAGCGTGGGTGGTTAATAGTTCGAGTGTCATTATGGTTGTTTAGTCCCACGTTAAACACTCTACTTTTCACTTTGAATGCGAGGGAAAAAAACGACTTTCGATACAAAATTATAATATTAATAATTACAAAGTTTCTTAAAATTACGTATTAATCGTTAATCTAACTTGAGAAAAGTTCTATTCAGAATTCAAATTGCAAAGAAATTCGACCCGCGGTATTTTTTTTGTTAAGTGACGTACGTTTTAAATGCTTGCATATTTAGCCAAAAGATTCAAACTTGAAAAACAATTTAAAAGTAATTGGAAATTCATAATAAAATTATAAAATTTATTTAACTTCCAAAACTGGAGACCCCAGGAGGCGTAGTGAAGCTTTTTCCAAAATTTTAATATCTGTCGTGTCGCTGATAAACTTTTCACATTTGTCCGAGTTGAGTTGTAAGCCGATGGATTGAAATTTATTTTTAATGAGTTCTAAATCTTGTAGAACTGTTTGTACATCACCCCCTAGAGTCCCGTCGTCTAGGTACCAGATGTTGAATTTTGAATTTATCTGTTGTATATGATGGGATGTATTGCCAGGCTAAAGATAACTGGTCCCAAAGGGTCACCCTGCTGACAACCAAATACTGATTGTAAAAGATTATTCTTGTAAACTAATTTTGTCGGGTGTCTATAACATTGCCAAAGGAATTTATAAATATGAGGGGCTTCTAATTTTGCTTGGGTCAGTAAGGTATCCCTATTCACTGAATTGAAGGCATTCCTCAGGTCAACCTTCAAAATGACCTCACTTTCACCGCTGCCAAGGTACGTCGAAAGTGCGTGTATGGCAGCCTCACAGCCCCCTTTCGAACCAAAACCGAGTTGTAGGGGCTGGAATTTTGCTGCAAGCTCTGAACTATAATAACTGCAGCAAATTTTGGCTGCCAAACGCCGTAACGTGCTTCCTACAACAATGGGACGAATGCCACCATCCCTTTTGCGCAGAGCACATAAGTTGGCACCGTATAGGATACTTATTATACCTTCGTCCACATTGCCGGAGAGCATTAGGTTCACTAACGCCGTCAGCTCCTTCAGAAGGGCATCGCCAGCCTCGCCAGCGCCCGGGCACATTAAATCTTTAAGGTGCTGGGGGGGTGAGGCCGTCGAGACCGCCAGCAGATCCACTCCGGAAGGAGAAAACGGCTGTGAGAACGTCCTTGACATTCTGTCTCAGCATTTGGTGGTTCTGGGAAAGAGAGATCAATTGATGCTCATGGATGCTTACTCTGCAGACCCGCGAGCGTGTCTGCAGAGTAAGATGCCACCACATCGCTACTAAAAAGTAACCTCGACGCTCCCCTGATATCACCTTCCCTTATTTTAGTTTCTATGAATTTATACTTGCTCGATTCAGAGTTGTAGTTATAATTTAATTTTGAATCAAAATGGTACGTAGAGTTGGAACAGTTTTCTTTAATTTGGGTTGTCAAAGATCTATGTGTACTATTGCTTTTTATGTGTAAAATTCTGTAAGAGAAGGTTAAAAGCTGCTCCCAGGCCGACACGAAATTCACATTATTTACATGCTTGATGCAATTTGCTAAACTTTGAGCCACAGAGGGCCTTGCGCCTCTGGTAATTCTCTTTAAGACCGGGACGGAATTTTTCATTGCACCTAAAGATTGCCAAAAAGGAATTTGGGAGGAGTTAGGTGGAACTTCCCTATCTACAACGGGGATCGTGGGACTTGGAAGTACATATTGACATTTATGGATTTTGCCAATATGCACTTTCAAGCCCCGCTCACCTTTGAAGAACCGGGCCTGGGAACAGCATGGGCAGCGCACGAAGCCACTTAAAGAAACGGGTTGGCCTGAACACACTTCCACATTGTCACTGCCGTTTGAGTTTTGAGACATTAAAACTAAACCAGATACAATTTCACTTACACTATTTTTACAAATAACACTACAAAATATAAATTATAAACAAAATTGACACAAGTGACACGCTGTCACGCCTGCGCCTTCGCATCATGGCAACGCGAGGACCGACGGACGCGACGCCTCTTCGCGACGCCCCCGCGTTGCTCTCGGATGAAAAAAACTCAGCACTCAGCACTTATAAATTCTGGTACTCCTTCATACTGCGACACCTGGGCAACGAAATTATGCTCGGCAGCGGTGCACGCTGTGCTATGATAGGAGTAGCAGCACAGAACAGCAGTTGCCACGAGCGACCAATAATTATTCACAAAGGGTCGCTTCACTCCACTTATAACGTGTCGTAACAGTAAAATATACAGGCGTTACATTTTAAAATATATATTCAGTGCTTGGTAAAAGTGCCCGTCCTCCTGTTGCCATGTCAACCTTGTTCCTTAATACTTACATAATAATTAATTAAATTAATATCATTAATCGTGTTTTACGAAATTAAATAGGTTTTTTAGATTTTTTCAAATGTCATATTCAGGTTATTTCTATACACAATCACTAAAAAGGTGATAATCCTCCCATTCACAAACACCGCGATCGGCGGTTTAGGAGTTTTCAAAGTAAATTAAAATAAAAAATACTTTTGTTCCTAGAGATTAATATAGACTTCAGTCCCGATATGCAGAGACTAAAGTAACATTTTAAGAGCATGAGAAGTGAAAAGTATAATTTTGCCACCAGGAAAAAGACTGACGAAAGTGACGAAATTGTGCGAAGAATGCAACGCAGGAAATTTTTCACATTCGGAAACATTTCGTAATAAACTGCTGGGCAAACCGAGCAGGGTAAAGCTAAATAATTCGCAAAATCCCTTATTGTTAAAGCCCTTTTTAGCAATTAGATTTGTTATTGTTATGGCAGCATTAGACACATAACTTGGGAATTTAATTTCAAACCAAGAAACTTTTGAATTTGTTCTGGTATCAAGCTACGTTTTCTTTATTAATGATAGAGTCTAATCTTTCAAGCACGTGTACTGCTACTACTGTACTTTCTAGACACCTATTAAACGAGTTATTTATGCGAAACAGATCATCTAAGTACAACTAGTAATAACCCTTGGTTTCCAAGATGAGCTTCTACCGGCTTCATTTATTTCGTGAAAACGAAATGTGCTAACCAACCAAAAGGTAAACATTGAAAATTCGAACGTAGAACCTTGACATCTAAAACGCAGATATTTTCTACTAGCATGGTAAATGGCAACTAAAAAATAAGCTTCCCGTAAATCATAATCTTATCATAAATCCATAGTTGTCACGAAACAATAATAGCAACGGGAAGATATAAATGGAGTTGCGGCTTGTGGTCCCATTGATTTTGGGATTGGGAAGAATCATTGTAATGTCCTTGACAGTCATCTCAGCAAGGTCTGGTTATAATGGCAAATAAAATTACATATTCTCTCTGGATTTTAATCTCATAAAAGAAACCCCATATTTATCACCTGTTTCTATTATATTGGCAGCATAATAAACTTTAATTCTTTTTGTCTCGAATAATACTAGGACAAAGTCTCCTTTAATGGGTTTTCTTTCGAGATTTGGAAACGGTTCATTTACCAAGTGGTCATCATCAGAATCATAATTTTCTTCTAGCCATCCAATGTCAGAGTGTCTAAGAGATTCTAAGATCCTCACTTGATTCAGTATCTGTATTATTATTTTTTTTTTTTTGTGATTTCGTTTTCGATACTTTTCTTCCATAAGATAATAGAGATGGCTTATTTTCTTTGCAGCCATTTTTCTCATCTTTGTTTTTTTTCCTTTATTCCGCCATGAGATTCTTCTCGGGAGTATCGGTTGCAACCATACTCTTTCCCAGTTCTGGGTCCTGTTTTCAAAGGTGGCATAAATTCTTGAGGGGACTTAAAATATTTTGAACAAGAGGGGTTTACAACTGGTTGTTTCATTGCAACTGGCGTCATTGGTCTAATATTAAATAATTCGCTATTATCCATAAAAGTACCAAGTTCTACTTGAAGTGGATGTATGGTTTCCGTCAAAATTATATGTTACACATTTAAAACAAGATAACAACACCCCAATGCAACAAAACCATAGTAGGTACTCATTGAAACATAAGTCGTACTCAATGAGCCAGTACTATGCGGGACTGTTTCATTGTGAACTAGTGTGACTTATTGACACGTACACTTTGCGCGCAGGGCGAACGCAGACTGGGGTAGCGGAGGGGCGTCCAGTAACGAGTTAATACCTGTACCCTGCACTATCTGGCAACGTTGCGTTTGGAAACTATAGGCATGGGCCATGACTCAATGTGTACCATTGGCTCCATTGATGGACAGGTGACCCGTCACCTGGTACTCAGTGGATCACTTTTTCCGAAGATTGTAACTTAGCAGTGTCAGGATATATTAATACTGACCAATTTACGCGTATACATTGTAGTTTCATAAATATGATTCGTTTTACCCATATTTTTAGTAGGGAAAAGGATATCAGAGATTTTTTTAAACACAGAAATTAGCCACGGCTCGAGTACAAATATACAGTGGATCTGGGTAGTGCACAATGGATCATGGTCGTAAATTTATTCGGTTTTTGTATTCATAATAATTATTTTCTTCTAGCAGTGAACTGCTTGTACGTAAACATTATTAAAGCAAAACACGAATCTTATATCTATTATTATACGAATAATAACCCCAGCACACATAAATAATAAAGCTTTAAATATAGCATGAGTTAAAAGATGAAAAAAAGCTAAATCAGGTAACCCTATTCTTAAAACTCTTATTATTAAACCTAATTGTCTGAGAGTAGATAAAGCAGTATGTTCCTAACATATTTGTAAACAAAACTTAGAAAATAAACAAACAATAGAACAAAACATAGCCGTTTTCTGAAACGTTTGTCAAATCAATAATCAACTAACATAGCTGTTGACTTAACATCCCTGTCAAGTCAACTTTTATTTCTGAAACGTTGATCACGAAAAATATAACTAATCTATGATTAGTTTGATTTGACATACGGTTTATATTTTAATATGGCCACATTGTTTAATCTGTCGATTTCATAGCTCAGTCGTTAATTCTCAACTGTCAAGCCAAAAGCCCTTGTGTAAAAGGAACTTAAAAAAAGTTGAAAACGCAATTCAATTCGAAAATTGAGCGATATATAGCGAAAATTGAGCGAAGTTAAAACTTGGGATTCAACAGGGAATAATTTGCTCTGATGATGAGTTATTACAGTATATATTTGGTAAAACTTTAAACTTCGTAATTTTTTTAAGCCACCACGCCTATATTTCCCTGGAGGGGTGGGCAGAGGTGTACTAATACTTGGGGATACAATTCTATACACATACCTACATTAAACTTATTTCAGTAAAATAACTACACATTAAAGTGAGTTACTAGTAGCGATGAGCGCACAGAAGTGTTTTCATTTGATCCTGAACTGGTCCCTACTTCCTCAGGTAAATTAAATTCCGAATCACTTATTTCAACAGCTATATGATCATTATGGTTTAATACCCAATTATGCAGCACACAACAAGATACCACAATGTTCATAGTAGTTTGAAGTTTTACTCGGAGACCCATTGACAAACATGGAAAACGTCTTTTCAAGACACCAAAGCATCACTCAACAGTGTTTCTTGTGCGAATATGGGCTTGGTTATAAGCTTCCTCACTAGGTGTAGAGGGGTGTAGGAAGTAGTCGTGGGTCGTAACGTCTTTTGGGCGTAATCGGTTATACGTAGTTTCGTAGATATGAGTAACTAGTTTCAAAACCGATTATTTTTGTAACTAGTTACTTCTGTATACGGTAGTGTTGGTTAGTTTTGCGTTTGAAATATGTTCAAAACCGATTATTTTTGTAACTAGTTACTTCTGTATACGGTAGAGTGTTGGTTAGTTTTGCGTTTGAAATATGTTCAAAACCGATTATTTTTGTAACTAGTTACTTCTGTATACGGTAGAGTGTTGGTTAGTTTTGCGTTTGAAATATGTTCAAAACCGATTATTTTTGTAACTACTAGTTACTTCTGTATACGGTAGAGCGTTGGTTAGTTTTGCGTTTGAAATATGTAATGATTACGAACATTTTACAGGATATATATACGTATTACAATATAAGTTTTACTTTTGTTTTGTGTTAAGATTACGAATATGTAACAGTTTATAGGTATTGTATTTTGTGGTATGTATGCAATACGTGTAATTTGAGTACCTACATTATTATATCAATTGAACTTCCCTTCATACTTTTCCAGGCTTAGGACTGGCGTAGAGGTAGCTTAGTGGTTAAGGTGTCGGCCTTACGATCGAGAGGTCCCGGGTTCGAATCCTGGCCATTACACTACCGACGTGAACCCACTCCTAGCACAAGCAATTTAGCTTAGTTGGAGGGGTTAGAGGGAATATTAGTAATGTCGATAATTTCGGTTGCTAATATTCTTTTTTATAAAAAAAAAAAAAAAAATTCATATTAAAGTTATTTTTGCGATATTTTCTAAAAGACAGAATGCAGGCGTATTTAAAAGTTCATTTGATTTTATATACAGTTTCTTTTCTATTTACAGTTTACGCATATTTTTACAGTTTGATTATAATATTTACAATTGGAATCGGTTTGGATCCAAATTTACATTTAAATAACTGAGTTGATCCACTTTACTGGTTTTCAGACGGGTGCGACGGTCATTGATTGTAAGACCAGTTTTACTGAATATTCGCTCACAGGGAACGGAGGTCGCGACTATGTTTCCATATCTTCGCAGCAAAGCAGCTAGGTTGGGATAAATATGACGGTTTGAGCGCCACCATTCCAATGGAGAATTAAACTTCCCGTTTTCATTAAAGACTGGTAAAATATCATCTTTTATGTATGCGTCTACTTCCCTTATTGCACGTGATAAGGGTGTGCCACTGCCACTCTGCTGCTGCTTGCCTACTATGGAGTCGAGAATAGACCACAGCGAAAATTTGTCTTTTGTGACGGTCGTGACGGGTCCTGCCGCAGCAGATACCGGCGGGTGGTCAGAAAAATACCGCTTATTAATAATCGCTGCAACCATTTCCTCAACTTTTTTTTTTGTTTTGGCAGCTTCTTGTGGATCCGAGAAAACATTCATTTTATAACGGGGATCCAGGAATGTACAAATTGTAAACGTACCGCTTCTTTCTATTCCTTCGAAGCGCGATTTTAAACCAGAGAAAAGTGCAGATATCACAGATTTTTTTTATTTCAGAAAAATTTTCTGCCATGAGCTGGTCACAAGATCTTGTTAAACACCTGGTCATAACTATAATTGTGCTGGCCGTAATATAGTTTTCTCCACTCATTGCCTTAGTGGCTTCATCAAATGGTTTTAGCACTTTGCAAAGCTCTGCTAACATTGTCCACTCCTCATTTGAAACAACGGGTAGATCTTTTTTTAAAACGGCGATTGTAGCACGGATGTAGCTCTCGAGTTCCACAAATCTCTCCAACATGTGAAATGTCGAATTCCATCTTGTTGGAACATCTCGAATTAGACGTTTCGGAATTGCATCAGGATTTTCTTGAGTTTGTGCCTTCAATAACCTCTCTAGTGTACTGGTGCTAGTTTTAAAATGGCGAACTATACATTTCACCTTATCGAGATTGTCTTGTATCTTTCGTAGACTGTCTTGAACGATAAGATTAAGACTATGTCCGTAGCAGCCGTAATGTTCCCAACCCAAATCTGATATAGCTTTTTTCACATTTGCTGCATTGTCGCTAATAACAAAATTAACTTTGTTTGTTATATTCCACTCTTCAGAGGCTTCCAGTAGTGCATTATATATATTCGCACTAGTGTGTGGGCCTTGGAATGCTGCACATTTTATTACAAAAAGTTTCAGTTCCAATTTTTCTGTAATATAATGGCCAGTTATAGCAATATAGCTGTCATTTACTCGGGATGTCCAGAGGTCCGTAGTCAAACATATATTCTCGATATTCATGATTTCTTTTTTATTTATTTCTAACGTTTTTTCGTATAGGTTTGGTATTAAAATGTTAGAAACCGTTTTTCTTGACGGCAGCTCATATCCCGGTATCCAACGTGCGAATTTTTTAAATGCCCGTTCTTCAACCAACGAAAACGGTTGGTAGCTGTCTATAAATAGATCTAATAGATCGCTGTCTATTTTTCTTTTAGTTTCAAGTGAAATTCTTTTTGCTGTGCCATACCTGTCAATTCGCTGTTGGTTTGGACGGTGGCTTGTCACCACTGTGGCAGAGGGTGCAGATACTGATGAAGATGCCTGTTCGGCAAGAACTTCCCTATTAAATGGTAACTGACTGGAGGACTCAGTATTTGTAACCGGGACAGTACCACGAGTATTCAACTGAGCGGTTGATACTCTCTCATACGCGTCGAGGTGTTTTCGTTTTAAATGAGTTTTTAAATTTGCTGTCGAGGCTTTATAACTATAAATATCCCCGCAAGTATTGCACTTAGCTTTTTTGTCCGCCCCGTCAATTTTTTGAAAAAACTCCCACAAAACACTTGAATTAACGCGCGACATTGTCAATATTGTACACAATTTTACAGACACCAAATAGTAAGTAAGTACCTAAATATTATTGTCACAATAATTTTATGATAATCTACAAAATCAACCAGTCTATACTTTATCAAATTATTTATTTACACACCTAAAATGTCTATTTATGTACACTTATTGTTAATATTTAAAATTAAAAGGCAACAAAATAATTATGACGAAGTGAATGGTGTTATCACAAGAGTGGTCCATTGGTTTAATACTAATAATCTTTGCCTTAATGGGAACAAAACTAAATGTATAAAATTCACATTACCTAATGTTACACAGGTTGAAACCAATGTACAACTCAATGGACAAGTGTTGAACCTTGTGGAATCAACAGTGTTCTTAGGTTTAAGTATTGACGCCAAATTGCAGTGGCGATCGCATATTGAAAAAATATCCAGTAGATTAAGTTCGGCTTCTTACGCTGTAAAAAAGATTAGGACATTAACAGACGTGGATACGGCTAGAATAGTTTATTTCAGTTATTTTCATAGTATTTTAAGCTACGGAATTCTCCTTTGGGGTAATTCCGCGGATTTAAACACAATATTCATTTTACAAAAGCGGGCTGTGAGAGCTATTTATAATTTGGGCCCAAGAGTTTCCCTTCGAGAAAAGTTTAAAGAAATAGACATTCTAACCGTAGTGTCACAATACATCTTCGAGAACCTGATGTATGTAAGGAAAAATATCTCTAAATTTTCAAGAGTTTGTGACAGGCATAATATAAACACAAGACATAAAAACAATCTTGTAGCTTGTGATAGTAGACTCCATAAAATTAGTAATTCTTTCCGGGGCAACTGTATACGCTTTTTCAACAAGCTCCCTAATGAAATTAGAGATTTACCTGTAAATAAATTTAAAAATGTAATTAAGACTAAACTGTGCCAAAAAGGCTATTATAAAATCCAAGAATATTTAGATGATAAACAAGCTTGGAAATGAGCTGTTCGCTCAACTATGCTACTCAAGCAAACTATTGTATTTAGACTAAGTAGACTAAGCAAATGTTTGTAAATAGACCAAAAAAAAAAAATGCCCGCTGAGTTTCTTGCCGGAGTCTTCTCAGGTCGGGGCCGCGTTTCGAACCGGTGGTCCATTTGCTAAACTAGTCTAGATTTTTTTTTTTTAACGTGACGTTTTGTAAGTACCGTTTTAATGGTCTATACAGAATAAATGATTTTTGACTTTGACTTTGACTTTGACTTTGACTTATTTACACTATTGATTTAAACTCCCACAAACAAAACAAACAACGATAATCTACAAAATCCACAAAAATCAACCTAACGTGCCTAAAGGTACTTTTTCAAATCAAATTTATTTACACTACTGAAATGTCTATTTATGTACACTTAAATGTTTATTTACACTATTAATTTTTATAAACATACACTACTGAAATGTCTATTTATGTACACTATTACTTTTTATTAACAATCTAAACAATATTTAAATGTAAAAACCGCATAAAGTTTAGGAGCACAGTTGACAAATTCGAGACAAATAACTTTCGTTCGTCACTTCAATCACCTTAGCACTTGTAAACTGTCTAAAATTCTATTTAGAAATAGAAACACGGTCAAGGTCACAATTTCTTCCAAAAAAAAATCACTATAATGAACTTAAACTCTTTCCAATTGCATATAAATTTGCATGGGCATATGAAATTAAAAAAAGACACAACGATTATTATATTGCCGTCTCTTTTTATCTTGCGTGTAACCCGTACCTATCCTTTACTCTCGTTGTGCGAGTCGTCTAACGTTATTTGGTTACTTATAACGTGTGTGTAACCCATAACATAATCATTCTGTTGAACGAAACGCTACGTGTGCGCCGGTTATTGTGTGAGTGTGAAACTGCGTACGTAAAATAATCGTTACATTTGTGTCTACGAAACTAGTTACACGATTAATAGCCTCGTAACTAGTTACTGAAATCGATTACGTTAAATAACGCTCACCTCTAGTAGGAAGGGTGTCAGTAAATATGACCTGCATGGATAACCACTATCACCTAGCAAGTAGTCATTGCCATAGACCCCACTTTCAAAATCAGCTCGAATATGGGAATCATTTAATATAGTTGTGTCATGCACTATCCAGGACACCTACAGATCACATCTAATATTTTTAGCTCAGCATCCCATATCACTTACACCTTTAATGAAAAATAGCCCTTCCGATTTCTGTATAATTCAGCCCTGGAACCTCCAGGTGACTATTTTTATATGAGTACAGTTTATAGCTCCAATCAAAGAGTATGTAAAACACTACGTTTAAGAGTCGGAAGTTCGAACAATACTTTTTACAGAGAGATACATCATTTTGTACTAACCATACAAAACAAAATACATATTGCCACCATAAAAACACAAGCAAAAGTAGTGCTTCCGTGGTTCGATACTATAATTGGATACTTCTGTAGGGTTGTGCGTTACTATATCGAAGTCGATAAACGAGCAAAAAATTTAAAGGTACCTACCTAAGTTTCTTAATTATTTCGTGTCAATTAAAAAATAATACAATAAAACTCAATTAGTACGTGAAGATACGTTTATTTATTTCTTACATGATTTAATTACGGACTTGTAGATGAAAGACTATTCAATCTGTGACAGAAAGGTAAAAAAACGTTCCGCCAGGACAACGTTCGCCCAGTGGAATCAGTTTTTAGCGAATTTCTCCACAATGGCTGCATACACATTTTTTTTTACCATACACAATTACACGACGTCATACACTAAATATCTTCATAACTAAAATCTTCGAATTCAACAACATTCCGATTTGCGAACGCACATCATAGTATGTACACGCAAATCTTTGCTGTATAAACATGTTATTATCATCATTTATATATACAACTATTGTAATACATACATTTAACTTATAAATTAGGTTATACTTATAAATATAACAGTGTTGATTACAGTAAATCAATTAAAATATTATTCTTTTTTGGCTTCTTCTTGCTGTCTAAATGTTTGATTGATTCGGTGGCACTGTCTTCTAACAAGTAGCCTGGACAATCGAATGAAGATTCTCTGTAGCATGTTATTTTTATGTGATTCACATGTGTACCATGTAGTAACACAGTGCGAGTTAAATAATGTGACACAGATCATGCATATTTTTTTTGTGTATTATATTTGCCTGCAGTATCTCACACTCAAATACATTTATGCACTTTTCAATTGTTCTGATTAAAGGCAATGATGGGTACGTCAAGGATTTTCGATCTTTCCACCATTCCCGGAAACTTATATAGGCGTGCACACTATCTGTGTGTTGAGGATCATCGATTGTCAGTATGTTCTGACAATCAGAACATTCATGTTTTTTGAATGTACTGGCCACATAGCCACTGATATAGACAAGTGGTTGCTGGTCAATTTCTGTTAACTCTGTTTCAATATCTATATATTTCTCAGGCAAGCTAAATATTGGAATATCTTCGGTGCATTCTTCTGAAGTCATATTTTCTGTTATAATTTCTTCCCTTGTTTCTATATTTTCTTCAATATTTTTACTAAAGACAATGTATTCGAAATTTGTGACCAGAGTTTGCTTGTCTGCTTGAAATTTGAATTTCGGCTATGAGCAGTTAAATCAGAAATCACAGATGTGTTTAGTGCTGCTACAAAGGATGCACATGTAGGAAATTTATTTGTTGTGCTATGCTGCCGAATAAGCCCAAATAAATTTTCTAGTGCATCCTGGTTTAGTTGCCTCAAATTGAGATAGTTAAATCCTTATGTGCGCACTTCTTGCCAAATGTCTTGCAAGCTGTTTAGAGATGTTATGTACCCTTGTATACACTTTACGTTTCGTGCTTCTTCGCCATTTTAGTTTAAAAACTTCATTGTAGACATTTTCTTTTTAAAATCTGACCATACCTGCAAATGGTCTGTTTTGATTGACACATTCTGTCGTCGGCCTAGTTTTATATCGTCGGGTCCGGAGGGTCCATTTGTATAGTCGAAAAGGCGATTAAGATCTTCTACAACAAGAGCAGTGTTCATTACTCTTTAGAACGCTCCTCATTTTTCTCACCTTCAGACATAAGTTTTAAAACGGCTGATACAGCATACCTACCTACATTGAGCAACATACTTTACGCGCATTTTCGCTTTGTATTTTGGGAATACGTAAGCAGATTTATTACAATTATTTACCTCCACATCCCCCTTGTCAGCAAAAGTAAGCAAAGCACTTAAACATTTTTCAATTATGAATGTATCTTTTTTATTTATAATTATGTTATATTTATAATTTTAAAAATAAGAAAATAGATTTTTTTAATTTTTTTTAAGCCTCCACGCCTATATTTCCCTGGAGGGGTGGGCAGAGGTGTACTAATACTTGGGGATACAATTCTATACACATACCTACATCAAACTTATTTCAGTAAAATAACTACACATTGAAGTGAGTTACTAGTAGCGATGAGCGCACAGAAGTGTTTTCATTTGATCCTGAACTGGTCTCCACTTCCTCAGGTAAATTAAATTCCGAATCACTTATTTCAACAGCTGATCATTATGGTTGAATACCCAATTATGCAACACACAATAAGATACCACAATGTTCATAGTAGTTTGGCAAACATGGAAAACGTATTTTCAAGACACCAAAGCATCACTCAACAGTGTTTCTTGTGCGAATATGGGCTTGGTTATAAGCTTCCTCACTAGGTGTAGAGGGGTGTAGGAAGGGTGTCAGTAAATATGACCTGCATGGATAACCACCATCACCTAGCAAGTAGTCATTGCCATAGACTCCACTTTCAAAATCAGCTCGAATATGAGAACCATTTAATATAGTTGTGTCATGCACAGATCCAGGCCACCTACAGATCACATCTAATATTTTTAACTCAGCATCACATATCACTTACACATTCTGTCGTCGGCCTAGTTTTATATCGTCGGGTCCGGAGGGTCCATTTGTATAGTCGAAAAGGCGATCAAGATTTTGTACAACAAGAGCAGTGTCCATTAGCTCTTTAGAACGCTCTTCATTTTTCTCACCTTCAGAAATAACTTTTAAAACGGCTGATACATAAACTCAATACTTAAGCAGCATACTTTACGCGCATTTTCGCTTTGTATTTTGGGAATACGTGTTTTTGTTATTTTACTTAAATAAAGTAAATTTGAATTTTTTTCTTCCGCTTTCTAAACGTCAGTCCACCTTCCCGTTCTTCTATCAATTTCAATTTGGCTTTGGATTAAAAAGTTATTTCGTATTGATTTAAATAAATGTGGTATGTCGAACATAATGTTGACACTGTCTCCACAGCAATCGAACTTATTTTTTTCTGCATAAGGTGTGCCACTTTTTAATAAGTTTACTGCTCCCACATTTGTTTGACCTTGGTCGCAAACGGGAGCAACAACTCTGAACCCAGTTTCTTTAATCGTTTTGATTATAAGCTTAATCAGCGACAGCTTAATAAGCAATTCGTTGCTTAAATTTCTTGCAAAGGCCCTGAAACATAAACACGAGAGCATGATCTGCTACTGTTTCAGCTCTTGTCTCTTCAGGTGTTACTCCTTCCTTTCCAAAGTCTACATATCCATCTACTTCGTCAGTGGTCTCATTTAATATTAGGCAAGGCTTTAACTTCACCTCATCAAAAAATAAACAACCTAATTTACAGTGCCGAGATTGCTTTATAGCCATTTTTTAAATACTCTTTGGCTTGTTTGTTTATACCAGTTTCCATTGGTTCCATCTTTTTTTTAAACATTTTGTAGAGTCCTCTCACTTGGGAGAGGCATAAGGCCACATAGAAATCTGTATGTTTTTGGAAACCTTTTATAAATGGCCAGTGCTGAAATTTTATTCTTAGTGGTCCACCACCTCCTCCCTTTTGACTTTCGCTGCTCATTTTTTATCGTAGCTGTAATAATATCCTTCAAAACTGGGGATTTGATGTTCTCAACAAGATTTGCACTTCTCCGTAAAGATGTAATTGTACATTTCGTTTTTTGTAGCTTCATAATTAGTTTCTTTTTTCTTGGGGTCATTTCTGAAATAGTGTTGTTATTTTTAAGTCAGCATAGTAAATTTAATTTTTTTAGTTGCTGGGAATGAGAAAATTGTGATCCTTCTGATTCATGGGGCTTTTAAAAAGAATTTGTGTAAACAATGTTAAGTGCGTAATATATAATACTAGCTGCACCCCACGGTATCACCCATGTGGTGATGAAAAACGATGATGAAAAGTAGCCATGTATGTGTTAATCCAGAGTATTATACCAAGTTTCATATAAATCTGGTCAACCGTTTCAGCATGAAAGATTAGCAAACATACACACACATTTACATACATAGTGACAAACTATCGCATCATGGAATATTAGTGTGATGGCAACCTGCCCTGGCTTCGGACAGGTAGCACTGATCTTTATTTTCGCATAATGTTCATAAATTATGACTTAAAACCTTCTCAGATATTCACTCTTTCTATTGGTGAAAACCGTAATAAAATAAAATAATAGTAATATAATATTAGTATTAATTAAATGAAACAAGAGTGTCCAATGTAGATTAATTAATCTAAACACATTTGTATGTGTCTTAAAAAGAATAATAAATTTAGAATGCCATGTCATTGAGCTGTGAGATACCCTGTGAGTTTCAGTGGATAGCTAATCGGGAAGTGCTTGAAACTTGAGTTGCAAGATTCTACCCAGAAAGACAGACAAAAAAGAAAGTGACTTAATAAAAACATGTATTTAATTAATTAATTCATTAAATTAAACATTATGTATACAGTCAGACAAAAGTCAAAATACTTTTTACTGCATTTACTACAGCAGTTTCGAAATCAGTAATAATTTTTGCAGGCTCTAAAATAATGTTGGGATTATTATAGATTATAAATTTCGATTTCTCGATCTTTGTATAATACAAAGATCGAGAATTCGAAATTCGCATTGCCATCTTGTTAGGTAAATGCGGAGCACTTCTACTTGGCGTATCCTGTATGCATCTTTGAATTATTTGTGTGGGACAATCAATGGAATTATTAGCTTTGTTCTTTAAGTCATTTATCAATTTCATTTTAATTTTTTTTCTGCATCTGGGGCGTGGGCATGGTCATGACTCAGCTTAAGAACTGAATGTTCACCATTGCAACATACGGTAATTAAAGTGACACCACATCTAGAATTCTTCTTTTGTGTGCATCGCCAATAATGTTTGTTGTCCTGTTTCCTTTTTAAATGATAAGAATATCTCAGAACCATGATTTGATTTAATTAATACACAATCTCTCATTTTCGTCAATAATAAATCAGTAATTATTCTAACACCTATAATCACACACAATATATGACTAATGCGCTGCTAATGCAACCAGAAACAAACGCTTAATAGGAAACTAACTGATCCATTTTTTTTAATTCTACCCACAATTGATTATGTTCTATCATTCATTTTAAGACTATAACACAATGAATGTTAGTAATGTATTTAATTGTATTTATAAAATATAGTTAACAAGTTTTATTAATAAGTTAGTTTAGTAAGTAGTTAGTAGTAAGTTTAGTAAAGTTTGTTATTAAAAATTAATTTGACCAAACGTTAAATCAAAAGTTTTTCGGTATTAGAATTTCTCGGTCACTTAATGAAAGGTGTAAGGTATCGTTGATTCGACCAAACGTTCATCGGACCTTCGTTCTGTCGATCGGTGATGACAAGGTCTACAGTAGTTTCGAACACTCGTAACTTAGTAAATCGTTTATTCGGTCAGACGCAAAATAACAAAAAGTGTTTTAGATTTCCCGTGAAACGACAAACCATATTTCGGAATTCCGTGGTAAACTCCAATAATTTATATGTCAAAAGAAAGCTAATACTTTTAGCTAAGTACTTTCTACGAGTTTCTATGTTAATTTTATTTTAATAGTTTATTGGAATAAAGTAATTTAAGAAAAAGTTTTACTGAAATTGTAGATAAAAAAAAGAAACAAAAAGAAATATAATAATCTTTATTAACAGAAAAACAATACAGACAAATACAAATTGTGTCGATGATAGGTGCTAAAGTTTACACTGTGGTGCAACCATCAACGCCATTCCCCTGATAAGACGAAATCTATAATGAGTGTTCCAGATTTATACAAAATCACACAACATAGCTATCTCTGGGATAACTCTAACCTAATTCAATTCATTCATCATTGAAAATAAAATAAAAATAAAATAAAATAAAATTCATGCAGGTGAGTGTGAGGGTGTGTGGATGTAAAGTATGCACAGTGTGCATGTAAGTGTGTATTTGTATAAATGTATGTATATTTGTGTGTTACGAGTATGTTACTCGTATATGTTTATAATTATGTTGTCTATTGCATGTGTTCTTGTAAACCCGTATAGGTGATTTTTGTTATGTCAATTTTCCACAAGATCCTCTGTTGCTCCATAGGTGAGAGATCTCAACCACTTATCAAGTTGCATCTTTATTTCGCCTCCTTTCATGGAATACGTGTTCAGGATTTTATTTATTTTATTAAAAAGTATAGTACGCAATGTATCATTACCATATTATTCGCGTTATTCCCATTGCTGTCGTGGTCAGTAATAATGTATTACAGTATTGTTCATGTAAATACGGAGCTAAAAATGTTTACGGCAAATGAACATTACCATATTATTCGGGGAAATGCATGTAATAGTGTCTATGGTAATATTACTTTGCAAAACTATTTATTAATATATAGTGTCAACTGATTATTAATAAAATTATATTGCAAATACAATATTTCATCAAATAATACAATACTAATGAATTAAATTACATATAATATACAATATTAGACGCAGTTGATATTCGTACTGCATGTTTTATTTAAATAATAATAAAAAATGATGAAAAAAAAATGTTAACACGTTCACGGACGTTTCTATTTATTTTATAACGTCACTTTGACACTATTTTTTTGTATGAAATGCTTGAACCGTTTCATCAAAAATAAAAGATATTATATTAACAAATATTATTGCACAGGCTTTAGCAGGCTATACCCTTCGCCGGTGCTGGCCGCTGCGTCGTATGCCCGGTTATAGCCTTCATATGCTCTAGCCGTTACGTTCTAACTAATGGTCAACACGTCCACAGAAAGTTTACACCGGCTATAACCTTTGCCTATTAAAGTCATTACGTCCCTATTAAAAGTCAGTCTGATAACTAATAGGTTACACCGGTTATAGCCGACGCCTGCTATAGACGTTTCGTAAATTGTAATAGTCGAAATGTTCACTAAATAGGTCACACCGGCCATAACCTGCGCCTGCTGTAGACGATTCGTCCCTAGTAATTTATCAATATTTCTGCAATATTGATACACCGGGTATAGCCTTCGTCTGCTATAGCCGTTCTTTCATTCTTATAGAAAAATATCTTTCTATTTAGAACACGCCATCTTAAGCCTTTTTGACTGTAGTGCAGCTTACATGGGAAAAAATTGATGAAGTTTAATCATAAGGTCTAAACTAAAAATTCACATTCATAAATTTTATACTTACTTTAATTACAAAATAACACTAGGTAAAATAATAATCATTTTCTTTAACAAAAATTGTATTCTCATCTTATGTTTTAAACATAATGAAAAATTAACAAAAATACATTTTTTTAGTAATTTAACGTATTGTTAAAAATTGAGATCACTTAAGACTTATCTAAATACTAAAATTATGCATTATAAATCACAGCATACAATCAGTCAGAAATGTTCATAAGAATAATATTTAAAGTTCTTAAATTCCTAACTTGAATCACATTTTATTAATTTGAGAAAGTTATATAATAGTTATTTTCAATCAGTCTTATACATTTTATAATTCAAAGAAAATGGAACCAAAATTAGGCTAAATTTTCAATTTCAGAATGCCACTTTTCAAAACATCCAGGACACAGAGGTGGTTTACTGAAACAACCGTTGCATCTAAAACTTGTTTTCTTTTTAATTTTGTATTTAGTACATAGGCGGCACTACAAAAAAGCTTTATTTCGCTTGCTGTTTGAGTATTTGGAGTAGAACCATTGGTTGCTAGGGAACTACTATTTGCATTTTCATTCGTGGAAGTAGCTGCTTTCCGAGGATTTGTCATTTTTTTTATGAGTCTATGTCAGCGCATGTTAAATTTTCACATTTGAGGTAAGATCTTATGATATGCTCTCGAAATCCCAACATTGTCTCTTGGTCGTTGCAAGGCTTACGAAACACATACCTAGTAGGAATTCCATATCGCCATGTCAAAAATATCAAAAAATACTTTTTTATACCAACGTACCGTCTCTTTAGGGGTAGAATAGTAGGACAACATCTGGTCGAATAAATCAATACCTGACATGTATTTATAATATTCTACGAGTTCTAGACTTTTTAGAAAGTTTTCCATATCTTATCCCTATTCATTACCAGTTGAGGATGGTACTGCGTAGTGATCATAGTTACATTTCTTTTGTCTTTCCATGCCGAAACATAAACTTTACCCTTTCTCGTCCAAACATGTTCATCTTTTTATAATTGTTTATTCACAATATTTTTCGGGTTATCTTTCCTATGTATTCTTAACGTGCCGGTGGTGTGAGTTTTACAGTCGAGTACCGTATTTGATAGGGTTACACTATTATAATAATTGTCTATGAACAGTTCATGGCCTCTGAAAAGGTAAGGCTGCATCAAGTTCATGACAAGCTTTTCAGTTTTGGATTTTATTTCTGCTATAAATAAATATAGAATCAATATTATGGGCAGTATTATCATTTTTGCCCTAATTAATCTTAAAATTTTAAATGTATGGTAATAGGTACTCAGAATGTAGAATTGAACACCATATTTGGCTTTTTTTAGATTAAATGTACTGCCTGAAAGACAAACAACCTCTAAATAAAAGCATGGACTCATCAAGGGACAGCTGTCTGTTAGGTTTATATAATTCTTGAAATTTCGCTATCATGTCGTTAGCAAAAGTCCTAATATTTTATCTATACCTTTCGCATTTCCTTCATAAACACACAAGCATCTTAATATGTAATATAAAGGATCGCTGAATGTGAACAGTTTTCATATGTTGGGTGTTACTATTTGCGACTACAAAATACACAATCCAAGTAATTGCTTCATTTCCTCTACCGAAGTAGGTTTATAACTTTTTTTGCGACTTCCTCTAGTATGTGGTCTGTTGGTATTGCATAATGCAGCACCATACAAATTAGTCCACTCTACAAGTTTCTCAATGATAGACTCGGGAAAGAAACGATGAAATATTTCTAATGGAGACGAATTCGAATTAATAGGAAATTGAGGCCCTACCGAATTTCCATTAAATTCAAATTATGGAATAAGGGCACAGTCGTTTATTGATGGGACCACAGTAGTTTGCCATTCTTCGTCTAAAATTTCTGGTGACCTAGAACGCTGATGATTAGCCGTAGATTCCTTTAAATTTGAAGATGTAGCAGAATATTGATGCTCAGGTGTAATCTCCGAAAGTGTCTGCTTATACTGTTGATTGATGGCACTTGGTGGAACTTGCTACACATCTTCAATGGAAACACTTGTACTATTCCACATTATTTATTGAATTCCTGACCGGTTTCACCTTACGGCATTATCAAAGGTTGATACATGTTTTTTGTGGTATCAGAAGTGTTTTCATTGAAGAGAGGTAATTAGTATACCTAGATCAGAAGTAGGTGTTTTTTTTAAACAAAAGAAAATAAGAGGACGAAAAAAGGAAAAAAAGAGGTGCGAAGTGGGTCTTCAGACTGAGAGAAGATGAGATCTTTTATATTAAAGAAATCCCTCTGTTCCATTTCTTTGAGAGCGTACTGGTTGCCGGGACCTTCGCATTTAAATTACTCCACATTCTGGTCTGGAGTATAAAGGACTTTATTTTTCAAACCTCTTTCTATGCATGTATGCATGCTATCGCCTTCGTTTTGGCTATGTCCAGTTTCGAAGAACCTATGTGTTATAGTTTCCATATCACAGGCTTTTATTGCATGGAGGTATAAAGCAAAAACATACCGATTTTTATTTTGCCCTGAACATCCATCTGAATAGAAAGACAAATTCTTGATACCTTTATTTTTTCTTTCTTGATGAATTGTGCCAAGCAACTACCAACTTCTATAGACCCTCTTTTGGCGATAGAATGATGCCATACGTAACAGTGACCTGATTTGTTTATAGAATTGTAAATAGTAAAATTGTATACTGGGTATTTTCTTTTGTTTAAAAAAAACACCTACTTCTGATCTAGGTATACTAATTACCTCTCTTCAATGAAAACACTTCTGATACCCCAAAAAACATGTATCAACCTTTGATAATGCCGTAAGGCGAAACCGGTCAGGAATTCAACAATAAATAATGTGGAATAGTACAAGTGTTTTCATTGAAGATGTGTAGCAAGTTCCACCAAGTGCCATCAATCAACAGTATAAGCAGTATACTAATTACTTTTTCTAGATCAAAAATAGCTACAGTCGTATTACTTTTGTCCACAGCAGCCTTTTCTTCTTCTTTTATCTGTCGTACCTTATTCTTCCTTGCCACATGTTGATTGTATTTCTCTTCCAAAACTTCTTTTCTTACTGGGTCCGCTTGTTCGTATAAGAAACAAGTACCACACAAGTCTCTCTTAGGCTTGAAAAAAGAAAAATTAAACCTTGTGGTAAATATAGTTTCATATTGCCTCTTTGATCGGAAGTATAGCCTTGATGTTGGAACCAATCTATATATAATCTATACACTTTAGAAATATTAAGGTGTTGCGATAAATATTGTCTCTTTGATTGCTGTCTAATGTAGTGTGATTCAACAGAAGGGAAGAGTTTGATGTGAGTCATTATGCTTTTCTCTGTAAATTGAGATACTTTATGTGGCCTTGTTGAATGAGTTCCTCCTAAATCAGTTAAACTTTCGTCTTTCTTTATCTTTTCTATCGCCGTATAAACAACTTGTTCTGATATTTTTAAAGTGTTTAGAAAAAACACTTAACAAAACTGAGCAAAAGACTCTGCTGTAGGAAAATTGTAGGACACAATCTGTTATTTTGACGGTCTAAAGTTAATCTTTTTAAAGGTTTTGCTTCAACATGTCGTGCAATGTACTGCCATTGAAGCTCATGACTTTTCAAGGAATAAAACTTATTAAATATTTGTTGCATTTGTTCTAATGTGAAAAAGTCGCCACATTTCTTTTTACAAAGAACAAGATGGTCCCATAGTTTTTGCAGTATAACATTTTTTGGATCGTGCACCTACATAAGCTTGTCCTGAATTTTTAAATAGTTTGCATTTACTCTCATTTCATTCACCTGGATTACGTGAACGCTTTCTTGTTGATTTATGTAAACTAGTCCCAGGAATAGAAGACAACCCATCATTCGCAATATTCTCAATTTCCATTACGGAAGACGATTCCTGGGCTTGGACCACATCTATAATAGCACTTTTTGGTTCTTGTGTGTCAGCATTACTCTAGAAGAAGGAACATTTCATGGCATATTATTTGCATATGGTGGACTGAATCTATCATCTTGTAACATCAATTGGTTCTCTATTTTTATTCCTAGAATTTTATGTCATAATTTAACATTGCATAATGTTACTTATCATAACATTATTTACGCATAATACTCATTTGCCATAACTTTTTTACTCCTATTTACTATAAGCATAATATTTAATAAGCATAATATCCCAAAGCATAAGTTTACTTAAGCATAACGACGCATAACCATAACTATTCCGAAAAAATCACTACAAAATTTTTATTATCAATATTACACTATTTTATACATTGCTCTCGTCAAACTTGAAGGCGCTTCAAAGTTTATTTAACCTAATGTTCTTTTGACCTAATTGGTCGACGGAGCCCCGCTATGCGGGGCTCCTACTTCTGGGTGGTTTATAAAAAAATAACCACGAAGGCCTAATGCGGGAGCTTCGCTACGCTCCGCTCCCGCATTAGCCTTCTAACCTAACCTATCCGAGTCGGGGTGCCCTAAAGTCCAGATTGCATTCAGATCCTTGCCAGCTTGCTAGCACCATGTTAGCAGGCGTTTATCATTATACCAAATAACTATTAGACAAATAAACAATATGCTTTACAACTTTATGCGTATCAATGTTATGAATAAAAACATTAGGATATACAATATTTATGCTTAATAACACAGTATGCTAAAAACCAATTATGGTACACTATTATTATGACAAAGAAAATTATGCCTAATTTGTTATGGCAATTTAAATCAGAACAAAAACTATTATGACAAAAGATGGAATTTTATTGTTGGCTTCATTTGACCCAATATTTTCCCTAATTAATTCCTCTATTTCAATAACTATAGACATTTCTTTTAAAGTACGTTCCGCAACTGCATCATCGTCTTGGTTTTTTTTGCAATGTCTGATCTTGAATGTTCCTATCTGATTGCGAATGGAAGGAATGATTGTTTGCCGCATTTTGGTATAGAAGTAGAAAACTTAACATGAGATAAAAAAACGGAAATCTTATTATTATTATGCTGAGTATGTGTACTTGCATGTTGCGTTCTGTAAATAGCTGTTGTCAATCAATCAATCAATTAGCCCACTACAGTCCACTGCTGTACATAGGCCTCTCCCAATGTGCGCCATTTCGTACGATCCTCCGCCTTCCGCATCCAGTCTGTCCCAGCCACCTTTTTCAGGTCATCGGTCCATCTGACTAGGGGGCGTTCCACCCTTCGTTTGCTTTCTCGCGGTCTCCACTCTAGGACTCGTCTGCTCCAACGGCCATTGGTCCTTCGACAGACGTGGCCAGCCCATTGCCACTTCAGCTTGCTTATTCTGCGAGCTATGTCGGTAACTTTGGTTCTTTGTCGGATCACCTCGTTTCGAATTCTATCCTTCAGAGAAACTCCAAGCATAGCTCGCTCCATAGCCCGCTGCGCGACTTTTAGTTTATGGACTAGCCCTACCGTTAGTGTCCACGTTTCGGCACCGTAAGTCATAACAGGTAGGACGCACTGGTCAAAGACCTTTGTTTTCAGGCATTGCGGTAGGGGGAAGAGAATACTCGAAATAGCTGTTGGTGCAGCAATAAAGTCGAAATTTTCTAATATCAAATATAGATTTGATAAACCTGATGGGGAACGGGTTGTTCTTGAATTAATAAATTTATTTAGACAATTCAAAATACTAAACTCGAAGTAGTACTCTCTGGACGCGAATCACTTGTTTCATTATTAGAACTTGGTTGCTTATATAAACTACCAACATCATCGGAAGCTAAATGGTCGTCGCTGTTTTCTTCAAGTTCATCATTATTTTTAGATGGTGTACATATCTGAAAAAATAGAAAATCATAATATATTAATATAACCTACAGCCTGACAATAAGAAGCAAGGAAGTATAGGTTGCGCATTAATTTTAATTTTACGTACCGCACAAATTGTAGAAGGATTTTGTAAGTCTATCATTATTACTCTGTTCAACAGTCTCAACACTTGATTTATTAGATTCGCCAATAATTTTCTCTTCAGCCGATAAACCTGCAGCAGCAGATTGATTCTCTAAAAAATTGCAACTTTTTTTTTGTATTAAATGACTGAGCCGTTCTATGGTGTACCTACAGGAAACCTAAAAGGGAACCTACAGGAAACCTACGTTTGATTCTATACTGTATTATGTAAAAATGTCGTCTATTTCGACATAGGTAAATAAAACAGCAATGGTATTTTATTATTAAAATGTATTTATTATAAAATAAATGACATCAAGAATGAAAATCAGTAAAACATTTTGAATGTAAGTTGATTTTACATTTTTGTCAGAAAGTAACTGTAAGATTTTAACAGTAGGCACATCGGAGTCTACTTGGTGCGCGTCAAATCATGTGCTCGGCATTATGTTTTCGCACTGAAGTAGGTACGTTCGTCGTGACGCGTTTGTTAGGTCCTGGACGCTGCTTATCGCTGCTGTACTTCTGAAGTAAAGTTCTGGCGATGCTACGCCGAAATTCCAGCGTATATACATCGCTGGAATAATTTCGAGTCAGAAGGGTAGCATTATTGACTGCAACATCTAACAACCAGAAGAGTATAGGCATATACCACTTTTTACCCCTATTGCTATACGATAGGCTCATCACATGGCACACATGCACATTGGCATCCAACCTATCCACACCTCCCATAAAACGATTATATTGGAATACAATGTTGGGTTGTGGTACATTCACCCTTTGTTTTTGGGCAGTTGAAAATCTTCTTGCAGTTCGCATAGGTTCCACGCCAAATTTCTTGATAATAGAGTTACCACACTGTTATCATTTCAGCGCACAGCGCAAATTCCGCTGGTTTACAGTCCGTCAAATCTAAGAAGTACCGTTTGACAGTTCTGACAATTGAATTATAGGGATGGGATGAAAAAATCGATTACTATAATATCCGAACTTTAAGAGATCGATTACTATAATATCCGAATTTTAAGAAATCAATTGTTATAATTAAATAAAAGAAATGTTTAGGATATTTTTTTATTCACTACTAGTACTAGTATCGTCGTCTTCGTCATCATCGTCATTTAAATTAATGACCAGTTGATTGTCCATTACATTATCAAAGTGTACGTCTCTTTCGAAGTCGTCCATTATTATTTTCTTTGTTTTTTGTACTACTTTACTCCAATCTTCCTGTGTAACTTGGGCACATGCTTCCTTTAATAAACCTTCCATTTTCTTGACACTGAAGGGTGGTTTTGTGTTGTCTTGCTGCATAACCTGTAAAACAATAATGTAACTATTTGATAGCAGACGAAAACCATTGTTTAAATTATAAATGTTAGAAGTACTCGTGTTATTATTATAATATTATAAAATATTACCTTTAACTTGGGCCCAAATCAGTTCAATGGCATTATATTGGCAATGGTACGGAGGAAGTCGTATGACTTTGTGCCCGTGCTCTTCGGCTAATTGGTCAATTACATATGTCGGTTTTGGTGGTTTATGCAATTTCACTAACTGTAATAATTCAGCTTTTAATAGTGACATGTCGGCATCCACTCCTTTTCTTTGCAGCCATGCCACCAAATCTGCTTTCTTATTGACGTAGGTGCTTTATCAATTTGCACAGAGTGGTATGGGGCATTATCCATTATAATTGTGCTGTTAGGAGGGATATTCTGTAATAAATTTAAGAACCACTCTCGGAACCTTACTGCGTCCATTTCTTCATGATACTCTTTAGTGCTTTTGGATTGGAAAGCTAATAAAGAGTTTTCCACGAAGCCTGTAGACGCTGACCCAGCATGGCATATTATGAGGCGTCCACCTTTTCCTATCGGCACCTTCGAGCACGAAGCTTCAGAATCATCAGTCCATGTTTTCGGCACAGAATGGTTGGAATTTAGCCAAGTTTCGTCCAAAAATATTACATTATCCCAGTTTATAATTTGTTTAACTTCGCGCAGGAATGTTAGTCGCTGCATAATTATGTCATGTCGCTCCATAACAATTTTTCGTTTGTCAACTTTTTTGTATCTGAAGCCAATTCCTGTTATTACCGTTCTCAACGACTCTATGCTTCCCTTATACAGCCCGGCATCTTTTAAAGTTGCACATAACTTTGCCAATGTTGGAAATTCGCCTCTTGTAAAATACCCGTATATATGGTTTCTAATAGCATGACTATCGAATTCATCGATGCCTGTCACAGGTTTATTTCTTTTTCGTTTTTTCGGTGTGTGAAGTACGTTACTGTCACTCCCCGAAGGCCCATATTTTTCACTTAATATTTTGCCAACGGTGCGGCTACCAATACCGAGAGCTTCACCGACGCGATCCCGAACTTGTGTAACTGGCAGTAGAAGTCCACCATTTTGAGATTCACGCTCAAAATACTCGTGTAATTTCACCACCAATTCACGAGCCTGGCTGTTCAAAGTACGTCCTCTTTTCGACATTATTAATAAACACTTGCTTAGTTCGGAGTCCAGTATAAATATTGCCAAGGTAAACGGATAAAGAATGATCAGTCCAGAAAAGTAATAGCCAAGTCACAAATTGTAAAACAAACGAGAAAGCAAGTACGCGCACAGTCAGCTTCCAAGATGGCGAGAGACTGCTGACGCCGAACCGACCGAGCGGACCGCGTGCGCTTGTAGTTGGCAGTGTTGCCAGAAAAAAAAAATTGTAGAGACTTGGACACCTGCGATTTTGCCTATTGACCTAAAAATAATTAAATTAATTTATTTTAGGGTATCTGTGTATTCAGTGCATTATGCGGTCGCGCAGTAACGTCGTTAATTTATAACATCAGGCAACAACATTTTTGTGAATGGGTTCTACATACCTTATTTTTATTAGTTTTAGACGTAGAAATAAGACTTAGAAGAAAAAATTGTAATTGTAAAATCAATGGATGTGCTTGTTAAAAATTTGTTTATTTCTCTGTAATATGCAAACCCATACTATCATACATAAAAATAAATGTAAAAAACACTATCCCTGACTCCATTTACTATTTCGACAGCGTTAGCGCGAGAAACCCCGACTTATTTGGGCGCGAAAATCAAAAATCGACAAATCGCTTTCGACAACTTTTTAAAGAAGCAAATATATTTGATTTATAAATACGTATTTTTGGTGAATGGGTTTTATCTCATATTTTACGATTACATAACTATTTAGTTATGTAATCGTAATATGTGAGATAAATCCCATTCACATGAAAAAATATTTGTTTGGTTGTCAAGTGTAATTTGTAATATTATTTACAAATTACACTTGACAACCAAACAAATATTTTCGATTTATATCGATTTTTCGTATATGTAAACGATTTTTTTGCATACAAGTGTATCCGAAGAGTCGCAACACTACGTGCAGTGACCTAACTACGTAACTTTGTAATGCGGTCAAGAATATAACTATTAGAAATTATTTACTGTGTAAATATGTGTTATTTTGCTTTGTTTGAAAGTTTTCAATTACATTTAGATATTAAGAATTGTACATTTTTAGATACAATAATGAAATCTTTCTAAATTCATGGTTTTATGAAAAAGGTTATCGAAACTGAATAATGTACGTATGAACAAAGTTGTTTCGGTTTGAAAAATATGAAACGTCAAACGGTACCTCTTAGATTTGATGGACTTTAGTCAAGTCGGCCAGCATGGTAACCTCTCGGTTCTCTCTTGCATAATTTGTCATCTTTTAAGGGACATTTTTCTATGCGGTTGCTACGTCACTAAAACATTATTTTCTTTCATACCCGTAACCAAAGTTAAAAGTTAAAGTGAAAAAGTTATCGCAGTAAAGTGAGAAACTTGTTTCTTTTTGGACATTCTGTGCCTCAGTCATCAACTTCTGCACTATATGTTGACCAAGTCCAGTACTATATTTTTCATAACGACCTTGATATGGGTCTGCATATAAACAATATCCTAATCGCAAAGCCGCAATCCATGTTGAACCCGAATCGGATAGGTTTGCCCTTGATATGCTGTTTACAGTCGTGCCTACCATAGTAAGGGATCATAGATTCGTATATGCTAATGTCCTTTTCAATCACAGCATATTGCAAAAACTTTTCGTTTTGTAAATCAAAAAGAGGGCGTACCTTTGCCATTTTGTCGTTACGGTAAAGGTTGGTATTATCAGCTACATGAAAATGACGGTGTTTTTTTTCAAATCTGTTTCTCCTCATTGATTTAGCCACTAAGATATTGTGTGTGTCTTCGTTTGTTTCCCAATACATCCGACGTCGTGGCATTGGACAATTTCCAGTCAATATCAAAATGCCAATGAAACAATAAATATCACTGTCAGAAAGGGTAAACCCTAGATTACCATTTTGTACTGCAAACATTACGGAGTGACGGACAATATGCATGATAACGTCATGGCTGGAAAACAATTCGAAGAAGTTTTGAAGCTTCAGACAAAGTAAGAACTGACCTTGGTAAGGGTATAGTCCATTCATCATTATGTTGAGATAAATCTCACTTCACCCATTTTCGGGTTACCTTACGCGGCGGAAGTTCACACGCACTAGTTTGTAATGGCCGTCCTCGCTTACGAGTAGTTTATAGTAGTAGTTTATATAGTCTTAAAATAAATAGTACTTAATTATAATTAATAAAAATGAAGGAATTATCAAAAAATATTGGTAGTAGCCATTAAAGTCGCGTAGCACGCGACAAAGAGATCCGACATATACCGTGACGTCACAGTACAATACCTACAGTGCAAGAACAATATTTTATAAAAACCGCTAAAGCTAAAGTGAGCTCCTTGAATCTGATCATAAAAATAAAAGCCACAAAGAAAGAATAACGAACTTTATTCACTTTACTCAAAATTTGATTCTTAAAATTCTACTTACATAGATTCATCTGAACTGCTACTGGAACTATCATCCTGCACACTAATGATGAATGGTTCCAGCTCTTCTGTTATTCCATCCCTCGTTTTGTACTGAGCTTCAACATGGAGAATATGCTCCGTCATTGTCTTCCAGTCTTCTGGTGTTATACTTTCAAAAGCATCTTTTATGACTGTTTCCATTTGAGCTGATGGAAGTCCAGATAAGTTCTATGGGATTGAGGTCACAGTGATAAGGTGGAAGTCTTAACATTTCATGGCCATGCTTCTTTAGGAGTTCGTCTGCTTCATAAACAGGTTCTGGTTTGTGTACTATGATTAGAAGCTCCGCATTGGATAGATATTCTTCAAAATTAATATTAGAACGAAGCCATTCTTATATGTCTACTTTACGAGTGTTTGTGTTAGGTGCTTTGTTAATTTGCACTGTGTGGTAACTAGCATTGTCCATGACAACAACACTTGGTTCTGTCAAGTTGGGTATAAGCTCACATAACCATTTTTTAAAATTTGCTGCATTCACGTCATGATGGTAATCAGCTTTGGTTGACTTAGTGCTGAAGTATAATAAATAAGGCATTGGGGACAAAGCCATTTTCTGATCCTCCATGTAATTATAAATCTCTTTCCAGATGAGATGTTGTCAACCAAACCTAATCTTGTACGTGTACCAATGATTAATAGTGCAAAATTTTTTGACTGGACATTTTAGAATCTGAGCAGTGTGATTGGACAATGAAAATTCCTCTACCACACCCTTACAACCTTTAATATTATACAAAAATTGTCTATACAAGTCCCGCTGCTCGAACGAGTAGCTGTAATTATAGCCCTTTTGTTTTGATTTTTTGATAAAATAGCATTCAATTGTTTAAAGAATATGTCTATATCGGATGTCCTTTTATGTAGGGGTCGATAAATATTAACAACACATACATTCAGATGAGGAAGCTCAATAGCAGAACATTGAAAGATTGTTGATACGGATAGAATAACTAGATCTGGAAGTGGTCTGAACGTATAATTATTTTTTACTAAAATACAAGAACCAGCCCGTCTCGATGTTCGTGAAAATGATGAGCCAAGCCCATAACCATTCAATGATAAATAGTATACATCACTTTGAAGCATGTTATGCTCAGTAATACATAACACATCTATGTACTGACCCTTCCCACACAAATTATCCAGATGCACCGCCAATAAGTCCTGTTTAGTCACTAAGCCATCTATATTTTGGTGCAGTATATGTATATATTTACTGACGAAATAAGTCACCTCTAACTACAGTTTTATCAAGACTTGAGTTAAAAACCTCTACTTGATCACAACTATTAATAGTCATCAATTCAACACATGTTTGGGTACTCTTATTTACAGTTTTAACAATTTTGTTGTCATTATTAGTCCGACAGTAATTCTGCCATCTAGTTCTATAATTGATATGTAGAATTTCTTTTAATAGACTGTGACTAATATTAAGCGCAAACTGAGATTTGTATATTCTATTATAACTATAATTCATATCAAGAAATACAACATCATTGTACCGACTACATATAAATTTGAGCTCATTATTTAGTTTAAATTCATTCAAATAAGGATTATATGGTATTTAACTTACAATTACGTTAGTGTTATTTACAGACTTTAGCCAGAAACTCATGTTAAACAGAAATTCAAATGGATTATTGTCATTTATACCACACAAAATAATTATATAGTCATTTTCGTCATAGTTGATATACAGTCTTTATTTGTATTATTAATTATATGAGACGTCTTTGCATCTTTTTTCCATACACAGCTTACTTCATATTTGGGTCTTAGTAGAGTTTGCAGCGCTTTGCAAACACTTTCTCCTTGTTGATCCGCCAATATAAGAACTTTACTGGTTTGGTTAAGGTCACTTTTAGTTTGTTTGTTGAATTCATGTTTCGCACTATTTGTTGTTGTTTGTGGTGTTGATGAAGTACGTTTTTCAAAGCTTAAACGTGTACGCACAGCATCAACATCAGCATTACCTTTTTACATTAACGTAGAACTTGCATTACCATATTCCTGTGACGTATCCGTAATTCTAAATAATGGAGAGTGGCTACTCTTTGCAAGAAAAGATTTATTTTTCTTATTTTTGTGTATAGAGTTTATTGGGGTGTGCTTACTTAAGCTGGGTTCGTAGCCACCAATCTTCTTGTACAGTTCTATTATTTTGTTCGCTTTATCTAAGTTTGTTTTGAGTTGTACGTTTTCGTATGATAAATTATCTTTCTCGCGATGTGCGCATTCTAGGTCAGTAGTCAATTTACTCATTTTTGTATTCATTTCATCTATAATATCGTTATCCTCTGTATCGATGTATTCAGAAGACTCATTGTAGTGCTTTCAAATAGAGATGAGTTTGACGTATTTAGCGAAACTGTCGTTTGGTGATTTCTGAATGTAACGTATTCGTCCATGATGAGTGGTGCCCTCTGTTTTGCTACTCTCTATTAAAGCAAGATATACCACCATATAGCTCCTTTGCTCACGCAATTAAATAATCTCGATTAATTCCAAAAAGCCATTAGTAAAACCGGGAATCAATCTTCAGTACCTCTGTTTGTCAGACATGTACATATCCAACTCGCCACCGAGACTCGTAATTCTTTGTGCTAAAATAGTCGATCACTGCCGAATCCTTTTATTAATACTATGATTAATGACTCATGCTGCAAAAATTGATTTTGATTCAAAGATATAGTGGTACCTAGTACCCTGACTTAGGAATTATCACTTTTATACCTTTCGAGATTGATGTTTGATTTATTTATATGAACAGTTATGAGCGTTATGGAATGTCTTCTTGGTCTTGATGTCATTAAGTTTTGTATTTGCATGTATTTTTATTTATATATATGCAATTTTTGCCGTTTTTTTTATTTTATGTCACTTGTTAGCAGTGTTGGGCGTAGTTAACTACAATTGTGTAATCTGATTACTAACTACTAATAAAAAGTAGTTAACTACATGTAGTTATGATTACATGTAACTTAACTACATCAATCAAACTACATAAAGTAGTTGTTAATCAGATTGCTGCAATCTAGTAGTTATAACTACTGATTATATAATTTTTTAGTACTATGTTTCGGGGGAGGGCTATGTCCAGCAGTGGACTAATATAGCCTCATGATGATAATGATGATGATGTTTCGGAATTAAATAAAAGTGAAATGTGTTGTTATGTGAATATGGTGGTTCTATTTAATAAAATAAACGTAACAGGCCCTATAAAAAAACTTCAATTTATTTTAGGTATTTATTTTGATGAATACAGTAACAAAAAATTAAAATATTTGCGAATAAAAAATCTCGATTTAGTTAATCATTCAAATTAGCCTTCAATACTACACGCTTTTCGAACATCTCATCCGACAGCTTGTGCGATTTAGGGTGATTGATCATAGTTGCGTATGAAAATAATCTTTCCACTGGAGCCGAAGAAGGTAAAGGAGTATTATATTTTATGAATACTTTTTTTACCTCTGGATACCTATGTAGAGTATTTACTTCTCGTTCCACATCTGATAAATAATATGAAACTATCAGTTCTGCTTTTGATTTCTGGCCGTGGCATACGTTTTCCTCAGTATCTGAAGAAGAGCTATCAAATTGAAAAAAATCATCATCTTTATTTTGCTGTATAATTGTAGAACTCGATTGAGTATTTTCTGATACTTCTTTTGCAATGGCTGCTTTAAAAATGGTTTTTAATCTTTGGTGTTCTTCTGTAGGGATACACGCAAACCATTTCGTTTTAAAACGAGGTAAAGACATTGCAGCTATAGCTGCATTTTGTGCTTTGGCGGTAGAAAAATCAAAAATGTCATTGAAACGGTTATTTACACTTTATATGTGCGTTCTTGCCAGAGTATTGCAGTAGACAAAATTTTCATTGCACAGTTTCTGTAATTTTCTTCGCAAAGACAATAAGCATGGGAGTAGCAAGCCATAAAACATATCTTTTTCACCTTGCAAAATGTCTAGTGCTTCAGCAATTGGTTTAGAACATTGTAAGTACTCTTGGATGTATTGGATTTCGTTTTGACGCAACTGACCATTGGGTCCAGAAGTATTAAAAATTACTTCTACATCTGTGTCTTCATCGTCAACTAATGTGATCGAATCACACGACTCTATTTCTACACCAAACTCTTTGAAAGCCTTCACAAAGTTACTCCCATTATCAGTGATCGTAGATAAGGCTTTTTGTGAGTCAAGTCCAAATTCACTGTGTATATCTTCTAATAGAAAAGCAATTCTATCGTAGCTATGCGTTCCCTTAAATCTTCGACATGCCAGTGTCTTAGATTTTCTTTGTAAATCCGATGTAATCCAATGTGCCGTGACGCCTAGGAAACTTCGGTTTCTTCCAGACCATATGTCTGCTGTGGTACATACATATAAAGTATCTTTTTTTTTTTTTATTAAATATCTAGCACCTCTTGGCTGTACCGTAGTGTCGCCAGAGCCTACTCTAAACAATGCTGTATTCCCCCTAGTCTTCTATTCTTTTTCAAAAAACTCGCTCAGGATCATTTACTACTTTTATAAATTGTTTTTATCTTAAGATTCTCGCTTTTATTTTATTCCTCTAGTACCATACCAGTTCTCGCTAGTATACCTCTCGCACTTTCACGCTTTGCCTTTCATACTTTGGGGATGGGGAGTGGAGGTATGTGTTGCTTTGTGCTATTCTTTATTTATATGTTTCTACAAACTATTGTTCTTAACACTAAAAGATGTACATCGCGCTTATTCCTAGGACTTAATCTAATTTCAGCCATGTGTCTGGTGCACCATAGGGTATTTGCACAAAATACTCACTGGTGGCTTCCTTATCATCTATTTCTTATATTTACAGTATTTACTATCTTCTCCCAGTACTCTAAGAAGTATGATCTATAATTTTTGGTGAGTAGTGTTGGTAGGTTACTTATATTTATTTTTAATTTCAACTTCTGTTCCAAATTATACCGATCCCTTGCATGGATCGGGCAGTCCACGACAAGGTGCACGACTGTCTCACTCACCCCTGGCATATAAAGTATCTTGGAGCATGACTTTTATATCGCGTATTTCCTTAATATAATAATCTTGCATACAACGCCCCAAAGATCGTCGACTGATTAGGGTTAAGCCATTTTGACACATACCTGCATTTTCAATCATTTTTTTTAGGTACGGATCCTCAATTGCTCGGAGAGGTATCATAGAATGTATGAAAAATTTGATTATGTTTCCATTAAATTCTTCTTGTGATACCTTAGTCTTAGGATGTAATTGAGTTTCTGGAGTTGTTTTCTTCGTTTTTTTAATACTGGCAAAATATATTTTATAGTCGTTAAGGCAACTTTCTTTTATAATGTATACAATGTTTTCTTTTTAAGTGCGTGACAAAGTTAGATGTTGAAGGCAACGTTGCGGAAATTTTTACTTATTTTGGCAAGCACAGCGTACACAGGCCAACTCGTTTGCGATCTGTAGAGTCTTCTTTAGAAAATTGAAAGAACTTGCCATCGAGAATACGAGGCAGATTTTTGTTAACATTTTCCACTGATAATGGCTCAGACGTGTTACAATTTGAAGTGGAAGCTTCATTACACACTGGTACAAATTCACCTGAATCGTTCATATTTTATTATAAATAGTAGAGCAATACAATAAAACAACTAAGTGGTACACAAGCGTTTTCAAATTACGATAGTAACAAACACACTCGCTCCTAGACGCAATTGTTTACACTGCCATTGCACTAAAAACAACTCGTAGCGACATGCAGCCCGCGACAGAGAGAGAGAGAGAGCGTGCTATAGCAATCCAAGTCACTCTAGTCAGTACATGAACGACTCACGCGAGTAGTTAAAAAAAGTAATCTCGTAACCGTGATTGTAACTACAATTTGTAGTTAGTAATCAGAATGTTTAACTACTTTTCACGATTACTTTATGAAGTTTGTAGTTATGATTACTAACTACTTTATGTAACCGTAGTTCGATTACATATTGCCCAACACTGCTTGTTAGGCAGTTAGAAAAATGCACTATTTCTGCAGTTATTGCGTGATTTGAGCGTAAATTATAATTACACAGCTTTACACTTATATACATAAAAAAATGATATAAATTACGAGCGCAGTCTTGACGTGACGAGCCATTTGACAGCTGAATAAATGAATAAGAATAATGAATAAGATGATTTAACGCTTTTGAACTGCTCTTCAGCTTGTGCTATGTACATTTTATATAATTTATTTCTATTTAAATGTGACGCAAATTATGGGCTACTTTTTATTTTACTGCGACAATAATGAATTTCAAGTGGCATTAACTTTTTAATGACCTGTTTAATCGATTTTTACGTACTTACAAATTTCTTCTCTTTCCGGTCTCCTACTCTAATTTCAGATGCTGATGCCCGATTATTCTTAACATTACGCATAATGACTACACTAACACTGCAGTAAACGCGTCCCTAAATTTACCACAAGCGCACGCGCGGGGCATAGGTGTAGCCCATTGACAAGGAAGTAAATTATATATATTTATCACAAAATAATAATTGCAACGCAGTGTGTATTGTTAAAATAACTAAATTTCACTTTTTAATAATACTTAATTTGAAACAAAAATATGAAGTTCTTAAAAATTAAGTAATATTTAGCAGGCTTAAGATCACCAGGTCATATTGTCAATTAGAAATGTAAGATAATGTAGAAAAATAGTTATTTTTACAATCTAATTGAGCCACTTTCTCTATATATTGCAGATAATTATTTACTCTGTATGCAAACACAAGACACACCACCAACCACCAACTGTTGGTTTTTACTGCAAATGCGCCTCAAAGATTTGCAGCAATGTTTACTATGGTCTTCAGTCCTTGTACAAAAAGCACATCTGCTAATTCCTGTCCGAAAGGTCATGTTATGCTGTGGGGGTTGTTGTTCTGCAGAACGCAGAAGAAGTTTACCTTTTAGTTTTATAGCTCTGAGTATATTTTGCTGACATATATACGACTTTCAACGCATGGCCTTACTAGATCGAATCCGACATCTTGGACAAAATGGCGACGTATCTCTTGGATTTCAGATTTATTCATCTGCAATATCACCGTCATATTTTGTGTGATTATAAAATGTAATGATCTCAGATTTTATAGCATCCTCAGTTGTAATGTCAATGTTTATCAACATTGTGGAGGGTAGACAATAGTCTTCTTCATCCTAGCGTTAATCGCAGTCGCACTTGAAGCTATCAACTTGGAGTACTCGCGAAAAACTCGTACGGTGAACCGGTTATGTCTCAGTTGAACCGGCTAAAGTCACAGGGTGTCTCCGACATCAGGACAGGGCTTCTGACCGGGACCAATTGCATTCCAGTGTCATTTTAATAATGGATACAATATTTTCAATTTGCTTTTCAGTATTTTATACCGCTTACCAGCTTCAAATCGCTCAGTCTTCATACCCTTTTGAGAAATATTACTCATTTGGAAGGTGTGGCAAGTATCACATTGGTATTTGGATGGTGAATCGCGACATTTTCCTGGTTCAAAACATTGAGGCAAGTTGAACGCTTGGTGATTTAGAATTGAGGCTTTACAGTACACCATATCATGCATATGTTATTTTTATGACTTACCAAAAGGTAGCACAGCACATCCATTATTGAATTGAAAATATTCATAATACCTTCGTTTCAATGTAAAAATAATGCTCGACCACATTTGTGCCTTCTTCTTCTTTAAAACTACGAGCTTTACCTGCTACAGTAGCAATAGAATTGACCCGGAATATAAAAGTGGAAATTTGTATCTCTTTTACGTAGTTCCGTAAAAGACATTTGGCAGACTTTTGGTATCAGTTACAAAATCTGTGATTAAATTATATATGATAAGCATGTACTCTAGCGCATTGGTGACACACTTAAGTAGTAAATTTATTTATTATTTATTTATGTAATCATACGAACAAACATATAGATACATAGGTGGAGATAACAGTACAGAGGCTATGCTTATTCCTATAAGAAATCTCTTCCAGCAGACCTGCAACAAGAGTAAGTGAGAAGTAAAGAACTTGGTGAAAAGTATATACGGAAGACGAGAGACAGATATATTGAAGATGCTTTATTATTTTTAAATATTGTTTTTAGCATGCTCATTACAACAGTCTGATAAATTATCAAATCTCTTAACCGAACTTCAATTCTCGACAAAAACATTTTGGTGGGTAGCTCCTGTCACACCTATTAATAATGGAAAGTCTGTTGCGACCCACGGATTCCAATCAACCTAGGTCATCACTTATCCACTAAATATTACTTAACTAAAAATAAACTACAAACGAAAGAAGTAAATAAAATGCAAAACAATAATCAATCAAGCTTATGGCAGTCACGTATAAACGAGACGTGATTTCTTATTTATTTTTATTCGTCATGGTCTGAAATTAAAAAGGCAACACCGTTAAGTATTTGGTCTCTTGTACACCAAATGGTTTGGTGAATGATGTGTCACCAGATTATGGAGGAAAAGTAACAGACACATGTTTGGTCAATGCTTGTGATTTTATCAACTGCTTACAACCTGATATATGTGTGATGGCAGATAGGGCTCAAGCATGTAGAACAATTACGTAAGGAGAATACAACTTGTATGGCCCCAAGTGTTGTGACTGGAGCCAAGTTATCGAAAAGTGAAACAAAGTAGATAGCTAGTCTTAGGATTCATGTTGAGTTAGACGTGTATGGAGTACTTGATGATATTTTTGTAATTGCATGTGCTTTCATTAATGAGATGAGATCTATAATGGAGTTCAAGGTAACAATAAAAAAAAAAAAAAAAAAATATCATGAGGTAGTTTTTATTTTGACCGGGACATCTATCACTGAAGATTATAAGATGCTCATTGGTAATACTGTGTTCTTTAAAATATTTTAATAAAAGAGATGTGACATCACATTGCCCCTTTTTTCTTTCTGTTTCGAGCTATAAGTTCATGCATACTTTATTTTTACCAATATCATGTATACCGAATGCATGCATCCATAATTGACGGGCATAGAAAACATCCCCTGTGTGAATATGTGGCAGTGGCAGGTTCTGCATGTAGTCGAAACTAATAGCCATCACAGTATCTTGCTGTGCTTTAAGTTTGTATTTCTTTTTTATCTGGAGAAATTTATCTGCTTTAGTTAGATGAAGTTTATGCTCAACTTCCAATATTCTCTTTGTTTCTGGTAATACAGCACCTTTTATTTTTAATCGATAACTATCACAGACAGCAAAAGTGTCTGTTCTAGGTAGCCCAAATTTCAGATTGAACTCATTATTAAATACAGTCCAGTATACAACATAGCTTACGTTATTTGGTACATTTCCAAAAATAACTTGTTCATCTTTGTTACACTTAAGTCTTCTGGCAAGTAAAATGTGTTGGGGTTATCACGACGTGAATAATGTGACTGTTTGGATTTAAATGATGCAATATGATCACGTACTACATTTAAAATAATTTCTGGTGGTTTTTTATACTCTATTTCTTGTATGTTTGCCTCGTTGATCCTTAGGTGTCAATATGTTTGCAGATATTAAGCTTTCTAATCGTCTCACGCGACCCACAGATATACCATGAAAACTGCAAAACGATCGCATGCAAACACTTATTTCTTCCAGTCCCATTTGCACTTTATATTTGAAAGAACTCATTCTGAATTTGCGCGAGTTAGAAACTGCGTGTCTAGCAGCTGGAGAGCCATCAAATACGCATGCCCGTTCTTACGTATAGAAAACTCCTCCCAAACAAGTTCTTTTTTCAATTCCAGATTCCCCAAGGATGAGGCATTCAAAAAACTATGGCTGAAGGCAGTAGGCAAATCTTCTGTAAACAAGTCTTCAACGATATGCAGCGACCATTTCGCTGAATCATCATTCCGTCAACCTGCTTATAGTATAAAAGGAAGGCGTTTACGAGCGAATGCAGTACCTACTATCTTTGTATCAAATCAGTCCATGGCTGATGCATCCCCGACAGTAGATGCAGTACCTACTAGCTTTGTGACAATGGTAGATGGACAGGAGTCCATTGCTGACGCATCCCCTATGACGACAACAGATAATGTGAGTAAAAACAGCTTGCACGTATGAAATTGTCTAACGAATAGGAAATATATACATTTTATTATTTTACTTAGATTAAGACGGAACCTTCTGAGGCGGAAACTGATTGCAACAGAGTCATTGAAGCTTATGGAAGTACATCCATGGTTCCATTCCATGATAAGCATTCCATGGTTGACGCAGCAGACGATGTTCCCATGACAAGTGCAAATAATGTAAGTCAAAATATCTTGCACGTAAGAAATTGCTTTTAACGCAAGTAATATATCCATTTTATTGTTAATTTTATTTAGATTAAAACGGAAACTCCTGAGGTAGACACTGGTGGTGAGAAAATCATTAAAGCTCTTGAAAGTACGTCACATGATTTAGAAGAATCAGATCTAGACAAGGAAGAACAAAGGTACACAAATTTTACTTATATAATCTTCACATGCAATATTTGTATGTTTGTTGGATGTACAGTATAGAGCTACGCAGATATTCGGGGCCTTTTCTCGAACTCCGAGGTCTTTTCCTAGACGCCGAGGTGAGAGCCTCGGATTCAACCGGGATGAACGCAATGATAGAATATTTGATAATGATAAGAGATTTTGGCCAAGTTTTCGCTTCTATCGGCACTCACGGACTGCTGCTATTGTTTTAATTTTAGAACTTCTGACACGGACGGCAATATGGTTCCAGCGCAGATTTCTCGACCCACACACACCCGCAAAGGTGGAAATTTTAAAAAAGAAGATTTTAAATCGGAAGCTTTGTGGAAACAATTTCTGCAATACAGGTCTCAAAGAAGGCGGGATATCGAAGCTACTAATTGTAGAAGTTACCGGCGAGAGAAAAAACTGAAGAGTACTATTGAGCAGTTATTGAATAAGGATTACTATGCAGCAGCGAAGGCTTTAGATGTATGTATTCATATATCAGACACAGGTTCCGTTATATTATTGTGTAAAAAACAATCGTAGTGAACTACTACTTTTGTGTCCATAGGAATCACGAAAATATCGAGCTTTACAAGAAAAAACGAAAAGAATACCTACGAATGCGAATATTTCGCGTTTGCTTGAAGATGTCGAGGTAAGCCTATAGATATCATTCGGGAAATATCGCGCTAGCATTATCTAGCGCCACAGTAGCACTAAGGACGTAGCACGCAAAGACCACGATACTACAGATAATTTTTTTCATTAATTTTCAAATAATGTATATAATCTGAATCAGATTTGTTGACATTTAGCATTATTGCTCCGCTCCCTTGAGTAGTATTTACCTTCCTCGATAAACTTACTTTTCAACACAAAACATTTTTTCAGTTCGACCCAGTAGTTCCTGAGACTCCAATCGAACAAAAAAAAAAGAAACTCTTCAGCTTATAACATTACTATAGACAATTAACTCATAAAACAAAATTATTTTCTTCTCAAGGTACTAATCATCACCAGACTATATTTGTATCTGCAAAAAGAGTATGAATTCATAAAGTCTTTGACGAGTGACCACACTGTCCTGACTCCCTTGGCTGACATCATCAAACGGACCGCAGAAGCCACTTGCGTCACAGAAGACACTGTAAAGACTGTCCTGGAAAGACAGGCACAGCAGACAACAAGGTAATGCCATTCAAATTATTCGAGCCCCGTAATCCAGCGAATCAATCCAGTAGTGCTGGATTGGATTGTATTGTTCACATTATTCCAGTGTTTTAATTTAAACGCGCCTGAACTGGTAACACAACATACTGTGACAATGCTTTCAAAGAAATTTAAATCTGCTTAATCACTTCTGTTAGAGGAAGTAACTGAACTTGAACGTGAACTTTGATTACTAAATATAATGCTGGTATCGGATAAAGAAAAAAGACCTTGTTTGGAACTATCGTACCAAGTTCTTTTTTTCTTCCATCGTAACTGGTTACGAACTTATAGTTTCGTACGCGGCCGAAATTGTGGGAACACCTTACGTTCTTTGGGTTTAAAATTGCAATAATAAAAGTGATGACGTCTGTGAGACGGGTACTACTTAAGGTTAAATAAAGAATGGTAAAAGAGAGAACAGCTACATCTGTTCTTTTTTTTTTTAATAATTCAGACACCTTATAATAGTTAATTATTTGGCGATTAAAAATTATCACGTCACAATTAAAGTTTATAATTGAGTAAAAAGTAACTGATTTGACTAGACACTCAAAAACGTTTGGAGCAGGTTACACCGGTTATGGTCACAGGGTGACTGGTTCAGTGGGGAACGTTCTCCGTCGTCGAGTTAGTTGAAAGTTTTGATTCTACCCACGTATTATCGATATTTTTTATATTTTTATTTCTCTTATGTACCGCCTTATAAATTTAAAAAGTTAGTAAGATAATGGATATTTAACATACTTATATCTATTTTCTGTTGTAAATTCAACTACTTTATTATAAAATTGTTACCTTGAATACCAGCTAGAAGTTGCGTTAAATTAGCCCTGTAGGTCTTAGTGTCTACACCCTGTAAGTAAGTAAGTAAAAGTTTATTTTCACACTTCAAAGTACACAATTTGAAAGATTTACAAAACAATAAAACAGGTACTCAAAAACACGAAAACATACACTGCTGTCTCCCAAACTAGGCCAAAGCCTGTATCTTGGGAGGCACATGCCTTATATTTACTTGCAACAGGTTTCAGTAATGAAATTAGTGCTAATCACATGCTTTACTAGTATGAATGAATATAATATTTTTAATATGTAAGTATATAAAAAAACTGGTAAAGTTGTGATGTTAAACATCAAATTTGGTCTGCTTGAACCCCTTCCTCCAGGCCTCCTTCAAACAGTTGCACCTTTCCCTGTCTGGGAGACATGTAATCAATGAGAGCCAAACGTCTTGGCTATATCATCTAACGGTCTGCGTCTTTGACGTTTGCTGCTTGAGCCGGGCCAAGACGTCACTCTTGGTCCGCCTCTCATCTTGTAGACGCGCCACATGTCCCGCTCTTTTCCATTGTATTCCCTAGGACTGATATAAAGCGTGTGTAGCTTTTGTTATGTGCCTTACTTTTGAGTGATGGATTATTTTTGTATCTATCTCATATTGAGTGTATAATATGTTAGTATCAATTAGCCCACTGCAGTCCACTGCTGGACATAGGCCTCCCCCAATGTGCGCCATTTCGTACGATCCTCCGCCTTCCGCATCCAGTCCGTCCCAGCCACCTTTTTCAGGTCATCGGTCCATCTGGCTAGAGGCGTCCTACCCTTCGTTTGCCTTCTCGCGGTCTCCACTCTAGGACTCATCTGCTCCAACGGCCATCGGTCCTTCGACAGACGTGGCCAGCCCATTGCCATTTTAGCTTGCTTATTCTGCGAGCTATGTCGGTAACTTTGGTTTTTTCCAAGCATAGCTCGCTCCATAGCCCGCTGCGCGACTTTTAGTTTATGGACTAGCCCTACCGTTAGTGTCCACGTTTCGGCACCGTAAGTCATAACAGGTAGGACGCAATATGTTAGTAGTTATTAATATTCTGACTATTTTGACAGTATGCAAGAGAAGGCTGGTTTTGAAGCGAACAAAGTGCCCTCAGAACCTGAGGTGGAACAAAAGGATGATGTCAGTATTTCTCAGCAAGAAGATGCAATGGAGATCGATAGAGTAGCACAACATACAAGCCAGTGAGTAAATACTTTTACATTTAATTATAAACTGACCAAAACAGCTGTACCGCGTCCTAGGCACGCGCGGCGTGGAGTAGGACGAGGTAAAGAAAGAGAAAATAAAAAAGGGCATGTGTCGAGTGCGAGCGAGATACCGCCGTGGGCGTTATTGGCGGGCTGACCACTTCTGACCGTCGCGCGTCGATACTATCCCCGTCTCGCCGCACCTATACCCAAGGCGCGGTACAGCGGTACTCGGGCCAAAAATTGCTACATTCACCGAACTACGAGTACTTTGCTCCAGTTGAGCTTTCCCTAATTCCCAAAGCCGCAAAATATTTTTTAATACATTTCCCACTGCCCACTGCTACACTTTATCATCCCACCGCTCGCCATAGGCAGGGAGTTCATCTTCATATATTGCGACAGGAAACGATGTGGACTGTGCGGTATGAAAGGAACTTCATCCCACGCACGCTTAAGCTGTGGAATGAACTCCCTGCTTCGGTTTTCCCGAACGACTTTAGAATAGAGTTCTTCAAGAAGGGCATTCTAGGGTTTCTACATGGTCGGCAGCACGACTGTAATGACCCTGGTATTACATACGTCTATAGACCATGGTAACTACTTCCATGTGCCAGTGCCGTGTGCTTCCTATGGTATAAAAAAATCGAATGTCAAATTGACTGCTGACAGTAAGCTAGGGTGCAGTCCAAAGTAAAGTGGTCGCGATTACAGATGCTGTTCCTTGAATGGCGCTCCCTGCCTTATCGACCTCGATTTTTCACGCCCCGCTTAAAGGGCTCGGTTCTGTATGAATGGGGAAACACGTGAGCTTGTGAATAAACTCAATCAAGGTCAATAAACTCAGTGTCATTTAGTTTGTTTCACTGGGTCCCCACTACGAACAAATTTTATTAGTGACTAATAAAATATTCTAGATGGCGTTATGTGTATCAATTTCACATAAAATTTTAAATGAATAAGAATTGAATCCTAGAAATATTATTTTTTTATAAAACTTTAATATTTGTTCCTCATAAACATAAAATAATGAACTTTTAAACCTAATTTCGACAATTTGTTATAATTATGCAGCGCCCTTCGCGTCTTTTATCGCTACTATAATGAAACTGCCGATTCTGTGCACTAGGATTCACACAATAGATGGCGTGTTATTCAATTCTCTACATTTCACGGCTGTTACTAAAACAAAAAACATATCGAACGAGATTTACTGCAATTAACAATTGATTAGTTTCTTTTTAATTATTTTAGGAGTATGATTAAAACCAACAATTAAAAAGTTACTTCTGTTCTGTATTTATTTAACGTACCACCTTTATTGTTGAAGAAAACCGCTGTTTTTATAATCTACGAAATTTCGTAGGTATCGCCCTTTGTTCGGAACATACAACGCCGCCAATTTGAGTGTTAGGGTTGTCACTTTGTCAATGAAAATTAAACAATCCTATAAAACTTTTAGAATGCTTATTTATTTTTAACCCCCACGCGAAAAGGATAAGTCATAATGATATGATTTGTTTAAAATTAAAAAATAATAATAACTCTCCCCAGTGTTCTAGGGCAGGGTACATATTTGTTCATGTTAGTTCACATATTAGTACTTGGGTGAACAAAAGCAAAACGTTGGATTTTTGGCGCCAGAATGTATTTTGTCAAGTTTTTTTTTCGCTCTAACTTATCAATAAGGTTATTAAAATAAGGGGAAAGAAGGCACTTACATAATACCTTCTGAGGGTGTCAAAACTGTCAAACTAGGGACAGCATTTTGTAATGGCGGTCACTATTTTATGGATTGCACCCCAGCTTACCATTAAGCGGGGAGCAGTCAATTTGGTAACGGAAATATTTAAAGCAATTTAAACAAATTAAGAAAAATAACGCTCCTGGGGCGCGCGTGTTGTGTAGGTAATACTAGGTTAGGTAAGTAGGTAGTACTAGATAGGTAGGTAGTACCTACTTCTTACCTATTAGAAATAACAAGGGCTTTTAAACATGCTGAGTACGGATTTGAAAATTGATATTTGGAATATTTCTCGCATATTTCTACTGAAATAATAACGGTACGTACCTACTTTCTGTCTCATTTTTTAAAGACAACCTATCTACTGGGGTACTTTCTGAGTTGGTGTAGTGTAAATAATGAATTTATTTAATTTTGTCACTGGCATTTTTCCAGTTTCCACTGGAGTTAGAACTCTTAAAATTACTTTTTCAATCGGTAAGTACCGGGTTTTGGAGCTTAGGCCCCCGGTGGCCGACGCCCGACTGAGACTCCGTATCCAAATTAGTATTCTTTCTACTTTTGCACAACCCTGGGTGACCGTTCTTAACATTTGAAGTTTTAAGCGATATTAGCCAGGTCGGTTTAAGGATGGGTGACCGTGAAAATAACAAGAAGGTAGGTAGGTATGTACCTAATACTTTTTAGTTAAACGGCTTTATTAATTGAAAGTATCATCTCGGGCAGGTATGTTGTCGTCCGAAAAGACACACGCCTTCCTACTTACCTTCGCCTTCTTTTTTTTTTTACGTGCCGGAAATCCCCACGGATACCCACCCCTCCGGAGCCGGAGGGGGAGGTTATGTCGGACTCGAACCGACTAAACCGCACGCCGTCTCTGGGTCGTAGTGCTAGGCCGAAGGTGAGGTTGTCATGCGACATATCCCTCGCACCCCGGCTGACCCAGGGACCTATCTACCTATCAAATTTAATATCAGATCAATTACTCAACAGGAATAGGGTAGTCAGTTGTAGTACCTACCGCACATACAAGGGTACATTGGGTAGGGCAGTAGGGGTAGGACCCGTAGGTCAGACGGTAGTCGGTCAGGTAAAAGTCAAGGGGCTGAGTCATTTTGAGCTATTCGTACCACCCACTGATTAATGGATGCGACTGTAGTGCAATTTTGCTTCTTGAGGATAGTAGGTCAAACGGCAGTCGCTCATGTAAAAGTCAAGGGGCTGAGTCATTTTGAGCTATTCGTACCACCCACTGATTAATGGATGCGACTCTAGTGCAATTTTGCTTCGTGAGGATAGTAGGTCAAACGGCAGTCGCTCATGTAAAAGTCAAAGGGGCTGAGTCATTTTGAGCTATTCGTACCACCCACTGATTAATGGATGCGACTCTAGTGCAATTTTGCTTCTTGAGGATAGTAGGTCAAACGGCAGTCGCTCATGTTAAAGTCAAGGGGCTGAGTCATTTTAAGCTATTCGTACCACCCACTGATTAATGGATGCGACTCTAGTGCAATTTTGCTTCTTGAGGATAGTAGGTCAAACGGCAGTCGCTCATGTAAAAGTCAAGGGGCTGAGTCATTTTGAGCTATTCGTACCACCCACTGATTAATGGATGCGACTCTAGTGCAATTTTGCTTCTTGAGGATAGTAGGTCAAACGGCAGTCGCTCATGTAAAAGTCAAGGGGCTGAGTCATTTTGAGCTATTCGTACCACCCACTGATTAATGGATGCGACTCTAGTGCAATTTTGCTTCTTGAGGATAGTAGGTCAAACGGCAGTCGCTCATGTAAAAGTCAAGGGGCTGAGTCATTTTGAGCTATTCGTACCACCCACTGATTAATGGATGCGACTGTAGTGCAATTTTGCTTCTTGAGGATAGTAGGTCAGACGACAGTCGCTCATGTAAAAGTCAAGGGGCTGAGTCATTTTGACCTATTCGTACCACCCACTGATTAATGGATGCGACTGTAGTGCAATTTTGCTTCTTGAGGATAGTAGGTCAAACGGCAGTCGCTCATGTAAAAGTCAAAGGGGCTGAGTCATTTTGAGCTATTCGTACCACCCACTGATTAATGGATGCGACTCTAGTGCAATTTTGCTTCTTGAGGATAGTAGGTCATACGGCAGTCGCTCATGTTAAAGTCAAGGGGCTGAGTCATTTTAAGCTATTCGTACCACCTACTGATTAATGGATGCAACTCTAGTGCAATTTTGCTTCTTGAGGATAGTAGGTCAAACGGCAGTCGCTCATGTAAAAGTCAAGGGGCTGAGTCATTTTGAGCTATTCGTATCACCCACTGATTAATGGTTGCGACTCTAGTGCAATTTTGCTTCTTGAGGATAGTAGGTCAAACGGCAGTCGCTCATGTAAAAGTCAAGGGGCTGAGTCATTTTGAGCTATTCGTACCACCCACTGATTAATGGTTGCGACTCTAGTGCAATTTTGCTTCTTGAGGATAGTAGGTCAAACGGCAGTCGCTCATGTAAAAGTCAAGGGGCTGAGTCATTTTGAGCTATTCGTACCACCCACTGATTAATGGATGCGACTCTAGTGCAATTTTGCTTCTTGAGGATAGTAGGTCAAACGGCAGTCGCTCATGTAAAAGTCAAGGGGCTGAGGCACTTTGTTTTGAGCCGTTCGTCGTGCCGGAACAAAATGGCGAGAGTAGGAACCTAGTCATATTTATTCGTTTATATAGGTGCATAGATACCTACATACGATATTTACATATTCTTGTCCCATTCTAGGTATGCCGACGTCCCACGTCCTTCATAAGTACATATGTAAGGCGGGATTGCTTATGTCGTACTCGACATATACGCGGTGCATCCGCGACGGCTTAGTCGGTTCGAGTTCGAGTCCGACATGTCCACCGACCACCGCGCCGTGCCGCCGCGCCAGCCGCCGGTGATAACAGTTATGTTGAACTCGACTGGATATACCTAGTCTGGCATGAGGTGTGCGTTTTTAATCGGTTCGAGTTCAACATAACCACCAAAAATGACACAAAATTCGTACTCAGCACACCTACTCAAAAACAAGTTAGACCATACCCGTATTGCAATATTGTATAAATTGGACTTTGATTAACATCTAATTCATACTCAGCATACAAGAAATGTGAAGTACCCGATTGCAAGTTTGAAGATGCGATCTATATTATTTTACCTCTTTGGTAATTTATATTATTACTAGCTATTGCCCGCGGCTCCGCCAGCGTGGATGTCCGTTATCGCGGACTGGGGTATGTAAAATAAATAGTAGCCAATTCTTACACTTCGGTCGAGCCGTTTCGGAGGAGTATGGGAACGAACATTGTGACACGAGAATATTAGATTAATTATTTATACTTCTTGACAAACTATAGCACACCACCATCTAGAAGCTATTACTGCGAAAAAACACTGGCAACACTTGCCGATGTCAACATCGTTACGTATTTCTAATTCCTTAAAAATTGTAATTTATCGTTGTTATTTATGAATCACATTTAAAATAGTGTATAAGTGCATAATAAATATCATGTATTGTTTGCAGAAGTGTAACAATTGTATATGGACAAAATTAATAATTAAAAATATTTTCATAAAATTTTGATATAAAGTGATAAAGTGGCAGTGTTTTCACCGTTACTAGCCTAAAAATACACAGACTTACATTATAAGTGCTAACTAACCACATTACAGTGAAAACAAAGCTGAATATACTAAATCTCAGTACAATAAAACCGTTTGAAAAAATTCTACATTCAAATTGTTGCCAAAATTGAACTTTGGACCAAAACAAATACCATAGACAAGTAAATTTACCAGCGACAATAATAGTGGTGGACTATCAGTGAACGAATGATTAATCTAATTAGTAAGTAACCATAGACAATATACAGCTCTTCACTGATCATTTCACAAGTTACAGTGATGCCATAAGAATAAAAAATATGCAAAAATAGGGAAATCGATAACGAATGGTACTTCATTTTTTTTAAATTATTTTCAATAATATAAATAAAGAAGAAACTGCTTCGTAACCAATTGTCACTGGACTACACAATTGAAATTGACGAATCAGATTTGGACTGCATTTGATATTGAGACATCATTATTGAACGACACTTGAAATTGACGAAACAAAATTAGACTTAGAATTATATTTTAGAATTGACCAATCGGAATTAAACTACACTTAAAACTGACAAGAAATCATTTGGACAATTGAATTACACCCTATATATACATACATCAATTTCGTACCGCAACGACAACAGAGAGCGTTAATATGGATTCAGAATGCAATGTAACTCTGAGAAAACCGGCCACAAGATCAAAATCTTTAGAACACATAGATATGAGTGTTTCTCTGAACTCATCAGACTCAGATGAATTAATGGGCAAAAGTCTGGATATATCTACACATGTCTTCTCACTTTACCGCGAAGAAATGAAAGAAGAAATAAATAGTTTAAAGTCAGCTTTACATAGTACTCAAAATGAACTAGAAAATGTGATACTTGAGAATTCAGACCTAAAAAAACAAGTCGCTCATTTACATCAAGAGCTACTAGTTTTGAAACAAATCTGCAAAAGCCCTTTGTCTTCAATTCGCAAACTGCAGGTATCAACCAGAAAAGCTAAGGCCAAGCGTCGGCTCACGGACTCATTTACAAACACTCCTTCCAAAACTCAGGATGAGGCTAGCCCAGCTCCCAATAACATAGCTATGGATGAAAATAATAGTGAACAAAGGGAACATACTCGTAGTACTACTCCAAAAAATATTTCACCACTAAAGAATAAAAATGGTACCCCACATATTCAACGTCAAGAAAAATATGACAGGAAAGCTTATATTTTCGGAGGACAAGGGTATTCTGGAATAACTGAACATTTAAGTAAGTCTAGGGCGCATACTCATTACTTAAAATACCAAATTACATCTTGTCTAAAACCACACGCCAGTACGGCGAACATTTTAAATAGTTGCAAACTTTATGATATAAAAAAAGATGACAGAATTATATTATTTGTAGGCCAAAATGACTCAAATCCTTTTGAGATTGAAGCTGAACTATGTGCATTCCTCAAATCTGTTAAATGTCATGTTTTCATAGTAAAGGTGCACAAAAACAAATACTTAAATGAACGTAAACTGAATTCTATGTTACATTTCATTTCTAAGCAATATGTCAAATGTACTTATATAGATGTTGAATATGAAAAATCGTATAATTGGTATTCATTATGTAAGACAATAAATAGTATGTTGGACCAGATTGATTATAATGAAAAATTCCTAGCTCAAAAAAGTCATTCAGTCTACCGGCGTCGTACTGGGAGGCGGAATGACCGACTTGGTAATAATGGTTGGAAAGTAAACTGCTCTAAACAAATTGTAACATCAACTAATGACCAACACACTCAAACGGAACCCGAAAATGTAATAGTACAGTGTCCTACTTCTGAGCAACAGCTTTTTCGTATGTAAGGAATCAAAAGATTTTTGTATGCTTAGGATCTTGCATCAGAATGTTGCCAGTATATTCAGTAAACGTAGATTTCTAGAAATACACCTAAGTGATCTTGCACAAAATAACAAAGAAGTCGATATATTATGCTTAACAGAAACTTAACCAAAGGGGGCATGAGCAAACTGTTCATATCTCCGGTTTTGACTTAGCAGCTTCTTACTGTAGGCTAAATAAAAAACGTGGTGGTTCTTGTATTTTAGTCAAGAGAGGTATACGCTACAGACAATTGGATTTTTGTGTTGACTACTCTGTGGATAGGCATTTCGAGTGTTGCGGAATTGAAGTACTTTCACAGAAAATGGTGGTTATTTGTTTGTATAGAACACCAGACTCTAACTGTGAATTGTTTCTTGACAAGCTTCAAGTACTTCTGCATAAAGTAACCCACAGACTCAATAAAAATAAAAAAATTGTTATAACTGGGGACATTAATATAGACACATTACAATCTCAAACCAAGGAATGCAAACATCTTACTGATCTTATAAAAAATTACAATCTAGTACTACATATAGACCAACCAACTCGACAGCAAACATGTATAGACCACTTCATAAGCAATATACCACATGCGACAGGAGAACTTTTGCATTTGGAGATATCTGACCATAACACGGCTCAATTGCTTAGCATCCCAACAGAAATTAAAGAGAAACCTTTAACAGAGTATTATATTCATAAAAGAATGTATAACAACGAGTATTTGCTAAGATTTCGGGAATGTTTATCTAGTCTCTCGTTCAAGGAAATATATGAAGGGGACAATTTTGCATCTTCATTTCAATTATTTCATGAGACCTTTTCTTTATTTTATAAGTTATGTTTCCCAAAAGTGAGAGTAAAAATATCAAACAAGATTCGCAAACTAAGGTGGATTACAAAAGGGTTAAGAATAAGTTGCAAAACCAAACGTTCGTTACGCTACAAGTACTATAGCGATAAATGTAGCAAAATCATATATAAATACAAAAAATACTCGAAACTTTTACGTCATTGTATCGATCAATCCATCAAAAATCATAATCGCGATGAGATTCTGAATTCTAAAAATGTGTGCAGAACTTCCTGGCAATTAATAAAGCAGGAATCAGAATCCAGAAAGCAAATGGAGACTATCACTAGTATTTATGAAAATGAAATATTACTTAGGGAACCGCTCGCTATAGCAAGAGCATTTAATGAATATTTTGTGAATTTGACGTATAATGATAATATTCCATCACAAAATACATTTAAAGGATGCATTTGTGGTAGTATCTTCCTGAGCCCATTCATTTGTGACGAAATCCATTCTATTATTATGTCTCTAAGCAATAGTAATGCTGAGGGATATGATGAAATTTCAACAAAAGTTATTAAAGCGTGTGCGATAGAAATAACTCCTGTTCTGACCCATCTCGTTAACTTTTCATTTAGGGATGGGTATTTTCCCAATGAGCTCAAAATTTCCATTGTGAAGCCACTATATAAAAAGGGAGAAAGAACTTCTTTAGAGAATTATAGGCCAATATCTTTAATACCTGTTCTGTCAAAGGTCTTTGAAGTGGCAATGCATAAGCGTTTGACTGGTTTCATTCAAAAACATAATATTTTACGCAACGAACAGTATGGCTTCCAAAAGGGTAAATCTACGACTTTAGCATGTTTTGATTTGGTGACCAAAGTCATACAGAATATTGACAACAATAAAATAGTAAGTGTAATTTTTTTTGACATGTCCAAAGCATTTGATCGGGTTTCTCATAAAATGTTACTAGAGAAACTTGACAAGTATGGTATAAGAGGGCCGGCACTAAATTGGATTAGGACTTATTTAAAAGACAGAAAGCAATGTGTCGAGATTCAAAATATGAATGACAGTAAGGAGCTTACAGCATACAAATCCGATTTTATCGGCAATAATCTAGGCGTTCCTCAGGGCAGCGTCTTAGGCCCTTTATTATTCTTATTATATATTAATGACCTTCCCGACATTACTTCAAATGCTTGTATAATGTATGCTGACGACATTTCTTTAATTATGACTTGTGATAAACATTCGGACATTGAAAATTTCTCAATTGACATAAATAACAAAATAAATGATATTATTAAATGGCTCAATGATAATAATTTACAGGTGAACCTGAATAAAACCAACTTAATCCAATTTAACACAGGTTCGATGTTACACAAAAATTTAACAGTAAAGCACAAAGAATATGAGATAAATGAAGTAACAGAAACTTCATTTCTAGGTATAACTCTAGATGGACATCTAAATTGGAAACACCACGTAAACAAAGTGTGTAGCAAAATAAATAGATTTGTATATGTCCTTTACACACTGCGTAAGACTTCTAATCAAAAAACAGTATTAGCAGCATACCACGGATACATCTCTTCTGTCTTAAACTACGGGCTTATCTTATGGGGGAATTCAACAGAAGTACAAAGGGCTTTTATAGCTCAAAAAAAGTGTGTAAGAGCCATTGCTGGTATACCACCTTGGCAATCTTGTAAACCCTTCTTTAAAGAGTACCGTATACTTACCTTGGCCTGTATGTACATTTTAGAAGCTGCTAAATTTGTAAAACTACACCCACACCTGTTCAAAAAGGCAAAAGATCTTTATCCCAGAAATACTAGACGTCCAGACAGAATCGTATTGACAAAGATACCAAGAACCACAATGTTTCTCAAAAATTGTACAGCGATGTGTGGCCGTGTTTATAACGCAGTGCCAGATGAAATAAAACATTTACCCACGAATAGGTTTTGTAAAAAATTTAAATCTTGGCTCTTAGAAAAATCATTTTATACTTTAGACGACTACTTTAAAAATTAAATTTATTTAATGACATTCAAATTTGTAATACCTATTGTGGACATTATTAATGTATTTATTTCGGACATTGTGAATTATCTTGAACATTATGACTATTTTATTATTATTGCTATGTTGACATCTTGTATATATGACATTTTGTATTGTAATTTTATTCTTTGTTTTGAATGAAAGAATTTAAATAGAGGTAATATTTGCATGCCACTGAATGGTAGATGTGCGGAACTCTATTATATTTATGTAACAGCATGTATGATCACATATCTGCAAATAAATTAATTTGAATTTGAATTTAATAAGTGTAACAATAATGTTTACTCTTGACTTGTGAGGACTTATTATATTATTGATTATATTATTGTATTTGACACTCGACATCCATTAAATTAAATATAAAAGGTTGTAATAAATTCCTAAGGACTCAATAATTAATTATTGTATATTGACATTATTTTTTTCTTTTTAATTTGAAATATTTTTAATGTGTAATATTGCAATGCCTGAAGATGGCGCTAAGTCTTAAGCACTACTAATACTTGTAACACCAATGTACACTTAGTGAGCAATAAATGATTTGAATTTGAATTTGAATTTGAAATGTAGACTGAACCTCGGGATATTTCGTTGACATCTAGTGGTGAAAAATAATATTTAAAAATAATGCGCAAAATAGCCCAAGTTATGGTGGTCTAATATTTTTGTAAGGAATGGGGTATCTATACTTTAGTATTATGTTATCTGTGCCCATATTTCAATTTTCTACCTACAGCGCGGCGGCCATATTGGAGGCCAAAAATGACGTCAAATTCGAACTCGGCATACTCGAAAACTCATTAAACCATACCCATATTGTAATTTATCTAGGACACCGCGGCAGCTATATTGGATCCCAAAAATGACATCAAATTCACACTCAGCACACTCGAAAACCTATTAAACCATACCCATGTTGCAATTTTCTACCGACAGCGCGGCGGCCATATTGGAGGCCAAAACTGACGTCAAATTCGAACTCAGCATACTCGAAAACCCATAAGACCATACCCATATTGCAATTTAGCTAGGACACCGTGGCAGCCATATTGAATTCCAAAAATGACATCAAATTCACACTCAGCATACTCAAAAACCTATTAAACCATACCCATATTGCAATTTTCTACCTACAGCGCGGCGACCATATTGGAGGCCAAAACTGACGTCAAATTCGAACTCAGCGTACTCGAAAACCCATTAGACCATACCCATATTGCAATTTAGTTAGGAAACCGTGGCGGCCATATTGGATTCCAAAAATGACATCAAATTCACACTCAGCATACTCAAAAACCTATTAAACCATACCCATATTGCAATTTTCTACCTACAGCGCGGCGGCCATATTGGAGGCCAAAACTGACGTCAAATTCGAGCTCAGCATACTCGAAAACCCATTAGACTATACCCATATTGCAATTTAGTTAGGAAACCGTGGCGGCCATATTGGATTCCAAAAATGACATCAAATTTACACTCAGTATACTCAAAAACCTATTAAACCATACCCATATTGCAATTTTCTATCTACAGCGCGGCGGCCATATTGGAGGCCAAAACTGACGTCAAATTCGAACTCAGCATACTCGAAAACCCATAAAACCATACCCATATTGCAATTTAGCTAGGACACCGTGGCGGCCATTATGGATTCCAAAAATGACATCTAATTCGTTATCAACACACTCAAGAACCCTCTTATCTGGCAAACGAGGGTATTACCCTTTTTTCTTGCGAAGATCCGCTGTGGAAAAAGCCCGATTGCGAGTTTGGAGATGCGGTCTATACTAACATCATTCACAGTCAATCTTCTTAAATAAATAGTAGTAATATTGTGCCTACCTATGTTTATTTATATTGTCATTTATGTATGACACTTCTTATCGTTGAAAATATAGTACACCACCATCTAGCAGCTACTACTGTAAAACGTAAGCTGAACCTCGGGCTATATTGTTGACATCTAGTGGCGAATATTAATATTTAAATTTAGCCCGTAAAATTGCCCGAGTTATGATGGCCTCATTTTTTTGTATGGGATGAGGTATCTGTACTTTAGTATTATGTTATCTGTGGTTTGTTTATAGGGAGTTCACGAAAAGAGGACTATGCCCCGAGCACGAATAATATTCGAATTTGTAACGTAAACGTATCGAAAGAACGATGCATTGCAATTGGCCGCCTGCCTACTGTGAATCAATTGCAATACTCTATTCTTTCTATACGTAAACTTTACTTCACCCAAAAACCGTAGCGGCTTTCGATGATAGTGTACTATCTACTTAAGAATCTGACTAAAGTAAAATAATAAAAGACAAATACCATATGGTTTCAAACATCTCCTACTCTATGAAAAATGAAGTATTTATTTCATAAATTGTATTAAAACAACGAATTTCTACTTAAATGTTTATTAAGGAAAATGTAATTCTAAAAAGACATCAAAGTAAATTTATTCCAATTTAACATGGGTTCTTAATCTATCGTGTGTTGTTACATTGTGCATAGGTAGGTATCTAAGGCACTTCCCAAAATGTGAAAATTTTTTAGGCCAAAATGTGTAGAACTATATCCCTAAGTTAAGACCTAAATTAAATTTAGTTCTGAATTCGAATGTGTCTCTCTCACAACAGAATTCTTAATGATGATAGAGAACATGTCAAAGACAAACATTTAAAATTTTGGCGGCATTCGATTCAGTGGTTCAAAAGTGGACCGAAAAAGGTTACATCCAAGGGCTGCAACCAATGTGATGTGGTGGGATGCTCAACATAGTAATATATTTTTTTGTCTATCTCATATGCTTCAAGTGTAGAATGACTATTATGATTATCCATAATAAGTAAAATCTGTTTTTCTGCAGTAGGCATTATAAACTTAATAAAATGTTGTAGCCATGTTAGAAATATTTGCTCATTACTCCACCCATTTCTTGAACAAGTATTGACAGCTCTTGGTGGCCCATCCCGCTGCAGCTGTAGAGAGTGTCTCTGTCGAGGGAAAATGAATGATGAGGGCACATAAATGCCTGTAGCACTCATAGGACAAATTGCCGTACCATTTTTGCATCTCTCCCATGAAGTGGCTGCACCAACACGCTTTCGTCCTTTGAGAGCAATAACATTGTCTGGCTTGTGAACAGTAGAAAATCCTGTTTCGTCCATGTTAAATGTTTTGTGGCTCAAAATTAAACTTAATCATTACAGATTCAAGATTATTAAAAAAACAAGTGACTTCAGTTTTGTTGAAGCCCAGAATCCTGTTAATACTCGTCGTTTCTGGCTCATTCTTCGGTCGCTCTAATACTGAGCTCCGGGTGTCGGTTTATGAACCCGTATAACCAATCTTTGCCAGCTATATGTTTTTAAGTATTAAATCTATTACACCATATTTCACAACCATATCATAGCATATTTTTCGTCGTTCAGTGCTAGTTAAGCCATAAAACATATTAGACATATCAAGTATGTGGCTAACACGTATATTTTCCTGTTCACTACACTGAACACAGGTTTTCTACCGAGCCGCACGAACGACTGTAGGTAATATCATTACTATTAGCTAACCTGCCCCTCTAGACAAGTGGCAATTCGCTAGCAAGCGTTTGATGGAATAGAATGACGATTGTATAGGATTTGACGTATTTGACATGCGTTAACGACTGTCATTTACGTCAAATCCCATACATTCGTCATTCTATTCCATCAAACGCCGGCTAGCGAATTGCCACTTGTCTAGAGGGGCTGTACCGTTTCTTCAGCGTGCTATAGGGTATTTGATATTGCGGTGCCGCTTTATTAACAGATATTCCTTGAGTTCGTTTAGTTTCTATTGCAGATTCTAACGTAGCCGACGTCCAACTAGCTTTTGTTGCGCTTTCTAGTTCGTAGCATCTAAAAATAATACAAAATATATTCTATTGGACCAGAATTTCGCTTGTGGAAAGAGGTAATAGGAGCCATGGCGAGTAATGGGAGCGTTAGTAGCTAACCCGAATGGTAAACATGTCTAAATAATGAAAGTAACCTACAAAAAACATTGCAAAACAATTCATCATCGACTTTAATCGTAACAGTAATGAAAAAATGCATATAATAAACACAAGATACAATATAATAATAAAAGTTCAGGTACTTACTTTGGTTGCGATATTTGACACTTTTTTATAACGATGTTTAACAAAACTAACATGTGCTCGTCACCCACGCAAGCGGCGGTCGACGGATACAACCGAACGTTCCCGAAGCAGTTCGGGTCAGATTAAGGGCCTGTCCACATCACCATGGCACGACGTCGTCACCGTAGAACGGTGCGGTGTCGGGGCGCGGCGCGTTGCCGTGCCTTGCACTAGCACGGTACAGCAACGCCGCCGTGGAATGGTGCATCGGACGGCGTAATAAGCCGGTGTCGCGGGTACGATGCGCTCGATCAGTTGATGGTGTTAGTAATTCTTCAAAACTTGATACAGACATTCTAAAATAAATGAAAAATTTCTGGTCACAGGTTTTCAACGCCTCATATTTTCTAGTGAAATGATTCCCACCAATTGAAAGATATGGGTGCACCCAGTACTGTCTTTTTACAATTTTTGAAGTGAAAACTTCTTTAGCGGCGTTGGATGGGTAAAAAATGTTAAACTCGCGTCAGGATTAGTTGACCTTTGAACCGTAACCGACGACTGTCGTCATACAACATTACAACAGCTACAGATTGTTCATTTTGTTAGGTGCTTCAAGAAGCTTCTCGGCTGAGCGGTTAGCGCTTCGACTGTAAGTCCATATGGTTTCAGATAGTACCGGGTTCGGAACTAGGCTTCTGACACATTTTGTGATTAATTTTTTCTTTTTGTAATTTATTACGTTTTGTGTTCTTTTTTTTGTAATTTATTACTATTTGTGGTTATTTTTTCTTTTTGTAATTTATTGCATTTTGTGATTATTTTTTCTTTTTGTAATTCATTAATTTCTTCTGACAGAAAATTAGTGATAGGTTCTATGATTGGCGCTTTATTATAGGTATGGTATGGCATGGTGTGTTCTTTTTATCTTTTTCTCTGTATATAACGAAGAAAGAAATAAAGAAAAAGTTTTCACTTCTGCCGGCACTCCCGGAGTGCAACCCGTCTTTTTTTTTTCCAACTTCTCTCTCTGCCTTTTTAATAACAACAGAAACAGAATACATTTTGTGCGGTCCATATCAACAACTAGACTGCTATTTATCTGGTATTTAGTGAAGAATGTAACGAAAATTTACAAGGCACGGCGACGTGTAACTTTGCGGCGTCGTGACGTACATTTTTACGGTACGGCAACGTAAATTCCCACGTCATGGCAACGCGCCGCGCCACGGCGACGACGTCGTGCCGTGGTGATGTGGACAGGCCATAAGACGACTTGTACGCTCCTGTTTGTGTAAATTGTGGTAGCTCCCATTCCCATTCTCCCCTATTACGCTAAGTCAATACATACTTGTTTAGTTTAATCAGTCCACAATACGTTTGTATAAAACGCACAATTCCTATAAAGTAACATTAATATCACACATTACAATAATCAAGGAAGCGAGACGACCATGAAAAAGTTACGTCGGTGGAAAAAAATTGTTGCCATCTCAATAGGGTTGTAGCGCGCGAGTCAATCGAATCTCTACACACAAAGGAAAAATTTAATCCCAAGCAGAAACAAAATAAAAAATATTTAAGATTTAAAACCACATATTGGTATAAAATGCGAACACACACAAAGAAATAGTACATACGCTGTGGCATTATTGATCATGAACACAATAGTTAATTATACTGATTATTAAAAATTAAACGTTTTCTTAAAAATCTAAATTCTTAAATTTGACACGTCTGCCTGAGCGTGTGGTGTGGGGCTTCTCAGGTAAGATTTTTACAACGGATCTCACCGGAGCTTGAGATTCGTACACTAAATTACTTTTTTTAGGTGGGATGTAAATGATCGAAGTAGGAATCCAAGCAGCTTCACTTGTATTTTCGACGTCAACATAAGCTGGTTTGATTCTATCTATAGTCACGACAACTGGATTCCCTTTTATATCTGGAGTATAGGTCTTGCCATCACGCGAGCGATCGATCACCACGTATGCACCAGTGTATGGTGGCTGCAGAACTCTCCGGACGGTGTCGTCCCGCAAAAAAACGTGCGTTACGGTAGAAAGACCCCAAAAAACAAAAGAAGCATGTTCTCCGTGCCTTGACGCCGGAACAGGTCGAATTGCCGACATTTTGTGCTTCAATTGAACAACAAAATCGGCTGGATCTTTCAATCTTTCAGATGTTAGGGAAGGAACTTGGAACTCTCGAGGGAGCCTTAAAGGCTCGCCCATACAGAAATTCAGCAGTAATCTTCAAGTCTTCTTTAAATGCGGACCGCATCCCCAAAAGAACCAGTGGAAGAGATCTAACTCAAGAATTCTCGTGGCACATTAAAGCACCTTTTAACTGGCGATGAACTCGCTCAATCATTCCATTTGCACATGGATGGTACGACGTTGTCCTAATACGCTTAATAGCAAATTATCGCATGAGTCGCTGAAACAAATCGGATTCAAATTGTGAACCTTGGTCTTTCGTTGGAATAGAAGGTACGCCAAACCGCAGGATCCACTCTCTTGTAAATGCTTCAGCAATTTCTGCAGTAGTAGTAGTAGTATAAATGTCCCTATTCAAACTTAAGTGATTATTCGAGGAACAATAAAATCGAGAACTAGATGTTTGATTAAATCATATATCTTATATCTTTAATAATATCTCTATATATAAGTATATATATATATCTCGGAAACGGCTCCAACGATTTTCATGAAATTTAGGGGGTTTCGGGGGCGATAAATCGATCTAGCTAGGATTCAGTTTTGAATGAATAAATGAATGAATTAATTAATTTATTTATTTCTATGAATACGGTACATCGAGGTCTTAATGTTATTACATTGGTCTTACATATTCTACCATAATAGGTGTAGAAATATTAAGTTATACAATAATAATAATGTCAAATAATAATACAGCTTATGTCACACATGTAATTAATTAATTATTCCATTCTATATAGTATGCTTGCTGATTCCTCCAAGTATTCTTTCACCGAATAGTACGGCCTTTCAACCAGGATGGCACGTAATTTCTTTTTAAATAAATTTAAGTGACTTTCATTTCTGAAGCCCAGTTGAAGCTTATTGTATATTTTAGGACCCATGCAGAAGACACATTTATGAAGTAAAGCAGTTTTAGAGGGTCTAATGCATAATTTGCCTATGTGCCGCTGTTTCGTAAATATATATAGATGGTAAAGTTAGAAGATTTAATTTTTTTAAATGTGGTTTGCACGACCTTTCCCGATCCTTAATTGTATTATAATAATTACTATGATAACATTTCACATAAAAAACAGTCCGTTATTATTCAGTCTTTATAATTTTCGATCTAGGAAATTCTTATAAATACTAGATCTAGTATTGTTATATAAACTAATAATGGAAAGCCTTAATTTTTTTTACATGCATAAAAAAACAATACTAGCAACAAAACAATACAATTAAACAATATAAGGCCGACTTTGTGATCCAATTTTTTTAGTCTCAAAAGTGTAATTTCACATAGGTACATACATACATATAATCACGCCTTTATCCCCGGAGGGTTAGGCAAAGGTATATTAACACACACAATTCACCAATCTGTATTCGGTCCCACGTAATAGGGGGTGAGCGTATTGCCGTATTCCGAGCACTATTGTTGACTCGAGCCATGCATCGGAGGCTGAGTCTGGGCTGTACATATCTGTCTGATATTAAAGTTAATCAGCCCTATCCCTTAGTCGCTTTGTACGACAGCACATGGGAAGAGAAGGGGTGGCCCAAATTCTACTCTTTCTATTTCTATTCTATTCTACTCTGATTATTTTTATTATATTATCAATCAATTGATCAATTAGCCCACTGCAGCCCACTGATGGACATAGGCCTCTCCCAATGTGCGCCATTTCGTACGATCCTCCGCCTTCCGCATCCAGTCCGTCCCAGCCACCTTTTTCAGGTCATCGGTCCATCTGGTCAGGGGGTGCCCTACCCTTCGATTATTATATTAATCTTCTCCCAATTCTTCGGGTTTAGAATTATCCGCTTTTATTTTATTATATCTATTTTAGTATATTTTTCATGTAGTTCTGCATTCTGCCTCTCTTTCTATTACCATCTTTTAGCTTGTTCCAACTTCTCCCGCGCCTCTCTTTCGTTCTTCTTGGCCTCATCCTTTCTCTTTTCTACGAATCGTAGGAACATAACTCTAAAGCGGTGTTGGATTCTGAAAACCCAGGACAGCTTCTTTTCAACGTCGGCAATCCTGGAAAGAAATTTACAGTGAATTAATGACACACATGACTGTAATTAATGTAAATGTATTTGTACCATCTCGCTGCTGCCACGCGGCATCACCCCAGTTTCCGCAAAACGTACGTAAGGTACTGATAGACTTGAGATTCATTTGTAACAGAACATCGAGCATTTGCCGTTTATAAATTTATCGAACTGAGCAACGAACCGACTCAAACATATAGCTAAATATCTAAATAATGAAAGTTACCTACAAAAAACATTGCAAAACAATTCATCATCGACTTTAATCGTAAAAGTAATGAAAAAATGCATATAATAAACACAAGATACAATATAATAATAAAAGTTCAGGTACTTACTTTGGTTGCGATATTTGACACTTTTATAACGATGTTTAAGAAAACTAACATGTGCTCTTCACCGCTATGCGCGTGCCACTGACTGAACCGGCAACCGCAGTCGACGGATACAACCGAACGTTCCCGCAGCAGTTCGGGTCAGATTAGGACGACTTGTACGCTCCTATTGTGTAAATTGTGGTAGCTCCCACTACCCGCTAGCTCCCATTAGATAAGTCTAAGATGATCTAAGTCAATAGATAGGTACTTTTTTAGTCTAATCAGTCCACAATACGTTTGTATAAAACGCACAATTCCTATAAAGTAACATTAATATCACACATTACAATAATCAAGGAAGCGAGATGACCATGAAAAAGTAACGTCGGTGGTAGTAGTAATTATACTAATTTAATAATTAGTATAATTAACTATTGTGTTCATCATCAATAATGCCACAGCGTATGTACTTTTTCTTTGTGTGTGTTCGCATTTTATACCAATATGTGGTTTTAAATCTTAAATAATTTTTTATTTTGTTTCTGCTTGGGATTAAATTTCTCCTTGGGGGGCCCCCCAGGTTGTAGCGATACGATTGACTCGCGCGCTACAACCCTATTGAGATGGCAACAAAATTTTTCGTGAAACCACCGACGTTAAATTTAACGTTTTCTTAAAAATCTAAATTCTTAAATTTAACATGTCTGCCTGAATGTGTGGTGTGGGGCTTCACCGGTAAGATTTTACAACGGATCTCTCCGGAGCTTGAGATTCGGGCACTAAATTACTTTTTTTAGGTGGGATGGGAACTATCTGAGTAGGGATCTGAGCAGCTTCACTTGTACTTTCGACGCCAACATAAGCTGGCTTGATTCTATCTATAGTCACGACAACTGGATTCCCTTTTATATCTAGAGTATAGGTCTTGTCATCACGCGAGCGATCGATCACCCTGTATGGACCAGTGTAAGGTAGCTGCAGAACTCTCCGGACGGTGTCGTCCCGCAAAAAAACGTGCGTTACGGTAGAAAGATCCTTAAAAACAAAAGAAGCGTGTTCTCCGTGCCTTGACGCCGGAACAGGTCGAATTGCCGACATTTTGTGCTTCAATTGAACAGCAAAATCTGCTGAATCTTTCAATCTTTCGGATGTTAGAGAAGGAGCTTGGAACTCTCCAGGGAACCTTAAAGGCTCGCCATACAGAAATTCAGCAGTAATCTTCAAGTCTTCTTTAAATGCGGACCGCATCCCCAAAAGAACCAGTGGAAGAAGAGATCTAACCCAAGAATCCTCGTGGCACATTAAAGCACCTTTTAACTGGCGATGAACTCGCTTAATCGTTCCATTTGCACATGGATGATACGACGTTGTCTTAATACGCTTAATAGCAAATTATCGCATGAGTCGCTGAAACAAATCGAATTCAAATTGCGAAACTTGGTCTGTCGTCAGAATAGAAGGTACGCCAAACCGCAGAATCCACTCTCTTGTAAATGTTTCAGCGACTTCTTTTGCAGTAATTGAGCGCATTGGCCAAGCTTTTGGCCACCTGCTAACCCTATCAATCGCTGTTAAACAATAGCGGTATTCATTGCACACTGGTAAGGGACCTACAATATCTATATGGACATCTAAAAATCAATTGGACGGTGAATCGAACATACCGGTAGGTTCAGAATTTTTTCGATAAATCTGCGAGACATCGCGTCGGTAAGAACATTATCCTCTCCTTTAATATATTAAATGTCGGTAGTAAATTGACTTATGAACGATAGTTGATTAAGCTGTGGCGGAGGAAGTTTTTCACGACGGCGACGCTGCAAAAATGCATACAGAACTGGTTTCTGGTTTGAAAAATCATCGCTGGTCCTCTAAGATGTAACGAAAATGCTGGAGGCTTTGAAATAAAAGTCACTTTTAACTATTTAACTGAAAATAACACTTGTACGTTGACCTGAGACGTTGACAAGCAAGAAGGGTGTTGCCAGGACCACATTATGTATGTCTCATGCACGCTTTCGTATATTACAAGCAGTTCTCTATAGTAAGCTACCCACTGCGACTGTTGTGAAGTCAGCTTTTTACTAAAAAAAAAAGAGGGAACTATTTCCCATTAATGTGCTGTTGAAGACAGGCGCCAATATGGACACCTGAAGCATCGGTAAATAAACCTAACTTCGCATTACTAACTGGATGTTGTAGTAAGGTTGCCTTTGACAAACTTTCTTTACATGCTGTGAATTGCTGCAGTAGCACAGGAGACCAAGGAAAAGGTTTCGCTCTTTTACTATTCGTTGAAACTAAAGCCTCGATCATCGGGGCTCGTATGTTTGCGCTTCCTAGCTACTGTAACGTGTGCGTACGCTTAGCACCTGTAAAGCGGGTGCATATACTAAGGCTGACAAAATAACTGGTTATTGAAATAAAAGCATTAATTCTCAAACCCGATGAAAATTAATGGTTACCGCCTGTTATAGCTTGATTCGATGTTTTCAGCTTTATTCGTTTTTTTTTAGATCTAGTACCTATGCCCTCTCTTTGTTAAAAATGAGTCCTCACATTAATTATCTTAAATAACAACATTTCATATTTATAAATCATGATAGTAAAATGAATAGTAGGTAGGTATAGAATGCGTAGAAAAAAACTATAGTTATGTGCCCATTCAAACTTAGGTGATTATTCAAGGAACAATAAAATTAAGAACTAGATGTTTGATAAAGTCAAATATCTTATATCTTTAATATTATCTCTATACAGGGTGTAATCGTTAAGTGTGTCCAGGTGATTATTCCATAACTATTAAAGATATCAAAATGCTTTAAACTGATATCGATAGTACGTTACCTAATGAGTAAAATGACATCAATAACTTTTTAAAAATCAAACGAGAGGTATCTAACATTTTGACATCAAACACTCCCATACATTTAGTATGAGATTAGTAGAAAGGTTTTAGTTTCCTTATTTTAAAAGAATATTTTAGCTTAGTACTGATATTAAAGGAAACTGTTTATTAACCTAACAGAGTAATAAAACTATCTTTTAATTGAATAATATTGATTTTTTAGTAAGTACAAAATGTTGTATTCAAAGCAGATGTTCGAAGTGACGTCCTTGTTGTGCGATACAATGACGAGCTCTATTTACTGTTTCTAAATGAACTTTCCTTAACATTTTTAAAGCACATAATTTAAAGCAATTGCACGGCGTACACGATTCTTTAGCTCTTCTAGACTGTGCATTCTCTCAGCGTACACTTTGTCTTTGATAAATCTCCATAGGAAGAAATCACAGGGCGTGAGATCCGGGGATCTGGCAGGCCAAGGTGTTGCACTGTTATTGGCTATTAAACCATTAAAATTGTCTCGTAAGAAATTCATTACAATATGTGTATTATGTGTAGGTGCTATTTTGCTGAAAAATTATCGACCTTTCATCGTCTGGAATTTGTTCTAAAAGACTTAGCATATCGTTTTGTACAAAGGTGAAATATCTCTGTCCATTTAAGGTTCCACTGTAAAAATATGGCCCGATGATCCGATCTCCAAGAATACCATACCATACATTAATTGAGAATCGCACCTGAGCTCGAACTTCAGTAATTTGGCAAGGATTGTCAATTGCTGACCAAAAATGCGAGTTTTTTTCCATTGTAAATGCCACAGTTTGCAATATTACTTTAATCGGTCCATAATATTGACCTTACATTGATATAATTATTGACTAGCCAATTTCAATAGACCAGCCGACGAGCAGGATCATCATTGTGTAGCGTATGAGTAGGTTTCATCTTGAAAGCTTTAAAGTTGTTTTTTAAATAACTTATGTACATTATTATGGGACACCGGAAATAATCGTGCCACTGACCGCGTCGATTCTCGTGGATTATTTACTACTATGATTAAGGTAGAATGAGTACTAGACCACTTAAAATAAGGAAACTAAAACCTTTCTACTAATCTCATACTAAATGTATGGGAGTGTTTGATGTCAAAATATTAGATACCTATCGTTTGATTTTTTTAAAGTTATTGATGTCATTTTACTCATTAGGTAACGTACTTTCGATATCAGTTTAAAGTTTTTGGATATCTGTAAAAAAACTTTAAACTGGTATCGAAAGTACATTACCTAATGAGTAAAATGACATCAATAACTTTTTAAAAATCAAACGAGAGGTATCTAATATTTTGACATTAAACACTCCCATACATTTAGTATGAGATAAGTAGTCAATGGCCACATTGATCCGATGCCGGTCGTCGTACATGGTCACCCTCTCGAAATCGTTTCTGAGTACACTTACCTCGGGCAGGTTCTGCAGTTAGGTAAAAACAATTTCGAGAGGGAGGCCAAGAGGAGGATGCAGCTGGGCTGGGCAGCGTTTGGGAAACTACGCCGAGTCTTCTCGTCATCTATACCGCAATGCTTGAAAACGAAAGTTTTCAATCAGTGCGTCCTACCCGTCATGACCTACGGAGCCGAGACATGGACACTCACGGCAGGGTTGGTCCATCAGTTCAAAGTCGCTCAGCGAGCTATGGAGAGAGCTATGCTCGGAGTTTCTCTGAAGGATAGAATCCGCAACGAATACATCCGACAGAGAACCAAAGTTATCGACATAGCTCAAAGAATCAGCAAGCTGAAGTGGCAATGGGCTGGCCATATCTCACGAAGAACCGACAACCGTTGGGGTAAACGTGTTCTTGAGTGGAGACCGCGACTCGGCAAGCGTAGTGTAGGACGTCCTCCGACCAGGTGGGATGACCATCTAAGAAAGACTGCAGGCAGATGCTGGACGCGGCAAGCTGAAGACAGGGCGCTATGGCGCTCATTGGGGGAGGGCTATGTCCAGCAGTGGACTAATATAGCCTGATGATGATGATCCCTAGTCGCCTTGTACGACACCACATGGGAAAAGAAAGGGTGGCCCAAATTCTACTCTTTCTATTTCTATTCTACTCTGATTATTTTTATTATATTATCAATCAATCAATTAGCCCACTGCAGTTCACTGCTGGACATAGACCTCTCCCAATGTGCGCCATTTCGTACGATCCTCCGCCTTCCGCATCCAGTCCGTACCAGCCACCTTTTTCAGGTCATCGGTCCATCTGGCCAGGGGGCGCCCTACCCTTCGATTATTAATCTTCTCCCAATCTTCTGGTTTAGAATTATCAGCGTTTGTTTTATTACATCTATTTTAGTATTTTTTCCTGTAGTTCTGCATTCTGCCTCTCTTTCTATTACAATCTTTTAGCTTGTTCCAACTTCTCCCGCGCCTCTCTTTCGTTTATAGGGGTCTTCCACTATATTATTATTTGCGATATAAGGTAGATGGTACTTACGTTCAATGGCAATAAAAGTTCGTAGAAGTTTGAAAGAAGATATAATAGTCAGTAAGCACAGAGTAAACACAACACAGAAGTTAGATAGGAATAACACAGAAGGCACAAGAAGTAGAAAAGCGAGGATAACACAGCGATAGAAAGCAGAATCTTTATAGTCTATAGTTACAATTAGCGATACGCGGTAGGCGGTAAAAGAAATTTGCATCGAGCGACACAGTGTACCGAGTAGATAGGTGGGGCTAGACTGAAGCTCGGGGGCGGCCACTATGTGGCGCTAGCGCAGCGCCGCCGGCCGAATGAAATAGTTCCCTCGTTCATTCAGTGCGCGTTTCCATAGCACGACATTGTCGACACAAAAGCTCGCTACTACGTCGGCAAACGTTTGTGTAGGAACGTTGTGAAATTTATGTGATTATTGTATATCGGTTTGTGTATTATTGGTGTGATTGTAAATGTATAATATGTAATCTATTGTGTATATGTATTATGCGTGTAACACGTATGGTGTAAGGTGTGTGAATACTAATGTGTACCACACACGTTCTTCGTGGCCTCATCCTTTCTCCTTTGTACGCATCATAGGAACATAACTCTAGAGCGGTGTTGGATTCTGAAAACCCAGGACAGCTTCTTTTCAACGTCGGCAATCCTGGAAAGAAGTTTAGAGTGAATTAATGACACACATGACTGTGTAATTAATATAAATGTATTTGTATCATCTCGCTGCTGCCACGCGGCATCACCCCAGTTTCCGCAAAACGTGGCTGTACTAGCTAAGACGACTCTAGACTTGAGATTCATTTGTAACAGAACATTGCGCATTCCCGTTTATCAATTTATCGAACTGAACAACGATCCGAGTCAAACATATAGCTGAATAGTGCTACGAACATTTTCATGATCTTTCTAGCAAATGCTCTTGTTTAGTTTAAAAAGTTAGTAATTAGCAGAAGCTACTCTTCTGCTAATTACTAACAAACTAGCAAATTAGGGCTCATTTAGACGAGGAGAGTAAAAATTTAGTAATTAGCAGAAGTGAGTAGCAAATTAGGCTCATTTAGACGAGGAGAGTTTCTCGCCAGCAAGTTGCTTCGTCTAAACATTCGCAAAACAATCGTCCACGTTGGTGAGAATTACATCGCCATAGTATTCGTCTAAACAGAATTTTGAAGCAATAATCGTATTTCGACTTAGGCGATATGTCACTTGCGAATCTGGTACGATATAATCGCAGGCGAGAATTCAGTTTGTCAAATCTGTATGTAAACATTTTGATACGATAATGATATGGCGATTATTGCCAGTGATTGCAACGTAATGTTTCTCGAATCAAAACGCGTCCATTGCGTGCGTTGCCGGTAGGAGGACGCTTAGCTTTACTGCCCTTAAAGCTTACTAAAATGCTTTTTATCTCTTTATTTTTCGGTAATGTGACGTTCGCAAGAATGCTCATTACAAGTGAATACTCAAGTTTACGAGCACCTTATGATCACTAAAGATCATTTTAGGTTTTAATGCCCATCAATGTTCTGATGTGTGTTAAAACATGCAATGATCTTACTGACGTACATGTCTATTATTTTTAAATTTAAAGGATTACTATTGTTCCTGTATCTGCTTACCTCCATTGAAACCGTTCTCTGTCAATCGCAAACTGCTGCCAGTAGCGACAACGCGTCTGCTTGCCCGCGTACAGCCAGACCCTCGTTACGTGGACTTGGGAGGATTTGGTGAGAAGTGTACCTGAGGACCAAAGTAAATAATGATAACGGCTTGGTCGATCGAAGACATATCTACACGATTAGCATGTGGTACCGCCATGAACTGGACATGGGCCAGCAATATCATTTCACTTACTTATCGATTATGACGTGTTGGTTTTCCGGTGGAATAGAATAGGGCCAACCTGTCCTGTGGGTGGCGTAGAATGCGACTAGGGGATAGGGTGGCTTTTAACAATTTGTTATTTTAATATTACAAACAGTATAATTTGTACCCATAAAAGGTTGGGTCTGCAGCTACCTGCCACAGGTTTGCAAATTTTTATCAATCAATGCAAAGCTTCATTGTTAATTTAAAATTGTATGAACAAAAGCTGGCTAAATGCGGACCACCATTTTAGCATTGATTGCTGTTCAGATTATTTCCTGTGGTTAATTCCCTGCCGTTTTACACGCACATGCCACGCCTGTAAATCCCCGAAGGGATAGATAGAGCTGTATTAAAACCCATATTTCACCAACTATGATTTTCATTACTACGTAATAGGGGACGACCCTATTGCCATCATGCGGACATTTAGTCATAAGCTGTATGTTTACTATCGAATGAAGAACAGCCTATCCCTAGTTGCCTTTTACCCCACCCACAGGAAGAGATGGGTGGCAATGTTCTATTTCACTCCTTTCTTTGTCGCACCATTCAGACTTGGAATTCCTTGCCACCTCACGTGTTTCCTTCATCCTACAGTCCCGGGTCCTTTAATTTTCTCAATATCTACTGAGAACCTTATACACTCGAGAGCAATGAATCCGGGTCACTCAAAGAATCCAAAAAATCTCGGAAAGTAAGAATGCTAGGTTAATGCAATAAATTGTATTTAATAGACAATTTAATACTCCTTAAATGAAAGTATTAAAACTTCTTAGTTATTGTAAAGTTATATCATAAAAAAATCAAATTTGAAAAGGGAACACTGTCGAAGATGGAACTACGAAATTACAGGATTTGTTTTTGCTTTTGTTTGTAATCTGTCATTTATGTTGGTACATAAACCAGGTTGATAGTGCTCAATATTCATTATTCAAGCTGAAATCATGTCGCTTACACTTGAAGAATGCACCAGAATACTTACATTGGTGGAAACCGGCCGGAGTCAGCGCGATACAGCCAGAGTTTCGACGCCTCGGAGGAAGTAACCCAAGTGCATGGACAGTAAGACGTCGGCTTGCTGAATCTAACTTAAAACCCCTTAGACCTGCAAACGGCCCTAAACTGGAGCGTGGCCATCGTATTTCAAGACTAAGATATGCCCAGAACCACGTAAATTGGAGTATTGAAGATTGGTCGAAAGTTATGTTCTCCGACGAATCAAAATTTATGCTCTACAAACACGATGGAAGACACAGAGTGTATAGAAGACCAGGGGAAAGATTCAAGCAAGCATGCATCGAAGAAAAAGTAGCCTACGGTGGTGGGTCTGTACTTGTGTGGGCCGGAATTTCCTCTGAAAGTCGCACAGAGCTGGTGATCATAGAAAACGGCTCTTTAACTAGCGTAAGATATGTGGAAGAAATCCTCAACGAACACGTTGGTCCATTTATGGTCAATTTGGGTGAGGATGCTATATTTATGCATGACAATGCCCGACCTCATACAGGTAGGATTGTGAATGACTACCTTCAAGAGATGAACATTACTTGTATGGAGTGGCCAGCGCGCAGCCCGGATATCAACCCGATCGAGCATGCTTGGGACGAGCTAGGGAGATGCGTAAAACAACGAAACCCTCCCCCAATCACGCTTCCTGAGCTCAAAATTGCTCTCACAGAGGAATGGGAGAATATTCCCCAAAATCGTATAAGGAACTTGGTGTACAGCATGCCAAACCGCGTAAACGCAGTAATGGAAGCACGAGGAGGTAATACGAAGTATTGAAATTCAAGAAAATCGTCATAAAGTTCAAAAATTTCATGTTTCCTATTTTTGTTTTAAGGAGAGATCAGCAGTTTTTTTTCTTTATGTAATTTTATGTAAATAAAATGTATGGTGACTCATATTTTTTTAACTTTCATTTAAGGAGTATTAAATTGTCTATTAAATACAATTTATTGAATTAACCTAGCATTCTTACTTTCCGAGATTTTTTGGATTCTTTGAGTGACCCGGATTCATTGCTCTCGAGTGTATTATGGGTTACATTTTCAAGATTTTCTGTTACGATGCTCATTCCAGCACTTGCAGTATTTATCGGAAGCTGCTCTATTACTTCTTCTACATGCTGAGCAAAGCAGGAGAATTGGCACCTATAACTGTCCTTCTTAAAGGTGGGCAGCGGAGTGTGGCTACGAGGAGTTCTTGCTGGAACATTAAATCTAAAGAGAGCCAACAGCCTCGGACTGTCAATTTGATGATGAAGGATTTTGCCCACAAATATTGCGTCGTTAAGCTTTGTGCGGTGTTCCAAAGTTTTCATCTGGAAATGATCGAGTGTGCATTCGTAGGAGCGTATTTTTTTAAGCTCTTCACGAGATTCGTGAGAAAGCTGACTATAGTACTAAGATCTTTTTTCTCTTTTTGGTTTTTGTAAACGTTTCTCGCGTTTATTTGATGATTCCTTTTTCAAAGTAGCAATCTTAGTTCTATTATTTTTGGTTTTTCGGGATACAGCCATTTTTAATAGATCAAGTGCGAGATGGTCAATACTTGAGGAACATCGTACTGAAGACCTCTTCAGTACGATGGTATAATACTTACTTATAATTATTTATCAATACAAAATCAAATATCAATACAGAAATAAATCTAATAGATAGGTATAGGTACTATATGGCTGCTCCCCTGCGTTACCGGGTAGGCTACCGTGCCAAATAGGAGGTGGATAATGGTGGTGGTGGCAGTGGGTGGTAATGACAACACAAGCCCGAAGGTATTGATATTAAAATAAATTAGCCAGTTAAACTTACCGTCTTCACCGCGTGGAGGAACTACCAGCTTATGTTGTGTTATGATTCATAATTTAAACCCAGCGAACGTTCCCGATGTAGTATTTTGAATTTTTTGAAAATTTACCATTGTTTTCATTTACTGGTCTACATGGAAATATATGTTCGATCCTTCGTCGTCTATTACGTTTAGCAAATAGCAATTTGTTTTTCCAACACTGTTTCAATGTCACTTCTATCTTGACAAGAATAATCAGTCTTTTTAACATTCTTATACATTTCTTAATATTAGGGGTTAAAGTATGAAATTGCCGATTTGTACTGACAAATTGAAATTAGTTTTTTTTTTAATTTAACGTATTTATTTAATCAAAATAATTACCATTATTATCTATACATTGCTGCCATCTAGTAGGAAGGTCATTTATGCCTTTGCGATAGAACTCTGGTGATCTAGATTCGACAAACTGTGTGAAAGCATTTTGTACTGCCTTCTGAGAAGAAAACTTTTTATCACATAGAAAATTGTCCAAATCACGAAAAAAATGGTAATCTGTTGGAGCAAGGTCTGGCGAATACGGAGGGTGACGGATAGTTTCTAATTGCAGTTCCTGTAGAGTTAAAACGGTTTCTCGTGCTGTATGAGGTCTCGCGTTATCATGGAGCAATAATGGTGAAGGTCGATTCATGAGTCGGGGCTGTTTCACTGCTAGTTTTGCTATCATTGTTCGGAGTTCGGCACAGTAGACATCTGCCGTTATTGCTTGACCAGATCGTAGAAAGCTATAGTGAATAACACCATGCTGAGACCACCAAACAGTTACCATTACCTTTTTATTGGTAAGCTTTGCTTTAGGACACTGTTGTGGCGTTTCACCTGGGGTCAGCCATTGCATTTTTCGCTTACGGTTATCGTAAAGAATCCACTTTTCATCACATGTCACAATTCGATCCAATATTCCTTCATTTCTGTATCGATTCAACAAGGCAACACAAGTTTCAACACGCATTTCTTTCTGCAGATCAGTCAAATCATGAGGTACCCATTTTTCACATTTATTTTATTGATTTGACGCAAATGAGTCAATATTGTTGGTAAGGTAACGTTAAACCATGCAGCTAATTTCTGGGTAGTTTGGCTCGGATCGGCTTCCACCATGTCTTTCAATTCATTGTTATTCACCTGTGTGGACGGCCTTCCTCGTGGTTCGTTCTTCAAATCAAAGTTTCCATCACGAAAGCGTTTAAACCAAAATCGCACGGTGCGTTCATTAGCAGTCCCCTCTCCAAACGCAACATTGATATTGCGAGCTGTTTCTGCCGCGTTAGTTCCGAGTCGGAACTCGTATTCAAAAATCACTCGAATTTTCGAAGTATCCATCTTTCTTGTCTAAGCTGAATAAAAAAAACAACTGAAAGTCGATAATCGAATGTTGCATATTTTTAAATGAAGAACTACATAGGTACCATGTGGAAAAAGTTTCACTCAAAAATCTCAAACCATGAAGGTTCTATGTCAATTCGAAGTACCTATTACAATGAAACGGCCAACATTTTTAGAGATCTAACGAAAATGAACGTCAACTTAACTTTATAAAAATCTGTCTTTTGTGTTTTATTGAAAAATAATTGTTTAGCTCCTTTAGCTTTTCATTTTCTTTGATATGGCTTCTAAGAAAACAAAATGCATCCAAAAACCTATCACTGAGCGAGGCTCTTACTCTGGTGTACAATATTCCCACAGCTGAAAAGGCTCTTTCAGCTTCTACTGACGTTGGAACAATTGTTATTATAGAATTGTATATTTGAGAAAGATATTTGCCCTTAAAACCCCATTATCAAATAAAGCCATTTCGATTTGTACAATTCGTTGTAGGTCACTTTCTGGTATATTTGAAGTAACTACTCAACATATAAGACGGGTTTCTGTCATTGTTGACCTCAACCATGTTTTTACTCCTCATAATGTACTAAGCGATCTTTCGTTTGTGCATGTTGTGCGAGGTATATAAAAGTGCTTGTCTAATGATGGAAAAGAACGGTTGTGCCCGTTCAATATCAATATTCAACATTCCCCAAACCGTTCGAGCCAAAACATGTCTGTCCCACAATAACATGTAGTTCTTTAGATTTGACATCCTACAAACAATCACACTGTCTATGTAACTTAATAAATTCTTCTATAATACCTTTGGAATAAACTTGTATATCCATTTTTCTAATTCCACCTACATGTGTTTTCACCGCGATCAGCAACGGCGAACTGACGCTCGACTCGCGCCTGTCGCGGCTACGTACACACTTTTGAGTCAAGCTCGACGGCTCGCTTCGAGTAGGTGCGAAGGTAATTACTTTTATTTAATTCCATCGAGCCGGCTCGATGCGAGCCTTCGAACTGTGAGTTTTGCGGTCCTTACGTTAATATTTACTCGTTTCGAGTAAAACTATCGAGTAATACCGTATGTGAGTACGGAGCTTAACAGTGGATTATGATTTTGGACTGAAAGACAATCAGAAAAGACTAACGTGTTTTCGTTTGAGGTGATTTTTTAAGTTAGCTATTGTTTTTGCAACTATAGCTTTCTTTACACGTTTTACAATAAGCTTTCCAACATTTCCAACGTTATCAAAATGACTTTCTCTAGTTCTACCTTGCCAAATTTTTATATCAAATCCGTATGCGGTTTGAAGTATACACTTCATAAACAACAGTGTACAAAGGAATAAGCCCAAAAGACAATGCAGTTTGATCAAAATCGGTCGTGTAGAAACGGAGAAATTATCAAAACTCACGCTAACCTACATCCACGGTGGTTTAGCGTTAACGTGTCCGCTTCAGATTATAATCAATATTGTCCTCTCCTAGGCCCAGTGAGCCGCTCCACCACATAGCAGAGGACACAACATGCTCCCAGCTTCAGCAGACACAGCCCCCAAGTGAGCAAAGACCTCCAAATAGTATGCTGTTCTTAGAAGTATGTCCTCTGATTGTGCGGTATGTATACCTTTATATTATAATAAATAAATTCGTGTGGATATCCCCACTGATACACCTGCCAGGGGGTGGTAATGTTAAACTCAAACCGACTAAAAACGCACGCTGTGTTGAAAAAAAAAACAGTTACAATTCAACGAATGACTACAAAAAATAATCTGTCGAAGTAGGGGTCATTCGAAGATGTGACTTGTCTAAGTATTGTCTGTCGAAGTAGTGGTAATTCGAAGGTGTGTGTTGTCCAATAATTGTCTGTCGAAGCAATGACTTGTCGATCTATGCGTTTTCGAAGTACGCTACATGTCGAAGTATTTTACTGTCTAAATTCAGTCCTTAAGTCATATCTCTTGTCGTCTGCGTATTTTTCCGTTAGTCGTCTCTCACGTACGACACTCTTCGATTGAGATGGGGTGGTGTGGTGACCGTGGTGACCACACGGATGGAATATGTGTGTATGTAATAATTAAGCTACTTTTTTTATTCAGCTCCAGCCACGATGTGTCTCGCGTAAAAACCGAAAGCCCGCCTGTAGTAAAGTTGGAGCCTGCTGAAGAAGAGTGAGTATTGCGCCATTTATGATGAATTTAACCAGAAATGAATGTAGGTATTGTGTGCTTCTGTGTTTTCAAACTCTTATCTTTAATTGTGCTGACTTTACTTCTTTCCAAATTTCATGATTCTATCTCAACGGGAAATATGCTAAAATCAATCTTTTTTTTATACCGTCGAGATGGCAGGCAAGGACACAGTCCAGCTGATGGAAAGTGGTGCAAAATCAGGGATCACGCTCGTGCTGCCGACTCTGTAAACACAGAGCTTCTGTGCCGACAGTGTAGAAGACAAAGCAGGAATAACCTTTGGTCTGTTCACTGACAGCACACACACTCCCCAGTGAGCCCTGGCTACCTTACTCACCGCCAGGAACACAACACGAGGTTATTATGACCACGGTATTCTGTGGGGTGGAGGTATTTCCCCAGTCGGACTTCTCAATTGGGCGGAACCTCCTATAATACAAACTTGTAAGTCAAAGTCTGGCTTGTTTACATCGTACAAGTTTGCGCCTAAATAATAAATTCTTTTATTTAAAAGCAACATAGGCTCGTAGGGTTAATTACAATCTCTTCTTACTTTATCTATTTTAGTTTTAAGTATAATTAATCATATTATCAAACATTATTTAAGATTATAATGAAAATTTAAAATCCAAATTGAAGTCAGTATGTAATAAAATCAATCAAACCCTAAGTCCTCTGTCTCACTAAGACGCCAAAGCGACGTCGCCGGCTGCGTATCTGTAATGTATGAATACGACGCACAGTGATCAATAATTACAATTTAGGATGACAAAATTATTTTAACTTGGAATTACAATGATTTAATACTGTTATTGAAAATATTGCTATTAAAATAAATTAATCTGTATTTAAATTCACCTTTTGATATTCCAACGTACCTACAAAAAAAAATAGTGTGAAGGTTCTTCCTCGTTTGTATCAAAATTAGGTTGTTCTAATAATTTTATGACTTCTGCAGGAAAAATACCTTTCTGCTTTAGGGGTAAGGGGCGTAAAATCGATATCAGAGGATCTGATGACACCAATAATATTTTGAATAAATCATCATTAGTCTGCTTGCGTGACATTTTTCGGGTATTATGTTCTCTATAATATTTTACATCTTTATGGCGACATTCCTGTGCGTCTTCCCCTAATTGTCCAATAGGTAACAAGAAATGATCAATTATGTCTTTGCCATGAGTTAAAACTTTATGTACTGTGGGTGGCATGCTGTACCATCCGTATAAATTAACATATAGTTTTGCCGTATCTCTTGCATATTCATCAAAGAGGGCACTATTTATTTTATATGGACAGCTTAAAGTTTTCAGAATAGTCCCAAATCTTACAATCAAGTCACGATCGATGTCTGTGATCTCGTGTACTATATCAGGATCGGCAAAAAATCTCCTAGCAGTGTTGCCGTCATTGGTGTTGCCGAAGCCCGGCTTTGGAACATCAACCAACAAACCAAGCTTTTCTTTAAATTGTTGTTGTATATTCTCTTTTCTATTGGCAACAATCTGTTTATTTTCTTCGCCCCGAACTTGCCACGACTTCACAGGCAATTTATATGATACGTGCAGAAGGCACTCAAAAAATCTAATAGATGCGTGTAATGGTGATATACCGAAGTCCAGTGTTTGAGGGTTGTAAGATCTTGGTTCTAAATCTAGAATTTTATTAAAATCAGACGTAGTCGCTTTACAAATGTAGCATCTCTGTGTTGACTTATTTAATGATAAAGCATTGCAAATCTTTCCATCAATCATAGTTTTCAGCAAAATATGTTTGACATTATAAATAAGACCACACAAATCTATCTTGGTAGGTGTTAAATTAGCGATTTGTCTATCCATATTAGCAAACTCAGAATTAATCACTTCTGGTGTCTCTTTCACGAATTGCAACTTAATTGGCCTACAAAACCTGGTGGAATTAGTACGTGGATTCTGCCAAATAATTACATCATTATTTTTTTGTATGTAGTGTAAGCGTAGAGGAACTAACGAAGTAATAAAAACGTACGAATCATCAGAATCCCCTTTTTCAAACTTTTGTTTGTAATTTTTTTGACTACCACTGCCATCCGCGCCCCATTTATAGGTCATTTCCAGGCCTAAGTTACTATGATCGCTAAAAGACATAAGCAGTTCTTTTTGGTTTTCAGCGATACGTGACACTGTATGATCTACTAAATTTTGTAATGGAACTTCAGCAGATATATCTGTAATTTGTATGTTCGGTGGATAACACTTGGCCTTCTCTTCCAGAAGTTTATAGTACGGTGTATACAATTTCTGTAAATTTTTTCGTATAGCTGATGCCCTAAGTTCAATATACTGAAGACGCGTTAATTTCAATTGAATAAAAAGTGCTAGTGCTTCTTTCGCCGAATAAGAAATATCATTTTGTACACTGTCTCGTAACCTGACAGTACAGTCAGGAGATGATGAAATATTATGAAGTGCTGAAGCAGCCCTACGTTTTCCGACTGAATGAAGTTTCATCTCAGCTGCTAGGCACAACTCTTCTTCACTTCTGGATGATACTTCGTCTTTTAACCTTCTACGCTTAGTTTTCTCACCTAAATCCATGAAATCCTTTTTCGGGCGTCCTCTACCTACAGACCCAGACTTTGAAGGCTGTTCAATATTATGATCTCCAGATGTTATTATGCATTTAGACAACCAATACTCATTTTTTTTTTTCAAATTTGGATACATCTTTGTCGATTTTAATCCAATTTCTGGAAGCTGATAAACAAAAGCTATGTACTGAATTTCGTAACTCATTTTGTTGTTGTATTGTCAAATCTGATACTCCAATAACCTCATAAATATAGTTCAATAACATATCATTAGATTTCTTAGTTGCAGGTTTAATTGGCGGGTGTTTTTTGAGATAATTAAACAAATCGGCATTTCTAACTGTACCACCGTTTCCTGTATAAATGAAAAGTTTGTTAAGGCAGGGGTACTTTGGGGTATTTTTTTTAATTGAATATCATACTATAGCCTTCCAATTATCTACTAGTGTAAAAATGTCTATGTTCTAATATGTTCCTCGTAAGATACAGGCTTTAAAATTAAAAAAAAAATTAAATTTTAAGTTAAGTTTTGAATATTCCTTCCTAAATTACTGTAACAATTAACAACTACTAAATGTTATACAAAATGAAGCACATACCTTTATTAATGTGTACCATATTTATTGATGCGCTATAATGCACTGTTAAGTCACAACAAATAGATAACTGTGCGCGAAAACAGGAAGTAAATTGAACAAATCGATAAAATTAGCGAGAACACTGCATTCACTAGCTGATATCTCAGTAATGACTTACCTTCTACCGTTCATATTAAACAATAATATGAGGTAAGTACCCCCAATCGCATAGACATAATTTGTTTTACATACCCTCACAATGTCAAATTTGAATATTATCCACCTAATATCTAATAATTGATCACTGTGCGACGACGGTAAGTGCGTTATTTAATGCAAACTTGACGTCTTGGAATTATATCGCAGCAGTGTAGCTTGTTGCGTACCACCAATGTCTAGGAAGCGGTGTTAACTTGGTTTCGATTGAATTGAAGCCAATAAGCCATAACAATGTTATTATTCCTTTCATCATCGCAGTATTTTGTTTTATAAGTTTTGAAGTGAAAACTTCTTTAGTGGCGTTGGATGGGTGTAAAATGTTAAGGAAGCGTCAGGATTAGTTGACCTTTGAACCGTAACCGACGACTGACGTCATACAAGAATGGTACAGACTATCTACACTACAATAGATAGCGTCGTAGCTTAAACGGTAAGCACTTTGACTGTAAGTCCTTATAGTTTCAGATAGTATCGGGTTCAAACCACCTGGCCTTCAAGGATTTTTTGTGATTGTTTTTTCTTATTATAATTTGTTACTTTTGATGATTATCTTTTCTTTTTGTAATTTATTACTTTTTATGATTATTTTTTCTTTCTGTAATTTATAATTTTTTGTGATTATTTTTTCTTTTCATAATTTATTAATTTCTTCTGACAGAAAATTAGCAGAAAATAAGTGATAGATTCTATGATTAGCGCTATATTATAGGTATGGTATGGTATGTCCTTTTTTATCTTTTTCTATGTATATAACGTAGAAAGAAAAAATGAAAATGTTTTCACTTCTGCCGGCACTCCCAGAGTGCAACCCGTCTTTTTTTATTTATTTAATCATTACGATGTATTGTATAGTGTATTAAATTAATGTAGTTTATTTTATAGAGTACACGTCAATTTGACTTCACATTGCTTGATGGTAAGTTAAAGGCAAAGTCTCAGGAAAGAGGGTCACCATTACATACACGTACCATGTTAACAATGGTGGCACTCAGCTTGACGGTCATATCAGATGCTTTTTCACGTTTATAAAGAAAGAAAGTTTGTATGAAAGTCCGTATTTTTAAAAGTTTCATATACCTGCATCTGAATTTTATTATTAACTACCTGTTGCCCGCGGCTCCGCCCGCGTGGATCTCGGTTATCGCTTAGTGTTGATTCAACGCTACAAAGCATTAAATTTTTCTAAAATAAAAGTAGCCTATGTTACTCCTTATTACATCAACTACCTGCCAATAAAAGACCCGTTTAAATCGGTCCAGCCATTTCAGAGATTAGCCGGGACTAGCCTGTCTATCCGACAGGAAGACAGTTTTAAAAAAAAAAAAGATTATTGTGTTGTATGTACCGAATTATAATCATATGCATGTAGTAAAATACGGTTATTTCAATATTACAAAGAGACACTCCAATTTTATTTATATGTATAGAGTATAGATAAAGAAATGAATACGTACGATTTTAATGTTTATTGATGGCACTTGGTGGAATTAATTATAACACATTTTGTGTACACATTTTCGCAGTTTTTATTTATTATTCAATCTGACCGGTCTCTCTTTATGGCTTCCTTAAAAACACACAACAGTTAAGAAAATTCTTCTAAAACACTACGATATTTAGCCATATTTCATATGTGGGTAGTTGTAAAATTATGTAAACGAGTACTAAAAAAATCCTCCAAATTAAGGGAAATAATATTCAGATTCTCCTAAAGATATTTCAAATTAAAACATGAATAATATCATGTATTTAAATCACAATGTCAAGGTATAAATTATATATATTTTTAAAGTAATACAACTAGACACAAAACATATTCATGCCGTGTCAAATAGCCCACATATCGTTCCCGGCGCAAAGGTGCCCACGATGCTGGCCGCGTTGCCTCGTTGAATCACAATGGCCATCCTTTGCCCCATGCTTGAGTCAAGCGGCATTATAAATTTTAAATGTTAAATTAATAATATCAGATGAAAAATTAATAATGTCAAACGTTTGACATCATCATGGTGTTTGTTGCTATCGGGTTTCAATGGTGGCAAAACATACGAAATTATAGATGTCTCTAAATTTACTGCTAAGTGTTTTTGTAATGTAAGGGCCCGTTTTATAGAATGGTAGGGTAAGGATGCCTATTATGTGATACCATTTCTATTTTTGAATATAAAAACAAAACTGTTACATTTACAGCTTTCTAATATATAGTTTTAGATATGAAATTTGATGTACTTTTAATGTGTAATAGCTTTTTAGCGCTAAATACAATATTTTACTATCTATGTTGTGAAAAGTGAAAAATATCAGAAAAGACATCCAAAGCAAAGGGTCTCCTATTATGAGATATTAGGGGTTGCTAATATAAGATAGTATCTCATATTAGGTTCTTAATTTTTTTTGGGGTTAACAAAGAATAAAACAAAAAGTATTAATGTCATGATCACATTTTTATCATAGGAACATCAACCTTAATATTTTGGTACCTTAATTATTAAATTATAGACTAGCATCAGTCTTCAAAATGGGTTTACAATAGTATTTTTTTGTACTTAAGTTACATTTAACAACGAACTGAGCTATGCTCACGTATCATAATCATATTTGGCATTTGTAATGAAAATATCGATAGAAAAGCAAAGTTATAACAAAAATAAAAAATCTTATAAAATATTAGGGGTTAAAGTATGAAATTGCCGATTTGTACTGACAAATTGAAATTTGTTTTTTTTTTAATTTAACGTATTTATTTAATCAAAATAATTACCATTATTCTCTATACATTGCTGCCATCTAGTAGGAAGGTCATTTATGCCTTTGCGATAGAACTCTGGTGATCTAGATTCGACAAGCTGTGTGAAAGCATTTTGTACTGCCTCCTGAGAAGAAAACTTTTTATCACATAGAAAATTGTCCAAATCACGAAAAAAATGGTAGTCTGTTGGAGCAAGGTCTGGCAAATACGGAGGGTGACGGATAGTTTCTAATTGCAGTTCCTGTAGAGTTAAAACGGTTTCTCGTGCTGTATGAGGTCTCGCGTTATCATGGAGCAATAATGGTGAAGATCGATTCATGAGTCGGGGCTTTCACTGCTAGTTTTGCTATCATTGTTCGGAATTCGGCACAGTAGACATCTGCCGTTATTGCTTGACCAGATCGTAGAAAGCTATAGTGAATAACACCATGCTGAGACCACCAAACAGTTACCATTACCTTTTTATTTGTAAGCTTTGCTATAGGACACTGTTGTGGCGTTTCACCTGGGGTCAGCCATTGCATTTTTCGCTTACGGTTATCGTAAAGAATCCACTTTTCATCACATGTCACAATTCGAGCCAATATTCCTTCATTTCTGTATCGATTCAACAAGGCAACACAAGTTTCAACACGCATTTCTTTCTGCAGATCAGTCAAATCATGAGGTACCAATTTTTCACATTTTTTTATTTTATTGATTTGACGCAAATGAGTCAATATTGTTGGTAAGGTAACGTTAAACCATGCAGCTAATTCCTGGGTAGTTTGGCTCGGATCGGCTTCCACCATGTCTTTCAATTCATTGTTATTCACCTGTGTGGGACGGCCTTCCTCGTGGTTCGTTCTTCAAATCAAAGTTTCCATCACGAAAGCGTTTAAACCAAAATCGCACGGTGCGTTCATTAGCAGTTCCCTCTCCAAACGCAACATTGATATTGCGAGCTGTTTCTGCCGCGGTAGTTCCGCGTCGGTACTCGTATTCAAAAATCACTCGAATTTTCGAAGTATCCATCTTTCTTGTCTAAGCTGAATAAAAAAACAACTGAAAGTCGATAATCGAATGTTGCACATTTTTAAATGAAGAACTACATAGGTACCATGTGGAAAAAGTTTCACTCAAAAATCTCAAACCATGAAGGTTCTATGTCAATTCGAAGTACCTATTACAATGAAACGGCAATTTCATACTTTAACCCCTATTATTTTAAGTCTTACCTTGTCTTACGCATCTAAACATAAAGAACACAAAAAACGATTCGATACTACATCTCCACAATGTAATGTTTTAACAATACAGAAATCTTTGATTTCGCCCGAGCAGAAATGTTAATATTGCGAAGTTTAAATTGTATCTGGCACCCACAGGACAGGCTTGCCTAGTGTGGGACCACATAATTTTTATTTTATTTTTATTTTAATCCTCATGAGCCCATTTAAAACAAACTTGACATTTGGCCCATTTTTCTCCTCTTGTATCCTGTGAAAAGGTTCCGCTACAGTAGGGACATTCAGCATCATATTCATCTCCACTGCTATCTGCGAGCTCAGGCATGTCATCATCTTCAGAACTGGAACTAACTTCTTCAACTTTTTTCTTTTTCACACGTTTTTTTTCATTGTCTGCTGTTTTTTATTTGAACGTTTCTTCTGGCCTTTCTTATTTTCTTTTTCTTGCTATTTATCTAGGGACTAGTGAATTCTTATACGGAGAAGCCGTAATTACAGAGGCTGATCCAGTGCGAGTTTTCTTAGAAGAATTGTTTTAGAGGCACCCTAGGCACTGGCTTAAGATAAGAGCAAATGGTGATACACAAGACGATGTGCTAGGTACTGGATTGTCATAAACACTAGCTCTTGTTGATGCCTTAGAAGATGTCAATTCTTGAGGCTCATCAGGAGAATTTTCATTGGATAACACTTCAGTTGGGTCAAATTGGTTTTCAATCGAAGTAAGCATACAACTTGTATTCTCCGGATTTGTGTTCTCGACATTTTCCTGAACATTTAGTGATTCTTGTTCTTGATCCTCTTCATCAAATATTGAAAACTCTTCGTCTGTAAAAATATTTCGATTACAGGGAAATAACCCAGTTTTGCGAAAACCATTTACGGCGTTGGTCATGGTAGCCGCTTTCTCATAAGCCGTCCCAAATAATCTGGCCACATATTTATTTGTTAGTGTGCGTCCCAAATTATTACGTAGCCAAGTTTAAATTTCTTGGGAGTAATAAGCTTTTAGTGGCTTCATAAATGCCACATCCATTGGCTGCGTTTTATGTGTGCAATGTGGCGGCAAGCAAACAATTATCACGTTGTTGTCTCGAGCTAAATTAATCACATCGATGTTTCGTGTATGTGTGTAGTGGCCATCTAAAACCAATAAAATTGGATCGTCTTTACTTGGCTTTGTAAAGTTGATAAAATGCTGAAACCACCTTGTAAATAAGTGTGTCTGCATCCAGCCTGACGGATGACAATCATCAATTGACACTGCTGGTGCACCATCCATTAGATCTTGAGCCATATTTTTCCTTGGAAAAATTATTAATGGAGGTACGTAGGTACCACAAGCGTTCATACAGGTCACTATGGTCATGAGTTTTCCTCTTTCGAGGGATGTCAACGCACCAACCTGTTTTTTGCCTTTCATACTGACAACTTTGGAACGTTTATGTTGAACTACTGTTATTCCTGTCTCGTCGACGTTGTAGATTCTGTGTGGAGCGGATTTTATCTTATCAATTTCAGGCTCGTATAAATCAAAAAAGTTGGCGACTGCAACTGGATTAAATCCTTTTACTCTGGCGGCAGAAACTGCTTCAGGTGTCCTAATTGATAACGCAGGATGTCTCCTCAGAAATCCACGTAGCCATTTTTTACCAGCAGAGGCTTTAGTCACACTGAAAGGATGCCTAAGATTGTATTTAATAGCTAATTGAAACGCCATGTATTTGATGTCCTGCAGACGTAAACCATATAATCGTTTATCCATTTCTTTGCAATAACTTTCCAGCTCGGCTTCTAAATCAATAGGGTAAGGCTGGTCGTCTCCCCATACGAACCTGAACAAGATCTTCTGCACGAACATCCTTTTTCACAAAGCGCTCAAGAGTACCCTTAGGATAACCAAATTGTTTTGCAGCTCTTAAGTAACCCATTTCCTTTCTTCGTACTGCATTCACAGCCTGTATCATGGCGGTATGGTCCCAGGTCTTTCTTTTGATAAATGGATGCCAATATTTTTGCTTCCAAAAGAAAACACAATATAACTCCAATTACAACTTAAAATTTATCATATAATCTACACACAATATGTATATTGAAAGCATTTAACGTAAAAATAAAGAGGTTACATACCTTGTAAACATTTAATGAAAAATATTTGGTTTTACGACTACGTATTAATCTGCACGCACACGTTCCTACATGCCCGGTGGCGGGGGCGCACTAGCAGACATTTAGCTATGCAGCCGTGTCGATTCGAGCGACACTAGCGCCAAATGGCTGACGTGAATAGTTTGACCAATACCTTGCTATCTCATATTTAGCGCCTATCTCATAATAGGCATCCTTACCCTACTCAGTCTCGATTTCTCTGAAAACAGATGGTATAGTCAATCTTCGACAGCCACCGTGGCGTAGCGGTAGTGGACGCGGCTGCTACGTAAGAGGCGCGGGTTCGATCACCGCTCCGTGCAAATATTTGTATGCATGAATATAGTATTTGTATTGGTCTGGTCGTGCCTAGGAGAGCACGTTAAGCCGTCGGTACCGGTTGTCATACGAACATCTATGACAATCGTAACGGGTAGTTGGAGCCCTCAAAAATCCAACCCAACCTCAAAAACAACTGGCAATGCTTCGATATCGCCTTTGGGTTGTAGAAATCAGATGACAGTCGCTTCAAGGAAAATATCGGGTCGGCAGCACGAGTATGACTCCCCTGGTGTTAACACTTTCATCAGGCGGGCCGTGTGCTTGTCTGCCACTTCAATAGTATAATGTCCACCCAGCCATGTTACTTTTCATGTCGTCAACAATTTTGGTTGCATACAGCGGAAAATGCACAAGAGGGCATGACAGGCATGTGGCGCCACGTGCCCGTCCCCCCGCATCCCCTTGGGATATATTGCAGTAAACTCCGTATATTTTATTTTATTTATTTTATTTATTTCGGTTCACCAACAATTGTATACATAAAAAACTTACGCTAAATTCATGCAACGATTACAGATCATATGCAACAATCACTTATAGGTAAACTCCGCTTATGAATATACACAAAATAAATTAAAAGTAAGTTATTCGTTTACAAACACACTAAATTAACACAAGTATTATACAAAAAAGTGTTTAGAGCCAATGCAGTCTTTTAAACCTAAACCAAAAGCAAACTAAGCCATCAGTCAAAATCAGCCAAACCCATGAGAATCGACCTAATTCTAACCAAAGACTCAAAGTGAAGATCAATTTGATCACTGCATCTGTTGATCGTCTTGCACACTCTTGCACATGGAGAATTAGTACCAAGTACAGTCCTTCGAAGTGGCGAATGGAGTGGTGTAATGGCAAAGCGAGGCAATCTGGAAGGTACGCGTAACCAGAATAGAGCAAGCAGGTGGGGACAGTCAATTTTCGACCGGAAGACTTTACAAGCAAACATTGCCTCTTTAAGAAGTCTGCAGCCAGCCAAGGTTTTCAGTTGGAAATACTTCAGACGGTTTTTATATGAAGGTATTTTTTTGACCAAACTATTGGCAAATGCAAGATGCCATACGAAGCGTTTCTGGACACGTTCAATACGCAGTGAGTGCGTAGCATAGTGTGGCCGCCATACTACACAGCTATACTCAAGAATACTACGAATAAGGCTGTTGAAAAGTACTATTTTCGTTTTGTTATTTCGGAATACTTTACAATTTCTTAAAACAAATCCCAACATTTTTTAAGCTTTTTTGACAATGTTTTCATAATGAGGTATAAAAGTTAATTTTCTGTCGTATAACACACCCAAGTCACGAATATGATCCACTTCATCAATTTTGTCATTATTAATAAAATAATCATATGTTGTCAAATTAATCTTTCGCGAGAATTTCACATGGAAGCACTTTTTAGAATTAAGATGCATTCTATTATTTTCACACCAAATAATGAGTCTATCAATGTCCTCCTGCAGAAATACGGAATCCTCTTTAGATTCTATTACTCTAGCAAACTTTAAATCATCAGCAAACATGAATACATCAGAGTAATAAAAACAGCTTGGGATATCATTGATGAAGTAGTTAAATAAAACTGGGCCCAAATGTGATCCTTGGGGAACACCGGAAGTTATTTTTTGCAGACCAGATTCGTAACCGTTAACTACAACATAAAAGTGCCTATCCTGAAGGTATGAGTTCAGCCATTCCAGCAAAGAACCAGTGATGCCGTACGCACGCATTTTGAAAATTAATATACTATGAGAGACTCGATCGAATGCTTTGCTAAAGTCTGTGTAAATCACATCAGCCTGATGGCCAGAATCTATAGTTTTTGCCAATAGTTCCGTGAAGGGCACTAAATTCGATTCTGCAGATCTACGTGCCACAAATCCATGCTGATGATCGCTTAAATACAGTTTTAGATGGTTTTGAATAGATGGACATATTAATGATTCAAAAACTTTAGCGAAGACTGACAAAATTGATATAGGTCTATAGTTGGATACGATTGCCTTGTTCTCGTTTTTATGAACAGGGACCAACTTTGCTATTTTCCATTTCGTAGGGAATTCTCCAGAAGCTAGGGATTTATTAAAAATTAATGAAAGTGGATGTGCTAGCTCAAAAGAACATTTAACAATAAATATCGGAGGTATGCCATCTGGGCCTGCGCCCTTTTTGATATCAATACTTTGTAATTTTTTCAGTACAGTGTCCTCGTCCAAGACTGGTGCACTTAGGCATATGCTGTGATTCACCAATAAATTCCAGTAGTCAGAATTATGTGTATGATTTGAGCAATGTTGAGGACTATAGACAGAAGAAAAGTGATTAGCAAAGAGCTCACAAATTTGTGACCCATCAGAAGAGGTTTTTGAACCATCAGTCATGGTGATTGGGTATGCACTAGACCCTCCCCTTTTAGACTTTATATAAGCCCAAAATAGCTTCGGATTATTCCTTAGATTATCCTCCATCAATCTTATATAATTTTTATAACATTCAGTAGACAACCTATCACAGCATCTGCCAATATCCTTTAGATCCATTAAATCTAGGGGGTTTTTATATATTTTGTAACGAAGCCTAATCTTGTTTTTTAATTTTAACATTTTAATTAATTTATTATTAAACCATGCGGGATATTTATTACTCTTATGATTGCGGAATGGAACAAATTGTTTAATAACTGCACTAATAGTCTCGTAGAATAAGCCTAACATTTCATTAATATTATTTTTCCCACTGAATAATTCATCCCACTTAATATTTCTCAGCGAGTTACAAATAGATTCATAATCTCCTTTCTGAAAATTAGGTCTCATATTATTATTATTATTAATATATATTATATAATAGTTTCATCTCGATATAGTAGTTATATCTCATTGCAGGTGCCCCGAACATGGCGTTACAGTGAAGATAGAACCTGCAGAGGTAAATGTACCAGGGTGAGTAGTCTTTTTTTTATATCACTTATGTGACAGACAGGCATAACTGATGGAAAGTGGTCACCGTGGCCTATAGACTTGTTCAATACCAGGGGCGTCACACTCGTGCCGCTGACCTTAGTCTTTTATATACGGATACATCCAACAGTATACAGGGTGGAAGATTTTAACCTTACCTGCCCCCCTAGCATGACCATCATAACACGATATGATAAAGCGTTTTATCCACACCAACTGTCAAAATATGATAAATATCGCCGCCATGTTAATTTTTTATCGAAACAGCGAGCATAACCGTGCCCAGTGACGTCACGTATTATGATACGTTACAATAGAAGAAGAGCGAGCATGGCAGTCGGTTATTTATCGAAAAGTCGAGCATGGCCAACTATTGGTGGACATAAAAAGTAAAGTTTATCGATTTTTGACATTTAGTCGTATTATTTTATCGACGAGGTTTAGAGTGCGTGATATACTCGATAAAATATAACAGTCACCAGTTTATTATGCAATCACTAGTCATTAACTGATTTTAAAAGGTAAGAATCATTTTTATGATTATTGTGTAAATGTATATGAAAAATACAGAAAATAATAAGATATTACAACTCCTTTTTTCAGTTAAAACTTCACAAGTTAAGCTTCACCTAAAATCTTTTAATATGGCTAGACCATACATAAGAATTAATTAACTTGCCGCGGAGGACAAAGAAATGAAATAGGAAAAGAGGACCCTAATTAGAGAAATTAGCAACGAATTTCTATATATTTTAGGTCAATATATTTAAGGTCGTAAAAAGAAGAAATGAAATGGAATAAAGTGTACTTATGCCATAATAACTTCGGTTAATATCACAATCAATGACTGACTTTATCCTATCACTCATCAGAGGCACCTTCCTTACCACTTTCCATTGGTCAATAGACTTATCCGAGCCATGTTCACTCAACATAGCCCGGAGTTCTTCCCACAGACGATTTTCTGTCAGTCAACCCTGTGGCGCACTAAACTCAGTAGCTTCAGCTGCTGCGCTGTACTGCGAGTTCTAAAAGACAACAAATTTGAACAGAGTTAACCGAGAGACAGACAAAAGTATATGTAATTTTCAAAATGCAAACTTTCTAAGTTCTAAACGGCGAGGCAATTAAAAGAAACTTCCCGTGTTTTTCCTTTGTTTTCCATTATTGTGATGAAACACACATCAAACAAATAGGTAAATAAACTTTTATTCTGTTGACGGTTTTTTTTGTGTTATGGCGATCCGGTTCCAAGAAAAGTAAATAAACAAGGTGTGATAAGACAAAGACAGGTCGGACAGGTCCAGAGATTACACACGCACGTCAAAAAAGGTGATAAAAGTTGCAAAAGAACAAAAAAAGAGTGAGTGGCCAGTGAATGATGATTGAAAAATTTTATTAGTACTGGCAACATTGTTACTCCATATCGCGAGGCTTATCATTTCATAACACGTGATAAATTTTATCATATCCTATCATATCATATCGCTACTTTGGCCATGCTCGCGAAATCGGTAAAAATGTTGGTGTTATATGATACGATATCTTTTATCGTATATCTACGAAATGTGGTCATGCTAGGGGGGCTGGAGGGGAAGTACTCTAAATACTGGAGAAAGTGAATTTCACTCAAAGGAAGCATTCCTTTATTTTTGAAAAGAAACATAACAGAATTCAAAGATTTTTGAAAACTCGCTTGCCACACCCGGTAATCGAACCGACTAAAATCCCAGAAAGTAACATTCTGTATTTTTATGGCATCAGTCGATACTGGTATGATTAGGTTACACTGAGTTTATAAGTTTAGATTTCAAGGATTTCCTTTCATTTAATTTACTATGTTTGTTAGAGAGATTTGATCCTTATGATTACCTTGTCGATGGATCGCATAAAAATAGAATTGTTTTAGTTTTTCAGATTTTAGTCTGTTTAATTACTGGGTGTGCCAAGCCATTTTCGGAAATTTTTGAATGCCGTTTTATTTCTTTATAAAAATGTTTCCTTTGAGCGAAATTCGCTACTTCCAGTATTTAGAGTACTTCCCCTCCAGGTAAGGTTAATTATTTTCCACCCTGAATATGTCACCGGAAAATAACAAGAACCGCAAATTAATATGGTTTCAAAGATATTTTTTTATATACAACTGATGCGGCAGACAAGCATACGACCCACCTGATGGAAAGTGGTTATCGTGGCATATTGTTGGTCGTGTGCAACACCAGAGGAGTCACACTCGTGCTGCCGACCCTGTTAATACAGAGAGTTTTTGTGTCGTCAGTGTAGAAGAAAAAGCAGGATTTGTCTTTGGTCTTCCCACTGACAACACAAAAACTCTCCAGTGAGCTCTGGATACCTTACTCGCCGCCGGGAACATGCATTAGAATGCGTTAAAACTAGTTTCATCTCGATATAATAGTTTTATCTCATTGCAGGTGCCCCGAACATGGCGTTAAAGTGAAGATAGAACCTGCAGAGTTAGATGTACCAGGGTGAGTAGTCTTTTTTTATATATCACTTATGTGACAGACAGGCCCACCTGATGGAAAGTGGTCACCGTGGGCTATAGACGTGTACAACACCAGGGGCAGACAGTTTCTGTGCCGTCAGTGTAGAAGACAAAGCAGGACAAGCCTTTGGTCTTCCCACTGACAGCACAAAAACTCTCCAGTGAGCTCTGGCTACCCTACTCACCGCCGGGAACAACACGAGGTTATTATAGCCGCGATATTCTGTAGTCAGTGTAAATTTATAAAGGTTAGGTTAGTTTATAAATTTGCTAGAATTTTTTTTAAACTTGCAGATCTTGTTATTTTTCGTGGAGGGTGAACACACGGAAACAAATTGACTGGCGTGGCTATCGTGGCTCTGGTACACTTGACATTGGCGTCTCGCCATTAATAATTTTATGATACATTTTGGCATAATTTTGGCGATTTGCTGCAGAGGCCAATTCGAAGAAGTTTAAGTTGAAAATGACCTTGAGAATCTCAAATCATAAAGCTAATTTTTATCTTTCAGATCCAGTTCCGACGTGTGTCTTGTAAAAGATGAAAATCCGCTACCAGTGAAGTCTGCGCCCGCTGATGATGAGTGAGTGTTGCACCATTTATGAAATTACCAACTTGAAAGAAAGAAAGAAAAAAGTTGAGTGTTGTAAAGTCTCCGCCACAAGAAGCTATACTTTTTGTCAATAAAAAACTTCTACCAATTTACGTAGCGACAATTAAATCAAAAACAAATAATGCCAAATTCAATCTGCTCTAAGTTACATACGCATAATACGACAATCACGCGCATTTTCAATTAGTCGGGTTATCTTTTAGCGATAGAAATATGGAGACTAGAAAGAAGAAAGACAATCTAGTATATGAAAAAGTGTCCGTCGAAATGTATTAAATTATGGTGGCGCCACATTAATATCAAATAAAATCAATAACCGTACTATTTACAATTTGCGAAACAAACTTTGACCATATTCTGAATAGATACATACAGCTAACAAAATGCATCGCAAAAACGCTTTAGGTGTAAGTAAGCTAATGTCAGCATTGTTATTTAAACTGTCAATTTGTGCATGTCATTATGTGTATGGTCTACTTGTGCCAAAGTAGTAATCTTTTGCTGTTGTAGTGCCACTTACTGTGTGAATAGAATTTGTATATAGTCTGGTTTGTATAGAGTGTAGTTGTAATTGTGAGTTATATTGGTTGCACATTATGGGGAAAAGATTGTCGATCGCATCCACCGGTTCAGCGTATCGAAGTGGTGCATGGCGTCAGCGCTACCTAGCGGCTACATCTGAAAATCAGCTCTGTGCATGCTCGACTCAATGGTGTGCGCGGGTTCGCACAATGTGAAATGTACACCCACCATAGCTAAATTTATTTTAATATTGTACCTCCTTTTATATGATATATAGATCAATTTAATATAATATTGTACCAACACAGTAGCAACACGTTGTGAGGAACATAAATAAAACATTTGTCTTTCTTTCTTTCTTACTTGCTTTCTTTCTAACACACTAACTTTTTGTTTTGCAGGTCCAGTCTCGATGTGTGTCGCGTTAAAATCGAAAATCCACCTTCAGTGAAGTCGGAGCCCGCTGATGACGAGTGAGTTGCACCATTTATGAAGTAAATGACCTTACCTTAGCTTTAGAAACTGTGTACCATACATACACTGTACTTAATTTAAACGTGATTTGATTTGAATGGAATGAAGAAAACGTTCATAATGTTTATAACTATACATACCTCAATGCGTATGAGCCTTCGAATTATGATTAAGCGATGAAATAAAAAAAAATTTCAACATATGAATTAAGGTGTACCACAAGGATGTATACTAGGTCCGCTACTAATGACTTATATACACTTAACACTCGTCTCCAATTTTTTCTTACCTTTTAAGTCATAATCTATTGCAATTTTTCTGATTTGTGGTATCCACAAAACTTTTTACGAAGAGAGATGAAATTGATGGTGTTAAAAAAGTTTCAAAGTATGAATGCAAAGGGCCTTAGCAGCAGAGGTAGGCTTACAAACAGATGGATAGATTGCGTGAAAGAGGATAAGTTAAAGAAGGAGTGACTGACGAAATAATATCTGATAGGAATGTGTGAAGGAGTATGACATGTTCAGACCCTCTAGACAAGTGGCAATTCGCTAGCCGGCGTTTGGTGGAATAGAATGACAAATGTATGGGATTTGACGTAAATGACAGTCGTTAACGCATGTCAAATACGTCAAATCCTATACATTCGTCATTCTATTCCATCAAACGCCTGTTAGCGAATTGCCACTTGTCTAGAGGGGCAGTACAGACAGGACTTCACTGAATGAAAATATCGATTAATATAGGAAAAATATTGAATTAGTCTAGGCCGGACTTAAACCCGCGAGCCTTGCCTTACAGGGGTAATGCTTTGACCACTAAGCTACCAGAACTCGCCCGAATCAATCCAAATGTGTCCTTTAAATCCGTCTTTGAGGTAACTACTCCTCCCAAAGAACCAAATAACAAAAAAGAGTAGGTATCTCAACCGTTACTTCAAAAACGGATATAGACGAGAAATTTGGATTGATTTGGGCAAGGTCTGGGGCCAGTTTCATAAAACTACAATTTACAAATTACAAGTACAATTCGATGTACACTGCGTAGTTAATTGGCCATATATTATAAAACCTATTTTAATGACCACCTACGCAATGTACATCGAATTGTACTTGTAATTTGTAAATTGTAGTTTTATGAAACGGGCCCCTGGTAGCTTAGTGTCTCAAAACCCGCCTAGACCGATTCAATATTTTTCCAATCATTATAGATTTGGTGTTTAGCTTGTAAAATAATTAAAAAAATATCATTCCAAATGAATTTACCTATAAGAGAAAAAAAAATTGTGTTGGCGTAAGTTTCACAGGCGTGTCGAGATTATAACTACTGTCTTATAATTTATGTTATGCTTGTTTCAGTATGGAAATTCAAGAACATCGAATCGTGTACACGGTTCCCACCCCAACTACCACAGAGAACAGCAACGTACCTTTTCATAGCTATTACAACAACGATCATAATTACTTTGCCACTCTCAAATAATTTATTGACAAGCTAGAAGCAAAGTTCTCCTTTTTATTAAATATTTACCTCCGGGTACATATTGTCCGGCTTTTAAATACTAGGTACCTTGCTTCATCCTGGCGTGATTCCCAGTTGCATTCGAAACTATCAACTGGAGTCTGGATTTTGCTTAACCAGTCGTAACTGCGGATTTGGTTGAAGTTTGATATTTTCCGTGAAGCGACTGCCATCTGACCTCCACAAACCAAACGTGATATCTAAGCATTGCAGTTAGACCAGTAGTTGGATTTTTCCAGGGCTTCAACTGCCCATAACGATTGTCATAGATGTTCGTATGGCAACCGGGCCCGCCGGCTTAACGTGCTCGCCGAGGCACGACCAGACCAATGCAAATACCCATATTCATGCATACAAATATTTGCACTGAGCGGGGATCGAACTCGCTCCTCCTACGCCATGGAGGCTTGTAATTACTACCTCATTCTCGTAATTCACGAGATTCTGTTATATATTTTCATAAGAATAAACAATTATGTTTAAAATTGTCATTTTTATGAATAATATAATGTAATTAAATGTCAAAACCTAAAATTGTTTTTTTAATTATTACCTAACCCATTTATGTTCCCCATACCGGGGGCGAGTTGGGGACCGCGTGGTCCCCTCTCCCGAGGAGGGCCAGACCGAGAGGAATGGCCCTGGGTCATCGGGGTGCGAGGGATATGTCGCGAAATAACCTCACTCCGGCCTAGCACAACGACCCACAGACGGCGTGCGGTTTAGTCGGTTCGAGTCCGACATAACCTCTCCCTCCGGCTACGGAGGGCACGTAAAAAAACCCCGCTCACTAAATGTGAGTGGGGTTTTTTTACGTGTCCTCCTAGTTTGCATGAGAGCTCATATACATTTTTTTTACTTTATATTAAGTCTGCTGCAGTTCAGTCCAGTGCAGTCCAGACCAATCCTGACAGTTTGTACATAAAACACACAGAAAACATGAAGAACTTTTTTACTATCAGATTTAACGTGGACGTATTGACACAGCGACAAAATATTATTATTTACATTATTATAATAATTACACATCTCTAAACGCCTCGCGGCACATCGCTCTCGCTTACAAATAACACACCACAATTATACAGGGGTATTTAAATACTATTCTATTAAAAAAGGTAATTTCATAGTGTGTACGTGAATTCTACTCACCTTCACGTGGTGAGTAGAATTCACCAGGTAAAGGTGAGTACTCACTGGTATTATATGACGTAATGTAACATGTTACAATGCGAGCATTCGTGTTAACAAGTACCTACGGGAAATCATGCGAGCGGTAAAAATTAAAATTACATGAATGCGGGCTTTGTAATGTTACAGTATGCCTCGTAATAGGGTATTTTCCACTTTTTTTAAAACTATTTTATTTTGAAGACTGTGAAGGAATATTTAACAGAAAAATAAAATTTCTGTGATTAATGTCCATTTTCCGCGTTAAAAGTAAAAAAAATCTAATTTATTTTTAATGGTTTTGAATTTACCGCCAAAACGCGCCGTGCGCTGACGTTTAACGTGTGACGTCATCTTTGTGTAAACAAGTTGTAAACAGTCGATCAAGTATTTTTATCTCAAATGGATAGAAAATGGTATTACTGGTGTGTGGTGCCTCTGTGTACAAACACTTCTAAAACTGCGCCACATAAACTATTTATACCGGTGCACTCACGTCACAATTCTTTGTTTACTCAAAGATGACGTCATACGGTAAACGTCAGCGCACGGCGCGTTTTGGCGGTAAATTCAAAACCATTAAAAATAAATTAGATTTTTTTCACTTTTAACGCGGAAAATGGACGTTAATTAGAGAAATTTTATTTTTCTGTTGAATATTTCTTCTCGGTCTTTAAAATGAAGCAGTTTTTAAAAAAACGGAAAATACCCTATTCCAGTCAGTAACCATCTTTGTGGTAATTTGAACGTATTGTGATTAATTTAAACCAGTGTGTCGCTTATTAGACAAGTGAGCAACAAAACATACTTGCAAAGCGTTCTGCATTCTTTTCAGAAAAAAAAATAAGACAGTGCTACTAATGTATTCTCTTCTTGGTTTGCCAAATTGAAATATGGATAGATTGCTCTTAAGTATTTTTAGAAATACGGAAATGAAAGTTGATTTTTTTAGAAATTAAATTAATGTACAATACGTATTCATAATCTGTATCTCTAAAAGAGGGTGAGTGGTTATATATATTTGAATTACTAAACTTTTTAGCATTTATAACTACGGCAAACACATTTAAACAGTAAAAGTAGGTAATGTATTTTCAGATCCAAAATTTAAACCTTTGCTTTAATGTATGCATCTTAAAATTAAGTAATAGGAGGGATTCATTCATTTTATATTAATTTAAACGCAACATGAATAGAGATCGAAATGACCGTAATTAATAGGGTGTAAGAGGAACACTCCCGAAGCCGAAGGCCCCTGGTAGTACTCCGGGTACACTGCATATAGGCATTATTCTTCTGGATTTGGTTAAAATAATATTTTTTTGTTTCCTTAGCATTATTTATTCTCCATCGTATTAGAAAAGCTCAATGAAACGATAAATTCGCAAAAAACATCACTACCGAAAAAAACGAATGGTGCTAAGCGCGTGCTATTATTTTTGTAGTGATGTTTTTTATGAAATTGCCGTTTCATTGAGCCTTACTAATACGATGGAGAATAAGTAATGCTAATGAAACGGAAAAAATGAAAAAGAAACATATTTTTTCACCAAATCCAAAAAAATATACTTATGCCAATATGTAGTGTACCCGGCGTACTACCAGGGGCCTTCGGCTTCGGGAGCGTTCCCCTTACACCCGGTATATCTCTTTTTACCCCTTCGGGGATGTACAGCATCAGCAATATAGATCTTTTAGACTTTACACTTAGAGACGACTTAATAGTTCCAGGTAGGCATAATAATACGAATTTTAGTGATTTCATTAAATCGTCTTGAAAAAAGATATTTATGCTGTCTACTTCTATTTAGATAGACTGTATAAATATGAAAAATAATGAACTTTTGAACTGCCTAATTTTAGTTACGCGTTGGTATGAGAGATTTAATTACAGCTAATCTTTTTGATGGAATCAAGGATATTGAAAACTTTGAAAAATGGTGACACTGACAAAAGGATTTGGCTCTTATCAATTCCTTTAAAAAGCTCTTTAGCCGGCATTGTGGAGTCGATACGATTTTTATGAAACAATAAGATAGATATACCTAAAATTAAGAATTATCTACCTGACCTGAATCTATCTATGACTGAGTACCAACTGAGTTATAGATGGTCAGGTATGTAATCCTTAAATTTTAAATCCATTGACATAACTTGGAATTAGGTATTGCAACTAACAGTCAACAAAATAATGTAGATTGATCCTTTTGAGGGAGACCTACAGACTGATGATTAGTGATGATACATCACTAAACATAAAGCTGGGTACACACCAGTGAAGCGAACGAATGACTAAAAATTGAACGTGCTAGTCACAGACTATATACTTTTACTAAAACTTGTTGACGCTATTTCATTCACGTTCGTACGCTATCATTGGCTTGGTGTTTACCAAGCATACATCAATATTTAGCTACAGGAAAATTAATATAACACTTTCTAACAACTATTGACACCTCCAACATTACAACAATCGTCAACACGGGATTAGTGGCGATATCCTCCGATTTTTTTATATCGGCTATAAAATAGCATCTTTTATGACGTTATTATAAGGAAAAAAAATCGGGGGGATTCGCGACTAACCAAACACTGATAGTATTCTGATAAAACCATTAGGTACTATAGACTAGATTACTTTTAACTATAAAACACTATAACATTTTTAATGGTATTTCATAATTTCTTTACTAGTTACTATTTTTAATAGGCTTGCTAAATATATGGTGACTCCTTTAAATCGTTAAAATATTAATGAATCGTTAAAATATTACTTTTTATAGTATAAACAGACGAATATTTTTGCGAATCTTTAAAAAAAGTACAATTGTTTATTCGTCCGTATTTTTTCTCAGGTACAATAATTATCTCATTAAATAATTTACTTTTATCAAAGACGTCACCAAAAACCATGAATATGGTACATACGAACATGGAAAAACAAGAATATGTTTGGGTATAAAGAAATAATAAAAGCGTGCATAGTAAAACTAAATAAATATGCACACTCATCCAAGGAAATAAGTATAAACTTTCACCTGTAAAGGTCTACTTATCTTATTTCATTGGTCAGCTGTACATGAAACCAGCTGCATATAACGAACGATAACGCACGCACCAACACATACACACACACTCAAAAACACGTGCATACGAATTGCAAGGTCATTTATGTATATATAGAAACGGTACGGTCTGTATGGCGAGAATGGCCTCAACTAAGCTCGCCGAGTAACCGATACACCTAGAGGAGGTTTACCTCTCAAGATTGGTAGGTGGCTTCCACAATAAGCCATCCCAAAAGCCCTTGTTCCGAAGTACCAACTTTAATTCCAACGGGGATACCTCTGACCATGATGAGATAGCCCAACTCAGGAAAGGAAAAACGGGGAGCCTTATCGTTCGTTACATGAAGCTGGTGTTCTGTAACTATGTATTTTGCGTTCTAATGTATGCAGAAATCAGTCATACCCAATAATTGCCGTATATAAAGTATTTAACATTATGCACTAGGATTCATAAGATATTTCATCTGGAAAATACAAATAGTCCATATTAGATAAACGAGCATTTAGAATCTGGATGTACAAAGTAACTTGTCAACGTTTTAAGGCAAGTATTACACCATCAGCATTCGCGTGTAATGTAACAATGTAATATTCGTTATTGAGCATTACAATACTACTAACTTCGAAGCAGCTTACAAACTATATAACGACATTCCAAATTATAAATTCAAAATTTTTAATTACTTTAGTTATTGTGAAAAAATTATGTGTTATATAACGTCTGATTAAGTTCCTTCAAAATAAAAGCTGTATATCCGTTAAAAATTCAGTCTCGATCTGTCAAAATTAAACGAATCAAAAACGATCACCAATTCGATAGAACTAATTTGACATCGAGACAATATGTGAATAGATTATTTATTGGGAGGATTGACCTTATAAGTATAATGCGAATGCTTCTGATGAATCATTATTACCTTTAAATTAATGATAAAATGTTTAAAATATGTGAACTGGCAAGATTATGTATAAATAATTATTTTTATTACAATAATTTCAGAAAAATATCTAACAGTGAATGACTAAAATAAGCTTTCTATAATTACATTCAATTTTGTTTTAAGCGTATTTGATTGTGAATCATATAAAATCACAATTTTGTAATGAAAGTAATGCTGGGTATTCGTATTCTAATAGGTTGTATTTACAGAAAAAAAAACGAATCCGTTAATTGGCAAAATACGGAACTACGATTGTCATTGTCAAAAAATCAATAGGGTACACATAAAAGACAATTCCGCTTCCGCTCATTACACATATGCTCGCTGTGAATGTTACATTACTTGTATTGATTTGTATCCGGTTTTACTCTGGGTTCTAATAAAATATACATATTATTGTGGTTTTAGTTGATTTTGCTAATATTATAAGTACTTAATAATGGTCATAACCCTATTTTGTGACTCTTTGCTTATATCAGTTAGTTTTAATACACTTTTTAAAGGAACTTATAAGACCTATTGCTATTTATGTTTCCTTTGTTTTAAACCTCAGAATACCACAATTAGTATTATATTATCGACGGGATTATTATTAAAAATGGCGAGTAGTTCGCAGCAACACTAAGGCGCAAACGGGCCACCGGTGGCCAGCGACAAGCAGTTCACGCGAGTTTTCATACACTTTGCTATAACGCGGCACACACGTGTGTCCGGTGGCCACCGCGCGCTACTAGTGTACGCGACTCGTTACTTGTGTTAGCTACGGGCCACAAAGACCGATATGCGCCACTGTCGTGCTTGTCCAAAGAAAACAGTTTACAAAAAGTGGTGGATTTTGTACACGGCTGTCGCTTTCTTCTGACATTGTTAGTAAAATATACAGATAGCGTGCGATCGCCACCAGTGGCTGTGGTTGGTGGCCTCTTTGTTTGTCTAAGGCTCACAGTGGCGTGTATCGGCGTCTATGTATTCCGTAGCGACCACAAGTAACTCGTGGTGGCTACCGGCCACACGTGTGCGCTGCGTTATCAAAAAAATGTATTGAAACTCGTGTTTTTTTATACAACTGAGGTGGCAGACAAGCACACGGCCCACTTGATGGAAAGTAGTTACCGTGACATAGGCCGTCCATAGGGACGTGCGCAACACCAGGAGAGTCACACTCGCGCTGCCGACCCCGTAAACACAGAGTTTCTGTGCCGGCAGCATAGAAGAAAAAGCAGCAATAACCTTTGGTCTTCCCACTGGCAGCACAAGAACTCTGCAGTGAGCTCTTTCTACCCTACTCACCGCCGGGAACACAACACGAGGTTATAATGGCCGCGGTATTCTGTAAGGCGGAGGTACTTCCCCAGTCGGACTGCTCAATTGCGAGTCGCCGGCCACCGATGGCGGTGGTCAGTGGCCCGTTTATGCGGAGCCTAAAGCATAGTTTGGTGTCGCCGGTGTAGAAAAGAAATGATATTTAATAGAGGTGGTACGATTTAAAATGCGGTTCATTATACTCGTCTTTATCCTGCGTTGATGTCTGTCATAAATGTCAAAATACATGTCAATTCATCATTCTAATAGATGCCGTTAAACAGTGGACTACTCAAGACCACGATTCTGAGATAGTAGTATTGTGCAGCCCGCGTTCATCGATTTATTACCTTAGCAAAATGTTTAAACGCAATTTGATAACCGGACCAACGTACAGGGCCCTGATTCTGCTATTTTTTTTCCATAGCAAAACCACTGCGGTACCACAGACACTGTAACCAATGCCATTTAACTTTAGACTTTACTTTTATACTGTTAAAGTCCAAAATTAAATGACAATCTTGCAGAATGAATGAATAATGTTATAAACTCTTTGTCTTTTCATTTTGGACTTTTAAAATAATACTTAAAGTCTAAAATTGAATGACATTTTATGTAATGTCAAAGGCATGACAGTGGTTTTGCTATGTCATTAAATTAACAGAATCGGGGGCCAGGTTTCCAAATATACAATCAGTCAATAAGTAGCGTCACCGTACCATGAAAAAATAGAATTCCCGTGGTCCGGTTTGCCGGACAACCTAACCGCACCACGGACAAAATCCCAATTCTACAATACTCCGCCCCATAAATTGCCACTTGTTCAGGGGGGCAGGGGCATTGGACATTTTTAGAGATGGGGAAAACGATTGAACTCTCAACACTGTAACCATTACCAATACGGACATAATGTTTATATAAATATCTACAAATGTTGGACAAGTTTATATTTTTGTCGATACTGCCCGAGTGTCACTGTTTTTTTATGATGCTCTATTTATTTGAACTTTTCAAGACGATTTTTGAATCTATGTAACTTATTTTTTGGCTAAAAGACTATTGACTAATTTTACTTACTGAATTCAGCAAAGTGTTTGGCTAAAAGATTCTCGGCCAAACCTTGAGTTGCCGAGTTCATCGGCTAAAAGACCGTCGGCTAAAACATTTTGCACCGTGTAGTTTTTTCTGAACTCAAATACCGTCGTGCTATAAACTTTTATAGATGAGTCTATTGCCTACATGTAACGGAAATTCTGTTGCGGATTTTCTGCGTTGTCATGCCAATATATGTTACTGCATATTAATTTAAAATAATAAAATAATCGGCAGAGGGCGCCACTTGTTGAAGTGAAATGTTTTAACAGCGATGACTAACGCCATCCACTTTTGTACAAATCGTGTATGTTTTTTGCATGAAATTCACATATTATTTGAGAAACCGGTACAAGTATGAGATGGTGGGTGGCCTAGCATAACAAAATTATTTTTTTAACTTTCAACAGTGTAAAGATTCCAACGATTGCGTGAAATAGCTAAAATCGTAACTAAAGTTGTAATTGTCAAACGTTAACTGTTTCATTGCACATCAAAGACATTTTAGCACGATTTCAACACTGAAGGGACAGTGGCGCCATCTTTCAGTTCTCAGAATTTTTGGTTAAACTATAAATATTGTTTACCATAGGTAAAATATCAGGCAAGTTTGACACAAGCGATTGTACATTATGCTCACTATTTTATATACTTAAGGCAATGATAAATAAGTTAGTTACCAGTAATTTGATAATGTAATATCAACAAATAATAATAATAGCGTATCAAGTCTTAAGGTACGAGTTCATAGCCGATCGCATACAGCAGCAGCAGCAAACATGTCGCTGCGACGGCGACGTGTCAATCGTCACACTGATTTAATTAAGTAAACATTCTGTGAATTTCTATGAGATATGGGTCGAAGACGTGTCGCTAACTACGGAACGTATTTCATAGAAATACATATATAGAACCAACCAGACCAACCCTCCTAGACACGTGGCGTTAAAATAGAATAGAATACTAATGAATGTATGGGATTAACATAGGTTTATGACCGTCGTAATCGTAATAATAGTAGCAACACGTCTGCTACTGTTGTACGCGGTCGATTACAAACTCCGCACCTCAATGCGTGAATTATATAGAAAAGGCAAGAAGCATATTACCGAGACATAATCGAAACCAAATAGTATGTGTCAATGCGAACATCTGTGCGTATTCCATTCATTTCTAGTTGCAGTCATCTCAACATTCACTACCTTCTAAGCTATATCATCTGTCACACAGTTTATACATCTTCTCTTGGGTCTTCCTCTCTCCTTGCAGCCGTTCACTTCCATAGTTGATGTCTTCCTTGCGACATGATTTTCATCCCTACGCATTACATGCTCAAACGTGTTGACGCGATCGGCTTAAGCCTCTTGCCTTTTTCTGTATTTCGCGCCTAAGGTGGTCGGATTCTCACAAGAACATTCAATTTCAGGACCCTTCATACAATACATCAGTTTATTTCAATTTTAAATAATCCTAATTTTATTTTCACTAACAAATGCCTTAATTTAATAAATAAATGCAAGCTTAACAACTAATCAAAAATTAATCTACTAAAACGAATAAAACTTATATGATATGATAGATAATTGCTTGAAGTTCAATTTTTATTTATAATTGTATAATATTTAGCTTAATACGCTCTTATGCCGCCAAACAGTTTACCAACGTCAAATCAGCTGTGCAATTCTCTACAGCACCGAGCACAGCTTTGATAGAGAATGTCATTGGTCGGACTGGGTGACGTCACTGGAGAATGACGATCTTTATCAAGGCTGTCGGAGCGCTGTGCTCGACCCTGTATGCTTAGAAAATCGCACAGTAGACTTCTTAGTCTATTTTTTCCATCACAAACAAACATTACAATCCCTGGTCCTTTACCGCCTCGATTGCCTTATGCGTGTCACGCATACGGACCTTTGCATTTCGTGCATATCGTAGATATCAATTTTTTGCACGACTTTAGGTAAGTTATCTGCACGAAATTACCTCAATATTAGTTGTACGAAATAGGCGATCGCATGCGTGCACACGCATGATACAGCGTAGGCCCTTAAGAGAAACATGTAGAAACATTGGTTTACAACAATTTGACCCCATACTGCAACAAGGCAAGTAAAAATGTATGTTTATTAATTAAGTATAACATATTTTTAACATTAAAGTGACGTCCTTCTTTTTACGCATTTTTTGGTATGACTAAAGGCGTGTCTTTGATTTAAAACAAGTTTTACCTCAGAAAAGTTAGGGTAAAGTCTAATAGGGTTCCTCTGTTATACCACTAGAGGCGCCACCAGTACATTTAGTTTCTAAACTGTCAGATAGACTATCTGCCACTTTCGATGTATACTAGTAGCGCCATCTATGAGACTGCGTACTATATTTAATTTTAATTCTAAATACTACTAATTTTACAATTTAATCTCTGAAATATTATAAAATATGGAAGTTATGATGTTTTATAATAATTTAATTCCCATCTAGAGGTATGTTTTCCAAGGCTATTTTTATTATATTGCTATTTAGTATTTTATTGGTATTTTGAATTCAAATCCTTTAAAATAATTCACTTAGTGCATTTGTATATTTTTAAAAACAATTAAAAAATTATTTCTACACAAGAGCTGCTTTGCTTTGTTGCTTTTTAAAAGATTATTATTACTTATAGTAGTTTTGTAATTTAAAATGTATGATCTTTGGTGATTCGGTGATTGTGTGAGATAGTGATTTTATTTAAAATAAAAATAAATAAAGTGATAAAGGACGGTAAAACAAAGACATCTATGATATTTACCTACTAGACAAACTGTTCTGAATTTCTGTTAAGTTACCTAGACTTGCAATAGGCTACTATATTGACTGATTCCTAGACTTAACCCGGATAGGTAAGAATTTCTACTATACAAGCTGCTCCAGCTGGCGCAGTTGGCAAAGTATCTATTCTTTTTAAATAGTTGAGTGTCTAAGTTTCGATCGCGATGCTGACGTTTTTTTTACCCTAATATATTTCAATTACAAAATGAGAGATAGTACTGCTATGTTCTGGCGCCAGAATGCAGCACTAGCGTAAATAGCAAACAGTTTTTTGGCAGATCTCTCAGAGCTAAAATTGCCGCCATTTCTGCCAACGTCAAGTAATTATCAAGTGACAAGACAACGTTTGTTTATTTAATGTACTGCATGTGCTAGTGGCGCCATCTGAGATTAAACGTAACGTAAAAACGTAAGTATGTTACCCCGCGTATTTTAACTATTTTATATAGGAACATCAAAGTTTTTGCCGCCAAATATATTAATGATCTGAGAATTATAATTTAAATGCTATGTTTCTTTTCTTTTGTAATACATATTTGTACGATTTCCTAGTCTGGACCTTATCACAATAACACCTGTACGACCCCTTTCAAGACCCATTAATAGATGAAGTCCAAAATTGGAGGCCGTACACATTTACTTTATTTTCTTCCATTTTATACTAATTGGTTTGGTTCATTGTTTTTCTTTATACTACTTAGGTGGCAGAGGAGCCCGCGGCCCACACAATGGAAAGTGATTACCGTGGCCTATGGACGTATGAAAGAGAGGCGTTACACTCGTGCTACCGAGCCGACCCTGAAGAAACCTAATGCCCTTCTCAAAGAATCCCATATTGTAAAACCACAATAAAGTTCAAAACTGTTTGTCTAGAAGTATCATAGACGCCATTGATAAAAAGTGATTGCTCAAAAATATATCAAAGCTTTTCAAAGACAGTTATAAAAATTGATTAAAATTGGACCAAAACAGCCAAATTAAAAATCTCAACAAGAAATAAGATTACTTTTCGAAAAATATCGTCTTAGGTATGTAAGCACATCAAAAATTTTTTTTCTTGTATACATACGTCAAAATTATATCCAGACGTCACCGCGCATTCGGCTTATACCCTGTTGCTTCTTAAAGAAAGGTTAAAATTAAAAAAAAATAAGTTCGAATACACAACCATATATACATAGTATTTAAAAAAGTCGTATGTAAGAATAAGCAAATAAATGAAACAAAAAACCTGCATAAATCTAAATGATGTTATTTTTTTGGCTATGTGCCCGTAGGACCTTAAACTTTGGACCTCGTCTATAAATGGGTCTTAAAATGAGGTCTTTAGGACTGATTCATTTAGAGACCTAATTTTAATACTACCTTTCCACCCGAGATGTGCTATGCTACGTCGCTATGGATGTGTGCTGTGGATACCTACGAGAATAGATACGAATTTTGACAATTTGAAGAAAAGAAATAACTCGAGCTGCGCATCCTTATAGCACATCTTACTCGCTTAGCTACATATCATATCACAGTCAAAACGGTCGCATAGTTTCATAGCTTAGCTTTTACATCTTCGTGGCATAGCATTATTTTTCTTAAAAAGTGACCATGATCAATTTTCTAATATTGTATACAGGTTTATTTAACAATAAATTATGATTATTATTATATTATGCAATAATATTTTTTTATTACTATTTTTATTATAGCTACATAGCACATCTCCGTTGGAAAGGCAGCAGAATTCGGTCCAAACTTTGGGTCGAACGGGCACTAAGTCATATCTTTAGTAATCTATTTTCACTTTATAATAATCTAGGGTTCAATGTTTCAAGACGCTACATAACTTTTATTACATTAATTGAATATTTTAGTAAATAATATCTATTATTTACTTTTTTTTTAGGTCTCGATTCCTAAAAAAAAAATGGCGACTAGTACAAGAGAACTCTAAATTTTAATATTTTTTCAATTCTAAAATGATCTCAATCTTAACTTAAAGAATATTAGTGACAGAAATTACTAATATTCCCTCTAAGTGTGTACATGTCGGTAGTTTAATGTTCAGGACTCGAACCCAGGACTTCTGGATCGTTAGGAAGCCTCCTTAAATACTGAGATACCGACGCTTTGAGAGTCGCTGGTGAAATATCTCAGAGGCCTAATAACTCGCGTGATTAAATATATGTGCAAAATTCAGTCCTAATTTTATATCAATCTCCTAAATGTCAAAAATGATCGTGATGTCAATGTTCTTGTAAAGTGTGCTACGTGAAAACCGTTTTTGACATTTCAGGGTTTGAACCTAGAACCTAGACTCGGCCTTTACATGGAACGAAGTCATGATATTATCTTTTCACTTGTACAGTATACACTGAGACATCAATAATAATCACAAAAGCTTCTAGTAATTTGAATCGAGACCATAATGGGTTAGTTTGGTGTATATCGAAGTACCGGCACAAAAGGGCTACTAACAAATAATTCAATCTTGCTTTGTGACTTGCGCTTGTTGCTCAGCATTGTCCTACGTGACCGACAAGCGTGTCAGCCTGTCAGTACGGCAACGCGACGCGATACGTGACATATTCTTCCATATATCACGTGACGTAGGTATTCATGCGACACAACGTAGGACACACTAAAAAACAACGACTACTTGACATTTTCGCGTCGCATCGCGTCGCGTTGTCGCGTTTGTCGCTCACGTCGGATAACGGCTAAGGTTCGTGTCCTACGTGTGTGACAAGCGCGATAACGCGACGCGACGCGAAAATATCAAGTACTCGTTGTTCTTTATTGTGTCGCTTGAATACGTCGAGTAAAGTATGGTTCGAGCCGTGTAACAACGCGTCGCGTCGCTCACATATCACAACGGGTCACTAAGGGCAATGACTAAATCTCATTTACCTCGAAGTGCCTACGAATAAGTTTTAAGATTTGGGTATTCAGAATGCTCCAATTCTTTAAAATTTTAAAAGTTTTTTATAATTTTGTAAAAGTTTTATTTAAGTTCCTAGGGTTTGGGAGTTTTAGTTACTGATTGTGCAGGATACCATTAGAGTTTAATGTGTTATTTTGTAATTTAGAAATTCGACGTCGAGTTTCGCTTGACGAAGGGTACTCGTAGATATGGTTTGGGAGCTGAATAGCAATTGGATAGAAACAAGGTGATTGCGGCCATAGAGAGTTTTCGGAACATATCCGAAGTGGGCTTCCCATTTGAAGTGAACTCGACGTTGAATATGTAAGAAGACATTACAGAATTCCAAGTTCAGATCAAAAATATTCAAAATGGATATTGTTAAATGTAGTTTTTTAGGATCCATTGTTATTTAATTCAATTATAATTTATCTACGACCATTGGTATCAGTCGCAGCTGTATGTCAACTGTTTCTTTATCAACTGAAACTATCATGAAACATCCAAAATTGCGGACTGCAGTTTCGGGTAATCGGCTCGATGGTACTCAAAAAGATATTAATACCATGGTATTAAGATCTTTTTTGTTTTGACTACTTTGACAGTCAAGGTCGATCTAATGCTGACTGAACCCCGACACTCGGTTCGTTTAAAACTTTATCGGAAGGATATCATAAATGCAATGTCTTTCCTTGGTCTTTCATGCGGGACCGAAGTTTCGGATGGTTCGGTGGAAGATGCCGACTGATACCAATGGTTTAGATAGTATCCAATTCCATTCAAACTCCAAAATCCAAACGAATTCCAATCCAACCCTATTTCAACCCTCAAAAATAAACGCACAGGCTCTCAATGACATCAAAAATGGATCCTACCGTCCAAAAAAAGGATCTTTCTGCACTGAAAATGGATCCTTCCCTACTGAAAACGGATCCTTCCGTCCTAGAAGTGCAGCAGCAGCACGCTTCTTAACCTGGGCCGGACCACGCGAGAATAGAAGTCGTCGACCATCGCCAGGTACTGCGTGTACCGGCGAGCCCTGAACCACTCCGCAGCGGACCGGAGCAGCCCGTCCTCGCAACGACAGAGCGGTGGGGGGTGGACGCGCTTGGCTACGGTCCTGAAATTTGGAAAGAATATTCAATGAAATTAGTATATATCTCCATCAATAAGGCTATGGCTGTCCACTGCTGGATATAGGCCTCTCCCAATGGTGGGAAGCTTTGGCCTACGGTTGCCACGCTGGCCAGACGGGTTTTAATTCGAGGTTTCGTTCTCTCGCATTGATATCATTTATGTACTTTTCAGGTAGTCGTCTCTTACGGTACCCTTCAGATGAGATGGGATGGTAATGGAAGGTATTCTTTCACCGTTTTTCACCTTTAATGCGAAGAGCCTGGGTACTCTAAAAGGGTCCCACTAAAATATTGGATTCGTGGTAGACCATAAAAAAAATAGTTATTGGTTCAACTAGTGAGTGCTGCGAGTACCAATTTTAAATCATTAAATAGCAGTCTAGTGAACAAGTGCTTCTTAGGGTGAACTTTATTCTCAGTTCGAAAAATCAATACGGAAATAACAGCAGTACCGCAAAAATCAATGTTGTCCTAGAGGAGCCGTCGCCTATGCATCATCATTTCCCTGACACTTGCAGCAAAATGAAATTTTATCGGGAATTTTTCCACAGCAAAACCCTGCCCTTTTCAAACTGCAGATTTGTAGTTCAAAGAGGATGGACTCACCTGGCGGGTGTGCGCGGCTGCGCTGCGTCAGTCTGACGTCATAGCCCTGTGTCGAACATCTGCAGCGACCGTGTAATAACGTCATCCTTCAGGCACGACTCCAGAAACTCCTCGATTGTGATCACGCCGTCCTGGTTAAGGTCCAGCTTCCTGAATACACGATCTACCTGGAAATGAAGGTTTACTAATTTAGGCGGTAGTAAAATGTTTTGGGGTTAGTCAATTATCATCCTACTACTAGTTTTTGCATAATAGTTATTGATAGCTCAATATATTGCCGCTAACCAGTCGGGAACCAGTCATAAAATGTTCACAAACCAGTCACTGATAAATACCCGGTCAGTCGACAATCAGTCACGTGTCAATCACGGATCAGTCGAGAAGTAAAAATGAATTTGTCGCATACCAGGTGAGAATTAATCGCGTGCCTATCGCAAATAAGTGGCGAAAAAGTACCATACCAGTATAACAGTACGCAACACTGTCTGAAACCAGTCGCGAATCAATTAAAAACCAGTCTAAAACGGTATTTCCGTCCAATTGAGCAGTCCGACTGGGGAAGTACCTTCGCCCTACAGAATACCGCGGCCATAATAACCTCGTGTTGTGTTCCCGGCGGTGAGTAGGGTAGCCAGAGCTAACTGGAGAGCTTTTGTACTGTCAATAGGAAGACCAAAGGCTTTTCCTGCTTTATCTTCTACACTGACCGCACAGAAACTCTCTGTTTTAACAGGGTCGGCAGCGCGAGTGTGACGTCCCTGGTGTTGCACACGTCCATACGCCACGGTAACTACTTTCCATCAGGTGGGCCGTGTGCTTGTCTGCCACCTAAGTAGTATAAAAAAATCGCTCTCGTAGAGAACTAGTCCCCATCTATATTCTTTTAAGCTAAATTCTTCTGCTTCTGTTAGGAATGGTGTCATATCGACAGTGTAAAGGCCAGAAGTCGGATATAGGGACCTCTCGATTCCCATACTTCCTAACTACATCAACATACCTGTTCATTAGCCTTCGCGTCATCCAGCCGCGCAGCCGGAGACCCTGGCGGCGCCCGCCTTCCCAGGAGCTCATGTACCGCCACCACGACTTCAGCCAACTCTTGTCTGGTAATTGCGCCGTCGCCATCCACATCGTAAAGACGAAATGCCCAGCGAAGACGTTCGTAGACGGACCCACGGAGCAAAGTTGAGAGAGTCACCAGCAATTCCTGAAAAACCGCAAACAAAAAAGTAAGATACTATAAAATAGAAGCGTTTGGGGTTAGATGCATTTACTGTTCGGTAGACGATCAGTAGGTTGAGTTGGGTTGCTATTTAAAAATAAATAAAATATAAATCTTTTATTTTCGACAACACAGGCCCATATCTTGTTAGATTGATCAAGCTACATGTAGCTTGATGAATCTACCAAAGGCAGGCCTAGCCATCCTCTCCCCAAACACTCTCAGAATACTGTGGGTGACCCCCCCCCCCCCCCCCGTCCTGATCCTACGCGGCTACCGTTAAGCGCAACAAGGCATGAAAATCATCCGTATGAGCATCCGCGAACATCCCAGATGCACTGCAGTAAGGCGAGAGCCTCAACAGCATCCTGATAGTGTTTTTATTCTATACACGCAGAGCTTTGACTGCTCTTTGAGTAAGGTTAAACTAGAGGCTGCTGGTGTAGAATGTCTGACAGTAAGCCATCTGAGCCGATTTGGACCATCCAAATCAACTCAGTGGTATTTCATCTGAGCGATCCGTGTTTCGGAGAGCACGTTAAAAGTAGCCGTCCTCGGTGGCCTATAACAAATCAGTCTTTATTTCTTAGAATAAGGTTAGGTTTTATGATATTAGGGGTTAAAGTATGAAATTGCCGATTTGTACTGACAAATTGAAATTCGTTTTTTTTTTTAATTTAACGTATTTATTTAATCAAAATAATTACCATTATTATCTATACATTGCTGCCATCTAGTAGGAAGGTCATTTATACCTTTGCGATAGAACTCTGGTGATCTAGATTCGACAAACTGTGTGAAAGCATTTTGTACTGCCTCCTGAGAAGAAAACTTTTTATCACATAGAAAATGGTCCAAATCACGAAAAAAATGGTAGTCTGTTGGAGCAAGGTCTGGCGAATACGGAGGGTGACGGATAGTTTCTAATTGCAGTTCCTGTAGAGTTAAAACGGTTTCTCGTGCTGTATGAGGTCTCGCGTTATCATGGACCAATAATGGTGAAGATCGATTCATGAGTCGGGGCTGTTTCACTGCTAGTTTTGCTATCATTGTTCGGAGTTCGGCACAGTAGACATCTGCCGTTATTGCTTGACCAGATCGTAGAAAGCTATAGTGAATAACACCATGCTGAGACCACCAAACAGTAACTGTTTGGTGGTTACCTTTTTATTGGTAAGCTTTGCTTTAGGACACTGTTGTGGCGTTTCACCTGGGGTCAGCCATTGCATTTTTCGCTTACGGTTATCGTAAAGAATCCACTTTTCATCACATGTCACAATTCGATCCAATATTCCTTCATTTCTGTATCGATTCAACAAGGCAACACAAGTTTCAACACGCATTTCTTTCTGCAGATCAGTCAAATCATGAGGTACCCATTTTTCACATTTTTTTTATTTTATTGATTTGACGCAAATTTTTTTTTTTAAATATTATTTTATTTATACAGATACAGATTATTAAATTACATCAATCAACAACATATTACACTTAATATTAATACGAGAATAATTACAAAATACAAATATGATTAATATTTACCATATGTGCAAGTACACCCATGACATGAAATTTATACCATGAAATACCGTCAATTACTTCGTTCAGTGCATCATCTGTGTCCGAACTAGATAAATTAATATCTGTGCCTCAGACATCAGCTTTTCCCCATAGCTATGATCCCAAGCAATTACCCAAATATATCACGAGTTCATGTGACGTTATATAAAAACAAAAAAAAAAAGGACGCGCGAAACAAAAAAAATAGAGTAAAGTACATTAAATTAAACATAAAATTAATATTTTACAAATCGATTAAAATAGAATTAGCATGAAGCTTTGTTAAAAATTTAATTCAACTTAATATTGTACAGTTTGTGTCGTATGGGGTGTTAGCCTCCTTGTGTGTCATGTAAGTGTATGTGCATGTGTGTGTGTATAGGAGGGTGAGTTTAGAATTTACATCGGAACCTCAATTAAGTGCTCGGTTTCATCATAATTTAGTTTCTTAATATATTCAAACAGTTCTCTTTTACACTCTCTCGCGTTCAAGCTCTGTATGTAATTTTTTTTACATATTTTGTTATATAGGTATGGACCCAAAAAGGAAAAGAATCTATTTGAGAATTTGTGTTTAAAAGATGGTCTATCGGTAAAAACCCTATCTCTGCGTCGCTTGCACTTTGTCGTAGTTTCCTCATATTCAAAGGTGGAATGCTGTTTCAAAATGGAGAGCATAATAAACAATTGGCGTACCGATAGAACATCACAGGACTGATACAATAGATAGGTGGGAAACAAATAAGGGCGAAAAGTGCTCACTTTCAGAATAGCTCTCTGAGCTACTTCCAGAGGTTTAATGGTAGTTTTTTGTGCGCCACCCCAGACGATGATACAATACCCCACCAAAGACTGCACGAGTGCCAAGTAAACCTGTTTCAATATTTGCGAATTTGCAACATGCCTCAGACTCCTAAAAACATACATCAACCTTCTCAGCCTCGAGGTAACCAGGTTTATGTGCGGTTCAAAAGTAAGTCTGCTGTCAATCATAACGCCTAAATATTTTATTTCGCTGGTGGCCGTCAAGGGAGGACATGAGCAGCTAGAACTATTGCAGCAGGCATGCGCATGCAGGGAGCATGTAGCAGGCAAGTTACAATTACGCATCGAAAACGTTATATATTGGGTTTTTTGTGTGTTTAATGTAAGGCTATTGTACTGCAACCAGTGGCAAACGGTATCAAGGCCCACCTGGGCCATCTTATAGACTTCTTCCCAATTTTCAGCTGAAAACAATAGCGCAGTATCATCCGCATAAGATATGATCTTTCCACCCGCTAAGTTTAGGTCACAGAGATCGTTTAGATACATAAGAAAAAGGCTTGGGCCCAGTATGCTACCCTGTGGTACACCGTACGTTATAGGTAAGTCATCACTGATACAATCATTAATTTTGGTGCATTGATGGCGGTTGGAGAGGTAGTCCTTAATTAAATTTAGTTGCTCTCCTCGAATTCCTAACCTGTCCATCTTTTTAAGCAGTAGTGAAATCGTAACTGTATCAAACGCCTTGGCCAGATCCAAAAAGATCCCTATGGTTTTTTTACCGGCATCCACATTCCGAACCACATAGTCCGTTAGCCCGTGAACCGCATCACAAGTGGATTTCCCTGCTCTGAAACCAAACTGATTGTTGGATAGCAGATTGTTTGATTCCAGGTAGTTTACCATTCGGCTATTAATGATGCGTTCCAGGAGCTTTGAAACAGATGGCAGAATAGAAATCGGTCGGTAATTTGTAAATTGTTGTTTATCACCAGATTTATAGATAGGTATGACTACGGACTTTTTAAGCACTGTGGGAAAGATGCCATCGCGCAAACATATATTGAAGATATGTGTGAGAACTGGAGCAATGGCATGTCTATTTTCTTTTACGAGATAATTGGGAATAGAGTCCCATCCTACAGAGGAATTGCTTTTCAGTTCAAGAATCAGTTGTTCCACTTCAGCCTCATCAGTGTCCAACAGCACAAGTTTTGCGTGATAACAGTGAGACAGTTAGCAGGGTGGGTTATCATGCCAAGGCAATCCTCAACATCGCAGGTCAGAGATTCAGAGACCGTTATATGGTCTATTTCCGATGCAATATCATCCATTTAATGTCGAAATAAATAGCTCATGATCCAGAGGAACACAACAAATTTGGTTTTTGATTGCGATCACCACTAAAAAAAAATAACGGTCCATACACCCAACGGATGCGCTCAAAAAACCACACCTCTTACAAATACAATTACATTCATATTTAATTCGTAGAGCACCATACAGAAGCCGGGAGTTCAATGAGGTTTGAGTATTTTGTGGGAGTTGCAAGTATGTTAAAGAATATTTTTTTGATTGTTCATCTGTGATACTTAAAGAAAAATAGAATCCAAGAAACCAACCTACATGCAAAACATTTTCAATGTATGAATCGGATAAAAACACAAACAATAATGGAAGCAAAAGTACAAACATTCTCACAGCTAGTCAATCCTCAAGCTTGGCAAGGTCTGTTTGTTCTTGAATGCAGAAATGTGGCATTCCTTCTTTCTTGCGGAGGTAAATCTTTCCATAGGAAGTCCAGCAGTATGCGTATCCGTTTGAACTGGCAAAGTCCCTTGCCAGGAAGAACAGGCGCCTACCTCTTGCGGTCAGACTTTCTGCTATGAAGATTGGCTTTTGAGAGCCTTGTATGCCAAAAAGACTGGTGTTCAACTTTTCATTTCTCGCCTGTGGTTTAAGTTTTTTGTATGCATTCATTAACCTATCCTTAGTCAGCACTGAGACAAATTCAACTACGATTGGCTTAGTTAAATTATTTTTTGCAAAAGGTCGATACACATCTTTTAAGTCAGAAGTCTGAAGATGCAGATTCAGGGTGTGGCCGATTCTTTTCACTGTATCACAAAGCATCTCTTTAGTCTCATTTTGCATTTTTGGAACATTTCTTATCTCTAGTTTGATTGCGCAAGACTGTTTTTCAAGGGTTTCAAGCTTATTTTCTAGTTGTTTTATATAAGAGATCTGGTCTTTACGTTCTCGTCTAAGAGATTCAACATCCTTTTGTAGCTCATCGTATTTAGCAGCCAGTGTCGAAATAGATAAATTTATAATCTCATTTTGTTTTTTTATTTCAGTTAATGAAAACTCTAGGTTTTCCAATTTCGCTTTCTGCTCAAGGGCAAAATTTGAGAACATCTCACGCACCTGTTCCATAAAGCTAGTTAGTTCACCTTCTCGTTTTTTTTTAGAATTTCGCGGGCACGTCTTTTTGCTCTTATCAGTAGGTTGCAAGTCCATGGTGCTGGCTTCTATACACTCCGAGTCTGTGCCTGATGCACCAGGCTTATTTGGGGGTGGAGTTCGCTTGAGCGGCATTTTTGCTCTATCAGTATGAGCTAAGAGCCTATTGTCTAAAAATAGGACCTACAGCAAGTCAGCAGCAGCAGAATTGATCGGCAGAAAGATGTTGCAATCAAGAACGAAAGATCGCACGCACGATGCTCAGCGTATGGGAATTTCTCCACCATGCACAGTGTCAGGTCTTCCGGAGTTAATTTATGAGTTGACAGTTAAAAATATTTAATCAGAGCTTAAAAATGAAATACAACGTCGACATTGGCAGTTGTGCATGTATGAAATTTGATAATAGGTTTTGGACGGACGACTTTTATCGGATCTCGAAAATCGTCGGCTAAGGAAATGTAAAAGCGCCCAGTATGAAACTTCGAATCCTGTGTCTATGGTTGCATACTAATGCACTATTTCTTCGTTTGATCTTGCATAGCACAACACTTTATTGTCTTTGGTTTATTATTTTGGCTATGGTTTGGAAGGTACAAAGTTCAATTTTAGCAAAAATTTTAGTGGTTTGTTTTTTAAACGGGCAGATTCACTTGAAATTTAATAATTTCACTTTTTAAATCACTTTGCTATCTTAGAATAGGCACTGTAGTTCCTATTAGGAATCTTTGTGCGTATTTGACTTACAAACTGATCTTTTAAGCACTTTCATTTGCTATATGGAAAGTTTAAAGAATGGTATAGTTTTTTTATATACACTTACAATGTAGGTTCGCGAACAGTATATGTTGTTTATAAACACTTATTCACTGCTTTTTTAGTTGTTTGGGAGTTCTACATTTAAAGTTATGACTTTAAAATAGCAAAAAAATATCGTTTAATGTTTACATTGGCTCAGTGTTGCCAGCGCAGTTGAGTCAATATTGTTGGTAAGGTAACGTTAAACCATGCAGCTAATTCCTGGGTAGTTTGGCTCGGATCGGCTTCCACCATGTCTTTCAATTCATTGTTATTCACCTGTGTGGACGGCCTTCCTCGTGATTCGTTCTTCAAATCAAAGTTTCCATCACGAAAGCGTTTAAACCAAAATCGCACGGTGCGTTCATTAGCAGTCCCCTCTCCAAACGCAACATTGATATTGCGAGCTGTTTCTGCCGCGTTAGTTCCGCGTCGGAACTCGTATTCAAAAATCACTCGAATTTTCGAAGTATCCATCTTTCTTGTCTAAGCTGAATAAAAAAAAAACAACTGAAAGTCGATAATCGAATGTTGCACATTTTTAAATGAAGAACTACATGGGTACCATGTGGAAAAAGTTTCACTCAAAAATCTCAAACCATGAAGGTTCTATGTCAATTCGAAGTACCTATTACAATGAAACGGCAATTTCATACTTTAACCCCTATTATTTACATGGTATGGGAGTCCTACACAGGACAACACGAGCAGGGCTTAGGTGTGCAAGATATTCCTTCAAGAACCAAGCGGTTCGGTGACCCTTTTCTTTGTCGCACCATTCAGGCCTGGAACTCCTTGCCAGCTCACTTGTTTCCTTCTTCCTACAGCCCAGGTCCTTTAAGCAGGGCGTGAAAAAGCATCCGATGAGGCCGTCAAGCTGAATGCCACCTTTGTTAACATGGTACGTGTATGTAATGGTGACCCTCTTTCCTGAGACTTTACATTCAGCTTACCATCAGGCGAAGTGAAGTCAAATTGACGTGTCCTGTATAAAAAAAACCTGGACTCTCAGTGGTTGACTTCTAGTCATAACTCAGATTGTGGTCAGTCGGCAGTCGATCTCCCTATAGCCGAAAAAACCAAGCCACATTAGCGGACTTCGGACTTCGAAGTGAAAGCCTCAAATGCGACCGGGATTAACGCACTTTATTGTCTGTCAGTCTGTCAAAACCACAGAAATAGATTAGGATAGAACAATCATATGACCGGGAAGCGCGTGACAACTTTTTAATCAAGGCAGGAAGGGCAGGAATTGCCCTATGAGACAGGAACTTTGGAAAGCTTCCTCTGTATTTGAATGAAATTTTGAAGCATTTACTATGCTAACTTTTCAAATCGATTAAGATAGTTCCCCACCGTCGCCCTAAGATGGTACTATAGGAGAATTTGGATAGCTTCAGGTGTGGCTCGGTGGCTCAGTGGTCGGTCAGAGCATTCCCCCTGTAAGGGAAAGATCGTGGGTTCGAGTCCCACCTGGGAATTCACTTTTTCCTATCTTAATCGGTTCCTCTGTATTGTTAAGACTAAATACCATGAATAGCACAATTCTACAATTGGAGAGAGCACAATGTATGCCACTACATTGTGCTCTCTCCAATTGTAGAATAAAAACGGAGAAGTAAATTTGAAAAATAATGGTATTTTTTATCTCTCGTGAGTATTTATTTACAGTGGTTATGGTCTCTCAATTCTAATAAATTTCTGTAGTCAAAACTTTTTTCCCAAGAACGTGTTAAGGTTTCACATTGAAACTATTATAAAATCCTCTCGTGTTGAAGCAATAAAAAATCAAATTGCCAAGCGAACACAATCAAAATATATTGCAGTTTGTTGTTTATATAGCATAAGTTCGTCCATATAGCCAGTCTGGTGGTTCATTGTATGATGATCTAATATGTAACTGGGGCGCCTCATATGGAATGACGACCCGAAGAAACTTAGAGTGACCTATTCTATTCATATAAAATGGAACAAAGCTCACTATTGGATATTGCTTCCAAAAATACTAGCAGTTGGGAATCTGCCCCACTAAACAATTGGCAATACGTTTTTAGAATAGAATGGATAATACATTTTTGATAGGAGGTAAGACACGACGGTATTTCCGTCCAATTGAGCAGTCCGACTGAGGAAGTACCTTCGCACTACAGAATACCACGGCCATAATGACCTGGTGTTGCGTTCCCGGCGGTGAGTAGGGTAGCCAGAGCTCACTGGAGAGGTTTTGTGCTGTCAGTTGTTTAATTCTTTTCCTAGCTTACTATTATATTATATCTATTTTATCACAAATTAATCATTGACTGTATGAATATTTACATACCACACAAAAGTGGTAGAATGTACCAGGAAACATTTAATTATAAGACCACACTTGGTTATACCTGCATTCTGTGAATAAATAAATGAATATGAATAGTATGCCTACTTTGTCTACTACACTGACGGCACAGAAACTCTCTGTGGGTACGGGTCGGCAGCACAAGTGTGACCCTCCGGGTTTTGCACACGTCCATAGGCCACGATAATCACTTTCTTTTAGATGGCTCCGGGGGGGGGGGGGGTATCCGTAGGGATTCCCCGCACGTAAAAAATAAAAATAAAACCTCATAATACGTGTCAATGCCACACAGTTATCATTATATTCTACAAAACGCCGGTCAACAAATTGCTACTAGTCTAGATAGGCAGACTGATCGAATAGCTTATCACTAGCTATGCTCACGGCTTCGTCTGCATGGCCATTAATTTAGGTAAGTGGCAATCCAGGTAATTAATTTTTAAGTCCTAGCGTTAATTCCAGTCGCATCCGAAGCTTTCAACTTGGAGCCTGGAGTCCGATTTACCAGTCCAACTTCGGAGTTGGCTGAACTTCGACATCTTCCGTGAAGCGACTGCCATCTGACCTCCATAACCCAAAGGCGACATTAAAGCATTGCAGCTAGACCAGTTGTTGGATTTTTGAGGGCTCCAATTACCCGTAACGACTGCCATAGATGTCCGCATGGTAACCGGGACCGACGGCTTTAGAGGTCTCCGAGGCACGACCAGACCAATGCAAATACCCATATCTTGCATACAAATATTTGCATTGAGCGGGGATCGAAGCTGCGCCTCCTGCGCCGCGTTCACTACCGCTACGCCACGGAGGCTGTCGTAATTACATTTTAAGTATTTTTCTAAAAAAATAATTGTCTAAGTGACGGATTAATTAGCGACCGATCATCTGCGCAGTATGCCCGTTATTAGTAATTTATATGCAACTACCAGTGGCCTTGGTTCCGCCCGCCTGGACGTCGGATATCGTGACCAAACATACCCATAGTCTAATCTACTCCTGTACCGAATTTCATCAATATCAGTTCAGTGGTTTTTTTTTTTTTTTTTATGCCACTTAGGCGGCAGACAAGCACACGGCCCACCTGATGGGAAGTGGTTACCGTGGCCTATGGACGTTTGCAACACCAGGGGCGTCACAATCGTGCTACCGACCCTGTAGATACCTTCTAATACCCTTCTTGAAGAACCCTATATTGTAGTCGCTTGGGAAAACCACGGCAGGAAGTTCATTCCACAACCTGAGCGTGCGTGGGATGAAGTTCCTTTCAAAACGCACGGTGCGTACCATTGCCGGTCGCAGTGTGTGAGGATGAATTCCCTGCCTATGGCGAGTGGTGCGATGATAGAATGCAGCGGTGGGCATCATGTCAAACAATTCATCTGAGCACAAACCATTGTATAGGCGGTAGAACACACACAGCGAGGCAAAGTCTCTTCTGAGGCTGAGAGGTTCCACATCGCCTGTGAGTATGGGATTGTCGACGAGCCTCAACGCCCGTCTTTGCAATGAGTCGAAGGGGCCAAGCTGGTATGCAGGCGCTCCGGCAAAAAGGTGACAGCAGTACTCCATGTGGGGCCGAATTTGTGCCTTATAAAGCAGAAGTCGTTGCCCCGCAGTGAAGTACTGCTTCGCCCTGTTGAGCACTCCAAGTTTCTTTGAGGCCAGCTTGACCTTGTCCTCCAAATGGTTGCGGAACTGAACGTCGCTTGAGATGTCGACACCTAGGATCCCAATACTCGAAGAGATGGAAAGTGGTGTGCCCAGGAATTGCGGCGCTACAATAAATGGGGTTTTCTTAGCGGTGAATACACATACTTGTGTCTTAGTGGGGTTAAATTGGACTAGGTTAAGTCGACCCCAATCGGATACTCCCGAGAGAGTAGTCTCGATTTCAGACACAAGTTGTTCGCGTCTCTTCTCCACCTCGAATTGAGGGATATTTGCACGACCCGTGTAACACGTATCCCCGGTACTGTCGTCCGCATAGCAATGAATAGATCCATCAGACAGCATGTCATTGATATGCAGCAGAAACAGCGTCGGGGACAACACGGAGCCTTGTGGGACACCAGCGTTTATGTCCATGCGGTCCGAGCAGCTGCCATCGACGACGGCTTGGATACTTCTGTTGGACAAAAAGCTGGCAATCCATTCGCAAAGTCCCTCGGGGAGTCCGTAGCGTGGCAACTTCGAAAGAAGACCTCTGTGCCAGACCCGGTCAAAGGCCTTTGCTATATCGAGGCTGACCGCTAGTGCCTCGCCCCGACTCTCGATAGCTTGCGCCCATCGGTGTGTGAGATACACAAGAAGGTCACCAGTGGAGCGACGGTGGCGAAAGCCATACTGTCGGTCGCTCAGTAGGTCGTTTCCCTCAAGGTATCCCAGGAGCTGTGCGTTAATCACACGCTCCATTACCTTCGAGAGAAGGGAGGTTATAGCAATAGGCCTGTAATTGGACGGGTCTGTCCTGTCGCCTTTCTTAGGCACAGGATGCACGAATGCAGTCTTCCACGAGGCTGGGACTTGTCTCGCGGAGTAAGAGAGCGCGAAAAGCCGTGTAAGTACTGGGCACAATTCGGGGGCACAGTGCTTGAGCACCATCGCCGGTATACCATCCGGCCCACTCGACTTCCGAACATCCAGGGACTTGAGTTCCCGCCGAACCACCCGTTGCGTGATTTTAATTTCAGACATGAAAGTACCACAGTCGGGGACAATAGGTGGCTCGGCATTCCCGTCGTTCATCGTCGAGTTTGACGCAAAGAGATTACCTAAAAGATCGGCTTTCTCCTTAGCGCCATGAGCTAGGCTACCGTCGGGTTTTTGCAGCGGCGGAAGGCAGGAATGGCAGAAGTTTCCCTCGGCAGCTTTGGCGAGTGACCAAAATGCTCGACTACCGGATGGGTAACGAGTAAGCCGCTCGCCAATTCCACCGATGAACTCAAACTTCGCCTTGGCAGTAGCTTTTTTACTGGACCTCGAGGCGGCATTCAATTTCCGCTTCACTTCAGCTATGTTAGGATCCTTATTGGCAAGTGCCGAGGTCCAAGCCTTATATGCAGATTGCTTGCGGTCTCTAGCTTCTCTGCAAGGCCTATTAAACCACGGCCGTTTGCTCGCTCCTGTTGCGATCCAACGGTTGGGAATATAGCATTCCATGCCCGATAGGATCGTTTCAGCGACTGCTGTTGCACAGGAGCTTGGATCCTTAGAAGTGAAGCAAAGCCGCCTCCACGGGTACGACGAGAAGAATTCTCGCAGTCCGTCCCAGTCTGCCGACTTGTAGTGCCAGACATGCCGCCACTGAGGTGGCCGCGGTGGTTCTGGCCGCGCGAGAGTCACTTGCGCCCGGATGACGCTGTGGTCCGAAGTACCGAGAGGTGCTTCCACAGTTACGGAGTACTCATCCGGGCGCGTAGTCAGCAGAAGGTCCAATAAAGACTCTCTGTGGGTCCCGACATCTGGTTTTCTGGTGATGGAATGCACCAGTTGCGAGAACCCATAGGTCAGGGCAAAGTTGTGAGCAGCCCTTCCCGCAAAATCAGTCCTGTGAGACCCCAGCCACTCCACGTGGTGAGCATTGAAGTCACCCAAGAATACTAAGTCCGCGGCAGGGTACTGCTCAATTACTCTGTCCGCCGACCGCTGCAGGTGCTCAAACAGTTGAGCCGTGCCCAGGTCACCGCTATGAGACCTGTAGACGCACGCATAGATACGGGTGTGGCCACCGTAATCCATACGTACCCATAGTGTGGACAGGTCCCTGTCTTCAAGGCCGTTTAGACGGCGACAACAAACGTCATCCCGGACGTACATGCATACCCCGGCTTTACTCAGGAAGTTATGCTCGAGTCTGTACCCGGGGTACATAAGGTAGGCTGTATCGGCCGGGCATGATATTTGGGTCTCCGTCAGAAAGAATAGGGTCGGCTTTGCTGTCTCAAGATGGTGGTGGACCTCGTTAAGATTGGAGTGGAGGCCCCTGATGTTACAGAAGTCCACTTTCAATGTGGACGAAGGTGCCGCTGTATATACTCTATTTCTTTTCCTTTTTACTGCCATGATAAAGAAGGGGGGGGGGGGGGGAAGGTATAGAGAGTCTCTGTGCCGTCAGCGCAGAAGACAAAGCAAGGCACCCCACCACTGCAGACGAGCCAGGGTTTCGTGACTTGCTGGCGCGGCGGGCGGAAGGTCCCCCGGTCCCCTCCCAGATACTGTAGCCGAGTCCACTCCGGTTTCCTCCTCCGGCACGACTACAGCACCGGGAACTTTACACAGGCTGCTGGTTCAGCCTCCTGGGGCGGAGATTATGTGATCCCCAGGTTCGGGAACCGTGCAGCCTGCGGGCGGCCAGCGGATAACCGTTTCACCGGGTCTCCCTGACCGCCGCGCCAACATTTCACATCCCCACTAGTCAGCGGTGGCATCTTAAGCCTTTGGTCTTCCCACTGCCAACACAGAACCTCTCCAGTGAGCTCTGGCTACCCTACTCACCGTCGGGAACACAACACAAGGTTATTATAACCGCGGTATTCTGTAGGGCGAAGGTACTTCCCCAGTCGGACTGCTCAGTTAGGACGGGAGATACCGTCGTGTCCTACCTTCTACAAGAAAAAAAAAATTTATTTTCCGTTTAATTTGCATTATTTATTCTCCATCGTGTTAGTAAAGCTCAATGAAACGACAATTTTATAAGAAACATCACTATAGAAAAAATAACAAACGGAGCCAAGTGCGTGCTTTTTTTGTAGCGATGTTTTTATGAAATTGTCGTTTACATTTATTAATAACATTTAAAAATGAAAAATATTTTTTTTTTCAATAAGTCGAAAAAAAATGCCAATGTGTAGCGTACCCGGAGTACTACCAGGGGCCTTCGAAACGCATCAGAATATCTGCCGATTGCAGCGCTACTGTGCTAACCAGTGTATTTAGAAATCTTGTTCGAATATCATAAGAAATATCAAAGGTAAATGATCGGTTCCAACTATGTTTTCTATTTATTCTTAATTTAAATAGAAAAGATAGTTGGAAGTTGCTTTTAGAGTCTCCCAACCTCCTAAGGGGGATAAAAGGAGGAGAGAAAAAAGGCAGAATTCGATCGACTTCCACCAAATCTGTAGTTCGCACGGCATATCTGCTGTTTGCACAGTAATTCCTATTCAGAGTGTTATTTGCTAAAATCACACCAGTAAAACCATATAACCGGTAAGTTTACGGTCTAACCGGGATACCCTGGCTTCATGCCAGACTGAGTTACGAGTCTGTTCAGGTTTGTCTGACAGTTAAATTTGAAATACGATGGCTCCATTGCCAATTTGGGTATTAAGGTACGACACGAAAACGATCGGATATGTTTCGATGCTCGGTTTATTGGTACTAAAAGTTTATAAGTCTAATATTTTGAATATTGTTGTGGTAATCGTATTTCAAGTCGCATAGCGGGCTATGGAGCAAGCTATCCTTGCAGTCTCTTTGAAGGATAGCATTCGTAACGACGTCATTCGATAACCGAGGCCTATGGACGTGTGCAACACCAGGTCAGTCACACTCGTGCTGCCGACCCTGTAAACACAGAGATTTTCTATGCCGTCAGTATAGAAGACAAAGCAGGAATAGCCTTTGATCTTCCCACTGACAGCACAAAACCTCTCCAGTGAGCTCTGGCTACTCCATTCACCGCCGGTAACACAACATGAGTTTATTATGGCTGCGGTATTCTCTAGGGCGGAGGCATTTCCCAGTCGGACTGCTCACGGCCTCGCGGTGCTAAGGGCCTCGCATTAAGTGTAGGTGTGGAGGAACGAGGTGTGATGTTCCTCCAACACAAGGGGAGGATCCTCCGACCCGGCAAGGTGATCACGCCTGGCGGGCCGCGGCCCAACGATTGTCGTTGTGATGTTGTATATGTATTGTACCAGCACAGGAACTTCACTTTCGCGATGCAGGATTTGTAGAATCGTAGTAGTTCTGCTTGATGTCGCTAGATGGCGCTGGGTACATGTGGTATCGCCACATAGGTCTTGCGGCGCCACTGCCTATAAGTCGTTGCTAAACAAAGGACGAGCACTGGGGCAGCTTTCCCTCTCAGGGTTGAATCAGATAACAGTTGAAGACGGGTTTTCGCGGACTTTTGACGTGTACGATTACACTAAAGAAATCTAACTAAACTGAAAACTGTTATGAGGATGATGATGAAAACCGATGTTATAAGTAGATAATGTAGATGTTATGGAACAAGTGATAAATTGGACATTATGATAAACTAGCTTACCCGCTTCGACTTCGCCCGTGGCATACTTCAACCCCGTAGCACCCCTAGGCGATTATGCGACACTTAATTGTTTTGCCTTCCCGGAACCTCCACTAACACTTGAACTTTATGGTATGATATTAAAGTTCAAATAGATTTTGAAGTATTATTACGAATCGTTTGTATTGGAGCTTATTGGAGTATAGAAAAGTGTTGTTTTAGACAGTTTTTAATTTTTTTCTACGTAAGAGCCATCCTCGTACTACAAGGAGTATTTTAAAAAAAGAATTAGCGAATTCGGTTCAGCCCCTCTAGACAAGTGGCAATTCGCTAGCAGACGTTTGATGGAATAGAATGACGAATGTATCGGATTTGACGTATTTGACATGCGTTAACGACTGTCATTTACGTCAAATCCCATACATTCGTCATTCTATTCCTCCAAACGCCGGCTAGCGAATTGCCACTTGTCTAGAGGGGCAGCTGTTGTTAAGATGTGCGCTTCGCAACACATTCAGCGATTTATTTTTATATTATAGCTATGCGAGTTAAAATAATCAGACTCAGGTTCATGGCGACTCAACTACGGTTCATATTATGGACGAGAAGCTATAAAAAAAAGACGAAGGCTAAACCGCCTTAACCTTCTAACCTATCCTATCCATGTGGAGGCGCGCAGTGTCCACCTCTCATATTTATTATAATGCCCGATTTATCACTTGGCCCATAAGATAGACATAACTTACGCTATTATTATTTTAGAAAAATAATTTAGTACCGAACATAGCCCTCTCCATAGCTCGTTGAGTGACTTTGAGGTTTTTTAAGAGACCCATAGTGAGGGACCACGTTTCAGATCCGTAAGTCATCACTGGTAACACACATTGGTTAAAGACTTTCGTCTACAGGCACTGAGGTATCTCGGACGAGAAGACATCTCGTAGCTTCCCGAACGCTGCGAGTCGGATTCTTTGATTTTAAAAAGTTCTGGAATGGCGACCGCGTAAAGGCAAACATTTTGTAGAACGCCCAACGGCCTGGTGGAAGGACGGCCTCATCGGTAGTGAACGCGGCCGCTGCGCAGGAGGCGCGGGTTCGATCCCCGCTCAGTGCAAATATTTGTATGCATGAATATGGATATTTGCTGGTCTGGTCGTACCTCGGTGTGCTCTAATCTACTCCTATATCAAATTTCATCAAAATCATCAATTCAGTGGTTAAGCCGTGAAAGACGCAGACATACACCGTTCCATTTATAATACTGGTATGGATTCTTACATATTATAGTATGAAACATAATCATAATAATTTAGTGAGATGGTTTCTGTGATACCCGCGTTATTTTTGTTCTTATTGGTTGATCTTATTGGCCACAGAAAGGTCGTTAACGAGAATTTTAAGAAATGTTAAAAAAATTAACTGCACTGTGAGTTCATTCTCCATAAATAGTAAGCCATCGGTCCCGGTTGCCATACAAACATCTATGGCAGTCGTTACGGGTAGTTGGAGCCCTCAAAAGTCCAACAACTGGTCTAACTGCAATGCTTCGATATTCCATATATTCGCCTTTGGGTTGTGGAGGTCATACGGCAGTCGTTTCACGGAAAATGTCGAAGTATAGCCAAATACGTAGTTGGATTGATAAAAGCGGACCCCAGACTCCATGTTGATAACTTCGGACGCGATTGGGATTACCACTAGGATGAAGAAGGGATATATCTAATCCATGCGACGGGTACACTACTTTATAATATCTGCACTGTTCGTAATACTTTTAAAACATGCACCCAAACTGTCACATCTATAACAGTAATAATAAATGGCATCTGTACTAAACATCAAGTTATAAAAGTTTTAAAATAGCACGAAGAGCTTATTGCACTTTTAATTGGCCGAAGTTTCGCAGCGGTCGCGGAATTAATGATTGGCTGTTACCAACTCTAGAGGGTCAATTCATACTAGAGCATAGTCGCAGTGAAATTTTGCCAATCTACCAAACAGCGGTAGTCGTTTGCAGGTTTTATACCTTTATATAATATAGAAACTTTTGACCGCGGCTCCGCCATGACCAGACAATACACGTCATACTGACCATAACGTCCTAACACGTCAATATGGCTTCACCTCGCTGTAAATCTCAGGAAAGAGGGTCACCATTATGGACGCCAACGATGTTACAATTGTGGCACTCAGCTTGACGGCCTCATCAGATGCTTTTTCACTTCCCGCTTAAAGGACCCGGGACTGTAGGAAGAAGAAAATAGGTACGTGCTCCAAAATATAAAATTTTATGGTGCGGCAAAGAAAAGAGTCGGAGAATGGCTTGGTTCTTGACAAGAGACGGTTTTTAGAACCCTGGCCTTTCTTTAAAAACGTCCTCGTATAATATGTCTGTTATTACAACTTTAACAGGCTATGTAAGCAGTATGATATTGACGCTTTCTCGACTCGTGTACCCGCGGGCAAGAAGGTGCTTGAGTCTTTGAAACCCAGAAATTGATGTTCTATGTGTTGGTGTTGACTATGTAGATTTATTGTGTAGTTTCGTTTTTTTGAAGTGAAAACTTCTTTAGCGGCGTTGGATGGGTGTAAAATGTTAAGGAAGCGTCAGGATTAGTTGACCTTTGAACCGTAACCGACGACTGACGTCATACAAGATTAGGTAGACTATCTATTTTGCGTTTTACAATTAATAGCGTCGTAGCTTAAACGGTAAGCACTTCGACTGTAAGTCCTTATGGTTTCAGATAGTATCGGGTTCAAACCACCTGGCCTTCAGGGATTTTTTGTGATTGTTTTTTCTTATTATAATTTATTACTTTTGGTGATTATTTTTTCTTTTTGTAATTTATTACTTTTTATGATTATTTTTTCTTTCTGTAATTTATTATTTTCTGGGATTATTTTTTCTTTTCATAATTTATTAATTTCTTCTGACAGAAAATTAGCAGAAAATAAGTGATAGGTTCTATGATTAGCGCTATATTATAGGTATGGTATGGTATGTTCTTTTTTATTTTTTTCTATGTATATAACGAAGAAAGAAAAAAAGAAAATGTTTTCACTTCTGCCGGCACTCCCAGAGTGCAACCCGTCTTTTTTTTCATAAGTTCATTTGTGCATTGCGTGTTTTTGCTCACAATTTTTTTATAGGCAGCAACTATAAGCTAAAACTTGTTACTACCCGACCGCCAAGTAGGGTTATGTTTTTCGCGTGTATCTTGCATAGTTGTAATATTCTTTATTACCTCATATCTTATAAACCCCCATACGGATTTCAATAATTCATATCTCAAATGAAAGGTATTTATTGCCCCAGTATTTTTGGGTACATGAAATATAAACAAAAGCTATGTGTTCCTATTTTGGCGCCAGAAAGTATGAGGTAAAAAAAAAATATCACTCAAATTTATCGAGTGGGTTGTCAAAATGAAGACAATTGGAAGACGATTACAAATATATATATATCATAACTAAAAAGTATAAAATCATATAAATTATTAAAAACAAAAACCCGACTGATGCTGAAAAAATCTAAACAAGCTTTATAGCAGGCGGTACCCATTAGCAAATCTCAAACCAGATGAAATTTGATGGGTACCGTCTGCCATAAAGCTTGTTTCGAGCTTTTAGCATCAGTCGGGTTTTTGTTTTTAATAATTTTTTGCTTATATTGCCTAATCCAACGCTATTCATGTTTTTTGTAGCTGTGAGTTTTCTATGTAAAGTAAATTTAGTAGATTAATTAATTTTAATCTTGAATCTTATTAATCTTATCACTAAAGGTAATATATATTCTATTCCGTAGATTACATTTCCATACTTAAATTCTCCTTGAATAAAATTTGGATTGGCTCCAAAATTCTTGAAAATCACGGTAGCTTGAAAAATGTTTTGCCGCAACAACTTGTGAGAATATTGTGACCATGGTTTGGAAAAAATTCCTAAAAATCATAGAATATTGGAGAGATATTGGAGTAAAATACTACCATTTACGCAGACAATTCTCAAACAAGATTACCTAAAATATCTTGGTTAAAAAATATATGTGTACTGGACGGGCCTCACGTGGACGAGCGAACCCGGTTATAGAACACGAGTTCGTTCACCGCTTGATCGGCTGTCGCCCATATGTACATGGGGTGGTTCAGTATGCACACTTTCCTGCCCTGAGGAATAGGTGGACTGTAACTATCGTATGCGAGAACAGGAAAGCGGAGGTTTCCCCGTGCGTCTCTGACGATAGCTGAACCAGCCAGGAAGGCCAGGTTCCGAATTAGTTCTGAAGGGATACCCAGTAAATAAAACAATTCTATTCGGTTAGAACAAAATCGTCCTGAACTAGTGACCCATTTCAGGTGCAAAATCTGAGCAGAGCTCTAAGATAGTGCTGGCGACCCGGCTAAGAGTATCGCAATGATCGTTTTGTCGCCCGTGCTTTTATATTTAAGGGTTTTACCCTGATGTGGGCCTCTAGTCTCGGTCGATATTTTCTTTATTTTACACGGTAATTTTCGCTTTGACAATATCAAATTATTACACTTATCTATACAATTTCTTACATTTCTAACATATCTATTATCTATAAAGGTGTGCAACACAACTATTTATCTGTTTATTATCAATTAGCACACAAAAATTACATAATTTCTTTAAAATTAACAAAAGTATGCAGAAATTACAGCGTTTTGTATCTATGTGTGAGGTTTAATTGGCATTTATTAAATTCTTATAAGATTCTTGTTTACAAACTTGCTGTTAAATATTGGGTACTATCATCTATTGTTACTACATACATTTTTTATCTATGTTCAATTATTATTTACTATCTAAATTAACAAATTAATCACATACAGATAATACAAAATTGTTTACAAATTTAGGTAGTTCCAACGCCTATCCCAGAGGGCGCGACTGAATCATACAGTGGCCAATCAGAGGCCGGTTTGCACTGTTTCGACACTGTTTGACACTATTCTGACACTATTCATACTGATTAATTACTTTGGATCACAAAACCAATGTTTATTTTGATTGTACTACACATAATCACAAATTGCGAACACAGTTAAATAAAAATGGTCTGTCTGTCGCGAACAATATGGTATGGCAGTCATTGCGGGTTGTTGTTGGAGTTGGAGCAGTTGGAGCGCTAAAAAGTCTAACAACCGGTCTACAAAAATTCTATATCGTCTACAGAAATATATTAGTATAGACCGGCCATACGCAGTGTTCAACTGCATGTCGCGCGTGGCGACTTCACTGTAATTAAATACTACTCACGAAAGATAAGATATAACTTTATTTTTCAAATTTTCTTTTCTATTTTTATTCTATAGTTGAAAATAGCACAATATGTCATATTAACGATATTTTTATCGATGTTATTACAAGCTAGCCTTAACAGTGTCCAGTAAGCGTTCGAAGTTCGTGTCTCATAGGACAGGAATTGACTAAAAACTTGTCACGCGTTTTCTGCTCACATGGCTGTTCTATCCAAATATATTTCTGTGATATCTTTAATGAGTTGTGGCGATCAGATGGCAGTCGCTTTGCTTCACTGTTAGACTGAAAAGCCAACCCCAACTCCTTTGGTAAAAGGTTCAGAAAATGATGTTGTCTAGATTGCTTCTTGTTATAGAAGCAAATATAAAGTTGCCCCTTAATAAAATAAGAGAGAAGTAAAGAAACAGATTTACGTTTTAATAGCTACAGTAAATATAAAAAAGCGGCCAACTGCGAGTCGGACTCGCCCATGAAGGGTCCCATAGCAGCAAGTAACATAATATGGCACATTTTACCACTTTGGAAATGTATCTGGCGCAAGCTATTCAGTTTAGAAAAAAAAAATATGAGAAACCTCATATTCTTTTTTGTAAGACCTATCCATAGATAACCGTATGAGTTTGAAGAAAAAATAAGTATGGGGAACCCTTAAGGGTTCCGTTTATTGCCATTTGGCTACGGAACCCTAAAAATCATCTATAAACTAATTATATTAAAGAATTTATTTTATTGGCAACATTCCCTCTTCAGCCATTACATGACTAGATCTATGATATTCAACTATGACATTATACCGATGTAAACGTGATCTATGATGTGAACTCTATAAATAACAACAATAATTATATAAAAAAACCCTACTGATGCTAAAAGATCGAAACAAGCTTTATAGCAGGTAGTACCTATTAATTTTCATCGGATTTAAGATTTGCAAATAAAGCTTGTTTCGATCTTTTCAGCATAAGTAATGACATAACTTCTTCTAATTTCCTTCATTTTGATACCCCACTCAAAAATTTGAGTGAAATATTTTTTTTACCACATACCTACATTTTGGCGCCAAAAAACCAACATATTGCTTTTTTCATATTTTATGTACCCAAGAACACTTGGGCAATAAATACCTTTCATTTGAGACATGAATCATTGAAATCAGTGCTTCAGAAAATATGAGGTAATAAAGAATATTACAAACAAACCAACAAGATACGCGCGAAAAACATAACCCGTCCGTCACAAAAAAAGCCGGAATATTTAATGAATCATGGTGCACTTAGTCACTAAATTATGGTATAACGGAGTTTTAAGTTTTTAACTTTAGTGACTGTGAGCCAAGAAAGCTTTGAGTTTCATTATTTTAGCATTACAGTGCAATATTTCATTTGCGTCAGGTATGTTACATTTCAGGTCGGCTGTGTACAGTTAGCGAAAAAAGTTATTATACATTATTAAAATTAATAAGTAATAAAACAGAAAATGTTTAGATACGGGGTTGTTATCTGGTAATATTACGTTTTAAATTAATTATTATACTTTTAAGTTTAACACATAACATAACATAACATAAACTCACGCCTTTATCCCCGAAGGGGTAGGCAGAGGTGCTAGCACCCACATTTCGCCGGTTTATGTTTAGGTCTTAACGTAATAGGTGGCGAGCCTATTGCCATTAACTGGGCACTTATAAACCTGCGATAAATACACACATAACTTCGAAAAGCATCGAAAAGTCATGTGTGTGTGCCATGGAAAACCTGGGATCGAATCCGAGACCTCGTCTCAGCAGTCCATTACCCAAACCACTAGGCTACCGCGGTTCGGCTACGTGAAAACTACTGAATGGCTTTTCATGAAACTTTACAATAATAACACATAGGCTACAATTTTTTATATTTACAATTTATTTTTTATTTTTTTTAATTTAATTTCCGGATCGTACCTGGTGCAAAGGCTAGCCATTGCAATCCAGCGCGGTAATGCGGCCAGTGTTCTGGGCTCCTTTGCACCAGACACGACCCGAGGCGGTTTATTTCAATGACAAAAGCTTGGCTGGCTGATTGACATTTTTGTAATAATAAATTAATAGATTATAGTATATTATATTTTATAATTATAATATTGTTCCTATTCTTAAGAATAATTTGATTTGCATTTTTGATACTGATTGTTTATTCATTTTTGAGACTGACATGTTTTGTTATGGATATCTTTAATACTTTATTTTACTAATAACGATAATTGATATTACAGTGATAACCGACATGAACGCGGGTGAAGCCGCGGGGAAAAGCTCAAATAATTTTATTCAAAAATCTAATTGAAAAAGAAACAAACTATGAATCTAAATAACTTGGTGACGGCCACGTGGCGCTGCCCAATGACACTACTGATAGTGTCAAGGGTATTATTCTATCCCCATGACACCACCAGTAGTTTCAAGGAATAAATTAATTCCCCATTACACAACCGGTGGTTTCAGTGGTATTTTTCGTAAATTGCCTAATGTTTAACTTCATGAGAGCAAAATCAGTTTTTGTTTCGTCAAATCATACGAAATACTATTTTTTTCCTAATTGAATTGAAATCAAGCGTTTTGAACATGTCGCATCATCAGAATCCTCAGGGTCAACTTCATCTGCAAGCCGATACACCTATTTATTGATGGACGATGAATTTCTCTCTTCTCTTCATTTTGGAACGTGTTAACCTACTTTTGTAGCTGACGGTACATCAAGGTTGAACTGTAGATTAAAAGTTCAACCTAACTATAGGTTGTAAATTGCCGCGAGGTTTCTTGCGACAGTAGAACGTAAAAGGTCATCTCTACCCAAGGCGACTAAGTGATAGGACTATGCTTAATGGGTATCTGGGTATGCATCACCATCCTTGCGTTAGTACCGGTCGCAACCGAGGCCTTCTCCTCGGAGTCCGGGGACCGCTAAAAGACATGACGTAGCTTGGTTTTTTTGGCTGTTAGAAGCGACTGCCGGATGACCTCTCTGCATGTGTTATGGTTAGAAACCAACCACTATCAGAGTTATTCAGGTCTGCCTGAGGCACGCGTTATACAGAAAAGATGTGGCGGGGACGTATGACGTGGCAGATAATTTAAGTGACACAATGTAAACCTTGTGTAATGTGTAATAACGTCGTTTTTCTCTTAGAGGAGAATCGCAACCGCGCCTCCAGGCGACGTCCCACCACTAACGTGACGTGCGCTTGCGTCGAGTGGCAATCACACAATTGACGTAATTATACACTTCAAAAGGTTTATATAATAATAATTATTATTATTTATTTGCTTGAATATAGATACAATGGGCTGTTACATTAATAATTTTCGTGCTCCGTACATTCAGCTTACCATTAGGCGTGCAAAACTTAAAGCAGAAGTCACTCAAAAACTACCAGTAACATGCACAAAGAAAATTTAAATACCATTTTATTAGGCCTATTTATAGTAAAAATTAAATAATAATATGTCAACTTTGAATGTCAAAAAATAACAATAGCAAATAATCATAACGTCCAAATAAATCTAAAATGTCAATATAATAATATAAAATAGTCATCGTGGCTGAGATAATCATGTGACCAATTAATACAATAATAATGTCTAAGTTTGTTACACAAACTTATATTGTGTTACTTAAATTGTTCGCTACCGCTGTAAGTCCCCGCCACATCTCTTCTGTATAACCGGGACCGACGGCTTAACGTGCTCTCCGAGGCACGACCAGACCAGTGCAAATACCCATATTCATGCATACAAATATTCTACCGACTCCTGCATAACAGTCACGTTCACTACACCACACCACGCGCTACAAAACCGGTCAAAAAGACTGACAATTCATTGGGGACCGAGTGGTCCCCCCTCCGGGTATGGCTCAGGATCAGCCAGGGTGCGACCTTTTTTCCCGCACATAAAATAAATCTATACTCCAAAAACCTGAAAAATCTTGAAATGTCTTTTTAATATGACTGACTAGTAGTTATTGCTATGTATAATTATCTGTGTTTGCATGCCAACATTATGATGAAATGTGCTTGGACTAGATATAGTTACTATATTTTATGTTACCATCTCTCATTGTATCACATTACACGCAAACGAATAAATGAAATAAATATAAATGTTTAGAAACTTGTTTTTTTTTCTATGTAAAATATACAGCTTCCGGGCTGATTCAGCTCCAAAAAGATTGGTACCCAGCACTGAGAGCCACTCGGTATCACAGTGCAAACAACCAATCAGGATCGAGTACGTCCGCGCCACAGCGCTCGACCAATCAGAATCGAGTGAGTCGATTCCCCGCTCCGACCGTGCCTATAAATACGGCCGTGATTCAAGGCTTCGCGTCAGTCCCACGTCAGCCGCCGGCGAGGCAAGGTCTCCGAAGTTGTCGTCGCCCGGCCCTGCGCCACTGAAGATGTCGACCGCAGTGATCGACGAAACGTCTGGAACGCAAGTTTCACATCGACCACGGCCAATCAGCCCGGAAGCAGTATATTCTACATGCAACGCCGGCCGTGAAAGCCTGAAGACTTATATTGTTTTTTTCTAGGTTATTTGTTTAATGTGTTTTATACAAAGTCGCTATAAGGTTATTTGTACCTAACCGAACGGAGCATAGACTATTTCCATTCATCTCACGATACTCATAGACCAGTAATAAATATCTACATATAAAGTATGTACGTGTAGTAGGTACGTATTATGTGTTGATCTAACAACTTGAGCCATTCCATCTACAGAAGTTTCCCCATAAATGCACGGAGGCGCCGCGATAACTGTTAACTTAGGTAAATTAAATCCGTGTCTGAAGAAAATGTATACGCCGACTTTATGTACAAAAGAGATACAGTTACACTTTTTCATATCAAGTTGTATGTAAAGGTGCAAACGTATCTCCTTTGTAGACTGTACCTATATTCATGAGAAACACTTGTCGTGTCTTTTTTTTTACGTGCGGGAAATCACCACGGATACCCACTCCTCCGGAGCCGGAGGGGGAGGTTATGTCGGACTCGAACCGACTAAACCGCACGCCGTCTCTGGGTCGTAGTGCTAGGCCGAAGGTGAGGTTGTCATGCGATATATCCCTCGCACCCCGGCTGATCCAGGGCCATCCCTCTCGGTCTGGCCCTCCTCGGGAGGAGGGACCACGCGGTCCCCGACTCAACCCCGGTGTGAGGAGGCGCGCACGACAAAGCCAGATTTGCATTTTCTTTAATTTTCATTTAAATAATACTACTTTTTAACGGATTCTATTGTGATATATTTGCTATTCTATTGTGGATTCTATCCCCGCGAGAGAATAGTTTAAAAGGTAGTTCCATTAGCAGGTTCGAATCCGCCTTTCTATTTATAATAATGTACGTATATGCAGAATAAATTTGCATCTAAGTATGTTTATCCACATTCTGGAACCCATGTTTCAAGCTGGTTAAGCAAGCTTATTTTCTACCCAAAGCAAGCATAGCTTAACTAGCTTTTGTTATCACTGCACAGAAATACCACAATATTCGAGAATTTACTTCATCGTACCCAACTCCACAGCTTTAGCAGCTTACCCACATTCAATACTATATTCGCTGTAATGCTCTTGTTTTGATCATAGATACAGCGTGTTCTCCTCCCCCAGTATACAGGGTGCTACACTTTGTACGTCCGAAATTTTTCTTGAACAGCTGATATCTATCGCGCTTACGTAAGCTGAGAGAGCTGATGCACACTGAATTTGCTAAAGACGTACTTCAGTCTCAAGGATGTTAAATGGCAGCAAAGGATGAGAGGTACAGATAGTGGCAAAAGTCGTTTCATACGTTAAAATTCATATTCGATATTCAGTCGTGAATATTGATTTTCATTGACAGATTTGACAGATAGTCAATGAAAATGTGTTGTCAGTATTAGTTACAACAACAAAAATCGAGATTCAGAACTGAGCTATCGTTCTGCAATATGGGCCTGAATGCGTTTTACCAAAAAGAATACATTTTTTTGACTATATACACATATTGCGCATTTAGTGTGAGTAAGATAATGTTTGAATTAATGTTTGCTTGAAATCACCATGGATACCCCCGCCCCCTCCCCCTCCGGAGCCGGGGAGGGAGGTTATGTCGGACTCGAACCGACTAAACCGCACGCCGCCTGTGGGTCGCTGTGCTAGGCCGAAGGTGAGGTTGTCAGACGACATGTCCCTCGCTTTCTGACCCAGGGCCATCCCTCTCGGTCTGGACCTTCTCGCGCAGCCACGGCACCACGCGGTCCCTACTCGCCCCCGGTATAGGGCGGCGCGACTCGCGCGATGCGCGCCGCCACCGAGTAAGAAAATGTCAATATAGTTCTTGAAACTGTCAATGTCGTATGTGTATGTCAATTTGAACCAAAGTAGTAAACATTTTTTACGACGCGTTGTAATGCGACTTACTGTGTCTATAGAGTAGAGATTTATTTATAGTCTAAGAACAAAATGATGAACTGAGCAATGGCAAATGATCCCAATAACTCAATCCCTGCCGGCTATCTAATGGGTCGCTTGGTAAATGGCAAACTAGATCGAGATGTATTTTTTCGGCCTTTTGAAAATGTTCACCACTGGAATTGAGTGAATGAATGAAAGGTACTCACTCTAAAGCTGATCGCACCGCTGCAGTTGACGTCAAAGGCCTTGAACACGTAGTGAGCGTACAGCGCAGAATCTGTAATAAAAGGATATAGAGTTAACTCAATATTGCCTCGTTGGAGCAAGAGTGCTGGAGGCCGCGAAACTACAAACAGAAGATAGAGAACTCCCCGATCAGATGGACTGAGGACTTCACAACAGTGGGTAGAACTGGATGCGGAAACCGAAGGATTGGGTGCTATGGCGTAGATTGTGAGGCCTATGTACAGCAGTGGACTTAAATCCCAGGACTTAGAGCCCAGATCTGATCTCCCAAATGTCAAAAAAGGGTATTCTCGTCAAAAAATTATCATATATCGAATATTGACATCCTTTTTGAGTGTAATTTTTAAGCATTTAGTATGCTAGCTATTAAAATCGATTAGGATAGGAAAAAGAGGAAACGATTTAGGTGGGACTTGAGCCCGGACTAGTCCCTTACAGGGGGAATGCACTGACCACAGAGCCACTGAACCAAGCCCTGAGTGCTCCAAAATTTTCCTATACCGGCTGTAAGGGGAACACTCCCGAAGCCGTACATATTGGCAATTTTTTTTTCGATATAGTAAAAAAAGTCATTTCGTTCTATTAGCATTGTTCTTCATCGTATAAGTAAAGCACAATGAAACGGCAATTTCATAAAAAAAAAACATCACAAGAGAAGCACGCGCTTGGATTTTTAAAATAAAATTGTCGTTTCATTATGCTTTCCTAATACGTTGGAGAATAAATAATGCTAATTAAACTCTTTGAGCCAGCTCGCCTATTTTCTGTAATTAGGTTTGTCTTTTATAGAAGTGACTGGAGGAAAGCCCACGACAAAGCCTCGTTCCTGATGCTGTATAGATTTTAACAATCCTTTAATACAATCAAAACTGCCCAGACATTTAAAATTACAATGGAATAAAGGAACTGCTAAACACATGTACTCTGTAAACATTAGATACACTTCATTTTTAAGCAGACGAGTGAAGAGAAGACTAAACAAGATTTATATACTCGATGCTTACTGCCGCTCGATACATATTGTTTTAAAAAATTAAAATGACGATGGGCAGGTCATATGAAACAGAATCAAAAAGATAAATGCACCAAAAACATTACAGCGGTGCCCAAGAGGCAATAAAAGAAGAGGCAGACGAACTTGTAGATGGGAAGATGATATAAAACAAATTGCGGGAATCATGTGGACGAGAAAGGCACGTCGCATACTGTGGCAAGCTTTAAGGGATGCTTATGCTGGAAATCAGGACAATCTTAACGAAACCGGTGTCAATTTCAACTAGATTATTTTATATTAAGACTATCTGACCCGGCGAACTTCCTAACGCCAATTATTTTCCGCCCGCGTGGTGTTAGATCCTGTTTCCGATGCACCCTCTACTATATTAAGCATGTATTATACATATAAACCTTCCTCTTGAATCACTCTATCTATAAAAAAAAACCGCATCAAAATCCGTTGCGTAGTTTTAAAGATTTAAGCATACAAAATGATATTGGGACAGAGAAAGCGACTTTGTTTTGTACTATGTAGTGATTGTATAGTATGTAAGATTATTGAATAAAGTCTATTATTATTATTACTTACTGCCGTGAGGGAAGAATTTGGCATAGATGTCTTTGAACGACTCCTCCTGCACGACTCCTTCGGGACATTCCTGCGAAAAATGAATTATTGGTTACTTTTTTATTAGCTCCATAAAACGGAAGCAAAGGCGTAAATGAAACAAGTGGTACGGTATGGATAAGGCGTGGATTCTTCTTTATCGTAGTGTTAATCCCAGTCGCAACCAAAGCTTTTCAACTTGGAGTCTGGGGTCCGCTTTTACCAGTCTAACTGCAGCTTTGGCTGAATTTCGATATTTTCCGTGAAGCGACTGCCACCTGACCTCCACAACCCAAAGGCGATATCGAAGAATGTATGTATGTATAATTGTTCACGCTCTGCAGCCTGAACGACTCGATGGATTTTAGCTTGAAAGGTGTCGTTTTATTCGTATTTACTGTGAGAGTGATATCGTAATTTAAAAAAATGGCGAATTTTTGAAGCCATATACAAATATTCGGCACGTTTTGTGGCCAGAACGGCTCAATGAAATTTAGCTTCAAAGGTGTCGTTAGATTCGTATTAATTGTGAAAGTGGTACCGGGGATATTTAACCTATGGATAACTAAAAAGTATAAAATAAAATGAATTATTAAAAATAAACTAAATAAAAAACCCGACTGATGCTGAAAAGATCAAGCTTTAATTAGGCGGTACCCATTTGCAAATCTCAAACCCGATTAAAATTAATTGGTACCGCCTGCTATACAGCTTGTTTCGATCTTTTCAGCACCAGTCGGTTTTTCTTTATTTTTAATAATTTATTACACAGATGACTTTCAGACATCTAAAGTACCCGCATTTCAGAACAACGCTCAGCTGTGAATCACTTGCAATAACATTAGAACTGCCATCTAGTTTAGATGAGCTATACTCAGCTAAAACATTTCCATTATGTGTATAAAAGTTCAAAGCCTGACATTTTTGTCAGTGTCAGAAACAGTAGCAGCGACGATGCGACATATAAATGAAAAACAGCGTCCTATTGTATGTCTGTATATGTGTATATGTCCCGTACGTATGTAATGTCGAGGGCAACAATAGAGCGCATTTGAAGCCCCTATGTCGTAGGGTCCAAGTTTTAAGCGATTTATTTTATGAGTTATTTTGAAAATGAAAAAGTCGATCGGGCGTATTAATATGACTTTATCTTGTCTTATAAAAGACGGAAGCTAAAGGAGCTTCAGGAATGATAGGCATGGCCTATGCCTATAAAATAAAATCGTTATACACATCGCTTAAATTTTATAGGAAGAAGAAATCACGCGAGTTGCTTATAAGACTTGCAACAAAAAAGTTCTGAATAATTCTGTTCTTGTTGCGATTGTTAAGACCGTATGGGGGTGATACCTCAAAGCCGCTTGAGTTCTTGAGACTGGGAAAGTCAACCTATCCTGCAAGCCAATTCATCTGATGATAAAGGGACGAGGCTGCGACGCAGATATTCTCTTGGAGTTGAGAGGTTAGACAAAAATAAGCGGATCCAAGGCTCCAAAGTCAAAACTTTGAAAACAAGTGGATCGCTGAATCGCTATGAGGTCGACGATGACTAAACGCGACATGCGGTCCGCATTATTGACAATCCTGAGGCGTGACCTCAGGATTGTCAATAATGCGGCCCGCACGGCCCTCGAGACTCTGCAGATGCTTAGAGATATTGCTTCCTTGGCAGCATTGTACCGTTTTTACCATGGTTGATGTTCTGATGAGCTCTTCCAATTAGTCCCACCCTCTCCTTTCCTACACAGAACAACACGTGCAGGGCTTAGACGTCACCCGCATACGGTGCAGAATATTCCCTCAATAACCAAGCGGTTCGGTGACTGTTTCCTTTGTCGCACCATTAAGACCTGGAATTCCTTGCCAGCTCACGTGTTTCCTTCTTCCTACAATCCCAGGTCATTTAAGCGAGGCGTGAATAAGCATCTGATGAGGCCGTCAAACCGAGTCCCACCATTGTTAAAATCGTACGTGTTTGAAATAGTGACTAGTTGATAGCGAGGTAAAATCAAATTGAATCCTATATAAAAAATGACTACAAAATATTAAAGTAAAATCGCTTTCTCTTATGACCTACGCCTCACAACAGACACATGTAATGTTATATGTAAGGCTTTTGACACCCTGTCGATTTTTGTTGTAGAAAAGGGCGAAGGATGTATTTCAGGCTAAATATAGACCTCTCCCGTGAGACTTCGTAACGTAACATAAGAGACTCTTAGCTCATCATCTACGTACTTTATATGCACCCTTCTCACCCTTACTTATGAGAGAGGGAGAACTTGAGATTTAAACCAGTAGGTCACACACTTTGCATTTTTTTTTTATTGATTTAAAATTTAATTTAATTTTCAATTTAACCTAGATTATTAAAATGTGGTAACCCTTTCCATGTACAAATAAATAAATTATATATAAAACAAGTAAGTACGTCAAAAAAAAAAGACGGGTTGCACTCTAGGAGTGCCGGCAGAAGTGAAAACATTTTCTTTATTTCTTTCTTCTCTATATTCATAGGAAAAGATAAAAAGAACATACCATACCATACCTATAATATAGCGCCAATCATAGAACCTATCACTAATTTTCTGCTAATTTTCTGTCAGAAGAAATTAATAAATTACAAAAAGAAAAAACAATCACCAAAAATCCCTGAAGGCCAGGTGGTTTGAACCCGATACTATCTGAAACTATAAGGACTTACAGTCGAAGTGCTTACCGTTTAAGCTACGACGCTATCTATCGTAACTTGCAAAATAGATAGTCTGTACCTAATCTTGTATGACGTCAGTCGTCGGTTACGGTTCAAAGGTCAAATAATCCTGACGCTTCCTTAACATTTTACACCCATCCAACGCCGCTTAAGAAGTTTTCACTTCAATAACTAACCAGTATACACAATATATAATACATTGAAAACTAGAAGCTATTATTAAAATACTCTAAAATAAACAAATATTTACATACGTAATGCGTCGTGAAATTCTTCCGCATCATCACCGACCGGTAACATTCCCAGAAGGCTGGCAGCATTGCCACGTTGAATGGCAATGCTTAGCCTTTGTTCAAGATATTAACCAGCCTTCTGGTCACGCGTGGCGTCGATCAGCCACTTTGCCAATTCTTTATAAAGAAAACGGGCACTTGGACCCCATGTCCCCAACGTTTCAACCACGAACGGCTCAAAAAGATGATCACCAGTTAAATTACATTGCATTTTTACTCTAACCACTTTCAACATGTCGGCCAATATTAGTGACTTTTTTTAGAATGTGACTTCAGTATTTGATCAAACAGCTAAGCAATGTAGAATATACTGCTTCCGGGCTGTTTGGCCGTAGTCTATGTGAAGGCGGCTGAGTTGCGACTCAGTCGCCGACGAGGCAAGGTCTCCAAAGTCGTCGTCGCCCGGACCTGCGCCACTGAAGATGTCGACTGCAGTGATCGACGAAACGTCTGGAACGCAAGTTTCACATAGACCACGGCCAACAGCAACAAATACGCAACAAATGTGGATAAACAAACGTCGGAGTCAGACATTCGTGAGTACATCAAAGGCAAAACAGGAGTGACCGTGGAAATGGAGAGGATCAGCATAAAAACTGAAAGGCCCTACAATGCATTTAAAGTATTTGTATCGAGGAGCAAGCTGGATGCATTTTTGGATGATAGGCTATGGCCGGAAGGTATTCGTTTCAGAAAATACATATTTTTCAAAAAGACTAACGATCCTGAATCTGTTGTAAACAAAACACCGGTAAACAATGACTAACGTTACACTAGCCAGTTTCAATTGTAAAGGTGTGCATAGATCGATAGATAGCGTGAGAAATTTATGTAAAAAGGCGGATATTGTGGCACTGCAGGAGACCTGGATCTGGCCACACGACCTAGCATTTTTGGGGAATCTGGATGGATCTGATGGTTTTGCCTACACTGGAAAGTCAGCTATTAATACCTCTATTAAACTGATAGCAGGAAGACCGCATGGCGGAGTGGCACTGTTATGGAGAAAGAATTTATTTTCATCGGTGTCTGTTGTGAAGTGCAAAAGTGATCGTCTAGTAGCAATAAATGTGGAATATGAGAACCGATCCATGTTGGTGTTCTCTGTCTACGCTCCTTTTGACGATGGCAAGAGTGACAGCTTAGTTGCATATACAGATTGTCTGAGTGAAATAGTGGCAGTGGTGGAGAGCTGCAACATTGAGTGTGTTGTGATAATGGGTGATTTTAATGCTCATCCTGGAACGCGCTTCTTAGGTGAACTTATCTCGGTATGTAATGAACAGATTTGGTCCTGTGTTGACATGAGTTACTTCCGGAGAACTCACATACTTTTGTTTGTCAAGCCAGTGGCTCATTGCGCTGGCTGGATCATTGCTTAATAACTGAGGCAGCCAAAGACTTAATTGCTAGTGTAACCATATCATATGGGATGTATCCTTCAGATCACTATCCCGTCTTACTTGACTGTAACTTAACTAAGATTAATAAAAAACAACCTGAACAAAATTTAATCAGTAATAAAGTAAGATGGGGGGAAAGAAATTTTGAGCAAATTAAAAGCTATAATGAATTTTGTAATGATAAATTGACTGCAATTGAATTACCAAAATGTATGGAATGCTCACAAAAAATGTGTAATAATGCTAATCACTTAACAGAAATGGATAAGTGTACGCTGACATAATATTAGTTCTTCAAGAGGGTGCTGTGTCTATTTATGTTGGTCTAGACAATATCAAAAGACAAAAGTATATCACTGGCTGGAACAAACATGTGAGCGGTGCTCATAGGGAGGCTCGATTGCATTATAAAAATTGGCTATTGCATGGTGCACCTGCCTGTGGCGCAGTATTTGAGGCAATGAGTAAGTCTAGAAAAATGTTTAAGTCTAAATTAAAATCTGTTCAAAATAATCAGCAACAAATTAAATTAGATATGTTGGCAGAAAGTTACTCTAAAAAACAGTTTGTTAAATATTGGAAAGCCACTAATAAATTGAATGTGAGGCCGAGCCTCCCTGTGGGTATTGCTGGCCAAAGTGACCCAAAAGGTATAGCTGATCTCTTTGTTCAGCACTTTAAGGTGGAGTCGCCTTTGAGGGCTGAACTGAGAGTGAGTTCAAAGTGGAGTGGGGGGTGATAAGTCTATAAGGTTCACAGCTAAAGAAATTGCAACAGTAATTAATAAATTGACTAAAGGGAAGGGTCATGATGACCTGAGTGTTGAACACCTAAAACATGCAGGGCATCGTTTGCACAGTATACTTGCTACGCTGCTTAACCTGTGTCTTAGCCATCACTACCTACCACGCGACCTTATGTACACAGTGGTAGTCCCTATTGTCAAGGGCAAGACGGGGGATGCCTCCGACGTTTCCAACTACAGGCCAATTTCACTGGCCACAATAGTTGCCAAAGTCTTGGACAGTTTGCTTGATAAACAGCTGGCTGATCACATTGTACTCCATGATGCTCAATTTGGTTTCAGACCAGGCTTGTCTACTGAGAGTGCCATTCTGTGCCTTAAGCAAACTGTTCAATACTATACTAGTAGAAAAACACCTGTATTTGCCTGTTTTCTGGACCTGTCGAAGGCATTTGACCTAGTATCCTATGAGGTACTGTGGAGTAAACTTCAGGCCGATACAACGGTGCCAGATGATGTAGTGTCTTTGTTCCGATACTGGTACAATAACCAGGAAAATAGCGTAAGGTGGACGGAGGCCCGGTCTGACGTATATAAGCTGGAATTTGGTGTGAGGCAGGGTGGACTGAGCTCGCCCTGTCTGTTCAACTTGTACATAAACCGATTGATCGGTGAACTCAGCAGCGCTCGTGTCGGATGTCATATCGATGGAGTTGCAATGAATAATGTGAGCTATGCTGACGATATGGCGCTGCTGAGTCCATCGATTGGCGGTCTTAGGAAGCTGGTAGCCTTGTGTGAAGCGTACGCTGTTTCCCATGGGCTCAGGTACAATGTAAGGAAAAGCGAACTCCTTATGTTTAGGTCAGGTCCGTTAAGGCATACAGATGTGCCGGAGGTCTTGCTTGGCGGGGTTGGCTTGAACTGGGTAAGGTCTTTCAAGTACTTGGGCCACTGGGTCTCAGATGGGCTCAGCGATGACCTGGATGTTGAGAGGGAGCGTAGGTCGCTGGCTATCAGGTGTAACATGGTTGTTCGGAGGTTGCACGTTGTACTAACACAGTCAAAGTGACTCTCTTTAAAGCCTTCTGTCAGTCCTTCTACACGTGCAGCCTGTGGTCGTGTTACACTCTGCGAGCATACAGCGACCTGCGCGTTCAGTATAATAACGCATTCAGGATGCTGTTGGGGCTGTCGCGGAGGTGCAGTGCGTCAGGAATGTTCGCTGAGGCCCGCACAGACGACTTCTATGCAATTATGAGAAAGCGTTCGGCCTTTGCCTTGGCACGACTCCGCTGCAGCACCAACAGTCTCCTGAATGTGTTCAAGGAAAGGTGGGACTCCCCTTTGTTGCGGCACTGGATGACACTTCACACGTGTCACAGGTAGCGGAGTGTTGTTTATTATTTATAATTACTAACGTTAGTTCTTAAGTTAAATTGTTACTAACACTATGGATCAATGGTCTGAAAATAAATGAATTTTAATTTAATTTTTTAATATTCTACATGCAACGCCGGGAGTGAAAGCCTGAAGACTTATAGCTAAGCAATGATTGGCTTGAATAGATGACGTTACATTACTTGCCTAGCCACTTGATCAAACAGCTAGACAAAGACATATAGATTGTCATCGCGTTTCATTACTTGCCTAGCCTACTCTGCTCTTTCGCTTTCTAACCCATGCCTTCTAATCTAATCAATTCCAGTCAAATGGAGCTGCTTCTCTCAATGAACCTATCATTAAACTTTCTGTCTCATTTCTGGGTATCATACGGATTGCACCTAAGCATTAGCAAGCCAGTTTATTAAATGTCTAACAAACCTTACGGTTGAATATCATTCAGGCCATTAATTGAACGGTGCTAAGGTGTAGATTGAACGACTGATCACGCTTGTCGGCTGTGACATAAATATCACTTCATTGTATTCAGTCGTAATCACACAAACACTGCAACGTATTTGAAATTCAGCACAAAACAACATTACATCAATATGATTCATAGCCCTTCTCGAAATAGATCCGTCCTATAAAATCCGGAGCTGTCCCGACTCCGTTCTATTTACGGACTTAGGGCGGCTACACAATGTCGACGGAAGCACCTCTCAACGTCGCTCGTGTGTGACATGCCGCTATGCGCTAGTGTACCTTGTTATTCTGAAGAATATTTTTTTTTAGTATTTTACTATCTAATTGGGACTACTATTTTCTCACCTAAAATAACCCCAAAAAGTATGCCTACTAAAAATACAATAGTCCACATTGTATTTTTAGTAGGAATACTTTTTAGGGCTATTTATTTATTATACCTGGATGGAATCGTTATCCCGCAGCATTATATTCCTAAGTAGTAACAATTTTATTTCAGAATTCGTTGAGGGAGGTCAGTAGAAATTTAGACTGCTAGAGTCTAAATTTCGTTTCGCGTGGTATTCGGTTCGTTACGTTATCCGCCATCTTGAATTTTTGAGTAAGTTTTTGCTCACAGAATAATTCGTTTATTTTTAATTTTGTACGAAGAATGGTAATTGCAAATTTGTTCAGATTTAAATTTTCAATTCCTACAATTTGGTTCTCATAATTTTTTCCTAACATTTTTCTCTATTTTGGTACCTATTCAAAACTCGTATTTCTTAAGTGTAAAAAACCCTTCGAGGTGGCCATAAGGCGAGTAATCCCATTAACACATCTTAACAAGGTTTCATTATCCAATTATAATAAACTTGCTGTTGCCCGTGGTTCCGCTCGCGTTAATGTACGACTGTCTTAAATTGTATGCTTAAAACCCAAGAATGATATCTAAATTAAAAGAATTGAAATTATAAACCTAGATGATATAATAAAATTAAGTGTAACAAACCCTTTCTCTACCCAAACATTGTGCTGTACCAGACTGTAGTTGGTCCCGTGAAAGCCAAAATAAACAAAATCTTGTAAAGTAAAAGTGCTGACCCCAGGCTTCAAAACGCAAGTTTTGAACGATTCTGAAAATCCACTTAAAATACTTTTATTAAGTATTAGAAAACAGGTACCCTTTTTTTACTTGCGGGAAATCCCCACTAATACCTCCCCCCCCCCCCTCCGGAGCCAGAGGGGGATTTTTTGTCGGCCTCGAACCGACTAAACCGCACGCCGTCGTGTGGGTCATAGTGCTAGGCCGAAGGTGAGGTTGTCATCGACATATCAATCGCCCCCGGCTGACCCAGGGTAAGAAAACATGTCTGATGGTAAGTGGTCACCTCTACCCATATTGTACAACTCTCGCAAACTTGTCGGGCAATGTTATTTTTGGCGGGAACGGTCGACGACACTCACCTACTGACCTTTTAGTAGAAGCAGACACAATAGACTTGCACTCATCTCGCTCCCGCTGACGTAACACACATAGTGCCGTCTCTTTCCCATTCATTAGTAGGTGTTATATGGATTTTCGGAAGAGATTGTTTGACTTTCTTGTGTAGCGGAAAGTAAATTTCCAAAAGTGTTTATAATTAATTAAAGGGTGCGAATCTCACCTTATATCTATTACTCCTATAACTAGACGAGCTGTTTAGAATACATTTTGAATTTAGAACTTGAAACGCGATGTAGACAATAGATAGGTATTTAAATAATTTTGCGGATCACACTCGCATTTGACCGATTTAATTACGAGCATAAGATCACTGCGTCTAATATAATAGTTATGTAAAACATGAGAAACCTAGATCCGCACCTTTCCTTTCCAAGATTTTATTTATTTTGGCTTTCACGGGAGTCACTACAGTCTGGTACAGCACTATGTTTCGATAGAGGAAGGGTTTGTAACACTTAATTTTATTATATCATTAGTATTAGTTTATAATTTCCATTCTTTTATTTTGGGTCTTATTCTTTGGTTTGATTTTCGTGTCTAACGATGCGAGCATGAAGGGGTGATTTCACGCCTAATCCGTGGAACCGATTTGGATTTACTTTTTTTTATATAGGACACGTCAATTTGACTTTACCTCGCCTGATGGTAAGCTGAAGGCAAAGTCTCAGGAAAGAGGGCCACCATTATATACACGTGCCATGTTAACAATGGTGGCACTCAGCTTGACGGCCTCATCAGATGCTTTTTCACGCCCCGCTTAAAGGACCCGGGACTGTAGGAAGAGGGAAACACGTGAGCTGGCAAGGAGTTCCAGGTCTTAATGGTGCGACAAAGGAAAGAGTCACCGAACCGCTTGGTTCTTGAAATGAAAATATGGTAGGTTCTTTACTAAGCTCTAGTGCAACCCTGGGGTTATCCTTTCGAGGGCTTACCCGGATGGATACTTGGGAAGGACACCGTGTGGTTTTAGTCGGTCCCATGCCGACACGCCCACCCCATCGTCGGCACCGATGGGGTGAAGCCTAGTGCATCTCTGTACTGAACAGTGTACTGTATACCTTCAGACCCATATCTTGGACCTAAGTTGCAAAACAAACGAGGCTCAGGCGCGCGCAGATTGTTTTGTGTCTATGCTTGGTGAATTTGAGCTCGTCTACTGCCGTAACACCGCATCTATACTCAAAAGACACGCATGAAACGTGTACTGCGCGAATAGAGCACATTTAAGGTCTAAGATATATGTCCCGAGAGTGTTAGGAAAATTTTAATTGCAATTAAACTTGCAAGTAACCCGACTGCTGTTTAAAATATCGAAACAAGTAAAACCGACTGCTGTCTAAAAAGATCGAAACAATTTTGACAGCAGACCCATAATTTTTTCTTTCAGTTTAATGGTCTGCTGTCTATAAATGTCTGGCTGCCTGTCGAGGTTTACATTTTTTAATATTTTTAATTGCAATTAAAATTTACCCAACATTGGAGACGGTATCACCTATAGTGTTGGTATACAATTAATAATTACCTATCTATATAATTACTTTACAGTTTTTGTACAAGCAAAACCTTTAACGTGACATCTGCTTTTCAAACAAAAATAAGCCCTAACCTCATCAAAATGCTTTAGGGCAAAGTTATTTTGCAGTATACAGTCTTTTTCAGTTACATCCTTATGCTTATCTGCGTCGAAACATTGCCCAAGTCTCGAAGTTTCCGTCAGTTCGGTAACAGTTGCTCGGAGTTACGAAAATGCCGTGCATACAATTCGTCGCAAATTCTTGGCAAAGTTGCTGGCAGTTAAAACTTTGCCTTGAAAATTCGTTTTCAAAGCACGTGAATAGCACAAGTTAATTATCGCTTATTTAATACGAATAGATAGTAGTTCTGTGAACAGTACCTACACCTCGCGAGCAACCTTTATACATTTAATAATATCAAATGTGTATCCTTAATAAAAGTAACAAAATAAATAAATAAATACATCCGTATCTTATTTTAAACATCTATAGATGTTTCCCAAAAAAATAATGACGGATCGACGACCTAAAAAAACGCTACAGCAAACTTGCCCCTCTTTTTTCATAGTTTTTTGTCATTTTATGTCAATTTTCACCTTTACGAGGCTTGATTTTTTTTTCACATAAACATGAGAGCAATCATGACCTAGATGTTTCAGCCAAAATACATCAAGATTCCTCTACTATCAGAAAAACTCTCTACAAAAGTTGAGTTTAAAAAACACATAATTGTGAAATGACAATACCTGCAATGTGTTGATTTGCATTTCGAAGTCAAAGATTTTTATTCATTCTAGAACAACATGGTTGTTTCTTATTGACGTCTTTAATAATTCTATTTAAGCTAAGATAACCACCGCTTCTAAAGCGTGGAATTATATAAATTAGTTCGTTGGTTTCCTTGAGTAATTGCACAAAAAATAGGAGTCCCGCGACGCGGACGGCGGACGGGGCTCCTTCGACGTTGCTTCACTTCGGGAACTGTGTGCGTAAGTGAAACAAAAGCATTTCGTTCACCATCTTCTACACTTTAACGATGTACCTTCCGTTAATCTGCAATTATCTAACTAGGTAAAGTGTGAAAATGGGCTTTTAAACTAAAATTTCGCACTTTAACTGATCGTATCAGGCAATCTACAGAATGTCTCTTACGTCAAAATGTATCATCGTACCGTCGTGAGTACTATCTGCGTCAAATATTAGTACCCACTTACATCTATGTAATATATCATAACAAATAGCTTTCCCTACAAAGAGAATAATAATTAAGGCACAACACAGACAGACAGCAAGATAAATGGAAGAGCTGGCTTAAATATTGCTTGAACATATTTCAACTGTAGGTAGGTACAGTAGGTATATGAGTTGGGATTGACGTGGGAATGTTGACTGACGAAGTCTCGTTATGCCCGACAGGAATGCAATGAAATTACTGCTAAACAAATACAGCTAGCATCAGAGCAATCTTCTCTTACAAAGTAGGCTTTTATTGAAGACAGGACACGACGGTATTTCCGTGTTATTGAGCAGTCCGACTGGGGAAGTACCACCGCCCTACAGAATACCGCGGCCATAATAACCTCATGTTGTGTTCCCGACGGGGAGTAGGATAGCCAGAGCTCACTGGAGAGCTTTTGTGCTGTCAGTGGGAAGACCAAAGGCTATTCCTGCTTTGTCTCCTACACTGACGGCACAGAAACTCTCTATGTTTACAGGGTCGGCAGCACGAATGTGACTCCCTGGTGTTGCACACGTCCATAGGCCACGGTAACCACTTTCCATCAGGTGGGACGAGTGCTCGTTTGCTATCTCAGTGGTATGTATGTATGTGAAAACAAGGTAATGTAGTTGAAAAATTAAAATGTGTAGTTACAGACTAATCAGCGATATTCTTTTAGGTATTTCTATGGGCCAATTACGTGCGGTTGGATGACGGGTCGTCCCTTCACTTGTTATATAAACTTCAATACAGGCAAGGTAGCTTAAACAGCAACATTGAGAAGACGCACTGAGTTAAAACAAAAAACAATATTATAACATTCAAACATTGAGTTCTATGTACCACGTACTAGAGGAGATGCATCAACTCGATTGTTTAACATGAGTTAGAGCGTTTTTACACTCATCCTATATCCGATATCGGTCTCGGACGCTGATAGCCGACACCTTGTGCTGTTTTCACATTTACCAGCCCGATACGGCTATTTGCTCAAAAGCACAGACTAGTTAGGGATGCTAGGTATGAAAAAACTGGGTGCAATTTTCGACCTTATTGACATTTTCTTCTTATATTCGTGATCAGCGTCATCAATTAGCGCGAAAAGACACGTAACTAAGAAAATGTCATTAAGGTCGAAAATTGCTTGCAGTCGCTGTTTTAGACTTTTTGTGATCCGATATCGGGGCAACACAGTGGTGTTGGGATTATTGCTTAGTTATTGGATCGCTTTATGCCTCTTGTATTTTTTGTATAATTACGACATAAGATGGTGCCCCTTCCCCGGCCAAAGAAATCATTCATGCCAAGAAAATTTCAGTTCCACGTCCACCACCATATCGTGATTCCAAGTACCACTGCCCCATGGTTAGCAGTTGAAACCATATACTTAATTACAATTTTATAATAATGTGTCAATGCCAATTCGGTATGGGCTTGTAGCGTGCATTTACCTATGTGACCTAGAGAGCACAGACAAACTATGGCTTAGGAAACGGCTGCTCTAAAAGCTACGCTATATAGGACATGTTAATTTCAGATGGTAAGCTGAACACAGTTTTAGGAAAGAGGTTCACCTTTATAGACACAAACATTGTTACAACTTGGACTCATCAGATGCTTTTTCACGCGCCACTTAAAAGACCCTAGACTGTTGGAAGAAGGAGACACGTGTGCTGGTAAAGAGTTCCCAAAACTTAATTGTGTGGTCAAAGAATAATTATAATTAAATAATCAATTTCGTTATTCAAGTTTAGTAACATAAAGGGCACATATGAACGTCAAAATTTTACAGTTATGTAAAGAATTAATTAAAATAATATTGAATAAAGTAAATAAATCATTTGAAAATGATTCTTTCACTGGTTCGGTAAATTGGTTCTACTGAGAAGATACCAGCAGGAAACTCAGTGAACAAGATTATCGATTTTTAAATGTGGTTTTATTTAAAGCTACTAACTTTCAATCGTTTGCTTGCTCGCGCAACATATTGCTGAATTATTGAAAGAAAGTAAAGATTGAATTAATTGAAGTAAAGTAAAGAAAAAGTTCACGGACCTCTTGGTTCTAAGCCCTGCACGTGTTGTCCTGTGTAGGAAATTAGAGCGCGGTACCAATTCGAAGAGCTCATCGGCACATTCACCATGGTAGAGACGGTAAAATCTTGCCAAGGAAGTAATATCTCTACGCATCTGAAAAAAGTTCGAGTGTGTTGGTGTTTCCAATCATGCGGACCGCACGTCGCTGCAACCTGTCGAGAGCATCTACTTTGTGGAGCCATCCCAGAGATGCGAGCAATATTCCACTGTGCCTTACCATGCCGGCGTGTTCTCGTTCAACACTATGAAGGCCAGGAATTAAACTAGCATAGCTTTAGATGGACAACTTGTAATCATCCTATGTCAAGGCACCAAATTGTAATGACCCCGGTCCTAGATCACGTCACCAAGATGTAATATCCTGGTCACGCGGGACCAAATTGTAATAAACACTGCCTTAACCATAGTAATCCTGGTGAGCGGCAGCAAATTGTACCGTGATCCTGCGTCACAGCACCAATACGTAATAAAGCGGTGGTCATACCCGCCGCATTTCACCACACTAAATAAATCGTCTATATTGTTAATTCTACTTTGGCCAATGATCGTATAATGGTCAGAGGAGACCCTAGATGAGCCCGCATATCCCGGATCCTATAGAGTTCTAGGAATGCTGGTATTTATATAATGAAACATTACTATACAATTACTTAATTCTACCCCCACTTACTTTAACTGATTTATGTTAAGGTACAACAATTTCTCAATGAATGAGTCTCTCACAAATAATTTTCTCACAAGCAACCTACAACCGTACTAGATCCTAACACTGCCCTAATTACTACTACTGTGGCAAACAACCCGAATAACTTTATTGATCTAACCTTTTACATTGTCGACTTAGTGTTGCAAGCCTAACACTGCCCTAATTACTACTACTGTGGCAAACAATCCGAATAACTTTATTGATCTAACCTTTTACATTGTCGACTTAGTGTTGCAAGCCTAACACTGCCCTAATCACTACTACTGTGGCAAACAACCCGAACAACTTTTGCTCCCCATAGGCATATACTTTGAATTTGTTAGTTTTTGTTTCCCCGTTGACGTATACTTTGAATTTGTTAGTTTTTGTTTCCCCGTTGACACATACTTTGAATTTGTTAGTTTTTGTTTCCCCGTTGGCACATACTTTGAATTTGTTAGTTTTTGTTTCCCCGTTGGCACAGGCTCCACCAATCGCCGTGTGCAGTGGGATACTACCAACTTTAAATATCCCCCCTCTATCCTTTTGTAAGCACGTAGCCCCAAATGGAACTTACGCGCCTTTAGAGAGTAGGATAGCTGACTCGTATTTTCCCTCCCCCAATATCTGAATCCAGACAAATGTATACGTCTAATTAGACTTGAATTAGAAAGGCGTTGCCAATTAATTCTAATTCAAAATAAGATTATTTCTTTCACAATATTGTCAAAACATAGTATGACTAGTACAGATTCAATGAATAGTTTCATGTCGTAGCGCGGTCTGATGACCAATCCATCAAATGAGATTCTGTGTCCAATATAGGATCTTTAACATGTCAGAACTGACTCATACTTGTCACGTGCATAAACGAGATCGATATAGTGTCCCTGGTGTAGAAGACAGCCATATCTAGGGTCAATTGCCCGAATCAATTAAGGTTCGATACAAGTTCCAAATTAGGAAAGCGCTCTGCTAAGGTGAGCTAGATGTACCTCGCCAAAATGATTCCTCGGCTACGACGCTCCGAGTAATAAGTATTATTTATAGCATAGTATTTTATTCAAAGTCAATTGGTAGATCAGTCAAACAAACTTCTCATTTCGGAATAATTTCCATTACGAATTTGATTAATTACGATGTGGGTGGATTTAAAATATGTTATGCCACCAATCTGAGTTTCATTGAGACCATACTAAGTCAGTTGCTAGGCAAGTAGAACATTAGCAACGCGGTCCAACGACGGCTCGCTTATAGGTCTAATCCGAATACAACGAACGCCTACTAAAATATACAACACGATAGCTCGTATACAATTTACTCAAATCACGATTTCACCACGGCATTAACGCACGAAAAGCCTTAACTAAATCAATCACAAGCATCACCAAGGAATGATATGTTACATCACCCAGCAAAGGCCCGATTAGCTCAGAACCGTTACAATACTAGTCCTTACTAATACACTTCCTAACCTATTCCCATTGTGTGAGTGCCTACTCTACCCCCAACTTAGAACTTCTGTTCAACCAAAACTAGGTGTAACGTCACCTTATTTACATTTAAACGTGTGGTGTGTTGTGAGCCTATCATGTATTGATGGTATTCCATCAACACTCCTGCTCTGCTAAGGGTGCAAGCTAGTTAGGCTTGACTGGCCTATCCTCATAACTGTGTGCTTGCTCCAGTCCACGAGCCGAAGCTCAGGGATGTGAACTGAAACCCTAACGAGATAATAGTTAGTGTATATATAAATAGATATATAAGACTGAACTGCGAGCTCTGTAAGTTCTGATCCAGGCCCAATTGGACGGTTCCACTTCGACGGTACCTACCCATCACAGAACAAACAGTCACCCACATTCAGGAAGCTTTTCCGATCCCGTTTCCACAGGTAAAATCGGAATGCCGCCCGCTTCAAAGGTTACCGGCCCCTAGCTATTCAGATAAATATGGAGTTGTTGCCACCGTTAGGTATCCCTCCATAACCAGGCACATCGCCATGGGTTTCCTACGGGAGAACTAGCTAAAACACCGCAGTGCTACCCTCAACTACTAACATAACAAAAGATGATAAAACGACAGCAATGACTTTACGAATGCACTGCCAGACTCAACAGCACAAGACAGTAATAATACGCATACATTTACACGTACTATCCCTGCCCAATGTAAGGTGTCTTCATTTTCGTAAAGGCCCTAAGTCCTGCTCCGATCGCGACCCATCCCAATATTCGACGCGAGAACTAGCCTACCCCACGCCCTAGTCGTAACAAATCTTAATCGCGCACCCTTGTACGTATCACGCCCAACCACACACAAAATCAAGATTTACAATTAATTTCAACAATTTCAACATAATAAAGATGATAAAACGACCGTAAGGACTTTACGAATGCACTGCCAGACTCAACAGCACAAGACAGTAATAATACGCATACATTTACACGTACTATCCCTGCCCAATGTAAGGTGTCTTCATTTTCGTAAAGGCCCCAGGTCCTGCTCCGATCGCGACCCATCCCAATATTCGACGCGAGAACTACCCCACACCCCAAGGTTTACAATAAATTTCGACAATTTATAATTTTTACAGAATTATAAAACTCTCGGCGGTACATTGGAAAAACTCTAAACTGTTCGCGTTAAACGAAGATAGCTAGTAATTCGTTTATTACACAACACCGGCAACAATTTCATATAATTCACAAAAGGAATTTAACACTATTTCTTTACAACGATAGAAATATATAACTTACAAAGACAGTCCGCCGAGCCGTACCCCTTTTAGCTATCTGGATCGAATGAATGACGAAAAAAAAGTGCCCCCCGCCTCCAGAAGACCCATCTTTTAAAGGCGAGGTCTCCCTTCTCTAAACTAACCTCGCCGTTTCTAGAACTACACATCATCCTTCATCCAATCGTGAGCTATTTCCGGCAAGCCGCCTCAGCGAATTTGCTCCTTTTTTATAAAAACTCCTTAATTCATATGATTGGAATAAGAATAATCCAAGATAATGTCTAACTAATTTCCCAGTTAATTATTCGTATACTAATATTTAGAATTCGCGACTAGTGCAATATCACAGAACATGCAGCCAATAGAGATTCCTGGTTACATCAACCGCAGGATCAGTAGCAGTTGATGTTAAATCTTATTTCAATTTTTTTTACGGATAATCTTACGTTATTTCGCTACCAATAAGACAAACATGGAATTTAATTTATTTACAATAAAGGAAATGGCTCAATCGCAGCGCCATCTAACAACCCTCTTAAATACCACACCCATTTTTTTGAATTTTGAATTTTAGCTCCATCTACCCATCTAATTGTGAACTACTTCCACTCACCATCCGCAGTCCGTTACAAACTAAAAATTAAAATAAGTTTGTTTAGAGTTTGAGCACGCAAGATGGCGTGCTTTGTGAGCAGTTAGTTTCATTTATTGTTATAATACACCGTTTGTGGATTAGTTGCATGCGGGTTTGTTTAATAATAGGGGTTAAAGTAGATTTTTGAGTGAAACTTTTTCCACATGGTACCTATGTAGTTCTTCATTTAAAAATGTGCAACATTCGATTATTGACTTTCAGTTGTTTTTTTTTATTCAGCTTAGACAAGAAAGATGGATACTTCGAAAATTCGAGTGATTTTTGAATACGAGTTCCGACGCGGAACTAACGCGGCAGAAACAGCTCGCAATATCAATGTTGCGTTTGGAGAGGGGACTGCTAATGAACGCACCGTGCGATTTTGTTTTAAACGCTTTCGTGATGGAAACTTTGATTTGAAGAACGAACCACGAGGAAGGCCGTCCACACAGGTGAATAACAATGAATTGAAAGACATGGTGGAAGCCGATCCGAGCCAAACTACCTAGGAATTAGCTGCATGGTTTAACGTTACCTTACCAACAATATTGACTCATTTGCGTCAAATCAATAAAATAAAAAAATGTGAAAAATGGGTACCTCATGATTTGACTGATCTGCAGAAAGAAATGCGTGTTGAAACTTGTGTTGCCTTGTTGAATCGATACAGAAATGAAGGAATATTGGATCGAATTGTGACATGTGATGAAAAGTGGATTCTTTACGATAACCGTAAGCGAAAAATGCAATGGCTGACCCCAGGTGAAACGCCACAACAGTGTCCTAAAGCAAAGCTTACCAATAAAAAGGTAATGGTAACTGTTTGGTGGTCTCAGCATGGTGTTATTCACTATAGCTTTCTACGATCTGGTCAAGCAATAACGGCAGATGTCTACTGTGCCGAACTCCGAACAATGATAGCAAAACTAGCAGTGAAACAGCCCCGACTCATGAATCGATCTTCACCATTATTGCTCCATGATAACGCGAGTGCAGTAGCACGAGAAACCGTTTTAACTCTACAGGAACTGCAATTAGAAACTATCCGTCACCCTCCGTATTCGCCAGACCTTGCTCCAACAGACTACCATTTTTTTCGTGATTTGGACAATTTTCTATGTGATAAAAAGTTTTCTTCTCAGGAGGCAGTACAAAATGCTTTCACACAGTTTGTCGAATCTAGATCACCAGAGTTCTATGGCAAAGGCATAAAAGTAACGTGATTTAGGCTGACCGTACTATTTTGCGGGCAAACAATATTGTTTGTCTGCAAAATAGTAGATCTGTAGAAAATATAGTCTCATTGCGGGGCGCCTACTTCTTAAGTAAGTGAACTATCATTGGCAAACTAATCCATCGGGGCTCGCGGTGCGAAAATAATCGATATGTTACCGCCAACTAGTTTAATGAACCGTTTATTTAACTATCTAGGCTGTTAACTAAACGGCGCCATTCAATGAACGGCCTGAATAATATTCAGCTGTAACGTTTGTTACAACATTTAATAACCTGGCTGGCTAATGCTTAGGGCAATCGTAAGATGGGGCACTACCTCGAAATATAAGATAGAAAATTACGTACATACATACATATACTTACACCTGTAAACCCCTGAGGGGGTGAGAGAGGTGTATTCACAGAAAATTAGTGCTAGGTTCATTGTTTGTGGGTTCTGGGCAAAATTCCCAGGGGCATTGCCCTATGCCACCCACCGCGTCGCAGGTTGCGGATAGCGAAACGGCCTCCAGATATGGAGGTTAGCTGCTTTGGCAGTCGCGGACAGCAGGGCGATCCATCTTGAGGGGTGCTGGGAAATCTTCATGGCGGAGATCTCTCTATAAAAAGGCACGCGACCCAATGACAGGGGATGACAGTGGCGAGTTGGAGCCGCCACTCAAATCAAAGCTCGGACCCGGGGAGACCCACTCCGTTAGCCTTGGATCGGCTATGGGTATAGGAGAGACAAACTCCGAAATTAAAGTAACCACTGCCTTGTGGTAAGATGTTGGTTCATCAAAGGCTAGGGCGTCACCCCGATATCCTGACGTGTAGTGCCCTGGGAAAGTACTGCACAATTTTTCCAAGTCCAATACCTCTTAGCCAGACAATGGACTAGTCTCTGGCATCCGAACAAATGGCGGTATAACCATAGTCCCAACCAGGTAACTAGTTGGAGGAGGCTTAAGCAAGCCTTGGGACTAAATAATCCCTAAAATGCCTTGAGTTATGGGAGAATAAGCAAAGCAATGGAAGCAAGATTAAAAAAGAAACTACCCCAGGAAGGTACCGACGAAGTCGGAGAATCCTTCCCTGAGCACATCTCAGGCAGTCCCACGTATTCTGGGGGGGACATAGTTTTGCAACCTGAAAGTGTACCTGAAAATTCTATGGAAGTTGTTCCGGCTACATTAATTTCTACTGGAAGCAATAAAAAATTTGTCCAACAGGCTCTCCATCCCGGCCTGTTCTTAAGACCCAGATCAAATTCAATGGGTAATAACCTGAAAACAGAATTGGAAACCAATAATAAAGATAGATCTGTATATAAAGATAAAACAAATAAACTACCTTGCCCCCCACCATGGCAAAGAATCCCAGTTACTAGATGTTCAAAAAAGAGAAAAGCATCCAGTAGTCCACCAACACATTCCGTTAAACTTGCTAATAGGTTTGAAGAGCTGCCAGTAGATCTGACTGAAGACGAGCCTGATATCACCACATCTAAAAGAGCAAGCAGGCCACCTCCGATCATCTTATATGGCATAGAGTGCGTGAGTAAACTAACCGAACTTCTAGTAACAGAAGTTGATAAAAGACAATTCACATACAAGATCATAAACAAGAATCAGCTAAGAATAACTAGCTCAGACACGGATGTTTACAAAAAGCTAATAAGTATCGTACGAGAAAATGGACTTATTGGGCACACATTTAATATAAAAGACAACAGAAATTGCAGGATTGTTATAAGAAACCTCCACCCTTCAACACCTATAGAGGATATTAAAGAGGAAATAGAGGCCACAGGCAACGAAGTTACTGGGGAAATAATCAATGCTAAGTATGGGCCTGAAAAAATACCAACCTCGACCTTTTTTGTGAATCTGGTTTTAGGCCCTAACAACATTGTTGTAAAAAAATTAAAATACCTTTGTAACCAGTCAATTACAATTGAAGATCCAAAGAAAAGAAATTCCATTGTTCAATGCCAAAGATGCCAGCAATATGGGCACACCAAAAACTACTGTTTGAGACCATTTCGGTGTGTCAAATGTGGACAATCTCATAAAACCTCAGACTGCAGCAAACGCGATCGTAACACTCCAGCATACTGTGCACTTTGTGGTGGCCCCCACCCTGCAAACTACAAAGGCTGTGAGGTATATAGAGAAATCCTTGCAAGACGCAGCCAAAAACCAAGATTGACAGAGAAAAACAGAATAAAACCGGCTCCCTCAGTTGTAGAGGTACTAAACAACAGTGCTACAACTAGACAACATATATCTCCTAGGAAGCTTTATTCTGAAGTACTTTCAACACAGCACAGCATTAAGAATGATTGTGAAACTGCTCCCAATAAGTCGCCTTTAACTTCAAATCTTCTTCCCCCTTCTATAGAACACATACTCCTAAGACAATCTGAGAAGTTTGACATGCTACTCCAACAAATGAGCTCCCTTATGAGTCTCATGGTTAAACTCGTTGATAAAATCTCAACATAGGTCTCTCTCTACACATGGCGACTTGGAACATTAATGGGTTAGCACCAAACAAACACGAAGTAGAAGTATTTCTTAATGAACACAAACTTGACATTCTTCTTATATCTGAAGCACACTGTACTTTAGCCAGTTCTATAAAGATTAGAAACTATCAGTGTTATTACACAACTCACCCAGATGGAACAGGACATGCTGGAACTGCAGTGCTGATAAAGAAATGCATAAAACATCATGTACTCCCGGACTACAATCACGACTACCTGCAAGCAACAACCGTAGCTGTTGAAGACCGAACCGGCTACCTGTATGTCTCAGCAATATATTCTCCACCAAAGCACAAAATTAGCGAACATATGTACACAAGTTTCTTTAAAACCCTTGGCAACAGACTGGTGATAGGTGGTGATTGGAATGCCAAGCATATAACATGGGGATCAAGGCTCACTAATACCAAAGGCCGGCAACTAAAACTAAGTATCGATTCCAACAATATGTCTACGATCACAACCGCAGAGCCCACATACTGGCCAACTGATCCTACAAGAGTGCCTGACCTGGTGGATTTCTTTGTCACAAAAGGGCTATCCAAACACTATTTCAAAGCAGAAAAGTTGCTGCTACAAAGAATTCTACCCATCTTACATAGGGATAACATTATTCCGGAACATCAATTCGGGTTCAGACAGCATCATTCCACGATCGAGCAAATCCACAGAGTGAGTGAAAAAATAAGAAAAAGTCTGGAAGAAAAAGAGTATTGCTCCGCCGCATTCCTCGACATCCAACAGGCTTTTGACAGAGTCTGGCACAAGGGACTATTCTGCAAAATTAAAACTCTGCTGCCGCATTGCTACTGCCAACTGCTACAGTCATACCTAATAGGACGGCTATTCCAAGTGAAAGAGGGCGACACAACTTCTGTATGCCATGAAATTAGAGCTGGAGTTCCCCAGGGCTCGGTGCTGGGTCCTGTTCTATATACTCTGTATACATCAGACTTACCTCAAGCAGAAGGGACTATTACCGCCACATTTGCTGATGATACCGCTATCTTAGCCAGTGATAAAAATCCCGCCAGTGCTTCCGAAATGCTCCAGAATGGCTTGGATAATGTGTTTGGCTGGCTGCAGAAGTGGAGAATTAAAACTAGTGAGGCAAAGTCAACCCACATCACATTCACACTTCGGAAAGGGAACTGCCCCCCCGTACGGCTGGGGGACACTATACTACCTCACCAAGACACAGTGCGATACCTGGGCCTGCACCTTGACCGTCGATTAACATGGGCACAACATATAAAAATGAAGCGAGATGAGCTCAAGATACGCTATACCAACTTATTGTGGCTTCTCGGTAGAAATAGTAAACTATCCCTCAACAATAAGCTTCTAATATATAAGTCTGTTCTAAAACCTGTCTGGCTATATGGTATCCAGCTATGGGGTAGTGCATGTAACTCAAATATAGTAATGCTGCAACGCATGCAAAATGTTATACTTCGCACGATTTCCAATGTTCCCTGGTTCATAAAAAACAAGGAAATTCACGAGCAACTCGAGATGACGACTGTAAAGGAGGAAATCTCAAAGATAAGAGAACGATATGAACGGAGACTCAAAAGCCATCCTAATGCACTGGCAACCAAGCTACTAACACCTAGCTACAACAAGCGCCTCAAGAGAAAAGATGTAGTCTCTTGTTCCAAATAGGGAGTTGATGTTCTCGCTGGAGGACACGCTTTGAAAAGTGAAGCCTTTCAGCACATCCGCTAAAAGCCAAAGGCTGATCGCAGATTTAAATAGAAACACAAAAAAAAAAAAAAAAAAAAGGTTCATTGTGATACCTGTGCAATTCGACGCGGTTAGGTTAGGCTAATGCGGGATTAAAGGTAATTTTTTTATAACCATGCACAAATAAGTCATTTTTCTTAGTGTTTAATTAAATGGCTAGGCAAGTAGTTAAACGTCATCGATTCAAGCTAGCCTAGCCGTTTAATTAAATGGCTGAACACCATTCAGGCCTTTAATTGAACGGCGTCGTTCAGTAAAGAGCCTAGGCAGTTAATTGAACGGCTGATTAGTGTCGGCGACAGATATATTATTATTTAGTAACAGATTTACCATTTAGAGTAGGTACCTACCTACCAATATTTGATAACAAAATATAAACTTTACGGATAAAAAATTGCCCTCCCCATACCGGGGGGGAGTCGGGGACCGCGTGGTCCCCCCTCCCGAGGAGGGCCAGACCGAGAGGAATGGCCCTGGGTCAGCCGGGGTGCGAGGGATATGTCACGAGACAACCTCACCTTCGGCCTAGCACAGCGACCCACAGACGGCGTGCGGTTTAGTCGGTTCGAGTCCGACATAACTCCCCCTTCGGCTCCGAAAGGGGGAGTATCCGTGGGGATTTCCCGCACGTTAAAAAAAAACTGATAAAAAATTGCCATAAAATTTAAAAAGCGGCATACGTCCAATTGAACGATCTACCTCCGCTCTACAGAATATTGCGGCCATAATAACCTCGTGTGTGTTTTGTTCCCGACGGTGAGTAGGGCAGCCAGAGCTCACTGGGTGGTTTTTGTACTGTCAGTGGGACGAACAAACACTATTTCTGCTTTGTCTTCTACACTGACGGCACTGAAACTCTCCGTGTTTACAGGGTCACCCCTGGTGTTGCACACGTCCATAGGCCACCCTAACCACTTTCCATCAGGTGGACCGTCTGCTTGTCTGCCGCCTCAGTGAAATTAAGAAAAAAATTACATGTGTAAATTAAAATTCATAAAAAAGGATTTCAACGTATCGATAACCTTTTTCCTTTTGAAAGTTGAAGTCTTATAATCACACTAGCTGTGCCCCGCGGTTCCACCCGCGTTTTTCTCGTACGGATACCTAATTTTGAGAAAAAACATAGCCTATAGCCTTCCTCGATAAATGGACTACACAACACTGAAAGAATCATTCAAATCGGACCAGTGGTTCCAGAGATTAGCGCGTTCAAACAAACAAACAAACTCTTCAGCTTTATAATATAAGTATAGATAATCTATGTATTCCAATTAGGTATTATTTCTAATTGCACTTATTTTATTCATCGTGTAGGCACAATAAACAGCTAAAACTACCACTAGACCGATACCACCTAGTTGAAATTAGTTACAATTTGTTCGCCTTAACTAACCAAAAGTGGAATTAGTCAATAACTTCCAGTCGTTGGCTCTTACGACCACGATCTTCCAAAGTTAACTGCCGTAAGGGCTTAAAGCTTAACACAGTAAGGGTCCTGGAAGCTTTATTGTAAATTAGGCCGGGTTTAATTGACAAAGATTCGATGGACCTACTATTTAGGGACAATTCAGACCGATTTAGTCCCACTCTCTCCACATTTATTTTATTTTATTATCTAAAAAACTTACAGCTAGTATTTCGTGTTACATGTGATAAACGGTCATTTGATGGCCAATTACAAGTTTTCACGAATAGTAAGCTTCAAAAATAATAAATTATTGTACACGACATGGTTAAACCAAAGAAAAATTAAGCCACATTATTTACAAAACTAAATAAACACTGAAGTTTTTTTTATACAACTGAGTTGGCATCTAGTAATAAACGTCACGGCTGAATATCATTCAGGCCATTCATTGAATGGCGTAGTTTAGTTAACGGCCTAGGCAGTTAATTGAATGGCTGAGTAAGCTAGTTGGCGGCGACAGATACACAGGTGTGAATATTGTATGTATGAACATGATTCAAAAATCCTTGAACGAAAATTTATATTACAATAAAATACCTGCTATCGTTATAACCATCTTGACAGTATCAGTAAATACCCACGCGATGAGTATCCGGTAAATACTAGGTATGGATATCGGTATAGGCGATATCGCACCAATTACGCGAGCCCGTTGATACGATCTACCCCTGCTATTATTTGAACGACTGACTGAATTCAACAGAATTTATCATGGAATCGCTACTGTTAATTGTAGATTAGCATTTTTTTTATTTAGATAGATAAATAATAAAATGTCTTTATCGTTCTTCAACATTTGTTATAGTAGGGGAGGCGACGATACTAAATATGAAGTTACTCGAGCGTAGAAAATACGCACTGGATTGGTAGATTAGATGATAGAAAAAATAATCCATACTAATATTATAAATGTGAAAGAAACTCTGTCTGTCTGTTTGTATGTTACGCTTTCACGCCTAAACCACTCAACCGATTTTGATGAAATTTGGTATAGGTTCAGATCAGACCTTGAGAAAGGACATAGGCTATGTTTGGTCGCGATACCCGACATCCACGCGGGCGGAGCCGCGGGCGATAGCTAGTGGTATATAATGTTTCCTCTTTTAGTAACCGTCTACATAACATCATCTTACCTAATTAAAAACGCGAAAATTTGTACGCGTGGATGGAGATTGTTACTCTTTCACGTAAAAACTACTGAATTGATTTTAATGAAACTTTACAATAATACAGCTTATACATGAGAATAACACATAGGCTACAATATATAACTGATATTATAGCGATAACATCCACAAGGGCGGAGCTGCGGAAGGCTTGTAATAAATAAATACATAAACATCAAACATCTTAATAACGTTCTGCATTACTTTGGTCTTTACTACATAGTATAAAATAATGTCGCTTTCTCTATCCCTATATCCCTTTGTATGCTTAAATCTTTAAAACTACGCAACGGATTTTGATGCGGTTTTTTTAATAAATAGAGTGATTCAAGAGGAAGGTTTATATGTATAATACATGTTTAATATAGTAGAGGGTGCAGCGGGAAACAAAAACATTGGCGGTACGAAGTTCGCCGGGTCAGCTAGTTTTTAATGCTTTTAAGTTATTATAGTATGTTAAACTCTTAAAAAAGTAAATCCAAACATCGTTCTTTGCAACTTTGCAATTTTCCCACGACCTTAGGTTACGCTTAAGTCACTAGATTAGCAAAATTAACTCTTGTTAGTTAGTAACTAGCCTACCTTATCTTAATCTGAGCGTATCCGAGAACGTGACCTAGGTAGCAGCATACTGGGAAAACATAATTTGAGAATGGAAAGACCATCGACGCGATAGAAATAGTAGATTATGGTACAAGTGTGTAAAGTTGGTGATTACCGCAGAGGCAATATTGAAGCCGAGCCGCCAAGCGATACAGCATACACATGTGTATCATACGTCGTTTTTCAGTATTCTTGTGAATAATATAATACTAAAATATAGATATTTACCCTTGTAGTTTTCAGTAAACATTCCATAACGTTTAGGACCTCACATCAATCACATCAATTAATCACTAGGTACATAAATCATTTTCTATATAACTAGTACACACTTGTAGAAAGGTTAATTAATAAATAACTATAATTTCACCAGTAAAAATGAATTGTGAAACTTTTTGGTACTGGCGGACTGGCGGGAATAATAAATAAAAAAACACTGACCATAGACTAAGAGAAAGGGGTTTCTCTTTTTCTACGAGTAAAAAATGGTGAATTTACATAAAGTTTTAAACAGAGATAAAACAAGAGTTATATTTCAGTAATAGTTTTGTTTATTATACACGTACAAGATAAAATTTTCTATTAAATATGAAGTTGCATGAAATGAACAAGCAGTAGGTAGGTATTTTAATTTATCTGTTCTATTGAACACGATCTTTATGTATCTATTTTTTTAAAGAATAATAACTCAACCAATATTATTTAAAAAAATAATACATTTTTCCCTCGTGATTTAATAACAATCAGAAACCACAGTTTGATAATGGATATTATTATGTGCCTAATTTCGGTAAGATTAGAGCCATATTATGAGCAAGTGAAATAAAAAAAGACTTATTAACAAGTTTTCTGGATTGCAGACTATGGTTATGGATTATCCGCCTTACTGTGGATTTGGCTGAAATTCGATATTTTCCGTGAAGCCACTGCCATATGACTTCCAAATCCCAAAGGTGATATCGAAGCATTGCAGTTAGACCCGTTGTTGAATTTTTTAGGGCTCCAACTACCCATAACGACTGCCATAGATATTCGTATGGCAACCGGGACCGACGGCTTAACGTGCTCTCCGGGGCACAACCAGACCAATGTATCCATATTGATGCATACAAATATTTGCATTGAGCGGGAATCAAACCCACGCCTCCTGCGCAGCGGCCGCGTTCACAACCTACACCACAGAGGCTGTCGTGTCAATTTAAAGACATTACGTTACGTCAAAGTTATTATGACGTCCTGACAAGTGGGTGGTGCCTTTCTAAATTGAATGGGAAGCCATGGTAAATGTTCCACTTCCTCTGTAGAACGTTGCGTGAGGTTTCTTATGAATAAATCATTTTAGTCCTAATGGTTGCCATTACCAGTCGACAATGGCATTGCTAAATATTAATTAGAAATTATACTTATTTTTTAAATATTACCAAATATTACCAATGGACGATAGAAGGGCGACCTGAAAATGGCGGCTAGGCTAGACTGGATGTGCAAGGTAAGGGATCTGGATTCTGGTGCTACGGTACACATTGAGGGAGGCAGTTCAGCAGTGGATTGCAGTAGGCTAATTGATTGATTGATACAAGAACAAAAACATGAACCCTTTACTGTGATCAAAAGATTACTATTGAAGCCATTAAGATATTTACCATGTATTGTTTAGAGTTACCGATATTTCAATGCTCTTGTAAGCACCATGATCACGATGGATAATTGGATGAGCAGGAGTATGGGCGGTAAGCAGCGAAAAAGTTTTTAGTAGTAAATATATCGATCTACCGTCTTTTTAATCGTATAATGTGAGTGACCATGATACTTTAAATACCTATAGTCGTCTATAGATGCTTGGATTAACCCCATCAGTAGTATTCTTATCAATTAAAGAGGGAATAAATAAAGTAAATAGACAGCCGCTGTGAACTGACAGCAGTGAACGCGACTAAAGACGCGGGTTCAATTCCCGCTCAGCTCAAATATTGGTATGCATGAATATAGCTATTCGCATTGGGCTGGTCGTGCCTCCGAGAGCACGTTAAGCCTTTGGTTCCGGTTGTCACACGAACATTTAGGGCTGTCTTTACGTATAATTGAAGCCCTTAAAGTCCGTTTTTAATATTTGTTGTTATAGCGGCAACAGAAATACATTGGCATCAATATTATAACAATATAAGCAGAAAATAAATAAATTATTAAAAATAAAAATCCGACTGATGCTAAAAAGATCGAAACAAGCTTAATATCAGGCGGTACGCGTTAATTTTCATCTGGTTTGAGAATTGCAAAAAGTATAAAGCTTGTTTCGATCTTTTTAGCATCAGTCGGGTTTTTATTTTTAATAATTAATCTATTTAATAGTTACATATATATTTTGTAATCGTTTTCTAATTTCCATCATTTTGATACCCCATCAAATAAAATTGAGCGATTTTTTTTACCACGTACTTTTTGGAGCCAAAACACCAACATATAGCTTTTGTTCATATTTTATGTACCTAAGAACACTTGGGCAATAAATATCTTTCATTATAGACATGAATCATTGAAATCCGTACGGTGGTTCAGAAGATATGAGGTAATAAAGAATATTACAAACATACATACATACAAGATACGCGCGAAAAACATAACCCTTCTAGGCAGTCGGGTAAAAACTACTCACAGTTTTAAATCCTCTGTACATAACTCGTATCTCCTGCTTCGAGAACTTCGTCTGCCGGCACAGCTCCTCCAAGGCAACAGGAATAGGTTTCGGCGTTCGACTCGGCTCCAACTCATACGCATGCTCTTCGACCGGAGACTCAGGCGGAGTCGCCATTTTAAACTATATAACCACTAGTATTCACCAATTATAATTTTCTTGATATCATTATTACTTCTGATAGTAATGTTAATGTAACAGTTATTCAACGCATCGCTGTTAAAAATCACTGTTATTAATACCTGCTATTTATTAGGTATGATCGATTTGACAGGTCATTTTGGCGGGAATTTTGACAGATATTTGCAAAAGGAGGGTTGCTAGGAAGGATTCCGGTTCTGAAACAAAAGAAAAGAAATATTATTATTCTCCAGTTATTTATGTCAATGAAGAGTCGGTAGCTTTGTGACTAACAGTGGATTCGACCAAACATAAATTTAAACACTAGTGACTATTTCCGAATTAATCTATTCCAGGATATTATTCTGGAGTAAATCAATAGAAGTTTTTCTATGCAATCTATAGTATAGCTACTTAGATTATCTATGCGCTAATAGCAATGTGAATGATGAATGAATATAACACCCGGCAAATATGTGTTGTTTTAAAAGGGCACAGTGTTAAGCGTAAGTGATGTCAACTCCATTTTGTCGCATTATAACTTGTGACAGAACTTGTCAAAAAGCTTATTCCGTAATAATAAATTATGGAATAAGCTTTTTGTATGTACAGTCAACAAAATCGATAGTATCTCACTTTTACATATAACTTTACATGTGGTAATTACTTGGAACATCACAATTACTTGGAAAATCACACGATGAGTTGGTCATCGTGTGATTTTCCAAGTTGTTATCAATTTTTGTAAGCCGAAACAAAGCTGTGTGTGTTGTTCGTTGCTCAAACGAAACCTGATCGGAAATCACGATCATTGTAGTATTGAAATAAATCCTTTCTTTCTTTAATCCGCCTTTGACGTCCATGTACCTACAACTTCCTCATCACTATCAATTTCTTCGATCAAGATGTTGTATTTTAATATTTTGAGTTAAAATGGTTCCTTGCATGCGTAGAGTTAAAAAATGACGCCATTTTGTTATTCTTTGTATAGCTCTTTATGCCGTGAAATACGGTAGTATTAGTACATTACTGCCGCGGCCGCCAAATGTAATGTCGTGCAGTATGCGGGCCGGGCCAGGGCTTGTATAGTGCTTTTTATAAACAATGCGCGGAAATTAAAACTAAGTAGTATCTAGGCAGAACTTCTTAGTTACCTACTTTCAAAATCAATGACGAACAACGAAAGTTCTGTATTTAAATAATGCCTTGGATAAGTTACCTCCTTGGTTGCCATGGATCGGAGTAAAAGATGGTTCCATTTTAAAATTACACGACAGATATGAGTTTACAGGAATACCAATGATTCTGTGAAATGGTCAAAATAGGAACTATGGTTGTCACTGTCAAATGTTTTATTCCAAATCAAAGACGATTTGACGTTCTTGAAAGGAAAGTGGCGGCCTCCTTCAGTTCACAGGAATGTTGGTTTTACTATACATAGTAATTTGGCCGCTAATACACGACAGATATGGATTTTCATACAACTTTTGCCGGCCGCTGCTCGCATGTACAGCAATTTCGATTTATCTCGAAGAAGGTTGTCAAAATAATGTTCAAATTTCCAAGCATGTTTGAGAAATATGTATTTATTCTCGAATAAGGTCACTATGCTTAGTATAATGCATGGTAGAATGTAAAATTGATTTACTCTCGAATATGTGGATATTTATTCTAGGAATAAACTTTACTTGCGTTAAATCGAACCGGCCCTAAGGCTTTACGCTTGAGAGATCCCGAGTTCGAAACAATTTCGCTTATCTCGAAGGGTTATTGGGAATACTAGTAAGTTCAGCTACTAAAACTTCTTTTTAAATATTGTCATCTGAATGTCATTGGGGCTGTTCAAATATTACGTAAGCAGATTTATTACAATTATTTACCCCCCATCCCCCTTGTCAGCAAAAGTAAGCATAGCTCTTACCCCCTCCCCCTATGCTTACGTAAACATTTTTCAATCATTATTAACTAACTTTTGTACATTTTGTACTTTCGTACTTGTATGAGATTTTTTTAAACTTTCAAACAATTTTTGGTATAACTTGGATTTGTCTATTTGAAACGACATCTTATTTAAACGTCAAACTTTGGCTAATGGAATCAACGGTAACACAAATGTTAACTTGCTTTGCTATGCTTACAATACGTCTACGCGCTATAGTATCCAAACGAAACAATACACTGACAGAGGAAATTTAGACAAGTGAATAGCCCACGGTAATTCCCCTAATCGGTTCTAAAGCGAGTGCCTAAACGTATGCATTACTTGCTTGAATCCTCGAAAATGCGTTTCGTTTTCAAGCATAGATAATTTGAGGGTAGCCATTCGTGTAAAAAAGTAAATGTCATCCCCCCATGTCATCCAAAATAAGCAAAACAAAGACCCCCCCGCCCCCTAATAGTGCTTACGTAATACTTGAACGGCCCCATTCACTTAGCTATAGGTATATAAATATCACCTCGAACTAGCATAAACAGCCGTTCAATTAACTGCCTAGGCTGTTAACTAAACGGCGCCATTCAATGAACGGCCTGAATAATATTCAGCTGTAACGTTTATTACAACATTTAATAAACTGGCTGGCTAATGCTCAGGCCATTCGTAAGATGGAGCACCACTATGTAATAAGATAGAAAATTACGTGCATATAATAGAGGTGTATTCATAGTAAATTAGTGATAGGTTTATTGTGATAGCTGCGCAATCCGACATGGATTAGCCCACATTAGCCTTCTTACCTAACCTAGAAGGCGAATGCGGGAGCGGAGCGGACCGGAGCGTAGCTCCCGCTTTAAGCCTTCGTGGTTATATTTTTTTATAACCATGCAGAATAAATATATATTCATAGCTATTTAATTAAATGGCTAGGCAAGTAAATAAACGTCATCGATCCAAGCCAATTGCCTAGCCGCTTCATCAACTGGCTGAACATCATTTAGCCAATTAATTGAATGGCGTCGTTTTATAAAGAACCTAGGCAGTTAATTTAACGGCTGATTAAGCTAGTTCGCTGGGACATATACATAATAATCACGCCGGTCATTTCGCCATCTATGATTTTCGGTCCACGTAATAAAGGTCGTACTTTATTACGTGGACCGAAAATCATAGATGGCGAAATGACCGGCGTGATTATTATCATAGATTAGCTTAATCAGCCGTTAAATTAACTGCCTAGGTTCTTTATAAAACGACGCTCGTGCCTATTTTCGTCACAAAAGTTAAGGTACCTGCATACAAAGTTACAAATCGATACAATTGGAAATTAATTAGTTCCAAGAATTGTTTACATACAAAGTCCCACTTACAGGTGAACCTAATCAAAGAGTGTGTTTAATATTATCGACTCACACACGTAGATAATAGAATCCAAATTGGTTTACATGGCATTGCATGTTTAAGAAAAATGAGTGCCGTAATGTCAATATAATTCATTTAAAAAGCCATTAAATGGCTGACCAGCCCTTCTACACTAGTGGCAATTAATTGGCCGGCGTTTAATGGAATAGAATGATGAATGTATGGAATGTAACGTTTATGACATGCCCATTTGCAAGTCTCAAACCAGATAAAAATTAATGAGTACTGCCTGCTATCAAAATTGTTTCGATTTTTTTCAGCATCAGTGGCAGTAGTGAACGCAGCCGCTACGCAGGAGGCGCGGGTTCGATCCCCGCTCGAAACAAATATTTCTATGCATGTATATGTATATTTGCATTGGTCTGGGTGTTTCTATGTATAATATGTATGTATTTACAAAAATACAAAAGTATCTAAGTATGTTTATCCGCATTCTAGATTCCATAACATAAGCTAGTTAAGCTATGCTTGTCATGGATCTAGATAGGACTGTGTGAAATGTTGTGGAATATTTATTTATTTACTTATTTTTAATAAAAAAAATATAAATCCCCACGGATACCATGTCCGCCGGAGCCAGTGGGAGAGGTAATGTAGGACTTGAACCAATTAAAAACGTACGCCATCTGCGGGTCGTAGGTTGCCAGAGACGTTAATCCCAGTCCAACTGCGGATTTGGCTAAACTTTGATATTTTCCGTGAAGCGACTACCATCTGACCTCGACAACCCAAAGGCGATATCGAAGCATTGCAGTTAGGTTCAAGCTGCTATAAGTGGTAAATATTGTGGCTTGTCCGAGTCGTTCGCAGGTAGAAATCGCGAGAACATAATTGGCTACTTATTGATTCAATAATATAGCACAGTCGACGGCTAAAATCGATAGCTAGGCGTTACGTAGTCGCGTTCCAATTTTGCTCAAATAGGTGTTGCTATTAGGTCATAGAATTTGATATTATTCATGGTATCCTATCTTACTTCTTGCTAATCCCACTAATAATAGGTCGTTACATAAGAAATTGCCGTTTTATTGAAGAAATTGGAGGAAACCCAATTTGCAGTACTAACATTTTTGCATTTTTTCTAGGGATGACAAATCCAAATTTTGTAATTATTTTTTTTTGTGTATGAATGAGACAACATTTAGTTAACAGCAACTTTTAATAAATTTTTAAAAAGTGACAGCTGTTAAAAAATTAATATGAAATTTATCATCAAAATGGATAGCATTTGGGAAGTACTGTTTTTGAAGATCGAATGTAATTTATCAAGCGGCCAATAAAAATAAAATTTAATACAGAGTTGTAAAATCTTGAAATCAATTTTCAAACAAAGTATAAATAATGGAAATAGTTATTGAATTACAGGAATAACGAATAACGAACGGCAATTTCATATGTAACGACCTAATATTATGAATGGCTGTTGCCCGCGGCTCCGCCCGCGTCGATGTCGGTTATCGCTTAGTGTTGAGCCGACGCTATTGAGCATTTAATTCATCTCTCTACTCAACTTTGTCCTCACTATTTGTATATTAGTAGGTTTATAATAATCCGGTCAATCTAAACAAAATAATGAAAGTGAAGGAACATAAAGTCCCAACAAGCTGAAAATCAGTAAAATTGTTCAAAACATAATTATGAATAATATTTATAAGTTCCCCGTCATTCCCGTGTACGGAAATTTTCAAAGGTAAAAAAAAATAGTTTTTTCAGCATCAATTTGTTTTATTTTATGCTTTTTAGTTATGACATACTTTTATTTTTGTAATCGTCTTCTTGTTCCCTCCCACTTGATAAGATTGAGTGATTTTTTCTGACCTCATTCATTTTGGCACCAAAAAACCAACGTATAGCTTTTGTTCATATTTTATGTACCCAAGAACATTTGGACAATAAATACCTTCCATTTGAGATATGAATCATTGAAATCTGTATGGGGATTCAGAAGATATGGGGTAATAAAGAATATTACAAACATACATGCTTAAATACAAGATATGCGCGAAAAACATAACTCTTCTTGGCAGTCGGTAAACTTTAAACAGTATCAAACTACACCTAAATTTATCATGGCCTTTTTGAATGAGTTCTTCAAATAATTCGTCTAATTAACCATGTTGGCAACTGGTACATGTATGAGAGAGGGCAGGTGGCCACTATGTGTGCCAAGCGTCACAAAAATAACTGTAATGTATCAAAATACGAATCTGTGAATGAAATTGCAAATGTGTCGAGGTTGTTATCGGAAATGTACAGTCCACAAAGGATAAATATATACACTTTTTCAGTGTACACCTTATCAGTGTACATATTTTCAATCAGTATATATCCTCTCCGTATACTCCTTTTCAATATATTGTACACTATTTCAGTGTACACCTTTTTATTATACTCCTTTTCAATATACACCTGTTTAGTATTTTCTGCCAGTCTACTTCAGGGTGATGCAGAGATTTGTTAAGGTGCTCGAAGTAGGTACAGTTTTTCAGTGTACACTTTTCCTTAAAAAATTATAAAAGGGTGTGTACTTAAATCCTTTATCGTACTTTTATAGTTTTAATATTCGCGTTGACATTCAACTTTCTGTGTAATAAAGACGAATGTACAGTGAACCCTATTTGCTAAGAATTCAAGGTCATAGTGTACTGAACTCAATACATTAACATTTGAACCTAAAAGGTCCAGCCTTATAGGTTCAAATGTTAATGTATTGAGTTGCAATTTATTATTTTATTTATGAAAAAGTAACCTTTACAACGGTGTTAATTAAAGGGGTTTGTTAAAGGTGACTCAAAGTAATAAATTAATGATTGGACGTGAATTGGTACGCTCTCAGAGGGACTTCCCCCTGGGCAAGAACTTCCCTGGATTAGATGAAAGTCCTTAAATAGACTTCAAACACAGGTCGGTTGATGTAGGGAGAATCGGTATAGGCCGAGTTTCTGGGATGAGGCAGTCCTGCGTTGTGAGTATGTACGGAGTTACTTCGAAGACCGTGGTCACTGTTCCCCGGAGGATCTCATGAGCTCCTCCGAGAACGGAATCCAGGTAGCAATGCTTTGGGCACACATAATGAATCTGGGAAGAAGAGGACCCTCAGGCTGTTAGTAGATAAAACACTACACAGTCTACCTCAAATATGATCCCACCTTTAACACAAACGATAGCTTAGCTGGATACGAAACTGGATTAAAAAAGACGAGTTGCTCTCCGGGAGTGCCGGCAGAAGTGAAAACTTTTTCTTTCTTTCTTTCTTCGTTATATACAGAGAAAAAGGTAAAAAGAACATACCATACCTATAATATAGCGCCAATCATAGAACCTATCACTAATATTGTCAGAAGAAATTTATGAATTACAAAAAGAAAAAATAATCACAAAAAGTGTTAGAAGCCCAGGTTCGAACCCGGTACTATCTGACACCATAAGGACTTACAGTCGAAGCGCTTACCACTAAGCTACGAAGCTTCTTAGCGTGTCTAACAAAATAAACAATCTGTAGCTAATGTTGTATGACGTCAGTTGTCGGTTACGGTTCAAAGGTCAAGTGATCCTGACGCGAGTTTAACACTTTTTACCCATCTAACGCTGCTAAAGAAGTTTTCACTTCAAAAACGTGTGATTTTAGCTTGTATAATTTTATTTTATTAAAATTCCTTGGGTTAGTCTCGATTCGTTCCAAAATTTTTCAGTTTCAGAATATCGTTTCATTTGCGCTTTTCGGGGGAATCGAGACTTACCCGATTTTTTCTTGAGAGGGTATTTAATTTTTATGGTATGGCATGAATAAGCCGTGGACGCGGTTAACATTATAATTTATCGTACCGTCTATTCGCCTCTCCGATAATTTCAATGGGAAATATATTTTTGATAGTCAAAATGGTAGACCTGCTTCCAAATATATCGATTACTTACTGTTCATTGCTGTGACCCTTTAATAATATTATGTACTATCTAATATATAAAATTTTCGTGTCACAGTTTTCGTTGCCAAACTCCTCCGAAAATTTTGTGGGCATATCGGGTAGGTCTGAGAATCGGCCAACATCTATTTTTCATACCCCGATTCACGATAACCGACATCCACGCGGGCGGAGCCGCGGGCGACAGCTAGTTTACGTTATATATATATGTATATATATTACATTCATTTTATTTGTACTTCTCTCTCGTACATTTTTGTTTTAGTTTAGTTTATTTGATAACTACACCATATCTTCTGTTCTGTCACATTACTGTCCATCCCAAGGTTGCCTGGAAGGAATCGCTTCCAGCGATAAGGCCGCCCGTTGTACATTCAACTGTATACATGCTACTTACTTGTCTATTGTAAATTTATTGGTGTACAATAAAGCATTATCTATCTATCTATCTATCTATCTATCTATGACACCGCCCGTCCTGTCTGTCGCCCGTCATGGCTGGATATAGTTAAGAAAAGATTTTCAAATCTACTCCGCAAATCTGTTCGTGTTTGGTTACTTGTGATAGGCACTGCAAGAAAATAGGTGTCTCCATTGACATCTATGTTACATACGGCTTGCCATTTTGGCGACAGTTTAAATAACACTCATTGTTAATTGTGTTCGCGCCTTACCCGTTCTGTACCGTTTCTATTTAAATTCATAGTTAAGCCGTCAAACTAGCATTTCTTCATCCCTTTTCCCCCCATCCTGGGCCATGGAAGCGATAAGGCGAGACATTTACTAATATTAAGATCTATTATTTACTTAGACGATACCCTAGCATGCATGAAGAATGTAATGAGAGTGAATGAAGTATGAATGAGTAGTATGTCAGGATCGTAGCAAATGGAGATCCGTGATCTCTGCCTACCCCTGTGGGAAACAGGCGTGATTTTATGTATGTATGTATGTATGTATGTACGATATCCACTGCGACAGTAGGCCAAAGCCCCTCAACATTGGGCACTCCCAAGCAGTGGACAACGATAGGCCAGTTGATTGATATTGATTGAACACCTATTATAAGATAAGATAATATTTATTGATTCAATCACAATTACAAAAATTATATATCATTAAATTAATACAAACAAATTTTGTATTACAACTAGGCTTGATATGTCAAACGTTGACAGCCGTACTAGTTAAAACTGTGTGACAGCTGTCAGTGCCTTCAAATATATTCCACATTTCACACAACGCTATCTTGATCCATGGTAAGCATAGCTTAACTAGCTTGTGTTATGGAATCTAGAATGCGGATAAACATACTTATATATATATATAAATACTCGCGCCTATATCCCAGAAGGGGTAGGCAGAGGTGCTAGCACCCACATTTCGCCAGTTTATGTTTAGGTCCCAATGTAATAGGTGGCGAGCCTATTGCCATTAACCGGGCACTTATAAACCTGCGATAAACACGCACATAACTTCGAAAAGCATCGAAATAACATTGGTGTGTGCCATGGTAAAACCTGGGATCGAACCCGAGACCTTGTCTCAGCAGTCCATTACCCACATAACATACTTAGATACGTATTTTTTTTTGTAAATACATACATATTATACAAAGAAACACCTAGACCAATGCAAATATATAATAATGCATACAAATATCTGCACTGAGCTGGGATCGAACCCGTGCCTACAGCGTAGCGGCCGCGTTCACTACCGCTACCACACCGCCACGCCGCAGAGGCTGTCAATTCAAAAAGTAGTACAATAACAGGTAATCATTATAGGGAACAGATAAAAATGTTCTTATTCTTAAACTCATCAGCAAAACATTACCATTATTGTGGCACGGCCCGTGTATATAATGGTGGCCCTCTTTCCTGAGACTTTGCCTTCAGCTTACCATCAGGCGAGGTAAAGTCAAATTAATGTGTCCTATATAAAAAAAAAACCTATTATGGACCAGGCGGAGAAAGCAGGTATACCGCGTAATATAACTGATTATATTGTTCTTTTTTCAGCATTTTAGAACACAAAACATTACAACCTTGTCCTTGTCATAATATAAAACTACATACCACTAAAATCCAGTACATATTACTATTCTTTAATATCTCTGGCTTATCGCCAAGTACGAAAAAAATACATGTTTTTCGCGATACAATTCAATTGCTATGGTAGAATTAAGCCCTCTGGCTTGTCTTCATTGGTATGACGACATAACAATTTTGCACTGTGATACTGAGACTAGGTATTAAAAAACAAAACAGGCCAAGAGCGAGTCGAACTTTAGCACTTAGGGTTGCGTACAAAACTGGGATTTAGGGACGAACATATGCTACATAAACTGCAATAAACATAAATCTGCGTAATAAACATAAACTGCTACTTCCATGTTATCGGCTAAGCAGAGTTAGTGCGATTTTTTTTAAGGGACACCCCTTAAAAAAAATCCCACTAACTCTGCACACACGCTTGCCAACTCACCGACGCGGGATATAACCCGACCCCACCAGGCGTGGCCGCGGTGGCAGTCAATGTCCGCCGGCAACCCTGGGGTTATCCTTTCGAGGGCTTACCCGGGGTGCCCGGCAATGGACACTGGGGAAGGACACCGTGTGGTTTTAGTCGGTCCGATTCCGACACGCCCACCCTATCGTGTCGGCACCGATGGGAGGAAGTCTGTGGGGGTTTCCACACGTTAAAAAAAAGGGGTAAGGTATATGCTTTTATAATAAGTTGCTTGAATCTAGCCTTGGTATGCCTGACAATAAATTTGAAACCTATATAAAGACCACCTTATGTAAAAAAGCATACTATAGGCCAGATAAATATCATAACGACAAAAATTCCAGGCTAAATGTCGACGAATCTACATTTGTCTCGTGTTTGAATGACTTATTGTTCATTCAAACACGAGACAAATGTAGATTCGTCGACATTTAGCCTTAAGGAAATAACTATTGTAAACTGACGTTTAAAAAAAGACGGGTTGCACTCTGGGAGTGCCGGTTTTTTTTTTTTTTCTTTTTTGTTTTAACGTGAGGGAAAATCCTTCATGGATGCTATGCCGGACTCCTACCGACTAAAAACCCTCACGTACCGCCTTATGGCCTGCGGTTGGTAGCCCCGGGTAAGCCCTCGGAAGGATGTCCCAGGACTACCAACAGACCTAAGGCTGCGGCCTCACCTGGGTGGTTCGGGTGTTATCCCGCGTCTATGGGGGGGGGGGGGATCGGGTGTAACCCCGTTTCTGGGGGGGGGGGGCGTGCGTGATCTCTCACGTCACGCTGCCGTCATGGGCCTGCTTCTGTAAGGACGGTGAGCAGCCCACTCACCGTCCTCAGGACCCCGTTCATGGAGGCCGATGGTCTTCGGCGAAGACACGTCGGCGGCGCCAACGCCGCCGACTGCGGAATTCGGGTGGGAGAGTTCTCTCCCGCTCCCGCCCCGCCGCCTCTTTCGCGAGCATGACCTGTTCGTAGAAAGAGACGGCGCAGTCCCACTTACTCCCGCTGGAGACCATGGCTCGCACCATGGTCTCGAGCGAGAGAGTGTCCACGTCCAGACCCACCACGAGGACCTGGCGCTGTTCCGCCCACGCTGTGCACTCCACCAGCGTGTGGAGCGATATGTCGTCGCTGCGGTCCTCGCAGTGCTGACACTCGGCCGTGGTTTCCCGGTGTCTTCGCCACAGATATCTACCGAAGCTACCATGCCCGGTAAGTATCTGTGACAACCGTTAGGAGAGAGCACCATGTCTCCTCTCCAGCCACTCGTCCATGACCGGTCTGACGGCCGCGATTGTGGCGAATCCCCCCTTTGGTTGCTCAAGTCGCACCTTCCATGTCTCCACGGTTTCCTGGTGAAGCTGGGACCGCTGGGCCTCGATTTCTCGAGACGCAGGCCTTTGACCCCTCTCCAGCGCCTCCTTGCGCCATTTAAATAGAGACGCAAGGGCTCTCGCTTCCAGGTCCCATGGAGGGGTCCCGGCTAGGAGACATGCCGCTTCACCTGAGATCGTGCGGTATCCCCTTATCACCCTGACGGCCATCGCCCTCTGCGGGCTCAGCAATCTAGCCAGATTGGTGGCCGTCAGGGTTTCCGCCCATACGGGGGCCCCGTATAGGGCCATACTTCGCACGATCCCCAGGTACAGTCTCCTGTAGGGAGCGTTGGGTCCCTTGATGTTGGGCATCAGTCGCGCGAGTGCGGCTGATGCTCCCCTCAGTTTTGGGACCAAACTTCGGAAGTGATGTCCGAAGTTCCACCGGCCATCGAGTACGAGTCCCAGATACTTCATCGAGGGCTCGATGCCGATGCTGACGCCCCCTACCTCTAGCCTGGATCCCGCAGGTGGGGGAGTGCCGGTTGAAGTGAAAATATTTTCTTTTTTTCTTTCTTCGTTATATACATAGAAAAAGATAAAAAAGAACATACCATACCATACCTATAATATAGCGCTAATCATAGAACCTATCACTTATTTTCTGCAAATTTTCTGTCAGAAGAAATTAATAAATTATAAAAAGAAAAATAATCACATCAAATAATAAATGACAAAAAGAAAAAAAATATCATAAAAAGTAATAAATTACAAAAAGAAAAAATAATCACCAAAAGTAATAAATTATAATAAGAAAAAACAATCACAAAAAATCCCTGAAGGCCAGGTGGTTTGAACCCGATACTATCTGAAACTATAAGGACTTACAGTCGACGTGCTTACCGTTTAAGCTACGACGCTATCTATCGTAACCTGCAAAATACATAGTCTGTACCTAATCTTGTATGACGTCAGTCGTCGGTTACGGTTCAAAGGTAAACTAATCCTGACGCTTCCTTAACATTTTACACCCATCCAACGCCGCTAAAGAAGTTTTCACTTCAAAAATGCTGCAGTGGAGATTGCTGCTCGCACCGTTTCTTCTCCACCAGCGCCTTGGAAGCGATGGTAAACTTAGCTTAAGTAGAACTATTATTGACGTCAATAAGAAACAACCATGTTGTTCTAGATTGAATAAAAATCTTTGTCTTTGACTTTGAATAAGTATATTTTGATTCTGTTGACTGTGGAGTTTGATTTGTCAAAAAATCAAACTTCACAGACAACGGAATCAAAGCTTCAAGGCTTTTTATGAATCAATAGGCATTTGGTATGAATTTCAACTTGATGCCTCCACGCATTCCTGTGAAAAAGATCTTGACAGACAGACAGTCAACGTAGTGATCATACAAGGGTTCCGTTTTTTCCTCTTGAGGCACGGAACCCTATAAATAGAGTTATAGTTGGGCTGTGAGGGCGTTATGAATTTTTAATTTCGAATTTGGAACGGGTTATTTCGAATGTGGCAAATTACCTTATATCAAAAATAAATAAATCTAAGCTTTTATTTGTACATATGACGTTTCAATCTTTGTAACCAACGACAACTAAAATTTATAATAACCGTTACAACACATAAAATAAGCCATTCAAAAGAAATGAGGCAAAAATATGACATCCATGTTTCAATTTTTATCTGCCTAAAATGGCGGGCGCGCTCTCCATTCACGTTTTCCCGCCATAACAGCCCCTTTATCGCCATTTTTTAAATGTTTACATGTCGCTTACGGCCAGTTTTTTGTATAAACACATGAAGATTTATGATGATGTATAACATTGGCCCGGGATGGGAGCTCGAGAGATTGTTATCTTGTGGATTTTATTTCATTTTTTTTGCTTTTGATTTTAAAGATGAAAGAGATTGTGATGTCATGTAGGTGTACCTATCTAATGTAGATTGTAATATAATGTGCTGACTGCGAACTGATGCCGAGCGAAACATGTGTATAGCATGTCAGGACCATAGACCTAATAAGTAATAGTTTCTATGGTAAGGATAAGAGCACAAATGGTTGACTATTTTCTTCCTGAAGAGAGTGTAGAAAGAGAGAGAGAGAGATAGAGTCGAGAGAGAGAGAGAGAGAGAGAACTAATAAGTAATTAAGTACAGGCCAATTACGAATATGAAGTAGCTAGTTCGGGTGTGGGGACCACGCGGCCACGGTGTCCCCATATCGCCGCGGAGAGAGGGGCGCGTATTTGTAGGCGGTTCTATTTGTCACTATAAGCCTGTGCTCATAGAGGAGGGAAATCGTTAAGCGAACTTTTGCGAGCTCGGCGGCCCGGGAGAGTCCTAATTCTCTCCCGCAGTCTCAATCATTTGGCCTATCGTAGTCTCCTGCTGGACATAGGGCTCTCCCAATATTGGAGGCTTTGGCGTGTTGTTTCCACGCTGGCCAGACGGGTTGATACAGGTTTTATTTATTCTCGCAATGATATAGTCTGCGTATTTTTCAGTAGCCGCCTCTTACGACACCCTTCGGATGAGTTGGTCCCACAGTCTAGTAGTCTATACAGAGAAGTCCAGTACAATGAAAAAAGAAGCTTGTAAAATAAATACTGAAACAAAATGGCGGCCTGCTGCAACTGTCTTCCTCGAAAGGTTTAAATTATACATACGTGATCCCATCATAAAGTTGCCAATCCACTTCAAAGAGCAAAAATATTTTTATTTTAGCATAACAATCAACTAAAACAGCCGCTGGTAGAAAATTTATTTTTGTTATTACAACACCGCTTCTAGCATAAAAAAGTAATACGTGTTTGCTGTGTTGCCATACACAATATACGTTATTACTACCAACATCGAGAGTGTATACGATCGTAAGGTGCCGTAAAGCGAACCCTTTTTAATAAAAGGTTGCCTACATAGCAGTATTCTTAAAATATTTATATTTTTTGGATTATGGAGGTGAAAGATTAAAAAAACACAAGTATATGAGAGAAAAAAACCCTCGGGGTTGCGAAATATATGTCTTAGGCTATTTCACACCATCTTGGCATATGAGGACCCACGACAGTGTACTGTTTCGAGTTCGACTTACCTTCGTCGCCGCTCGGTAGGGGTTCCCCACGGACACCCCCTCCGAAGCCGGAGGGAGAGGTTATGTCGGACTTGAACCGATTAAACCGCAAGCCGTCTGGGGGTCGTTGTGCTAGGCCGAAGGTGGGGTTTTCTCGTGACATATCTCTCGCACCCCAGCTGACCCAGGGCCATTCCTCTCGGTCTGGCCCTTCTCGGGACGAGGGACCACGCGGTAACCGACTCGCCCCCGGCATGGGGGAGGGGAGCGCATCGTCCTAGGATTCTCACCGCCGTCGTGGCCTGCTTCTGCTAGGGTGACGAGTGGCTCCACCCGTTACCCTCAGGCCCGCACTCATGGGGGGCGGAGACCGGTCTGCGCCCGTCGACGCCCGAGCCGCCTACGAACGAGGGCTGTGACGTCCGCGAGTCTCTCTTGCTAATCGCGGCGCGCCCGCTCTGCTGTCTCGTTCACGAGCATGACCTGCTCGCAGAAGAAGACGCTGGCCGCCCACGCATCCGCGCAGCGGACCATAGCCGCGAGCAGGGTGTAGAGCTTGAGCCGAACGCCGGACACTCGGTGAGCGTGTGCAGCCCCGAGTCCACGCTTGCGTCGCAATGATGGCACTCGGGCCTTGGCTCTATGCCCATCAGATGCAGGTACCGCCCGAAGTTACCGTGTCCGGTAATGACCAGCGTCTGACGGTACGAGAGGCCACCTTGTGGCCTCTCTAGCCACTCCCCCATGATGGGTCTTACTGCCGCAATCATGGCGTGCCCTCGCTCGGTGCGGGTATCCGTGGATTTGATCAAAAGAAAAAAGGTATACTTATGGGGTACCACTAAGATTTAGGCCTTCATTATAAACAAGACTAGTATTTACCCATTGTCTCATCAGCTTTTGGTCCGACTGGGGAAGTACCTCCGCCGTACGAAATACCGCGGCTATAATAATCTCGTATTGTGTTCCCGGCAGAGCTCACTGGAGAGCTTTTCTGCTATCAGTGGGAAGACCAAAGGCTATTCCTGCTATGTCTTCTACACTGACGGCACAGAAACTCTCTGTTTTAACAGGGTCGGCAGCACAAGTGTCACTCCCCTGGTGTTGCACACGTCCATAGGCCACGGTAACCACTTTCCATCAGGTGGGCCGTTTGCTTGTCTGCCACCTAAGTGGTATAAAAAAGAAACTTAAGCTATTTTTATATATAACTGCCAACGAGTTATACAACTGTACACGTTATAACTGCACACGTTGTACAACTGCACACGTTATACAACTGAACACACTACACAGAGTTCTGATCCCAAGGGAATATCGGTATAAAAAGTAGACTTCGTTCTCAGGGAAGATGTTCATGATGTATTAATGAAAGAATTTGTGATATCAGTGTATTTTTTTCAGAGTTTATCGATTACAAACAAACGATTACGGGCATAGTTTGTTGGCAAGAAACCATTTATTAGAAATACACGAAACTTTACCGTTTTCCTGTTTTTTATCAACATCTTTCGATCATAACGCTATTATTCCTGAATTCGAGTTATAAAACGTTAATTCTGCCCTTTATTTGTGCCATAAAAATCTAATTTGTGATTATATGCTTTACTCCTGATAACAATCATGAATTGAGGGTGTGGCGCCACGAAAGCGAGTAACCTACTAAACGAACACATTCTTTAAGTTAATGAAACTTTTGAGGTCATTTTCTAGACTTCCGTACCCGAAGGGTAAATAAGGGCACCTGTAAATGTAACTAGACTGGAACAGACGGGACGGGAAGGATGGACAGACAGGAAACTTGTTACTGTAATTAGACTGGAACGGATAAAACTGGACGGACGGATGGGAAACCTGTAATTGTAACTAAACTAGAACGGTCGGACGGGAAACCTGTAATTATAATTAGACTGGAACGGACGGGACAGGACGGAAGGACGGACGGGAAACCTGTAAATGTAACTAGACTGGAACGGACGGGACTGGACGGACGGATGGGAAACCTGTAATTGTAACTAGACTGGAACGGACGAGACAGGACGGACGGACGGACGGACGGGAAACCTGTAAATGTAACTAGACTGGAACGGACGAGACAGGACGGACGGACGGGAAACCTGTAATTGTAACTAGACTGTAACGGACGAAACAGGACGGACGGACGGACGGACGGGAAACCTGTAAATGTAACTAGACTGGAACGGACGAGACAGGATGGACGGACGGGAAACCTGTAAATGTAACTAGACTGGAACGGACGAGACAGGACGGACGGACGGACGGACGGGAAACCTGTAAATGTAACTAGACTGGAACGGACGAGACAGGACGGACGGACGGGAAACCTGTAAATGTAACTAGACTGGAACGGACGAGACAGGACGGACGGACGGACGGGAAACCTGTAAATGTAACTAGACTGGAACGGACGGGACTGGACGGACGGATGGGAAACCTGTAATTGTAACTAGACTGGAACGGACGAGACAGGACGGACGGACGGACGGACGGGAAACCTGTAAATGTAACTAGACTGGAACGGACGAGACAGGACGGACGGACGGGAAACCTGTAAATGTAACTAGACTGGAACGGACGACACAGGACGGACGGACGGGAAACCCGTAAATGTAACTAGACTGGAACGGACGACACAGGACGGACGGACGGGAAACCTGTAAATGTAACTAGACTGGAACGGACGAGACAGGACTTCAGACAGAGATTCTTATAATAAAAAATAGTCAGACGTATAAATAAATAAATAAATAAATATCCCACAACATTTCACACAACGCTATCTAGACCCATGGTAAGCATAGCTTAACAAGCTTGTGTTATGGAATCTAGAATGCGGATAAACATACTTAGATAAGTTTTTTTTTGTAAATACATACATATTATACATTGAAACACCCAGACCAATGCAAATATACATATTCATGCATACAAATATTTGCAATGAGCGGGGATCGAACCCGCGCCTCCTGCGTAGCGGCCGCGTTCACTACCGCCACGCTACGGAGGCGTATCTATGAACGGATAAGATTTCTAACTGTAACACCACTAAAACTAATCGACTCTTCCCGTGACCATAGGACTGGCCTTTGTCTCGCTCAAAGAATTAGTGTCTCTGTTCAGCGTGGTAATGCCGCCAGCCTTTTGAGCACGGTACCAATAGAGGTCGATGGGGAGGAATTTTTCGATGCCTAAAGTTGCAGTCTCTCCCCCTTTTTTATGTTTTTGTATTTTATAAGTAGTAATCATTATCATAATCTGAGCGTTTTCTCATCTCCGTTGAAGTCGCCTTGCTAGTCTGACTGTGATGTAGATGATCTTCAATATTTTCCGTATTGTCCGTAAAGCATCTGCCACCTGACCTCCACCAATCCGCGATATCGAAGTTCTGTAGGTAGACAAGTCAGACTTTTGAGGACTCCAACTACCCGTAACGACTGCCATAGATGCTCGTATGACAACTGGAACCGACGGCTTAATGTGCTCTCCGAGGTACGACCGACCAAAAAAAATATTTAAGCTTATTAATGCAACAAATATTTGCACTGAGCGTGGATCAAACCCGCGCCTCCTATATAGCGGCCGCGTTTACTACCTCCACGCCACAGAGGCTGTCTGGTGTAGTAAGCTGAGTTGTGGTTAATCATAAGTGTGGGTGGTTGTACACCTCAAAGCCTCTGAGGATTTACAGGCGTTAGACATCAAGCATTTTCTTTTATAGATTTGATCCTTATGATTGACACTATCGATTGATGCCATAAAATACAAGATGTTATTCTTTCGGAGTCAAATTCAAAGACAAAAATCATTTATTCTGTATGAACCCTTGAAACGGCACTTACAAAACGTCAAATAAAAAATCTAGACTAGTTTAGCAAATGGACCGCTGGTTCGAAACGCGGCCCCGACCTGAGAAGACTCCGGCAAGAAACTCAAAGGGCACTTTTTTTGTTTGTTTTTTTTGGTTTCGGCTTTTAGTTGGTTTGATTGCCGTGTAGCAAGCGAATTTTCTAAAATCATTGAATGGAGTTTTGTTTCTTTTTGAAAGTAAAGGTACGTTTTCTTTGAGTGAAATTCACTATCTCTCCAGTATTTAGAATACTTTCCCTTCCAGGTAAGGTCAAAATCTTCCACCCTGTATTGTTAAACAATCACGTGCGAGTTTAAACTCTCTAACCTTCTAGTTCCGTGAACTAGGAAGTACAATTCAAAATAACAGAAATAGCTACACATAAATTATACGGAACGAGCTTAACTCACTATTTATATATGAGTGTTCAGACTTTTATTTCAGTAGTGTACAAGGACGCCCAATGATATCTGTTCTACGAAGAATTTCGATGTTTTGTCTATTTCTGTGTAGTAGGTATCTGTAGCGTCGTGGTAGTGAACGCGACTTCTATGCAGGAGATGCGGGTTCGATCCCCGCTGCAAATATTTGTATGCATGAATATGTATATTTGCATTGGTCTGGCCGTGCCTCGGAGAGCACGTTAAGCCGTCGGTCCTGGTTGTCATATGTCATAAGTTGAGTCTGACTAGTAGAAATGTGTGTGTTAATTCACCTCTGCTAACCCACTGGGGATAAAGGCGTGATTATATGTATGTATGTCTGTATTCTACAAAACGACGACCAAAGAATTGCCAGTTTATTTAAGGGGACAGTCCTATACCTTATGGCCGTAGTCACATTCAGTAGTACTGCAACGCTTCGATATCGCCATTGGGTTCTGGAGGCCATAATGGCAGTCGCTTCTCGGAAAATCTCGATGCTCAACCAAATCCGCAATTAGACTGATGAAGCAGACCCCAGACTTCGAGGTGTAAGCTTCGATGCGAATGGGATTAACGCTAGGAGAGAAGAAGTTTAACATTATTATTATCATAAATTGCAAATACAGGTAGATGCAGGATGTCATGTTCATAAATTAGGGTAACACTGTATTTAGCCTTGCGGCATGCAATATTTAACCTTAAAAATTAAGAAATTTAAATGTAACATATTAACAACAATAAAACTAACAACTTAATCAAATTATAAATTATATACATGCTAGTTTAAATTACAATCATTCAAGTAATCATCCACAGAGTAGAAACATTTCTCTAGTAACATTTTTTTAAGCAAAGTTTTTGCAACGTCAATACAAGGCTCCTCAAGGATTGTCTTTGGTAGATGATTAAATATTCTAGGAGCCATACAGAAAATGCTCTTGTTTAAGTATGCAGTGGAGTTAGAGGGAATAGAAATTTTTGAGCTATGTCTCTTAGATTTAAGCTTCTTGAACAAGGCAATATTCTTTTTTACGAAGATAACTGTCTCTAAGATGTACACACAGGGCAGAGTCAAAATGTTTAATTTAATGAAAAAGGGACGACAGCTATCAATTGTTTTTATATTGCAGATGGCCCCTTATGCATTTCTTTTGTGCTTTAAACGCAAATTCCACATCAGTAGAGTTTCCCCAGAAAATTATGCCATATTTTAAATTTGGTGCGACATATCCATGATAGGCAGTCAGTACTGTGGACATACTTGATGTTTTGGACAATCTATAAAGAGCATATGAGTACTGGTTTATCTTCAAACACAGACCCTCAATGTGACTCTTCCAATTCAAATTTTCGTCAATATTTATTTAAGTACCCAGCATATTGCCTTTCGCGGGCACATTTTGTTATGGTATGTTTACTGTTGGATGAAAAACAACTCCTCTAGACAAGAATCAATACGTTTGTAGAATGAAATGATTAATGTATAGCATTGTCATACGTTGACATTTATCATAAACATAAAAATATATGTCAATTCCTCATTCTATTGAACAAAACCGCATTTTTGTCGCGTGGTTCCCGACAGAGTAGAATTTGGGAGAAAAATGCGATTAAGTATCCCTTAGTCGCCTTGTACGATACCATAGAGGAAGAGATGGGGTAGACTCTATTACTTTAACACCAGACAAATATTTACAGTCCAATGCAGATATTAAAAACCATGCATCTCATCCCATACGGAGTCATACAAAGCGGCTAAGGGATAGGGCTGTTTAACATTAGACATCAGCCCAAACTCAGCCTTAGATGCATGGCTCGAGTCAACAATGGTTGGTTGGTTCAACAATGGTTCATGCTCTATTACGTGGGACCGAATACAAATTGGTGAAATGTGGGTGTCAATTCATCTCTGCCTAACCCTCCGGGGATAAAGCCGTCTTTATATGCATGTATGTATGTATTCTACAAAACGACTTTTTTTTTTTTAACGTGCGGGAAATCCCCACGGATACCCCCCCCCCTTCGGAGCCGAAGGGGGAGGTTATGTCGGACTCGAACCGACTAAACCGCACGCCGTCTGTGGGTCGATGTGCTAGGCCGAAGGTGAGGTTGTCTTGTGACATATCCCTCGCACCCCGGCTGACCCAGGGCCATTCCTCTCGGTCTGGCCCTCCTCAGGAGGGGGGACCACGCGGTCCCCAACTCGCCCCCGGTATGGGGGGGGCCTGCTTCTGCTAGAGTGACGAGCGGCTCCACCCGTCACCCTCAGGCCCGCGCTCATGGGGGGCGGAGGTCGGTTTGCGCCCTCCGACGCCCGAGCCGCCTTCGAACGCGGCCAGCGATGTCCGCGAGTCTTTCTCGCTCGCTGCGCCGCGCCCGCTCTGCTGTCTCCTTCACGAGCATGACCTGCTCGCAGAAGGAGGCGCTGGCCGCCCACGCATCCGCGCAGCGGACCATCGCCGCGAGCAGGGTGGAGAACAAAACGACTATCAAGGTATTGATAATTTATTTAGGGGGCAGTCCTTTCCCTTAGTCGTCTGTTACGTTACCCACGGAAAGAGATGGGGCGGAATTCCCTATACAAAATACTTAGTTAGCATAACAAAAATTAATTTAAAAAACACAGGTTACACTCCGGGAGTGCCGGCAGAAGTGAAAATATTTTCTTTCTTTCGTTATGTACAGAGAAAAAGATAAAAAGAACATACCATACCATACCATACCTATATTATAGCGCCAATCATAGAACCTATCACTAATTTTCTGCTAATTTTCTGTCAGAAGAAATTAATAAATTACAAACAGAAATAAATTACAAACAGAAAAATAATCACAAAAAGTAATAAATTACAAAAAGAAAAATAATCACATAGAATGTCAGAAGCCCAGGTTCGAACCCGGTACTATCTGGGACCATAAGTACTTACAGTCAAAGCGATCACCGCTAAGCTACGAAGCTTCTTATCGTATCTTGCAAAGTAAACAGTCTGCTAATGTTGTATGACGTTAGTCGTAGGTTACGGTTCAAAGGTCAAGTGATCCTGACGCGCGATTTTAACAATTTTTACCCATCCAACGCCGCTAAAGAAGATTTCACTTCAAAAATAAATTGTTAGTATGCACGGAGCTTTATACTATTCTGTAAATAGCATCTTACCATTTGCACAAAAACAAATTGAGTGATAGATCGGACAATGGCATGATTGATTGACCGGTTGATTGATTAGTTGGAAGTCCATACCAATTACAATCGTGGCTAATATTTCTACTAATATTATAAACCTGAAGAGTTTTTCTGTTTGGTTGAAGGCGCTAAGAACTGCTGGTTCGAATTGAAGAAATATTTTTGCGTTGAATAGTCTGTTCATGAAATACTAGCAATCCGCCCCGGCTTCGCACGGGTGGTAAAAACGTTCCCGTGGAAATCTAATATAGCTTGTGTTACTCAGGATGAATGTAGCTTCCCAATGGTGAAAGAATTTTTGAAAAAGGCACAGTATTTTTTGAGTTTATTCATTACAAATAAACACACAAAAATACAAATCTTGGCTTTTCATATTAGTAGTGCAGAAGTAGATTATAATAGTAGTGTGGATAAGCTAATAACATCACGCTACTCGGTGCGAACACTGCCAAACGATTCGGTTATAGCATAAAATATGAACACTATATATTATAATTATTGGCTTGCGCGTTAAACACCCCACAAAAAGCATGTTTAACGCTTTCAAGTACACCCGACCACTTTATTTAATTAAAATATTTCTACAAGCAACTCTTTTTACATAATTAGGTGGAAGCAATGTCAGAGTTTTGCATACATGTCGTAATTTTTCAACTAGCTGACCAGCCATGTCTTCACTCGTGGCGTACTTCGAAACTTCATATCACACCTTTAAGTCATATATGTCCGAAGAAAGTAATGTGATGTCTGATGGAAAGTGGTTACCGTGGCCTATGGACGTGTGCAACACCAGGGTAGTCACACTCGTGCTGCCGACCCTGTAAACACAGAGAGTTTTTGGTGCCGTCAGTGTAGAAGACAAAGCAGGAATAGCCTTTGGTCTTCCCAGTGACAGCAAAAAAACTCTCAAATTTGTTGACGTATATGAATACGGCTCCGCTCCCTTGAGTAGTAGCGCAATGAAAATAATAAATAAATACAAAAAAGTTTGTTTCAATTCGAATCAGTATTTTCCGAGACTTACGCGTTCAACCACACAAACTTTTCAGCTTTTTAATATTAGTTACTAGTTTTCCGCCCGTGGCTCTGACGCGTTGATATTCTATACTAAAATATATATACATATAAACTTTCCTCTTGAATCTCTCTATCCGTTAAGAAAAACTGCATCAAAATACGTTGCGTTGTTTTAAAGATCTAAGAATACATAGGGACTGACAGCGGAAAGCGAGTTTGTTTAAAAATAGATATTTGTTTTGATTATATAACCAACATATAAACGTTTCCGCCTCAATAACAGTAACACACTCGAACTTGACTGAATCAAGGGTAAACGTATTTATTTAAAACTTCCGAACGAAAATAAAAATGTATCCAATTCTCAAGTGTTTAGCTCCGATTGCAACGTGTAAAGATACTCGGACAAGAATGTGTGCGATCACATTTTTGGCAATATAACTAATGGAAACATTTTAAATGAGTTGAGAATGATATTTCAGACTGTTAGATCATTTTTGCGTGAATATAAATGAATGTTGAATTGATTCAATTTACGTAGGTCACCCTGAATGTTTGTCGGACAGGTGTGTAAGAAAGTTGCCAATGAAAAATGTATTTAAATTTCTTTCTACTTTCTTTCTTTATCTTTCTAAATGTATATGTTCCAGGCAACTAGCTCAATCAGCTGTTTAATTAACTGCCTAGACTGTTAACTAAACGGCGCCATTCAATTAAAGGCCTATAATGATATTCAGCCGTAAAGTTTATTATAACATTTACTTAACTGGCTGGCTAATGCTTAGGCTATTGGTAAGATGGCGCACCACCCTGAAATAAAACGGAAAATTACATCTATACATACCTATACTCACTCCTGTGAATCCCGAGGGGATAGGCAGAGGTGTAATTATAGAAAATTAGTGATAGGCTCAATGAGAAAGCGGGGCAATCGACTTGGATAGGTTAGGTTCTTCATAGTTATTTTTTATGTAACCATGCAGAAATAAGTCATTTTTCTGTTTGATTAACGTCCACACGGGTTAGCTGGTATATCGAAAAACTAGTGGCCGCCGGCGACTCCGTACGTATAGACCCCTTGTAGCCCCCTTGTGCCCCAAGCACGAAAAACATTTGAATTCGTAACGTTAACGTATCAAAAAAACGGAGCATTGCGATTGGTTCACAGTAGGTAGGCGGCCAATCGCATTGCTCCGTTTTCTGGATACGTTTACGTTCCGAATTCGAATAATTATTCGTGCTCGGGGCACCGTTCTTAGCGAACCACGTGATTTAAAGAAACGAAATTCTTAAGCCTATTCACCGTATCTTGTGTTTGTATTCATTTCCCAAAATAACATCAAAAAGCAACCACATTCAGTACAAATATTATTTCTGCTTGTAATTCAGCTGCCGATTCGATAATGTAATCAGAGTAATATAGTGACTATGTAAACTTTATCTGAGGCCACCCTTTTTTAACGTTCGGGAAATCCCCACAGATACCGCCGGAGCTGGAGGGGGAGGTTATGTTGGACTCGAACCGACTAAACCGCATGCCGTCTGAGGGTGAGGTAGCTATATAGCATATCCTTCGCACCCCGGCTGATCTGAGGTCGCCCTATATGGAAGCTACTTGCCCAAGTTTGGAAATAAACATCTGGTTTCTAAGATTTCGTCATTAATCAGTAATTGGTATTTCGTTTTTATATAATTATATAGATGAAACTAACTCAAATATCTTCATATATCACGCTGTTATGTGCTTCTATTATGATCCGCATATACATATATATATACATACATACATATACATATACAATATTGTCTACAATTGGCGCGTAGAAGAACGGCCTTCATTCAAATCACAAGTGGCGCTAGATAGGCCTTTGTCATGAAATGTCAGCCATATTAAAACTTCGTAGTTGAAAGACTAAGTCATTATTCATAATATCGTCTAGCGAAAATGTTCTCCCAACATATAATTTTCACGCAAGCCTCACAATGTTTAAAATAAAGGTGATGTACTTCCATACGCGCGAATTTAGGGGGTATCCAGCATTTCATTCTTAATTTACCTACATAGTGTGAAACGGACAAAGACCATTCGATATTTGTGTACTGTATCTCATAAGAGAAGTGTAGAATCTAATAAAATGTACAAATAAATATATACACTACAGTAGGAGATACTGTTTGACCCGTTTTAAAAATATAATACTACCTAGTATTTTTTTTATAGGACTCGTCAATTTGTCTTCACCTCGCTTGATGGTGAGCTGAAGGCAAAGTCTCAGGAAAGAGGGTCACCATCACATACACGTACCATATTAACAATGGTGGCACTCAGCTTGACGGCCTCATCAGATGCTTTTTCACGCCCCGCCTAAAGGACCCGGGACTGTAGGAAGAAGAAACACGTGTGCTAGCAAGGAGTTCCAGGTTTTAATGGTGCGACAGAGGAAAGAGTCACCGAAAATGAATCGAAATCTGAGTATCATGATGGACGCCGACGGTCCAAGAACAGTTCTTGGCTTGAAAATCGTAGGACCCCAAACAAGTCAAGTCAAACTTTCTATATCATTATCTTAATCCCAGTAGCATGACTTATTCGAAGGTCTAGTTTTTATCTACTTTCATCTCGGAGTCTAGGGTCCACTTTGTCAGTCTAACTGCGGATTTACGTGAACTTCGATATTTTCCGTGAAGCGACTGCCATCTGACCTCCACAACCCAATGGCGATATCGAAGTTCGTACTTAGACCAGCCCCTCTGGACAAATGGCAATTCGTTGGCTTTGGTTTGGTTTAATAAAATGATAATTGTATGGGATTTGATATTTATGACATGCGTTAACGACTGTCAAATATTATGTCAAATCCCGTACATTCGTCATTCTATTATACCAAATGCCGGTCAACAAATTGCCACTTGTCTAGAGGGGCAGTTGTTAGACTTTTTAGAGCTCCAACTGCCAGTAGCGACTGCCATAACGACTGTCAAATATTATGTCAAATCCCATACATTCGTCATTCTATTCTACCAAACGCCGGCTAACAAATTGCCACTTGTCTAGAGGGGCAGTTGTTAGACTTTTTAGAGCTCCAACTGCCAGTAGCGACTGCCATAACGACTGTCAAATATTATGTCAAATCCCATACATTCGTCATTCTATTCTACCAAACGCCGGCTAACAAATTGCCACTTGTCTAGAGGGGCAGTTGTTAGACTTTTTAGAGCTCCAACTGCCAGTAGCGACTGCCATACATGGCAACAGGGACCGCATGTCCCAGAAGTTTACCATTTATTTCATTTCAATTCATTTATTATGACGTGGCGATGGTAAAAATATTTAATATTTAATGTATCCGAAAACACATCAAATTATGTGAATAATTTATTGATGAATATGAAATAATCTATACTAATATTATAAATGCGAAAGTAACTCTGTCTGTCTGTCTGTTTGTATGTTACGCTTTCACGCCTAAGCCACTAAACCTGAAATTTTGATGAAATTTGGTATAGGGGCAGATTAGACCTTGATAAAGGACATAGGCTATGTTTGGTCGCGATAACCGACATCCACGCGGGCGAAGCCGCGGGTTAAAGCTAGTACTAAATATAATTTTGAATACCCATGATTTTACTATGTTCCACATTTACCGGCTTAGTTTCGAGTTAAGTTTATTCATGAATTTCCTTCAGTGGCAAAGAAGAATGAATGGCATCGAAAAATGATAATATTATCAGAATTAAACATAAAATAACACTACTATAATAAAATAAACTATCTTTCGTACCATTATATTATGTCTCACAATTCCGGCCGTGCATGGAATTACACTTTGTAACCGTAATTTGATAGACTTTGTCGCCAAAAAATGTACCACTGGCTACAAATTTCTTCTCTGGCAACAATACTTCAGACTTCGCCATTTTGTCAGTCAGAGAATGACCATTTTGACGTATTTCGTGTCGAAACTTGTTGAGCGTTACCTTGCCGGACTTTTCATCCACTTTGTACCTAATTGTGATTTTTACTGGTAAGTTTGGTTTTTTGTTTATAGAAATATAATAATGACTACACACGCATTATAAGCTATTAAAATAGTTGTTTTATGTTTTATCTTTATTAAAGTTCATTTACAAGCAAGCAATCTTAGGTCGGCGATTGGAGATGCGTTACTTCTATTTTGTTTGGTTACATATGACGTGGAATAAAAATGTTACAAAATGCAAATATAAAGGCGAGTTCAAATGCATGCAGGTATGTGGTTACTTATCGTTTTAGTGGATATACCTATGATGAAATCTTGGAACAATAATTACTTTAGTAGGTACAATAATTATCGTCGGTTACTTGAGTTGCGTTTCGGCATAAAAATGTACTTGGGGCTCTTATTATGTTCTTCAATTAATTAATAATTTGCAAAGTGTTGGAATTTTTAGACGCTTTTATTAACCTCGTAATATTCATATTGTAACTTTGCTGAAGTCTTGCAAGTCATTTTTCGACCACTTCTGATTATTCGATTGAGCTGAAGTTTTGCATTGTCACGTGGCCAATATAATATTATGATAACATGGAGCTAATCTGATGCTGGAGGAGGAAGGTAGCTATAGGAACTACTCAATAAAACGACTAAACCCCATCGAGTTTGGAATCGTTTGAATGGTATTAAAGACTACTATGCTCCTGTATGGTAGATTTAAAGATGGATAGAGCTGATATTATTATGATTGATTAAATTATTTTTACAGTATTTTATCATTTGATCATATGGGTCATTTGTAGCTAATTGTTTTTTAGTTAGTATTGTTTCTTTAGTATGTTTGATTCAATAGTAATATTAATGTAATTGTTATATAATAATTTTACATTGAACACCTTAAGGCAGTTTTTACATAGATTGATTTTTAGAGACTGAATTGAAATAAAAGGCTGAATAGAAATAAAAGGCGTTGATTACTAAAATAGCACAGTTTCATTTTCTTTTATAAATTACCGTCGTTCATGGTTTATCCCTTCCTATTTTAGTACTGATTTGCTGTATTTTTTTATCAGGGTAAACTAAGCTTTACCTTTTCGATTTTGTAACTGAAGCTTTCCATTTTGTAATTGTCTTACGTTTTACTGTTACCATTTCTTTAAATTTAATTGATTTTGAAAGTGAATACCTTATTTTATTACTTAGCCTTGAATTGTAAAAAAAAAGTTAATCATAAAAATATAATCAACATCATTAGATGGTTGTTACACGATATAAATCGGAAGTTAACTCGGCAAAATTAACAAATAGTTACAAAATGGTTATATTTTTACAAAATACTAAAAATATATGGCTTATCTTACTTATGCTGTAATATTATTTTAAAGAATATTATATTTATAACCAAACTAGCTGTTGCCCGCGGCTCCGCCTGCGTGGATGTCGATTATCGCGTTCCCGCTTTTCTGTTGAAATTTTTCCTGAATTTTCTTTGCTATAAACCTCACGGAGCCCGAGACCTTTCCAACGAATGGGTGAATTTCAACAAATGCTATTTTTTTTATCATATCGGTGAACTTTTTCATTTATATGCTTTTTGAATATTTTTCAGGTTTTATGTAATCTTTATGATATCATATATCCCCAAATTTAATATCATCAACGTATCATTTAAGATTAAGGAGAAAATTCAGTTTGAATTTTGGTTTCCACCGACATGACAAACCGGCACCGATTATTTTTTCTGTACACCGATATGATAAGTTTATCCACCGAAATGATATGCATATCCAGCGATGTGATAACATATCCAGCGAAATGATAATCTATCCACCTTTGAACATCATGAAGGAAATAGTTAGAAGGTACCTCATTTTTAGAAGGGTGGCTTAAAACTGAAGACCTGACCTGAAGATCATATCCAACGAGAACTGAGTTCTTGGAAATGAAATGTGTGGTTCCTGGCAGAGTAGAATTTGGGCCACCCCTTCTCTTCCCATGTGGTGTCGTACAAGGCGACTAAGGGATAGGGCTGATTAACTTTAACATTAGACAGATACGTACAGCCAAGACTCAGCCTCAGATGCATGGCTCGAGTCAACAATAGTGCCCGGAATACGGCAATAGGCTCACCCCCTGTTACGTGGGACCGAATACAGATTGGTGAAATGTGGGTGTTAATTCACCTCTGCCTAACCCTCCGGGGGTAAACGCGTGATTAGATGTATGTATGTTGGTAATTATGTATGTATGTAGGTATATGTGTATGTATATAATGTATGTAGGTATATAATTACATATGTATGTGTTTATATGTATGTTCTTGTATGTTCTATTTTTTCTTTATATACTTAACGAAATCACACGGAATCTACCGATATGATAAAACGACTCACCGAGATGATAAAATTATCTACCGATATGATAAAGCAATCCACCGATGTGATAAAACTGTGCATTGATCATGAATCAAAACACCGATATTAGATGTAAGACACCGATTGATTTTTTCTTATCATTTTCGGTGTAAATTATCATATCCGTGGTAATAAAGACCACCGATTACAGCGATATGAGAACAGCGACGTGAGAAATTACACACTTTTTAGAAAATTAGAAAAAATGCATAATATCTAGGATAAATTTAATAACAGTCAATTAAGCTAATTCACTTACTACCCCTATTAGAACCAAATGACAATAATAAAACTGCTCATTACACTAGAAAGATGCAACCACCGATAGTATAAAATAATTGTCCAGGAGCAACTTACGAGTATATGGCATACATACGTTATTGGCTGGAATATGCAGCGATTTGACACCCATCCGTCCTGACTGCGCACTAGCACGCACTAACGAGTGAAATAAAATTGGGGTGGGGACACTGTCGGACCCGTCGATGTAAAGTTAGGTGTAAATTACTTTTGTCCAGCGATATGAGAACATTTTGCAGGACAAGTACGTTTGTGCCTCTCAGTAATAATAATCGTTAATTATGTAATAAAATATGCCATATATTACTAAGAAAACTAATATTCTATGAAATACAATAATTTAAATACTTAACTTACTTATTTTTATTAGTGTGTAACCTTTTTTGTTTGTAAAAAAAGTAGAGGGACAGCACCGATGTGAAAAAAATAGAGGTTTATGTATTTATTTCTACCTTTATATATAGTCCTAGCCTAAATATATTTTTGCCACAACCCAATAACTACCTATTGAATACTAAAAAAAAAAATTCAGAACAATATTCCTCTTTTCAAATACTAATTTCACCGAAGACAAAAAAAAAAGCCATTTGGGAAATTCACCCGAATACAAAACCGTGGAAATCGGTTCGTGCGTTCTGGAGTTATAGCGTCAGGAAGGAAAATCCGACTTATTTTTATATAGTAGATAAACGAAAATATTTCATTAAGAATATACTATTTTATTTATTAATTTTGCTTTTAAAAGTTACAAAGTGGATGTCTAAACCACTCTCGTGTCCAAAGAAAGTATTTTTTTTTTCAAACGTGTATATTTATAGGGTACCTGTAACTATTTTAATGCACTTTCAAGAATAGCGAATCATTCTATAAATTTTGTTATGCATTACCTTTTTTTTTTATTCTTTCAGTCCATTTTGTAACCTGGACAGTGGGCACGTATTAAAAAAATGCCCATATGTGTCCAACAATCTCACGACTCACAGACGGCGTGCGTTTTAGTCGGGTCGAGTTCGATATAACTTCTGGCTCTGGCTCCTTGGGGGCTACCCGTGGAGATTTTGCGAACGTAAAAAAGGGGGTATCAGTGGAGATTTCCGCATTACGTCTCAGCAGTGTGTCTCTGCGTTTTTAACGACTATCTATTATTTTTTCTCTCTCGGGATCGATCCCAGGTTTTACCACCAATGACTTTTCAATGCTTTTCAAAGTTATGTGAGTATTTATCGCAGGTTTATAAGTGCCCGGTTAATGTCAATGGGCTCGCCACCTATTACATTGGGACCTAAACATAAACTGGCGAAATGTGGGTGCTAGCACCTCTGCCTACCCCTTCGGGGATATAGACGTGAGTTTATGTTATGTTATGATCTTATAACTAAATGCTAAATATATTCTCTCACTTTGATGTTACAAGTTTACAATTTGTTTACGTTTGTTAGTAGAAGCATATTTAGTTACGAATCGTAAAATGACTGGGCGAGCGTTAACAGTGGGAGTAATAAATCGCATAACTGCATCGGAAATACACACATATACACACACACACGCACATAAACTCGTGCACATACCCACAAATCCTCACACACAACTCAAACAAACACTCACAGGGAAGCGGCTGACATCTGACCCCCAGCCCCAAGAGGAAAGCACCTGCCGTAGCCTTGACCATCAATCAGCAAGTGTACCGGTTTGCAGGTCAGGTTGGCTTGAGACCTAAGACACTTGGTGATGCATGGGCAAGCACGGGTCGCCGTTTATTGGACGTGTAATATGCCCTTCGGTGTGGGCCATTTCACCAATCTAGTCTACTTGCTGTCAGCCCATACCCATACATTCGCTCTTTTCTGATGTGTAACCAAATGATTGGTGGTTATCAAATACAGCCCCGACTTTGTTAAGACCAAGCTTTCATTTCATTTGGGAAAATTCCTACTGAAAAAGCATCGGCCGGCTGTGGCCAGAGTTTGTTACTAGACATGATTGCGAGAAGGCTTGCGCAGTCGCGTGACATCTCGTAATGCCACGCTGCCGGTCATATACTTTCAAACGGCCATGATCTTATTGTCCCGTAGGTAACATTCAAAATGGTTCGCAATATTTTGCCTCAAAAACCCGTTTCCCTCCGATGCTCTTTCAATGAGGATTGACTCATAAGACGTCTTTATATAACATACAAATTCTAACAAAACCCTTGTAAAAAAGAGAAAAAAAGCAATAAGACATGAAAACTCAATAACATAGAACATTCAATATAAAAATTGTTGAACGTATACAAATATTTACATAAAAATGATACGTTCTTAAATTCTGGCCGAATGCCATCCGCTCACCAAAGCGTTCGTATGTTAATTGAATTTTCTAACTGTAAAGAGGTTTAATAGTTTTGGCGGGAATATAGCGAATATATAATCTGTGGTCGTTTTTAACGGGAAACGTTTTTGTCGGTGCCAAATTGCATGAAAATAAATTGCATTGTTTGTCTGTTTTGAGTGAATTCGGTCAGAAAATTGGATTGTGTAGAAGCTGTTGCGTATAACTTTGTTTTTAATAATTATTACGGTTGTATATCAAGAAGAAGACCAGGATTCGACTCCAACCCAAGACAAATGGCAATCGTTGGCCAGCGTATTATAGAATAAAGTTATGAATGACCTTTAAATACATGACAACCCCATTTATAAATGTCCCACTGACACATATTTTGACGTTTCTGACGTATATGACATACGTTGACCTCTGTCATAAATCAAGTTAAAATAGGAATTTTTTTAATCTGTCTAGGCGGGGTTGGAACTCGCGATATTTGCGATAAAGGGACAATGTTTTGAGCACTAAGATACCTTTTTTTTTCGTTCGGGAAATCCAAATCTCGGAGCCGAAGGGGGAGGTTATGTCGGACTCGAACCGACTAAACCGCACGCCGTCTGTGAGTCGATGTGCTAGGCCGAAGGTGAGGTTGTCTCGTGACATATCCCTCGCACCCCCGCTGACCCAGGGCCATTCCTCTCGGTCTGGCCCTCCTCGAGAGGGGGGAGCACTAAGCTACCAGACGTCGCCCGAACCAATGCAAATTTCTCCTCTTATATCTGTCTTTGAGGCGACAGTGGAGCGCGTCTACCGATATTCTTATGAACTATCGGAACCAATGAATTGTGAATGAATTGAATATGAATACAATTTTTTTCAATCATTTTTAAACACTGATTTTTAACTATTCCGCCCAAACAATTTTAATGAAATTTTAAAGCATTTTGCATGCTAAATAGCTTTGTGGTCAAAGCATTGCCTTTGTAAAGCTAAGATAGCAGGTTCAAACCCCGCCTAGACCGATTCAAACTTCTCCTATTTTAAACCGATTTGAATATAAAAGTCTGTCTGTCTAAAAGTATGTATATGTGGGATCGATAGCGATCCATAGATTGAATACATGGACGTTTGAGCAACGAATCGATCGAAATTCTGGTTTCAGATTGGCATATTTGGATTGAGATCGCAAATTAGGACCAGCCGCTGAGATACAGTCGCACTATTTAATATAAAATCGTATGTAAAGGCGCAATCGTTGATCCTTTGTCGACTGTACAGTCAGCATCATTAAAATGTTGCTAACAAAAGTAGTCAAAATAATCCAAATACCAAAATTCCAATTTTATATTGGTTATTAGAGTACTCAAAAAGTTGTAAGTGTCCAGAGTGGTCCAACTATCTTATCAATCGGTCTTCCAGAATTATGTAAGTTAGTAGAGTATTCATATTCATATACACAATCACGCCGGTCGATGGTATCCAGACAAGTATAATTTCAAAAAATCTTGACATTCATACTTTTCTCGCTAATGCAAGTTGATAATTCATGGCTTATTCAACTGTCAACTTAAAAAAAATTTAAAAGACATTGTCAATTGACACATTTTGTATCTTTTTCTTACTCATATACCCATCCCTTATCATCCCGCCATTGTGTGAAAGGGATGGCTTCACAAGTAAGAAAAGGATACAAAATGTGATTAAATGACAATGTCTAGATTTTTTGAAATTATACTTGACTGGATACCATCGACCGGCGTGATTGTGTATATGAATATGAACACACTACTAACTGACATAATACTGGAAGACCGATTGTTAAGATAGTTAGACCACTCTGGATACTTACAACTATTTGAGTACTCTTATGACCAATATTAAATTGGGATTTTGGTATTAGGATTATTTTGAGTACTTTTGTAAGTAACATTTTAATGATGCTGACTGTACAAGAAGGTACAATAAGTCATTTCTATTTTAAAAACGTATTACCACTTGTGTCTAGTGGAGTTGGACTGTGAGACCAGCCCACAGCTAAGTAATTTCAATTTTAAGTTCGTCTACGAGGCTTAACAAGAACCTTTATTGCACAATATCTGGCTACAAACCTCGAGTTAAATTAGCTTAGGGTCCATTAATTATGTAGGGCTTTTAGGGGAGAATGGAGCGAGATAAATCCTGCTCGACCTCACGCAGGGGAGAGGGACGGTTACAACAAATGTAAGATATTTTTTCTCAGCAATAATTGTAATAAACGTGCTTTGGTTAATTGTATGAAATTTTGAAACATTTACTATGCTAACTATTCAAATCGATTAAGATAGGAAAAAGTGAATCGCTCAGATGGGACTCGAACCCACGATCTTTCCCTTACAGGGGGAATGCTCTGACCACTGAGCCACCGAGCCATCATGGGTTCGAGTCCCACCTGAGCGATTCAATTTTTTCTATATTAATCGATTTGAATAGCATAGTAAATGCTTCAAAATTTCATTAAATTATTTGGGTGGAGTCATCGAAAAACAATGTTTAAAAATGATTGCAACATCATTCATTGTTTCCGATAATTCGTATAAATGTCGGTAGATGGCTCCCACCGTCGCCCTAAGAAGGTAGTATAGGAGAATTTGGATAGATTCAGGTGTGGCTCGGTGGCTCAGTGGTCAGAGCATTCCCCCTGTAAGGGAAAGATCGTGGGTTCGAGTGCTTTGGTTAAATCTAAATACGCAGTCATAAGAATGCCAAAAATATCTTAATACTATAAATGTGAAATCTTGTGACGATGTTTGTATTAAATCCGTCTGACAGCCTCCGTGGCGTAGCGGTACTGAACGCGGCCGCTGCGCAGGAGGCGCGGGTTTGATCCCTGCTCAGTACAAATATTTGTATGCATAAATATGGGTATTTGCACTGGTCTGGTCGTGCCTCGGAGAGCACGTTAAGCCGTCGGTCCCGGTTGCCATACAAACATCTATGGCAGTCGTTACGGGTAGTTGGAGCCCTCAAAAGTCCAACAACTGGTCTAACTGCAATGCTTCTATATCGCCTTTGGGTTGTGGAGGTCAGATGGTGTCAGTCGCTTCACGGAAAATGCAGAAGTTTAGCCAAATCCGCAGTTAGACTGATAAAAGCGGACCCCAGACCCCAAGTTGATAGCTTCGGATGCAACTGGGATTAACGCTAGGATGAAGAAGTTTGAATTAAAATCATGCTCTAAGGCGCGGTTAATACAGAAGAGACGTGGCGGGGACGTATTCCGGTGGCGGACAATTTAAGTAACCCAATATAAACCTTATGTTGTATGCAATAACGTCGTTTTTGTCTTTTGTGGCGGGACGTCACCTGAAGGTGCGGACGCAATTCTCCTCTAAGACAAAAACATAAGGTATATAAGGATAGGTACATAAGGTTTAAATTCTGTTACTTTTACCGTCATACGTCCGCACCACGTCTCTTCTGCATAAACCGCGCCTAACAGCTGAAAGCATTTGGTTGAAAATTGGTACAGGTGTAGTTAACGGTCTGGAATAATACATAATATTACTTTTTATCCCAGGAACAGGTCCAGGAACAGGTCATTGGTAGTGAGAACTGGAAAATTTCACGGGTGTGTATCCTTGGGAATCAGCTGGTCCTTTCCATAATTTGTTTTAAGTATTTTAGCTTTTACAGGAACGACTGCTGTTTGACTATTCGACTTCAAGAGCCGCACCAGAGCCGAGTCTTTCAATCAGCGAGAATACCATTTTTTATTGGGCGCAAAAACCGCACGGTGCCGGTGGGAGATTATGTCGATGATGTCGGTTGGTGACTCCTTTATACCAGCTTTCATGATGGGGCCCCATATACCCAGGAATTCCTTGAGGTTGTGCTGTACTAAATATAGTTAGAATCTGAAGATAAGTCTAAATTGTTTAAAACATATATTATCACAAAATGGCTGTTTCAAAATAACTATGTATTCGGTCTAGAAATGTTTAGATTACGTGTTTTGGCAGTATGCATGAGACGCAACGAAAATAAATAAACTTTAATCTTAATATAGTATAGTAGATAATAGATACATTTACTCCTCATATACCCAAAAGGGTTAGGTAGAGGTTATCTAACCTCAAATGACGCGCCACGCCACCTCCTTTAACGCACGCAAGCAAATTGTTGACAATTGTTTACGGATTTGTTTGTCAACTTGTCATAATGTGTCAGAACGCGCGAGCGAGCGGATGTCTTGTTCTATACAATATTACAGCGCTAGTCCACACACGGAGCGCACTCGGATTTATCACGCGACTAGTCCACCTCACGGTTTGCGTACATGTTACAATTCACGAAACAATCGACATTTTTACACAGATGACGTTTCAGTTTAGACAAGTTACAGTTAGAAGTCCGTATGGTGATGGAGGAAGAATATAAGTATCACCAATTCATCTTATCCGAAGGGTGTCGTAAGAGGCAACTAGCGAAAAAAATACGCTGATGATATCACTGCAAACGAAGAAAAACTCGAAATAAAATCAACCCGTCTGACAAGCGTGGAACCAGAAAGTCGAAACCTCCCGACATTGGGAGAGGCCTTGTCAGAGCACGGGTTTAGAATTATAGTCAGATTTTGGACATTTTTCATGTTTTAATTCAAAATATAACTATGTTTACTGTATATTCACATAACACACTCACTCACATCTTCTCTACAACACACACACACATGCGAAATATCAAATTAATACCAAAGGCAAATAAATTCGGTTGATATATATTTGAAACCCCCGTAAATTCTTACGACTGAAATAATAAAGACATTACAATTTTGCGGACTTTCAAATTAACATATTACCTACTTTATTTTTTTAGGTCGTAACCCCCGGTTCGTTCTACCACAAGATTATGGACAGAATTTATGTGACATAGATTGTAATTTATGATTATTAAGCCGCGTCTAGAGATGGCGGAAGGACGTCCCGCGATAGCTGAGACGTTATACAATAGTCCAGCGCTTTCCAAGGTTTCGAAGCTAGGGTTCGGGAAGGTTTATGGGGGCTACTGCCATCTGATAACACCGAGAGAAAACCCTTAACCTACCTTTTTAATTCGGGATATTAAAAACTACGTAGGTAAATTCAAAGCATGCGCACACACGCACGCACGCATGACGTAACGTAACTAAGACGATATAATTCAGCCAGCGCTTACTAAAGCATGACTTAATAGAAGGCATTAGAATGTTCTTAAAGGTCTCACTTACCATGGACGCCTTAGATGAGAAGTGGAGGGAAAAAAGTCGGAAGGCGGACTGTAACTTCTGATTTCACACCGTTTTTCTGCCTTCCAAGACTGTATCTACAGTGTCTACGGACACCATGTCTTTTTTTAATTCGGTCAGTCCCATATTCTTGAGCGTTTTCGTGTAACATCGACTCAATTCTATGCACGTATAGTTTGGGCTGAGAAGTTTTTTTTGTATAGGACATGCCAATTTTACTTCACCTCGCCTGATGGTAAACTGGCAAATACTCAGGAAAGAGGGGCACTATTACAAACACGTACCATGTTAACAACGGTGGCACTTAGCTTGACGGCCTCATCAGAAGCTTTTTCACGCCCCGCTTAAAGGACCAAAAGAATTTATTGAAAAAGCTCATCGGAATGGCCACGGATTTGAGTAAAACACTGCCCACGAAGCAATTATTCTACAGTATAATACACAATTGCAACAGTACTTGGTTTTCCAAGAGCTTTTGTACCCATATCGATTTCGTTGATTGGCCAATAAGAACGGGCCATTTTCCAACATTGCTGTTGGGAAATAAAACAGCTGCTCAATTCTCGACGGTACCTAGACAATAGAATGCAGTATAAATGACGGGGTCACTAGCTTGATTATTAATTATTAATATGAGGGCGCTGAAGGAAATGAAATATGGAGTGCGAAATAGTGAGTATGTAGACGGTCCAGAGTTGTATTAGATGGCAGACAAGTATTCGGCGTACCTGATGAAAAGTGGTTACGGTGGCCTATGGGCGTGTGCAATACCAGGGGTGTCACACTTATGCTGCCGGCCCTGTAAGAACAGAGATTCTGTGCCGTCAGTGCAGAAGACAAAGTAGGTACAGTAGTAGGTAGTACACAATATTCATTTTACAAAAGCGGGCTGTGAGAGCTATTTATAATTTGGGCCCAAGGGAAACCCTTCGAGAAAATATTAAGAAATAGACATTCTAACCGTAGTGTCACAATACATCTTCGAGAACCTGAAGTATGTAAGGAAAAATATCTCTAAATTTTCAAGAGTTTGTGACAGGCACAATATAAACACAAGACATAAAAACAATCTTGTAGCTTGTGATAGTAGACTCCATAAAATAAGTAATTCTTTCCGGGGCAACTGTATACGCTTTTTCAACAAGCTCCCTAATGAAATTAGAGATTTACCTGTAAATAAATTTAAAAATGTAATTAAGAATAAACTGTGCCAAAAAGCTGAAGGCAGGGCGCTATGGCGCTCATTGGGGGAGGGCTATGTCCAGCAGTGGACTAATATAGCCTGATGATGATGATGATGATGTGCCAAAAAGGCTATTACAAAATCCAAGAATATTTAGATTATAAACAAGCTTGGAAATGAGCTGTTCGCTCAACTAGGCTACTCAAGCAAACTATTGTATTTTTTTTTTTTTTTTTTTTTTTTTTTTTTTTTTTTTTTTTTTTGTAGGTGTGTGCCTAGTGGGCCTACCAGTCCACCCGCAGTGGGGTGGCCCGCGAAGCTGGACCTATTCACATTTACTCCCTTGCAAAACAAAGGCTTTGATAATAGCTAGTGTGTTGCTAAATGATTTCTGACACAGTTCCCCTTCTCGGGGTTTCCATTTTTATTAAAGAATCTTACATTGATTTGATACAGTTGTGGTTATTTTACAATTATTATTCCTCAGGTACATTTATGACTAGATTAAAGAACATATAATATAATAGAGCTATACAATTACAGGGTTTTTATAAAAGTGTATAATTAAAATAAATAGAGGTAAAATTAAAATTAGAATTTTAACAATATCACAGTTTAAAATTACATTAGAATTAATATCAGAAATAAAATTAAAATTAGGATTACAATTAAAGTTAAAATTAAAAATTAAAATTGAGGTTAAAATTTGAATTCAATATTTGGAATACAATAATGCCACTGTATACAATTTCCACAAACAATAACAATAAGTAATACAATTAAAACAATAAGATTCGTGTACTCTATTTGGAGTACTGCACCCTTCTCTGAAACGACGTACTTTTTGGTGACGCACTGGAACCGCCGTATGCTGGCAGCGCGTCGCGCTTATCATACGGCGTCCAATGCGTCACCCGTCCTTGTTCCTAATCATACACCTTCTTACTATCTGGGTGCAGTACTCCAGGAACTGTTCTCTACAGCTATTACTTTTAAAAATATCCACTAACACCTCTGCCTTCAGCTCTTTCCCTAATTTCATTTCTAAATTGTATCTTTCTACCCCGTTCGCAGGGCAGTCAAATAGAAGGTGTGAGACCGTTTCGTCCTCAGTCGGACTACAGATGCACGATGGGCTCGCCCTGCACTTGAATCTGTACAAGTACGAGGCGAACGCACCGTGCCCCGTGAGGACCTGCGTGGTCTCATATGTGAGCTGCCTTTTCAGGGCAAACTTGTACGCGGTGAACACATCAGGGAAGAACATTTTCGTGCCGCTGGCTACCGTCCCGGACTGATAGCGCCGGTTCCACTCGTCGAGCGCCCCGTTACGGATCATGCGCTTGACGAATGAGACCGGCACCCTGTCGTAAACAGGTCGGACCTTGGACCGGAGCGCCGCGACTTTCGCCAGCTCGTCGGCCCTCTCGTTCCCCGCTAGGCCTGCGTGAGCCTTGACCCAGTACAGAGAAACCTCTCTGCCTTGGGTCAATGCTTCACGCAGGTTCGCCCTGGCTTCAATCGCCAGGGGATGCGGGGAATGGCTGTTGACAACAGTCTCGAGGGCCGAACGAGAGTCGCTTAAAATGGCAGAAGCTCCTCGGTGCTTAACTGCAAGCCCCGTGGCCTTGCATATGGCCAACAGTTCCGCCTGGTAGACAGTGCAGTACGGCGACAGGGCAAGCTTGACGGCTTTGGTTTCGGTGTCGCCATTCCATATAGAAATGGCGGCACCCACCCTGCCGTCAATCTTGCTCCCGTCAGTATAGTACCGCACTGCACTGTCCACCTGCTCGACCTCTTCAGCGGTCGAGAGGCAATGGAACTGCAGGCTCATATGGTCGGCCGGATGGGGCCTGTCCCGGAACGGTGTCGGTGTCTCTATTTGCCGATCCGCTAGATCTGGCAGGTCAGCCCCCCGTCGGCACTCGTACAGGGCGGCATTCTCCCTAATACGAATGTCGAGGGGGAGCAGCCCGGCCAGAGCTAGGGCGGCGTTTAACTATTGTATTTAGACTAAGTAGACTAAGCAAATGTTTGTAAATAGACCAAAAAAAAAAATGCCCGCTGAGTTTCTTGCCGGAGTCCTCTCAGGTCAGGGCCGCGTTTCGAACCGGTGGTCCATTTGCTAAGCTAGTCTGGATTTTTTTTTAACTTGACGTTTTGTAAGTGCCTTTTTAATGGTCTATACAGAATAAATGATTTTTGACTTTTGACTTGACTTTTAGGACAAGTTTTTGGTCTACCTACTGACAGCACAAAGAGAATAAGCTGCTCATATATAAAACAATCCTAAACCTATTTGGACATACAGCTCTGGGGCTCTGCCAGCGCCTCCAACATAATGATGATACAGAGAGTACAGAATTACATAATTAAACAAATATTTAATGCCCCATGGTTTATAAGAACAACAGAGGTAATTCTGAACATGCCCATGATAAAGGAAGGCTGTTAAAGCACCCAAACCAGCTAGCGGGACAGCTTACTAAGCCTGAAACCATACGTCGGCTTAAAAAGCGGCGAGATATTTTTGACGACTAAATGGTTTAAATCCAGATAATGTTAAAGAAAGGGTAGGCTCCACTGGGAGTAGCATCCTAATCGACAAAAAGCACCCACCTCATCTGTTTATAGTTTATATGAGCACAAAAAAAAACTGACAGCACAAAAACTCTCCAGAGAGCTCCGGCTTCCTTACTCACCGCCGGGAACATAACACGAGGTTATTATAGCCGCAGTGTTCTGTACGGCGGAGGAACTTCTCAGTCGGACTGCTCAATTGGGACGGAAATACCGTCGTGTGCTACCTCCGTCAACACTTTTAAATAAATAATCATCGTTCTTACATTAGTAGTAATCGCGATCTCATCTATGGCCATCACCTTAGAGTCCGGGGACCCCTTAAGTATGATGGGGCTTGATTTTTCGGCTAGTAGAAATAGGCTAGTAAAAATTTGATGGCACAATTTTTTGCACTATTGCGAAAAACCATCCATAGTAATCCAATCTCGGTTGGATTGCGTTCAGGGGTCAGCAAGTGCATAGCCGGGCAGGGGGGATAGTGGTCGCAGCACTAGTGGGACCGGTGGGTGGCAAACGGTGCTGCGCCGACAATCCTCTTTTGATGAGACCGTCAAGCTGAGTGCCACCATTTTTAACATGGTACGTGTATGTAATGATGACCCTGTTTCCTGAGACTTTGCCTTCGGCTTACCATCAGGCGAGGTGAAGTCAAATTGACGTTTCCTATATATATATATAAAATCTCGTATTTTGTTAATCCATATTGGTTATAGGACTTTAATATTTTATCTAATGAATTTTTGAATGCAATTGCAATTGGTGTGCTAACTTTTCCTATAAATTTACGGAGATTTTATTTATATCTATTGTACATTATTATACATATGCGATTTTTAATGTACAGGTTAATGTTTTTTTCACACCACCTGCTCGACAATGCCTCATTATATATCATGCAAACCTTACTCAAAGTAAATCATTATAGCCCTTGTCTTTTGCCGGGGTGTAATGTTGTACTGAATTTCATTAAAACCCGCCGGGCAGTAATGTGGTTCTCACTTCTCTTAGTTCTTATTGTTATATCCTCAGGCATAAAACTTATTTTGCCTTGGGCGCGCTTAAATCCTTCACTGCTCTCAGGACTCCATTTTAATTCCCTCACTTCGCTCGGGAATCAACTCAAAACCCCCTCGCTACGCTCGGGAGTTAAATCCTATGAACGGTAAAAGATCGGTCAAAGTTGTGTCTGTTCTTATTTTGTTATTTATATTTATTTTTTAATCATCCACCCAACCTACTTGCCGCTCTGCAAGTTGATAAGAGACAATTTAATGCAAACATCTCCAAATGTTTCAGAGCGTGCGCGCCTGCTGGCTGTGGGGGAATGGGAATCAGGCCTCTGGATTCAGGCACTTCCATCGTCCAACATAGGTAATGTTGAACGACACTACATTGCGCCTTGCCACTTGCCTTCGTTTAGGAGCGCCGTGTGTTTCTCCCCATTGTTTCCACTGCGGTGAAGCTGTTGACAGCCTTGGGCACCATGGCCTATCATGCGGCAGAATCGCTGGGCGTATTTCGCGACACGCCTGCATCAACGACATTATCCGCACCTGCTGCTCTTGTCACCACTGGCGAGCCAGCTATTTGTGAACCTAGCGTGGCAAGAGACCGGATGGTATGTCGTTGCTACCTTGGAAGACGAGCAGGCCTTTGGTGTGGGACGCAACGTGCGTCGACACCCTTGCGCCTTCACATCTTTCAAGTACGCAGGCTGTGCCGGCGCTGCTGCTGCATCTGCGGGAAACATCAAACGGCGCAAATACTGTAATTTAACTGGTGATTATGTTTTTGAGCCGTTTGGGGTTGAAACGTTGGGGACATGGGTTCCAAGTGCCCGCTTTCTTTACAAAGAATTGGCAAAGTGGCTGATCGACGCCACGCGTGACCAGAAGGCTGGTTATTATCTTGCACAGAGGATAATCATTGCCATTCAACGTGGCAATGCTGCCAGCCTTCTGGGAACGTTACGTGATGATGCGGAGGAATTCCACGACGCATTATTTATGTAAATATTTATTTATTTTAGATTATTTTAATAATAGCTTCTAGTTTTAAATATAATTATATTTTGTGTATATGATAATTAAAAAAAAAACTACAATAGTAAATGATTTGACTATTAAATATAATGACGTCATTTAACATTAACGTTATTTCATACAAGTTTCCTTATAACTGCCCTTTTTATTATGAATCTTATTAACATATATCTGCCTTAATTTGAAGAAATTTTACATTTGAAATTGACATTAAATCAAATCCTCTAAATTATGACACGAATTGATTAAATTTTATAAGTTTAGATAGTGGCTGGTCATAAAATAAGAGCTGTCTGACTATATATAGAGATGAGCAATTTGTATTGGATTTAATATATGATGTTATTTTGTATGCCAATCGGCGGAACATAGTATGTACCAAAGCACCCTGTTAACATCTGTATTAACCTGTGTTCACGAAATAAATCATCGAAATGAAAAAAATAAAAGAACTTACCGTTTTGACATTAAGTAAAAAGTAACTAATTTGACCAGTCAGCTAACTACCCACCCAATTGGAACTATATAACTGTCAATGTAAACCTTTGATAAATGCCGTAATTGCCTTACGGCCGCGGTCAGGTTCAATAATAAATATCGTGAGAAGTTACAAATGTATTATCAATATTATATATATAATATTATCAATAAGATAGGATAGATGGCGCTAGTAGCCGTATAAACATCAGCTCCGTACTTTTATATTATTTAAAATAGTAATTACCAATATTAGTGTCCTTGAGTGTTATCGACTAGTAGTTTAGTGCCTAATAATCATTAACAATTGTTAGCAGAAGAAAGGAAACAGTGATATGGAAAAACAAGCGTAAAGAACAGAATTCCAAAGTGATTAATTTAGAATCGATCACGAGCTGTTAATTCAATACTAATATCCAAAATAATTACTCAGCATCATTCACACACGTTTCTACATGATATAAACGGTGATAAATCGTAAAAAAGTAAAAAATCTTAAAATTATGCGAAGTGAAGTGTAAACAGCTGTTATATGTGGGTACAATAAACTGAATCACTGTGACTATGTACTAATAATACCTTAATCAACATAAACATTCCATTCAGTTAATAAAAAACATTTACCACAACTACGAACAGGTATTTCACCAAATAACGTAAAGTGTTCGTAGTCGAATGCGAAGAGTAACGGATCCATGATTGCTTTATACAGGGTTCAAATCCTTGTGACACAAAACACTTTTTGATGCTTTTTTTGAATTGTTATGCGTAACAGACGATCGCCTCAAATATATTTTTTATGAATACTTGGAAAAATTGTGGAATTTGTTTTGTACTGATATTGTTGTATGCATTAATTTGCCGGCGATCTGCACATACAACACGTTAGATTGATACTAATAATATGGAGTCGTACAATAATATTACTTTGAGAAAACAAAGAAGACAATCCTTACATTCTTCTGCTGAATCTATAGATAGTTTGGCCTCCCCTTCGGACCAGATTGCCAGAAGTATGATGGATTTGTCTACGCATGTGAAAAATGACGAAATAATAAAGTTGACAAATACAATAGACGATCTTAGAGAGCAAATTAAGAGTGCGCATAATGAGATAGAAATTCTTAGTTTGAATAACATGTCATTGCAACAGAAATTATCGGAGGAACAACAGAAACATGAGCAATTTAGAAAAATGTATATAACGAGTCTGAGTACACCCAGTAAGAATAAAACAGGTCGAACCAAGATCCCTATAAGACATATTACACATCTCTCTGCACGTAAATTAGATTTAAGTATGGAGGTACAGACACCGAAAACTTCAAGCACAAATGAACTCAACAATAATACAAATAATGAAATCCTACAAAATATATTAATTGGTGAAAGAAACAAAATTGAGATTACGGAAACCACCGGTGCAAATGAATGTACTCTCAAGCCAACTAAGACGAAGCAAAATACACGACAGGAAATGGAAGCAGGAAAAATTATCCTATTATCAGACAACCAAGGAAAAGGTGTAGTGCAAGGTTTACTCAAAAATAAAAAACATCTAATCATCAATGACTACACCATAACAAGCATAAGAAAACCAGAAGCACCAACAGAAGAAGTTCTCGCAAGCTGTCATACCCTAAGAAATTTGACCAAAAAAGACAGCGTAATTATTATGGCAGGTAGTAATGACAAGAATCCAGTTAAGTGTATGGCAGAAATGGCTGGTGCAATAAGGTTGCTAAAAAATTGTAATGTTTTTATTGTAAATGTTCAGTACAATGCATATTTAAATGAGTATAAACTAAATGAAAAAATTAAGCTACTCGCACAAAACTATGACAATTGCAAATTGAAATTAATAATTACAGTGACATCATTAATAAGATAATTCATAATATTAATCTGAGACAATATAAATATAGGTATCTTTCGTTTAGTAAGCAATTGACTAAGTTTTATAATTGTGAGGCTTTTACTATAAGACCTGCTACACATAAAAAGCCTCCACCAATTAAGGGAACCATTCCTTTCTACTTTCCCAGAGTTGATAAAGGAACTGCTCAAGCAAATACTACAAAAGTAAATGTTAGTAACTTTTTTCGTGACTAATAAAAAAGTTAATAAGGAGAGCAGTTTTTCGTTATTGCATCAAAATATTGCAGGTGCTATTAATAAAATCTCCGACATAGAAATAGCCTTAAAAGAAATTTCTGAATCAAAAAATGTGAATTTCGATGTGATATGCTTAACAGAACATTTTGTAATAGAGGGTGAGGAGCACTACCTAAAAATAAATGATTTCAATTTGTGTGCCATCTATTCACGACGAAATCAACGGCGGGGTGGTACATGTATATTGTGTAGGAATAATATCCAATGTGATGAGTTGAAAGAACTTAAAGACTTATGCATAAAAAGCCATTATGAGATTTGCGGGGTTGAAATTAAAAGTATGAACCTCATAATATTATGCATATATAGAACCCCTAATTCCAATATTGACATATTTTTTCAACATTTTATTAAAACCCTAACAAAAATGCAAAACAAAATGAGGAGAATTATAATAAGTGGAGATTTTAACATTAACTTTCTAGACAACGATAAAGACTGCACCAAATTTAAAGAACTTATTTCCAATTACGGTATACGCCATCATATTCAGGAGGCCACTAGAATAAATAGATGTATAGACAACATAATGAGTAATATTCCGAATGTAATAGGGAAAAATTTTAAGCTAAACTTATCGGATCATAACACAGCTCAGGTTGTAACATTTAAATATAACACGGAAAATGTAACAGGTTACTATCTCTCGACAATATATGATATGAATAGAAATAATATCAAGAGGTTTGTTGAGTGTATAGGTAGCTTAAGTTTCTCTGAAATCTATGATATTTCAAATACAAATAGGGCTTTCAACACTTTCCATGACACACTATCCCTATTCTATAGTCTGTGTTTCCCACGTGTTACAATAAAAAAATATTATAAAACTAATAAGCCCAAGTGGATAACTAGAGGCATTATAGCTAGTAGTAAAACTAAAAGAACATTAAGATATAAATACTACATGAATAGAACAAATGAAAATAAAACAAAATTTAAAACATACTCAAATCAACTTAAAAAATGTATACAGAATTGTAATTCCTTATGTAACCTAAGGCATATTGCTCACTCAAATAATAAAGGTAGGGCCACTTGGGACATAGTAAAGGGCAATGTAGGTAACGAACCAGCAAGGGGATATATTGATCAATTGATTGACAATAGTGCTAAAATTGCATCAGGACAAGACATTGCAGAAATATTTAATAACTATTTTATTGACATTGTTAAAAATAATTTTATTTCACCTGACATTCAAAATTGTAATTTTAATATTAAAACTGTCGACAATACCATATTCCTGGAACCTACTAATCCAAATGAAATATTTAGTATAATTAAAGCTTTAAGTAATTCTAAGTCATCGGGATACGATAATATCAATTCTATCCTCCTGAAGCAAATCGCACAACCTATAGCAACTCCCTTGGCCTATATTATTAATTTGTCCTTGGAGAATGGATGTTTTCCGGATAGACTCAGATTATCTATTATAAAACCTCTGCATAAAAAAGGCTCTAAAATGGATAAAAACAATTACCGACCGATTTCATTGACTCCAACTTTATCCAAAGTCTTTGAAAAAGTTATGTACAGGAGAATGGAGAGTTTTCTGGACAGGTTTGAGGTTTTTGCTGGAGAACAGTTTGGGTTTAGAAAAAACAAGTCGTGCTCAATGGCAGCATATAATTTAGTTAAATCAATAGTGTGTAACATTAATGCTAAAATACCAACTACAGCGTTGTTCCTAGACTTGAGCAAGGCATTTGATTTTGTTCATCACCCTACCTTAATGGTCAAACTTGAAAGATATGGTATCAGAGGTCCAGCCATTGAATGGATCAAATCTTTCCTGACAGATAGAATGCAAATCACGAGGGTTGTACAATTCGATAAAGAAACAAATAGTGTTGTTACTTTTGATTCTGAGCCTAAATGTAATCACTTTGGTGTCCCACAGGGAAGTATACTAGGACCAATATTATTCCTTCTATACATAAATGACCTTCCCCAGGTTGTTAAATATGATTGTGTGCTGTTTGCTGATGACACAACAATAGTAATGGACTGTGAAAAAAAAGAATCGTATGAAACAGATATAAATAACACTTTGGACGACATAGCCACCTGGTTGAATCAAAATTCACTAAAAATAAACATTGACAAAACTAAAATTATTAATTTTAAAACTCACCAGAGTAAGCCTTTAGACCTCAACATAATATATAAGGATGAACAGGTTGAACAAGTACATAGCACTAAGTTTCTTGGCATATTAATAGATGAGCATCTAACTTGGAAAGATCACATTGTTACCTTAAGCATGAAAATACATAGATTTGTCTTTGCTTTGAGAAAAGTTAAAGAAATAATATCCAAATCTACAGCCATAATGGTATATCATGCCTATGTCTGTTCCATTATCAGGTACGGCATTGTTGTCTGGGGTAACTCTTCAGAAATTTCACGGGTCTTTATAGCGCAAAAAAGGTGCATTAGAGCTATCTTTGGTATGGCTTGGACTGACTCTTGTTTACCTGTATTCAAAGCCAATAAACTATTAACTGTCCCATGTATTTATATTTATGAAAGTGCCATATTTGTGAAAAATAATCTGTCACTGTTCAATAAAAAGGACAACTTAAATAAAAGGAAGGTTACACACATGCCACTTGAGATGCCGGTACCTAGGTTAGAAATTTTTAGACGTAGTTGTGTTTACATGGCTCCACTAATTTACAACTCATTGCCAGCGCCGATTCTAGACCTGCCTTATAAAAAATTTTGTGTTGCATTACATAAATGGTTGGTGGACGAAACCTTTTATACTGTGGAAGACTTTTTAAAGAAATATGCATGTCGTTCGTACCACTGCAGAAATGCGCTGTAGCCGCCGCTGTGCTCTTATTGTGACTGCTATATTATTAGATTTTAAGTAGTTATTGATGTATAATTATCTGTGTTTGCATGCCAACATTATGGCGAAATGTGCTTGGACTAGATATAGTTACTATATTTTATGTTACCATCTCTCATTGTACCACATTACACGCAAACGAATAAATGAATTTGAATTTGAATTTGAATTTGAATATGGTGTAAAATTATTATATACTTTTGATTAGTACAAATTGACATTCTATGCAGCATTAGTATTATAAATTGACATCCAATCATAATCCATTCTAATGCTAATATTATAAATGAGAAAGCGTGTGTGTGTGTGTGTGTGTGTGTGTGTGTGTGTGTGTGTGTGTGTGTGTGTGTGTTTGTTTGTCCGTCTTTCACGCCTAAACCACTAAACCGATTTTCATGAAATTTGGTATAGGTGTAGATTAGACCTTGAGAAAAGACATAGGCTATGTTTGGTCTCGATTACCGACATCCACGTGGGCGGAAGCGCGGGCAATAGCTAGTTGTATTAAATTTATTTTGTTTGTTTGAATTTAACATTAATCATTTCTGTATTAATTAATCTTCAAATTTTACAATTGATTCACATTCAAAAGGATACAATTGATTCACATTCAAAAGGATGTAATATCCAAAAAGTTTTTTTGGATATTACATCCTTTTGAATGTTTAAGTAATAAATACATACACCGGCAGAATTTGCGGAACACAAAATTATGGTCTGGGGAGGGATATGTTTAGGAGCTCGCACGGAGTTAGTGGTAGTCGACGGCGGAAATCTGACTGCTGATCGGTATATCAGGGAGATTATAGAGGAACATGTTATGCCATTTGCCCCATTTATTGGCAACGACTTCATTTTAATGCAGGATAATGCTCGGGCTCACAGTGCTCGCTCAGTACAGGCATACCTAAACCATGTTGGTGTTACGGTGATGGAGTGGCCAGCACGGTCACTGGATATGAATCCGATTGAACACGTTTGGGACTTGCTAAAGAAGAGTGTCAAATCAAGAATGCCATCTCCTAACAATCTGGGCGAGCTGCGAAACACATTAGTTGAAGAATGGCAGAGGTTGCCCCAAGAAATCATTGACAACATCATTCGCAGCATGCCCAGAGGGATGGATACCTTAATCAGAACACGAGGGGGAAACACTCGTTATTAAACATGTTGTTGTTGTTTCATATTTAATTATTATTTGTTTAAAAATAAAGCTAACTATTTTATACTCTCCTTTTTTGTGTTCCACTAATTCTGCCGGTGTGTGTGGTTAGAAGACATTAATATACCTACTTAACCAAATAAATTATGCGACCTCAATATTGCAATGCCTGGAAAAGGCGCTAAGTCTTAAGTACTGAAATATATATCTTGTAAAAACATATGTCCACTTGCATTGCATCCATAATATTGCATTGGGTACAGGCAAAGTAACGTATGCTGCAAGTTTGAATGATTAAATAATAATAAAAATACGAATGTACATATGTACATATTGTATACTATAATCAATACAGAGTGCCACTGTACCTGGTAACCCACAACCTCTTACAAGAATTTCAGCCCTCCAATCATTTGTATAACTATATTATACACCCACCGCCTAGGGAAATCGTCGAGTCGACCATTACTCAGAGCTGAGACCAACAAATGTACATTGCTTTAGCTTATTCAGAGATTTACGATTACTAGTAGTAGGTACTAGTTAGGATCGGATCCAGCAATGATAATTATCACACACACACACACACTTGGTGTTAACCTTCTTCATCCTCTTCATCGCGTTATTTCCAGTCGCATCCGAAGCCTTTCAACTTGGAGTCTGGGGTCCGCTTTTTACCAGTCTAACTGCGGATTTGGCTAAACTTCGATATTTTCCGTGAAGCGACTGCCATCTGACCTCCACAACGCAAAGGCGATATTGAAGCATTGCAGCTAGACCAGTTGTTTGATTTTTGAGGGCTCCAACTACCCGTAACGACGAAACTCCATATATGTGTGTATGACAACCGGGATCGACGGCTTAACAAGCTCTTCGTAGCACGACCAGACCAATGCAAATATCCATATTCATGCATACAAATGTTTGCACTGAACGGGGATCGAACCCGCGCCTCCGGCGTAGCGGCCGCGTTCACTACCGCTACGCCACAAATATAAAATATATTGGGCTTATAAATATTTCTAAAATACTCGTATATAAAATTCCCGTGTCACAGTATTTGTCTGAGAAACCCTACGACACGGCATGAACGATTGTTATGAAAATTTTTGTGCATATTTGGTCATGAACTATGTTTGAAACACCTAAGAACTAAAGTTGACCGCCCCCATTTTTTTTCATGTTTTTGGCAATTATTGTTATTTTATTTAGCCTTCTGCTCGCGTGAATGTCGGTTAACGCAAGTTTTTGCTCATATCTGTGGTCCTACTGAACCGATTGCGATTAAACAAACACGCAAGATTTTGTCTGACTAAGAAACAAAAAAAAACCGCATCAAAACCCGTCCAGTAGTTTTCATCGTGTTCACATAGACAAGAATTTCAAAAAAAAATTGTTGCGTTCAGTATCGTTAATATTCCTCCGATTACAACCTGCTTATTCCCAATATGCCTGATTGCACTATAAACGATTGTTTCCAGAGTTGTCTGAATCCAATATTGTTTAGGGGCGATTCGATTGAATCTATATAACTAACTACTACTAACATTAATAACATAACCCAAGTTTTTTTTTTATATCTCCGTTATGTAATAAATTTGTAAAGTGGTAATGTCTGCACATTGGAAAATGTGCAGACATTATCACTTTATAATTTCATGACATAATAGTAATAGATTCAAAACACTACAATCATTATAAAAAAAAGAACTTTACTGAGTAGGTACAAAAATACAACACTGCACAAAAGCCTTCGTTCTAAAGTCGATTAAAACTGAAACATTTATGAAGGCTCCCGTTCAAAATTGGAAGCGCGATCGTATAGCCTTGATGGCTGCACGTTGGACGGAACGGAAATAGGAAAATGTAATGGTTCCTGTTCACAGGCAAACTTGCCGTTACGCTTGGCGAGTCGAATGCAGCTATGGCCCCAATTGCATGTTATGAAATCATCTGTGTTTTTGAAGTGAAAACTTCTTTCGCGCGTTGGATGGGTAAAAAGTGTTAAACTCGCGTCAGGATCACTTGACCTTTGAACCGTAACCGACGACTGACGTCATACAACATTAAATACAGATTGTTTATTTTGTTAAGTACGCTAAGAAGCTTCGTAGCTTAGCGGTAAGCGCTTCGACTGTAACTCCTAATGGTTTCAGATAATACCGGGTTCAAACCTGGGCTTCTAACACTTTTTGTGATTATTTTTCCTTTTGTAATTTATTACTTTTTGTTATTGTTTTTTCTTTTAGTAATTCATTAATTTCTTTTGATAGTAACTTAGTGATAGGTTCTATGATTGGCGCTATATTATAGGTATGGTATGGTATGTTCTTTTTCGAAAACCGACCTCCGCCCCCCATGAGCGCGGGCCTGAGGGTGACGGATGGAGCCGCTCGTCACCCTAGCAGAAGCAGGCCACGGCGGCGGCGCGCATCGTAGGACGATGCGCGCGCCCCCCCCCCCCATACCGGGGGCGAGTCGGGGACCGCGTGGTCCCCCCTCCCGAGGAGGGCCAGACCGAGAGGATTGGCCCTGGGTCAGCCGGGGTGCGAGGGATATGTCAAAAGACAACCTCACCTCCGGCCTAGCACATCGACCCACAGACGGCGTGCGGTTTAGTCGGTTCGAGTCCGACATAACCACGAAGGGGGGGCGGGTATCCGTGGGGATTTCCCGCACGTAAAAAAAAGGTATGTTCTTTTATCTTTTTCTCTGTATATAACGAAGAAATAAAGAAAGAAAAAGTTTTAACTTCTGCCGGCACTCCCGGAGTGCAACCCGTCTTTTTTTTAAATATTTTAGGTAAAATAATAGATGAAATGCGAGCAAATGAAGGGATTCTCATAGTGATTTGTTGCGTTCAAAGTTAGCACTTTGGGGTCCGAGATCTGCTAAATATTTTTAACAAGCTAATGCCCACGGTTCCGTCTGCGTACAATTCTGTTACTCATGGGAACTATTCCCGGGAAAAAAAGGAAGTGAATGAAGAAAATGTTATTCTTTCGTTATGTTATGTTATAATATGCATTTTCTTGATGGTATATTTACAAACATTTGCTTAGTCTTCTTAGCCTAATCCAATAGTTTTCGCTTGACTCACCTCGTGTTGTGTTCCCGGCAGAGAGTTTTGCTTTGTCTTCTACACTGACGACAAAGCAGGCAGCAAGAGTTCATAGGCCACGGTGACCACTTTCCATTAGGTGGGCCGTGTGCTTTTCTGCCACATAGTATATAAAAAAAGTTGAGCAAACAGCTTTCCAAACGTATTGCACTTGCACTTAATTCCAGACTATAATCTATCCATGTACCAAATTTCAGTCAGATCCTTTTAAGGGTTCCGTTCCCAAAGGGTAAAAACGGAACCCTATTACTAAGACTTCGCTGTCCGACCGTCCGTCCGTCACCAGGCTGTATCTCAAGAACCGTAATAACTAGACAGTTTAAATTTCCACAGATTGTGTATTTCTGTTGCCGCTATAACAACAAATACTAAAAACAAAATAATAATAATAATAATTAAGGGGGGCTACCGTATAAAAAACGTGATATGTTAGCCCTTTTTCATTGCTTTTAGCCTTTTAGCCTTTTTCTGGTACGGAACTCGTCCTACGCGAGTCCGACTCGTCCTTGACAGGTTTACTTTTGTATAGGTCATTACAAACATGTACCACGTTAACAATGGTGGCACTCAGCTTGACGGCCTCATCAGATATTTTTTGTTGCTAGCAAAGAGCTGATAGAGCGTGATTAAATAACAAACATCCAAGTATGTTCACAAACTTTCACATTTACAATATTAGTAGGATTAGTAGGAAGTAGGATTAGTAGGAAGTAGGATTAGTAGGAAGTAGGATTAGTAGGGAGTAGGATTAGTAGGGAGTAGGATTAGTAGGGAGTAGGATTAGTAGGGAGTAGGATTAGTAGGAAGTAGGATTAGTAGGAAGTAGGATTAGTAGGGAGTAGGATTAGTAGGAAGTAGGATTAGTAGGGAGTAGGATTAGTAGGAAGTAGGATAAGTATGAAGTAGGATTAGTAGGAAATAGGATCAGTCGGAAGTAGGATTAGTAGGATTAGTAGGAAGTAGGATTAGTAGGAAGTAGGATTAGTAGGAAGTAGGAAGTAGGATTAGTAGGAAGTAGGATTAGTAGGGAGTAGGATTAGTAGGAAGTAGGATTAGTAGGGAGTAGGATTAGTAGGAAGTAGGATTAGTAGGGAGTAGGATTAGTAGGAAGTAGGATAAGTATGAAGTAGGATTAGTAGGAAATAGGATCAGTCGGAAGTAGGATTAGTAGGATTAGTAGGAAGTAGGATTAGTAGGAAGTAGGATTAGTAGGAAGTAGGAAGTAGGATTAGTAGGAAGTAGGATTAGTAGGAAGTAGGATTAGTAGGAAGTAGGAAGTAGGATTAGTAGGAAGTAGGACTCGTAGGAAGTAGGATTAGTAGGCAGTAGGAAGTAGGATTAGTAGGAAGTAGGATTAGTAGGAAGTCGGATTAGTAGGAAGTAGGATTAGTAGGAAGTAGGATTACTAGGGAGTAGGATTGGTAGGAAGTAGGATTAGTAGGAAGTAGGATTAGTAGGAAGTAGGATTAGTAGGAAGTAGGATTAGTAGGAAAGTATGTCGGCTTTACCGAAAGCGACTGCCGTCTCTCAGGGTTGGAAGACCTTCGAAGGAAAAACATGTAATCAAATGTGTCTATTTTCATTGGTCGAGTGATTATATGTGAATAAAGTATTAAAAACAAAAAACCCGACTGAAGCTGAAATGGCGGTACCCATTTGCGAATTATAAACCGGATAAATATTATACCGCCTGCTATCAATCTTGTTTCGATCTTTTCAGCATCAGTCGGGGTTTTTTTTTTGTTTTCAATAATTCATTTTATTCCTATATACTATTCCTATATTATTACATACATACATACATCTAACATACATTACTTAATTTCCTTCATTTTGATACCCTACTTGATACGTTTCAGTAAAAATATCTTTTAACAACATACGTTTTGGTGCCCAAAATCACCATATAGCTTTTGTTCACATTTTATGTACCCAAGAACACTTGGGAGAAGAGCACCTTTGGTTTGTGATATTAATCATTGAAATAAAGACATATAAACATACAAGATATGCGCGAAATACATAACCCTTCTTTATAGTCGGGTAAAAAAAACGTTTCTACAAATTAGTACACACCGGCAGAATTAGCGGAACACAAAAAAAGGAAGAATAATTATATTTATCTACTGTGATACTATAATACAAAGATTATAAAATTGAAATCAAAACTCTTATGACACACATTACGCACAGGCCAAAAAAAAAGTTTTATTACGATACAGGTCTTGTATGGACACTTATATCATAAAATAACTTTTTAATCATAACGATACACCTATACAACCTCCATCTGGACTAAACCTCTACTTTAAAAAAAGAATCCGCCGATTCGGGAAAAAAAAGAAACACGCATGCGCAATCGACGTTTGCGCCTTGGCGCGAACATTTTTTTTTTGTTCTATACATTTAAATGAACAAAGTTTGGTTTGGTTTGTAAAATAAATTAGTTTATGTATTATAGTATGAGAGTAGATAAAGTAGTGTATGACACTGTACATAACTTGGTCTTATAACACTCGTGTGATAATATAAAAAAACTCGCATACGGCTCGTTTTTTTAAAACACACTCGTGTTATAAGAACCCTTATTATGCAACAGTATCATAAACTACTATTTTTTCGTAGCACTGGCCGGTTATATTACTTTTTTATCATTATTTACAAAAATTTTTAAAACGTCTAGTTTGAAAATGGAACATAAAATATGTCAACAGTATTTTTTTTCATTCGTTTCTTTTAATTTTTCATTCATACATCTCTATCGACTGCTTCGAAGTAGATTTTCCATTTTCGTAAAGTTTGTAATTTCCATTGAAAAACATTGTATTATATTACAGTTTTATGAGACCTTTGTGTTTTCTCACTTATTGATTAGTTACGAACGTTTAAGTATGCCTGATTTAACGCTACCAGAGATCATCAGCCCCTCTACACAAGTGGCAATTCGCTAGCCGGCGTTTGATGGAATAGAATGACGAATGTATAGGATTTGACGTATTTGATATGCGTTAACGACTGTCATTTACGTCAAATCCAATACATTCGTCATTCTATTCCACCAAACGCCGGCTAGCGAATTGCCACTTGTCTAGAGCGGCAGGGCAGATGAAATGAGAAGAAATCCTACAGATCGATTGCCACAAGACTTCGTCGATCGTTATCAACGTTTCATCGTAGCATCAAATGGTACAGATTGACGAATTCTCTGGTGAGGAGAAGGGGACAAGGCAGGAAAAGGTGTATTTCAAGGAGAGATGACCGTTTTCTACAACTTCAAGTTCGTCGGAACATGAGTCTTACGGCGGTGCAGGCCCGAAATGCATTGGAAGAGGTTCGAGGCGAAAGTGTGAGTGAGTGAACAGTTCGCAGAAGATTCGAGGAAGTTGGTATAGGCTCATTTATAATCTCGTTATTAAACATTCATTTAATTAATTTAAAACAGTCATAAAATCAAAAAATTTCAACTGTTACTCTGTCTATTTATTATTGCATTGTCTTTTGACGAAATAAATTAAACTATTAATCTACTAATATAATATAAAATTACCGTGGTTAAAAAAATAACTGTTGTTTCATGTTTCATTATTATTTGTTTAAAAATAAAGCGTACTATTTTATACTCTCCTTTTTTTGCGTTTCGCTAATTCTGCCGGTGTGTGTTTGTTTATCCCTATTCTAGTTCATATAACACAAGCTAATTAAGCTATGCTTTTTAGTTCTAAATAGCGCTGTGTAGACTGCCCTACACTTAAATATAAAAAAAAAGACTAACCCTGTAGTTAACGTCATACCATGACTAATAACATATATTTATGACGCGTGTTCGTTAAATAGGTCCATGCTATGCAAAATTTCGTTTAGCATGCATCAGATATGGCGGCTTTGTGATTTATGCACGACAAATATGTTTACTTTGTAAATTATATGCAGACGTTATAATGTTAAATTTTCACGCTATAATGCCTGGCAGGGATAAACAGAGATGTGTTGACATTGTTGTTAATTATGTTTTTACGGCTCAGGTAAAGACTAGAGTCCCTGAAAAGACTCGTTGGGGACTAATCGTTTTCAGAGGGTTCCTTAGGTACTCCAAATAAAAATATATATTTTTCAAACCACTTCCGTTTCAGAAAAGCGCACAGCCCATCTGATAGAAAGTAGTTACCGTGGCCTATGTACGTGTGCAACACCCGAGGAGTCACACTCGTGCTGGCGACCCTGTGAGAACAGGGAGTTTCTATGCCGTCAGTGTAGAAGACAAAGCAGGAATAGCCTTTGGTCTTCCCACTGACAGCACAAAATCTTCAGTGAGTTCTGGCTACCCTACTCACCGCCGGGAACACAACACGAGGTTATTCTGGCCGGGGTATTCTGTCGGTTGGAGGTACTAGTACCCCAGTTGGTCTGCTCAATTGGGACGGGAATACCGTTATATCCTACCTGAGTCAAAATTGTTAAAAGACTTCAAAAAGGACGAGGTTCTCAATTCGAATGTTTATTTTTTATATTATGTGTTTGTGTAATAAAATAAATTATTAAGAATAAAAAATCCGACTAATGCTGTAGAGATCGAAAGAAGCTTTATAGCAGGCGGTAACCATTAATTTTCATCAAGTTTGAGATTTGTAAATGGGTACCGTCTGCTATAAAGCTTGTTTCAATCTTTTCAGAATGAGTCGGGTTTTTATTTTTAATCATTTATTTTATATTAAACTTTTTAGTTATATAGATAGAAATATTTTTTTTTTTTGTTGAAAGTTGAGTGAATTATTTTTGTTACCAAACCATTTAGTTTTTTTTTCAATACCTAGTGTCACTCTCCCAGTAAATACGAATCTAACGACACCTCTCAAGCTAAAATCCATCGAGCCGTTCATGCTGCATAGCTTGCTAAACAATTATACATACATACATACTCCTCCTTCTGGCGCAGTCGGGTAAAGAGACACATCAAGACTGTTTGCCTTTAGTAAAGAACCTAACCAAACGGGGTATAGAAATATTGATTTTGTAAAACCATTAACCAACCATACGTGGGTTGCACTGTTATTTTTTTTATGACATAGGAGGCAAACGAGCATACGGATCGCCTGATGGTAAGCGATCACCTCCGTCCATGGACACCTGGAACACCAGATGGGTCCTGTGCGTTGCCGGCCTTTAAGATTGGTTTTGTTATTAATTAGTGATGAGTGAACATACTTTCAATACTTCCAATGAAATTGTTGATGTGTTATATCTGTATTGTGTGACCACATTACACTAAATACATTTTTCTTTCTTTCTTTCATACACAATATTAGGAAATATTTATGAATTCCTGTGGGTGTTGAAGAAGGCGACTCAGGGATGAGGCTGGTGTTCATCCTTCAGTAAACAAATAACCCATGATTAAGTGCGCGGGCACTATAGGCTCGAAGCGAAATGTAATGTATTAACCTCTGCCAACCCCTTCGAGCCTTCGGGGTTTTACAGGCGTGTGTGTATGTATGTATGCTTTAGTTCATTTGCACTGAGCGGGAATTTATTTATTTATTTAGGTCCACCAACGACTGTTTACATGTATCAATAGGTTCGTGTAGATCAATCAATCAATCAGCCCACTGCAGTCCAATGCTGGACATAGACCTCTCCCAATGTGCACCATATTGGTACGATCCTCCGCCTTCCGCATCCAGTCCGTCCCACCCACCTTTTTCAGGTCATCGGTCCATCTGGCTAGAGGGCGTCCTACCCTTCGTTTGCCTTCTCGCGGTCTTCACTCTAGGACTCGTCTGCTCCAACGGCCATCGGTGCTTCGACAGACGTGGACAGCCCACTGTCACTTCAGCGTGCTTATTCTGCGAGCTATGTCGGTAGCAATATATATCTAAGTACAATTCGTAATGTAACAGTTACTTATAGGTAGACACAACATGTAATGGACCTTAAAATGGAGCTACATACCATCACAGTAACAATTTAAAGTCAAAGATATTTATTCAATCTAGAACAACATTATTTTATTTATTGACAGCCTCCGTGGCGTGGTGGAAGTAAACGCGACCGCTACGCAGGAGGCGCGGGTTCGATCCCGCTCAGTGCAAATATTTGTATGCATGAATATGTATATTGGCATTGGTTTGGGTGTTTCTATGTATATGTATGTATTAACAAACAAGAAAAACGTATATAGGTATGTTTATCCGCATTCTACATTCCATAACATAAGCTAGTTAAGCTATGCTTACCATGGGTCTAGATAGCGTTGTGTGAAATGTTGTGGAATATTTATTTAATATTATTTATTTATTTATTATAATTTCTTATTGACGTCACTTACAAGGCGCTGGTGGAGAAGAAACGGCGCAACAAACTCCACTGCGGCACTTTTTCAGACGAGACAAAAATTTTTGAACAAAGTAGTTAAATTGCATAAAAGTCTCGGTTAAAATCTAGTAGTAAGTGTAGTTTATGCATAAGGCCGCATTATTATCAAATTAAGACTCGCTAAACTTCATAATCGTAAATTTAAATAGTACATCACCTAAAACCAAGTGTAATGGCTTATATCGCCCTTGGGACGCCGAAGTGAACACTGCATTCATAATTCTATAAGTTGTTGAGATGTAATTAAAATCTGCTTACCTTCTAAACACCTAATAACTTATTAAAATTTTCTACCTTAAGATGCTAAGGACGTATTAATAAATGATAATAATAATTTGAATGAAATTCTAAAGCACTTTACGTGCTAAATATTCAAATCGATTCAAATAGAAATGAAATGAAATGAAATGAAATGAAATTATTTATTTGCCAGAATGCAGGTAAATAAAGGTATTATATTATATATATTACAATGGCCCATTTACATCCTACCACTATGGTGTGCAAATATTTACGTGATTTGAATATTGCTATAATCTACAGCATGCATGCAACCAATAATTGTTATCTATTTGTTTAATGTCAGATTTATATTGATGTCAGCTTTATATTAATGTCAGTTTTATGTTAATGTCAGAATAATTATTTTATAGACTCTAAATTACATTAAATTATGATGTCAAATCGCTGATAATATCAATCATAACATTATTTCTATGTGTATAAAGGTATATATAATTATCTATTAGTCACCTATCCCACGGTATGACATGAACTCATCCAAATCGTAAAAACATTCTTTTTGTAGCCATTGCGTCAACCGTCAAATCGGTCTAGGCCTTTAGTTTGGACTCCCGATCTTTGCCTTACAGAAGTAATGCTTTGACCAATAAGCTACCAGACCTCGCCCGAACCGAAACATCTCTACTACGATTACCCTCTACGTTTGTAGAACCTCTCACTGATCCTGTCTACGAGAGAAGCCTACACAGTATACGATACCTCTCTGCTACGGTCACCATCTACGTTTGTAGAACCTCTGATTGTTCCTACCTACGAGAGAAGCCTACGCAGTATACGATACCTCTCTGCTACGGTCACCATCTACGTTTGTAGAACCTCTCATTGTTCCTACCTACGAGAGAAGTCTAAGCGGTATACGATACCTCTCTGCTACGGTTACCCTCTACGTTTGTAGAACCTCTCATTGTTCCTACCTATGAGAGAAGCCTACGCGGTTACGTTTGTAGAACCTCTCATTTTTCCTGTCTACGATAGAAGCGTACGCGGTTCGTAGCACGCTGTAGCAATCTCAGTGCTAAGACGCGTAGCGGACTCAGCTTGGGGTCAACTACTATCTCTAGTAATATTATTTTAATCTTACTTCGTGACTTTCATAGTGAGAATCGAACCATCAGGGTCCATTAGGATACTTAATTGTTTTATTAGCAAACTGGCTCAAACAGTATCTTTTACTTTAATAGATATATATATATATATTTATTTAATTTGTTAGATTTTACACTGGTCTTACTTATACGAGACAGATTCACACTATGAACGTAAAGTAAAATTGAAATAATATATTTTTTTTTTTACTTTTAGTACACGTCAATTTGGCTTGACCTCGCCTGATGGCAAGCTGTAACAGTAAGTTTTAAGAGATGGTGGTAAGGTTCCCTGTTGACTCTAGCTGTCCTATATTTTTACGAATGTTGCCACTTTGAGCCTACACACCACAATTGCTGCAATTGTTGCAATTTAGCGTACAGATAGATTATACCCTAAAGAATACCCGGCGGTGAGTAGGGTAGCCAGAGCTCACTGGAGAGTATTTGTGCTGTCAGTGGGAAGACCAAAGGCTATTCCTGCTGTCTTCTGTACTGACGACACAGAACTCTCTCTCTGTGTTTACACGGTCGGCGTTGCACACGTCCATAGGCTACGGTTTTCACTTTCCATTAGGCGGGCCGTACGCTTGTCTGTTACCTCAGTGGTATAAAAATAGAAGAAAATTATATAAAATACTAAGATACTTGTGAAAAAGATAAATTGTATCTAAGAGGCAAGTAATAAATCACAATGAAAGAAAAAAAGAACTTTGGTTAATATTTTGTGTACTTATTAGAAATAGGTAATATAAAAGAACGTGACCAATGCAATACGTCTCGTTTTGTATAGAACCCTGTCCCTTTTATTCGTTCGCGGGTGTCACTGAAAGGAGCAAAATTGTTCTATTTCCAAACTACAACAGCTTTGGCAATGAAAAGATACGTTTTGCAATACCAAAAAGATTATATTTTTTAATGAAAAAAACAAATGGCGACTACAGAAGGATGCAAATTCTGTATTATATTTTAAGAAAACCCAAAAATGTTTTTTTGATATTGATTGTTTAAAATCAATCATAGCAGTAATAAAATTAAATTTGTTAAAACATTGTCCCAAAGTCTATTTTGAATGATAAAAATTTCCAGTAATAATCAAAATGTCCAAATGTCCAGTAAATATCTAAAAATAAAATGTCCAATAAGTCTATGGCAGTTATACAATCAAACAAACAAAAATATTATAATAAATGGCGAGACGAGATTGTGGAAGAAATACTTACCGATCGGAACTCGGCAGTCCAAAATATTTATAAAATATTAGCTTTTGCCATACACGTATACGACATATCGTTATAAATAGTAGCCTATGTGTTATTCTTAAATATAAGCTATATTATTGTAAAATCCATTCAGTAGTTTTTACGTGAAAGGGTAAAAAACATCCATTCATACTTTACAAAACTTTCGCGTTTTTATTATTAGTAGGATGAATCGTCAAAGATGTCAAGTTATGAAAAAAAAAAGAAAAAAAAAGTAATGAATACATGGAAACAAAACGCAGCATTTAAAAATATAAATTATATATTACAAAAAAAATACACGAGCACGGATATCAGATAGGTACTACAATATTAGACATAATTAATTTATTATGTTAGTGGAAAAAATTCAAAGTGTGTGCTCGCGATAAAATTAGTATAATAATTTGCTTTAAATATTTGGAGATAAATAAAAAATAATGATAATTTGAAAAAAAATACTTACATTCAAGTTAAGTACGAGTCAACTGTTCAAAATAAAATTCAAAATTCACTTCAGAATATCAAAATTAAAATCATAGATCTTAACCACGTCCGTCGAAAAAAAATTAATACAATCCAGCTCCTAGAACAACTGTCTGAACACAAAATATCCGGACCCGTTTCCGAACGGTGAATCAAACTTTTTTTTATCTCACACTGCACATTTTATAGGATACTTTTCGAAATTTTATACATCTTTATTTTATTTTAGCATTACGATTTTACCGCGGGTATTTTTTGTGCGATTATGTTGGTGAAATTGCGGATAAGATGGACTCACACACGTCTAGGCGAGCCCGGGAACGGGCGGTAACTGTCTGTGGGGTTGCTCGCTCCCACATTTAAAGTACCCTAGTTGAGTTGTGTAATTAAACTATTTGATTACAAAGCTTGATTTCATAGGTTTTGCTACATATACTCGTTGTGGTGCAGTGGAATTGGGTAGGTATGTTGTTAAGTGGTGCAGGTTCGAGTCCTACGCACTGCACGAAGAAATTTAATTAGTTTTTAGTTAATCATTTGACCACTTAATTAGTTATCTCCATTTTAGGAAATTGACATGTATAAGAAGACATCGATTTTAAGAAGATTGACCTTTTAAGAAGTTTAACCTTTTAATAAGGTTGACCTTTTCTCAGAAGGAAGCTAAGAAATCTTCAGATTAGAAGAGAGAATAGAATGGAACTGTTAGTTAGAACACTTTAATTCTCTTGACTCTTCATCCAAGCCCAACTTGCAATTTGAAGCTTAATTATTAGGAGAATTTACTTGATTGCAGGTAAAGTTGGCTTGGGCCCCAAAAGTCTTTAAGGGGGCCCCATTCACCCACAGCCTACAATTATTCCAATGAATTTTGCCCTTGTCCTTATTTCGTGTCGGCATGTTATTGATTATTTTCCTCCATAATTTTCTATCAAAATATATTTGATAGAAAATTATGGAGGAAAATCTTTTCTGAAGTTGTCGGTAAAATTTCCCAAAGTATATGGGAAAACCTGTATAATGGTAACTCTCAGCTAGGTAAGCGGCGCTATCAACGTTTATCGATGTTCCACAGATTATAGCTATGGACGGGGATGCAGTTGCGTTTCGTTTCTGCTTTGAATATATGCGTATATGATAACGTAACATTTCATGTAAAGATGTGGAGAAATGGAATGCAATGGAAAAAAAAGCTTTTATGTTCACCAAGAACAGATTTTTTTTATATGCGTGTAAGGATGCATAACGAAACTGACGGTTTTTTTCCAACCTATTCTTAGCTGATTCTCGCGGCCAGGTGAGCTCACTGTTCGGTAAACGAATAGTCCCTCCCGAGGAGGGCCAGACCGAGAGGGATCGCCCTCGGTCAGCCGGGGTGCGAGGGATATGTCGCATGACAACCTCACCTTCGGCCTAGCACTACGACCCAGAGACGGCGTGCGGTTTAGTCGGTTCGAGTCCGACATAACCTCCCCCTCCGGCTCCGTAGATGGGTATCCGTGGGGATTTCCTGCACGTAAAAAAAAGGGTAAACGAATCGTGGGTTCAGTTACTAGGCGAAGTTTACCATTGGATGGGTGTCCGTTTAGTGGTGTAACTTATTTTGTTTTATTATTACGACTGAACCCGACGTTTCGGTTACTTTTCAGTAGCCAGGTCGCGGGGTAGTGCGCATACTGCGATCTGAAGCGGCGGTAGCTTAGTGGTTAAGGAGTCGGTCTTACGATCAAGAGGTCCCGGGTTCGAATCCTGGTCACTACACTACCGACGTGAACCCTCTCCTAGCACAAGCAATTTAGCTTAATTGTTGGGGTTAGAGGGAATATTAGAGATTTCGGTCGCAAATATTCTTTAAAAAACAAAAGAAAAAACCACTCGCAATTTATTTTGTATTACTTTATCACTTAAGCCCGACGATTCGGGTACCTCAGCAGCCATGATCACATCAGTTACTGTCCTGTTACTGCATACCTAAGTAAGATGGAATCAGTTAAAAATTGTTTTATTTCAAACTCATGATACTTCTTAAATGTTATTCAATTCTTTTTAATAGATCAAAACAAAGACATTAAAATTTAATTACACTATTGTAGCTTTATTAGTAATAGCAATAACATGAACAATCATTGAAAATTCAATTAGTTCCAACTGCTATCTGCTTAGAAGCCTACGTAATGTCGGTGACGTAGAATCTGGGTTAAGGTAATTACAGGACCGGTATTTTATCGCTGTAGTTACAAGATTATTAAAACCTATAAGCCGCAATTTAACTGCTGTATATAACTCGTATATCTTGTTGTTTATAGGAGGTAGGACGCGACTTTAGTTCCGTCCAATTGAGCAGTCCGACTGGGGAAATACCTCAACCCTACAGAATACCGCGGCCATATTAACCTCATGTTGTGTTACCGGCGACCACTGGAGAGTTTTTGTGCTATCAATGGGAAGACCAAAGGCTTGTCCTGTTTTGTCTTCTAAACTGGCGGCACAGAAACTCCCTGTTCTTATAAGGTCGACAGCACGAGTGTTACTCCCCTGGTGTTGCACACGACCAAAGACCACAGTAACCACTTTTCATCAGGCGGGCCGTGAGCTTGTCTGCCACTTAAGTTGTTTAAAAAAAAATGTGTTATTTTTGTTAGTAACGGCCTTATTTTTTAAAGAAAAACCAGTCAAATGCGAGTCGGGCTAGCACACTGAAGGTTACTTACAAAATTGGATTGTCGAATGAACTTATCTTTACTATTATTATACATACATACATAAGGTCACGCCTTTTTCCAATCGGGGTAGACAGAGACCACTTCTTTACACCTTTTTCGCTTCTCCTACTTTCATAAGCGTTTTCATGCGAGCGCGTCGGTTCTGGGTACTTTTGACGTGACCTTTACTTAAGATGTCTTCGATTTGATCGAGGTTCGTTCGCCTAGGTCGCCCCTTACCAACTCGCCCATTCACTTTCGCCTCATAAATCTGTTTCGTCAATCTACTTTCACTCATCCTTTCTACGTGTCCGAACCATCTAAGCATCCCTTTCTCTATCTTTGTCACTACATCTTCTACCACACCACAACGCCCTCCCTTATCACGCTGTTACTCACTTTATCTACCAAAGTCACTCCAGCTATACTTTTTAGACTTCTCATTTCCGCAGCATTAATCTTACTTTCGTGCTTCTTCTGCCATACCCAACATTCACTACCATACATAAGTGTTGGAACCAGCACTCCTCTATGTACAGCCAGTCGTGCCTTTTTAGACACGTTCTGGCTGCTCATAAAGTCATGCAGGGCCCCATGCACTTCGTTTCCTGCCAACACTCTTCGTTCAATATCACAGTCATACTTTCCGTCTCTCGTAAACTTTGATCCCAAGTACACACACTATTTTACTTTTTTTCCTTCAATCAGAATCGTACAGTCCGTCATATTTTCTTCTCTTTCAAAAACCATTACTTTCGTCTTACTTACGTTCACTTTCATGCCTTTGCTTTTTAGGGCGCCATGCATAATATTAACCATCGCCTACTACTACTAACTCCTCCACCGATGATGCTAATATAACCTGGTCATCAGCGTATAGGAGGCATTTGACAGTCAGTTGTTTGGGTGAATCGTTAATAACAGTAACTACTGGTTCGATTTGCAAAAAAATCTTTGTGATGAAGTCTTTTTACCCGACTGCTAAGAAGGGTTATGTCTTTCGCGCGAATCTTGTATGTATGTATGTTTTTAATATTTTTTATTACCTCATATGTTCTGAACCACTATATGGATTTTAATGGTCTCAAATGAAAGGCATTCTTCTCCCAATGATTCTTGAGTACTTAAAATGTGAACAAAAGTCATAATGTTACATTTTAGGAGCCAAAATATATGTTATCAAAAAAATATTTTCACTCAAACATCTATTCTGAGCTTAAACTTATCGAGTAAGTTTTCAAAATGAAGAAATTATTATTTTTAATACTACTCAGGGGAAAAAACAACATGTCAATAATAAAAATGTCAACTAATCCGATAGATGCCTATGCGTTATCTGTAAACTTATGAATTACAGGCGTCAATGGCTTAAAGGGGCTTAATACTAGGTTTCGAAGTGCAATGAATGAATGAAATGAAGTGCCATGGCGCAGTGAACTTTCGTGTACATTGAGGGCACGTGAGCACACCACCTATATAATGGTACTGAATTACACCGGGTGGGCGGACTTTCAGCTCATCGCGTTTAGCGTCGAAGTTGTAATATTATCTAAGTAGGTTTATTTTAGTTCATAGTATTGTCAACCTCTTCTCTCTAAACGAATTTATACTTTTAAATTTAAATTTGTACTGACAGCGCTGCGGTTCCTAACAAGCTTTGGGAAAATCCAGGGCGCCGGTTTTCGAGCCCTGGTTTGGATCGTGAAAACATCTCTTAAATCTTATTACTGAAGTTCATCTTAATTCTTTCAGAAGCCACTGCCTTTTAAATGAATATTCAATCATAAGGATTGACCAAGTCTCGTGCCTCTGGTGGAGGCCACTCTGAAAATCTTCTGTTCCATCAAGCTTTTGATGGAATGCAGCTGCGCCTCGTAGTCTCGCCGTGAACGTATTTTCTCATTGAGTGCCTGTGCAAGCCTGGCCCATAACAGCACTGAATCTTATATGAAAAGTTGAAGAGAAGATTCGAAGACTATAGTGTAGTTTTAATGACTCTAAGTGCTTTTCATGTGAACTGTGTATCTTATTCTTGTGAACAATACAAAGTGCCATTTCCCTGTTCACGTCTTATTATTCCCTTCTTCCTCTAACAATCTGACGTACACTGGCCCTCCTCGAGGACCAGCTGTTACGTTACAAAGTCTGCCTTTCGCTGTTCCTCGAAATTGCTTACTCGTCTTTGCACCATCCCGCACCATTCTGGACGTCGTGCTGCCAAATGAGGCGGCTAATGAAGAGCACGTGTGAAGCCGGGGTGTGCCAGCTATATTTTTTTATATACCTAGGACACGTCAATTCGACTGCACCTCGCCTAATGTTAAGCTGAAGGCAAAGTCGCAGGCAAGAGGGTCACGATTACATACACGTACCATGTTAACAATGGTGGCACTCAGCTTGACGGCCTCATCACATGATTTTAAACGCTTCGCTTAAAGGACCCGGGACTGTAGGATGGAGGAAACGTGAACACGTGAGCTGGCTACATAAACAGCAATACTTTTTTAGCTAGTTGACCTGTAAATGTAATTTTTTCACAGCTTCAAAACATTACGAACGGCTTGCAGGTGAGTTGACTTGGGCTTACAGCTTGGTGTGGCCACCCACAAAATTAAAATGTATCTATTATAATGCAAAATAAACTTTATTTTATAAATAATGGAATGCTGTACAATCTCCGCAGGCGTTCCTCACAGCAGGTGGCCTTCTTCCTGCGAAGAAAAATATTGTAATTTAAGAACTACATGACTCGTCAAATCTAGGTGACGCCAAGTATGGAATATTTCAGAGGAATCAATATAATTAGATTAGCTGTTGTACGCAGTTAGGGTGCTTGTAGTTAAATGTTCGGCACCTTAGAGAAAGTATCTTTCTCTAAAGTTCCGGACATCATGAAAAAAATCTGAGAAGCCATAGAGATGTAAATATCTACAATTTTTGTTGTTTCTTTTTACGAAAAATATGAAATGCAGCCGCATCTTTAGACAAGCTATACTTGATACCAAAAGTAAAGTACCCAGCGCCATCTAGTACAAAGGAGCTGAACTGTTACAGAATTATAAATACTGTCTCGCGCTATTGAAGTTCACATTGTTTCTTTTAAAGGTCTTGCTCAGACTTAAAACCTTACGCATGTTTGACGAAATTGATTGTGGGTCAATCACAACCAATCAATTGCGTCAAACATGCGAAAGATTTTAAGCCAGGCGAGGGTCTAAAGAGAGCCGAAGACGGTAATCAACAATACACGCGTGTATCATACGATGTTTTTCAATAGATATATACATAAAATAGATAGATAGATAGATATATAAAATAGATATTTACCCTGGCAATTTTCAGGTAGTAAAAATTTCCTAACGTTAAGGACTTCACATCAATCACATCATATATCGGACGTTGTACAGTATATTTATATTGTTATATTTCAACTGTAAAAACGAATTGTGAAACATTTATATACTGGCGGACTGGCGGGAACAATTAAGTAGTTTTTCTATGTGCGCGCATTGACCAAAGACTAGGGTGGTAGAAATTTGATGGCACAAATTTGTCACAAATTTCGACCGGGTGAGTACCACCGTGCACTTTTGCGAAAAATCCTCCATAGTAATCCAATCTCGGTTGGATTGCGTTCAGGGGTCAGCAAGTGCATAGCCGGGCAGGGGGGATTGAGGTCGCAGCACGAGTGGGACCGGTGGGTCTTGGCGTAGTCTAGTGGGGGGTGGCGCGGGGCGGCGCGCCGAACAGGGAGACCTGTAGAAACGGTGGTGCCGCTGGTCGCCCGCGGCATAGTACAGGGGCCCAACCGGGACTAACCACCCTGGGAGGCTGCCCCACCAGGTCGCGCATAATCCCGATATGGCTCGTCGTGCCGGTTGGTGACCGGACTAGGGAGCCCGGCGACCATACTCGGGGGGTACGGGGGCCCTTCCGTTCGGCGCGTCGGCTCTCGCCATACCTCACATTCATAGATAAAACCAATATCCCACGCTTTGTCACGCTGTGCTGCGACAACAATCGCCTCTTTTTTCACGCCTTCCCTCCTCCTCTTCATTCTCATGGCAGCGCATAATAACAGTAGATTGGTCTACACAGCGGCAAGAAACTCTCCCTCGAGCTCGCTATTTGAGGTGGAGTCCACGAACATCTCTGGGCTCCATACAAACCTCAACGCCGTCCACCAACACCTGGAGACGGCGAAACCAGCAATGCTGTTTCTTACGGAGACACAAATACGCCGCCCTGATGACACGACCTACTTACTCTACCCCGGCTATGTCCTTGAGGAGAACTTCCGCGCAAAAGCCGGGGTGTGCGTGTTTGTTAGGGCGGATGTTTGTTGTCGCCGTTTGCGCTGCCTAGAGGACCCATCCTTTTCCACCCTTTGGGTACACATAGACCATGGCTCTACGAGTCAGATCTATGTGTGCCTCTACCGCTCCCATACAGGAGATGCCGAGACTACTCGACTCTTTGAATACCTGAGTCAGGCGGCAGATGATGCGCAGGAGCGGTTTCCGAACGCTGAACTGGTGTTTTTGGGGGATTTTAACGCCCACCACGAGATCTGGTTGGGCTCCGCCAAAACAACCCACGCGGGAAGAGCCGCCCATGCATTTGCTCTGGCGCATGGCCTGACCCAATTGGTACACGAGGTCACTAGGATACCAAAAAGATCGGACCATGAGCCCTCTCTGCTAGACCTTCTGCTGACGAGTCGCCCGGACCAGTACAGTGTTTCGGTGAGCGCCGCTTTAGGTGAATCCGACCATTGTCTGGTCCGTTCCGAGGTGCCCATTTTAGCGCCCCCACGTCCCGTGCAGGGGATGCGGCGTCTCTGGCACTACTCGTCAGCGGACTGGGATGGACTGCGTGATTATTTTGCGTCCATCCCGTGGGTTGAACGCTGCTTTGAAGGTAAGAACCCATCTGAGGCCGCAACTGCTGTCGCCGGTGAGATCAGTCTGGGCATGGAATATTATATCCCCTACACTGATGTCGCCGGTGTCCGCAGGGCGCGCCCCTGGTTCGGGCGCGAGTGCGCGGAGGCTGTTAATCATAAACAGTCTGCGTACCGCGCTTGGATCAGGGCGCGCGCTACGTGCGATCCCAACGTGGGCCACTTCAAGGCGGCGTACAACAGAGCCACAAAGGCCTGCAAGAGGGCTTATGTCAGAGCAGATGCCCAGCGCATAGCGCGGCTTGGTCAGGAGCTAGTAGAGCATCCCACGGGCAGCCATGGCTACTGGCGACTGGCCAAAGCCGTGCAAGCCAACTTCTGCCAGCCTTCGCTGCCCCCGCTGCGCAATCCCGATGGATCCCTGGCCCATGAGCCGCAAGAGAAAGCAAATTTGCTGGTTAATCTCTTTGCGGTTAACTCCCGAGTCGATGATTGTGGTATGGAGCCGCCGACACTGCCCGTCAGTGACCATGCAATGCCTGATATTCGTATCAGGCAACGCGATATCCGAGCAGTGTTGCAGTCACTCGATGTCCGGAAAGCCAGTGGTCCGGACGGTATTCCAGCGGTGGTTCTGCAAAAATGTGCAGCGGAGTTGTCTCCAATGCTTGCGCGGCTGTACCGGCTGTCCTACAGCTCTGGTACAGTGCCTTCGGCTTGGAAAGAGGCGAATGTACAGCCGATCCCCAAGAAGGGGGATCGCTCAGACCCAAACAACTATCGACCCATAGCCGTCACCTCAGTGCTGTGCAAGGTGTTCGAGCACATTATTAACAAACAGCTCATGCGTCACCTTGAAGATCACTCCCTAATTAATGACCGGCAATATGGCTTCAGGCCGAAACGGTCAGCGGGTGATCTTCTGGCGTATGTTAACCATATTTGGGGTGAGGCTATGGACAAGCACGGCGAGTCATTGGCAATTAGCCTTGACATCGCCAAAGCTTTCGATAGAGTTTGGCACAAGTCGCTTCTTTCCAAGTTACCAGCCTTTGGTCTGCCTCCTAGACTGTGCGACTGGGTTGCCGGCTTCTTGCAGAAGCGCCGTATTCGCGTCCTTTATGATGGACGAGCCTCGGAGTTCTTGCAGGTAAATGCCGGCGTACCGCAGGGATCTGTCCTATCGCCGGCAATACCGTTTAGACGCTTTCAAGGAAACTATTGTAAACAAACTACCTGACTTGCCCTCGTACAATAATGTAGAAGAGTCTTACGCAGACCTAATCAACCTGATCAATAATGAGTTTGGGAGAATTTTTACCTCAAAAACATTATCGATTGGTGGCCGTCCAGTTTTCAGTGATTGGGCAACATCGGGGATTTATAAGAGCAGGAGGAGATTGTATGATCTATATTCTGAAAAATCGTACAATTTCAACCCTGTTTTCCAGGATTATGTTAAAAATTACTCAAAAATATTTAAGCGAGCCTGTTCCTTCGCGAAGTCAAACTTCATTAAAAATAAAATTTCTAATTCTGTAAATAAAATTAAGACTACTTGGAATATTATAAATTCCGAATGTGGGAAATCTCCATCAAATGTAAGAGATTTTCATTTAAAAATAGAAGGTCGCCATGTCACGGAGGATCTGGAAGTTGCGACAGAGTTTGAACATTTCTTTTCAAATATACCGTTAATAACGACTAAAACTCTTCAGTCGTCTTCCACTTCCGCTGTGTCATTGCTTAAGGAATCGATAAACGAGTGTGAAGACGCATTCGTATTCTCAGTTGTTAATAGCAAGGACATCACCAAAGCGTTTCACTCTATTAATATCAAAAAGACCGCGGATCTATGGGGATTATCAGTCAAAACTATTTCATGTGTCATTGATGTCATTGCTCCCCATCTAGCAACTGTGTTTAATGACTGTGTCAACAGCGGTATATTTCCTGATTTAATGAAACATAGCAAAGTCATACCTTTGTTCAAGGCTGGCAGTGCTACAGACCCTTCTAATTTCCGACCCGTTTCTGTGTTGCCGACCTTGAGTAAAGTATTTGAGAAATTAATCCTAGGACAGTTGATGACCCATTTTGGTGAAAACAAATTATTTCATGAGAAACAGTTTGGGTTTACTAAGGGACGTTCGACTGCTGATGCTGGTATAGAATTGTTAAATTGTATTTACGAGGCCTGGGAGGATAAGCATGATGCATTGGGTGTATTCTGTGATCTATCCAAGGCTTTCGATTGCGTCCACCATGACACATTAATCAGGAAATTAGAACATTATGGAATAAGGAACAAGGCTCTCGAGCTTCTGACTTCATATTTGAACAATAGGATTCAGAGGGTCGATGTTAATGGTACACGTTCAGTGGGATCTCTGATTTCGATGGGTGTTCCACAGGGTTCGATACTTGGACCATTTTTATTCTTAATATATATTAATGACCTCCCCTACTACGTAAGGGATAAAACTAGTATTATTTTATTTGCTGACGATACTTCGTTAATATTTAAAATTAAAAGGCAACAAAATAATTATGACGAAGTGAATGGTGTTATCACAAGAGTGGTCCATTGGTTTCATACTAATAATCTTTGCCTTAATGGGAACAAAACTAAATGTATAAAATTCACATTACCTAATGTTACACAGGTTGAAACCAATGTACAACTCAATGGACAAGTGTTGAACCTTGTGGAATCAACAGTGTTCTTAGGTTTAAGTATTGACGCCAAATTGCAGTGGCGATCGCATATTGAAAAAATATCCAGTAGATTAGGTTCGGCTTCTTACGCTGTAAAAAAGATTAGGACATTAACAGACGTGGATACGGCTAGAATAGTTTATTTCAGTTATTTTCATAGTATTTTAAGCTACGGAATTCTCCTTTGGGGTAATTCCGCGGATTTAAACACAATATTCATTTTACAAAAGCGGGCTGTGAGAGCTATTTATAATTTGGGCCCAAGAGTTTCCCTTCGAGAAAAGTTTAAAGAAATAGACATTCTAACCGTAGTGTCACAATACATCTTCGAGAACCTGATGTATGTAAGGAAAAATATATCTAAATTTTCAAGAGTTTGTGACAGGCATAATATAAACACAAGACATAAAAACAATCTTGTAGCTTGTGATAGTAGACTCCATAAAATTAGTAATTCTTTCCGGGGCAACTGTATACGCTTTTTCAACAAGCTCCCTAATGAAATTAGAGATTTACCTGTAAATAAATTTAAAAATGTAATTAAGACTAAACTGTGCCAAAAAGGCTATTATAAAATCCAAGAATATTTAGATGATAAACAAGCTTGGAAATGAGCTGTTCGCTCAACTATGCTACTCAAGCAAACTATTGTATTTAGACTAAGTAGACTAAGCAAATGTTTGTAAATAGACCAACAAAAAAAAAATGCCCGCTGAGTTTCTTGCCGGAGTCTTCTCAGGTCGGGGCCGCGTTTCGAACCGGTGGTCCATTTGCTAAACTAGTCTAGATTTTTTTTTAAACTTGACGTTTTGTAAGTACCGTTTTAATGGTCTATACAGAATAAATGATTTTTGACTTTGACTTTGACTTTGACTTTGCCAACTCTCTTTCTTCTGCATATCAATGACATGCTGTCGACCGGCAGCATTCATTGCTATGCGGATGATAGCACCCTACACGGGAGTTATCATGGACGTCCTGGATAAGCAGACGCATATTGCGGAAAAAAGGCAGCTTCTTGTCACTGAGCTTGACCGGATCCTGAATCACATTTCCCAATGGGGCTCTGAGAACTTGGTCGAGTTCAATGCCAAGAAGACGCAGGCATGTGCGTTTACAGCAAAGGTATCTTCTTTCCTTCCCCTTCCCACTCTTCAGAGCACGCCACTGCCACTGCGGGATAACCTCAATATCCTCGGTATGGATGTTCGCTGCAAACTGAACAACAAAAACTACATCGAGAGTATCATCAAAGCAGCCTCGCGTAAACTCGGAGTCCTGAACAGAGTGAGACGATTTTTCACGCCGGAGCAACGGTGTCTTCTATACAAGACACAAATTCGTTCCTGCGTGGAGTACTGCTCACATCTCTGGGATGGATCCGCAAAGTACTTATTAGATGCTCTCGACAGGTTGCAGCGACGTGCGGTCCGCATTATCGGAAATCCTGAGGTCACGAGTACCCTCGAGTCTCTGCAGATGCGTAGAGATGTTGCTTCCTTGGCAGTTTTTTACCGTCTCTACCATGGTGAATGTTCTGAAGAGCTATTCCAATTAGTCCCACCCTCCCCCTTTCTATACAGGACGACACGTGCAGGACTTAGATGTCACCCCTATACGGTGCAGAACATTCCTTCAAGAACCAAGCGGTTCGGTGACTCTTTCCTTTGTCGCACCATTAAGACCTGGAATTCCTTGCCAGCTCACGTGTTTCCCTCTTCCTACAGTCCCGGGTCCTTTAAGCGGGGCGTGAAAAAGCATCTGATGAGGCCGTCAAGCTGAGTGCCACCATTGTTAACATGGCACGTGTATATAATGATGGCCCTCTTTCTTGAGACTTTACCTTCAGCTTACCATCAGGCGAGGTAAAGTCAAATTGACGTGTCCTATTTATAAAAAAAAAAAGGCTAAAAGAAAGAGGGTTTTCTTTATCGCGTTTACAAAATTTAGTAAATTTATTTGTTTTATTGAACACGATCTTTTTTGTATCGATTTTTTAATACTGCAAATCTACCGAAAAAAAAGAAGAAAAAAATATCCCACCATAACAATTTAAAAAACCAAAGTTTGATTATAGGTATCATTGTATGTCTAATTGCGGTGAGATTAGCGCCATTTTATGAGCAAGTTCTGTTGTTGTGATGTGATGTTCGATTTAGACACGATTAATATACAATTTTGTATTGAATAATAATGACACTACTTTTCCACGCTTTATTTTTATTTTTAACCTGGCCAGTTTCACTTCACTTTTGATAATGCCGTGAATGAAACCGGTCAAGTTAAAAATAAAAATAAAGTTTGAATGAACTTTTTTAAATATTTTACATGCTATATATTCAAATCGATTAAATAGAAAAAATTGAATCGGTCTAGGTGGGGTTTGAACCTGCGATCTTTGCCTTACAGGGGCAATTTTAACTGCTAAGCTACCAGACCTCGCTCTAACCAATTCAAATTTCTCCTTCTATGTCTGTATTTGAGTCGACAGTGGAGTGTGTCTTCGATATTCTCCGTCTCCGATATCAAATACAGAAGGGTAGGTATCATGAGTCGACGCGCGCGTATCGTGACAAGTGTGTTGTATCGTGTTGGCATACAAAACTGAGCGTAATATTAAATAATAAGTAAAAATTAACATATCAGATTTTTATTTTTTTCGAGCATAGTTCAAGCCCAAAGTTCCGAGAATTAATATTGTTAAACCTTATATACCCCAACATCAACTGATAGGCTGAGGGGGTCCATCTATTCAAGGTAAGCCAGTTTTCTCTAAATCTCTCTCTCTGCTGTAAATTGGAGGACGATCAGCCCCTCTAGACAAGTGGCAATTCGCTAGCCGGCGTTTGGTGGAATAGAATGACGAATGTATGGGATTTGACGTATATGACAGTCGTTAACGCATGGTCAAATACGTCAAATTGCATACATTCGTCATTCTATTCCATCAAACGCCGGTTAGCGAATTGCCACTTGTCTAGAGAGGCAGGACCCCGATTTTGCTAATGTAAGTCACTGTCGATGTGGCACCAATGACACTGCAATAGGCCATTAAATTTTAGACTTTATTGATATACCTAGTTTGAATTAAATTTTTAAGCGTTTTTAATGCAAAATATTCAAAGCGATTTAAATAGAAAATAATTAATCCGTCTAGGAGGGCTGCCGGTAGATGCCTCCACTGTCGCCTCCAAGGAGAAATTTGAGTTGATTAGGGCGAGGTCTGGTAGCTTAGTGGTGAAAGCATTGCCTCTTAAGGCAAAGATCCGTGGGTTCAAACCCCACCTAGACCGATTCAATATTCCATTTAAATCAATTTATGGATATAGGCTTAAAGTCCAAAATTAAATGAAAAGGATTTCATCACATTTTTTAACTCAGTCTACAAGATTTCATTTAATTTAAGACTTTATCAGTGTGACAGTATGGTCTAAAATTAAATGGCATTTATTGCAATCTCTGTGGTTGACAATTATCAGGATCGGGATCCAAATGTTATCCCGTTACAGAAGACCAAGAAGCGGGATCACCTTTTTTTTATACCACTTAGGTGGCAGACAAGCTCACGGCCCACCTTATGGAAAGTGGTTACCGTGGCATATGGACGTGTGCAACACCAGAGGCGTCACACTCGCGCTGCCGACCCTCTAGAAACCTAATGCCCTTCTTGTAGAACCCCATATTGTAGTCGCTTGGGAAAACCACAGCAAGGAGTTCATTACACAGCTTGAGCGTGCGTGGGATGAACTCCCTGCAAAGTTCCTTTCATACCGCACGGTGCGTACTGTTTCTGGTCGTAATGTGAGAGGATGAATTCCCTGCCTATGGCGAGCGGTGCGATGATAGAATGTAGCTGTGGGCATCATGTCAAACAATTCATCTAAGTACAATCCTTTCCTTAAAAACAGATATCAGCATCATCCTTGTGTCAATTCCAGTCGCATCAGAGACCTTACCTCCGCGCCCTAGGTCTATCTCTTCCAGTACAACCGCGAAGCGACTGAACTCCGATATTTTTCATGAAGCGACTGCCATCTGACCCTCAAAACCGATTGGCGGTATCGAAGTGTTGCAGTTAGACCAGTTGTTGGACTTATTAGGACTCCAACTACCCGTAAGGACTGCTATAAATGTATGGCAACCGACACGGACGGCTTAACATGCTCTCCGAGGCACGGTAGGACATTCAACTATTCATGCATACAAATATTTGCTCCGTAGACTACAACTTCAAGTACCTCACAAAACGGAGTATAGTACGTATTATATATATATAAGCCTGTATTATATGGATATCGCAGATGTATTATAATATGTCTACCACATCGAATTAAATAGAAAAACTTGAATCGGTCTAAGCGGGGTTCGAACCCACGATCTTTGCCTTACAGGGGCAATGCTTTGACCAATAAGCTACCAGACCTCGCCCTAACCAATTCAAATTTCTCCTTTTTTTATAACCATGTTTGATGCGACGTTGGAGCATCCATCGACATTCTTAAGAGCTATCGGAACCAATGAATGATTTTTCAATCATTTTTAAACATTAATTTTTGACTACTCCGCCCATACAAGTTAAAATAAAAAAATAAAAAAAAAATTTTTTTAAGTATTTTTCATGTTAAATATTCATACATACATATAATCACGTCTTCATTCCCGGAGGGTTAGGCAGAGGTGAATTAACACCCACATTTCACCAATCAGTATTCGGTCCCACGTAATAGGGGGTGAGCCTATTGCCGTATTCCGGGCACTATTGTTGACTCGAGCCATGCATCTGAGGTCTGGGCTGTAGGTACATATTTCTCGAACATAGAAAAAATTCAATATTTCTATTCAATTCGATTTGAATATGTAGCACGAATAAAAATTTAATTTCAAAATGTCTACCACAGTGCTATGAAGGTGTTCTGTTCAAACCCCACCAAGACCTATGTCCAGTCGCCATGGCCACTCGAATTAGGCGAATTTCGGAGGCCAGCAATAGCCATCCCTGCGCCGCTGGTGACGTCACCATGGCGTCCTAGTGAGGCAGAACTCTTAACATCATAACAATAAAGTCTAAAATTAAATGGCATTTTGTACTGTCAGTGGTACGACATTGGTTAAAAATTTACCCAAATTTGTGCCATGGTCCATAGGGCCCATGGTCTTATAAATTTAATCTTCAGGTGGCTTGGGTATTGACTTTCCTCTAGTGCTTGAAAAGTTAGATGGTAGGCACCATGATAGCATAAATATGTCAAACATTCCTGACTCTGGGAAGCGAACTGCGGTCTTCGAGGTACAACTGTAGACGCAACCGAGCCTTTCACTACGATGATAATAATTTATTTACTTCTATGCTGTACCCACAGGTCAGTACCATAGATATGCAATGTATGTATGTATGCAATTAGCTGTAGCCTGCGGCTCCGCCTGCATGGATATCGGTTATTGCGAGCATATAGCCTATTTCCTTTCTCAAGATCTAATCTACCCCTGTACCAAATTTCATCAAAATCGGTTCAGCGCTTTATGCGTGATAGCGTGACAGACAGACAAACAGAGAGCTAAAATCGCATTTATGCGATTATAGTTATTTTTTTATAGCACTTAGGTCGCACACAAGCACATGGCCGCCTAATAGAAAGTGGTTACCGTGGCCTATGGACGTGTGCAACACCAGGGGAGTCACGTGCTGCCGACCCTGAAGAAACCTTCTAATTCTTGAAGAACCCCATATTTAAAGGTACCAAGGATAAAAATTTCATAATAAGTGGTAATTCATAAGAGGTGGTAAAAGTTTATGTAATAGAAACTGCATCAAAATCTGTCCATCCATATGAGAAATATATTACACAGACATCATTCCCAGCCAAAGTGTCAAAGTTCAATTCTCGGGGCGATCACATTTTTCAAACTTATATGCCCAAGATATACTGCAGAATATTTTGCTTTATAATAATATAGTTTAAAAAATCGAATTTTACACACTTTTAAATAGAAAAACATAAATTACAATAGAACTCGTACACAGACATTCACTTCACATACACTATTATTATTATTCATAATTATTATTATTATATAAATATATTTATAGTCTTTTGTGGTTACGCACTATCATACCATGTTGCGCCCGTTGTCACCAGCTATCCTGTCAACGACCTGAAAAAAAGTAAACAAAGAATTGAGTAAACTTCTAATAGATCTTTTTGCGTACTGCCCCTCTAGACAAATGTATGGGATTTGACTATTATGACATGCGTTAACGACTGTCAGATACGTGAAATCGCATACATTCGTCATTCTATTCTATCAAAACGCCGGCTAACGAATTGCCACTTGTTTAGGCGGGGCTTACCCCTAGCACGAACAACTGTCGAATCGTGTCATAATAGTAGTTTATCTACTCTGATACTATAATACAAAGATTATAGTATTCAAATCAAAACTTATGACAAACATTACGCACAGGCCAAAAAAAAAAGTTTTATAACGATACAGGTCTTGTATGGACACCTATATCATTAAATAACTTTTTAATCATAACGATACACCTATATAACCTCCATCTGGACCAAGAAGGTTGAACCTGTACTTTAAAAAAAGAAACCGCCGATTCGGAAGAAAAAAAAAGAAACACGCATGCGCAATCGATGTTTGGTGCCAACATTTTACATTTAAATTAAAAAAAGTTTGGTTTAGTTTGTAAAATTAATTAGTTTATGATATAGGTGTCCATACAAGACCTGTATCGTAATAAAACTTTTTTTTGGCCTGTGCGTAATGTTTTGTTTTCAATTTTATAATCTTTGTATTATAGTATTACAGTAGATAAACATATTGAGAGAACGACCCATTGTGATTGGCCGGCTCCACCCACACACAGGTTCACAGTAGGCAAGCGGCCAATCACAATGCTCCGTTCTCTCAATACCTTTACGATACGAGTACGACAGTTGTTCGTGCTAGAGGTACTTATCTTAAGACTGATCTTAATAAAAACATAAATTAAAATTAATTTTGTGTGACATTTTTCCGATGATTGAGTTATATATGCATTTGAATCTTGAAGTCAATCAATAAATTAGTCTATCACAGTCCACGGCTGGACATAGGCCTCTCCCAATGCTGGGAGGCTCTGGCCTATTGTTTCCACACTGGCCAGACGGGTTGGCAAATGATTTTATTTCGAATTTTACTTGTGATATCGTGACAGTGTGGAAAATTTTCCGTTAGTTGCCTCTAAGAGCGTTTTCACACTCATCCGATATCCGATATCCGATATCCGATATCCGACATCCGACATCCGACATCGGAGGAAGTCAAATGTATGAGATTTATGTCTTTCACATTGTCCGGCCCGATATCGGGTATCGGAGCCAACAGCACTATGTTGCCCCGATATCGGATCACAATAAGACCAAAACAGCGACTGCAAGCAATTTTCGACTTTAATGACATTTTCTTGATTACGTGTCTTTTCACCTTTCACAAATATAAGAAAAAAAACTCGATAGCATGTCATGTCAATAAGGTCGAAAAAAATAGGCTCGTTTTTTTAACCCTAGCATCCTAAATAGTCTACGCTTTCGAGCAAATAGCCGTATCGGGCCAATTTTATCGGATAAATGTGAAAACAGCACAAGGTATCGCCATCGGATGTCGGCTATCGGCGTCCGACACCGATACCGGATATCGGATGAGTGTGAAAACGCTCTTACGATACCCTTCGGATTAGGTGGGTGGTGACGTCGTAAAAAAAGGAATTAACTATGAAAGTGGATGGCTACAAGGGGAGAGGAAGAACTAAAAGGACGTGGATGGACTGTGTGAAAGACGATATGGTTAAGAAGGGAGTGAATGTTGAGATGACAGCCACTAGAGATGAGTCATAGAGGAGGTAAGACACTACGGTATTTCTGTCCAATTGAGCAGTCCGACTGGGGAAGTACCTCCGAATTACAGAATACCGCGGCCATAATAACCTCGTGTTGTGTTCCCGGCGGTGAGTAGGGTAGCCAGAGCTCACTGGAGAGTTCTTGTGCTGTCTGTGTAGAAGACAAAGTAGGAATAATCCTGCTTTGTCTTCTACACTGTCGGCACAGAAACTCTCTGTGTTTACAGGGTCGGCAGCACGAGTTTGACTCTCCTGGTGTTGCACACGTACATAATCCATGGTGACACACCTCCGTTGCGTAGCGGCATACGTTCGACTGCTACGTCAAAGGTCCCGGGTTTGATGCCGAGCAACGGCACAAATATCATGAATATGTCTATTTGCATATGGTGTTTCTGGTGTATGTATTTATCAAATCAGAATTTTTTTCTAAATAGGTATGTATTCGAGAACCCATATAATAAGCTTGTCAAGTGATTCTTACTTTAGGCATAAATAGCGTTGTGTAGAATGTATAATATATAAATATTCCACAAATGTATTTTTTTATACAATTGAGGTGGCAGACAAGCTCACGGCCCAGCTGTTGGTAAGTGGTTACCGTGGTTTATGGACGTGTGCAATACCAGGGGTGTCACACTCGTGCTGCCGACCCTGTAAACGCAGAGAGCTTCTGTGCCGTCAGTGTAGAAGACAAAGCAGGAAAAGCCTTTGGTTTTCCCACTGACAGCACAAAACTCTCCAGTGTGCTCTTGCTACCCTACTCACCGCGGCGTACACAAGACGAGGTTATTATGGCTGCGGTATTCTGTAGGGTGGAGGTACTTCCCCAGTCGGACTCCTCAATCGGACGGGAATACCGTCGTGTCCTACCTCCTACAATCGTGTAAGTATACTTATGCAAGAACCTATTGCCATTAAACAGGCACTATTACATGAACTGTATGTTTATCAGATGAAGAACAGTCCCATCCTAAAAGGTATGAGTCCGAACTCGGCAGCACGAACCAGTGCCACCTATCGTGATTATTCAGAATAGAGCAGCAGTTGAATGAAATTTTGAAGCATTTACTATGCTAACTTTTCAAATCGCTTAAGATAGGAAAAAGTGAATCGCTCAGGCGGGACTCGAACCCGCGATCTAGTATAGGAGAATTTGGATAGCTTCAGGCGTGGCTCGGTGGCTCAGTGATCAGAGTATTCCCCCTGTAAGGGAAAGATCGCGGCTTTGAGTCCCGCCTGAGCGATTCACTATTTCCTATCTTAATCGATTAGAGCAGCAGTGTTGCTCTGTTCCTGGTGATGTACTGTTGTTGTATATTAGGGGTTAAAGTATGAAATTGCCGATTTGTACTGACAAATTGAAATTCGTTTTTTTTTTAATTTAACGTATTTATTTAATCAAAATAATTACCATTATTATCTATACATTGCTGCCATCTAGTAGGAAGGTCATTTATGCCTTTGCGATAGAACTCTGGTGATCTAGATTCGACAAACTGTGTGAAAGCATTTTGTACTGCCTCCTGAGAAGAAAACTTTTTATCACATAGAAAATTGTCCAAATCACGAAAAAAATGGTAGTCTGTTGGAGCAAGGTCTGGCGAATACGGAGGGTGACGGATAGTTTCTAATTTCAGTTCCTGTAGAGTTAAAACGGTTTCTCGTGCTGTATGAGGTCTCGCGTTATCATGGAGCAATAATGGTGAAGATCGATTCATGAGTCGGGGCTGTTTCACTGCTAGTTTTGCTATCATTGTTCGGAGTTCGGCACAGTAGACATCTGCCGTTATTGCTTGACCAGATCGTAGAAAGCTATAGTGAATAACACCATGCTGAGACCACCAAACAGTTACCATTACCTTTTTATTGGTAAGCTTTGCTTTAGGACACCGTTGTGGTGTTTCACCTGGGGTCAGCCATTGCATTTTTCGCTTACGGTTATCGTAAAGAATCCACTTTTCATCACATGTCACAATTCGATCCAATATTCCTTCATTTCTGTATCGATTCAACAAGGCAACACAAGTTTCAACACGCATTTCTTTCTGCAGATCAGTCAAATCATGAGGTACCCATTTTTCACATTTTTTTATTTTATTGATTTGACGCAAATGAGTCAATATTGTTGGTAAGGTAACGTTAAACCATGCAGCTAATTCCTGGGTAGTTTGGCTCGGATCGGCTTCCACCATGTCTTTCAATTCATTGTTATTCACCTGTGTGGACGCCTTCCTCGTGGTTCGTTCTTCAAATCAAAGTTTCCATCACGAAAGCGTTTAAACCAAAATCGCACGGTGCGTTCATTAGCAGTCCCCTCTCCAAACGCAACATTGATATTGCGAGCTGTTTCTGCCGCGTTAGTTCCGCGTCGGAACTCGTATTCAAAAATCACTCGAATTTTCGAAGTATCCATCTTTCTTGTCTAAGCTGAATAAAAAAAACAACTGAAAGTCGATAATCGAATGTTGCACATTTTTAAATGAAGAACTACATAGGTACCATGTGGAAAAAGTTTCACTCAAAAATCTCAAACCATGAAGGTTCTATGTCAATTCGAAGTACCTATTACAATGAAACGGCAATTTCATACTTTAACCCCTACTATTAATTAATTAATTTGAAATAAAACCACTTGTTAACGGATTATTTGTTATTGTTTACTTTTAGTCTGACGTTTCGGCTACTTTTCAGCAGCCATGTTCGCGGTTTGCAAGAAGCACTGCTGCGCAGACCGGAATCAAACCTTTAGTCGCCCTTTAAAACACCCACAGTAAGAGATGGAGTGGCCCTATTGTACTTCACCGCTAAATATGAATTACTAGCTTTTGCCCGCGGCTCCGCCCGCGTGGATGTCGGTTATCGCGACCAAACAAAGCCTGTGTCCTTTCTCGAGGCCTAATCTACCCCTATGCCAAATTTCATCAAAATCGGTTCAATGGTTTAGGCGTGAAAGCGTAACATACAGACAGACGGACAGACAGAGCTACTTTCGCATTTATAATATTAGTATGGATTATTATCATTTTCAACGTAGACACCGATGAACGAAGGTGTAATCTCTTCATTGCTACAGCAACAAGATTTCTTAAGTCGCTGCTTTGTTAAGCCACTGCTTTCTAAAATAAGAATGATAAGCGGCTAATTTAGTCGGTGGCTTAGTGGTTAAGGAAGGCCTCGCAATCGAGAGGTCCCGGGTTCGAATCCTGGCCATTACACTACCGGCGTGAACCCACTCCTAGCACACAGAATTTAGCTTAGTTGGAGGGGTTAGAGGGAATATTAGTAGGTAATTTCTATAATTTCGGTTGATAATATTCTTTTTTTTTATATAGATAAATCCTTCATGGAAACTAGTTACGTATGAAACAATCCTTCATGGAAACCAGCTTACGAAAGTATAAAAAAGGCTTCAAGGAAATCGGTTCCGAAATTCCGGTTTCTTTGACGGCTGAAGCAGGATGACATACCCTTCGTGAGTAGGCTATCTCACTCATTTCCCGTGAAATAATTATGTGGTGCAACTCACCCCTCTTATGATGGGTAGACTCAGTACCGACCCTAATACTGGAACCATTCTTAGGAAATTCACGGCCGCTGGCAGGAAACCCCTGGAAACACAAAAGTATTCCTTCTTAAGCCATTCCTCACAAACAAAGCAGGACTTTGATTCTGCTAATTTCGGTGGCATAGCATCCCACTGATATTGCTGCAATAAATCTGAGACCATAAACTACAGAGACAAATATTGGCTTAAAAAAATTCATTGCAAAAAAAAAACGGCGCGAAAAACGCGTTTTGTGTATGTGAGCAGTTACCTCTATAACTAGCTGGACAACCGTGAATGGAGAACTAATAAGTTTTCAAATGGCAGTTGTTCGTTGTTTTAAAATAACAATAAGGTCATTTTAGATTTTTTTTTATAATAAACGCAAACGCCCTTAAACGCCCTTAGCCGCCTTGTATGTCTCCGCATGGCTTTTAATTTATGCATGTAAAAACTTACCTGAATAATAAGAGGAACCCGTAGATCTCAGCTATCATGCCCACCATGGGCCAGCCAAGGAGCACAATGGTAATGCCTCCGAAGAAAGCCACGGACGCTTTAAGCTTGTGCCGTTGGAAGAAGAAGAAGAACGTTCTTTGCAGCCCGATGACACATCCTAACCCACTTATGAATAAGATCTGAAAATTGATGAAATAAAGTATTTTAAACTATTATTGATATACAGGGTTTGCTATGTAGGGTACGGTTTTGATTCCTGCTCAGTGCTAATATGTTTATTTGCATTAGTCTGTGTATTTCTGTGCCTCGGGGAGCAAGTTAAAAACCATTGGTCCCGTTTGTCATACATTCATCCATGGCCCTTGTTATGGGTGGTTGGATAGATAGATAGATAGATAGACAACTCTTTATTGTACATCCACATTAGATTACAAGAGATAATAGTATAGATGACAGTAATTATAGTAAAATGCACAATGGGCGGCCTTATCGCTAAATGTGATCTCTTCCCGGCGACCGTAGGATGGAGAAATATGCAGCACGTTAGAAATTGTGGTGTAGCTATCACATTCAAATACAAATCACACATAGTGCAAAAATAACTATAGATATTAATTATAAAAATATACATACATTTATTAAAATTTTATTACTTTTGGAGCCCTTGAAAGTCCGATTAGTTTAACTACAGAACTTCGATATCGCCAATGGGTCGTGGAAGTCAGATGGTAGTTAGACTGGAAAAAGTGGACCCCAGACTCCGAGGCGAAAACTTCGGATGTGACTGAATTTAACACTACGATGAAGAAGAATGAGTGAGATAACTGCATAACATTGATATCGCCTGCGAATTGTGGAGGTCAGATGGCAGCTTTCATTGAAAATATCGAGGTTATGTTTTTTTTTTAATTTACTACTTCAGTGACAGACAAGCACGCCTACAATACCCTTCAATAAAGATATAATCTAAGCCAGTACTTACATTGCCTATGGCCAGCAGGCCCTTATCAAATAATAAGAGGACACCCAGAAAGAGGAAGGTAATACCAAACCCAGCAAGACCCACGCCGATCTCTGGAAATATGAAAAAAACAAATTAGTGTAGGAAAAAAAACCTCCAATCAGGTTTTTTGTTTTATCAGGATACATTTTTCCTTATTTTTCTTATAGCACTTCAGTAGCAGACAAGACCACGGCCCACCTCATGGGAAGTGGTCACAGTAGCCTATGGACCTGTACAACACCAGGGGAGTCACACTTGCGCTGACCATTGTGTAGGAACCATATGTCCACATTGCAGTTTAAAATTAATTAAATTATTTATTTGCTAGAATATGCTTAAGAACATTTCGTTTATTAATAAGGGCTCCTACCAATGGGCACTTATATTGGGGAAATGTTTAATTTTATTCAGTGGAAAGATTTTAGGCGATCAATGGTTTGTCCCATTTAGTTCCATTGTAACATTTACTTGTATATGCAGTCCCATGGGTAGCGGGAATGGGTTTGAATACCACAAGGACAGAGCCGCAAGCAATTAATACATATAGAGAATATAGGAGAGTTGGACTGGTAGCAGCGGACCCCAGACTCCAAGTTGATAGCTTCAGATGCGACTGGGATTAACGCAAGGTCGAAGGAAGAGAGAATTACAAAGGAGATCTAACTAGAAACTATCTGTTTTAACAGGGTCGGCAGCACAAGTGTGTCGCCTCTGGTGTTGAACACGTAAATAGACCACGGTAACTGCTTTCAATCTGGTGGGCTGTGTGCTTGTCTGCCACCTAAGAGGTATATAAAAAATAGTTTAATCAGTAATCACCATTCAATTTACAACAGATACACTACAGTGCTCAAGTACAATGTGATATAAAACACTTCTCATTACTCCTATCAATTTGAATGAAATTTTTAAGCATTTGGCATGCTAAATACAATTAAAAATAGGAAAAATATCGCCTCAAATACAGATATAAAGGAGAAATTTGACTTGGTTCAGGCGAGGTCTGGTAAATTAGTAGTCAAAGCATTGCCTCTGTAAAGTAAAGATCGCAGGTTCAAACCCCACCTAGACCTACTCATATTAAGATGAAATCAGTAGAAGAATTTACACTATTATATTACATGCAGTCTAGCTTCGCTCGTGGCATATTTGTAACTCTGTTTTGACATGTAAACTATCCTATCTTTCAAGTTATATCAAACTGCACATGGTGCAATATCTGTAAATTTGATTAAAATTGGTTTAGTAGTTTAGGAGTCAATTGCAGACAATTTTTTTTTAATGTGACACCTGATTTACGTACATTATTATTGAGATGAGACTGATATTGAGATGTAAACTATCCTCTTTCAAGTTGGATCAAACTGTATACAGTTTACAAATATGATTAAGTTAATTACAAATGTAAATTATGTATATTAAAAAGAAGAATATTAAAAAGATAAATTAGGTGGTGGTGGGAATGAACTTTAAATGTGGAATGGGATTAACGGAGTAGATAATGAATGAATGAATGAATGAATGAATGATAATTTATTCGCACGAAAGACATGTATGAGTTTTAATATAAATATATAGATATCACAAGACTAACACAATGATGGTTATGATGTATGCTAGTGGCGAAGGCTCCCTATAACCTGATTTCTGTTGAATTGTTTCGTAAAGGGACGAGGTGCAGATATTAAAAAAAAATATATGAAATCTAAAATTTTATATCTGAAACTTGTAACCCAAAATACCACAGTACCATATATGTTTATATGATGTTATACTTATTAAGTGTTATTTATTAGGATTACCAGTACCACAATATCTATATGAAGTTCCAGATCCCAGATCAAAATGCCCATAATTCCATATTAAAATTACTAATATGGTCATTCAATAAGAGATAAGATATTTAACCATTGGCTTCCCTTTTCAAAACTTTCACCCTTCGTCACTGATGTATGCACATGAAGGCTGATTTACATCGGACAAGTGAAAGCTCAATCTATCCCCTGTATGTCAAATTCTATTAGTTTAGTGTAAACAGAGACAGAATGTTCGTTGTTGTTCGTTCTTAGCTCAGATAGGTTCTACGGAATGTTCTAAGAATGCTTGCTTACTTGATGCTTCGCTTATTTAGGTGTAAATACTGAAAACGAGATTTTGTTTACACTAAAAGATTAAAAGAAAGAATGCTCTTGTTCTAACTTTAGCTTTATGTTCCGGTCTAAATTCATGTTTACACATCTTTCCTTAATGTCATCTATGACAGTAACTGTAAATTGCATATTGTTGCTGGTTAAATAAATAAAAATAAATCTTTTATAAATTTTATATTGTACATTCAGTACTTATATTAAGAGTATAGGCAAAAATTATTGGTATGTAATATAAGTAAGCTAACAATACACTTCTTCCTCGTAGTGTTAATCCCAGAAGAATATACTGTGGTTGGTTTTAAAAATAATATAAAATGGAATGTATATGTATATGTTATAGTTACTAAAACTAGAAAAATATCTTGCATTAGCAACTATTCACCATGTCAATGGTATCTTTTTACGACAGGAACTAACGAAATAGGTACCTCTGATAAGTATATTGATTCAAAATTGAACGGTGATATTTTAGTACATAATAGCGGAATAATAACTAATTTAACATCATATAAATCGTGAAATAGTGAGTTAAAATGCTTAATAAATTGAGTACGATAGTCTTATTATATTATGTTGTGATATCAAGCAGTTCCCGAATCTATTCGCTGACTTAAAAAAATCATATACTCACTTTGTGTATCCGTTATTTCAATCATTTTGTATTATATTATTTACTAATGAATATTTTAAGTGTATTTATTACTACAATTTATGTTAAAACATCATTTTTTAATCAAATTCATAACCTCGCTCCACGTCAGTTAGTGATATTTGTCACTTGACAGTTTGACATTTGTCAAAAACAAAATAGACAACATTGCCAGTTTTAAAAATTTCAATATATCTATCATATTATAGTCGTCAAGAAAGTTATGAAAATTGTGGGTGGCGTTTCTGAAATTATATTGGTATCCCTGTCATACCACGACTAAACAGTCTTGATATTTTATTTTTTGTTATAGTTTAAAACATCATAACTTCATTATAATAATAAATAAAAGTCATTATTAAAAGACATTCGTCCTAGTAAATAAATAAAAATGAAAACATTAAGATAAGAGACCTAATGGTCGACACTGAATGAATAGTCGACACTTTCGGATAAACCTGTATTGTATGAAAAGTAATAATCTTGTATACTTGACTATTTACTTAAAAGACATCTTATGGCATTTAAAATACATATTGTTCAAAAATTCGCAACACTGTCGTGAGTAAATATTTAATTGGCACCAGTTATTGGGCGAGTTGGGGACCCTGTGGTCCCCAAATTGCCCTGGTAAATAGTCCGCATACTAATTTTTAGCGTTCTACCTTGAAAATTGCTAAATGCTCCATACAAACTTCCACCCCCATTACAGGAAAATGGGGGATTAGAAAGAAATAGAAAGTAGCCTATATCACCCTCCATCACCACTTCAAAAATCACGTCAATTCTGCCGTGAAAGACGTACAAACAGACGCACACCTATTTAAATTGGAGAAGGTGGAAAATCTTTCACTTTCCTCCTTGTCAAGCTGGGGGCAAGGAATACATTTATGAAGTAGTTAAGGATATGAACTGCGACAAATATAAAGAAAATTAGGTCGTAAGTACATTGGGAGAGGTGTCCAGCAGTGGACTGCAGTGGGCTAATTGATTTATTGAAGGTCCTAAGCATAGAAAATTGATTCCAATCATGATGTATGGCAGCAACGGGTAGAAATTCAACCCTGTTGATACGACATTTACTTTTTGGATAGGTATTCCCAAAGAAGACCAAAATTTGGACTTCGGCTGGATAATCCATATCTACTAATAGTGTGTGTGTTTGTGTGTGTGTGTGTGTTTGTGTGAGAGACAGAGAGAGAGTGTGTGTGTGTGTGTGTGTGTGTATGTGCGTGTGTCTGTGTGTCTGATTAACCGTCTTTCACGCCAAAACCACCGAACCGAGTATACGTATACAATACAAAAACAAAATATCAAATCTTTCCTGTTTATAATAGTAGTTATTTACCTATACAAAACCGGTACTTTTTTTTATGAAAGAGTGATATAATGTGCCTCAGAAATACGTGCCCATTCAATTTAGTATCTCATTTACATTCCTTGTACGATGACGTGTAAAATTACAAGTAGTCTTATCTTATGTGTGTTTATTCGTTTTATTTTGAGAGTGAAATGTTACCTTCATGAGGGTGAGTAACTATAGGTATTTTTGGGTCTCTCACCATCATCTCTTAAAATTAGATAATATTAAGTACTACCTGACCCGGCGAACTTCGTACCGTATATATTTTTCCGCCCGCGTGGCGTCAGATCCCGTTCCCGCTGCATCCTCTACTATATTAAACATGTATTATACATATAAACCTTCCTCTTGAATCACTCTATCTATTTAAAAAAAACCGCATCAAAATCCGTTGCGTAGTTTTAAAGATTTAAGCATACAAAGGGATGTAGAGACAGAGAAAGCGACTTTATTTTATACTGTGTATTGATGATTATAGAATCTTGCTTTACATTTATAGTGTGAATCGGACTCGGACCGCTGACCTTCATCGATATGTACTGTATCTTGTAAGACAAGTGTAAATTCTAACAAATTAAACAAAATAATATCCATTACAGTATTGTTTGTCCCATTTTAACAACATAACACCAGATTCTGACGGACGCCGACGAACCTCATACATACATATAATCACGCCTTTATCCCCGGAGGGTTAGGCACAGGTGAATTAACACCCACATTTCACGAATCTGTATTCGGTCCCACGTAATAGGGTGAGCCTATTGCCGTATTCCGAGCACTATTGTTGACTCGAGCCATGCATCTGAGGCTGAGTCGGGGCTGTACATATCTGTCTGATGTTAAAGTTAATCAGCCTTATACCTTAGTCGCCTTGTACGATACCACATGGGAAGAGGTGGCCCAAACTCTACTCTGCCGGTAACCACGCGGCCCAATCCGAATAACATTATGGAAGTAAAGTAAAATTGAAATAATATTACTTTTAAGAGACGGTGGTAAAGCGCTAGTGATATATTGCCATTTTTCGAAACGATTACGATATGAAATCACGTTACTGCTTAAGGGAGAGGAGCAGTAATAAGAAATTGTAGGAACTAGGATACGACCGTATTTCCGTCCAATTGAGCAGTCCGACTGGGGAAAAACCTCCGCCTTACTGAATACCGCGGCCATAATTACCTCGTGTTGTGTTCCCGGCTGTGAGTAGAATAGCCAAAGCTCACTGGAGAGTTTATGTGCTTTCAGTGGGAGGACCAAAGGCTATTCCTGCTTTGTCTTCTACACTGACGGCGCAGAAACTCTCTGCGTTTACAGGCTCAGCTGCAAGAGTGACTCCCCTGGTTTTCCACACGACCATAGGCCACGGTAACCACTTTCCATCAGGTGGACCATGTGCTTGTCTACCATCATAGTGGAAAAGAAAAATGTTAACAAATCTGGCAGATACCCATATGTAATTTGAAAACTAAAAATATAGGCAAATTTCAGCAACATTTCAACACCCATGGTTGCGGGTTGACTTATGATGGTAGATGTCACATAGTGAGTTTTTTGCTGATGAAAAGTTGCCGAAACCACGGGCTCAATGTAATTAATCCTACTAATAATATAAATGCGAAAGTTTGTAAGTATAGATGATGATGGATGCTTATTACTCTTTCACGTAAAAACTACTGAATGGATTTTAATGAAACTTTACAATAAAATAGCTTATACATCAGAATTACACATAGGCTATATACCATCACGCTACTATTCAAGGAAGCTGAATAGTGATCATTAATGTCAACATAATATCCGACATCCACGCGGGCGTAGCCGCGGGCAACAGCTAGTTCCAAATAAATCGCGATAGAATCTCTTAAAAAATAGTTTTATTACAAAAAAAGCGGCCATGTACGAGTCGGACTCGCCCATGAAGTGTCCCGTAGCAGCAAGTAACATAATATAAAAGTTCTTGTAGTTCGTTATAATTATAACCTATAAATGTTATATTTTATTAAGCTATTACATAGCTTCTATCGAGGGCCTTGAGCGCGGGGACCGAATTTCAGAAATTCCGTAACGAAAAAACCTCACGCTCGTTTCTTTTCGGCAGTCTTCGACACGGTGTTCGTGTGCGTGCAACTAGCCGTGTTGGAAGAGTCTACGAAGCTCGCACGAATCGAGACGAGCTGCTCCGAAATCGGACGAATACATAAGCAGCTGTTTATGAGAAAGTATATAGGTATATAGGTATTTATGTACAACAGTGAATAGCTGTACTTGTAAAATTTGTCGATAATCACTTCTTATTATCATTTTTTTTTTAAATGAATAATTTTGTTTTGGTGTGTCATTACACTATTTATACCTAATTATTTATACCTATTATTTATACCTATTTTCGTTTTATAGAGAAGAAAAGCGTAAAGAGCTAAAAAGAAAAAAAAACTAATGCACGTCAAAGGGCATATTATCATAATTACATAAGTTGATACAAAATGCTATGCAATAGCTTTACCGCGGCAGTCCCCGAGTGCCACACGTCTTTTTTTACAATTGAGTTGATTGAATGAAAGGTAAGTTCCGGTTTACTATTTATGACGTACTAGCTGTTGCTCGCGGCTCCGCCCGCGTGGATGTCGGTTGTCGCAACCTAACATAGCCTATGTCCTTTCCCAAGGTCTAATCTATCTCTATACCAAATTTCATCAATATATAGTGACAACAGTTCTCCATATGGGACCGAACCTGTACCCTATAAAGAAGGAGTCATTGCCCCGCAGTGAAATACTGCTTCGCCCTATTAAGCACTCGCAGTTTTTTTGATGCCAGCTTGGCCTTGTCTTCTTAATGAATACAGTACTGGACATCACTTGAGATTTCGACACCCAGGATCCCGATACTCTAGGAGATGGTAAGTGGTGTGCCCAAGAACCTCAAGTCCCGAGAGAAATGAGCCCCTGGCGCGTGCATATTGATTCGATATATTTTATGAGTGCATAGCTTCCCGCGCTACCCTCAAAACACATTCAACTGCGCTCAGTACATTTTGTGGAATCACTAGGGTCAAGATATATGCCGATTATTATACTTCCAAAGACAATAAAATACTTACCGTTTCACCACAGTGTAAGTAATATACAAACCATAGAGATGATAAGCTTACTAACGCTCGAAAACGACTGGAAGTATCCTTGTATAGTCTGTGGAATCGGACCGTCAAAAGCGATGCCCCGTCGTCTGTTTACATTGTTTATTAAATAAAATATACGTGATGATTTTTTTACGACTGTTTATTTTTAGTACAATTTTTCATTTGTTTATACAAAATATAACTTTGTTTAAAAAAAACATACTTTTGTATGAAAATAAACACATTTTTTGGAAATGCTTTTTTAAATAAACCCTATAGATTTTCCAATTTAATCAGGTGTTTTGTCGTTTTTTGAGTAGGAGTGAACAACCTGACATGCATTTCATTTCTGTTGGAGGGTGGGGACGGAGTCCATACAAAATCCGGCATCCCCCTTTGAAACGTAAATTAAAAGCACACTTTTGAGCAGCCTGTAGTTGCCTCGTGCAAAACTGGTTTTGCTCAGCCGCTGCAGTGGCCAGCTCGCTGTAAAGCAGCTATTAGTTGAACTATTAGTTGTTATTATCTGAGTGAAATTTTAAATTATTTAGTGTGCTTGCTGTTTGTGCTCCTTTTTTGTAATAAAACTACCTTTTAAGTGATTCTATCGCGATTTATTTGGAATTGCCTGTTGCCCGCGGCTACGTCCGCGTGGATGGCGGATTTGTTGATATTAATGATCACTGCTCCGCTCCCTTAAGTGGTAGCGTGATGATATATAGCCTTTGTGTTATTCAGATGAATTAGCTATGTTATTGTAAAGTTTCATTAAAATCCATTCGGTAGTTTTTACGTGAGTGACAAACATCCATCCAGATCTTTTGTTGTTTTTCTTTTTTATTGTTGTTTATGTATTTTATTGTTTGAATACTTTAAACAGCAGCACAATATTGACCAGCATATTTAATGGAGTACCGGAAAAACCTCTGTGGTTTAGAGTGTGTACACATTGTAAGAATGATTGTAAGTATTATATTTTATAGAAAAAAAAAAATAAAAAGAAAAAATCTAGTTTCGGAAAAAAGTGACTGTGACATACGGACAGACAGACAGACAGAACAAATCCATAAGGGTTTCGTTTTTTGTCATTTGGCTATGGAACCCTTAAAAAGTCGGTTAAGTACGATACTTTATAAACAACAATACGAGTACCTACCTATTAACTACTTATAAATTTGCACAGTTTTAAGACGTTACAGATCTGAGTATGTGGTATGAATTTCAAATACATATCTACACATATTTCGTCTGTCTGTCAGCTCCTGACAGACCAACAACTATGTGATCCCATACGGGTCCCGAGGAGGGCCAGGCCGAGAGGAATGGCCCTGGGTCAGCCGGGGTGCGAGGGATATGTCGCGAGACAACCTCACCTTCGGCCTAGCACATCGACCAACAGACGGCGTGCGGTTTAGTCGGTTTGAATCCAACATAACCCCCCCCTCTGGCTCCGGAGTGGAGGGTACCTGTGGGGATATCCCGCACGTAAAAAAAAAACTTTTTAGGTACGGAACCATAAAATTTAATCGTTATTTTCGTTTCTAGGTGACCCATGCTTGCATAAAGTCGAAGGTTTCAACGGCACTTGCGTCAACGCTCGCCGGTGTATGTCAGTGGTTTGTGATATAAAGCACCGGACCAATCCGCAGGTACACCTCGGGACACATATCTTGGACCAAAATCGTTAGACAAACATAAGATAAGACACGCCTCCGTGGCATAGCTGTAGTGACCGCGGCCGCTGCGTAGGAGACGCGGGTTCGATCCCCGCTGTGCAAATATTTGTATGCATGAATATGGGTATTTGCATTGGTCCGGTTGTGCCTCGCAGAGCACGTTAAGCCGTCGGTCCCGGTTGCCATACAAACATCTATGGCAGTCGTTACGGGTAGTTGGAGCCCTCAAAAGTCCAACAACTGGTCTAACTGCTATCCGTCGATATCGCTTTTAGGTTGTGGAGGTCAGATGGCAGTCGCTTCACGCAAAATGTCGAAGTTTAGTCAAATCCGCAGTTGGACTGGTAAAAGCGGACCCCAGACTCCAAAGAGCCGGCTGTCACCCTAGCAGAAGCAGAAGCGTACGTTGCGCGTCCTAATATACCGGGAACGAGTTAGGAACCCCGTGGTCTCCCCACCAGAAGAGGGCCAGATTGAGAGTTGGCCCTGGGTCAGCCGGCTTCTGCTTTGCACTGCAACCCACAGACAGCATGCGGTTTAGTCGGTTCGAGTCCAACATAACCTCCTAAAAAAGGCTCGGTTGTCGATACTCCCCCCGTCTCGCCGCGCAGATACCCAAGGCGCGGTAAAGCGGTTGTGGTTGTTTTATAATAATATTATTTTTCAGCTTTGTTCATATAATGGACAAGAACCAATAGTCTGCTGCACTGACTGCGAACTCGTCGACGATATCAGGTGAGTGAAATATAAAACTACTCTTTTATAACTGTCCTGTGTGTTTTATAACCATCCGTGTGGTGACGCAGACAGAATAGATATCCGAAAGATGTCGTAAGAGGCGACTTAAGGCAAAAATACGCAGACGATATCACTACGAGTAAAGGAACCCGTCTAGCCAGCATGTAAACAACAGGCCTACCCGAGTGCCGTAGTCGGCGGCTTGGGTGCCGCCGACGTGTTTTCGCCGAAGACCATCGGCCTCCATGACCGGGGTGCTGAGGACGGTAAGTGGGCTGCTCACCGTCCTTACAGAAACAGGCCCATGACGGTAGCGTGACTTGAGGGATTCACGCACGCCCCCCTAGAAGCGGGATGACACCCGAACCCCTCCCCCCCCATAGACGCGGAATAACACCCGAAGCCGTAGTCCTGGGACATCCTTCCGAGGGCTTACCCGGGGCTACCAACTGCAGGCTATTAGGCGGTACGTGAGGGTTTTTAGTCGGTAGGAGTCCGGCATAGCATCCATGAAGGAATTAACATCACGGTAAAAAAAAGAGGCCTATGTCCAGCAGTGGACTACAATGGAATAATTGATTGATAACTCCAACACTACACTCTGGATAACGCCCTACTGATATGCGACTGGGGAAGTACCTCCGGCCTACAGAATACCGCTGCCATAATAACCTCGTGTTGTGTTCCCGGCGGTAAATTAGGTAGCTAAAGCTCACTGGAGAGTTTTTGTGCTGACAGTGGGAAGACCAAAGGCTATTCCTGCTTTGTCTTCTACACTGACGACACAGAAACTCTCTGTGCTTACAGGGTCGGCAGCCCGAGTGTGGCTCCCCTGGTGTTGCACACGTCCATAGGTCACGGTAACCACTTTCCACGAAAAAATGACTTTAGGGTAAAGTCAAAGAATCAGTGATCAAACCCTTTAGCTCAAAAGTCTTAGCTAGCCTTTCACCTGTAGTAGAACCTCCCGCGAAGAGATGCCTAAACATCACCACCCCTACACCGCCGCCCAACCAGAAGACGGTTGGCGCCGCGTTTTCGCGTGACAGCGCACAACGAGAGCCTAGTATTAATGAGGATTCACTTATATTCCATAACGTACTGAATTATTTATAACTAGCTGACCCGGCGAACTTCGTACCGCTAATATTTTTCCGCCCGCGTGGCGTCAGATCCCGTTCCCGCTGCACCCTCTACTATATTAAACATGTATTATACGAAAGCGACTTTGTTTTATACTATGTAGTGATGATTAGATCTAAGGACAGTTTTTTTGTAAAAATAATATTAGCAATCGAAATTATCGAAATCACTAATACTCCCTCATACCCCTCCAACTAAGCTAAATCGCTTGTGCTAGGGGATGGTTCAGTTCGGTAGTGTAATGGCCAGGTTTCGAACCCGGAACTCTGTCGATCGTAAGGCCATCTCCTTCCACTTAGCTACCGACGCTACATATAGTCTATTATATTATATAAGTGAGCATTTTTCTGAAATACCTACGGGCCTAACACCCGGGTGTACGGCACACGGCGGTTGTTTTAATGTGGTGAGTGCTCCACATACCCGCGTGGCTTCCTTGAGCCAACAGAATGTGTAAGATACACTCTTTCTGTCTGAACATAAAAAGGCCCTGAAGGTTTAAGTGACGCTTCACTCTCCAAAACTGAACAAACACTGTGTATAAAATGTAAAAGAAAAAAAGATAAAAGTATCTAAGTATGTTTATCCGCAATCTAGGTTCTATAACAAAAGCTTTGTATTTCTTTATGCTTATCTAATTTACTCGTATTTCTTTATGATTTCAGCGATGTACTCTGTAAGTTCGAGACTGACGGCTCGAGAGTCTTCTTTTACAAAACTGGATCGATAGCCGATGACAGTAAGTAATTTTGAGAATATATCTGTACTATCATGAAATTTAAAATTAATTTAATGTAAAAGAAAGTTGATTTTAATATATTATAGTATGACCGCGACAACTGGACCGCGACCTCGAAATGTAGCTAGTAGGCAAGTGCACCGGCGTAAATATGCTAGTGCACCGGTGCATCAAACGAGGCATAACATCACGCCATACTACGTCATATCGGATGATGTGCATGTCGCCTACGCAGGTGGCACCAATCGGTCAAACCGGTATAAGCCCACTTCAAGATGGCGGACTAGCCATGCTCTTCCGAAAAACATAAACTCACTTCGAAAGTCCTCTCGCAACTCATCTCGCAAGTCACTCTCACTTCGATACTCACCTCGCTTGTGATTATTATGGTATTCTCAAGATAAAACCAAGGCCAAGTGAAGTGAAGTGACTATCGAGAATATGCGTGAGATTGCTCTATGGTACTAGGCATTGCACCTGAATATCGATATTGTACGATTTATATCGACTCGCTTATTTTGGCTGAATTAGGCCTTTAAAATAATAAATTTCATTTAATTTTAGCCGTATAAGCATTGTTGAATACGTTTTATTACATAAATATTTAATTTTAGACAGAAATGTCAAATGAAAATATTAGGCTGAATGAAAAGCTGCGGCATAGGTCATTGGAGACGGTCGTTCAAAAAAAAACACCCAACTGTGCCTATGGTGCCTATGGTCGTCGCAAGGCGCGGTTTTTGTAAAGTTGTGTGTATGCTTTGCTGTAGGTACTTAACCGTGTGTTAATTTTCCATAATTTCATTGAAACTTTGAAAGGATGAAGTGGGTACCTATTATATTAATTTATGTGACAATTACGATCTCACGATTTGCTATGCATACATCTCCAATACTTACTTATTTACTTTAACATTGTATTTTTTATTAAAAAAAAATCAATTTAAGTTGTCTTTCTCAATATTAGTTTTTTTTTTTGATTTAGAGATTATTAGATATTTACGTAGATAGTACCACTACATAGTTAATAGCACATCAGCTTCTTTTAACAAGCTCAACAACAAAAAAGAACGAGACATCTGTAATAACAAGAAAATGTTGTACCCAAATAAACAATTCTTGGATGAATAGACGACCCACCTAGACTAAAAATGGTACTTTAATAATTTCCTACAGTTTAAATAGGACAGGTACTAATACAAAACTACAATAACTACTATAAAACATACAAACTAGATATACACTGAGACACAAAAATAGGCTAAACCTACCTACCTCCAAACTTGAAATACATTCTTCTGGTCCTTTGGTCATGTCAATAAAAATTTATAATAGGTTGCCCGAAACTATAAAAAATGAAGAAAAGTTTTGCAGATTTGTGAACAAACTAAAAAGCTTTCTACTAATTAAAAGCTATTACAGTGTACAGGAATACTTTGAAGATAAAAGGTACAATTAGTTTTATACAATTAAATAAAAATTAAATGTTTAATGACATACCTGAAATAATATGTACACAAAATATACCTAATAAATAAAATGAATAATCAATTCACAATGACATTAAATAATATACTTACATGGACATACATTTATTATTACTAGGACATAGAATAATTAATGATTGATAAACAATTGACATTGGACGGAGACAATTTATATCTGTATGCCTGCAAAAAACTGAGTAAGAATTGACCCTAAGGATTTTATATTGACATCTAATGTTGACATTTTAGTGTTTTGTATTTGACATCTAATGTTGTGATTTATGTATTTTGTATTTTTATCTAAAAATGACATTTTTGTACTTATTCTGTTTCGGCATCTAGTATTGACATTTTTGTGTATTTTTGTTTTAATAAAAAGATTAATATAAAATGGGAAGTAAATATAATAAAAAACTATGTATTTCTATCTATCTTGATGAGATTCGGAAGCGGGACTATGTATAACTCATATTGGTTTTGCATGGTCTTACTGTTGATTTTCATTAACATACTATAAACTGAGTATGAAATGGACCTAAAGATTTTACATTGACATCTAATATTGACATTTTAGTGTTTTGTATTTGACATCAAATGTTGTGATCTTTTAATTTTGTATTGTCATCAAAAATTGACATTTTTGTATTCTGTATCGACACCTAGTATTGACATTTTTGTATATATATATTTTTTTGTTTTGTTAATAAGATTAATATAAGTAAAATGGGAAGTAAATATAAAAAAAAAACTATCCTATTTGTTGATGAGATTTAGAGGCGTGACTATGAATGACTGATATGTATCTGCATGAATGATATGAATGGACATAGAACATATTAATATTGTATCAAATACTTTCAAACAGTTAATAAATCATCTACTCACATCATCACTCATCAAATAAAATGAAATAAAATTGAGACTATTACAATAAATTAATGGAAACAAATAGATAAATAATAATTATATCCAAAATAAATTATAGATCCTAAACTGTAAACAACAGAAAATTGTCCCCTCTCCGAACATTGTGCTGTGCCCGACAGGGTCCATAATTGTAACTTAAAAATATTAACATGACATCTGTATGTATCACATTATGGAACGCAATAAATGTATTGAGTATTGAGTATTGCGTATACTTATTTTTCCAGGAAAATCACTTTTCAACGAGGTCTTTTGTAGAGTTCACTCGCGGATTAGTAACTTTTGATTTGACAGATAAATTCGTGTGTGAGTTCGAGATGACTTTCGAATTGGCGCGTTAATTTTATTTCGGAATACCAAATAGTGAAAAACGTCAAAATATTCACTTGGAGTAATTCTTCTCACTTCAGTCATCACTCGGTGGCGCTAGTGTCGAACTCACTCATTAACCGAAATGTTCGGAATACGAAACTTGAATCTCACCGCGGATTCATAATTCGAGTTTGTTAAATAACTGTTCGGAATAGCACGGTAGAATCGACTGTCCCTTTTAGTTTTATCACAGATTATAATAATATAATTCTTATACAGATGCACAATCAGGAACAAAAAATGGTTACACTCGTAACTTTAATAAGTAGGCAGGCAGATTTTTAGTTCAGGAGTAATAACTAGATGGCGACATTGTTTTGGCAAACTTTTTATAATTTTTAGTATTAAAATTAACTTATCAAAAATAAAACATACCCAAAACACATTATTGAGCATGACTGAATAAAACTATAATTATTCTTATCTATATTGATTCTGCCAAATTCTGAAGTAATTGTAAAAGTGACCGACTTAATGCCCTGGACCGCTAGATGGCACAAAATTAAAGAAATAAATAAATAGCACGACCGTCACGAAATGTTTATTTATTACATTATCAACGAGTTTTTTATGTTTACATGCTTACATTATCATGTGTATAAGTTCTGAAATAATTTACGTGTTTCTAATGTCAGCAAATAAGCGTTTAAACTTTTTTAATATCTTTAATCGTCGCGTAGCTTAGTGGTTAAGGAGGCGGCCTTACGGTCGAGCGATCCCGGGTTCAAATCCTGGCCATTACACTACCGACGTGAACCCACTCCTAGCACAAGCAAGTTAGCTTAGTTGGAGGGGTTAGAGGGAATATTAGTAATTTCGATAATTTCGGTTGCTAATATTCTTTAAAAAAAAAATACAGTCTTCTAGTGCCATCTATTCATTTTTGGGTATTACTAAAGATATTTTCTTCGTATCGGTACCCCATGGTTTTATTAATTCTTGTAGTGTAGGTATATAAAGCCATAATAATGTGTGTTAACATTCTATTTGCATTCACTATTAGTGGTTCGGCACGGCCAGACGGATGCAAATACCCATATTCATGCATACAAATATCTACACTGAGCTAGGATCGAAACCGCGTTCAAGCGACCGCGTTCAATCATCAAATTTTATGATTTTTTTGTAGTGCAACAAAAAAAAACATTAAATTTGAATTTGTCATTCCTAAAAAAATGCAAAATGCAAAGTAGCAAATTGGGTTTCCTCCAATTTCTTCAATAAAACGGCAATTTCATATGTAACGGCCTATTAAATCAAAGTTAGAGGGCTAACCAACACGTCTTATTCTTCACTTTATTAAGAGATTTTCAGGGCCGGAAGTTTCAACAATTTTGTATTGTAAATCTGGGGGCACAGCCGTGCCCCCACCAAGTCGAGCAAAAAAGCGTCACGGCCGTGCCATCCTTTTCTCGAAGCAATTCAGACCATTTTCGACCCCCTGTAACTTCGTTGTGGATAAAACTAGAAGACTGAAATTTTCAGTAACCATGCAGGCATTGTAAAGACACGTATATTTCAAATTTCTTCCAATTTGAACCAGTATTTTTAAGAATTATAACGGGTGAAATTTCTTAATTTTGTCACTCACTGACTCACCGATCATCAAAATTCTAAGGCACTTCTAGCAGACCTAGAAGCTTCAAATTTGGAATATAAGTAGTGTTTGGTGTAAGAATCAAGGAAAAACTAAAAAATCTATATAAGACCGCAAAGAAAATTAAGCCCATACAGCCAAGTCTTCAGTTAAATTTTTCAATATTGGCTTTATTCGTAACGATGTTTTACGGCAGTTATTATTATTATTGCGTGCGAAGCCGCGGGTTTAAGCTAGTCCCATATAAATATAGGCGCATGGTAGTGCCCCTGCCAAATCGAGCAAAAAATGGGTATTCCCGTCATGAAAACACGTGTATTAAATTATTTATTAATATTTATTAATGCAAAAAACGTACCTACGTGCGTATTCGTACTTATAACGAGTGCGTAAGGTTGTATAATTTAAATTAAATCTTGATACTTTAAGTACCTAAGTATTTATAAATTTCTTATTACCTAATCGTATTTCTGCATAAAAATAACTTTGCAATCTAACTTGTAGGAAGTCGCAATGGATTCAGTAATACTGTATGTGAATGATGCAAAGAGTAAAGGTTGATCCGGATAATACAAAAATCATTAAGAAAATATACATTACATTTAATAACGAACATGTTTACGAACTTTGTCCGGTTAAAACTAAATTTGAAATTATTAATAGAGCTTATGTTCATCGCGAACAGTTTCCCATATGTATAACCTATGCTATAACTATACATAAAAGTCAAGGACTAAGTCTACATAATGCACTGATGGATATCGGTTCTACAGTATTCACATCCGGTCAAGCTTACGTGGCACTTTCGAGAGTTACAAGTCTGGGCGGTTTACATCTAATTAATGTCGACTTTGGAAGTATTAAAGCGCAGGAATCCTCAATTTGGATGGCCAAGTCTCAATATATTTATATAAAACATTAAAGAATTTTAATATTGATATGCGTCACTATAAGATGCTGTTAATTATTACGTAACAACTTAATGCTTCGAGTACGGAGATTCCAGACACAATTGATTTTCAATTGTTATGGACCACGGTCGTGGTCTTAGAGACTGGACGTATTAAGACAGAAAGTCGCTTAAGTACAGACTGAATAAATTAATAACCGACTTGTATTACATGGATCTCACAACTTTTTACCGCAGAACAACTGAGTTGCGAGACTTGGTTTTTTTGACAAGTATTGTTTTTGATGGGATAATAATTACTTATTATAATTATTTTTTTACAGAATGTTTGGAATATACGATAAACTTAGATTACGGCTGTATTCGAGTCGGCAGAATGGTTCGCATTTCTGACGATACAAGACATTGTTATGGCTACCCAAAGGCTTTTTTTGTTGAGGGGGGACGTGATGCTTCTCGGGAAAAATATCCTCATATGGTAAGACAAGCAAAATATCCCCATATGTTAAGATAAGCAAAATATCCCCTCATGGTGAGACAAGCAAAATATCTCCATATGGTAAGACACGCAATATATCCTCATATGTTAAGATAAGCAAAATATCCCCTCATGGTGAGACAAGCAAAATATCCTGTTAAGATAAGCAAAATATCCCCTCATGGTGAGACAAGCAAAATATCTCCATATGGTAAGATAAGCAAAATATCCCCTCATGGTGAGACAAGCAAAATATCCCCATATGGTAAGACACGCAATATATTCCCATATGTTAAGATAAGCAAAATATCCCCTCATGGTGAGACCCGCAAAGTATCACCATATTGTAAGACAAGCAAATCCGTTAGGTAGGTATTCAAAGGTAGTATTTGCGTCCACTAGGTGTTTAGTATCATTTATATAACATTATCCAAGTATATTTCAGTATCTCCAATGTACAAATAAATACTAACACTTAACAATATTTAAGGTGTAACAAAATTAACTCTCGTAACTTTATGTGATTATTTGGTATCGGAAAATATGTGAAGGAAAATTCTTTTTTTTTTTGGGCCTAGTTACCCCTTCTAACTACCCCCCAAAGTTCCGAGCTAATTTTGTTACACCTTGTGTTGTGCACTTTTGTGTAACACACTTGTGTTGTATCATTTATAATATTCATGGTATAGGTACTTACATACCTTTGATTGCCGGACGTGACCACGGCCTGTGTAACCTGGTCGAAACGTCAGGCAATCAAAGGTATGTAGGTAGCTATACCATGATCGCGTTAATTCCCGTTCTTTTAATTATATATCATGGAACGCAAGAGTTTAAAAGTTAATTTAAAATATTCGTATGAATAAGATACAACATCGTAAGTTTTTGTAAATATTTTTGAAGTAAAACTTGTATAACAACAAACAAAAATTTTTTAGCGGCGTTGGATGGGTGAAAAGGGTTAAGCTCGCGTCAGGATCACTTGACCTTTGAACCGTAACCGACGACTGACGTCATCCAACATTAGCAACAGATTGTTTATTTTGTTAGGTATGCTATGAAGCTTCGTAGCTCGCTAAGCTACGGACATAAGGACTTACAGTCGAAGCGCTTACCGCTGTAAGCGCTTCGACTGTAAGTCCTTATGGTTTCAGATAGTACCGGGTTCGAATCTGGGCTTCTGACACTTTTTGTGATTATTTTTCCTTTTGTAATTTATTACTTTTTGTGATTATTTTTTTTGTTTGTAATTTATTAATTTCACTGAAAATTAAAAGAAAATTAGTGATGGGTTCTACGATTGGCGCTATATAATAGGTATGGAATGGTATGGTATGTTCTTTTTCTCTGTATATAACGAAGAAAGAAAGAAAGAAAAAGTTTTCACTTCTGCCGGACTCCCAGAGTGCAACCCGTCTTTTTTTTATTTACAGGCTTTGTTAGGCTACGGAGACTCCGTGGATACTGCAGAGTGGCTCTGCGGTGGTACTGTCATCAGCAACTGGTTCATTTTGACCGCTGCCCACTGTATAGCAAGCAACAAACTGTAAGACAGGCTTTTCTTTTTTTTTACGTGCGGGAAGGGAAATCCCCACGGATACCCACCGGAGGGGGAGGTTATGTCGGACTCGAACCGACTAAACCGCACGCCGTCTCTGGGTCGTAGTGCTAGGCCGAAGGTGAGGTTGTCATGCGACATATCCCTCGCACCCCGGCTGACCCAGGGCCATCCCTCTCGGTCTGGCCCTCCTCGGGAAGGGGGGGACCACGCGGTCCCCGACTCAACCCCGGTGTGGGGAGGCGCGCATCGTCCTACGATACGCGCCGCCGCCGTGGCCTGCTTCTGCTAGGGTGACGAGCGGCTCCACCCGTCACCCTCAGGCCCGCGCTCATGGGGGGCGGAGGTCAGTTTGCGCCCGCCGACGCCCGAGCCGCCTTCGGGCGCGTGCAGCGATGTCAGCGAGCCTTTCTCGCTCATCGCGCCGCGCCCGCTCTGCTGTCTCCTTCGCGAGCATGACCTGCTCGCAGAAGGAGGCGCTGGCCACCCACGCATCCGCGCAGCGGACCATCGCCGCGAGCAGGGTGGAGAGCGTGAGCACTCTCACCCCCAGGGCCGCTACAAGCTCCCGCCTCGGCGTCTCAAACGCCGGGCACTCGGTGAGCGTGTGCAGCCCCGAGTCCACGCTCGCGTCGAACTGTAAGACAGGCATCAATGCAGCAAGTATAGCAAATGCTTATAGAATACAGAATACCGCGGCCATAATAACCTTGTGTTGTGTTCGCGGCGGTGAGCAGGGTAGCCAGAGCTCACTGGAGAGATTTTGTGCTGTCAGTGGAAAGACCAAAGGCTATTCCTGCTTCGTCTTCTACACTGACGGCACAGAAACTCTCTGTGTTTACAAGGTCTGCAGCGCGAGTGCGGTTTTCCTGGTGTTGAACGCGTCAATGGGTCACGGTTCATCAGGTGGGCCGTGTGCTTGTCTCTCGCCTCAGTAGTATAAAAAAGAAGCGTAAATGTTGAGAAGCAAAGTCTGCTAATTGTTTACCACTTTATTGATATTAAATTAAAGTGTTAAATTGAATGAAAAAGAGTCCAATACATTTTTCCCTCTCACTCTAAGATATGCTATCTAATTTTAGACTTTAACAACATAAAAGTAAAGTCTAAAATTAAATGGCATTTTTGCAGTGTCTATAGTATAACAGTGATTGACAATTAGCAGAATTAGGGTCATGCTTTCTGCTTTGGTATGCGGCCTCCCTAAGAGTTTTTTTTTTATATATTCAGTCCGTCATTTGACTGAACCCCGCTTAATGGTACAAAGCTAGGGTGAAGTCAACATACGAGCCAACATTCAAAATGGTAGTCCCTACCTTGACAGCTTTTTTTTTGAAAAAGTACACTGGTAACCGAAATTACTAATATTCCCTCTAACCCCTCCAACTAATCTAAACTGCTTGTGCTAGGAGTAGGCTCACGTCGCTAGTGTAATGGCCAAGATGTGAACCCGGGACCGATCGTAAGGCCGACTCCTTAACCACTAAGCTAAGAGGGAAACACGTGCGCGGCTAAGGTCAAAATTCAGTCTCGATCGAATCTCAATCGCCTAAATGTATAAATTAATCATTAGCCTTTTTCCAAAAGTGTTGGGGTTGACTTTCCATTCTATGTGCGGCTGTGTTGCGGCCGAACTTCAATATTTTCTTGAAGCGACGGCCACCTGACGAGAGTATCCTCGTAACAAAATTTCTCGTAAAACGGTATCGTTTTTGACTTTGGGAGATTGAGATTTGATTGAAGGTAAATTCAAAAAAAAATCCGTTCTGTATCGTGCAACAATGGTAACGGCAATTGACAGCCTCCGTGGTGTAGCGGTAGTGAACGCGGCCGCTGCGCAGGAAGCGCGTGTTCGATACTCGCTCAGTGCAAATATTTATAGGTATTTGTTTAGTGGTGCCTCGGAGAGCACGTTAAGCCGTCGGTCCCGATTGCCATACAAACATCTATGGCAGTCGTTCGGGTATTTGGAGCCCTCAAAAGTCCAACAACTGATCTAACTGCAATGTTTCGATATTGCCTTTGGATTGTGGAGGTCAGATGGCAGTCGCCAAGCATTGTTGATAGCTTCGGACGTGACTGGGATTAACGCTAGGATGAAGAATGGTATATTGTTCATTGAGGGGAAAAGTGACCGACACTAACGAGGGTGTAGTTCGATCCGACGCCACACATCACGCACACACTTCTTCCACACATCCCTAAATATGGGTTCTAGAATGTTTTTATGTTTTCAGTGGTTCAGTAAAATACGTCGCCCTGGGTATTTTGAAGCGATCAGACCCTTCTGAAAACTGGCAGCGGTACAATGTGGCGGAGATCATTCCTCACCCTGAGTACCAAGCTCCACGCAAATATCACGACATCGCTCTACTGAAGACTGAAACGAGGTACGTACGTATTATTAACCAATCAATCGCAGTCTGCTACTGGTCATAGGCCTCTCCCAATGCTCATCATTTTGGGGCTTTGGCGTACTGTTTCCACGCTGGCCAGACGGGTTGGTACAGGGTTTTATTTCGTATTGTCCTTCATTCGCCGTTATATCATCTGTGTATTTTGCCTTTAGTCGCTTCTTACGAAATATTTCGAATGTGATATGCTGGCAATACTTGTATTCTGTCTGCGTCATGGGTGTTGGGAACATGATCGAAATTCTATGCAAGCAACACCAGCTCGTCATAAATAAATAGGTTTCATTTTTGAAGTGAAAACTTCTTTAGCGGCGTTGGATGGGTAAAAAGTGTTCAACTCGCGCCAGGATTACTTGACCTTTGAACCGTAACTGACGACTGACGTCATACAACATTAGGTAGAGACTGTCTATTTTGCAAGATAACATGAATATAGTCGTAGCTTAGCGGTAAATGCTTCGACTGTAAGTCCTTATGGTTTCAGATAGTACCGGGTTCAAACGTGGCCTTCGGAAACTTTTTGTAATTATTTTTTCTTTTTGTAATTTATTACTTTTTGTGATTATTTTTTCTATTTTTAATTTATTAATTTCTTCTGACAAAGAATTTGTGATAGGTTCTATGATTGGCGCTATATTATATGTATAGTATGGTATGGTAGTTTCTTTTTATCATTTTCTATGTATATAACGAAGACAGAAAGAAAGAAAAGTTTTCACTTCTGCCTGAACTCACAGAGTGCAACCCGTTTTTTTTTTTAATTTTTATTTGAATGGGAATGAAAATGCGGAAGGCATGAAGATCATTTTGAGTCCTCAGTTCGCCAAGATTGATCTGACGCTGCTTGTACACACAACAAAACAGTAGTTATGTTACAGGATACGATTTAGTACTGCTGTATTACCTGCCTGTATTGGAACTAATGGGACTCTGGACTTCCGGTCCGCTATAGCCACCGGGTGGGGAGCCCTGGGACACCATAGAGAACTGGCGGATACGTTGCAAGAAGTAAGTTATGAAAAAATCTATTTTAGCATCAGTCTTGATAAATTAAGCGTCGGTAGCTTAGTGGTTAAGGGGTCGGCCTCACGATCGAGAGGTCTCGGGTTCGAATCCTGGCCATTACACTACCAACGTGAACCCACTCCTAGCACAAGCAATTTAGCTTAGTTGGAGGGGTTAGAGGGAATATTAGTAATTTCGATAATATCGGTTGCTAATATTCTTTAAAAAAAAAAAAAAAACAAATTACCTGCAAATTTCTTGAAAAACCTTCAGATACAGACACTCCTGAATCTTAGCACCCGAATAACTAATTTGGACAATCTTCCAGGCAGTTTTGCAAAAATTCTCTACAGAAGACTGTGCAGCTACTTTTGGGCAGAACAGAAATTTACAAGAAGGCTACGATGAAGCCACACAGACCTGCTATGGTGATAAAAAACAGACTATCAACACGTGTCCAGTAAATATTCAATCTGATTTTTGACATCTTCGGTAGTACATACATATACAGTCATGCGTCGTTTTCAATGTTATAAACTGAAACGGCATGTCACTTGCTACGATACATCCTGGCATAAACCTTTTTTTTGTACTACTTAGGTGGCACACAAGCACTCGGCCCACCTGAAGGAAAGTGGTTACCGTGGCCTATCGACGTATGCAACACCAGCGGCGTCACATTCGCGATGCCGACCCTGTAAAAACAGAGAGTTTCTGTGCCATCATTGTAAAAGATAAAGCAGGACAAGCCTTAGGTCTTCCGACCACCTCTCCAGTTAGCTCTAGCTACGCTACTCACCGCGAACACAATACGACGCTATTATGACCGCGGTATTCTCTAGGGCGGAGGTACTTACCCAGTCGGACTGCACAATTGGACGGAAAACCGTCGTGTCTTACCTCCTACAAACACCTTGGGTATAGCGCGGTAAGATAGGGGGAGTATCGACCAATCGACTTTCAGATTTAGTCAGTCTGCGGCCAACGCTCACGGCGGTATCTCGCTCATTCTTGACTCTTTCTCTCTCTTTACCTCATCCCCCGCCATGCCACACTTTCCTATGGCGCGGTACAGCGGTTACCGTCATAATATAGTCGCTTGTGAAAACAACAGCAAGATCATTGCACAGCTTGATAGACTTAGCATTATCTATTGAACGTTAATAATATTTTTCTTTCTGTAACAGGGTGACAGCGGGGGCCCAATTCAAGTTAATTCAGAATTTGGATCATGTTTCTATGACGTCATAGGTGTGACATCATTCGGCACGCCCTGCGGTGGCCAAGGCAATCCTGGCGTGTATACTAAAGTGGCATATTACAAGTCTTGGATAGAAGACGTTGTGTGGCCTCGCGGATGAGGCCCAGAAATATGATACGGAACACCGTTTGGTGCATTGACAGTTTTTAAAGTGGCTCATCAAAATCTTTTTTAATTTTATAGAAGAATTACAGACTAAATAAATAAAATGTAGTGTACACAGTGACGTATTATTATATAGACAAGGCATATAGGAACATCGCGCTTTAAAAAATGAAGCTGTGTGCGTTCCAAGTATAAAAAAATTATAGCTGTTTAGTTGCATGATGAAATAATACGCTATTATTATTGATTTAGATCAGTCGTTCTGGAGGTCCATAGAGGCCTATGTTTAATAGTGGACTATGAGCGGCTGATATGATAATGATGATGATGATGATTATTGATTTATACAGATTATATTATTATTTATATCTATTAAACATATATGGCAACATAACTCTCACGTATATGGCGTTCCAGGCCTTCGGAAGGCTGTTAGGCCGAATCCATGGCGAGAATTTAATATGCTAGGCATACACACACATGGCGGATACCATTGCCGACTGCACAATACCCGGAGATGGTGCTCGCCAAGTGTAGAGGCTATTGCTGTACAGCGCTGCAGCCGCAATGGAAACTAGGTTACGGGCTATGGGGTGGAGTATTGGATGGACTGGTAAATGGGCTATGGGGGGAGATTAACGGTCGCCTACCACGACAATAAGTCTCGAGGTTGCTAAAAAGGCTGGCGGTGACCTGCCAACCCATTGCATGGGTCTGATTAAAATAGCAAAACGTAGTGCAGCAATGGGGTAACATTCCTTGAGTGCATAAGGTTGTCGAAAGCTGAGTCTGCGGACGCAAGATCACGTATGTCGGCCACCATGACCCCGGCGTTGTGGCATTTTACACTTTCAACATGGAGCATGGGTTCTGTTCTTGCAACTTCATTCTTGGGCCGCAAATAAGGGCAAGCACAAGAGGTGAGGGGGAATAAATCCGATCCCACTGGAGAATCAGAGTACGTGGTGTCACCACTCACCAAGCGTGTTCCAAAGAAATATAAATTTTACGTGAAAGGAAAAGTGAATAAAATCAGTGCGACGAGTAGGTCAACGCAAGATGAGGTTATTTGTTGAGTGCTGGACTCTTTCGTGTTTCTTTGAAAATATTGAGACAGGGACGAGGTAGAATTAGCAGAAATTAGGGTAGAATAAAAAGTGATAAGCGCACATTAGTGCCGAGGCTGACGAATCGGCAATAATTTTAATTGAGACCGATAAACAGATACATTGATATAGGCCGGCTTACATATTTCACCTTGAACCGTGCATGCAAACCAGTTATATTGTAGACATATATTCTCATACGCCGAATTATAACTGTTAATTTGCAAAAAATATCCTTTATCGAGTTCTCTAGAAGCCGTCGAACTGACAGTACATCGTTACAAAATGTTGCAAATGCAAGACTACTTGTATATAATTGGAGCCGTATTTTCAACAGTCTGTCTAATTGTACAAATCCTATTCTTCGTAACCTGGCCGGGAACAAGGAATTTGGATCAAAAAGTCCTTATGCAGCTTGCAGTGTGGCGGTGGTTCTACATAATTAGCATGCTTCAAATTATTCCAGGAATTTTACTTACACCAGTAGATACTACCTTAAGGTGCTGGACATTTATTTATACTAAGAACTTGTACGATAAAGTTGTGAAAGTGTTTGTGCCTAAAAACTGGAGTTTTCTACAACTGTCGCTATTTATGGCCTTTGTCTCAATAGCAAGTCGCAAATAAATGGCTTCCTGATAATAGTTCCTATCTTACAAAAGTCATTATGAATGCATATATATGGACGTATTTAATAGTCAGAATGATAGTACCGTGGGCGAACTTATTTTTCTTTTGTAGAATATTTTTCGTTGTTATTAGTAATAGAATAAGGCGCAATAGTGACGATACAATTACAAATTTTGGTGTTAGTGTTAAAATTAGTGTAATCTCATTTATTTTGGTAAGCATTACCAGTATTCAACACTTTATCGACGATGTGACATTATTTACAGCCATAATGAAGATCCTAAATCTAGAAGTTATGCATGTTCTGAAATATCTAACGTTAATACGAGTCATGGGATCTTTCCAAGGTCTAGAAATAATCGCTATTTTTCTAATATTAGTTCGAGATTCCACATAGTTTACTAGTGATCAATTATTAAATGCCTCCAGGTTAGGTTAGTAAAAACATACAACACACCTACTTTAAATGTGTTTAAAATGAAATGATAAGCATAATAATACCTTCAATTTATTTGTTATATATTTATGGAAGTGTTTATTTTTAAAGAGGTACATAAATACGTTAAATATACTGCATGCTTGGGGGTCTCACCAAGATCTTCGGGACCCAAGCCAACCTCACCTGCAAGCCGGTGCACCTGCTTAAAAACGGACGAGGCTCTGGCGCTGGCTTTCCTTTCGGGGTTGGGGGGTCAGACGGCAGTCGCCCTCGAAAAGGCCAAAACTACGCCAAACCAATATGGAAGAAAAAGTAAGGGAGCCGGGCACGGCTAAAGAGGATAGGCCAAAATCACAATCCCCGAAAACTCCTCTTCGCAACGTGGAAAATCGGCACGTTGACTGGTCGCGCGAGGGAGTTAGCCGACGTACTCTCCAGGCGGAGGGTGGCCGTGGCGTTCCTGCAGGAGACTCGGTGGAGTGGCAGTAGCTCCAAGATCATTGGGGACGGCTACCAGCTGATATACACAGGTGCACCTGATGAGCAGGCCGGAGTGGGCGTGGTGCTCTCCGGGGGGCTTCTGGACGATATACCTTATGGTCGTAAGGGTGCTGTTAATGCACCTAATAAGTGCCTACGCTACACAGGCCGGGCTCAGCGAAGCCGAAAAGAGCTCGTTCTGGAACCAACTCGGGGATAGTGCTTAGTGGCATTCCGCTGTCGCAGGGAATTGTTCTGGACCGTTACCTGAACGGTCATGTGGGTGAGGGGTGTGAGGAGTTTAAGCGTGTCCATGGCGGTTTTGGGTACGGCAGCCGTAACCCAGAGGGTCAGCACATTCTCAGAACGTGTGCGGCTGCCGACCTTGCCATCGTGAACACGTGTTTCCAAAAGAAAGCCGAACACCTTATCACCTTCAAACATGGGGTGCACGCTACCCAGATCCATTTTCTACTTACTAGGAGGCACAGCATCAACAAGGTAGCGAACTGCAAGGTCATACCTGGGGAGAGTCTCACTTCGCAACACCGTCTCCTTGTCATGGACCTCTGGGTGAAACGGCCAGCACAGAATAAGGTGGTAGCTGCTTGATGAAGACAAGTGTCAGAGTTTCGTCTCAGCCATCGGTGTATACTGTAAACGAACCAATACAAGATTGCTGGGACAAGATTCAAGCAGCTATTTTTGAGGCGGGAAAGACCGCGCTCGGTATGTCTAAGGGTGGGCGCAAGTGTGACAAGGACACTTGGTGGTGGAACGACACAGTCCAGTGGGAGATCAAGGTGAAGAAAGCCCTCTTTAAAAAGTGGCAAGCGTCTAAATCTATCGAAGACCGCGACGCGATAACGATGCCAAACGCGCCACTAGGAGAGCCGTAGCCAGGGCCAAACGAGACCACTTGCAACCGCTGTACCACAAGTTGGAATCGTCTGAGGGGCAAAAGCTCATCTATAAGTTGGCGCGTTCCAGGGCTAAAATCGGCTATCAGTGGACAAGATGCTTGCAAATGGTTTTTAGTGCCATTAATTAAATATCATTTTTAAATAGATATTGAGGTTTGGTTTTGTATCAGCTTATTTCGTTGTATAAGTAGTATTTAATTTAATTTCAAGGTACAGCCTTTTGGTTATCTATTTTTTTCCTTATAATGTTGCCAGCATTTATTGAATTAAAAATAATCGATTATTAACCTAATCGAATTAATTATTATAATATTGGTTTTTCCTTAAAACTGTGCCTATTTGAATAATAATGAGTACTAATTGCTATCACAGTCATATTTTACATTATACTTAATATTATTTAAAACACTCAGTATGTAAATTAAATTTAAATACATCGATACAATAATTTGTTACGTTCCTCATTATTCGATACTGATTCTCATAATTTTACTTTTGGAAATATAAATGGCAAATTGTAACCGTCATTCGCATTGTTTTTGTTTGGCAATTGTGAATGAATGTTCTACTCGGCCACTATGTGTTATTCTGATGTATAAGCTAAATTATTGTAAAGTTTCATTAATCTCCATTCGTTAATTTTTACGTGAGAGAGTAAAAACCATCCATGCATACTTACAAACTTTCGCGTTTTTAATATTAGTAGGAGTCACGTAAACATATATTAATTAGGCCGCAGCTTTTAAAAAAAAAAAGTTTTTTTTTTCTATTATGTAAAATTAATCCTGACCCGGAAAAGACTCATAGTAATTTCAGTCCCTCCCTATGAATTGACGTCGTCTTCTAGGAACAGTTTTACATAATAGAAAAAATATCAATTAATTTTTTTTTTAATGCTCCGGCCTAGTTAATATGTTTGCGTGAATCCTACTTATATGTTATAAACGTGAAACTTCGTAAGTATGGATTATGGATTTATGGGTACACTACATAAATACGAAAAACTTTATTCCGAAAGTCACAATCATGAATTTCTAAATTCCGAATTTCATAATTGCGAATGATTCGAATTCCGAAAGTCAGAAATCCGATGTATCATAAATCCTATTTATTGGAAACCTGAATTTAAAAATTCCTGATGTTAAAAACTACGTAGGTGTCAGAATTTCGAATTAAAAGATACCGAACCATTACAATTCCGAATGAATAAGAATCCGAAATATCGGTTTATCAAAATTCTGAAACAACACAGACCCGACAATCGAACGCCTTGAAAACTAATTTGATGGCTGATTAAGATAGTTGGCGGCGACATAAACACGGCAAGTCGCCCTTGTCTCAATTTTTATATGAAGTAATTGGAGAGTTATTAAAATAACTAGCCAATACTAGTTAATTTAAACATTTATTGATTACGTGCTTCTTCATGCGTTTTTGATACTAATTTTAATAACACTACGGATTTTTAATTACTCGCACAAATGAAATTCGGCAGAATGAACATTCATATTTGTGACTTTCGGAAAAAGAACTGTCGTGTTTTTGAATAGTCGGGGTTTAGGAATTATAAATATTCGGAATTTTGAAAATCGGGTTTTCAATAAATAGGATTTATGATTCGGAATTTTTGGGTGTCTTTTTTGCCCTAGGGTGGGAAGCAACGTTTTCCACTCAGTAGGTACTTGGGTTAGATATACATACCTTTCCGAGTATGAGAAATGAAAATAATTTTAATATGATATTGGCACAGTCTTATTATTTCTAAGTTCTAGAGAATGCTATTGAGATTCAGGACTGTGTTTCGTTCTAGAATACGCGCATTAGATTTCAAGAAAAAGAAAACAACTGCCGGCTGATCTAAATATAAATTTTTATTTGGACTGTAATACAATAAAGACAGACCGACAAAATGCATCAATTGCCGATTACAATGGATTTTAATAACTTTTTGTAGAAACATCACTATCGCGTTCTAGGATGAGACAGCGCCATCTAGCGAACAATATTGGAACTAACTTCCATCCATTTGAAATAATTATGGATTCTACACACGAAATTCATCGACCCGCCGACAACTATCGTCGACTTTTTATAGGCGGGTTAAAGCCGCTGTTAAAATAAGGAGAAATTTCAATATTATTATATCTTCTTCTTCGTCTTCTAACCCTTAATCCCATATCTGTCTGGGTTCGGGTATTTTGTTATATGTCTCCAGCAATTCATATCAGGGCCAGACAATGTCTTCTATCCAGGAAACGTAATAAGGGATCTTGGTGAAAACCCCCGCGCTGCTGAAGGGACCTCGGGGACACGGTGACCCAAATGAAATTAAAGAAATGATTTCAACACCGCAAGGTTTGGAAGTTGAATCCTTTGCAATCTGTAATCTTACTTGGAGCGGGCCTCCACTGTCAGTCTGAAATAAAAATCTTATGATTAAAAATAAAATTATAAATAAAAAAACTTTAAAAACAAGTTATAAAGAATCTGTAGAATGAAAACGATAATAATAATTTTATGCAAGCGATGTGCTGATTTGAAAAGCTTGTTTTGTGCAAGTTCTTTCTCTGTTTTCTGTTCATGCTACAACAACAAACAAGTTTAACATTGACATTTTATCATACTTCAATCTATTTGACATTGTTATTAATATTTATGATGGCATGGAATCTATTTGACAATACATAATGATCATTGAAGGAGTAAAATTGAAAGTTACTTATGCGTATTTCTCCCTACGCATATATTTGTACGCCACTATATGAGGTAAAACATGAATGAACTGTATGTACTATCGTTTAGTTATTGCATGCTTTTGTATGTACATACATGTTTTGACGAATAAAATGATTATATTCTATTAAATCATACCGATTTACTTCCTACAGTTTGGCCGAAACCGTTAAATCACGCCTTGGGTATGTGCACGGTGAGGCGGGGGGAGTTTTGACATCCGATTTGGTCAGTTCGGCGCCAACGCTTGCGGCGGTATATCACTCTCTTTCCACACATGCTCTTCCTTTATTTCATCTCCCGCTACACCACGCGTACCTAGAGCGCGCCACAAAGGTTGTGGTCAGTGTATAGTTGAATAAAATGAAGATAGTTACCGAACATGTGTATGAAATATTGTTCATATCACCGAAACAGTCTTGAGTCTCAGCATCGAAGCCTTCTGCGAAGTTTCTATAACTCGGATATGCATCATCGCATACCTCAGTAGGAAACTTGTTGAAATTCATCTAAAAAAAATAACACACAGATTAAACTACTAATAAAAGACAAGATAAAACACAAATAGTACATAAACACATATATACGCTCACGCCTATTTCTCTCCGGGGTAGGCAGAGACAACAGCCTGCCATTTGACTCTATCCTTACATAATTCACGAGCTCCTCTAGTGTCATCAAATCTTTCATGCAAGGCATACATTGAGGGTAGATTTACTCATTTCCACATTTGTTTAATACTTCGTTTTTTTGGGCCTAAATCCTTAAAGGTATCCCTCTCCCCTTCGCCAGCCCGCGAGGTAGTTATGCCGGTATCGAACCAACTATAGAAATGCAAACCGTCTTGGGTCCTTATTATTAGAGTGTAAGGTGACTTAAACAAGTTCTATTTGAAAAAACCTTTTTAAAAACAATCTTTTTTTTTATTTATTTTTTTTTCTTGCATTGTCATCCGAACTGAACGTGCATACCAAATTTCAGCTCAATCGGTTGAGGGCAAGTGCCTTAAAATTGAGTTGTAAGATTCCGCCCGAACAAACATACATTGCAAGTTAAATAAAAGCTTGTAAAAAGGCATTTCCCTCGTGCCCCTGCTGACCTCTTGGGTATCTACGACTTTTGAGATGGCCCCTTTGGGTGTGGATAACCCCATCGTACCCCGGAAAGCACCACCACGCTGGCTTGCTCCTGCTAAGGCTGTCCAAATAGTTTATAATGGCAAGATAGCTAAGCTGCAAGGCTTAAATACCAATCGATTCACGAAGTTCAATGAGCAACTGAGATCTGTTATGCGAATATAAGGACGTATTACTCACCACTTGCAAAGTGTTCACAAGGCCTAGGCCATGTCCCAGTGATCCCCAACTTAAAGCATCGGCAGTGTCTGCAGAACTATCTAATGCAAGACAAGCTGGTTTTATAGAAATACTATTAAACTGTATGCTGAAAAATGATAAAATTGAATTACTTATCAAGAATTTTCTAACAAGCAGGAAAAGATTTATTTGGTGATATTTAAACCCCACTGACACTGCAAAAATGCCTTTACTCGTAGCACAGTTAGACTGTGGTATTAGTATGAAAGGCGATAAAGCCCGAAAGGTATATAAAATAATATAAAATAGTCTGCCAATACTGGTTTGATTTTTGCAAGTTATACAATACAGAGAGATGAGCGATTACAACTAGAGAACCTTTCATCTATAGCAATTATTGCTTCGCTGGACCGTGGACGAGAACTATGTCGACGTTACTGACACAGTATTTCAAACAAAATTCATCGCAAAAGACATCTCGAAATACGCGTTATGTGTGAGAGGCTTATGTCAATACTGTCTTTAAATTGTCAATGTATGATGGGATAAGTCTAAATTATACTTTTACGCTGCATTTCAGGGGCCGTACTGTAATTATTTACACTTTGTATATAGTCTAAGTATGTAAGTTATTAGTTGAGGTTATGTCGGACTCGAACCGACTAAACCGCACGCCGTTTGTGGGTCGTTGTGCTAATCCAAAGGTGAGGTTGCCTTCGACATATCTCTCGCACCCCAGCTGAGCCAGGGACATCCATATCGGTCGGCCCTCCTCGAGAGTTATACGGTCACCTAAATAAATTAAGAGGAATGTTACACCAGAACTGCATGTCTTCAAGACGTTCTATGGTTAAGAATATTTTTTATTATTTACCGACCGCTACCACTGTACCGCGCCCGATTTGCACGCAATATGGCGGAGGACGAGATAAAGTAACATCATGAGTTAAGAGCGAGCGAGATACCACCGTGAGCTTCGGCGGCAGACTGACCAAATCTGACGTTCATTGGTCGATACTCCCCATATCTCACCGCGCACATACCCAAGGCGCGGTACAGCGGTTACGGACAAACTACATATAAATACTAATCGGCGTACTCTCAGATTATGAAATACCTTGGGCTGACTTCCAGCAAAGCTATATCGAAGTACTTGATTAAATATTCATAATACGGATGATAGACAATATTCTTAACTTGATATCGCTGCTCTTTACGAGTAAGGGGAATCTCAGTTCGCTTCAAAACGCCCAGAGCTACAAATTTTACTGGTCTGTGGACAAATTAGTATATTTAACTGGTGTTGTTTAAGGTGTTGGTTTGTCAGATAAATAGTAGATCCACCACCAAATTTTAGTCACGAGCGACGACTACGGGCCCCGACAAAAATACATCTACCCGTGTCGGGGCGCGCGGTGTCATTCTGCTGAACTGAAATGTAATAATACTCGCTGGACTGGTGATCGGTACCCATATATTGTGTCCATTTGAAAATCGCCACATTGGCGCTGATAGTTGCGGCACGCAATGGTGAGTGTACTTGGAACCAATTCTAATGATGGACAACAATTCTATTGGTATCGAAAATTTAATATAAACGATGGGTCTTATGTATCAAACAATATGGCCATTTTAGACATTTTGTTATGGTAAACGCATAAATAAAAACAACGAACAACGTCCATTTGCGAACTAATTAGTTCTCAGTACACTCACGGTGACGCTTCAAATCGACACAAAAAGGAGGCTGTCATTTTCTATGGAATAGCCAGTCCAGCTAGTTATAGAGCTCAGTGTTCTGAGGGTATTAGTTGGTGGTAGAATTACCATTTTTTGGTGACAGAACTAAGTTTTTGTAAACATTTTGTTTTGAAAAACTAAGTTTTTTCACCAAATATGCTGTAAAATTTCACAAGTGCTTATACAACATGTGGAAATAGTGATTAAAAAATTCAATAGGATACTTCATTCAGTTAGGTACTTATCTAAACGTCAACAATCTTGATATGTTTTTTTATTATGTTTTATTTTAAAACTCTGTTTATTAATATTTTTCTGTTGAGTAACTCATTTTGAAGAATAAAACCCCAAATCGAACCACTATTAAGTCAGTTAGGTATCCTATTATTTAAAACGCGTTTTACAAGTCGCCACAAGATTGTTTATCTCTAGTTAACCTAACCGAATCGAGTATAGCTCCATTATTTTTAGATTCTTTTAAAACTCTGTCTTATATGATACAGGATCCCCTAGTTTAAGAGACAGGGTTAAATATTAAAATTGCGTATATTATTTTTAACATTTAAGCCCCCTTTCAATATATAAAAAAATGTGTTAAAGCGCCAATTTGTAAATGTTAAGCGTCATTATCTATCCTTAGCATGTATTCTTTAGAACCAATATATTTTTTAAACTGACTTACTCATTGTAATTTTGTGCACAGTGCGCGCTAGTAAGGACAAACCGATCACTTATGACCGAACCTCCACATTTCCATTCAGCAGAGTTCCACTCAAGTCCATAACCTAATAGCGCCTGTGGAAAAAATAAAAGCAATTATAATTTTGTCACATTCGGAGCGAAATAAGTTTTTTTTTTATAAAAAGAATATTAGCAACCGGAATTATCGAAATTACTAATATTCTCTCTAACCCCTCCAACTAAGCTAAATTGCTTGTGCTAGGAGTGGGTTCACGTCGGTAGTGTAATGGCCAGGATTCGAACCCGGGACCTCTCGATCGTAAGGCCGACTCCTTAACCACTAAGGCACCGAAGCTTAGGAAATACTTAGATGGTAGTCACTGACCTGTAACAGTACTTCGCTGGACTGGTGATCGGTACCCATATATTGTATCCAATTGTAAACCACCATATTGGCGCTGATAGTTGCGGCACTCAGTAGTGAGTGTACTTGGAACTAATACTAATGATGGACAACAATGTCTTGGTATCGATAATTAAATATAAACGATGGGTCTTATGTATCAAATTAACAATATGGCCATATTAGAATTTTTTTATGGTTAAATTATAATAAAAAAAATTTGGTTGCCTGTAAAGTCGGTATACGGGCGAAAGTTTTACGTGACAACGACTTTGAGTGGTAAAATAATTTTAATGTGAATATTCATTCGTATAGTAGGAAGAAGGATGAAATAATAGTAACAATTTAAAAATGTCTGTCTCTCTCGCTCTTAGGCGGGCTAACCATGCCCGAGTGGAAGGGACGCGTGCCTCTCACTCGCTCTCATTGTGAGCGCATAACGTGAGCGGAGCGTAACGCAGTTTCTTGAAGTGTCACCCGGCAAACCAATTTATAAGACGTTGTCACGTCAAAAATAAAAAAATAAAAATAACGAACAAATCCCATTTACAAACTAATTAGTTCTCAGTACACTCACGGTGGCGCTTCAAATCGGCACAATAAGTAAGCGGTCATTTTCTATGGAATAGCCAGTCCAGCTAGTTATAGAGGTCAGTGATGGTAGTTAATCAAATCGGCATACTGAAGGAGGTACTGCTGGTACGGGTACGGGTATATGAACGGAATACCTGAAGAAGGTAGTTGAGATGGACACGTGTTAAAATCCCTTCGGATACACCGGAGCCAGCGGTGGTGGTTATTTCGGACTCGAACCGACTGCACTATGTATGTACATCACTAGATCATAAATGGTTTAATGTAGGTAGATGAATAAACAGTTAGCTCCAAGCCACGTTTTCATTATACCGGGTGTAAGGGGCACGCTCCCGAAACCTAAAGCCCGCGTATATTACATATTAGCATATTTTTCTTTTCTCGATTTGGTGAAAAAAAAAACAAAATAAATAGTTATTCTCCACCGTATTAGGAAAGCTGCATGAAACGACAATTTCATTAAAAAAAAACATCACGACAAAAAAAGAACGCGCTTGGCTTGGCCATTTGTTTTTTTTTTTATATAATTACGAGTTTTATGCAATGTATTAGATCGCGTGTAATCAGGTTTTTTTACGTGCGGGAAATCCCCACGGACACTCCCCCTTCGGAGCCGAAGGGGGAGGTTATGTCGGACTCGAACCGACTAAACCACACGCCGTCTGTGAGTTGATGTGCTAGGCCCAAGGTGAGGTTATCTCGCGACATATCCCTCTGACCGCGCTCATTGGTGGCCCTCCGATGCCCGAGCCACCTTCGAATGCGGGCAGCGATGTCCGCAAGCCTCTCTCACTCGCTGCGCCGCGCCCGCTCTTCTTTCTCCTTCACGAGCATGACCTGCTCGCAGAAGGAGGCGCTGGCCGCCCACGCATCCGCGCAGCGGACCATCGCCGCGAGCAGGGTGGAGAGCGTGAGCACTGTCACCCCTTAGGGCCGTCACAGGCTCCCTCCCGCCCGACACTCGGTGAGCGTGTGCAGCCCCGAGTCCACTCGCGTCGCAGTGATGGCACTCGGGCGTTGGCTCTATCAGATGCAGGTACCGCCCGAAGTTACCGTGTCCGGTAATGACCTGCGTCTGACGGTACCAAATGCCACCGTGTGGCCTCTCTAGCCACTCCCCCATGATGCGTTCCCTGCGTGTAATCAGGTGTAAGATTCTTTTCAACAATAGAATTGTACGATTGTCCGACATTATACCAATCGGTAAAATTCATGGCGTGTGTGAGACGCGTAAATCAATTTATGCTGCTGAACGGCATCAAAGACGAGTTAAAAGTGCTAACATTAATCACGGTAGTGAGTGAGGTGACTGACAAACATCCTGAGAATATGAAATATGATGATCTCGTAAAATTCAATTTAAAAGAGCAAAACTGTATGGTCGTCTAGTGCCATTAGTAGCCGGGGTGAGGTAGCCTCTAGCATATTCCTACCGCACACCGGGGAAGGCCTCCTCCGGGCGTGGAACTACGGCTCCCCATCTTTCCCTCGGAAAGGAGGGGGAAAGGGGGATGATCTATTGTTGTAGGTAGTGCAAATTGAAAAAGACCTGAGACTGCGGTAGGCTAAAAAGAGCTTCTTAGATTTGCCGATACCACGTTCGAGGGACTATTCATGATAAAACCGGATTTATAGCTAGGTAATGATCACTTGACGAGCTTCAATTTCAATTTATTTATTTTCAAAATACATTCTTTTGAGTCTAATCCCAACTCAAATGTGGTCGGCTTTCCAGCCTCTCCAACTACCCGTAACGACTGCCATAGATGTTCTTAGAGCAACCGGGACCAGCACCTTAACGTGCTCTCCGAGTCACGACCAGACCAATGCAAATACCGATATTCATGTATACAAATATTGCACTGAGCAAGTAACGAACCCGCATTTCATGCGTGATGGCCGCGTTCAATCCCACCGCGTCACAAGCTGTCTACTAATATATGATGAACACTTAAGAAGCTTTAATTGCTTAGTACAGTTAAAAACTTCATCTTACCATATGAGGAAATTCGTTTGGGATAGCGTCTCTTACTCTTGTATTAACTGGTTGGCTTGGCGGGGAGATTTCCGTTGGACTCCGAATTAAGGTACAACCATAGTGAGGACCCGTTAAGTATTTTAAACAGTCTGAAAAATAATAAACATATATTTCATTCATATTTATATCATTTAAAAAAGCAGAATTATCTATACGTAGCGAGCTAGGTGTGGGGCCACCCTTAGAACTTAGGGGTTTAATACCGACTCTCCGACCTACCCACGGAGGACTATGATTAAGCCAAATGCGGCTCCAATCGTATGGCAATGAGGTATAGATTGTACTTACTGTCTCTAGCTCTTTTTCCAGGTTTATTTTCACTGACCACCGTTATACTGAAAAATATTAATTACTTTAGTGGAAAAGTTTAATCATGGAGGTATAGGACATAGTATACATATTATCGACCGAGTTTCTTTCTCAGCATCGTCTAGATTGTCTACAACATGTATAGTAATTATTTTTCTGAAGAGAAATACAGGGTAGATGCACTATTTTCTTTGGAACCACTTATGCTGTGTGCCATTTCCAGTGAACCACTTACGGACTGAATTTAGACCGTACAATACTTCGACATGTAGCGAACTTCGAAAACACATAGATCGACAAGTCATTGCTTCAACAGACAATTATTTGTCGAAGTAGTGGTCATTTGAAAATGCGACTTGTCTAAGTATTGTCTGTCGAATAATCGTCTGTCGAAGTAGTGGTAATTCGAAGGTGTGTGTTGTCCAATAATTGTCTGTCGAAGCAATGACTTGTCGATCTATGTGTTTTCGAAGTTCGCTACATGTCGAAGTATTTTACTGTCTAAATTCAGTCCGCAAGTCCCAGTAAACATCAAAAATAAATAATAAAATAACTGTTTAGTAATTCCGTCTCAATGTTGACACTCGTAACAAATATATTATTATAAATCATGAAGCAGTAGTTTAGCCACAGGATGTTTTTATGTTTTCTCGATCTATTAGGCAGCCTTGGGATATGACAGTAATGTGACAAAACAAAATTATGATGTAGCTAACATATAAACTAGATATAAAAGTCTGTGAACAAAAAGAAAGAAGGAGAGTCAAAAGCATAAATAAAGTAGAAAATAATTAAAGAAAATGATTGAAATGTAACAATTTAAGTACTGAATATTGTATTTTTTAGAGAACGCAATTTTATTTTTGGGGCATGTCAATAGAAGCTTATCCTCAAGTTTGTGGGGTCGCCTCCCTTGTCCCCCGGCCATCTTGGAAAAAGGGATTAAAACACTTTTTTCGTGACATCTTGGTAACTATGCATCTTACAAAAAATTTGCGTATTCATAATTGTTTTGCCTACAAATATGTTTTTATAACTGCCCGCGTTATCATCGTTACAATATCGGTTATCGTTATAGATTGTAGCCTATGTGTTATTCTGATGTATAAGCTATATTATTGTAAAGTTTCATTAAAATCCATTCAGTAGTTTTTACGTGAAAGAGTAACAAACATACATCCAACCATTCATCCACTTACAAACTTTCGCGTTTATAATATTAGTAGGAGTATAGCATATAAATATTTCACAATATTTCACACAACGCTATCTTAACTAGCTTGTGTTATGGAATCTAGAATACGGATAAACATACTTAGATACTTTTTTTTTGTAAAGACATATATATTATACATAGAAACACCCAGACCAATGCAAATATACATATTCATACATACAAATATTTGCACTGAGCGGGGATCGAACCCGCGCCTCCTGCGTAGTGGCCGCGTTCACTACCGCCACGTTACAGGGGCACCACAGAGGCCATGATATGGGTAAATAAAGAAAGAGTTAATTCATAAAATACAAATTCATAATGAAGATAATAAATTATGTCTTAGATTTTTGTGTACAGCCTTGAAATGTTGTATTATATACGTGGCTTCAATTAACGTCCCTACCTTGTATCAACCTCGTACACACTTTTCTGTACATTGTAACATTTCATTCCTCGTTACCATTTTGTATTATTATTTGTATATTATATAAGATATTATTTGTATTATGTATCATGTATAGTAGATATAATCTTTAGAGGCAACTAGGAAGCACACGATGTATATTATCTATAGAAGTTTCCCAAACATTGTTCTACCATGGCCCGGTAATTTTCACACTGACCCTTCGTGACCCACTAAATACTTTTTAACCCAAGCTGGTTCCGTTAATAATACACATTTATTAATACATAGTAGAAATGTTTTATTAACACTAGGTCGTCTCATTGCATTATGTCCTTTTCTCGAAATGTCCTTTCTCATAATGTCCTTTTCTGCATGGATTTCTGCATGGTTAAAAAAACAAATAACCAAGAAGGCCTTCTAACCTAACCCAACCAAGTCGGATTGCGCAGCTATCACAATATAAGGACTGTAATCCTGATTTTGAGAAAGGGACATTATGAGAAAGGACATTTCGAGAAAAGGACATTATGCGATGAGACCTACTAGGTTAATATAATATTTTGGTATCATCTATTTAGTCACTAAATTGTAATGCGAAGTAGTGAGCCGTTGCATATTTTTTACTAAAGAATGCAAGTTTGCGGAAAATTACGAAAGTTTTATCCTATGTAAGATCTGGTTTCACTTCAAGTCGGTTTCTACGTTTATTTTTAAGGTAAACAAGTGTTGAAAACCCAGCTTCATTTAAATTAATATATGATGCGTCGATCAACAGTAGGTATTTTTTTTAAAAGGCCGGGAATGGTGCGGCCCGGTATTTTATTTTGTTAGCCCGGTATCGGGTCACTACCCGGCAAATGGGAACAGCTGATCTATACTAATATTATAAATGTGAAAGTAAGTCTATCTGCCTGTTATCCTTTCACGCCAAAACCGGTCAACCAATTTTAATGAAATATGATACAAGGGTACATTATACCTTGGGTAAGGACATAGGCAATGTTTGTTCGCGATAACCGATATGCACGCGGGCGGAGCCACGGGCAACAGCTAGTTATTAATAATTCTTACCTAGTATCATCAACCAAATCAACCAACTCAGAGTCAGTGCAGCAAATGATTGGATGCGTGCGATTGAATGAACAAAGCTGGAAAAACAAATAGATAACTTTGTAATCGCGAATCGATGGAGCCACAGATACGGTAAAAAATAAAATAAATTATTATAAATAAATAAAAAACAACTGATTCTGAAAACATCGAAACAAGCTTTATAGCAGGCGGTACCCCATTAATTTCAAGCGGGTTTGAGATTTGCAAATGGGTACCGCCTGCTATAAAGCTTGTTTCGATCTTTTCAGCATCAGTCGAGTTTTTTATTTTATACTTTTTAGTTATGACATTTTTATTTTTGTAATCGTCTTCTTATTTTGATACCCCACTCGATAAATTTGAGAGAAAAATTTTTTTTACCGCATACATTTTGCCGTCAAAAACCCAACATAAAGCTTTTGTTCATATTTTATGTACCTAAGAACACTTGGGCAATAAGTACCTTTCATTTCAGACATCAATCATTGAAATCCGTACAGTAGTTCAGAAGATATGAGGTATTAAAGAATATTAAAAACATACATACAACGAAAAACATAACCCTTCTTGCCAGTCGGGTAAAAATGATTGAAAAATCATTAATTGCTTCCGATGGTATAAAATAATAGTATAAAATGTAAAGCTGTGACATAATCGGTTGACATGTTACCAGTGTGTTAATTTTCAACAGGTCTCATGCCGTTATAACTTTTATTTCAAAAATTCTATCTGTACTAGACTAATGGACAACTGACACTTGAGCCTTTATGCACAGCAAGTATCTAGAAAAAAATATGACACAGGATAGTATCACTTCTGAGAGCATGGCATTTCACTAGGCCCTTAACTTTGGATGTAGCTGAAATTGGTGCTAGGATGAAGAAAACCATTATTTAATAAGCATACAAGTACCTGTGGATGCTTTTTCAATTTGATATCATCGAGGGCAGAGCGACAACGGCGTACGTCGACACATTGACCTTGTCGACCATCGCTCTTAGAAACACAAACGTCACCTGGACAAAGGAATATAGTACATAAGGTTTACGCTCACCTGTTTCCTTCTTCCTACAGTCAAAGTCAAGAACCCGGGGTCCTTTAAGCGAGGTATAAAAAAGCATCTGATGAGGCCATCAAGCTGAAGGCCACCAACATCGTACGTATCTGTAATAGAGACCCTCTTTCCTGAGACTTTGCCTTCAGCTTACCACCAGGCGATTGACGTGTCCTACATTAAAAAAAAAAACAATCATCTCGAGCGTGGGAACCATGATGTCCCGATTTTACCCCAGAAAAAGGGGGCGCACATCGTGCTCCGCGCCCGCTTGCTTCTGCTGGCGTGGAAGGCGACCTCATCTGTTACCCCAAGCCGTCCCTTTGCGTGATCTCCCTCCCTCCTTTTTTTTAATCAGAGCTTCCAAGAAGGCTGCTCCCGCCTTGGTCGGAGTTAGCCGTTAGTGGCAGCGTTTTCTCTACTTGGGAGAGAGGAACTTTATCCAACGCACGCTTAAGCTGTAGAATGAACTCCCTGCTGTAGTTTTTCTAAGAGACTATTTAAAAAGGGCATTAGAAGGATTCTACAGGGACAGCAGCACGAGAATGAGACACCCGTGGTATTGCACACGCCTATGGCATTCTATCAGATAGGCTGTTGAATGTTAATGTTCAGCCAAATCCGCAGTTAGACCGGTAAAAGCGGACCCCAGACTCGCAAGTGCGACTGCTGGCAATGCTTCGGATGCGACTGAGATTAACGCTTGAATGAAGAAGGCTGTGCGCTTGTCTGCTACCTTAGTGTTATAAAAAAGAAGCGTTAGACTGAATGCACAACTAGGAGGCTTCCGACTAAACTTCCGAACTAAAAATAACTACATTAGGTTGCATGTTATTATATTATACAGTGTGGAAGATTTCGACTTTACTGGAGGGAAAGTACTCTAAATACTGGCGATAGCAAATTTCACACAAAGGAAACATTCCTCTATTTTTAATAGAAATAAAACTGTATACGAAGATTTTTGAAAACTTGCTTGCCATACCCGGTCATCGAGTCGGTTAAAATCCCGAAAAAAAAACATCCTTGTATTTCATGGCATCATAGGGTCAATCATAACGATGACATCTCTCTAACAAACATGCTAAATTAAATGAAAAAATTCCACCCGGTATAAAATTCTTAGAATATACTAACCTTCGTACAATAGACATGATTCACTCAAAACCCAAAACACACAAAAACAAACACTCACGACGGAATTACACATATTTGTAACAGTAAGTTTGGATTTCATCAGAACTGAGTACTCATGCTTTACCAACAAAATTCTCTTAGTAAAAGTAAAAACGCAATTTAGTTGAACTTGATTACTATAAGGAAAATCAGCTTTAAGTATAGCAGTTACATTGTTAAGTCGAACGTACGGGTGAATACTGTTTTTGTTTAATACGACGCGTCTGACGATAAATTCAGTGTTGCCAGCGAGGTCTTGTCAGAAATTACCAGAAATATTTAAAAAAAAAATATTTTTAGTAAAAGTTACCTGGTATTGTCTAAAGTTCGCACAAATTTTTTTCTCATTGAAATTAAACTACTTTTTAACCCCTTTTTCACCCCGCGATCATGGGTGCTGAAATGTAGCCCAAACTTCGGGCTAAAGTAGTTTTATTTCAATAAAAGTTACCTCTTTTACTGTAGTCGATTACTTTAGTATTATTACATTAGGTCTAACGTAATCTAATAATAACACATATTATGCCAGATCTAGCCATTGATTCGAAAAGTAGGACACGACGGTATTTCCGTCCAATTGAACAGTCCGACTGGGGAAGTACCTCCGCCCTACAGAATACCGTGTTCATAATAACCTCGTGTTGTGTTTCCGGCGGTGAGTAGGGTAGCTAGAGCTCACTGGAGAGTTTTTGTACTGCCAGTAGGAAGACCTAAGGATTGCCCTGCTTTGTTTTCTACACTGACGGCACAAAAACTCTGTTCGTACAGGGTCGGTAGCGCGAGTGTGACGCCCCTGGTGTTGCACACGTTCCTAGGCACGTGTACTTGTCTGCCAATTAAGTGGTATAATAAAATAAAAACCTTCGATACCGGATGCCATACGAACATCGCTGACAGACATATATATATATATCGTCCCGTTGCTCGAGTAGCCGTGCTACCTACTGACGGTTGAGTTATCGGTTGAAGTCTCCAACTGGGGGGTGGTGTTAACGAGCACGACTACTCGTGATAGTTTGAAAATCATGTTGTATGTACCTAGATCATAGATATATAGATCATATATATATATATATATATATATATATATATATATATATATATATATACATATGTCTTAAATAATTAATTTAATTAATTAAAGATAAATTTCATTTTAACGGATCTTATAGTATCAGCGTTATCATCATTCATCACACAGTGGAGCATAGAGCCCATTTTACTACGCTTTCTCTTGGTTTTAAGGTGACAGACGTCTAACACCGGCTTTATACTGTACGAGGTTCCACGGATGGGGAACCGGACGCATTTTTTTATAACAAACGTGCCTAGCCTGTCGCATATGAGTCTCATTTCACGGTGGTTAATCCGCGTAGATGCGCATGCGTCCGTGAAATTTCGTGCCGTGGAAAGGCGACTTTACCTCCCATCTCGAAGGCAAGAATGCGCCAAAACCAGTTTATGATCAGGTGCATCGGCTTGCAGAAACCAGATTCTGCTAATTGTCAGTGTTCATACCAGACACAGTAATAAATGGTAGTTAATTTTAGACTACACTGTCAAAGTCTAAAATAGGATGGCATCTTGTAGGGTGAATAACAAAATATAATGATCTGTTTTTCATTTAACTTTGGTCTTAAGTCTATATGAATGAAGTGTTAAATATTAATGTTAGGTGAAAGAAGCATACTATAGGACATATTATGATTAAACACAAAAACGTCTGGCTCGAGCATAGTGCTAAAATGCTGTAGTTACGGCATAATACTGTACCTTTTTTAATCATATTTTAACTTAGTTTATTTATTTTATTACAAAGTTTTTTTTAATACTTTTGTTAAATTCAGACACGAGATAAACGTAGATTCGTCCACATTTAGCCTTAAGTATATAAATATTGTAATTTGACGTATTAAACAATGCCGCAGTGGAGTTTGTTGCGCCGTTTCTTCTCCATCAGCGCCTTGGAAACGGTGGTAAACTTAGGTTACGTAGAACTTATTATTGACGTCAATAAGATAAACCCGTGTTGTTTTAGATTGAATAAACATCTTTGACTTTGACTGTCATTTTTTACTTGTTAGTAATATGTCAGTAGTTGAAATTTAGCAGAATCGAGGTCTAGGTGAGGCAAGCTTGGGTCCCAAATATTGAACTTTGATACACCTACTATAAGAATTATTTAAATTTAATCGCACATAGCGATCGACTCGTGAATCACCACGCATTTATACTCATTATTATAAAACTTGTCAAACACGTTTTCCCAAGTACTTATACCAAATACACGCACCGGCAGAATCAACGGAACACAAAAAAATAGAGTATCAAATAGTTAGCTTTATTTTTAAACAAATAATAATTAAACATGAAACAACAGTTAAATTAACATGTTTTGACATTAATTAGCAACACCATACTTAAAGTTTAATTAAAAAAAACTTAATTAAACAAAGAAAACGGTTTAAAATGAATTTAATGAATGTTTAATAACGAGTGTTTCTCTCTCGTGCCCTGATTAAGGTTTCCATCCGTCTGGGCATGCTGCGAATGATGTTGTGAATGATTTTTTGGGGCAAACCTCTGCCATTCTTTAAGTAATGTGTTTCGAAGCTCACCTAGATTGTTAAGAGGTGACATTCTTGATTTGACACTCCTCTTTAGCAAGTCCCAAACGTGTTCAATCGGATTCATATCCGGGGACCGTGCTGGCCACTCCATCACCGTAACACCAACATGGTTTATGTATATGCCTGTACTGAGCGAGCACTGTGAGCCCGAGCATGATCCTGCATTAAAATGAAGTCATTGCCAATAAATGGGGTAAATGGCACAACATGTTCCTCTAAAATCACTCTGATATACCGATCAGCAGTCAGATTTCCGCCGTCGACTACCACTAACTCCGTGCAAGCTACTAAACCTATCCCTCCCCAGACCATAACTGAGCCGCCGCCATATGCCATTGTATTTTCAAAATTAGACTGAAAATAACGCTTTCCTATAAGTCTCTCGCTGCCTTCCATCAATCTGATTTAACAGAATTCTGCATTCATCAGTAAAGAGAACCTGTCCCCACTCGTCAAAGTCCCAATGACCATATTCACAAGCAAAGTGTAGTCGGTTTGTGCGGTGGTGTCTCTCAAGTATTGGTGCTTTGGCGGGTATATGTAAACGTATACCAACTTCCTCGAATCTTCTGCAAACTGTCCGCTGACTCACTTTAACCCCTCGAACCTCCTCCAAAGCATTTCGGGCCTGCACCGCCGTAAGTCTCGTGTAAAAAAAAAGACGGGTTGCACTCTGGGAGTGCCGGCAGAAGTGAAAACATTTTCTTTCTTTCTTTCTTTGTTATATACATAGAAAAAGATAAAAAAGAACATACCATACCTATAATATAGCGCTAATCATAGAACCTATCACTTATTTTCTGCTAATTTTCTGTCAGAAGAAATTAATAAATTATAAAAAGAAAAAATAATCACAAAAAAATAATAAATTACAAAAAGAAAAAAATATCATAAAAAGTAATAAATTACAAAAAGAAAAAATAATGACCAAAAGTAATAAATTATAATAAGAAAAAGCAATCACAAAAAATCCCTGAAGGCCAGGTGGTTCGAACCCGATACTATCTGAAACTATACGGACTTACAGTCGACGTGCTTACCGTTTAAGCTACGACGATACTATTGTAACTTGCAAAATACATAGTCTGTACCTAATCTTGTATGACGTCAGTCGTCGGTTACGGTTCAAAGGTCAACTAATCCTGACGCTTCCTTAACATTTAACACCCATCCAACACCGCTAAAGAAGTTTTCACTTCAAAAAACGGTCATCTCTCCTTGAAGTACACCTTTTCCTGCCTTGTCCTCTTCTCCTCCCTAGAGAATTGCTACGATGAATCAATAATCGAGAAAATACAAAAGTCTCATAAAACTGCAGTACAATGTTTATCAATTGGAATTTACGAACTTTACGAAAATGGAAAATCTACTTCGAAGCAGTCGATAGAGATGTATGAATGAAAAATTAAAACAAACGAATGAAAAAAAATAACTGTTGACATATATGTTCCACTTTCAAATTAAACGTTTTTTAAAAAAATATGTAAAAAATAATGTAACCGGCCAGTGCTACGAAAAAAATATATTATTTCTTCCTTTTTTTGTGTTTCGCTAATTTTGTCGGTGTGTGTTGTGCAAAACATTTATTGTCTGCTCATTATGGGACAATACAATCACACCTGCACTGTGCCCCCTGCTTGTCTAAGGACACGTGGGAAGCCTCCTAGCGGCTCTATAGAGAGCTGCTTCCGCCGCGGCCGGTACATCGCGTAGGCTGGGAGGAAGAGAGGCGATGCCGTCTCCATTACCTAGGGTGCTCTGTGAGAAGGTTCAGGCCAAAGCACCGCAGAAAACTATTCCTAACGTAATTATCATTGAGTAGCAGCCATTGCTTTGTGAAACATCTCAGATAAATATTTTCTACATAAGCATTATATTCAGAACATAAATAAAACTACATAGCACTTCGCAACAAAATAAGAAAAATCACCATAATTCCTACACCATGGAAAGAACCCGTAACACGCAAAAATTCTAAGAATGGTAGATCTAAATTTTTGTTAAACAAAAAATACTAATAAGTTAGAGTCAATATAACATCATCGATCGTAATTTGTAAGCTGGTGATGCTCACCAAAATAAAAGAAATCAAACAAATCTTCACTAAATTGGCAAATGCGTCAATATTTTTATGTCTTATCTTCCTCTTGAACGTAAAATATTCTACCAAATAAAAAAAAGTTTCCACATGGGATACTGAATTTCAAAATTTTACACAACACAACTAATATATCCCCACATGTATGGTAGTCCATTACTAACACTGGTGTGTACTTTAATTTGATAATATACCAAAACCACTAATGTTGATATAAACCAGACATACATTGATAGTTTTAGAAAACTCCATGTCTCTGGCACAAACACAATTTTATCGTATCGATCCCCGCTCAGTGCAAATATTTGTATGCATGAATATGTATATTTGCATTGGAATGGGTGTTTCTATGTATAATATGTATGTATTTACAAAAAAATTAAGTATCTAAGTATGTTTATTCGCATTCTAGATTCCATAACACAAGCTAGTTAAGCTATGCTTACCGTGGGTCTAGATAGCGTTGTGTGCAATGTTGTGGAATATTTATTATTATTATTATTTATCTGAAAACTCCCGTAAGGTCTTAAATATAATGACATATTCTTTTCTCGTAATATCTTTTTGCAATATTAATATATAAATGCATATCGAATAGATCAATCGCGACACTGCCAGCTGGATCAAGATTTTGTGATCCAATTTTATAAGCTTCGGTCGGGACATAAATAATACGATTTGTATTACCAAACATATTAGGGGTTAAAGTATGAAATTGCCGATTTGTACTGACAAATTGAAATTCGTTTTTTTTTTTAATTTAACGTATTTATTTAATCAAAATAATTACCATTATTATCTATACATTGCTGCCATCTAGTAGGAAGGTCATTTATGCCTTTGCGATAGAACTCTGGTGATCTAGATTCGACAAACTGTGTGAAAGCATTTTGTACTGCCTCCTGAGAAGAAAACTTCTTATCACATAGAAAATTGTCCAAATCACGAAAAAAATGGTAGTCTGTTGGAGCAAGGTCTGGCGAATACGGAGGGTGACGGATAGTTTCTAATTGCAGTTCCTGTAGAGTTAACACGGTTTCTCGTGCTGTATGAGGTCTCGCGTTATCATGGAGCAATAATGGTGAAGATCGATTCATGAGTCGGGGCTGTTTCACTGCTAGTTTTGCTATCATTGTTCGGAGTTCGGCACAGTAGACATCTGCCGTTATTGCTTGACCAGATCGTAGAAAGCTATAGTGAATAACACCATGCTGAGACCACCAAACAGTTACCATTACCTTTTTATTGGTAAGCTTTGCTTTAGGACACTGTTGTGGCGTTTCACCTGGGGTCAGCCATTGCATTTTTCGCTTACGGTTATCGTAAAGAATCCACTTTTCATCACATGTCACAATTCGATCCAATATTCCTTCATTTCTGTATCGATTCAACAAGGCAACACAAGTTTCAACACGCATTTCTTTCTGCAGATCAGTCAAATCATGAGGTACCCATTATTCACATTTTTTTATTTTATTGATTTGACGCAAATGAGTCAATATTGTTGGTAAGGTAACGTTAAACCATGCAGCTAATTCCTGGGTAGTTTGGCTCGGATCGGCTTCCACCATGTCTTTCAATTCATTGTTATTCACCTCTGTGGACGGCCTTCCTCGTGGTTCGTTCTTCAAATCAAAGTTTCCATCACGAAAGCGTTTAAACCAAAATCGCACGGTGCGTTCATTAGCAGTCCCCTCTCCAAACGCAACATTGATATTGCGAGCTGTTTCTGCCGCGTTAGTTCCGCGTCGGAACTCGTATTCAAAAATCACTCGAATTTTCGAAGTATCCATTTTTCTTGTCTAAGCTGAATAAAAAAAAACAACAGAAAGTCGATAATCGAATGTTGCACATTTTTAAATGAAGAACTACATAGGTACCATGTGGAAAAAGTTTCACTCAAAAATCTCAAACCATGAAGGTTCTATGTCAATTCGAAGTACCTATTACAATGAAACGGCAATTTCATACTTTAACCCCTATTATTATAGCAGAAGATATCTATCACATCAGTCACATATAAAACATTTCTTAAAGATGTTCTTATGATACCGCGTTTCAAGATAAACTAAAATCAATGTCCACGTATAAAAATACAATTTTATCAAAGATAGAATTTATTATCATAAATTATCCATTGATTTTAAATATATTTGCCATAGTACGGCGAAAAATAAATGCAAAACTTGAATATAGGTAGTCTACAATTGACTTCCAAGTTGATTTCCATTATTATTTCCCTAATACTTGTACAGTCTTTACCTATCAAATATTCGATATTTTTATCCAATGGCACAGATAACCTTACGACCTTTCTTTGTACCTGTCTTGCTAAAACAATATTAACATTTTTTGCAAATTTTTTATACATAATTATATTAATGTCAGAATTTCCTTAAATAAGCTTTGTATTTATGTATTTCAAATTTACGACGCTTGTGGTGAAGCGGTTCGACTGCTACGCAGAGGATGCGAGTTCAATTCCCGATCAGTAAATAAATCAGTGTAAATATTTTTGTATGCGTGAATATGCATATTTGCATTTATCTGCGTGTTTCTAGTGATATTAAGTATTTAAAAGAAAATGTATCGAGGCATTTTTTTCGCATTCTAAATACCACAACACAAGCTAGTTATGCTATACTTACTTTGACTATAGATAGCGTTGTGTAGAATGTCGTAGAATATTTATATATTTAAGTTTATATTTGCAATACTTATCAATTAACAAAGTAATTTTAAATTTTATCACTTCTTTACTATCCCCCAAAAAGTTAAAATTTAAGACTACGCTATCCAAGCAAAAAAATGCAAGAATTTTAGTTAGTTACACATTTAGGTACTTCATAAAAATGAATGTTGCTAAGAGCATAACTCAAGAACAGCTCGACCGAAACAGCAATTTTTTTCTTTCATATGTTCCGGAAGAACAAAAGAACTATTACGGGAACATAAATAAATAAATATTCCACAACATTTTAAACAACGCTATCTAGACCCATGGTAAGCATAGCTTAATTAGCTTGTGTCATGGAATCTAGAATGCGGATAAACACATACTTAGATACTTTTTTTTTGTAAATAGATACATATTATACATAGAAACACCTAGACCAATGCAAATATACATATTCATGCATACAAATATTTGCACTGAGCGGGGATCGAACCCGCGCCTCCTGCATAGCGGCCGCGTTCACTACCGCCACGCCACGGAGGCTGTCAAACATGAACAGAATTCCACACCACGCGGGCAAACGAAGAAAGAACAGGATTCCACGCACAGGCGAAGCTGCGAACAACAGCTAGTACATGAATAAAAACACACCTTCATCGGAGGTTTCGTGATATAATAACGAAAATGGAAATTATTTCCACACCTTGAAAAGACCCTATGATATGCATGTATTTGGATAACAAAATATAATGCTTGAGTTTCTCGTGTACAGTGTCATGTTGTGCCTGTAAATAGAATGATAAAGACATTACGTCCTCGCTCAAAAGTTGTAAACTAGTAATGCTGACTAAAATAAATGAGATTACACAAATCTTAACACCGACAGTGAAGTTTGCAACTGTATCATCACTATTTCGTTTCATTTTCCTGCTTATAATAACATAAAATATTTTACAAAATAACAAAAAATTTATACACGGTGCAATAACTTTCATACACAGCCACAATGCATGAAAATAATTCCACATATTATTATTAAAGAAGTGTCGACGAGGTGACTCGAAATTCAAAAACCATAGAACACAATATAATACAGATAAAAATATTGGCACTAGCCAGACAGTCACTGCGAGTTTTAGAAAACTCCACTTCTCAGACACAAACACTTTCACCATTTTTTCGTACAAGATCATAGTGTAGACCCACGTCCAGCATCTAAGGCTGATGTCTGTGAGCTGGTGTAAGAATGAATACATGTAAGCATATATCCTTTTCTCTGAAGTTTTTTCCACAAATCCGTATTTGGAACTACAAATAAATAGTAGATATAAAGTTCGCGTCACTGCTAACTGCATAAGAACTTTTTGGTCCAATTTTCTTATCTCCGGCCGGCGAATGAACAGTATGGTTTGGATTATTAAACATATTATTGAAAATACAGTTCCGGCTACAAACAAGTGATCTTTAGTAATATCAAACATGTTCTGCTAGTTTCACGGCTAAAATTAGTCTAACATAATATGTGGTTAATCAAGAAGCTATATTAATCCTCGTCGGATATTTGTTCACAAAATTAAATAACATATTTTGTACAACCTTTTTTTTTTCAATTTATTTTTAAACCGGACGTGTGCAATACCAAACTTTAGGGACCGTACCGTGGGGATTTCCCGCACAAAAAAACCTTTGGAAACTTTGTAACCGCATCAAAAGTTTTATGCACCTATAGAACACCTTGTATTTTAATACTAGTTATCGCCCGCGGCTGCGCCTATAAAAAGCAAGCAAAATGTCACTCACTGATTAATATCGAAATCTCAGATAACACCTATAACACCTACAAACTTAAAATTTGGTAGGTAGGTTCTTTATAGGGTGTAAACATCTGCTAAGAACAGATTTTACAAAACGCCATCCCTACGGGGGTAAAACAGGGGTTGGAAGTTCGTATGAAAGTCCTGTTTTTGTGCCTACTAATAAAATATATCCTTAGAAATCAACCCCCTTTTAGGGTTAAAACAGGGGATGGTAACTAAATATGTAACTCACTCCGCGCGTATAAAGACGTAGGCGGCCGCTAGTACGTTCTATTTTACTTTATCAGCTGGCAAACACTAATCATTACCATACCATCAAGTTCTTAAAACTTTTTGATCGGGTATCAGACCTCGTGTGTTAAATTAGTAGGTGTATCCGTTTGCGCGTAAGCATGGCCTGAGGTTATCCTTTGGAGGGCTTAGCCGGGGTGTCCGGTAATGGACACTTGGGAAGGATACCATGTGGTTTTAGTCAGTCCGATTTCGACACGCCCATCGTCTGTAGGTACCGATGGGGTGAAGACCGTGGGGGTTTTTTTTATACGTGCGGAAAATCCCCACGGATTTTAAGGGGGAGGTTATGTCGGACTCGAACCGACTAAACCGCACGCCGTCTGTGGGTCGATGTGCTAGGCCGGAGGTGAGGTTGTCTTTTGACATATCCCTCGCACCCCGGCTGACCCAGGGCCATTCCTCTCGGTCTGGCCCTCCTCGGCAGGGGGGACCACGCGGTCCCCGACTCTCCCCCGGTATAGGGGGGGCGCGCATCATCCTACGATGCGCGCCGCCGCCGTGGCCTGCTTCTGCTAGGGTGACGACCGTCACCCTCAGGCCCGCGCTCATAGGGGGCGGAGGTCGGTTTGCGCCCTCCGACGCCCGAGCCGCCTTCGAACGCGAAAAAGTAAATGGCCCCGTTCACAACGGTCTATCAATCAATTAGCCTATTGCAGTCCACTGCTGAACATAGGCTTCTCCCAATGTGCACCATTTTTGCCGATTCTTCGCCTTCCGCACCCAAACTGTCCCAGCCACCTTTTTCAGTTCACCAGTCCACCTGGCAAGGGGTCGCCCTACCTTCCGTTTACCTTCTCACGGTCTCCACTCTGGAACTCGAACTTGCTCCAACAGCCATCGGTCCTTCGACAGATGTGACCAGCCCACTGCCATAACGGTTACAAAGGCAAAAAGGGGAAGGGCATCCGAAAATTCTTATAAGGTCTGCAGCACGAGTGTGATGCCTGTGATGTACATGGTCTGTATAAAAAAATAGCATGTATGAAGTATGCTATGTGATTTTGTGAATAATTGTGAGATGGGGATGAATATGATTAAGAGCTTCTTGATTAACAATATTTTATTTTACACAAAGGTCTAGCCGTCGAACTGGCAGAACATGTTTGCTAAAGATTCCTTGCTTGTAGCCGGAATTTTATTTTTAATAATATCTATACATATAATAAAATTGTAACTGATCGATGTCTGTACATGGAAAGGATACAAGAAAATCTTTTACTGGGGGATTTTATTAACGTAATAGAATGTTTTTTGGAATGTTTGCCTATTTATCTGCTTGCCTGTGCGTTTATGCATGCTAATCTCAGAATCGGCAGAACCAATATGGTTGCGGTTTTCACTAATTGATTATGGTAGGCTTCACTTAACAATTAGTGTTTGTTTTATTGAAATCGTTCCATGAAACAGGTCTGCAAAAAAATAATTGAGAGCTGCTTTGTTTTTGTTGTATAATTTTTAAGTGTGAATTCGAAAATGATTTTTGTTTTGTCATAGCACGACACGTTTTTTGACAATGTACGTCAGTAGGTGGTGTCAATTTTGAACAATTTACCATTTCTACCATCTTACATATAAAAATAAACTGCAATTCTGTTAGTCTCGCTAAAAGTCGAGAAAAATATTTATGGATGTCCAGGGAAGGTTTAAACGGTGAGAAAATATAGGATATAGGAATTGCAACCTTTTTTATTGATTCTGAGGCGTTACGAAGTCTGCCGGTCAGCTACTTTTACATATTTTCTCATTTTTATTTTTATACACTATACCTTAAAGGTGATGAGCAATTTAACATTGATTGAACAAATTAGGCAGAATGCATTTCGTTGTTACATATAATTTATGTTCCGAGCAATATCTACAGGGTTTTTGTGACTCAATAGGTCCGTAGTGGTTCGCCACTTTTTCTGACATAGGTTGGAATCTTCCTAAGGCTATAATATTGATTTAACATAATATTTTCCTATTGGTTAATAATAAAAACTGCGAGCGGATAGAAAAAAGCCTGCTTTACTTACAGGTAAGTACTTGAGTGAGTAGGTAAAAAACTGTAGTGTCAAGTAAAAACGTCTTAAAAGTTAAACTAAATCTAAGATTAGTATTAGTGCCCATCATTAAACATGTCTTGGAATAGATCAAACCTTTTCCAGAGTAGCCATATGCTAAAAGGATGCTATTAGTTCGGTAACAAGTCTTTTTTTTTTTTAACGTGAGCGAAAATCCTTCATGGATGCTATGCCGGACTCCTACCGACTAAAAAACCCTCACGTACCGCCTAATAGCCTGCGGTTGGTAGCCCGCTGGAGACCATGGCTCGCAGCATGGTCTCGAGCAAAAGAGAGTGTCCACGTCCAGACCCACCACGAGGACCTGGCGCTGTTCCGCCCACGCTGTGCACTCCACCAGCGTGTGGAGCGATGTGTCGTCGCTGCGGTCCTCGCAGTGCTAACACTCGGCCGTGGTTTCCCGGTGTCTTCGCCACAGATATCTACCGAAGCTACCATGCCCGGTAAGTATCTGTGAAAACTGGTAGGAGAGAGCACCATGTCTCCTCTCCAGCCACTCGTCCATGACCGGTCTGACGGCCGCGATTGTGGCGAATCCCCCCTTTGGTTGCTCAAGTCGCACCTTCCATGTCTCCACGATTTTCTGGTGGAGCTGGGACCGCTGGGCCTCAATTTCTCGAGACGCAGGCCTTCGGCCCCGCTCCAGCGCCTCCTTGCGCCATTTAAATAGAGACGCAAGGGCTCTCGCTTCCAGGTCCCATGGAGGGGTCCCGGCTAGGAGACATGCCGCTTCACCTGAGATCGTGCGGTATCCTCTTATCACCCTGATGGCCATCACCCTCTGCGGGCTCAGCAATCTAGCCACATTGGTGGCCGTCAGGGTTTCCGCCCATACGGGGGCCCCGTATAGGGCAATACTTCGCACGATCCCCAGGTACAGTCTCCTGTAGGGAGCGTTGGGTCCCCTGATGTTGGGCATCAGCCGCGCGAGTGCGGCTGATTTTCCCCGCAGTTTTGGGACCAAACTTCGGAAGTGATGTCCGAAGTTCCACCATCCATCGAGTACGAGTCCCAGATACTTCATCGAGGGCTCGATGCCGATGCTGACGCCCCCTACCTGTAGCCTGGATCCCGCAGGTGGCCCCATCCGAGGTCCGTGGAAGCACAGAGCCTCGGATTTGTGAAGGGCGACCTCGAGACCCAGCCGCCGTATCCGACCCACTACTTGAGCAACCCCTGCCGTGGCCTTTAGTGCTGCGTCTCGGTGCGTTGCTCCCCGCGCCGTAACGAGGGTGTCATCGGCGTAACACGTTACGCCGACCCCTCTGAGCAACGGAGCGCGCAGCACCCAATCGTAACCGATGTTCCACAGGAGCGGTCCTAATACCGATCCCTGTGGAACACCGCACGACACATCTCGCCGACCCGGCCCTAGCCAGCTCGGGTAAGTAATGGCCCTCTCGGAGAGATAGGCCCCGACAATTCGACGGAGGTAGGGAGGCACTCCATGGTAGATAAGCGCCTCCCTAACGCAGCTCCAGGGCAAGGTGTTGAAGGCGTTGGCGATGTCAAGAGACACCGCCACCACCACCTCACCCTGTGAGATTGCTTCCTCCGTCAGGTCTCTAATGCGCATGATCGCGTCCACGGTGGAGCGCCCTTGCCGGAAGCCAAACTGGCTATCCGCCAGATCAGGCCCCACGCGTGTGAGGTGCTTGCCGAGGCGTTGTGCAATAATACGCTCGAAGAGCTTGCACACCTCGTCAAGCAACACGATCGGCCGGTATCCTGATGGAGAATTTGCCGGCCGCCCCGCCTTTCGGATCAAGACCAGTTTCCCTCTCTTCCAGACCTTGGGAAACTGGCCTTTTTCGAGGCATGCGCTAAAGAGCCCTATAAGTCGAGGCCCAAGCTCCTCGAGAGCCAGGACCCACGCTCGTCCTGGAATGCCGTCGGGTCCAGGGGCGGTGTTTCTGCGGGATTTAAGCCGCAGTACAGCCGCCCCTAACTCACCCTCCGTGACTACGGGCACGTCGTTCTCGCTGCCTTCCGCGTTGGGCACCTGAGACGGAGCCATGCGCGGAGGAATGTGTTCCTCCGCTCTTGATGGGAACAAGGAGTCCAGGACCCCCTCCAGCCGCTCCGGCTGGAGGCTCTGGGTCAGTGGGGGCGCCTTAGGGCGTAATTTACCCCTTACCATAAGGTACGGGCGCCCCCACGGGTTCCGCTCCAGGGCCTCCATCAGCTCTTCGCGGCCCAACTTTTTGGACCGCAGCTCCGTCTCTCGGGCTGCCGCATCGTCTGGGCGGCGACGCCTCCGGCGGAACCTGGTGTACCGACGGTGTGCGGTAACGCACTCCACGCGCAACTGCGCAATTTCCGGCGTCCACCAGTACACCTGTCTCCTCGCCGGTCTGGGCCTAGCCCTGGGCATCGCCGCATCGCAGATATGCGACATGGCCCTTCCGAACCACCTCGGCATCAACATCGGCAGGTCTGTCCGCTATCGGGATCCAGGCCCGCACAATGGCCGCCTCTAGGAGAGCCTCCGGATCCAGGCGATGGAGTGCCCAACGCGGTTCCGGGGGATTTGCGATAACTGGCGGCAGATTAGGTGGGGGGGAAACGTCGAACCGAATATATCGGTGATCTGACGACGTCTCCTCCTCCTCCACGACACGCCATCCCTGGACTCGGCGGGCGAGCTCAGGGGTCGCAAACGAGACGTCTATGACCGAGCTGCCCGCCGCGTCCAGGTTGCGACATTCCCCCGGTTCAGAATGACTAGGCCACGTGTAGTGACCCAGTGCTGAAGTATCCTCCCCCTGTCTCTGGTCTCCGTTCGCGGCAGGGTGCGGAAATGGACGTTCATTAATGGACACCCATATCCGCATCCTAGGTGAACCTGAACCACTGCCTGATGCTTTGGTACAGAAGGTCCTGACTTCTGTACCAAAGCATCAGGCGGTGGTCCATCAACGTGGTGGTTGTCGCCGAGCCGTACTGGGTTCACCCGGGAAGCCCGGTGGATCTGGACGGCCTGGCGACTGTCTTTGGGGGGACCGGCGCGGACGACTCGCGCCTAGCGCTTATTGCTAGAGGCCCGGGTTGCGTCGCGGCGGAATATGAGGGGGTGGCTGTCGTGGCCGCTTACGTCTCGCCGAGCCTCGATCAGCATCAGTTTGAGCTATGGCTCCCTGAGCTGGACGTCGTTCTAATTCGATATGTTTGAGTACTTTTTTTACACAAATGCATTTTAGCGCCATAAATTCGGTGTGTAGTTTTTGTTTACATTTATAAAACACAGGAGGTGAAAAATTCTGCTTTTTTATTTTTAGAAATTAAAAAAACAGTTAATTTAACGGGCACATCTCCACAATTCATTAACTAGGGAAGCTCGCCATAGATCAATAATGTTCTCTGTGCCATAAAGATTTTTTGTTCCTTTTTTTTAATTCTAATACGAAAATTTTGGCGCTATGGACAGTAAGTACCTATATACTTAAAATGTCGAGCTCGAGCGTAAAGTTATATTGTGTGTTTTGCCAAAAAGCAAGTTCTGCTTTACAATTATTTACTGACGAGACCTTAAGAAAGTGCCATCATATATTAACAGTCCGCCAAGATACTTATTTAGCCGTACACAACACCGTGCTTCCTACAAAGAAAAATAGTTATTGACAATACCATAGAGTGTTATCGCCGGTTTACTGCTTTGCCACCAAAATATAAAACTAAAGAAGAACCAACAACAGCTATATTTTGGCCAATTTTGAGCCGGGAGGAAATTACTGAATTTTGTGACGTGACCAGCTGATGCATTTTCCACCGGGGCATTTGCAGCTGACATTTGTTGTCCTTCAAGACATTGGCTTTACTGTATTTTAGCCAATTTTAAGCCGGGAGGAAATGACTGAATTTTTTTCATCTTTTACATGTTTGAGCGGTCACCGCTGCTTACCCCACCAACAAAGTGCCACCTCACAACCACGAAAATTCATGATTTAACTTCCTTAACCACTGTACGAAGTATCTCCCGGGAGGCGATTGGTCATGAGAAACTGTCACTGGCTTGCGGACTATTATAATGAAAGCAGATAGACCTCCCGCATCAGCACATCGTGGAAGGTATAATGCTCCCGTTGCAGACGAAGTTGCAGTAATCTTAGTTGATCAGGAATGTGACAGGCGTGATATTGTGTTGCGCAGTCGCGATGATCGCTTGCACCGTATAAACGAAACACATCGAGCTTATGATGCCTTACAGTATCCTGTTTTATATCATGAATGTATACATAACAATCTTAAGTGTAGACAGAACGGCACCTGTGCAAGTCTGGATATGGCCAGAGAACATATGTATTTGGGACTGATAATAGATAATCGTTTTAACTGGGGAGCCTATATAGAACATGTTTGTAATACATTAAGAGCTATACTTAGTAGACTATTTATATATAAATATCAACAATGCCATTGAAATCATTTTGCTTATTGTATTACGTTTTGACAGACTCTGTAATTAATAACGGGTTATGCAGCTAAAGCCGTACATACAAAACATATACTGATAAAATATATAAACTGCACTTAAGATTGTTAAAAACATTTTTTCCACTAAATATAAAGATCAAATATAAAGATAATTATAACAAACCATTTAAATATTCTGAGGTGTTACAAATTCAATGTAAAGCCAAATTAGCCATCATGAAAGAAGAAATTTCAAATGTAGATCATCTTAGAGTAAATACTAGAATCAATAATATAAGACAGCTACTTTATGTAAATAAGTATATTATGCCAAAATCTAGAAATAAATAGCTTACCAGGCCAAATGGTGTAATAGTATGTAACAAAGCAACCCTTTATAAAAAGTTTACAAACCCATTTTCTGAACCACTTAGATAATTATGTTTAGGCGGGTGATTCAAAATATAATGTTATGTTCTGAACAATAAAAAAATAAAAAATATTGTCATGGCGAGGATGGATACAATTTCGGACTCTACCAAGTTAATCCACCCACAAGAGTGACAAATTATAAAAAAAAACTCCGGGAATGCCGGCAGAAGTGAAAATTTGAATATTGACGTTGTGCATTTTTGATATTTTGCAATGGTTAGGGAATAATTTTGCACGAATGGCTTTAATTTTTTCATATTTTAAATACTTTATATATACGAATTTTACGAATACATAGCAGTGTGTGGCCACTACACAGACGGTCAAGATATTAGCTGTCACCATCCATGGATGCACGTGGCACGCTGTAACATAAACATTCGCGCAAGCGCCCTGTGCCTTCTTACGAATTTTCGATCAGGTTACGTGTCCTGAAGGGAATTTATCATTTTTACCCATTACAAAAAAGTATACATCGCCGCTAAAGAAGTTGTCACTTCAATAAAGAAATATCAGCCTAACAATTTTATTCGTACCATATAATTATTTGCAACGATTTCGAGGATTATTTGCCCAATTTATTGTAGACATGTATGCTTAAATTAAGAAAGAATACATACGCACTAACCAGACACGGTTGTGTGCTGAGGAATATACGTATGCAACAAAATGCGTTACACAATGCGACAAGATAGCAATGTGGTGAATTTGGGACGGTTGGTTATATTACCGTCAACCTTCATTGGAGGTCCACGTTATATGCATGAGCGTACGCAAGATGCCCTTTGTTATGTTCGTAAGTACGGACGACCAGACCTTTTCATTACTTTTACGAATAATCCAAGTGGATTGAAATTTCACAAGAAATTCTTCCTGGTCAGGCATCTTACGACAGGCATGAAATTATAGCTCAAGTTTTTCACCTTATTTTTTGACCGACTTTATCACTAAAGAAAAGTTTTTAGGTCATTCCTTTGCTATATGTAGAGCATACAATATAGGGGAAAACGGATATACGCTTTATCGTGGACGATCACCACTAAAGTCTGGCCCTCCCGAGGAGGGCCAGACCGAGAGGGATGGCCCTGGGTCAGCCGGGGTGCGAGGGATATGTTGCCTGACAACCTCACCTTCAACCTAGCACTACGATCCAAAGACGGCCTGCGGTTTAGTCGGTCCGAGTCCGACATAACCTCCCCCTCTGCTAGAGTCTACTTCAAGCCAGAAAATATGATGGAGCGTATAGTGGGAAGTGGAAGCGAGATAATTCCGGAGTCCAAGCGCGAATATACCCCAAATGAGAATTCCGTAGCTTAAAATACTATAAAAATAGCTGAAATAAACTAGTCTGGTCGTATCCACTATTTTTAACAGCGCAGGAAGCCGGACTTCAGTTAGAATGTCTTTTTCTTTAAACTTTTCTCAGAGTGAGACTCTTGAGTCTAAACGCGCAATTACCCCATGTATGATGGATGGATGATAATGAGAATTCCGTAGCTCAAAATACTATGAAAATAGCTGAAATAAACTATTCTGGCCGCATAATAAGCCAATATTACCCATTGTAATTCGGTATCAATACTTAAGCCTGAGAAGACAGTCGACTCTACAAGGATCATACCTTGTCCACTGAGTTGTACGTTGGTTTCCACGTATGTAAGATTGGGTAGAGAAATACTTTTTTTTTTTCATTATAACTAACATTATTTGTACTAAACCAATAAATCGCTCTTGAGATTCATTTATTTACTTCATCTAGTATCTATTTTTGCGTAAACTTTTGCAATAAAATTATCATTATCTTTTAACTTAAATTTAATGGAAGTATCGTCAGCAAATAAATATATACAATTTTTGTCCACGTAGTCGTGAAGGTCATTTATTTAGATAAAAAATAAAGAAGTTTAACTTTGGATCATAGGTTTAACACATGGCCCTGTGCCAGTCTCGGAAACAGCCTAGGACACAGAGGTTCACGTTGCAAGTGTCGCATCTATATATCGTACAAGTATCTACTTTTTTCATAGCACACCACTTGCAATGTGACCTCTTACTGCTGTTCCGAGCTGGAAAGTGCTCGGTAAGTGGCACCGCCCTTTCCACTTTTTGGGGACGGAATTGCCGCTGGGCAATATTAGCTGTACTTGCACTTCAGAAAATCACAAATGCGTTGTGGATCGAGACATTCACAAGCCGGCGGAAAAGCTTCTTGTACCAAATGGAGTTTCTAATCCTTTCTATGGGAAACGCCTGCAGAAGTTGGTCCTTGTTGTCGACGCCTTCCATAGAAAGGTTATAATCGAGAACGACATTTGGTTTATACTTATAGTAGCCGTACTTCTCTTTTCCACCGACTTGCACATTCCATACCGTAATTGTGATGTCTGACTACATGCGACCTCGCCAGACCGCATGTTTGACTTAGTTTTGTGCCGCAGATTCTCCGGCACAAACTCCCGATTGAGTCGCAACGTGTCGTGCACGTCGGTTTTATGGGCCTTGAGGGTGCGTGCCAGCAAAGGACTGTTATAGAAGTTGTCCATTACTAAAGTTTGGCCTTTGTTTAGTAATGGACGAACTAAACTATGCACAATCCTTTAGGTCGCACCCTAAGGTTCAGCCTCACTGAAATTATGCCCTTCTTGTTTGCCAGTATAGACTATCATGCGCCAGAGGTATCCCGTCCTGGACTCGCATAAATCATAGCTCTTTATACTTATCTGAGCAGCTTTATTGGTGATTAGCTGGGCGAAGGAAAGTCTGCCCTTCCACAAAAGGAGGGACTCGTCGATTGATGTTAGCTGCTCAGATAGGTACAAAGAGCTGAACTTCTCTTTTAAATGTTCTAAGATAGGTTTAATTTTTGTTAGATTGATCGGAATACCTCTGGCACATAAATCATTGTCAATAAAATGTAAACATATTTTAATCAACTGAAATCGGTAGAAGGGCATAATTTCAGCAAAGTTCCCAAGTTTTAAGTAAGCCAAACATGGGGTCCAGTATTCCCTTTCCAAAGTAGAATCTGCTGGTGTTCGCTGGTCAAATCCTCAACATTGTACTCGTCCACTTGCCGCCTGCGAAACCCGTGAAATCTTAGTCATTGTCGTCCAGGCCACTGCCCTCATTGAAGCCGGCCGTGCTTTCCCACCTCCGTATCTCGGCCTCCTCATCTCCGTCATAAATTGTAGGGTCTAAAACCAAATGATATGTATATCAACTACATATCAGCTACTCTTAACATAGTCTCTGATGCAACCAGATTACCTGTGATAGGCGTGATATTAGCATAAAACTTACCTTGTTCTGTCATGTTGTACTGGAGTTGGGAAAGTGCCGGCAGATGACGATGACGGCACTGGAGATGCGACAGCGCCGGAGGACGTAGGCGGCAAAGGTGGACGCTCTGCAGTGAAAGTGGTGCTGGGCGAGAACCCAACCAACTCAATTTGAGCGTCAACCAAGAGATACGCGTCCAGCACCACAACCTCTTGAAAAGTGATTTTTCCCGTGGATGTAGTAAACACAAGTTGACCCTTCCTGTGAAAGAACATGTTCAATTCAACATCTTTTGAAAAACAAAGCATCTTTAAGTCAATTACTGAATGAACTTACTTCTGGGGTGGTGAGTGCACCTCGTCGAGCACCCCCTAGACGGCCCGCTAGCATCTGGTACGATAAAAATATTGTAATAGGTCTAGATCACGCAATGGGGGGTAAACGTTATTTGGTAGTCAAATCACACACTTCTTTTTTCGATCTCTCACGGTTGCGGGATACGCGTAGGCGCTACCTGCGGCGTTCACGGCATAAGAGGAGACGACACACGCTCCGGTGATTGTTTTCTGTAAAATATAAAAATTAATAAAACATAATATGTAGTAATAAAACATATGTAATAATAAAATAATGAAGTTTTCAATATTTATCTTGCCTAGATTTTTTATTAGGGGCAGCATCGGGCAATAAAAATTGCCCAACCGCCTTCTTGTGACGCATTTCCATGAGCCGTGCCCTCTGCTCGTCCGAAAATCTAGCCACATTACGGCGGTCTAGAGCGCGCTGCTTCTTGATCTTCCGCCTTTCCTACGCCATTAACCTAGACGGAAGCAATTGCAATTACTTTAAACATTGCTTTGAAATAGAGATTAAATTTCATAATGGAAGTTTACATACGCTATCGGCTGCGATGGCCCGGCCAGCACCGGCACATCATGTTGGGCCCTAAAAAGTTAAAATATTTTAAGTCATGCTATTACTTTTAACATTGCAGCGATCCAATTTCATAATGGAAGTTTACGTAAGCTATCGGCTGCCATGGCCCGGCCAAAACTGGCACATCATGTTGGGGCTTAAAAAAGTAAAAACATTTTCAGAAATGGAATTACTTTTAATATTGCAACGATCAAATTTCATAAGGGAAGTTTATATACGCTACGACGGTTCAGCCAACCCATCGACAGCCACATCGCCATTATAACAAACATTATTTGTACTAAACCAATAAATCACTCTACCTTGTTCGGCTAACGACGTCGACGGTATTGGAGGTGAGAAAGTGACGGCGGACGACGGTGACGGCACTGGAGATGCGACAGCGCCGGAGGACTTAGGCGGCAAAGGTGCACGCTCTGCAGTGGATGTGGTGCTGGGCGAGAACCCGACCAACTCAATTTGAGCGTCAACCAGGAGATTCGCGTCCAGCACCGCATTATCTTGAAGAGTGATTATTCCCGTGAAGGTAGTAAACACAAGTTGACCCTTCCTGTGAAAAAACATGTTCAATTCAACTTCTTTTGAATAAGAAAGCATCTTTGAGTCAATTACTAAATGAAGTTACTTCTGGGGTGGCGCGTGCACCTCGTCGAGCACCCCCTAGACGGGCAGCTAGCATCTGGTAAGATCAAAATATTATAATAAGTCTAGATCACGCATTGAGGAGTTAACGGTATTTGGTAGTCAAATTACACACTTCTTTTTTCGATCTCCCACGGTTGCGGGATACGCTGAGGCGCTACCTCCGTCGTTCACGGCATAAGAGGGGACGGCACACGCTCCGGTGATTGTTTTCTGTAAAAAATAAAAATTAATAAGTAGTAATAAAACATCTGTAATAATAAAATAATGAAGTTTTCAAAATATTTATCTTGCCTCGATTTTTTATTAGGGGCAGCATCGGACAATAAAAATTGCCCAACCGCCTTCTTGTGACGCATTTCCGTGAGCAGTGCCCTCTGCTCGTCCGACAATCTAGCCACATTACGGCGGTCTAGGGCGCGCTGCTTCTTGATCTTCCGCCTTTCCTACGCCATTAACCTAGAAGGAAGCAATTGCAATTACTTTTAACATTGCTTTGAAATAGAGATCAAATTTCATAATGGAAGTTTACGTACGCTATCGGCTGCGATGGCCCGGCCAGCTACGTCACATCATGTTGAGGCCTAAAAAGTTAAAATATGATCTGTCATGCAATTACTTTTAACATTGCAGCGATCCAATTTCATAATGGAAGTTTACGTAAGCTATCGGCTGCCCATGGCCCGGCCAAAACTGGCACATCACGTTGGGGCTTAAAAAAGTTAAAACATTTTCAGTAATGGAATTACTTTTAATATTGCAACGATCAAATTTCATAAGGGAAGTTTATATACGCTACGACGGTTCAGCCAACCCATCGACAGCCACATCGCCATTATACCAAACATTATTTGTACTAAACCAATAAATCACTCTACCTTGTTCGGCTAACGACGTCGACGGTATTGGAGGTGAGAAAGTGACGGCGGACGACGATGACGGCACTGCAGGGCGAGAACCCGACCAACTCAATTTGAGCGTCAACCGAGAGATTCTCGTCCAGCACCACATCCTCTTGAAGAGTGATTACTCCCGGGTAGGGAGTAAACACAAGTTGACCCTTCCTGCGAAAAAACATGTTCAATTTAAACTCTTTTGAATAAGAAAGCATCTTTGAGTCAATTACTAAATGAACTTACTTCTTGGGTGGCGTGTGCACCTCGTCGAGCAACACCCTAGATGGGCAGCTAGCATCTGGTAGGATAAAAATATTGTAATAAGTCTATAGATCACGCATGAGGTATTTGGTAGTCAAATTACACACTTCTTTTTTCGATCTTCCACGGTTGCGGGATACGCTGAGGCGCTACCTCCGGCGTTCACGGCATAAGAGGGGACGGCACACGCTCCGGTGATTGATTGATTTCTGTAAAATATACAAAATTAATAAAACATAATATGCAGTAATAAAACATATGTAATAATAAAATAATGAAGTTTTCAAAATATTTATCTTGCCTAGATTTTATATTAGGGGAAGCATCGGGTAATAAAAATTTCCCAACCGCCTTCTTGTGATGCATTTCCATGAGCCGTGCCCTCTGCTCGTCCTACAATCTAACCACTTTACGGCGGTCTAGGGCGCGCTGCTTCTTGATCTTCCGCCTTTCCTCCGCCATTGACCTAGACGGAAGCAATTGCAGTTCCTTTTAAGATTTCTTTGAAATAGAGATCAAATTTCATAATGGAAGTTTACGTACGCTATCGGCTGCGATGGCCCGGCCAGCTACGTCACATCATGTTGAGGCCTAAAAAGTTAAAATATGATCTGTCATGCAATTACTTTTAACATTGCAGCGATCCAATTTCATAATGGGAGTTTACGTAAGCTATCGGCTGCCCATGGCCCGGCCAAAACTGGCACATCACGTTGGGGGTTACCTCCACCACTTCTACCATCACCACGGCTACCTCCACCAGCACCACGGCCGCCTCGCCCGACTTGATATTCATACTCCATTTTCTACGTAAATATTGTGCGCATTTGTTAAATATTTATTATGTATCGCTCTGCTCTATAAATGTCAAATATGTGTACAATGAAGAATAAAATAATAATAATAAATAATAAAAAAAGATAAACAAAGCGCAAAACCAATGGAAAAGAAATAAATAATATTAAAGTAATATCTTAAAAAAAAAACACTCAAATCACGTATATTTTTAACACCCAACAGAAAATTAACGTATATTTTTTGGCATTTTAATTTTATGTATTATATTTTTGAATTAACGAATTGCTTATCGCAATTTTACAGTATATGAATAATAATATTTAATAATTATTATTTATTTATTCATATTATAATACAATATATACTTACATTTAAAACTAGAAACTATTATTAAAGTAAAGAAAAAATAAATTAATAATTAATAAATATTCACCTATTTCATAATCAACGAATTAATAAAAAAAAAAACAAAAATTAACGAATTAAAATAAAGAAAATTTAATGTAGTATTATTAATGAAAATAAATTATTATTTAAAAAAAGGATATAACGAAAATTTTGTCTCGTTAATAATTTTAGTTTATATTAAATTAGTTTAACATCTACTACTACATAGTGTAATTTATTATAGTATAATTAAACAATTTATTTCAGCATCTTAAATTCAAAATGTACTTCGACTTGATCGTGTCCAACGAAGCAGCCGCCTTGAGCACTACCGAAAGGCCTTTTACTCAGTCTATCGGTAGAGAATATTTCCTTAGGCGACTTTCCAACAGCAGTTCACACTTTAGGGTTAATCTGGCAACCTGCTAACGATGTCATAACGTTTAGCCCAACAGTGTTGGATAGGTCAATCTCGCTAGGAAAATTAACCAAACGTATGATCCTATCATACGTGATGAGGGTTTATGACCCGCTCGGGATCCTTGCGTCTATAGTTGTCCCGGGACGCATAATGTTCCAGAATATATGGCGCAAAGGATATGGTTGGGACGAAAAACTACCTGAGGAAGAACAAAACGCTTGGAACTGGTGGTTTGAAGACCTAGCATCACTTCCAAAGCTCCAGATACCGCGTTTTTTATCACAATAAGGGTTGCAAATTCCATAATTGTGAGCTTCACATTTTTTCGGATGCCAGCGAACTGGCTTTTGTCGCAGTGGCGTATTGACGATTTGTAGATACGGTAGGAAATGTGAAACTCAAACTTATTTGTAGTAAAGCGCGAGTAGCTCCTATGAAGCCCATCTCCATACCCTTTTAGAACTCCAAGGGGCACTATTAGCAGCTCGAGAATCATCATCAATATGCGAAGCTCATTGCTATGTACCAAACAAACGTGTCTTCTGGTGAGATTCACTCAACGTCCTTGGTTGGACACGTAGCGATGCGAGGTCGGACAAACCATTTGTAGCTCATCGTATAGGCGAGATTTGCGAGCTCACCGACGTATCCGAATGGCGGTGGGTGCCCACAGAGGGACAGCTTTTGTTGGTGCTAGCAGAGAGTTAAGAGCACTTTATAGGGTTTCCATCACGGATTTCGCTGCGAAGTTTATACCACCCTCCACTCCGTTTATAGGGGGCGCATGGGAACGGATGGTGCGCAGTGTGAAAACCGCTCTTCGAGCCACGCTCTATGAACGAGCGCCGACAGACGAGGTGCTGTGGACACTGTTAGCGGAAGCCGAATTTTTTGTCAACTTTCAGCCCCTGACCCATGTCACGTGCGAATAAAAAGCGGAGGAGGCGCCGACTCCACTTTATTTTGGGATGGCAGATGGATAACGGAGTACCTGCCGACACTGACACCTAGGCGGAATCAACGAAACACGGCAAGTATGGCCGCGATGGAGTCGTTCACGAGGTAGATGTGTGTATCTCCGCTGGTGTACTGAGGCGTCCTACAAGGAAGCTCGTTCTTTTTTAAAAAGGGTAAAAATGTGCTGAATCACATACTTTTTTAGATTGTTTATGGTTTTCCATATGTTTATTTTTATATGATAAATTCAATTGTTTTTACACGACTTCAATACACCTTCAACTGCAAGAAACCAGCGTTTTAATTCAGTTGTAAATTTGTGATAATTCCACACACTTATAACAAACAACAAGGTTGTTTTAACTGCAGAAGACGTAGTAAAGCCTTAGTAAATCGACCAGTACTTTTGAAGAGCACGTTATTGGCAGAGTTAATACTGTGCCCCTAAATAATTCAGGATGCTTTTGCCTAAGCATGCTTCTACATGTTGTTCGGGTTCCTATTTCCTCCACTGAGCTGAGAAGAGTGGATGACATTGTTACGCTACCTACCAAGCGGCCTGCCCAGCACGTCATTTGCTCGATGGAGACCAACACTGGGACAACGCATTCTCCGAAGCAAGCATTAGTGAAAGTCCTCATCGGTTGTGTTATTTGTTTGCGGTTATACTGGTATTGTGTGCACTTGCAGACGCACATAATTTTACACAGTTATGGCAGAAAAATATCAGTACAAATTGCCTGAGGACTTTTTAGGCACACGGAACTGAATATTGATAATGAAATTAGTGAGAGGTTACACGAAAACCACCTTAATTATTGTTTGCAGGCTATTCAAGATATAATTACATCTATCAGGGGCAATCCTATTTTCCAATATGGCAAGCCCAAACCAGCGCTAAGTAATGAACGCTTTAATAGAGATTATGCAACAGAACAGACCGAAATTTTACGGAGTGTCTCAGGACTAACCCCGGAACAACGTGCAATAATCGATTGTGTGTGTCATAGCATCGATCGTCCCCGAGGAGGGCCAGACCGAAAGGGATGGCCCTGGGTCAGCCGGGGTGCGAGGGATATGTCGCAAGACAACCTCACCTTCGGCCTAGCACCACGACCCACAGACGGCGTGCGGTTTAGTCGGTTCGAGTCCGACATAACCTACCCCTCCGGCTCCGGAGGGGCGGGTATCCGTGGGGATTTCCCGCACGTAAAAAAAAAAAAAAAAGCATCGATCGTAACTTAGGAGAAACTCTATTTGTAGATGCTTCTGGTGGCAGGGGCAAGATTTATCTCACTAAAGTATTTTTGGCAAAGGTACGAAGTCAAGGTGCCCCTTACTACCATTAACCACTAATAAACTTAATACCGCATTGCTGGGTATTGGAGGCGAAAAAGCACCAGTATACGTGTCAGAGCACCTGTCTCCGTACAACAAGTCGCTACATGCTGCAGCGCGTACGAAGGCTAGAGAACTTGGCTATAAATACGTTTGGATTAAAAATGGCCGTATATACGTGAGGAAAGAGCAAGATACTAAATTTGTAATAATTAAAAACGCAAATTGTCTTAACTTAATATGTTAGTGACCTAGATTGTTCCTTTTGCTGATTCTTTACTTGGTTTCTTTTGAATTTACAATGTATTTATCAATATATTACCAGAATATGAGAGGAATAAGAACTAAAACTGTTGAAGTTTATAATACTGTATTATGTAATAATTTTGATATCATTTGCTTATGTGAAACTTGGTTGGATGAAACCTTTTTTGTCTTCCGAATTGTTTGACGATAGATATTGTGTTCTGCGTAGAGACCGAGATCCCACATTTTGTGCTAGGTATGGCAAGGATTATGGTGGGGGTGTACTGATCGCTTATTTAAGGAAGTATCAAACCTCTATAAAGAGCGACTGGTTATCCAATGACTTGGAAGATATATGGGTACAGGTGAAAATAAGCGGATTTCCTATTATAAATTTGGGTCTAATTTATATGCCGGGCTATTTATCTCTGGATGCTGTCTGTGATTTCGTTAACAAATGTAATGACATATTCAGTAATCATTCAAATCAATTGACCTGTATTTTAGGAGACTTCAACCTACCGCATGTGGTCTGGTCGGCTAAAACAGGTACTCCTCAAAATCATTACTCCGAAAACTCCAAGGCCTTGTATGATCTGTTTCAGTGTACCACTATACGTCAGCTCAATCATACAGTCAATCATAATGGACGAATATTAGACTTAGCCATTACCGACCACCCAGATTCATTTATTTTAACACCTACATTACCCATGAGTCGACTGGACTCACATCACCCAACATTTGAACTCCTTCTAGAAACTGCCACTAAGACATTATCTCACGAGAGGTCACTACAAAAACTATGTTACCGTAAAACTGACTATGACAGTTGTAAAACGGACATAGATCAGGTTGATTGGGCGAAACATGCAGATAATTTGGAGTGTGAGGAATTTGTAAAAAAATTTTATAACACAATTTACACTATAATAGAGAAACACACCCCAAAAACAAAAGTTTTTAACAGCAACTATCCGTGCTGGTTTTCTAACAGTTTAGTGGGATTGCTTAAAAGTAAAAAAAGAGCTCATACTAAATTCAAACGTTATAAGAACCCCCGAGATTACGATATGTTTTCCATGATGACAGCTAGAGCCAAAACTGTCACTTTTCAGTGCTTTAGAGACTACATTGAGCGAATTGAGGATGATCTTAAGATCAACTTAAAAGCATTTTGGTGTTACACAAAAAACAAGCGTATTACCAATAGCATTCCCAGTAGTGTATTTTATCAAGGTTCGATAGGAGAAACAGGAGACGAAATTGTCAACCTATTTGCAGATTACTTTTCGTCGGTATATAGTGTGGCTCCAAGCAATACGTATCGTCCCAATTTTCAGACCTCTAATGTACTGCTCTTTCAGCTTTTTCAAAAAGACTGGTTTTGATTTCAGCACCCTGAGTAGCGGTGGAATATTATTCCAGCAGCTGGTTGCTGGATAGATAAAACTTTCTCTAAAAGCAGTGGTTTTGACTGGCGCCCAACGTGGGGCCCAGCTAAGGAAAATTATTAGGTTCAAGAGTTCTAGAGGAGAAGACCTCCGACTACGCCACAAATAATTCACGTGACTTTCAAGGCTTTGTACTCAGCAAACCTGCGATATAAATAAGTCAAGAGCCTAAGATTAGGATAGTCAACCCCCTCAAGCCAATGTGGATGGGCAAGCGTGCCACGTAACTCCTAGTGTACCCCAGGTATCACATGTTCCATTGCCGCAGTCATCGGGAAGTTTGATGCAGTCAGCAAAAAAGAACTAAAACTAAACTTATTAGTTTCGTTACAACATATAACGGAGATCCTTATACTATTTAAATAATGCTAGACAATGGCTCAAAGCCGTCGGAGGAAATACTCAGCAAAATGTTTTGTTATTATTAACAAGATTAAAGGGCAAAGCTGCAATGATTATATCAATGACAAATCATACATTTAATTGAGACTGTATAGAGAACACTTTTAAGAAAGAATGTGCAGACAATAGAGAATTAAATACCTTATTAGTAGAGTTTGCTAATACTAAGAGGAAGGGTTCCCATAAGGACCTCATTTATGAAATAAAGCAAAAATATTTATTACAAAAATGATAAACATCAAAGACCATTATGTATAAGTAGAAGAAATCATGGAACCATACATAAGTTCGGCGCAAAATGCCTTAAGGAATAGCCTACCATATCATGATCAAATAACGTCACTGTGGCAAAGTTATTGCAGTTAGAGGTAGAAGCTAGATTCGATAATATATAACAAAAATTCTCTTACTATTTACCAGCACCCCGCGTGGCAATACCACACCAAAATTCTTCCCCGATAAGCTAAAGATAACGATAACCATCCCTATATTTAAAAAAGAAGATAAAGAAAGCATGAAGTTTTATAGACCTGTAGCACTGATTCCTATATTCTCGAAGGTTTTGGAAAAAATCATCTATCATTGTTTATACGAGTACTTGGACAAAAAATCAAGTGCTAACCGATGAACAGGTGGGGTTCAGGAAAAATAAAAGCATTAACCAAGCTATTTACAATTTTCTCTTGGAGGTTATGGGGAATCTAGAAAAAAAAGCTGCCGGTTTACGCCATGTACATGGATTTAACACGTGCATTCGATTACGTGGATCACTCTATACTGATAGATAAACTGTATACTTACGGAATAAGGGGAAATGCACTACATTTAATAAAATCATATCTTGAAGGTAGAAAACAGATAACTCAAAACATAACAATGGTTTTAAAACTACATTTCTAAATAATAACATTATACTAAGTAACTTAAACATAATACTAAAGAAAACTAAAAGTTAAAATGCGTCGTGGAATTCATCCGCAAAAACGATAACTCAAATAAATAGAATATGCCCTAAAAACAAAACGGAGGTGAAATACTCGTCGGAAATGAGAACAGTAAGAGACGGTGTACCTCAAGGAAGCGTACTAGGTCCTTTGCTGTTTATATTATATATAAATGACTTCCCACGGTCGATAGGATATCCCATGATCCTTTTTGCGGACGATAGTACCGTAGTTTACTCGGGACAAGAGGTCATGAACAATGCAGAATTTAATATTAACAGTAACATGGACAAAATTATCAAATGGTTGACATCAAATAATCTTTTAATTAATTTTGACAAAACAAACATTATGACATTCGGAAATAATTCACATCATTTAAGCGACATGAATATAAGACATTTAAATAAAACTAATATTGACATAGGTAATACAAAATTTTTAGGACTACACATTGACTCGAATCTAAACTGGAAAACGCACATTAACATGATATGTAAAAAACTAAATAGTTTCTCGTATGCGCTCTATATGATATCAAAAGTAGTAAACCGAGATGCGGTAATTACAGCATACCACGCCCACGTGACGTCAATATTACGATATGGGGTCATGTTCTGGGGTAACTCTACCGGCAAGGAAGATGCATTTAAGGCACAGAAAAGATGTTTGAGAGCCGTGTGCAAATTACAACAGACAGACACATGCAAACCACACTTTATACAGTTAAAGATACTAACTCTGCCTTGTCTGTATATATATGAAGTTGTAACTTTTGTGAAAGGTAATTTGAGTCGTTACACTGCATACAACAGTGCTCGTAACTGCCATAAAATTTGTATGCCTCAGCATTGGTCAGCGCTGTTTGATAAAAGTATTTTTTCCATGGCTCCTCGTTTGTACAATAAATTACCACGAAATATTTTTAAGTGGAAAATACAACTGCTTTTAAAAAAAATGTATTACACTTACTTGTAACGAAAGCGTACTACAGTATTGACGAATATTTAAATGACAAATTGTAATGAAAGTGACTATATTGAATACCATTAATTAAACTTATATTATAATACTATTTAATTTAAAAAATTGACATAACTAAACCATTTAACATTATTAAATCCGAAATTAATTGCGCTATTTATCAGTAGCTACTCCTATAAAATGTATTTTTATTTTTAAGTTTATATTGTAAATTTGCATGCCTTTTTGGTGGAATGCGGAATGATCAAACTTTTAAACCAATGTACCAACAATTTGTACCTGTGTTCGCAAATAAAGATTGAATTGAATTGAATTGAAAATAATTTAATTACACACTAATTACTACCCTGAACACTTTTATGGCCAACAGCCAAGGTCAAAACAACAAAAAATAAACACACCTAGACCAAATACTCCTTACCATTCGAGGTATTGGACCCTAATTATTAGCGACGACGCCAATACTTGTAATTTGTAAATAGTTCATAAGGTTATGTAATAAGTTTTGTAATTAGATTTAAGTGAATAAAAAGTCCCAAATGAGTCTCCAATCATTTCCGCTTGGCGGCGCCACCTACGCAGAACGCGCCACGAAGCTTGGCTACTGTAGAACTTTACCATAACGAGAGCCGATAGCTATTTTTATAGTTTTTAAGGTCTAAACTAATGTCTTTATTGTTAAATTTATGTTATTAAGTAAATATAAGGTATAATCTATAAGATAAAATTGTAAAATATAGAATCCGTGAGGAAAAATAAAATAGGCAATGTAAACAAAGCCGCTGATTGGCTAAAGCAGTTTGTAGGTAGAATCCAAAGGGATCTGATGGTCAGAGTACCCTATATAAACCGGTCATTTTTCCTCCCGAATTCAGTCCAGAACCAGCAGCCCTAGAGAAAACACCTCTAATAAACAAGAAGTAAGAAATCGCTGTTTCACTGGAAAGACCCTTGAAATTGAAGTACCCTTCTGCAGATCATCATTCTTCAAGCCGCAAGCATTTCAGAATCCACGCTCCCATCGGCACCTTCGTCCACCCGCCAGCATCAAGATCTACATACAGTCCACTCGCCGCCCGACAGAAGCGCCAGCGGTACAAAAAATATTAGGCCGCCATATACCTCTTGGCCATCTATCCCGTTTCTGTAGTACCCAACACTAATAATGTATTCCAAAGACCCGTTCTTTCAACAGCATCGGAATAACTTGCAAAGATCACTCTTCAATTCGCAACAACCTCATCAAAAACCTACACCTAATAAAGGGGATGTTACGATGCGAACCACCCCTCAGCTTAGACTTAATCAAATAAATTTAGGTAGGGGTTTAGTTGCGGAAGAAGTCTTCCATCACCAAGAGGAACCTCTAAACGACCAATATGAGTTCCAAAATCCTAAAGATTATTTTTTTAATTATGTCCCAGAAGAGTAACAAAAAATTTCTGATGAAAGTCAGGTTGTTTCCGAAGAAAATCAAAATTTTCAAAATATTGGCAACCTGAGAAGTTTTCTTTTCGAACTTCACACGGAATAACAACTCATAATGGAACAATCGAAACGCCTTTTTGGTGTAGATATTTCGAGGAAGATACGGGTCCGTTAAAATTGTATATTTATCAGTTCTGTGATAAATATGATGTGTTTATGGGTACATAAATGATAGAGCAAGTTAATGCAAAAAATGATTTGAAAAAAAGAAAGTTAACTATGCCTCATAAAGAGTTATTTATCTTTCATATGACGGAAGAATAATTTACCTAATTTGAGTAAAATTGTAAAACCTCTAACAGAAGCTACTAAGGAGGATGCTGTGATAGATATCCATAAAAAAAAGTTATATTGAACCTGTACACGTAATGCACCTTTCCCAGATTTGAATAAAAATTTGTTATAACGAATGATGCTTCCGATATAGCATTAGGTGCTGTGATTAGTCAGGATAATCACTCCATTGCATATGCATTAAGGACGTTAATTGACACAGAACAAAAATATACCTAATACAACCGAAAAGGAACTATTAAGAATTCTCGGGGCAGTTACACAATTCGTCCATATATTTATGGTAAAAAATTCGTATTAAGAACAGACCATAAAATTTTAATTTGGTTGACAAAACTAAAGAAACCAAATCAAATGTTAACAAGGTGGAAGTTGAAATTGCAGGATTATGAGTTTACAATCAAACATGTAATAGGGAAAGATAATTTCGTAGCGGATGCTTTAAGTCATGTAGAAATTCATTATACGGACAATAGCTCAGTAAATGATAGTGTATTAAATTTAAACAATAGTAATTCTTCATCCGTAAGAAATTCTGAACAAATTGATAATTTAAGCCAGCAGGGCACTATTAAATCCATTCAAGAGGATATCAAATCAAAACATTTATTTTGCGGAATATGGGTTTACATGATGTCGTTATAATTAGTTGTATCACCATACTCAACCGCCAAAGCGGCATGCAATAGTACATTACTGCCGCGGCCACCAATTGTAGTGTTGCCGGACGATCGTGAAGTATGCGGGCCGAGGCGCAGCCGAGGCACGCATTACGGAGTCCGGCAACGCTCAGTTGTGGCCAAGGCTTGTATAGTGCTTTTCTCAAACAATGCGCGGAAATTATAACTAAGTAGTATCTAGGCAGATTTTTTTAGTTACCTACTTTTCAAAATCAATGACGAACAACGAACAACAGTAATTTTTCAGGCGGCGAAATGTTCATTTGTTTTTTATTTTTCTTAATAAACAGCATTCTATTTGCAAGCCAGTTCTATATTTAAATAACGCCTTGGACAAGTTACCTCTTTGGTTGCCATGGTTCGGAGTAAAAGTTGGTTCCATTTTTAAATTACACGACAGATATGAGTTTACATAGTAATTTATTTGGCCGCTAAAACACGACAGATATGGATTTTCATACAACTTTATCCGGCCGCTGCTCGCATGTACAGCAATTTCGATTTATCTCGAAGAAGGTTGTCAAAATAATGTTCACATTTCCAAGCATGTTTGAGAAAATATAATTAAGGAAACCATATAGTCTAACAGCTCCATGCAGTATTCTACTGTCCAATTTATATTTTTAAAGATATTTAATTTATTATTAATTGGTAACCATATTTATTATTAAGTATAACATAATCATACAATAACAATTACGCACTATATAACAAAATGTCAATGGATTCTATCTTGGTCAATTTATTACGTGAATCAAATTAGTCAATGAAATTTTAATATAGATAAACAAAATAAACACAAATAACATAAGTACATATAAAATAAGTACAATTTAACAAATGTCAATAGATTTTAAAATATTCATGATTTAATTTTTAATGTGGGTATAAATTGCCATCCAAGTTATATTATCGAGCCAAACGATTTTCACGCTTTCTATATGTCACTTACATTTGTCATTAAAAAAGTCCATAACGGAGTAATAACACTTTTGAACTAAGAATTTACACAGTCATTTCTTAAATGAAATTATTTGCTTTTCGCTCCTTATAGATGTCATTAAAGTCATTAAAGAATTTATTTTACAATATTTGCGACAAGAGAAATATGCATTTATTACTCCAAATGATGAATTATATTATAAAGTTTCCGAAGTCTATTAAACCAATTATAATCCGCACGCTGAATGATGATCCCTATGACAGTTCGTTAGCGCTTAACATTGTACTGACGTCCTATCACATCAAATCCTTTAGAGGTCCATTAAAAAGACGAAAAAATCATAATTGTGTACAATTGTAAATTATAAAAATGAATATTAAGAAATTATTACGTAATGTTCGGAAATAATAGAAAAAAAACTCAATGCAAATGTACATGGTACGTGCTGCAAAAGTTACGTCGTCAAGCTGTTATCGACTAAGAAGGGACACATCGATAAACAAAATATCGATAATTTGTTGGAAATATAAAACAAATGCTTTGAGTTTGTATTTTATTTATATCAATCTGAATCTGATACAGGGTCAATCGGATCTTCAAAATCTGAGTCTGAACTGCAGCTATCCGTGACGTTTATTATTAACGGTTGGTCAATGATATTGTCGTATTGTACATCTCGATCCCAGTCTTGTAAGCAAATTTTCTTCGTTCTTTCGACCACTTTTCGCCAATCGTCAGCTGTCACTTGAGCGCAAGCTTCTTCCAATAAAACCATCATTTTATTTGCCGTGAATGGCGGAGTTGTGTTATGCCTAGCTGCATGACCTGAAAATATTTGTACATTTAGTAATTATTTTTAGAAATATATGCATATACATAATATTATATAAATATAAAATATAGATACCTTTGATCTGCGCCCATATCAACTCGATTGCATTATATTGGCAGTGATAGGGCAGTAACCGAATTACTGTGTGTCCATTTGATTTGGCCAATTCATCCAAAAAATATGATGGGTGCGTCTGTTGTTTGTGAAAGTTCAACAGTCTAACCAACTCTTTTTTTAACATCTGACTGTCAGTTTCCACACCATTGCCGTGTAACCACTCTATAATTTCAGCTTTTTTGTTATTGCTGCTGGGGGGTTTGTTAATTTGAACTGAGTGATATGAAGCATTGTCCATTAAAATATAGTGAGGCTCATTCAAATTTTCTAATAGTTTTATAAACCATGTCTTAAAGTTTTCGAAATTCATTTCCTCGTGGTACTCCGTTGTTTTCACTGACTTAAAAGCCCACAGGCAATTCGGCACAAAACCTGTAGCTATGCCAGCGTGGCAAATGATTAAGTGCTGGCCCTTTCCTTCAGGAGCTTTTGTGCTGGATTTGGCTGTGTCATCCGTCCATGCCTTACCTACAGTATGATTGGCGTTCAGCCATGTCTCATCAAGGTATACTACCTTCTCCCAGTTATCAATTTGTTTGATTTTGCGAAGAAAATCGCATCGTAGTAAAGCTATGTCAGTACGCTCCATTAATATTTTTCTCTTGTCACATTTTTTATAGCGGAATCCACATTTTTTCAAAACAATTCTAAGAGAAGTAGCACCGCCTTTGAAGAGTTCTGCAGCTTTTAATGAAGATAATAACTTCTGGCAGGTCGGTAGTTCACCGCGTAGGTAGTAACCATAAATATGATTGCGTATAGCATCTAAATCAAATTCATCAGGTTCTGTTATATGACATAACCTTTTCTTTTTCTTCTTTGGTGTTAATAGTTTATTGTCCTCCATGGACGACTCCCCAAATTTTTCCTTTGTTATTCGAGAAACAGTAGCCTTTCCGATTCCTAGAGCATCGGCTACACGATCGCGAACATTGTCAAGCGGTAACAAGGGTCCGCCATTTTGTTGTTCACGAGCAAAATAGTCTCGCAAACGAACTACAAACTCGCGAACTTCACTGTTGAGAACAGTTTTGCGCTGTCTTTTCGGCATTTTGCAAAACCGAAAATCAACAAACAGGTAACAGAAAATCAACAAATAACACAAAACAGCAAAAACAGAAACAAAACTCAGCTAACAAAGAAAGACGTGGCGCATACAAGGCGTTAGAGCAGTGTTCCGCAAAGTGTGTACCGCGGCACACTGGTGTGCCGTGGTCATTAACTGGTGTGCCTCGGAAAAGTAGGGTTTTCTTAAAAACGTATTTTTAGTAAATAAGTGAGGGTAAGAAAAATACACATATAGGTATATGTACCTAAATCACGCGAGTGCATGAGCGAGGCGTTTTGTTTCGTTTACCTAATTCTGTGGTTTCGTTTGGCGCGGGCGGCGGGTCGCGTGAAGCGGGGTGGAAGCCCCCTGCCCCCGTTCTCTCTGGCTGACGTGTCATTACGAGTACGCCGTTTAAATTCACTGCACGCCTGTTTTGTCGCTTATTGTTATGCTTATTATTCTAAGCGTAAAATAAATATCGTAATAATGGATAAATTCATTAAACGTAGTGTAAGTTTTTCTAGTGAAAGTAATGAAGAAGAAAAAGATTTAATGAAAAAGAAACCCAAAATTGTTCATCGAAAATATGACGAAAGCTACATAAGTAAGGTTTTACATATTGTGGAGACGAATCTTGTCCTACCCCAAAATGTCTTGTTTGCGGAGAAACTTTGGGTAATACTTCAATGGTACCCAGTAAACTAATACGACATTTAACCACTAAACACCCATCAGTAGCCCAAAAAGACAAGACGTATTTTCAACGTTTGAAGGACCAATCTAGGAAGCAGGTAAATCTCATGAGTTCATCTTTCAAAACTTCAGACAAAGCACAAAAAGCAAGCTACGTGATCGCTAATATGTTAGTTAAAGTTGGAAAGCCGCACTCTCTTGCTGAAACTTTAGTTTTACCTGTCTGCAAAGAAATTGTCAAGATAATGATTAGCCAAGAAGCTGCTAAAGGAATTGAAAAAATACCTGCATCGGCAGAAACGATTTCACGTCGAATTAATGACATATCTAACGACATTAAATCTACTTTGATTGAAAAATTGAGAGTCAGCGGAATTTTTGCGCTACAGGTTGATGAGTCCACTGACATCAGTGGCCACGCGCATCTCATCTCAAATGTTAGATACATTGATAAATGTGAATTAAAAGAAGAGTTTTTATTTTGTCTGCCACTGCGTAACCATACAACTGGTGAAGAAATATTTAAAGTAACGGACGAATATTTCAATGAGCATAATTTGGAATGGCGTAACTGTATAAGTGTTTGTGTAGTTGATTGAATTTGTTGAAACTTCTTGATGGAACTTCATTTTACTATCTTTATATAATATTAGGGGTTAAAGTATGAAATTGCCGATTTGTACTGACAAATTGAAATTCGTTTTTTTTTTTAATTTATCATGGAGCAATAATGCTGAAGATCGATTCATGAGTCGGGGCTGTTTCACTGCTAGTTTTGCTATCATTGTTCGGAGTTCGGCACAGTCGACTTCTGCCGTTATTGCTTGACCAGATCGTAGAAAGCTATAGTGAATAACACCATGCTGAGACCACCAAACAGTTACCATTACCTTGTTATTGGTAAGCTTTGCTTTAGCACACTGTTGTGGCGTTTCACCTGGGGTCAGCCATTGCATTTTTCGCTTACGGTTATCGTAAAGAATCCACTTTTCATCACATGTCACAATTCGATCCAATATTCCTTCATTTCTGTATCGATTCAACAAGGCAACACAAGTTTCAACACGCATGTCTTTCTGCAGATCAGTCAAATCATGAGGTACCCATTTTTCACATTTTTTTATTTTATTGATTTGACGCAAATGAGTCAATATTGTTGGTAAGGTAACGTTAAACCATGCAGCTAATTCCTGGGTAGTTTGGCTCGGATCGGCTTCCACCATGTCTATCAATTCATTGTTATTCACCTGTGTGGACGGCCTTCCTCGTGGTTCGTTCTTCAAATCAAAGTTTCCATCACGAAAGCGTTTAAACCAAAATCGCACGGTGCGTTCATTAGCAGTCCCCTCTCCAAACGCAACATTGATATTGCGAGCTGTTTCTGCCGCGTTAGTTCCGCGTCGGAACTCGTATTCAAAAATCACTCGAATTTTCGAAGTATCCATCTTTCTTGTCTAAGCTGAATAAAAAAAACAACTGAAAGTCGATAATCGAATGTTGCACATTTTTAAATGAAGAACTACATAGGTACCATGTGGAAAAAGTTTCACTCAAAAATCTCAAACCATGAAGGTTCTATGTCATTTCGAAGTACCAACAAGTGGAGCGTACAGCCTTATATGTGATAGTTGCAACAAGATCTACATAGGACAAACAGGAAGACGTTTTGATTACAGAATTAAAGAACACATAAGAAGCTGGAAAGGAAGGAAATCCAATTCTACGTTTGCAGATCACTTGATAAGCGAGAACCATCAATTTGACCCCAAGCATAATGTCAAATTACTACACACGTGTTGTAAAGGTAGGAAGCTGGATGCATTGGAGGCACTGGAAGTAAATAAACTAAAGCACAGGCAACCTAATGGTATATTGAATGAACAAAAAGATTTATCTCCCTCGCCATTATTGAATTATTTTGTACAATTTTGACCAATTCACCTTAATTTTGACATATTTAAATAATTTTGGACATTTAATTTAATATTTTGACATCTAATCTCATATTTAATAATTGCGTTATTCAAACCATTCAAATTTATTAAAATTTAAGTATGTTACTCTCTAAGGCACACCCAGTGCCTTTTCTTTATATCTTTGGTCACTTCAATCGAACAAGAGCATGAAGTTTTAATAAGTACCCTCATTCAAAACAAAATAAATATGTTTACCTGAAGATGAGTAATTCGAAACATGTCGTAATATTATAAATTAAATATTAGTATTATATAGTGATAAAATTAAAACTAAATATAATTGCGTGGAACTTGTAAAGTGAGTTGTTAATATATAAAGATAGTGTATAAGTGTTTGCTCAGACGGCGCAGCAGCTATGACAGGAAAGGTTAAAGGCTTTATAACTAAGATTGCTGAAAAAAATCCTAATATTTAAAAACAGCATTGTTTTTTACATAGGGAAGCTCTTATGACGAAGTCTCTGCCAAACGAACTGTTGTGCGTTCTTCAAGAAATTATCAAAATAGTCAATTACATCAAGTCGCGACCGCTAAACTCTCGTCTGTTTAATGCAGTGTGTCAAGAAATGGGTGCAGATCATCAGTCACTTTTGTTTCATACAGAAGTACGATGGCTTTCTCGCGGCAAAGTACTTTCCTGAATTTATGAGTTAAAAAATGAGACTGAGACGTTTTTGCAGTCCCAGGGTTCAGATTATGCAAATCTATTTAAAAAAGAAGAATGGCTAGCAAAACTTGCATATCTGGCGGATATATTTGCTCACTTAAATGAGCTCAATAAAAAAAAGCAGGGCAGAAATGCCAATATTTTAACGTCGTCGGATAAAATAGAAAGCTTTCGCGCAAAATTGGAACTATGGATCAGTCTCGCTACCAACGGCAATAACGAAATGTTCCCAAATGTCATGGCAGCTGATCCAGAAAAAAGAGTGCAGGCTTTGATTGTCCAGCACTTGAAGCTTCTTGCAGAGAAAATGAATTTCTATTTCCCTAAGAATGATCTGCAACTACTGGACTGGGTTCGAAATCCATACTCTGAGAGCATTCCTTTTGGTCACTTAACAATAAATGAGCAGGAAGAACTGATGGAAATGAAAACGGATCGCACATTAAAATTAAAATTTTCAGAAACAGATTTAGAAAATTTTTGGCTATGTGTGAAAAATGAATATCCACTGCTTTCTAAGCATGCCATTACAATACTTTTGCCATTTGCAACCACCTATTTGTGTGAATTAGGATTTTCGACTCTTACTACAATAAAAACCAAGAAAAGGGAACGCCTCAGAACGATCGACGAAGAGATGAGAGCAGCTTTGTCAACAATTACTCCAAATTTAGACCGTCTATGCTCGATTAAACAAGCTCATGTTTCGCATTAAATACTTTTTTTACAATATAAAGTTTAGTTTTGTTGATTAGTAATAAATATTGTTTCGATGAATAATAATAAATGTTGATTAATATTACTTAAAAACTGATTTTTATTTTGTGGTGTACCCCCAAAAATTTTCATTTTCCTAGGTGTACCTTGAACACAAAAAGTTTGCGGAACACTGCGTTAGAGCACTCGTATGACACGATGTGATGCGGTGTGACAAGAAGACAAAACAGACTGACAAGACATGACATGACTGAATTAAAAAAATGCGGTAGGTCTATGGCCTCCTTTTAAATACTTTTCCATGTAATCCATAATTGCCAGCTAATTATGAATCCTTTAAAATTTGTGCACGCTCCCGGCCCAACACTCAACGCCAGACTTTTATCAGAAACAGAAACGGCGGGTGCGCTGAGTAAGGCCGGGAACTGCTGGGATTGCAGAGTCGTCACGGGCTGAAGCCTGAAGACACCTTCGGCGGGGTACCTCGTTCGGTGTGGGCGAGCTGAGTGTGGGGTTCTTTCTTGATGAAATGAACACTTTTTGACAAAAATGTTGCAGAGTTTTATTCCGACTTGTTATTGTTACAAATTCTGTCCGACTACTGAGATGTTGTGCCAACATGGCACCTGTTTTTATATGGTTCGATTGACCTTGAAATATAGGCACGCGTCTGTTTCTGACTACTTTAATCTGATTTGTCAGTTGCGTTTAACTAACTCGTTTAGTGCCTATGCGGCCTAATGAAAAATCCTGACGTGCCTTTATTTCCTTATATACTACTGCTATGTACATAGTTTTTATATTTCTACATTCTTATGCTAATGGGATTCAATACTAATAAGATTCATATAAGAAATCAATGATAAAATTCTTGTAAACAATGGCAGTTTGCTTAAGACTATTTACATTAGTGCCCTATTTGTCTGTTAAAAATGTCTTTATTTATCACAAATACCTTATATACTAACTTATATACTATTTACCTATTCTATTACACTGTTATTTATCATATAAACACAAACACAAATTGTCTTTTGTTCTAGTCACTGCACTTTCGTGTCTTTGTTCTGCACAAAATTCAATTCAAAAAGAATTTTAAATTCTTTAAATTATGCAATTTGAATAAAAATTAAAGTATAGTAAAATAAAATATAATAAGGCTGTTACTTTTTTATCTAGTGTTTTATGTCCATCAATGCGCGTAGTCTTTTTTTTTTCAAAATAAATAAATATTGCTTATTATGTTGAATGACCTGGCTGAATGACATGACATTTGCCTGAAAAAACAGTATTTTATCGAAATTGTTTCGCATAACTAGTACAACTGTCAGTTGAAACGTCATAGGGATCATCATTCGGCGTGCGGAGTATAGGAATACAAAAAACCTCGTCGAAATTCATGAAAAGGAAGGTTAATTAAGGAATACCATTTAAAAGATAATAGGCATCCTGGAATAGAAAGTTTAAATAAGCAATGAAAGAAAAATGCCAATACCTTGAAGGACCAAACTTGTCAGCTGCCCATATCGCGGTGGAATACGCGTCAGCTGGTGACCAAACGTTGTATGAAAAATTAATAATCAGACACAGACGAAAGCGATGAAGGTGAAACCTAGGGTTTGGGTAATATCACTTTTGAGATGTACCGAATCGTATCTGTTGAAGTACCTACTGGTTTTCAATATCTGTTTATCGTATACATATATTTTCATACATATAATATTGATAAAAATTTGTTTTTCTGAAACTAAAATGTTTAGGTTACTGATATTGTAACGAACGCATTTTTATATACTGTATTGAATGATATAAAGCTACGAAATTACCTGGGTCACTGCACTTCGATGTACTGTGATTTGTGAAATTCGTGAAAATTATATTAGATGAAATTTAATATGTTTGAAACACGAATATGTGAATACTAATTATAATAATTAATTATTTCGAGTCAATTTGTCAAATTCAATAAGTCAATAATCAATCAATTTGTCAAATAAGTCAGATGCCAATTTTTTAAATACATTCTGTGTGGCGATAATTTTGATCAATTGGTAATTATTAATAATTACCGGTAAATTTGTTGATTTTTAATTCATCACATGAATTTACAAAATCACTTCGTGAAATACTAAATGAAATTTAGAAGGTTCACCATTACATACAGGTACCATGTTAACAATGGTGGCACTCAGCTTGACAGCACATCAGAAGCTTTTCCCGCCCCGCTTAAAATACCTGATTGCGCGTAAATGTTACGCGTACCAGTAACTATCATTATTTTTTTCAGGTCACCAGCTGACGTATTTTCTGCTGCGCTATCGGCAGCAGACTTTTTGTTGCCAATGAAGTCATTTGCATGAATGATATGTTTTAGTTTGTTTTTGTTTTCATATATGTAATTTTTTTGAACTGTGTATTATTTTGTTTTGTTTTATTATTGTTATTTTTTATGATGTTTGTAATTTCGCTGACTCTGTATTATTTTGTTTTGTTTTTTATTATATTTGTAACGAGTGTCCTTTCTGTCTGTTTTACTTATTCTCCTTCAAGGTGTTGAAGCGCCTTATGTTTTTTATTAGCACCACGTCAATACTGAGCCAACGCTCGGAATTTTGTAAAAGGAATTTTGTACCTTTTTTTGCTCTGTCATTTATTGAAGCCACATTAAAACAGTAAACGTGTTTTCTCCAATATTCACCAATTTGTTTTATTTTACTTCAACGCAACGTCCACGATACTAACATGGTCCTCATCGAAGCTGGATGTGAGACCAAAATGTTGTTTTGGTTATAATTGGACGTAGTTAAGCAGAAAGGACTCAATCCACATATTGGCCAAAATTGAGTTAAGTGTACCACCATACTCCTAAAGGTCGACTATATCATCTAGTGAAGACCCAATTTTGAATATGTACACGGAAACCAGTTTTTTCACTACCCCGACTCAACCCACAGTATGAAGAACACACAAAAAAAATTTGCAGAATGGACTTAGTCAGCTTGAATCGTTTCTCAGTAATTAAATGTCTATGAGTATGTTCATAAGTTTGATAAAGCAGAATAAACTCAAACAGTTTGGATCCCTTCTAAGAATTTAGTTTAAATTGCAAATATCATTTTATCTCAATTAACTAAAACGACTTAAACAGGTTGGGTTGTTTCTGTGTTTTAGTTTTACTGAAACAAAATATTTATTTTTATTTATCAGAAACGACTCAAAACACTTGAGATATTTCAGAAAAACGGCTTTCGATGAACAGCGCATCTAAAATCAAATAAACTAAATCGACTCAAACAGGTTGAGTTGTTTGTAAGCGCTAGAAGTAATAACACTGATAGAAATAATTTGAAATTATACTAAAGCGACTTACAATATTTGAGTTAAGTATCTGAAAATAAAGTTATTACTTGCCAGAATTTTTTATAGTGACAACATTTTGTTAGTAAATTTCTTTAAAAAACTGGCAACTCTTCCTTTTTCTCGCACCCTGACTAGTAAAATCAAGTGTTTTGTTTTATTCGTGATTGGAATCATAACAAGTGAATTTAAGATGCGACGAATTGATCGAATCTTGTTTAGTGCCTTAAGACATGGGATTAACGAAAATACTGAGTTTTCAGATGGTAAGTGCTTAATATTTTTTACCAGGCTCATATAACCTCAAATTCTATTTTGCTTTTTCGTATATAGATACCTACGTAAATAATGGCCATAAGGAAGATACTGTAAAGATTCCTTATAACTATTTTTATCGTTATCATAACTTAGACTGTTTTTAACGATCTGGTGTAGTTAACCTATCACACTCAACAGGGAACGACTTTGAAGAGATTTTTGCAGTGGAGACGCCGCCGGCGCCAGCGCCGGTGCAATCACCTACAAAGGACGACGTAATTCCATCAGGTAAATACCTAGTTAACTAATATTTTTAAGGTTACATACCCAAAGGTGCCTTATTATTGTCTGCACCTTTTAAACAAAATATGAAACATTTTTTCCAGCTGCCAACTGACATGACGATCAATCGACATACTGAGTAGACATAGGTACATATCTACTTACATAGGTACCTATGTCAATATTATTCACAATCTAACTGCGTAAGAACTTTATTATTAGTGATGCGTTATTAGTCCATTGTTTGTTGCACATTTTAATGAGCTGATTACACTTTTTACCTTTGGTTTGCGGGGTTCATGATAATTAATTAACTCTTTTTATTACTGCTTATTTTTTTTATTCAAAAAGCATGATCTTACAGTAAGGGCTTAAGGGTTTAAGGTTTGTAGTATTTTGCTGTACTAAATGCTTTGGTCACGGTTTTTGGTCCTTTTACATTTTTGTCTTCATGTCTAATTTTATTGCATCTACGTGCCTTTGGTTACGTATGACTAATATCCCACCTTAGTTATGTATCACCTATACCCATAACCCTATTAACTTAATATATTCTTTTACATGAAAATATACGTGAAGCTCCTTCCGAATTTGAAGCAGATGCGTCCAACTGCGAAGGTACTTGAAAAAAAATGATTAAGAAATTATTTTGAAACCTAATTTAATGACAGACCTGAGTAAGTGGTACTTTTTTCAACATTTCAGAGGTTAGTAATCCGTTTCAAGAGACTAGTAATCCTTCGAGCTCTTCAGCGGTTTTGGCTGTAATAACACTTAAAGAAGTTGTTGGGAAAGGTTGGTATACAACTTTTAACACTACCAACCCCAATTACAATATTTTAGAAATGAATTTACTTTTCTTTATCTCGCTACCTCCTTTTTCTTTTTCCAGATGTAAAGTCTCCAGCTACTCCTGTGTACTCTCCACTGACTACGCTAAAAACCATATCGGAAACTGGTAGTAAGTCAGAAAAGACTGATTCCTATTATTTTATATTCTTCTTTACTCAAACATGTTAGGAAATAATCAGGCTAAGGTTTTCATGACTGCTATTCTTGTTCTATCCAGGTGTTGAATCACCAGCTGCCCCTGCATTTTTACCTTTAACTCCTCTTATTACACGAAATGAAGCTAAAAACAATTATTCACCATTACCACCAATGTCGCCAAGTAGACCCAGAAACCCTTAGCCGAGATGTTTCTATAGTGGAGCATGATTATAATGAATTGTCAAAAAGACGTAATGCTGTTAGTCAAAGCGAACTTAAACAAGATGGAGACTATGATGACGATACAGATTCTGATTATGTACCTGATAGTGGAGAAGAAATTGATGCTTCGCTTTCATCTGTAAAGCAAAAAAAAGGGAATAACTTTCAAGTTCCCGAGAGCGACAGTTCGAGGGATGAAACGACACTAGAGGGCTTGGTTCAAACTCATGTTGCTATTCTGCACGATAACCAAACTGGAACTGATAGAACCATGAATATAAGACACAATGAAAGACCAGTCATAGTTACAAATGCTACTAACAACGACACGACGGTTGATGAACTAATTTCAATGTGTCAAGGGTCTGATACTGAAGCTTTTTATCCCGAAGCTGAAGCTGTTTCTCCCACTACTGATCACAATGACACACTGGAAACTATAGGCCGACCCAAGCCTGGAGCAAAAGAAAACACCCACAATATTGTCTTTCTGAAAAGAAAAATAGGAAATACATGAATTTACCATATCATGTCAAAGACAAACTAGTAAAATCGAAAGTATTCAATGATTATGAGTGCCCCTGCAAGCAACGATGTTTCTCCCTTGTGCCAACAGAAATACGAAAACAAGATTTTTATAAGTTTATAACAATGGGATCATACGAAGCTCAGCTGTTATACATATTAAATAATGTCAAAGAATCTGAAAAAACTCGATCATATACCTGCACCAAAAATAAAAGCGGTAAGAATAAACCTAGACAATACAAAATAAATTATTATATTAGCGAGAATGTCGTTTGTAAGCAAATGTTCTTAAATAATTTTCAAATATCTTCTAAAAGAGTTGACATGTGTTTGGCCAAACAGCGTTCAAAGCAAACTTATAAAGACCAGAGGGGTCTAAAACAAGGTGGTTGGAATAAGACCCCTGAAGAAGACATTGATTTTGTGAAAAATGTAATTAATTCCCTTCCAAAATACGAATCCCACTACAGAAGAGAACGAAACAATGACACGCAATATTTAAAACTGGGTATGACGATCCAAAAAAATTATGACATCTATCTTACAGAATTTAAAAAAGTATACGGCAGTGAGAAGAAATACGTGTCTTTTGCAATTTTGAAGCGCATATTCTATACGAATTTCAATCTTCGCTGTAAATCCTTAAAGAAGGATACTTGCAAGAAATGCGATTCATTAGCCCTTGAGATAAAGAACTGTAATAAACCAGAAGATAAAGACCTATTAATTCAGCAAAGAGATGTTCATCAAATGAGAGCGGAAGATCTTCGCAAACAAATGTCTCAAGACTTGGCGCGAGCTAAAACAGATCCCAAATTTGAATGTGTTACGTACGATCTCGAAAAAACTCTTCCATTGCCGCGTAACTAACATAGTGTTTTATAAGCGTCAATTTTGGATTTATAACGCTGGGATCCACGTTGGCTCCAACGATCGAGGACTTTGCAATGTCTGGGTTGAAGGGGAAGCCGGCAGAGGTGCCCAAGAAGTTGGCTCGTGCCTTATTAATTTTATTAAATACAATATGAGGGATGGCGTAGAGAATTTGGTTCTTTGGAGCGATTGCTGCGGAGGCCAAAATAGGAATATTAAAATAATTCTAATGTTAAAAACTATACTTAATAGCCACTCAAACCTTCAAACGATAACTTTTAAATATTTAGAGTCCGGACATTCTTTTTTGCCTAATGATACTGATTTCAGTAAGATTGAATGTGAGCTTAAGCATCACGAGCGAATTTACACCATAGAAGAATACATGAACATCATGAAAATCTCTAAAAAGAAAAACCCCCTTCAAGTTACAAGAATGAAAACGCAAGATTTTTTAAGTACAAGAAAAATTGAAAAGAAAATAGTTAACCGCAAAATTTGTATGAACAAAAATAAAATAAACTGGCTAAAAACTAAACAGATTATATTAAATAAAGAAGATAAGTACATAATAACTATGATATCAGAGACTGGAGATATTCAAAAGCTCGATTTGTCAAAAAGATACAGAGGTGTTCAAATGACATTTTCAGAAGAAGATTTTGAAGTTCTCTGGCCCCAGGGAAAACCCATTCCTCAAGCAAAGCTAGATGATCTCAAATCAATGTTCAATTTAATACCTGAAGACTGTCACGCATTTTATAACAGTCTTCAGGGAAACAGCAATATTAGAGAGGATGTCGATGGATACGGGCCAACTCTTGATTTTGACTTAGATGATGACACATATTAATATGCGCGCTCATTTTTGTTGTTTTTCTCTTAATTTTATTTTTATACTGATGATTTTATGGTATTTTGTGTATCAAAATACCATAAGAGTCCGTTCTGAGAAATAAAAAAAAAGTTTCTGTCTTTATAAAATGAAGTTTAATGGTAAGGACTTAACCCACATTTAATTTAATATCTCGAAATCTATTGCAATATATATCACTAATTTGATGGAAAGATAAAATATAAACTATTATTTTACAAAAAAGAGACAATTAACAAATAAAATTAAACTTTGTTTTAGAGAAATGACAGCTCAAACTTCAAACGTCCATCACTCAAAAGTGACTTTGTGTGGACTGAGTTCTTTCTGCTTAACTACGTCCAATTGTGGAAAATTCGTCATTTCGTGAAAATAGGATGGATTGAACTGTGGAGGTTATAATCTCGCCGACCGTAATGTGGCTTATTCAACAGTGTTCAACATAAAAGCGGTGTAAAATGCTAAAATTTATTTGAAATTATAGCACAGTACTCAATCAGGTAGTATTTATGTGAAATCAACAGGTTAGTAATGTATTGTATGTTCATGTTATCTAAGATTAGGTATTGTTGGTAAAGAAATTCACATTTTGCTTTGTTTCAGTCATTCAAAGTCACAGTAAATAGACTAAATTGTACTTATTCGTGTCATCAACACGGTCTCATATCTACTGTAACAGGTTTATGCACTAATTCGGATATTTATTATTGTGTCAATTATAGTAAGTAGTTAATTAAGTTAGATATGTTTTGTATAAATGGTAGGCGTATTGATCTTAATAGTACACAAGAAAAGAACGTTCAAAAGGTGGCGCCACTGAAGACTTTTAAAAATTGTGTGAACGGTCGCTATCGAACAGTTGGTCGGAAAAAAGTCTACTGATAAGATCAAGTACGGATAGAGTATTCCAGTGAAATAAAGTAATAATACCTTAAAAAAGTACTTGTGTTACCTACGATCGATTGTATAAAAGTGTGAGAAGCCTAACGGAATAAATCCTGTTTAAAGTGAGTACTCCTTATTATTTCAAAATCCCTTGTGATAGGATAGGGCCCATCATGATGGCTAATATTGTTACTATGTCCAGTTGATAGACGCTTACAAGTTACCTACATTTACTTCCTGGTTAAATCAAATCCAAAAAACAAGTGTATTCATTTTGTAGTTTTGGAAAGGCATACACGTATTGGATTTGGATAGCATTTATTAGTTGTACACACCCAATATACTTGCCATTGTGTTGTAGTTCTGTTGTTGTAGCAATTTCTCAATAATAATGAAACACTAAATTTTTTTTTTTTTTTTTTTTTACGTGCGGGAAATCCCCACGGATACCCGCCCCTCCGGAGCCGGAGGGGTAGGTTATGTCGGACTCGAACCGACTAAACCGCACGCCGTCTGTGGGTCGTGGTGCTAGGCCGGAGGTGAGGTTGTCTTGCGACATATCCCTCGCACCCCGGCTGACCCAGGGCCATCCCTTTCGGTCTGGCCCTCCTCGGGAGGTGGGGGACCACGCGATCCCCGACTCAACCCCGGTGTGGGGAGGCGCGCATCGTCCTACGATGCGCGCCGCCGCCGTGGCCTGCTTCTGCTAGGGTGACGGGCGGCTCCACCCGTCACCCTCAGGCCCGCGCTCATGGGGGGCGGAGGTCTGTCAGCGCCCTCCGACGCCCGAGCCGCCTTCGGGCGCGAGCAGCGATGTCAGCGAGTCTTTCTCGCTCACCGCGCCGCGCCCGCTCTGCTGTCTCCTTCGCGAGCATGACCTGCTCGCAGAAAGAGGCGCTGGCCGCCCACGCATCCGCGCAGCGGACCATCGCCGCGAGCAGGGTGGAGAGCGTTAGCACTCCCACCCCCAGGGCCTGCACAAGCTCCCGCCTCGGCGTCTCAAACGCCGGACACTCGGTGAGCGTGTGCAGCCCCGAGTCCACGCTCGCGTCGCAGCGATGGCACTCGGGCGTTGGCTCAATACCCATCAGACGCAGATACCGCCCGAAGTAACCGTGCCCGGTTATCATCTGCGTCTGACGGTACGAGAGGCTCCCGTGTGGCCTCTCTAGCCACTCCCCCATGATGGGTCTTACCGCCGCAATCACGGCGTGCCCCGCGCGTGGTTGCCCAAGTCGTCGCTCCCACTCAGCCACCATGACCTGGTGGAGCCGGGATTTCTCGGCCCGAATGTCCTCGGGCTCGGGATCGAATCCCCGCTCCCGCGCCTCCTTTCGGAACTGGTATAGTGCCGAAAGGGCCCTCGCTTCCAGGATCCACGGTGGCGATCCGGCCAGGAGACTCGCCGCTTCGAAGGATGAAACACTACATTAGCATTTCAAAAGGATTCTTACTAGAACTTTAAATTGTAGCTAAGCAAATTTGTAGTTGAATTGATATTTAGCAATAATTTCTTTGTTCAGTCTTTTTGTAAACCATAAGTACCTATCATAAGGTATAAAGTTACCATTTACTTTATGTTTGGTTAAGTTTCATTGTGAAAGGCAGAAAGATACAATTGTATTTGCCTACTACCTAGTGTAGGTAATAAGTTTATTACTACTATCTGTGCAAAGTAAAAACACTGTTATTAGTTGTTTTAAGTAAAACTTTCATTGATCTTTGATATTGTATAAATCCCAGGTTGACCACACTGATCACCCCAGCCCGCCAAAATGAGGGATGAGAAGGACTTAATTAAGAAGCGGGGAAGTTTCAAGGGCCGTTTGACCGCTTTCAAGAATTATTTGCAAGGAATGGACGGAACGTTGGACACCGCTTCCGATGCTGGAGAATTGCGATAACGTGCTGGTAAATTAGAATCCTTGTATGAGCATTACGATGAGGTGCAGCTGCAGATAGAATGTTTGTCAAATAATATGCAAACACAACTCACTGAGCGTTCTGAGTTTGAGTCACTTTACTATAAATCATTGTCTACTGCTAAAGGTTTGTTAGATGATTACAATAAAAATGTTTCTGATACTAATAGTAGCAAGGGTCGTTCTGGTAATAATCATAAGCTTGTTAAATAGCCCACCATCCAGTTACCAAAATTTAGCGGAACATATGAAAAATGGCTTGAATTTCATGACACCTGCATCAGTCTTATTCACTCAAATGATGAAATAGATGAAATCAATAAATTTCATTACCAACGGGCATCCTTATTGGGTTCAGCTGCATTGGTTATTCAATCAATAGAATTTTCTGCCAAAAATTACTTGGTAGCATGGGACCTCCTATGTCAAAGATATGATAACAAAAGGTCATTAATACAGAATCATGTGTCTGCTTTGTTTAATATCAATTCTATTAACAAAGAATCATCTGTTGCATTGAAACAATTAATTGATCAGTTGAATAAGAACTTGCGTGCACTTGACTCATTAGGTGAACCTGTGCACCATTGGGACACATTATTGATTAACATTGCTACACAAAAGTTAGATCAAAAATCCTATCGTGAATGGGTAGAGTTCAAAGGTCATTTGGATAGAGAAAAATCAGTACAGTTTGATAGTTTTCTGCAGTTTTTACGCAACCGTTCAGACTTAATTGAGACTTTGGTGTTGTCACATAATGGCAATCGTACTCAAACTAAATTGCATGATAAATCTAATTCAAAGTTAAAGTCTATGGTATCTGTGCAGGGTTTCTCTAGTTCCATTAAAAAATCCTCCGCAAAGGTTTGCCCCAAATGTCAGGGAGATCATAGCAATGAAGATCGGTTTAAAATTTTGCCAAGTTTAAGAGTTTGTTTTAACTGCTTTGCTTTGCCAATTCATGTAGGAAACCTGGCTGCAAGATGTGTAAACGCCGTCATGACACTCTTGTACATGTTTCAGAAACAAAACCAGCAACTAATATTTGTAATGAAACTAGTTATAGCGATCAAGTACGTGTTAATACTCAGTCAGAGGCAACCACTCCTCATGTGACGACCCAGCCGTCATCAAGTTTAGATAACAGCAGTGTAGCTTTATCAGCTAGCGTGTCTACATCTCAAGAAGCTCTGTACGCGCATAATGTTTTTTTATCCACCTCCATGGTGAAAGTTATAGATTCTAACAATAGTGAACACATTGTTCGTGCTGTATTGGACAGCGGTAGCACCTCGAGCATGATAACTGAAGATTTAAGTCTGAAGTTAAACTTAACCACTGATACGATTGATAAATCGATATTGGGCATTAGTAACGTGAGTGCACACGTAGGTAAAACATGTAAGGGTAAAACATGATAGCTTTACTGCATACATTGATTGTTATGTTTTACCATCAATTACCAGTCATGTACCGTATCGTGATTTAGACATTTCAGGTTTGAAAATACCGTCTAACATTTGTTTAGCTGATCCCATGTTCTACAAACAATCCCGTGTTGATATTTTGATAGGGGTAGACCCATTTTGGGATTTGGTAGGGACACAGCAAATTAGATTAGGTAATAACCTACCGGTACTGTGTGAGACAAGGCTTGGTTGGATCATATCTGGACCATTGCCCATTAAGCATGTATCTCTGCTAACCAATGATGTCATTTGTAATTTCGTTCAAGTCAATTCAAATGCTGGCGTAAATGACATCCAAGACAATTTAACGCGTTTTTGGCAGTTAGAAGAATTTAATTCTAAATTAGATCATCTGTTGCCAGATGAGAAGTTCTGTGAGGGACATTTTGCAAAAAATACTACTCGTCTTGATAGTGGTCGTTTCTGCGTTCGTATACCCTTGAAGGAAAGCCCAGACGTTCTGGGAGATTCTTTTCAAAGAGCCAATAACTGTTTGCGCTCGTTAGAACGCAGATTAAATAATTAACGCAGATTAAATAATAAACGCAGATTTTATGAGTGAGTATCAATCGTTAGGACATATGACTGAAATCACACAACCAACTTTAAAAGCTCCAGCTTATTTTATGCCACATCACGGAGTTGTGCGTGAAAGTAGTACCAAAACGAAACTTAGGGTTGTGTACAATGCCAGTAGTCCCACGACGTCGGGATTGTCTTTCAATGATATTCAGATGGTAGGTCCTACGGTGCAGGACGATCTTCTGTCTATACTTCATCGTTTTAGGCAACATAAGTTTATATTATTAGCTGACGTTGAAAAAATGTATAGGCAGATAGTCGTCCACCCGTGTGATAGATACTTACAGCAGATTCTTTGGCGTGACATTGCGGATGAACCTGTCAAGGTATTTCAATTAAATACCGTCACTTATGGAACGGCTAGTGCACCGTATCTAGCGACAAGGTGTCTCCATCAAATAGGTCAGAAATGTCGATGACTTGTTAACAGGCGGTGACGATTTTGATAAGTTTCAGTGCATACGCAAGCAAGTATGCGATGAACTAGAAGCCGCAGGTATGCCCCTGCGAAAGTGGTTATCAAATGACTTAAGATTGGTGTCTGAAGGTGATCAAACGACACTTAATCTTAACATGGGTGAACATGAGCCTAGCAAGTTACTAGGTCTAGGCTGGCTTGCAGTTTCAGATCAATTGTGTTTCCCAATCGGTTCCTAGCTTTCCAATGGCAATACCAAACGCGACTTGCTATCTGCGATAGCACGCATATTCGACCCTTTAGGCCTGTTAGCACCAGTTGTTATTGTTATGAAAATGTTATTACAACAGCTGTGGATACACAAACTTTCATGGGATGATCCTTTGACTCCAGAAATATGTAACCGTTGAAATGATATATTGAAAAATTTTGCATTATTAAATGCAAATTCGTATTCCACGACTTGTTAATTGTGATTCTTGTCAGATTATCGAGTTACATATTTTTATGGATGCATCAAACTGCGCATACGGCGCATATGTTTATGTTCGCAGCGAAAATGGTAAATGGTGAAGTCACGGTGCGTCTAATGACAGCCAAAAGTCGTGTAGCATCAATTAAGTCGTTAACAATTCCACGACTGGAGTTGTGTGGCGCTTTAATGGGAGCACGTCTCTATGAGAAAGTCATTAATTCTCTTCGTCTCAAAATTGAACGTGCATATTTCTGGACCGATTCCACCATAGTATCGGGATGGTTGCGAATGCTGCCTTCCAGACTTCAAACTTTCGTACGATTGCGTAGCTGAAATTTTGGACAAGACAGGCGACTGTACTTGGAGGCACGTTGCAACAAAAGAAAACCCGGCAAGGAAAAATCTGCATACATTAGATCTGTGGTGGTCCGGCCCAGAATTTTTAAAGAAAGCTCAATGCAATTGGCCTTCTCAGCTAAAGCATTTAGAGACTGTGCTCCAGACACGACAGAACTTGTCTTTGAGTTCCGTTGTCGAAAGATGTGACAACTTTATTGAGTTTAATAGATTTTCCAATTATTCACGGTTGGTACGCATGGTTGCTTATGTAATCAGATTTATTAAATCTTTTCAGAAACAAACGAATGCTTCGTTTTTACAAGAACATGAACTCCAAAATGCTTTGAATGTCGTTATTGGGAAAAGTCAATTGAAGTCATTTGTAGAGTATTACTCATTAATGAACAGAATTTATCTAGTAAGAGTTCACTTTTAAAATTTAACGTTTTTTTGGATGAGCAAAACATCATGCGTGTCGGTGGTCGTCTAGGTAACTCAGACTACCCGTACGAAGAGAAATACCCAGTATTATTATAGTCCACTAATGTTTTTACCAAATTGCTTATTAAATTTGAGCACAAAAAATTATTACACGCTGGTCCCAGTTATTGCTCGCATTCATCCGCGAAAACTATTGGCCCATAGAAGGTAGCAATTTAGCGAGGGCATGTTTTAGGCAGTGTGTGACGTGTAGCCGTATTAAGGCCAAAATTGTTACTCCTTTAATGGGAAATTTACCTCAAAGTCGTGTTACCGCTGGTACCATCCCGTTTGAAACAGTAGGCGTTGATTACGCTGGCCCTGTAATATGTGCAAGTCGTCAGGGACGTGGGTGCAGGTTGGTGAAGGTATACATAGCCGTTTTCATTTGTTTCACCACCAAGGCTTTTAGCGAGGGCATGTTTTAGGCAGTGTGTGACGTGTAGCCGTATTAAGGCCAAAATTGTTACTCCTTTAATGGGAAATTTACCTCAAAGTCGTGTTACCGCTGGTACCATCCCGTTTGAAACAGTAGGCGTTGATTACGCTGGCCCTGTAATGTGTGCAAGTCGTCAGGGACGTGGGTGCAGGTTGGTGAAGGTATACATAGCCGTTTTCATTTGTTTCACCACCAAGGCTTTTAGCGAGGGCATGTTTTAGGCAGTGTGTAACGTGTAGCCGTATTAAGGCCAAAATTGTTACTCCTTTAATGGGAAATTTACCTCAAAGTCGTGTTACCGCTGGTACCATCCCGTTTGAAACAGTAGGCGTTGATTACGCTGGCCCTGTAATGTGTGCAAGTCGTCAGGGACGTGAGTGCAGGTTGGTGAAGGTATGCATAGCCGTTTTCATTTGTTTCACCACCAATCTATGCACCTGGAATTGGTGAGCCATTTGACAAGCAATAATTATATATTAACACTGCGTCGATTCATATCGCGCAGAAATAAACCAGCTCACATTTATTCTGACAATAGAACCTAATTTGTGGGTGCATGTGACGAGTTATCAAAGTTTCTAAAGAGTAATTGCGATTCTCTGAGTGAAGGTTTTGTAAATCATGGTATTAATTTCCACTTTATCCCGGCATACACTCCTCATTTTGGCGGTCTCTGGGAGGCAGGGGTGAAGTCAACCAAATTTCACTTGGAAAGAGTACTGGGTAATTATAATCTAACGTTTGAAGAGCTTTACACCACGCTTACACCGATGGAAGCCGTACTTAATTCAAGACCGCTGACGCCACTATCATCGGATCCGGCAGATTGCAATCCACTAAAGCCAAGTCACTTTCTTATTGGGCGTTCCCTTACATCATTGCCACAGCGTGACATTCAACAATACTCCATCAATCACATAACCAGGTATCAACGAATCGAACAATTGCGCCAACATTTTTGGACTAGATGGAGCAAAGAATACATTGCGGACCTGCAGCAACGTGTTAAATGGCGTTCCTGTACTGCTGCCTTGAAGCTGCACTCATTAGTCGTTATTGAGGAAGATAATCTTCCTCCATTGAAATGGAAATTGGGCAGAGTTGTCGCTGTACATCCCGACCAGCAGGCTTACTCTCGACACTCGATTTCGTGAAATTGGAATCGAAATCTGGCATTTGGTACTCCCGACTGCAATACTAGCGCAGGATTGTAATGGAATTTGGTGGCAACTTTTGGAACTAAATAAAATCGAATAAAGTCGAATGAATGCACTTTTTTGTACTCTTGACGTGATTTTGACGTTGACAGTTCGAGTATCGCGTCGAGTTTGAGATCGAAGTTTCACAGTTATAAAAATATAACTTTCTGAGAATCGACTTTAGTTTTACAATTATTTTTAAAGGTTTTATAGTAGTATTTTGGATAATGCACACTTGTTAGATGTAAGACAAAGGCGGAATTTGCGACGAATGGCGCGATATACCGACAATGCATTTGCCATGGGTGATGACGAGTTTAGACAGAATTACAGAGTGACTAAGGAACTTTTCGACGTTTTATTAAACGAATTAGAACTACTCGGCGTAGTGATATTTCAACAAAGTACAAGGTTTGCATCGTTTTTATTGAAATATAACCATTGCTTATTTTTTTATGTGCGTCGTCTTGTTTTTTAATATTATCGTCAAAATTTTAGATTTTAGTGGCACTTTCTTTTTATGCCACGGGCAGTTATCAACGGTTAGTGGGTGGAACACAAGGAACAATGATGTCTCAGCAGTCAGTTTCAAGGGCACTAAGAGAAGTCACAGATGCTCTTAATTCTGATGTTATCTTGAATAAGTGGCTGCAGTTTCCTCAAACTCGCCAGGAACGAGATGTAATTAAGAGGAGGTAAATGTTTTCCTGCAATGAATACTGTTATTCAATTGATATCAAATCTTTTATTGTATTCTAGATTAGGTATTTATTTAAAAAACCAATAGTAATATAAAGATAACTTTTGTGTAACACAATACAGTATACAACAATAGGATTCCCTGATACATAAATGAACAAACTATGGAGAAAAATATCTATTCAGTATGAAAATAAAATCTTTCTTAAAATTAGTTGCAGCAGAGTAGTTCTATATCAATCATGTGTCTTCATTAAAATAAAATAAAAAACAAAACACTAACTTTAAAACTGACAGACTTACATAGAAACTTACAACCTCAATTTTACCCGCTTATGGGTGAAATTTACAAAATCCTTCCATAATGGATGCGTACAACATTTTTATATCACTCAAGAAGCGTTGAAATACCAAAATTACATGTTTGTAGCCTCAGAGACTGCTGTGATGAATCAATCAGTCAACTCTTATGTTATAATCAAAGTATAGGGAAACTACACTATAGGGAAGTAGACTTTTTAAGCTTTGATCCTGATTAAATGGTTGATATTTCAGATTTTTTGAATTTAAAATTCCCTGCATTGTAGGATGCATTGATGGAAGTAATGTAGCATTAGTAAAGCCATCACAAAATGAAGAACGCTTCTACAACAGGAAAGGCTTTCATTCTAGGAATGTTTTAATTGTAAGTAATATAATAAGTATTTTGATTTTATTATATTAAGGATTTCAAATAGCAATCTAGTAAGTTTGTCTTGTTTTATTTTTACAGATATGTGATGCCTTAATATAATGAGTGTGGATGCTCCTTATGGAGGAGCAACACATGACCGTTTCATCTGGAATGAACACCCCATTAAGATGCACATTTCAGACTTGACAAATGCCAGAGAAAGAGTTTTTTTACTTGGTAAGAACATAATATTCTCTTGGCTAACACCATTTTTAGTAGTAGGTAATGTGCATTGCATGACTTACTATTTTTAAATATAATTTGCAGGTGATTCAGGTTATGCTCAAAGGGAATACATGATGACTCCAATATTAAATGCACCTCCAGGATCGGCCGAAGAATATTACACAAATCTCCATTGTGTGGCACGGAATACGGTCGAACGTACAATTGGAGTTTTAAAAAATAGATGGAGATGTCTTATAGGTGATAGAGCTGTCCATTACCATCCAGATAAAGTCAGCGAAATTATAAATGCTTGCTGTGTCCTACACAACATTTGTAATAAAGCACGGCTGGATGAGGATGATATTGAGAACACTTTTCCACTCGTGGCAGATGTACCTTGGACCCAAGAGGAGGGAAACACAGGGCGTTGATGAATTGAGAAGGGGTGTTCAGGCTCGTGTATAGCTTGTCCAAGAATTGTGGGCAGCAAGACGCACTTAAGAATGTACACCACCAAGTGCATTAATAGGCTTTTCTTTTTGATACTACTTAGGTGGCAGACAAGCACATTGCCCACCTGATGGGTATTGGTTACCGTGGCCTATGGACGTGTGCAACACCAGGGGCGTCACACTCTTACTGCCGACCCTAGGATAGAGTTAAGTAAAAGGAAAGGAAAGGGGATGGGAAAGGAGTTTGGGCCTCCAACACTCTCACTCACCAAACGGAAAAATAATTTGTAAATAGTAATAATAAAGTAATAGTAATAGTTGTAAATAGCAATAGTAAATAGTCTGTAAAGAGATCTCCGGATTTGTCCTGAGATCTCCGGATTTTTGGTCTCATCTCAGGATTACGGCCGGATTTTGCAAGTCTCATGAAATCTCAGGATTTTTTAGAATAATACAACATAATACATAGTACATTTTAAAAATTTCATTTTTTTTTCAATATCGCCATCTCCCTTATACATACTTAATTGAAAAATAATTGTTTCATATTGAACAAAAGACTTCGGTAGGTTCTCTCTCCTCCTTCATATTCGGATTTTTTTCTTTTAAACTATCTGTGATTGTACAGCTATACCGTGGTCTAGGGCGGTAGTTATATGAAGTGCAACGCGCCAACAGTATTTGACAAAAATGATAATAGATAATCACGACTTTTGAAAAAAAAGTAGCTTTTTTGCACAATTTCTGAATCTGTAAGAAATCTCAGGATGTTTCAATGGAACTCAGGCTTTTTCTCCGCACTTTTGATTTTTCCATCTGGTAACCCTAGTTGCACTTCAATGTGTTTGTTTCATTTTAATCATTTAAGTATTTACTAACACTTGTATATAAACCATTAGAAATTCCTTGTTATATTTGTACATTTTGTGAGAACCATGGTTTAGTAATTAAAGTGATGTATACTATTACATTAGATCATTAAATGATATAGGTATGTATTAAGTATGATATAACTTTATATGTTTAATATGTTGTACCTAAATAAACATGACGAGATTGGCAAGCTTTAATATTAGGAAAGGTTTTAAAAGCAAATAAATCAATGTATGATCTATAGAGTTGTTCAATTTGATATAAGATAAATCTAGAAATAAACTAAATAAGCATATATATTATGTTATGTATCAATTTCTTTAGAATATAAAATGGCATGCATGAAGTTATGTTAACTTGTCAATAGATGGCGCTTTGCAGCTTATCTGCATCGCGTATCCTTATAGGATAGAAAACTTAGTTCGTAGATCTCCGATACATGGCGTTGTACCATTCTCTAGATCACGATATGGTTTCGTGACCGAAACCATTATAAAAGGTCATTTTTATATGAAATATATTGTCGATCAAGATCAGAATACAGTTGTGGTTTTATTTATAGTCAAACCCTTCTAGTAATTCCTCAAATCGTCAAACCGATCGTCCAAATATCGCGGCAACGTGTTGTGTGCCCAACATATGGTCCTATCGAGCCAAATCGATTTTTATGGTACGAGCGAAGCTACGGTCAGCTCGTTCATCCTGTGATACTCGCAGTGGATCGCTGTGCAAGAGTACACAGTTTCCAGCAGCAGCGAACGCCGGTGTGAGTGAGCCAAGCAGCAGCGCCATCTGGCGTTTGTGAATGGAAACCGAACCGGAAGGTGCCAACTACGATTGCCGAGAAGTGAGCCAAGCAGCAGCGCCATCTGACGTTTGGAAGCAGAAGGCGCCAACTTCGATTGTTGAAGTGAGTCAGTGCAACTCAAAACTGTGAGTACATTTACTACTACTACATAGTGCAGTGCTAATTTGAAATTTGTTTACATGAACATTTTAACATAGACAATTCAATAAGAAACTTCAACTTAGAAAACAATTATTTCAAATTTTGAAGACTTAGTAAAATTTAACTGAAGTGTAAGAATTCAATTGAAATTTGTTACTTAGAAACTTTAACATCAATTTGAACTTAGAAAATATTTCTCTCAAGATTCAAGGACTTAGTAGAATTTAAGTTTATTGGTTTATTATTATATTATGTGCATGTTAGACTTAGCATAATTTTAGAAAAAACGAGGGAACGCGGAGCCTATGCCCGATTTTGTTAAAGTTACATTATATTTCAAACACTTGTAAAATTATTGTAAAATTTTCTAACTTGTAAAAATTTGTAGAATTTTTAACTAGCAAAATATTTCAGAAATGGAGGGATTAGTTCAAGTGTTGAAAAATACTCAAACGATTATCCAAAAGGGACTGATTAATTTTAAAAAGAGCCCAAAAGATAGGCTAACTCTAGAGTATATGGAAACAAGGCTCGAGTTGTTAGAAAAAGATTGGGCTAAGTTTCAAACAGCTAATACAAAGTTATATGAAAACCATGAGAAGTTAGAAACTGAAATGCTTGGGCAAATGTATGATGCTACTGAGGAAACTTATGTATCGTATAAATGTTTACTAAAGACCTTATTAAATAAATGTAAAGCAAGTAGTGAACCGTCCCTTAGCAAAGAGGGGTCAAATTCTAAAAATTCGCCAGCAAAACTGGTTAAAATTAGTATTCCTACATTTAGCGGTAAATATGATGAATGGAAGACATTTAGAGATTTATTTTTGTCCCTTGTAGATAGAAATGATAGCTTAGATAAAGTTCAAAAAATGCATTATTTAAAATTACATCTTACCGGTGAAGCTGAGCAGTTTGTTAGACATAAGGAAATTTCCGAATTAAATTATACCCAGTGTTGGGCTAATCTAGAAAAAAGATATAACAATAAAAAATATATCGCAAGTTGTATTTTGAAAAAATTTCTTAGTCAGAAACGTATGTCAATCGAGTCAGCAACCGGTATTAAGGATTTGTTGGATACAACGAATGATTGTCTTAGTGCTCTTACAAATTTAAAGGTTGACGTATCTACATGGGACCTTATCATCATCCATATCGTTGCGTTTAAGTTAGATCCCGAAACGCGAAAACAATGGGAGTTAAGCGCAAATACTCATGATAATAATGAATTGTCTACCTACGAACAATTTGCCACGTTTTTAGAGAATCGTTTTCGCGCGTTGGAATGTATTGAACCAAAAAGAGTTCACCAGGGCAACAGTTCACATGCCCCCAAATCCATGGTGGCAATGAGTTCTGGCAGCATCCGTTGCGAATATTGCACTGAGTCACATAAGGTTTGTTTTTGTAAGCAGTTCGCAAAACAAACAGTAGGCGTCAGACGTGAATTTGTTGCAAAAAATAAGCTTTGTTTTAATTGTTTGGGTAAGAACCACAATGTTTACAACTGCAAAAATAAAACACATTGTAAACTGTGTCAAAGGCGACATTATTCCTTACTACATATAAGTGGCGAGTCAGCAAAGGATGATAAGGCAGCGCCATCAAATTCGACAAATGATAGTAATAGCTCAACAGTTAGTACTAGTCATGTAGTCTCCTGCGTGTCTGCAATTCCCCAACAGGTTTTATTAGCCACTGCGCTAATAAACGCCGAGTCCAAGACGGGGGAGTTGCAGGTAGTAAGAGCTTTAGTAGATCAAGGCTCTCAAGCTTGTTTCATTACTGAGGCCACAGTACAATATTTAAGATTAGCCAAAATTCCTATTCAAGGAGTTGTGTCAGGAGTAGGTAATAGATCAACCATTGCAAGGTATATAGTACATTTCAATATTCAGTCGCGTATAGATCCACAGTTCAAATTAGAAATAACAGCCTACGTATTGAGCAAGATCACTTCCTACCTTCCTGAGCAAAGCATAAATAAAGGTGCTCTCGAGTGGGTCGATATAACAACCATCGAGTTAGCTGATCCACAATTCAATAAGTCTAATAAAATTGACATATTATTAGGTGCAGATGTCTATAGCTGCATCTTTGAAGGAAGGCATAATGCGAAGTCCATCTGGTACTCTGATCGCCCAGAACACTAACTTAGGATGGGTATTATCAGGTACTGTAAGTAGACCAAATATTAGTTCAGGTTATACACAAAGTGATATTACCGTAATGCATGCACAAATTAAAGAAGACGACCTCCTCAAACGTTTCTAGGAGGTTGAAGAACAAATTAGTAACACAAAGATACTTACCCCGCTGGAACAAAAGTGTGAAGAGTTTTATAGCGACACTACCTGTAGACAAAACGATGGCAGGTACGTAGTCCGATTACCATTCTGCGTTAAGGATCCACCGTTTAAGGATTCTCGTTCGATAGCTGAAAGTAGATTTAGGTCTTTAGAAAAGAGGTTAGAAAGGAACAAAGAGCTTAAAGATCAATATACTGAAGTAATGCATGAATACTTACAGTTAAATCATATGAGACCGGTACAGGAAGACGATGACAAACAAGGTGTAGCTGCGTACTTACCTCACCATGCAGTGATACGAAACGACAAGTCCACTACCAAAGTACGGGTTGTATTCAATGCATCTGAAAGGTATAGGCAGGGTGTTTCATTAAACGATACGCTAATGGTAGGTCCATCTCTACAGGCTGATTTGAGACACACAGTAATGAGATGGAGAGTTCACCCGATCGGTCTTGTAGCAGACATCATCAAGATGTACCGTCAGATCAGGATAGCTGAAGAGGACACCAAATATCAACGTATACTTTGGCGAGACAGTCCTAAACAAGAAATCAAAGATTACGAGCTGCTGACAGTCACCTTTGGTACGGCCCCGGCTCCGTATCTTGCAATTAAAACACTTCATCAAATAGCATACGATGAAGGCAAAAATTACCCGAACGCGGTAGATAAAGTATTAAATAGTTTCTACATGGATGACCTGATGACTGGCTGTTACAGTGTAGAAGAGGGTATTACGATATACAAGGAAATGACAGAATTATTAGCAAAAGGCGGTTTTTTATTACAAAAGTGGAACAGTAACAATACAGAAATTTTAGATAGAATACGTTTAATAGAGAAAAAAGCGATTGAAGCTGCATCCAGCAAAGATAAAATAAGCAAGCAGGCTGAAAGCATAAACACTGATAATAATGAGGGAATTATTAAAGAAAGCAAAGAAGTAGAGATCAAAATAGATAGTATAATTAAAATATTAGGACTTACCTGGGACCGTAGTAAGGATTCTTTCCAGTACAAGGTGAATCTCCCGCCGTTCACAAGTGCACCTGTAACAAAAAGAGTTGTAATTTCGGATATAGCAAGGTTATTTGACCCTCTAGGGTGGCTAGCTCCAAGTGTAGTGTTAGCAAAGATATTTATACAGAAATTGTGGCTCGCAGGCATCAATTGGGATGAAGGACTAGCAAGAATTAACACAAGAATGGAATACTTACCGTCAGGAACTATCACTGCTTGGCCAAGTCAGTATACCCCGTTGGCTGGGCATAAATTCGGCTGATAAGTTAGAGCTTCATGGATTTTGTGACGCGTCCAAGGCAGCCTACTCAGCAGTCGTATACTTGCGAATGATTGACGTCACAGGTAAGGTCAAGGTTGCTTTGTTAGTTGCTAAAACCAGAGTTGCTCCGATAAAACAAATAAGCATTCCACGTTTAGAACTGTGTGGAGCAGTTCTGTTGTCAAGGTTGGGATGTATTGAAAATCCCAATGAATAATATAATCGCTTGGACAGACTCAACCATTGTGCTAGCTTGGTTAAACAGTCATCCAAGCAAATGGAAAACGTTCGTAGCAAATCGAACATCCGAAATATTGGCATCACTGCAGCCCTCTCAATGGTTTCACGTCTCAACTACCGAAAATCCAGCAGACTGTGCGTCAAGAGGAGTACTACCCAGCTTATTCCTTGAACATCCACTGTGGTTTAAGGGTCCACAGTTCCTGAGAGAAAAGCAAATTATGCACTATAAAAAGCCCGAGAATTTAACCGTGGATTTAGAGCAAGCGGTTAAAGCTCATGTTGCTGTTATACCGGACACTCATGAAATATTTAAGAGATTTTCTTCTTTACCAAGGCTCCTTAGAGTAATCGCATATTGCCGTCGAGTTCTGTCTAAGGGGACAAATGAAACGGTTTATTTACAGGTCAAAGAAATAGATAAGGCATTACAATGTTGTGTAAAGAGAACACAAGAAGATGCATTTATTGAAGAATATGCCCAGCTTCGGAGTAATGGAAGCTTACAAATAAAGACAAGCAAACTAAAGTCATTGAGTCCTTACCTCGATGAGAATGGCTTGATAAGAGCTGAAGGTAGACTAGAAAAGTCGTCATTAGAAGAGAATATGAAACATCCAATAGTGCTGCCGACAAACGCGCATCTCACTCACCTGATAGTAGCTGACGCGCATATGAAGACTCTGCATGGAGGCCCTCAGCTGATGCTGAACTATTTAAGGAGAGCCTATTGGATAATTGGAGTTAGGAATTTGGTCAGACAACACGTTTGGAAGTGTGTAATATGTGCCAAGCAAAGAGCTACCATTAAAGCTCAAAAAATGGGTGATCTACCATCCGTGCGAAGTACACCAGCTAGACCTTTCCTGTACAGCGGAGTAGATTATGCTGGTCCGATTAAAATTCGGACAACTAAAGGCCGTGGACACCACTCACTTAAAGGCTATATTTGCTTATTTGTGTGCATGTCGACTCGTGCATTACACCTTGAAGTAGTAAGCGACATGAGTACGCAGGCATTTTTAGCGGCATTTAGACGCTTTGTGTCGAGGCGAGGTCACTGCGCTAGGTTGTATAGCGATAATGGTACCACATTTGTCGGCGCTTCTAAGGAATTGCAGCAGATTTTACATAATCAGGCGTCTTTAGCAAACCATTTAGAGGCAAATAAAACCGAATGGCATTTCATTCCTCCCCACGCTCCCAACTTTGGTGGGTTATGGGAAGCCGGAGTGAAATCGACAAAGTTTCACCTAAAGAGAGTGGTTGGTGATGCGATGCTTACATATGAGGAGCTTGCTACGCTTCTCAGTCAAGTAGAGGCGTGTCTAAATTCGAGGCCCATAAGCGTCATGAACCTAAATGATCCTGGAGAGTGTATGCCCTTGACTCCTGGACATTTTCTAATCGGTGAACCGCTAGTCACAATACCCGAGTATAATAATTACCAAAATTCAAATGTACATTCTTTAACACGTTGGCAGTTTGTTCAGAGGATGTTGCAGTCATTCTGGAGATGTTGGTCTCAAGAGTATTTATGCAATTTAATGCACAGATATAAATGGTCTTCAAAGACTAAAGAACCAAACATTGGTGACATAGTCCTCATAAAGGAAGACGGGTTGTCCCCTAGTCGTTGGTTGATGGGTCGTATTTTAGAGAAACATCCAGGTGATGATAAGGTCACACGTGTAGTTACCTTACGCACTAATTCTTCAACAATAAAACGACCAACGAACAAATTATGTATTTTGCCCATTGAACACAAATAAGACAATTGTTTGCAAGTTAGTTTTTATTATTATGTTCGTTTTTTGTTTGTAAAGGATGTTTTGTCAATAACGTCCTTTGGTGGGCAGTATGTTCAATTTGATATAAGATAAATCTAGAAATAAACTAAATAAGCATATATATTATGTTATGTATCAATTTCTTTAGAATATAAAATGGCATGCATGAAGTTATGTTAACTTGTCAATAGATGGCGCTTTGCAGCTTATCTGCATCGCGTATCCTTATAGGATAGAAAACTTAGTTCGTAGATCTCCGATAAATGGCGTTGTACCATTCTCTAGATCACGATATGGTTTCGTGACCGAAACCATTATAAAAGGTCATTTTTATATGAAATATATTTTATATGAAATATATTGTCGATCAAGATCAGAATACAGTTGTGGTTTTATTTATAGTCAAACCCTTCTAGTAATTCCTCAAATCGTCAAACCGATCGTCCAAATATCGCGGCAACGTGTTGTGTGCCCAACAAGAGTTATTATTTAATCTGTAGTTATTTTAAGTACATACCTATAATTAAAGCTATGAAAAATACAACTTACACTATAATATTTTATCTACTTATTGCCTATCTTGCAAAGCACTTGCAATATTATTGAGAGCGCTCCCAACATTATTGAGGGCGTTTCCAATCATTTGTCCACTCTCTCTTATAGCTGCAGCCATATCGTCCATAGATCTATGGAAAGTTGACATCTGCGCGACAAGGTTGGAAAAAGTTGCTGCTGTCGCCGTTTCTGCCTCAACCCTTTGCCGCTCAATGTCAGCAAAAATTTGCTGTTGTCGATCTAGGACCCTTGACCGAGTAGTCCGAGGCTGTCTTTGGTTGGGTTGTGGTTGTGGTGTGGTGGATGCAATTGCAGCAATTATGTGTGGTGTATCTGAGAAATTAAACATTGATCAGTTTCATATATAAAATATACCAATCATGAAAACTAGTTTTTTTTTTATTAGTATAGGAATAGCCACCTGATGTCACTACATTTTCTTCTGGAGAAGCAGGCAACTCTAACACATGCCCAACTGCCTCTGGGGTTATAACTTCATCCGTCTCTATAACAATGTCCTGAACAATATTTTGGCTCTGAAATTATTCAATAATTGTACGTTAGACCTTAATGAGTGGTACTACTGATTCTACCCATTACTCCTGGTACTTACTGTGGATGGAAATGGGTTAACAGCAAGGTGCCTGTCTCCTATGGCGAATTGCGGACCTCCCATTACAGCTACAAACCTTTGGTCTAGTGGATTTAGACCTGGTAAATTATCTCCAGGCCCGCCTCCTGTACGCCTCATGGATTGTGCTTGCTGCGCACACGTTTTTTTCAGAGCACATTTTTTGTCTGCCCAGTACTAGAACAAGAAGTAAATCGTTGTAACTTTATTGTAAACATTTTTTTAGTAAAAATAAACGATAATTCTGAAAAGGTACGTACCTTTACCCAGCCTTTTCCATCTTTTTGCGCACCTCTCAAAGCATTCAATGATGTTGCAATTTCGTCCCATTTTCTTTTCGTCTCTTGTTTCGCATGCGCAGTGCGCAAGAGCCCCTTTGCAATGCCCGGGTTTTGCATTAAAAAATCTGCTAAAGTCTCCAACTGCTGGTTTGATGGCCTGCTCATTTTTTGTGTCAGAAAGTGTAAACAAAACCGCTTTATTGTTAAAAAAATAACAAGTTATAAAATAGACTTATTTTGTATTAAATTAACTCAATCTCAACTCAAAATAATGTACGTCCGTAAAGGAATAGGTTCAGCGATGGTTTAACTGCACTCCACTTACTTTAAGAAGTTATGAATACAATCCATATCAGCACAAACTTAAAAAACACTTGAAATACCATCCCAATAATGTTAAGAGGTTTATCTCAAACATAACTTACGACAAATTTATTGTTTGTTTACATACTTTAAAGTAAAATGTTATTCGCGCGCATTCGGTGAAGGCAAGTGTGGCCTACGCCAAATATAATCAGCGATTATTATTTCATTGTTCTCCGAAAACTATGTTTATGACTACGTAATACAAAGATACAGAAGACTATTGATGATTATTTACGTTAACATTATTTAAAAAGTTTAAATAAGTGAAGATTTTGTTCGATTTTCATAGTTTTGTATTTGGCAGTTTTTGTTTTATTTTGTATGGCCATCTTATGTCATTCAGCCAACTCGATCGTGCACTCGATTTCAATGCCAATCCAGTTTTCATTCAAGAGTACCAACTTTTTTCAGATTGAGATTGGAATTGGAACTGTATTGGAATTGGATCGTGATAGAGATTGATATCAAGAGTAAGCCTGCAGGTGGCATCGTTCGGGTGGCAGATATTTTGACTTCTAGTGGAGTGATCCGAAGAGCCTTCAATAGAACTTGTCCTTTACCTATTGCCACGGATTCTGGTTGATAGCGGAGCTGTCAACACTCGGGGGCATGTTGAAGCGCCTTATGTTTTTTATTAGCACCACGTCAATACTGAGCGAACGCTCGAAATTTCGTAAAAGGAACTTTGTGCATGTATAGGTTGACCTTTTTTTTGCTCTGTCATTATTGAAGCCACATTAAAAGAGTAAACGTGTTTTCACCAATCTGTTTTATTTTACTTCTTCGCAGCGTCCACGATACTAACACAAGGTATTGGCTTAACTATATTTTGGCCAATTTTGAAACGGGAGGGAATGATGGAACTTGGCCAGATAACCAGCTGATGCATTTTCCACCGGGGCATTTGCAGCTAACAATTCTTGTCCTTCAAGCCATTGGCTTTATTGTATTTTGGCAAATTTTGAACCGGAAGAGAATGAATGAATTTGGTCACGTCACCAGCTGAGGCGTTTTCCACCGCGGTATGGGCAGCTGACAATTTATTTCCTTCAAGGTACTGGCTTAACTATATTTTGGTCAATTTTGAGCGGGGGGGAAATGACTGACGATTTTAATTTTTCATACAACTTTTGGTCACCAGCTGAGGCGCATTCCACCGCGGTATGGGTAGCTGACATTTTCTTTCTATATTTTGGCCAATTTTGAGCCGGGAGGAAATGACTGAATTTTGTCACGTGACCAGCTGATGCATTTTCCACCGCGGCATGGGCAGCTGCCAATAGATTTCCTTCAAGGTATTGGATTATCTGTATTTGAGTCAATTTTGAGCCCGGAGGAAATGCCTGAATTTTTTCACGGGACCAGCTGACGCATTTTCCACCGCGGCCTGAGCAGCTGACAATTTATTTTCTTCAAGGTATTGGCTTAGCTATATTTTGGCCAATTTTGAGCCGGGAGGAACAATTTTTTCCTTCAAGACATTGGCTTAACTGTTATTTAGCCAATTTTCAGCCGGGAGGAAATGACTGATTTTCTTAAATTTTTTTACATGTTTGAGCAGTCACCGCTGCTTACAATCACGAAAATTCATGATTTACCTTCCTTAACCACTGTACGAAGTATCTCCCGGGAGGCTATTGGTCATGAGAACTTGTCGCTGGCTTGCTGTCTAATACTTCTTCACAACAAAATCAAATTCAGATGTAGAACGACTACACAATACATTAAAGGAATTGTATAGATTACAAAGAGATACTAATGTAGATCGAAATCAAAAAATATATTTTATTACGCATGCTTATAATAACACCGTTCATAGTGCTATAAATATGTCGCCATTTGAAGTTCATTTTGGCAGAAAACCAAGATTAGGTACGAAATTTTGAAAATCTCGGTGTTATAACTCAAAATTATACAACTCAGCAAAAAGAATTCATAAATCAATTAAACAAGAACGTTCATCATTTATTACAAAAACAGCAGCGCAATGATAAGGCTACTAAAAATATTCGAACAACGGCAGATTTTAAAATAGTAGATGGAGTTTGTTTAAAAAATAGTTAAGTGGAAAGGCATAGAACAAACGCCAGATTTATAGGTCCATATAACATCTTAAGTATAGAACCCCACAATAAATATAAATTAAGCAATAACAGAATTTACCATAAAGAAGAGCTTCTTGTTGCCTGCCAGAGCTGTCTGTGTATTCGTATACGAATTCCAAAAATTAGAAGGAACATGTGATACTAGTAGATATGCAGCCCACCCATGTTATTGAGGGAAAGTGGACAATTATTCATATATTAGATGTAAAACCTATACTAGAACAAAAAACAAGTTAAGAGAAACAATAAGTAATTTGTTCTCTATTACTAAATTGAACTTAAATGATGTACAATATATCTACAATCGGATTAGTATGATTTTAGATTATGTAACAGAAATTAGTAATCATCTAGATTTACAAAGTCGTACAAAAAGGGGTTTGATAAATGGATTAGGTTTTGTTATAACAGGTAATTTAGATGACGATGATTTGAATATTCAAAAAGATTTAGAGACTTTTAGAATAGCATATGACAAACAAATATCTGTAACAAATAACGTTTTAGAAGAATAAAATAATCATATTGGGAAAATTATTAATTTCCAAAATGTTATAGATCACCAATATGCCATTACAACAAATAATAAGATTCAGCAAAAGGTAGCTTTAGAAATTTTGTTGCAAGCTCAAACTTTGCAAGAGATAGCTGAGAGAGTATCGACGGCAATTACATTTGCTCAACATCACATGTATCATTATAATTGCTTAAAGTCGCATGTCAAGGTCTCTGGAACATACCATTGACGATTTTTTGTCATTTAAATGTCATCGTTTTGAGGCTCTAATTTTCCCGCGAACGTGTGCAAAGGAGGTGCAAGAAATTTTGTGTTCAAACGAAATTGTGTTTAAAAGGAATTTATTAACGATGAATGGGTAAGTAATAAACATTTTTTAATTCATAGATTGTGTATTTATAAAAGATTTTAAACAGAAATTTTCATTTCAACAAACATTCATTGCCAATTTGCGAAGACATGGCGGCGGCGCGCTTTTACATTCGTATTTATTCCTACAAAAATTTACACTAAACAAGACAAACTGTCCTTATTTCGTACATTGTTATGTTTTCTTATTATTACCAAGCATTCAATTTGAAAAATAACTCAAGTATTTCGCGTAAATATTCAAATGGAACCCAAGCAAGCTCGAGAGACTCACGCACACATAGACAGATCGAGTCGATCGCATATCGTTGACACCTAAACAGCCGTTTTTCTAACGGGTATATTGGCCCCCGAGGAGGGCCAGACCCAGAGGGAATTTTTTTATTCAAATTTATTTATGTACTTTTATTGAATTTTAAGGTATTGCGCATTTTCATTTATTTTCGTATACATTTTATCTTCACGTGCCTTATAGTGAGACGAGACTCCCTCGCACGCGTGGTCCTCGACGTGGGAAGGGGGTGCGGGTTCGACGTGGACGTGGTGGACCACGGACCACCGGGCCCCGACCCAGGAGGTGATGATGGTGGTGGCTGGTCCTTCTGGACATGGTGTTGCGCAGACCAATGGACCACCGGTGCAAGAGGCGGTTGCTGGTCCCTCTGGCAATCGTGGCTGCGGCCGAGGCAATGCATGTCACTTCAGACCGGGGCCGTATAACATTGAAGAGTTAGTATCTTTACTGTCTTTTTTTAATAGATATAGATAGTGTAGTAATGTAACTCATGAGCGCCAGGCGGCGCGACGATTCTCAATTATTCTGATGGTATTATTTAATTACCTCAAGAAACACATTATAAGAATTAGCGTTGAGGGGTTAGAGACCCGAAGAAATAATATAATCAGTGAAAACAGTGCTAAAATTGTGTAAAAAATGTTAAAAGTTCAAGACTAACCTCAAAAAAGTAACATCAAATTCACGACAATGATATAATAGTATCACAGTGACAGTTGTATGCTTGCCATTGCTGCGTCAACGTTGGAAATTGGAACAACGGTTGGATGCGATTTGGTTTACATCACTGGGTGAATACACAAGACAAGCAATGTATCTTAAACTTTTTTCGTTTGTGGTGCAGTGAAATTAATTTGGAGGTTATGTGTATTTTACGTGTTTAAATCTATGTTTGTAATGTCTGGTAAAGTCGAGTTTTTGGACACAGAAAGTGAAACATTATTAGGACAAATAACGAAATTAATTCAAGAAGGGAAATCGTCTTGGATATACTTATACAAAAAAGAAGAATTGATTAACATATGTAAGGGGCTAGGCATAAAATTAAACGAAGATTGGACATTGGAACAAATTCGAAATTGTTCACGTAAATTAGTGCAAGAGCCACAGCGAAAAATGGTTTCTATAGGAGAACTGGAATCGTGTAGTGAAAATTGGGAAGCGTACAAAGAACAATTAGATTGTTACATCACTCTCTTCACCAGAAAGTCATTGGAAGTGAGTGCACACACTTCCAAAGAACGCCGGAAGAAAATGGATAAGAAAAAGCGATCAAAAGCTTGCTAATAGGCTACAAAATGTATGATGATTATGGCATCTGGAACGGAGCGCAAGTAGTGAAGTCACGAAACATCATATTCAATGACACTCGATGCAAACTACGTCTCTTCAACAGGATACCTACTGATTCAGAGGGAGTCCAGCCAGATGACAACAAAACCGATGATGTCTTAGAGCAACAGCAAGAAAAAATAATAATAGCTTACCCACGTGGCAACGATGATGAACGAGCTCTAGAGGGAGATGAAACTGTAGAACCAGACCCATTTCATCAAGAGGAAAGTTAAGTAGAGAGTCTAGAACGTACTCGCAACAATAATGATGCACGCCAAGACTCTTCAATCGACGACTACACTGATGCAGGTGACCTGCTCACAGTTATTGAGCCTATTGTAGAGGTCGAACCTCAGAACTATCCACCACCATCTAGGATGAGAGATATACGTTACTAAAATAGGATTTTATGAAAACCACCATTTTACGTAAACGTACCGTATTTCAATGGTCGAAAAACAAAACAAAAGAACACGCAGTATTGTTACGATAAAAAAGCACAACTTTTCTGGCCTTATAGTTTACCTATCGTCGACATTATACCAATAACAAAACTGAATAAAACCTTTTTTTGTCGTAACAATAATGCGTGTTCCTTTGTTTTGTTTTTTCGGCAATTGAAATACGGCACCGTAAGTGGTAACGTTGAGACTGTACAACAATGTCAACCAATGAATGACGCTTGCGATACTGAAAATAATCAACAATTGGTTGATGGATACGTGCTCTCGTGTCTGCCTACGGTTTCGTTGCATTTTTGAATGGTGCTTCAAACGTAAAATGGTGGTTTTCATAAAGTCCCATTTTATTATTGTAATATCTCTCATCATAGATCTGTTATTGAGTGTTTCATTTTTCGTTACAAGTTACTTGTTAGGAAATGGCATCATATTTTTATTTAGGATGACGAATGCTTTATGAGACCAATCGATTATATGAGCGGAATTGATGCACGAGAAGGGAAGTGCACGAAGGCAGTCCTCTAACTAGGTTTAGGACGAGGGACGAATTTGAGCGCAGATACCGGCTCACGAAGGAAGCCTTTGTGCATCTTTGTGCTGAATTGCGGCAGTCCAGTGTATTAAAACCATCATAGCGAATATCTTTGGAGCTAAAGGTAAGATTGCTTCATTTCTAAACATATACGCTTCATAATTACCATTAAACCATTTCATTTCTAAGCATATGCACTGTATAATGAATTTTATTTTAGGTGTTGGCAGCATTAAGTTTTTATGCCACAGGGTCATACCAACGCCCTATTGGTATGGCTGAAAATGTTCCCCAGCAGGCCATTAGTGAATATTCAAGTGAGGTGACCAACGCTGTGAACCATCTCTCTGCTATAAATAAATTTATACAATTTCCTGCCACTCCAGTAGCCAGAACTGCCGTAAGGGAAAGGTTCGATTCTTTTTAGATATCCTACTCACCTAATTTATTTCTGCTACAGTTTAATGCTCCGAAGTGACCGCTTGGTCCGACTGCTTTATTTGATTGATCGGATGACGCGGATTTTTTTTTTGGCTGTTGTCCGATTGATCGTTCAAAGTGTGTAGGTAAGCACTGTGCGATCTATAGGTATATAAATGTATTAGTTCCTATCCGATCAGTCATAAGAAACATTTAAACGACGACGCGGTCACTTCTAACGTTCATTCTGCAAAACTATTTACAGGTTCTTCTGAATTTTGAGAAGAAGTGTGTAGTGGTGTAGTTGGATGTGTGGATGGATCACATTTTAAAATATTCATCCCAGCTAGGGAGGTGGAACATTTGTACTAATGCAGAAAACACTACCACTCTCTGAACGTACAAATTGTGAGCATTATATAATTATTACAACGGCTTCTTCCTTCTATAGTTTCTTTCATATTGGCTTTTTCGTAGAGACAATTAGGTTCAAAAAAGTTTGCTGAGTTAGCTAGTAAATTATAAATGAGGATAAAATATATTACGAATACCTTAAAATCTCAAAATTTTTGTTTATTCTCTTCCAGGTGTGTGACAGTGAGTATTTTGGCCGTCAATAGCAAATATAGGGGAGCTACACACGACTCATTCATCTGGGAGAATAGCCAGATAAATCGATACATGCAATCTCTACATGCGAATGGCGAGATTGTCTGGCTATTAGGTATCTAAATGTTTATGATTCATAATTTATACCGCCTGCCATCAAACTTGTTTCGATGTTTTCAGCATCAATTATATTATTTACGATTATGATACGATTTTATAATTAAATATTTTTTCTTATTAGTTACTAGAATATGAACTATTTGGCGGTACTAGTATATTATAACTAGCTATACATTGTTAAAAATAATTAACAAAATAAATTGCATGTGATTCAGGTCATCCCCAGAACCCTGCTTCAAGGTTCTCAGGAAGGTGTTTACAACGCCAAGCATGGCACAGTACGCGTGTTGATAGAAAACAGTTTTGGCAGGCTGAAGAATAGATGGAGGTGCCTATCTAAAGATAGGGTTCTTCATTACAGCCCGCAAAAAAGTTCGCAAATTATCACAGTGTGTTGCGTGTTTCACAATTTGGCTCTAACCTATGGTGTTCCTGAACTTTTAGAAACAGGTAATTGAATATATTTCAAAAGTTTTGCAAAGAAACACGTTGTTTTATGGAAGTAAAATATCTATCTAACATAAATTTTTGAAACTTTAGAAATCTAGGTATTCTAATTAATTTAATTTCTATCACAGAAATCGATGCAAGCACCGAGTTCCATTCTGAAGAATTCCATTCTGAAGAGAATGCCGCCCAGTTAATCAGGGGACGATCTCTCAGGGAACAACTGATTGATCGATTAACGGACTATTAACTTTTAAACTATTTTTCAATAGATTCTATGTGATATTTATGTATGTAATGTATATTTATTATTAAAATGGTATTTTAAGTTTATATTGAATGTCGCAAGTAAGTTGTGTGAGGTGTAGTTTTGAAAAACAACATTTTGATGCTACAACAAAAATGCATTCGCGAAGACTAAAAAGAATGATTGACATGGCATTATTACCAGAAACAGATTCAGATGAATCAGCATCTGAGGCTATTCCCCAAAATAAGTACGTAACCACAAAATTGAAAAAAAAGCTAGATGAGGTATCTATTTGGACCCATGAAATTACTTTGGAGGACATGAATTCCCGTTCCATTCACGTGTACAATTACAACACATCTAAGTTTGACCAATTTCTTGTAACTGAGGAGCAGACTACCACAATAACTATAGAAGAAGAACAAACAGCTTTTACCTGATGCGATCCTACTCCTACTTTTACCATTCTACTATTTCTTGTAGAAATAAATGAACGAATGAATTCAATGAATTACAAGGAACTTCTTGAAGATACATTTCTTCCAACTGCTAAAGTATTTTATCAAGATGAGCACATAACGTTCATTCAAGACAATAGCTCAGTGCATAATGCTCGTACTGTACAAGCATGGATTAATGAACAAAGAGAGCTTACTTTGATCAAACTATCGCCAAAAAGTCCAGACCTCAATCCCATTGAGAACTTATGGGGTAAAATGGTGCAAGACTGGGATGGAAATCTATGTCGAACAATGGAAGCATTAAGACAACTTGTAAATAATGTTCTAGAATCTTTCAGAGGACGAAATTTTTGTGAAAACCTTGTTGGTTCCATGCGTAAACGGTTACAAGACGTATTGAATGCAGAAGGAGGTAACACAAAATACTAATATTTTATCTACTTATATCGTCACAAAAGAATATTTCAATAATTTTTAATTTCATTACAAAACCATGATCTATTTTCTACCAATGGAATTTTGATAAAATATTAGTTGCATCTTAAACAAATGATAGCCAAGTCGATAGTCGTTTTTTGTTCCTCTAGGTTAGCTGTTACTGTTAGGTAAGCTCAGTGTTGACTGCGTAGATACACTTGACCTAAGTGTTCAAATATTTTTGGTTAGTTGTTTGTGTGGAAATTTTTGACAAGCATCTGCTCAGATATTAACGAGGTAATGAATGTTCAGATATTAATGGTAACTTGTAGTGAATGGAACTTATTTAAATTTTAAATTGTTCAGAAGTATTTGGTCACCTTGTCTGCTATAATATATCTGATGGCGACTGTACACACACAATAGGTTGGTTTGGTTCTTTTATAGACATTTGCTGCACCACAAAAAATGACAACTCTGGAACGCTCTCACCAAAGTCCGTCGATTGACACGGGTTGCGGCGACAATGGTACTGCGTACAGCGTAGGCGACGCTAGCACTTGAATTGTTTTTTTTTTTTCGGAGCGTCAACCGAATTCTCCCGCATCAGTACGAGAATGCTTTAACTTAGTTCTTTGTTCATCTCGTTGATTTAGGTCAATAATAACAAACCAGAAATGTTATCGATTTCAACACTTTCAATTAAAAGAAATCATTTACAACCCAAAATGTCCTGTTTTAAATTTTATTCGCTTTAAACTTAATCTTATAAAATGTCTCAATATCACTTACACTACCAAAAAGCGCCCAAACGATGCACAGGGAGGTTCTGGTGCAGTTAAAAAAACAATAGTAGATCCAACTGAATCTTCTCCTTCGATTCAAACTACTTATATTCACCCGGATTACGCAGATAAGTCTACTACATATTCAGACTCGGACTCTGGCCCCTTTTTAGTCCATGTGACTAGACACGTCGGAGATTCCTATTCGGGAATGGTTTTCCGTTCAATTATTTTTGACCATTTTCTACCAAACAAAATTAAGAATGTTGTTTTTGGAGGCGTAAAGCGAGGTGGCCGAAATAGAGTTTCGGTGGAATTTAAGTCTGCTAGTGACGCCAATAGCTTTTAGTCCATCCCACTTTAGCTCGGGCTAAATATGATACCATAATTCCATCATTCGCATATTACCGTATGGGTATCATAAGAGGCACCTGCCTGTGGAATGGACCTTGGAGGAGGTGGTTCAGTCCATAGGGTTCCCCCGGGCTTCGGTTCCATAATGAAGGCCAGGCTTTTAAACAGTCATTAATGACAATAATACCCCTACATATGTTCCTACGCAAATCATCGTTCTCACTTTTGCTGGTCAGAAATTACCGTTAGGTTAGGTTTTAGGTTTAGGTTTATCGTTTTTTTTATTCATTGCCAGTGGAAAGCTAGGTTCTCTCAACTCAATGCTTTAAGTGCTGCGGATTTGGGCATGTTACCTCCCAATGCAGATCTTCTCCCAGATGCTTCTTATGCAGCCAAGCCCATGAGGGTACAAATTGTACAATTCAATCTCCCACATGTTTATTTTGTTCTGGTCCTCATTCGGCCAAAGACCCCACCTGGCCTGAACATTCTTGGCAGAAATCAATTAAAATTACAATGTCGCAGGAGAACATATCTTACATGGAGGCTTCTGCTAGATTACCCCATGTGAGAAAGTCTTTTGCTGACACTGCAAGATATCCAACTCAGATTAATTCCCAACAATTCTCATCTGTTAATTCTACTCAAGTATCTCCTCGCTTTTCTCAGGGTTATCTCAAATGTCTTACAGTAAAACAGTACATTCCCTTCCTAGAGTGTACAATACGGCCTCGAGTCCTGGCTATGATAGACAAGCTCATAACTTGTTGACTCAACCTCCACCTTCTTCCTTGCCTAATGGCTCTGCTCTCTTAGTCGATCCACCAAAATTTTCGTCTAATGACAACCTCCTTGATTTATTACTCTCCACCCTTATTAACATGCTAACTAGATTTAGTGATACTGAGCTGTCTGTGCTATTTAAAAACAAACTTTCGCAACTATTAATTCTGACCAGTAAAATTTCCGCCCCTGTTTAAATATTCATAATATATAATTTTACCACGAAAAGGAAGTTTCTATAATAAAAATAATAAAAAACACAATATTTTCATCAATAAACCAGGGATTAATTATTTATTTGATAAAATGTAATTAAATATTTCACCCTCAAGTCACGTGACAATGAACACCAATCAAAATGCATGACGTCACTTGTAGCCGAACAAGAATTTTCGCTGTCAAGTAATATGGTGTTTGTTGATATTTGGATAATATTATTACTGTGATTCCCGTGAAATTTCTTCGAATTGAATGAATTTGAAGTGAGTTATTGACTGTAAAAATTAACATAGTTTTGTGTAATGACAATCAAAGCACCCATAAACTTTTAGAATGTCAAGAGATTTGTTGTTCGCGTCCGCCATTGAAATAATAAAACTATTTGGTTATGTTAATAGGACTAACTTTTGTGTATCGTTTGCAAATAAACTGCTATAAAAGGAAGCTGCATTATTATTAACAACACTTTTATATATGTCTACTATCAATTTTAGCTCATAGCAACTAAAAGTCGGCTCAAGGATATCTAGGTACCCTGCTGGCTATCTTTAGGTAAGTAAAAGTAAAAAAATCTTGAGGCAGATATATAGATAGCCCATTATTTTAAGGTGGTGATGGATGGGATGTTGCTCTATCAACTCTTTGCCAGTACTGTAAACATATTTGGTGTGCTCCTTATAACTGCAAGTAAAAACATTCCTCCTTAATATTCAATATCAGTTCATATCGCCTTAATTATTATTACCACCAACCACACATTTAATGATTTATATAAGAAATAGTATGTTAACCCTAGGTTATAAAATGACACCGAACAGTCTTGACACCGGCAGGACAACTATGTATTACTATACAATTACAATCTATAAAACAAACTTACTTGACGAGGCTCAATCCATACTACTATAACATTTAAATTGTGTGCTTCTCGTTGCAAAATGTAACTTCCACAGTTGGCACACACATGCTGACGGTACCTATCACTGGTAGAGGCTCCTGCATTCACTTGAGTATTTGAATCATAGAACGCCAAAGTTCAACAAGTAGGAGTTACTTACGACACTGTCATTGTAACGTTACGCTTAACCTCTGTGAGGTGTGGGTGCTGGGCTCCTTTTGACGCAAATAGTGTCGATTATTCAAAGTGTGTTATGAGCCACCAAAGAGCAACATCTAAACCAGTTGATATCAATCAGACGCAATCAGAAACCGAAGCTCATTTCATTGTTATTGAATTAAACATAAAACCTGAACACCTCGAAGCTTTTTATGCCAACAAGGGTTCAACATGGAAAGGTGATAAATCGTAAGAAGGATTATTCAATGTCTGGAAAGAAATGTATATTCAAAACAATATATCTTCAGAGAAATCAAAAACAGCTCCACGACTTTAACACAGATCTCGGTTCAAGAAATGTTATATATTAACGATTCTTTTGGTGACATTGCTAACTTCACTGGTCTAACTGATATTTTGAATTCAAATGAGGTCAGTGATTTAATTATTAATAACGAAAGACATAAAGAAAATGTAGGGAAAATTGAGGTGTACGAAAATTTTAATGGGACGTTGATGAAAATTAGAAGAGATTAGAAGAGCTTAGGAACACAAACAAAAGGACTCAGACAGAAAAACAGACAAACTACGAAGAAAAAGAAAATTCTAGTCCTGAACATAAAACACTCAAAAGAATATCTCATTCAACCAGTCAAGTATTTCGGACAAAGGGCTCGAAACCGTTATATATTACCTCCAGAAAAACAATGACCAGTGACATTGGGGTAGCATCAGAAGTATCACTTCCTCATACAAAAACCATGTTGGATTTTGTTGAAGCAGGTACTTCTTAGATCGACTCAACTGAGAAAGAAGTGCCAACACAGAAATAAATACTGTCAACTTAACCAACCCAAGAATTCTCTAACGATGAAACATTCCACATAATACCTCCAAGTATCTTCAATAATTTCAAAAGACAGCAACGTGATTTCAATAATAGCTGATGATACAACTTCAGAATTACAATTAACGAGTAGGCAAAGCGAAAACATGGGCTACATGCCCTGTTACCTGAACATGGCGACGAACCAAAAGTAACCAAATATTATGCGAATCTAGTGGTGCCAACCCCATTTAAGGACGCGTTATTTTAGCCTGAAACGCTTAATCTAAAAGTCAAGGTACCGAGTGTCATATCATCACACAGATGGCATATTTTTACACGAAATAAAAAAGATACTGCAAAAGATAAAACTAAAAAAATAAAAAATGTGTGAATAAAAAACCTAAAACAAAACAAACAAACCTAACAATCCAAACAAACTCAAACAAAAAAAACGTAAGTGAAAACTGGTTTTGTCGCTTGTGCCAAACAAGCGTAAAATTGGATATGATCTAATGTGTAAAGTGGATGACACAGGACATATCCTGAAAGTAATGAAGTACTTCAGAAATAATCATTTCACGTGTGTAAAATGTGTGATTCACTAAAGAGCTACATTAAAAACCAGCCGATATTGATGCAAATAGCAGATGAAAATAAAGAGGAAATTAGCTCGAACATCAGAAATCTCTTCCAAAATATGAACATAAAAAGAAATGCAGAGGATCTTGTGGCGCGATTGGAGCCAATATCCAAAGCTCTAGACAAGGTTCAGAGCGATAACTGTACTATTTCAGATAGTGTTCTCATCTGGAAAGAATTAATAGATCGACTGGAAGAAGAACTTAACATGAGCCAGATGAAGGTTGTCATAAATCGCTACCGCCAAGCCATGACACTGGCTCAGCCTACATGGTTAATCCAAAACTGCCCAAGAAAAGTTGTCCGCCGATGAAAGTGATGCAGCCTTGAAGTTTTTACAGGAAAATTATGGAGAGATTGGAATCAGTTTGTTGAGTAGTATTATTCGTTTGAATGCAAAAGGTTAGCCTTTCACGGGACTTTTATTCGATAAACAATTTATACAGAAAACTACCCCTATTGATTGGTGGGTAGCAATACATTATATGAATAAAAGGTATAACCGAAGAAGAATCGGATATTATCAAGCAACTGCTATGTAAAGTTGCTTCTTCCGCTGGGGTCGAAATTTGGTGCACAGCAAAATAAGAAATAGATTAGGCACCGAGGAGGCAGCCAAATTAATCTTCCTTTTGAAAAAACAAAATGAAAAAAAAAAACAAAAAGGTCTGATTTACAACATTTTTTTTTTTTTTAAATCATGATTTTTATCAACCCTGTTTGCCTCACGCTCACTCACCGTAGCGGAGCGAGCTTACTCGCAAATTGACAGGGAAGCACTGGCGAATATATTGGCGGTAAAGAAGTATCATCAGTAAACAGGGTGGAAGATTTTAACCTTACCTGGAGAAGAAGTACTCTAAATAGTGGAGATAGCGAATTTCACTCAAAGGAAACATTCCTTTATTTTTAAAAAGAAACAAAACTGCTTTCATTGATTTTTGAAAACTCGCTTCCCACACCCGGTAATCGAACCGACTAAAATCCAAAAAGTAACATCCTGTATTTTTATGGCATCAATCGATAGTTACCATCATAAGGATAAAATCTGTCTAACAAACATGGTAACTTAAACGAAAGGAAGTCCATAAAATCTTAACTTATAAACTCAGTGCCAGTAGATACAGCATTTTTACTTAAGGACTCAACAGAAACCGTATCAACAATAAAGTTATCTTTGACGCCAAATATTTATTAAAATGAGTAGATACTAAATGACTGAACTTTGTTTTCGGTTTAGAATGTAAATGAATGTGTTTAGAAAGAGGGTACAGTCCTGTCGCGCGAAAACCATTAACAGCTATCTCACCACTTTGTGCTCGTAGATACGTGAGTCCAAAAACGAAATAATTTCTTGCGAATTTTAACTATTTGGTAACAGTTGATACATACATATATATATAAATATATATGTTAAGAAATGCTTTTAAGGATCATGACTATATTGATATAGTTAAAGACGAAGGAGTTACAAATGTCAAGCTCAGAGGAAGAAAATGAGCCTATGTACGATGATAGTTCTGATGAAAGTCCAGACAGAAGTAACGTCTCTGATGCCAAGTGTTTATACTGTGAAGCTCTCTATTCTATGGACACGAGAGGAGAGGAGGAGTCGTGCTTAAGTTCCAAATTGTGGGCCATAAGTAATGCTCAGGGGTAGTCACAGATATCTATTTCTGTAATTTTTGCTCTGCAAAGTAACACAAAATGTATTACTTACTGTTATATTTCTAGAGGGCAATATGGCTCACCTGATTTGTGGCTAATATGGCACAGGCCATATTGCCCTACCGTTATTAAAATTTAACGATTGAAGAAGGTTCAGATTTCGTTTTTTGTAAATTATTTCTAAATGTTGATTGTTTTGAAATTCTAATTATTAATTCTTTATAAGTTATAAGACTGAATCGTAAAATAAAGACTGAATCGTAAAATAAAGACTGATTGATCTATAAAAATGTACCTATATTTTATTCCCAAAAAGGCTGGCGTGCCATATTACCCGAACTTACTCTATATAAAACAGCCCTGTACTCTATATCATAATGAATAATGGGCTTTTTGCCACTTTTTTGCAAAGCTTATTAGTAAATCTATTAACTGAACCCGTTTTTAAATTAATATACTCTAAAGCAGTGTTTTTCAACCTTTTTCATAACACGGCCTCTTTAGAATGAATAAATATTTCGCGTTGCTTTTTTTTCATGTATTTTATTTTAAGACATAATTAATACTCAATTCAACATATTTATTCATTTTCATACTAAGGGGTACGGATAAATACGTAATTAGGTACGTAAACACATTTTTTACATCGAATGCGTCGCCAATAGATAATGCAATTTACGCGCATTCGTACGACCGCGGCTGATGCTGGACGCCCCGCCGCGCCGGTGCCGTGCCGCCGCGTCTCGAGTGTGGCAAGTGACAAGCATGCGAGTTGAGTAAATGAGCGAGTGAGACGCAACGAGTATTTCGGGGACGACGCGGGCGACGACGCGGCTACTGTTCGTCGAGCGCCAGCCATTGTTTTTACGTATTTAACTAAAGTGATTTGTAATTATTGAAAATGGATAAATTTCTAAAACAACCAACAGAACCGTCAACTTCTAGCGGGAGTGATGATCTATTTTATAAAAATGAATCCCTAAATGTGTTACTAAGCGCAATTCTCGAGAACAGCTGAACCGATTGCGCTAATTCTTTTTTTAGAATATTCCTTGCAGTACGAGAATGGTTCTTACGCAGAGAAAAGATTCCGGGAAGGCAAAATATATAAGTAACGCATAATGGCTTAGGGGTGCTACAGGGTTGAAGTACGCCACGGGCGAAGCCGAGGCGGGTAAACTTTATGACGACAGTTATTTGAAATTCGGATTAACTGTGATTGGTAATAAACCAAAGTAAAAACTTGCTTGAAAACTTTGCTTTGAAACTTTATCAAAAGAAAGCATGAGGCCATCGAAGTAATTACGCCACCTCAATACAAGGCATCCAAATGAAAAAATAAACCAGTGGATTTTTTGTTAGAAAATTAAAAGCTCTTCAACATAAAAAAATCTGCTGTAGTAAAAATGTCCAACATAAATGAGAAAGCGTTGCAGTTATTGACTAGCGCTTCGTGTGGCTAAAGCAGGAAAGCTTCATTTTAATTGCCGAAAATTGATTTTACCAGCGGCAGATATGGTGGAGATTACCCACCAATACTACAGGCCAGTGCCTGCATAACATGTTCTTTGAAGCTACGCAAAAAATGAATATCAATTGGGAAAAGAAATGTAGGGGAGCGCGGGGCTGGTTTTAACGGAGGTAGGTATTAACAAGCTTATTCCCGCCAAACGCGAAGTGTCAAAAGTATGAGACTCGGTTTAGAATACCCTTTTAACACAGCCGAACGTATTTTGACTTGTCAGTATTCGACCGGCCGTCGTTAGTGATAGTTGTGCACAGGACCCTCGGATTTACAGGTAAACGAACTTTTCGTACTTCGTAATTAATTGATTTAAGATTTATTTATTCGCTAAATTGAATCAAAGTTTATCCTAAATGAATCTCTATTCTATTGACTTGGCGCCACGCCAAGTCAATAGAATAGAGATATTCTGAAACATGTTAAAACATCAGATCAGGAACCAGTTTTATTGTTGTTGGATAACCATTATTCTCATGTCAATGTGGAGGTCGTCACGAAGGCAAAGAACAACCATATCATTCTTTTGTCTTTCCCTCCACATTGTTCCCATAATCTTAAACCACTGGATGTCGGGGTGTATGGACCGTTTAAGAATTATATTAGCCGACAGCAAACGAACTGGATGGTTAATCATCCTGGGAAGACAATGACGATCTACGATCTCCCTGGAATTGTGAAAGAAGCATTTCCTCTGGCATTCACTCAAAACAATATCATCAACTCATTTAAAAAACCTGGCATTTGGCCGTGCAATGAAGATATATTTCAAGACTGTGATTTTGCGCCATCATTTGTAACTGATCGTCCCGATCCAAATACTGCTTCGATGGAAAACCAGGGATCACTTCAGCCAGGAGATAGTTCTGTCAATCCAGAAGAAGTATCACTTAATTTGGAATCTTCAATTCAAAATGAAATTTTAGATAACATTGACATAAGTGTTTCAGAGATTATTAATCAGCTATCGCATGTTCCATCGAATGAGCCGGGACCATCAAATGAGCAGCGACTGTCGAGTGAACCAGCTCCGTCAAATGAATCAGCACCGCCAAATGAACCAGGACCGTCAAATGAACCAGCACCTTCGAATGGACCAGTACTGTCAAATGAATCAGTACTGTCAAATGATCCAGGACCATCAAATACGAAGCCTACAGAAAAATTTAATATAGAATCAGTAAGACCGCTTCCAAAAGCTCTTCCACGTGTCGAATCTAAACGAAAGCGTTCAAGGAAATCCGCTATTCTCACTGATACTCCCGAAAAATTGGCCTTAGAGGAAGAAGCAAAATTAAAATCATCTAAAAAGATAAAAACCAGTCAAACTGAAACTAAAAATAAGGGTAAAGGGAAAGGTATGGGTAAATCAACCCGGAGAGTAGAAGTAGAAAAGGTGAAGAAGCATATTCTTCAGGATGACAGTGAAGAAGATACCTGCTGCTGTTTAGTTTGCGCCGAGTCTTATAATGACGATACATCTGGACTTGACTGGATGCAATGTATTTTATGCAAAGCATGGGCTCACATCACCTGTATTAAGGGTGGTATCAGAAAATACATATGCCTCAATTGTTTCTCAGATGATGAGTATTCTGATTAATTTTTGACAAAAACAAACTAGACAGGTACATATTTCCTGTCTACTTTTAAGTACAAATTAGATAAAGATCATATAAACTAGTGACTGTCTGATACTAAAAAGTATTAATTAACGCTGTGAGAATTGTTGATAAATGTAGATTTAAATACTTTATTGTTTAAGGTAACTCATTGAGATCTGTTGATACCAAAAACTTTATGTGACTGATTACGTAATACTTAATAGTTAAGTTAAAACCATTTTAACAAATGTTTGAAGGCTTAAAAGCTCTAATACTCAGTAGATATGGTGGTTAATTAGTATAGATTTATAAAAACTTTAAAGATTGTTGATTATGAAAAGTTTAGTAACTTAAAACGTTAAGTTTAAATTGTGTGTTAACTTGTTTAGGCTTATAATATATAGTTATATATATATATATATATATATATATATATATATATATATATATATATATATAACTATATACATATAATAAAACATTTTTATTCGTGTAAATGATGTTTTATTTAAGTATTGCATAAAAATTTTGTTTCTGTTAATAAGTGCCCCTTACGTTAATACGTACCCCAGCTCCGTTAATATTTGCCCCAAATGCGTTAATATTTGCCCCAAATGCGTTAATATTTGCCCCAAATGCGGGGCATGTATTAAAAAATGACTTTTTTGGTTTTCATGGCTCTCTTTCTGAAAGTACTTACATACCGGATGTATATTGTTACTAATATCATAGCTGAATAACCAAAGCATGTTTTCAATAAAAAATTAAACTAAAAAGTTCATTATCAAAGAAAATATAAACTATAATACAAAATTTGTGAAAATAAAAACACGTTTTATTTTCACAAAATACGGTGTACGGCAGGCCTTTCAATGCCGTATCAAAAAATACGGCAAATGGCTGTAAGTGAAACGAAACGTTTTTTAACCAGCGCGCAGCGCAGCGAAACGTATGGAACGAAACGTTTTTAAACGTGTCACTTAAAGCCGATGGCCGGGGAAATCCCGACTCGCAACTAAGTTCATATCGTCGTATAGTGCCATCTCCTTTGCTTTAGTTAAAAATAAAAGAGACAACGTATGGAACTAAAGTAGGAATTGGGTTTATCTTTGAATCTATGAGTCGAATTGCTGAATAGCTCAAACATAATACTCGAGCTCATTCGTTTGTTACGGTTTTGAGATAAATAATTCATTAATTACTTAGTGTTTATTTGTGATTTAAATTAATGACATGAGTGATTTTGACTCTGAAGGACCTTCTTCACCAAAAAAGACTAAAAAGGGTAAACACATAAAACAAAAATATCGACAACAGTGGGAGAGTGACGATGTTTTCAAAGACTGGATTGCTCCTGTTGAAGATGATCTGTATAAGGCAAAGTGCACCGTATGCGACGTTAATTTATCGTGTGAAATTTCAACTTTGCGACGACATGTGACCAATAACCAACAAAAAAAGACTGGCGTGGTTCCCGGCAGAGTAGAATTTGGGCCACCCCTTCTCTTCCCATGTGGTGTCGTACAAGGCGACTAAGGGATAGGGCTGATTAACTTGAACATCAGACAGATATGTACAGCCCAGACTCACCCTCAGATGCATGGCTCGAGTCAACAATAGTGTCCGGAATACGGCAATAGGCTCACCCCCTATTACGTGGGACCGAATACAGATTGGTGAAATGTGGGTGTTAATTCACCTCTGCCTAACCCTCCGGGGATAAAGGCGTGATGATATGTATGTATGCTTCATCTTCTACAAAATCTCTTAGGACACACACCCTTGTTGTGGAAGCCGAAATAAAACTCGTTGCATTTGTGGCCGAGCATAACATTTCTTTCTTGGCAATGGATCATTTATCAGAGGTCCTAAAATCATGTTTCCCAGACTCTCAAATAGCAGCTGATTGGCGATAAAAAGAGGCAAATGTACAGCAACTGTAAAAAATGTCATAGGAGAAAGCCAGAAAGAATACCTAGAAAATATTTTAAAACACCAAAAATTTTGCGTACTTGCCGACGAATCCACGGACATTTCCACAACTAAGACAATATGCATCCTTGACAGATATTACGACAAAGATTGCAAAAAAATTGTTGCTTGCTTATGGCAATTGGAAACTTTGCACGACAAAAAAACATCTGAAGGGGCGTCATCTTCACGAGGATGTACAGCTGAAGCGCTATATACAACAATCATAGAAACATTTACTCAACGTGGTGTGCCATTAGATAATATAATCGGCTTTGCATCGGATGGCTGCAATGTCATGATGGGTCCTCACAACTCAGTTGCCAGTCGTTTACGTGCCGAATTGCCAGGAATACAAATATTTAAGTGCATATGTCACTCTATGCATTTATGCGCCAATGAAGCTTGTAAAAAACTTCCAAGGCGTTGTGAGGATTTAGCAAGAAACGTGTACGCATTTTTCAAACATAGTGCCAAGAGACAATCGGAATACATTGAATTTCAAGAATTTATGAATACAAAAATCCATAAATTACTACACCCGTCGCAAACCAGTAATAAATAGGCTGATAGAGCAATGGGATAGCCTGAAATTATTTTTTAGCCACTAGTGGCTAGAAGAACGCACCGTCGCTGCTGAGCTAATCCATCGTGAGTTAAACGACGACTTTGTAAAACTCTATATCCTATTTTTACAATGGATACTACCCAAATTTGTGAAGATGAACGAGTATTTCCAAGGAACAGATTCTAGACTGATAGAACTGGATGATAGTATGAAACTGCTTTACAAAGATATATCGCAATGTTACATGACTAGAGACTACGTTAATCAAACTGAAATATGCTCGATTGACCCAGAAAATACACGATTTTTCCTACCACAAATGTATTTGGGTGTTAAAATCATGCAAGAAGTTCAAAAAACTAATATCGTGCAGCAAAAAGTGCTTCTGGCTGAATTTTATACTCGTTGCCGTGACTTTCTTGTAACAGGCTGCAAGGAAATTCGGAAGCGTTATGATTTTTCCAATGAAATACTTCCGCTCCTCAAATATCTGTCTCCTGAAGAGGCTGTGCGCCACAGTAATAGAGAGAGTTTCCCGTCAATGTTGCCACTAACCCAGAAACTACCACGTATAGTCAAAATTGAAAATGACCTCCAAAATATCGATGACGAGTGGAGACTTTTACCCGATGTCAACAAATTTTCGAACTTAGACATCGGCACCTGGAAAGCTCACGAATTTTGGGAAAAGATCCTTAGCACAACCGACTGCAAAACTCTAGCGAAGTTTGCTCTAGATGTTCTATGTCTTCCTCACAGTAATGCAGATTGTGAAAGGATATTCAGCCAAGTGACTCAGATGCGAAATAAGTTAATGACATCGACTGTAAATAAAACTCTATTAGCAAGACAACTTATTTAAAATCAAGGGAACTGTACGAAGTTTAAGGTGTCGCGCGACATGTGTAACAAAATGAGAAGCAAGGACAAGTACACACTAGATAAACATGAATCTGAAGTTATAGAAACGATAAGAAATCTTTATGGAGAAGAAATAAATGAGGAATAAACATTTTTAAATTATATACGGCATTTTAGTAATTTTTCCCTTAAAATACGGCAAATCAGAATGTGACATACGGCAACCCAGATTTTTACGATAACAACACTGGCCGCCATTCCATTATTCTTTTATTTTAAAAAATCAGTTGATCTAAAAAAAGAACAAAACTATACAATACCGTACCGGCTTTAAATGGAGGGGGAAGGGGACATTCAACCCATTGAGAGCGTAGCAGGCCCACGTCTGATTCATGTCAAGTAAGTTCAAACTTCATGCAGTTGAATTTAATTCTTGCTAATTAAAAACTATTTTCTAGGTAATATTCTAAATATTTAAATTCCTGTTTTAAATTGTTACAGACGTAGGCGTACACCACGCGTCACAAGTGGACAGACTGAAGCGCTTATAAACAAGCTGGAAGGCCCCACCTAGTAATACTTCTTGAATAACTAATCTTAGTTGTAGGTTTGGAGAGACTTAAAAAAAAAATTAAAAAAAATTAAAAAGAGAACGGACGCAAACGGGCAACCGTGGGGTGTCAACTCCACCCCTGACAGAAATAGAGAAACGTATTCTATCAATTAGCGGGCTAGAATATTCTGGTGGAATTGATTGCCCAGACTCAATTAGGGTTGCCAGGTGTTCGGTATTTTACCGAACTGTTCGGTATTTTAGGTCTGTGTTCGGTGTTCGGTATAGCAAAAATACCGAAGTATGGGCGGTTCGGTATTTTTTTCTGATAAACTTTTCTCCATAATAAATGATTCAATAATCTAATTTGACGCAATCGGCAATCGATGTTGTCGCGCATTGCACGCGCTCACTGCACTGTGCGTGTGGGTGGCTTGATGTTTTCCATCTCTTTCTTACGCGCACTTTGTCCTTTACTTTTACTGGTCGGTCGCTCTGTCGCTCAGTCAGTCGTTTATGATCGTTCAACGTGACTCCACGACTAAAACGCACGCATACAAGTGAAGATAAAACAAGCAAGACAAGTGTTTACAAGTGTTCTTACAAATTCGGTAAGCTGTTTATTTTATAATCTATACATTAATATTTTAAATACTATATACAGTAGAATCTCACTAGATCCGTTTTGTGCAACTTGTAGTCTTTGTTAAAAATCTTTACTCCACAGACTTCACATTTATTTCTAGAATACAATAGAAACTTGTGCCACAGATGAGAAAATGTACTTAAATACTAGACTGACGCATATTTATTGTTTTTAATCGTTGCAGATTTTTGAAGTTAAGTCAATATCAAACTACTTACTGACTACATACAGAGAAAACAAACAAGTGTTTCGTACATATTTGCTAAGATAAAACTACAAACAAGTATTTTTATTTTATAATCTATAGATTATAATGTTTTTAATTATTGTTTTTGATTGTTGCAGACTTTTGAAATTCGGTTAACTGAATATGGAAATATGGACTCTCCTCCAAGAAAAACGAAGCGTATTCACGGTGCTTGTGCTTTTCAGCAGGAATGGTTAAGTGATGCAAGATTTTCTTGCTGGATTACTCAATCAGATGATAAATGCCAGGCCAAATGTAGGATTTGTTTATCCTCAACATCCAGCCAGCTTACGTGTTTTTTGTTAATTATAATGAAAATCATTCAGTAATAATATAACAAATATCGAGAGAAAATAGCAGTGTAAGCAAAATAAGTGTGTCGTGTGATCACAAGTGCTCTTCGTTTTGCGAGTTTATCATTTTTGTCGTGATGCAAAAATGAACTAAACAGATAAACGAGTTTATTTATTTATAAATAATTATGGCTAGCTCAGACTCTAGCCCGTTCGGCCGAAGCCAGAAAATTCTCAGGAGTCCTCCACCGACGCCCTCCCCGCGCCCCCAACCTCAACCAATACCACCATATGACGATGAGTGTGACTTGTCAACGCAAGTGTTGCCGATGTCTGAAATCCAGGGATGGATGACAAAAATTGAGGCAATTCTAAGTGAAGTTTGCACTATTGTTGAAGGGAAGATGAACTCGGACCAAAAACTCCGAGTGAATAATTTGTGCCGACAGATCTCAAATGGGACATCTCAGATGGCGGTTTTATACCAATCTCTGAAACAACAAGCCCTCGTAGCCCATGAACGCATTCAGCACCTGCAGGGACAACAGAATGTTGTGGCCTCCTTAGAACAGGTTAAGCAGGTCGTTGAGAAGATACAACCTGCCCAATCAACCTCGTATGCAAGCATGGTGAAGAAAGGAGCAAATAACCTAGTCCGTCCCGCAAACTTAAGTGCCGTTGCAATTTACCCGAACGACAGAAATAAGACCAGCGATGAGACCAAGGTACTAGTCCAAAAAATTATATCACCAGAGGAAATGAAATTACATGTTCGTGGCCTCAGGAAAGTTAGAAATGGAGGCGTGATAATAAGTACAGAAGACAGGAGATATTGAAAAATTGAAGAACTCGGACAAATTTGTTTCATCAGGCCTTACAGTTGAAGAACCTTCCAAGCGCAGACCGAGAATCGTTGTTATTGGTGTCCCAGTAAGACTTACCGAACAAGAGGTGCTGGAGTGTATTTATGAGAAAAACCTCGCAGATAAGGTGCCGAATTATACACGTGAGTCCTTCGCCACAGTAAAGCTGGGCCATAAGTCAGGTAAGAAAAACCTTCCTACCTGTAACTACATTTTCGAGGTACCTCCTGCCATCAGAAAGATACTAATAAACCAAGGGCGCATTTACATCAACTGGACATCGTGCCCAGTGAGAGATTTCACAATTGTGACCAGATGCTTTAAATGCCAGATGTTTGGTCACGCAGCAAAGTTTTGTCGGGAAGCTGCTCCCACTTGTAATCACTGTGGAGAGGTGGGTCATTCTCACAAGGAGTGCACCAAGAAAGCTTCTTCCCCAGTATGTGCGACATGTAAAAAGTTTAAGAAGAAAAGTGACCACCAAACGGGTGACGACAGTTGCCCGGCCTGTAAGTACGCGGAGGCGAATTATATAAACTCAATAGACTATGAGGGTGCCTAAGAGCACCACCAATTAAGTTGTTTTTTTAGCACATTAGACGTATTAGTAAATTAAGTTTTATTTGTATTTGTGTTTTAAGTTGAATAATGCCACCAAATCAACTGGTGCAGGACCTAGATATTTTTTCTGGGTCTGAAGTAAATATCTGTGACGCAGAAAATTGTAAGCGATTTCTACCCACAGGTGGAAAGTTACTAACACAACTAACTCAAAATATTCGTAGTATAAACCATAACATAAATGGCCTAGAAGTATTGTTGCACGATCTAAACCTAAGTTGTGATATCATAGTTCTAACAGAGTGTTGGCTAGAGAGCCAGGGAAATAACTTACCTTCTCTTGACGGGTATTCGTCATACGCTTCCGGTAATTTTCTTAACCAAAACGATTGACTGGTCGTGTATGTGAAGAAAAACCTGATTACAGTAGTCGAGGAACCATTGTTTCATGGATGTAGCTGTCTTATAATTAAAATAAAGGATGATACGGTAATCATTGCAATCTATCGCCCTCCCTCACAAAGTATAGACATATTTCTGGAATCCCTTGACACAAACTTAAAGGGGTTAACGGCTTTTAAAAATGTCGTAATCATTGGGGACATAAACATTAATATCGTCCTCGAGGAAGCCAAGACTGAAGCACATAAGTATCTCAATATTTGCTCATTTCACGGTTTGCTGCCCACCCACTACTGCCCAACATTTAAGACTGGTTCTTGCATGGATCATCTGATCATAAAATCTAAAGTAGTATCTAAGACAATAACTAACTCTTGGCTTACTGATCATCGGGCTATTGTATTATCATTACAAACATATTCACCCAGAAAAACTTGCATAAACAGCATTACTAAGGTTAACATGTGCAGCCTCGAAAATGACATACGCTGCATTGATTTCGACCCAGTTTACACCTCAGACGATCCAAATACCTCATTAGACTACTTTATAGAATCTGTACAATCAGCAATATTAAATAATACCTCCACTAAATTATTACCTAGAAAGTATATTAGCATTAAGCCATGGATTACTCCAGGGCTCGTCCGATGTATAAGACATAGAGATAGACTACACCTTAGGGCGAAACATGCACCTAACAACGAAACACTTGCACTAATATATAAAAGGTATAGGAATTTTTGCAATAATCTACTTAAAAAACTAAAGGTACAACATGACAGGAATGAATTGCAAAAGGCAGGTACCAGTTCTAAGCAAATTTGGAAATTCATAAAAAAGCATACGTTCAGATCAAAACCTCCCGAACCTCCATTCGATTTATTATCTAAAGAGAACTCACTCGATACAATGAATCAAATTAACACCTACTTTGTAAATGGAAAAATTTAGCAGAAAAGATTATCAAACCTGTCTGCGCTGGGGATGGTTCCACTGCTTTGGATTCCCATAATGTACGCTCAACCTTTTCTACGCTAAACTCCTTTGTTTTATTAAGTACTGACGCTGAAGAAATAACCAGAATAATCACGGGGCTAAAGGACACTTGTTCTACTGGGTGGGATAACATTTCTAATAGCATACTTAAAAAAATTCAAATTCGTATTTGCACCGCCCTTAACACATATTTTTGAACTATGCTTAACTAACGGCATATTCCCAATAGCGCTTAAGAGAGCTGTCGTCTCCCCGATATTTAAATCTGGCGATAAAACCTGTGTAAATAACTATAGACCTATTTCAGTATTAACGGGCCTATCGAAAATATTAGAAAAAATTATACACACCAGATTAACAAAATATCTAGAAGACAATAATTTACTTTCGGACTGTCAATTTGGTTTTAGGCCAAATAGGTCAACTAGCCAAGCTGTACATACACTAACCGACTATGTCACTAACAACTAGACAAAGGTATGCACACCCTGGGGATTTTTCTGGATCTTGCCAAAGCATTTGACTCTATTTCCTGTTCTTTACTATTAAAAAAACTCGAGGCTTTCGGAGTAAGAGGGACGCAACTGCTTCTACTGTCGGATTATATGAAGGACCGACAGCAGTGTGTGAAGATTGGACAAAATGTAAGCTCTGAAATGAAAAATAGTGGATATGGTATCCCACAAGGGAGTGTATTAGGAACCACTTTATTTTTAATTTATATAAATGACCTTTACAGTTCGACTCTTCAAAATGGATTTATCATATCATATGCCGATGATACGGCTCTTTTATTCGCGGCCAAATCAAGAGAGGAGGTATTTAAACACGCTCAAAATGGTTTCAATTTTGTGACTTCAGAAAAATCTTCTATCACTAAACACTGATAAAACAAAATACATGTTATTTACAATGCGAAATACTAACAAACCTATGACTAACATAAATATAAATGCACATTGTTGTATAACCGCTGACACTGCATGCGCTTGCCCTACATTAACTAAAACTGACAATATAAAATATCTTGGTGTAACGATTGACACAAATTTGAATTTCCGCAAAATCTTCAAAAATGTACGTGCAATAGCGGGCTCTAAGATTATTAAACAGGTATACTGGGCCTTATGTCAGTCCATTCTTACTTATTGTATAACTTCCTGGGGTGGTGCAGGACGCACAATCCTATTACCCCTTGAGCGGGCCCAAAGAGCAATCTTAAAAGTAGCCACTTTTCGACCATATAGGTTCCCCACAGATCAGCTCTACAAGTCATGTAAAGTGCTAACAGTGCGCCAATTGTTTATTCTAAACCTCACACTATACCAACATACCAAACTTCCTCCACAAACAATAACCTTAGATAAAAGAAGAAAGGGAATAGTTTGTGAAAAACCACAAACTAAACATGAGTTTGTTAATAGATTTTATATGTTTTTAGGTCCTTTTCTATATAACAAATTTAACAAATTACTAAACACACATAGCCTAAGTTATTGGAACTGCAAGGCTTTAATTACAGAACACCTAAAAAAACTAGATTATGCGGACACAGAAAAACTGCTAGAAATACTAAAGTAGGTAGCGTTAAGCTGTAAATATGCAATAGATTCTTTGGTTTATGTTGACTAATTGATTGCAACAAGTAATTATCATTGAACGGACATAGCCTGAAACACAGGTTTACAAAAACCTAGGTCAGGTAGGTCCCAAATTGTTAATGTAATTAGGTATTATATTTTAAATTCTTACCATATACAGTGTTACACTTTCTCATAATGTAGATATTATTATACTTAAATTAGTTATATTCGACCTTATTTGTAAAACTAGGAATAACCCAATGTACAGCCCTTTTTGATAAATAAATAAATTATTATTATTATTATCTACATTTAGTGTGAAAAATTATGGAGTAAAAGCTGTTATTCAACACAGCAATGGCAAAAAGCATAAACTTTTAGTGCAGTCCAAAAATACTACGAGCACTATTAGTAACTTTCTTTACTTAAATTAGTTATATTCGACCTTATTTGTAAAACTAGGAATAACCCAATGTACAGCCCTTTTTGATAAATAAATAAATTATTATTATTATTATCTACATTAAGTGTGAAAAATTATGGAGTAAAAGCTGTTATTCAACACAGCAATGGCAAAAAGCATAAACTTTTAGTGCAGTCCAAAAATACTACGAGCACTATTAGTAACTTTCTTATACCACCAATGCATAACTTTAAAGAGAAAGTAGCCGCTGTCGAACTTACTAAAACTTATCATGCAGTCAAACATGGGCACAGTTACAATTCTTCCGACTGTGGCAATAAATTAGATTCTGTAATTTACCATGACTCTGAGTTGGCTTCTAAAGTGCAATTAGGAAGAACTAAAATGGAAGCTATCACAAAAAACGTATTAGCACCATACTCTATAGAAACAATTGTAAAGAAGATTAAAGATCAAAACAGCAAGTTTTCCATTTCTATCGATGCATCCAACAAAGGTAACAGGAAATTTTTTCCCCTTGTTGCAACCTTTTTTGATGACGAAGATGGTGTAGTCAACTACCTATTGGATTTCTATGAAGAACCTGATGAGACATCGCAGTCTATAGTGAATTCCTTGATCGAAGCATTTAAAAAGTTGGATCTGGAGATAAGTGATATAGTTTCTTATAGTGCTGACAATGCATCCATCAACTATGGCCGCGTTTGTTCGGTATTCCAGAAACTACAACAGATAAATCCAAAAATCCTGAAAGCAAACTGCAATTGTCATGTCCTGCATAATGCTGTGAAATTTTGTATGAAATTATTATCTTGCGATGTTGAAAGCCTTGTGCTAAAGGTTTTTAATGAATTTTCAATAAGCGCAAAAAGAGTCGAGGTCTTAAAATAATGCTTTGCTTTCGTCAACCAAGAATATCATGCTGTACTTCGCCATATAACAGTTCGATGGGCAACTTTGTTTCCAGCTGTCGAGAGGCTATTGCTTGATTGGGATGCTATAAAAAGATATTTTCGCGAAGAGGGTGAAAATGAGTGCAATAAGATTATTTGGTCCTTCGTCTCCAATGAAAACAATGGATTGCCTGAGTGCTATATTTACTTTGTGCATCATCTTTTAAATTTGTTCGTGGAACGTATTAAGATTCTTGAATCAGAGTACATTACTCCACCAGACATGTATGATGTTATGGCCGCAATTAGAGATGATATAGAATCACGGAGGAGAGATTGCTTTTTTGGAGCAAAAGCAAACCACGAAATGCAGAAACTAAATGAGGTTGATCGTAATAAATTCAGAAGCGAGGCTCTAGTTGCTTATGAAAGAGCAGAAAATTATTTAAAAAAGTGGTTCGACTACGAAAACTCTCCGTTTAAAGCATTTTAGAACGTCAATGTAGAGAAGGTAGCTCCAACATTTGATAAATTTGTAGAAGCATCAAAAGCTGCAGGTGTTGAAGATAAAATTGATAAAGATGCTTTGTACGAAGAGATTCGAGTTCTCCAAAAAACCTTAGAAGCAATAAAGGACCAAGCTTCTTCATCCAATACCACGTTTTCGTGGAAGAATTTTCTTAAGGCAGAAGTAAGCCCTAACTTAAAATTGATTATTAAAACAATAATGGCAGTACCATGCAGCAATGCCTATGTCGAGAGAGTATTCAGCCATATGAATCATTTGTGGTCAGACAGCCGGAATAGATTAAGTGCCGACATGGTAAAGGCAGAGTTATGTATAAGATGTAATTTTAGTCTTTCTTGTCACCAAATGCACGCAGCAGTGAAAACTAACAAACCGTTGTTGGAAGCGTGCATTAGCGACAAGAAATATAAGTTTAAGTAGTTATTACTTGTATATAGTTATACTGATTATTTGATTAAATAAACAAAAATTCAAAATTGACCTTGTTTTTTTTTTGCTTTAAATTCAAAATTGACCTTTTTTTTGCTTTCAATTCATATTTTTTTTGGGCCCTGTTCGGTATTTTTTTTTTTGGAAGACCTGGCAACCCTGGACTCTATGGCAGAAGAACATGTGAGTTTTAATGATTATATAGTACTAGCTTTTGCTCGCGGCTCCACCCGCATGGATGTTAGTTATCGCGACCAAACATAGTCTATGTCCATTCTCAAGGTCTAATCTACCCCCATACCAAATTTCATTAAAATAAGTTCAGTGGCTTAGCGTGAAAGATGGACAAACAGACACTCACACACGCACACACATACTTTGTCATTTATATTATTAGTATATTATTTATAATATTATATGTGGATTGTTCAGTCCAGGGGGTTATTTTTTTTCCAACCGTTTGTCTAGTTCACATTTAAACAGTTCACCGACTTCCATATATGAACAACACGATTGTATAGTGTGCTAGGCTACCAATGTGTACGAAGGCATGCGATTAAGGGTTAGGGTGTGTATATGGTAATTCATACAATATTAACACTGTTCTTACTATAGATTACAAAATCTTACCCTTTTTATAGATTGTGCAGCAAGAAATGGCAGAGGTTGTAACAATAGATGTAGATGTGGAAGAACCCCCAATGTCACCATTATGTAAGTTCAATTTTAACTTCTTCGTCCTTGCATTAATCCTGGTATAATCAGTAGCTTTCACCTAGGAGTCCAGGGTCCACTTTTTCCACTCTGATTGGCTTTGGCTGAACTTTGATGTATTTTTGTGAGGCGACTGCCACTGACCTCCAAAACCCATTAGGCCTGCAGAAGTCGCGACGGAATCATTCAAATAATAATAGTTATATATTGACTGGGTCTGAGGCGTGGGTTCAATCCCCGCTCAGTGCAAATATTTGTATGCATCAATATGGCTATTTGCGTTGGTCTGGCTATGCCTGCCTACGAACATATGAAACAGTTGTTACATAGGGGAAATGGATTAAATGACCCACACAGAAGGGCTGATCGCAGCTTACGCACCAGGTCCAACTGTGGCTACCAATTATTTATAACAATTCTTATAAATGTTTGTATGACAACGGGGACTGATAGCTTAATGTGCTCTCAAGAGTGTACTCTCATAGACATATTGATGCATAAAAATATTTGTATTAAGCAGAATTTCGTTCACTACTGCAATACTAACTATAACTATTATTAGTATTATGCCCATATACATTTTTGAAGTGAAAACTTCTTTAGCGGCGTTGGATGGGTAAAAATTGTTAAACTTTCGTCAGGATCGTTTGACCTTTGAACCGTAACCGACGACTGACGTCATACAACATTAGCTAAAGAGAAAGACTGTCTATTTTGCAAGATACGACAAATAGCATCGTGGATTAACGGTTAGCGGTTCGACTGTAAGTCCTTATGGTTTCAGATATAACCAGGTTCTGGGCTGCTGGCACTTTTTATGATTATTTTCTTTTTCTAATTTATTACTTTTTGTGATATTTTTTATCTTTTTGTAATTTATTACTTTTTGTGATTATTTTTTCTTTTTGTAATTTATTAATTTCTTCTGACAGAAAATTAGCAGAAAATTAGTGATAGGTTGTATGATTGGCGCTATATTATACGTATGGTATGGTATGGTATATTCTTTTTATCTTTTTCTATGTATATAACGAAGAAAGAAAGAAAGAAAAAGTTTTCACTTCTGCCGGCACTCCCAGAGTGCAACCCGTCTTTTTTTTATACTACTTACATAGCAGACAATAACCCGGCCCACCTGATGGAAAGTAGTTACTATAGCCCATGGACATGTGCCACACCACAGGCGTCTTACTTGTGCTGCCGACCCCATAAGAACGCTCTAATGCCTTTCTTGAAGAACCCCATATTGCAGTCGCTTAGTATAATCGCGCCAGGGAGTTGATTCCACAGTTCAAGCGTGCAAGGGATAATGTTCCTTTCATACCGCACAGTCCTACTGTTTCATTTTAATACACTTATTTAATATTTCTTTTGTATTTTATCATTTCAGCAATAACTGCGGAAGTCATGACTCCAGAACATAATTATAGTACTAACCTACCAACACAAAACAGTAAGTTTAATTTTACTTATCATAATTTAAAAGACTTTGTATAATATGTTCATCTGTTCTCACAGCTCAACTACTTATTAGAACTATAGAGGTATGTCACGTGTCACTGAATCGAGTCTAATGTCATAAAAAATACTGTGTTAGAAAATAGATTGGAGATAAATATGTTGTGTTTAATATCATATGAAAGGGCTTAACTAGTAAGGACCCAACTACTTTGTAGTAGTGGTAGTAGTGTACAAATTATCAGCTGTGCAGCAAAAGGAAAAAGTTTAAAAACTGAAATCCAACCACTGAAATATCCTATCTAATAATTTTGAGAGCATGATTTCTAAAAAGTTTTTTAAATTTTTTATTTATTACTTTCAGTCCCGAATCATCAAAGCACAACAGCTACTGTGCCGCAAGGTCCTCCACAACGAGGAAGGAGTAGGCAAAACAGAAGTAAGTTGCACTTATGCAGTAATGAGTTTCATATTGAGACTCATTACTCTCAACACTCATACAAGACTCTTAAGTTATTATATATATTTCCAGATTTAAATCCTCGCCACACTGTTGCTGAGCAACACGCCTCAGCACGAAAAGATTTCCTGGCAATTGCTCAGTCGAATGCTGAAAGTATGAAGGTTGATATTCGCTTACACTCATTATGGTTACTCATCATCTTATGCCCAGTGTGCTTATCACATTATCCGAGTCCAGTAATCCAAAGAATTAATCCAGTGTCACATTATTCCAGTGTTAAATGCGCTTGAACAATTGACTAGAATGTGCCCATTCCACTTAAATACGAGAAAACTAATTTAAATGAACGGTTAACATTATTTCAGTAGCATTCCAGCACTGGGTTCGCTTTCCTTAACCATTCATTTAAATAGGTCTTGGTTGCACCCGAAACCACCACAGATTTGTGTCCGCACCACTTCTTTTGGGTTGGGTTATACAGCATTTATGAAAATGACTGACCTCCCAACCCCAAGTGTAGTTACTTACACATATATCTTTTTCGTTATAGATGCTAGCAGCTGCCACGGAATCCCAGGCAGAAGCTGCCAAAATGCAGGCTGAGGCAGCGAAGATACAAGCCGAAGCCTCTTTATTATTTGCACAGGCTGCAAACAAAATTGCTGATGCTATGTTGGCATTAGTAAATAAATAAAATATTAATTTGTGTACTATACAATATTTTTTGTTATCCATTTCTGTGGATTAATGATTTATACAAGCTATGTAAAAGAGAAAGAAAGTAAGTGGTCAAAATCCATAATGAACTGGTTCACGAGTCATAAGGAGAAAAGGGGTAGACCACTCAGAAGATGGGTGGACGATATTAAAGCCATAGCAGTTGGCACGTGGACGAAGACTGCGAGGGACAGAGAGAAATGGAAAAGGTTGGAGGAGGCTTTTGTCAACTGTGGCACAGGGACAGGATAATAGGATAAAAAATGTGTTAAAAATAATACTGCTCGAAAATAAAGGCTATTTATTATGAGAAACAACTGTTTACAATCTGCCTTCTTATATGCTCTGCAACAGCTCGCTCATTGCCGGTCACTAGCCCTGTAAACAAATCATAATTATATATTATTCCACTGATATTTCATAGAATATACTTTATTTCTTAACATTACTACCTGAATTCTCAAGCCCCTCAAAAATGATTCCATCTACCTCTGCTTCTCCATCTTCAGTGGCATGAACCAGTTTATACGCATGTTATGCAATACTGCACACGCATTAACTATGCGACCAGCTACAGACGGCTAGTACATAAGGATGCGCTGATGGGATAAGCATCGAAAGACACTTTTCAGCAAAAACATCTTTCTACAACATTTCTTGAAGCAGAATGAGCATCGGTATATTTCCGCTCTGGTGACCCAAGGGGTTGGTTCTTAATTGGCGTCATCAGCCATGGCTCTAATGGATATCCATCATCATCTACGGATTAAACTGAACTATAAGATATGTTATAATTATTATTTGTTGTTATTGACAGCCTCTATGGCGTAGCGGTAGTGAATGCGTACACTACACAGGAGGCACAGTTACGATCCCCGCTCGGTTGCATTTCTCTGGTTGTGCCTGACATGGAGAGCATGTTAAGCTTTTGGTCCCAGTTCCCATTGTATAAACATGTATGACAGTTGTTGTATAGGGGCAATGGATGAAATGGCCCACACAGAATTATGATCACATGTCCAGTTAACAGTGTCCCCATTGGCAGTAGCAGCATACTGATACATGGGTGCCCGATAATTTCACAGGAAACTTACTTATGAATGATAAATTTAATTGATAATGTTGTATACCGCAAGGCCAGCTGTAATGATACTTTGTAATGAACAACTTTGTACCAACTCTACCTGTAAGATAGAGGTGCAGAGTTTTTTTCTAAAAATGAACTAAAACTGAACGGAACTGAACTGCAATTCTGTTAGTCTCGCTAAAACTCGAGAACAGCTGTACCGATTTGGCTAATTTTAGTCTTGAAATATTTGTGGATGACCAGGGAAGGTTTAAACTGTGGGAAAATATGAGAAATTGCAACTTTTTGTATTGATTCTGAGGCGGTACCTACGTTTATCGGGTCAATTAGTTTGCAATTTAAATAAATAAACTTACCAAGTAACCATGCATGGTGGTCTCCATTATCAAAATAGGTCTTCATTGTGGTACGAACAGGTGAATTTGCCCATATGTGACTGAGGTGTCTTTCGACACTCCACACCCTTATGGGTACAAGAATAAAACGCCTGTATAATCAACGTTACTATTTTACTGAGTAATTAAACATTAAGGCACAAATTTGACATCATTCCGTTCTTGGCCAGACCAGAGACAAGATAAAAGTCTTGCTGACACAATCTTAACATAGACTCAAAAACAGGGCCCTAGCGTAGGGTGGCAACACTTGGGTGGCTTATCGCCACATCACCCCCCTAGGGAGAAAACTAACCTATGCTTAAATAATAGGTGTTTACAAATATAAATCTACGGAGGGCACTGGAGGAATCACAGGTCAAGTCGCGTCTTAAAGCGTACTTTGCGACCTGATCGTGTAGTGATTTCTGGTGCTGGTTTTTGGTCCAGGAGGAAACGCAGTTGATACCGGTCTTAGAGCATCCGCTAATCTCTGACTAGCTGGTGACGAAGAATCGTCGATAATGTACGCCGGTTTAAGTCGGTCCAAGCTCACTTGGACATTCTTTTCACCCATCGGTAATGGTGGCGGTTTTATCTCTACGGGAGACGACCTTATATGGGCCGGAGTAGGGCGGTTTTAATGAGGGCCTGACCGTATCATCTCGCAGGAAAACGTGCGAGGCTGTTTTCAAATCTTTGAATACAAAAGTGGGCCGCTGGCCGTGGCGCGTTCCCGGAGTAGGACGTAAACGAGCCATGTAGTGCCGTAGTTGTGTGGCAAAGTTATTTAAATCCTCAACTCTATCGGGGAGCGTTGAAGGAGCGATGAATTCGCCGGGCAAGCACAGGGGTTCTCCGTACACAAGCTCGGCCGAAGATGATTGCAAGTCCTCTTTCAAAGCAGCTCGCATCGAGGCTCGATGCCACGTTTCAGCATGGCACATCAAAGCCGCTTTAAGTTGGCGGTGCATTCGCTCTACAAGCCCATTTGCACACGGATGATAGCTTGTGGTACGAACACGCTTGGATCCGCACAGTTGCATCAGAGTCTGGAATAAGGTGGATTCGAATTGGCGTCCCTGGTCTGACGTGATGACCGGGGGTACGCCAAAACGAGCAATCCACTCTCGAAAGAATGTCTTCTTTTTATCAGGAATAAGAACCATCATGTCTCAGCAGGAAGAACTACCCGGAGTTTCAGAAGATGCCCAAGAAGAAATGGGGAGATTGAATAAAGATGCCTTACCCACTCCAAACCAACCATTAGAAATTGACCAGTATTCAGATCCAATCTCTGAATGTAATGAACCATATTCTAACTATGATGAGGGTTTTGACCCTTCTACAATACAAATTCCAACTTGTAATCCGTTGGTCTGTCATGATCTATCTCCCTTTGCTAACTTTTCTCGTGATTTGAAATCTGATCCTGATCCATTATCACCTCACATCCTTCAAAGTCTTGATGTTTTGGGATCACAAAACCTAATGGACAAGACCGAATTAAACGAATTATATAGGATGGTTATCAGATTGTCCGGACCAGACTGGGATGTGCTCAAACCAACGATAGCCACATCTGCTTTGATGGGGTATGGTGGATTGACATCCTGCTTGCACGGGATTCAGGCAGCCTTGTCCCTTCAACATGCAAAGACAGTTCATGACGGTTTGAGAGGTCTCAAACATCTTAAGGATGATTTAAATGTTGCCTCCAAATCTCTTAGGAAACAGTTAGATCATGATCGTACTTTTCAGGCGGAGCTTGCCACTCAGGTCAACCATATGACCAAGTCCATGGCTGATCTAATGGAGAAGATAGAGATCACTACACAATCTTAACATAGACTCAAAAACAGGGCCCTAGCGTAGGGTGGCAACACTTGGGTGGCTTATCGCCACATGACTATCGTGCCTAGCTCCTGGCCATCGAGCATTAATATTTAAAATAAGCAGATCAGGGTCACATATCTAAAATGATACAAAATATGTTTAAAATTAACTATATTAACTAAATAATGGTTTATGATAAATGAAACACTAAATAATTCATAAACTTACAGCTTGTACATTTAATGAATGACCCTCATGGTGACCACTGACGTAGGCTTCTTCATGCACTTTAGGCGCAAGAATTTTTATGTGTGTGCAGACCAAGGAAATGTTCAAATTAATTGTGGATGAATTAACGCCATTACTTAAACGAAAACGCCCTTACGGGCTTTCTGTGCAGTCCCAAGTAAGTTTAATAGTATAACTTTCATTTAGGTACTTAGGTTCGTCAAAAATTAGTATCTATCTAGTAGTACTTCATCTCATTTATATGTTATTTTCTTATAGATACTCACGGCGCTTCGATTTTATGCCAGCGGCTGCTATCAGCTTCCTGTCGGCTTACAGAGAGGCTTAGAGCATGAGCCAAAAATCTATCAGTCGGGTAATAAACGCCGTGACCACGGCTATCAATGAAAAACTGTTTAGGAAACACATAAAATTTCCAATGACTCCAGAACGCTCTTCAGAGTCGCGAAAGAAAAATTTCGCATAGCTCCGCAGCTATTTCCAAATGCGATTGGAGCTATTGACTGCACATGGTAATACGATACAAAGACAGGAATTCGTTATCAGGCAAATCAAGAGGATTTTCACAATCACGCCGATTTGCCGTCGCATGACCATTTCCCGCCTATGCTCTAGAGCAAACAAATCCCATGCTAAATATGCTTCAGCCATAATAATTATTTTTTCAAATTTCTCTCCAAAGCTTTTCTCAGTCACCAAAAATATCAGAGTATCAATACCAAAGAGCTTCATAGGAGCAAGAGTAATCACAGACCAATGAAGTAATGATCATTAGACTTTGTGGGCTGTCAATAATCCTCGTTATGTTTATCTATGTCCTCGTTAAGTGCTACCGAAAATTCGTTAAGTTTGCGATGACAGTCGGTAAGATCCTACCGACAAATATCGTTAAGTTAGTACAGACTTGGGAATATCGGTCGCTACGTAGTTAACATCCGAATTCGGATGTTATCTTATGTCCAGACTACGGCCCCAGTACAATTTATTCACAAGACAATTGTCATGTTTTAACTTGTCTACTATTTAACTTGCGTTTTATACGGTGATACAGCAAATGTAAGGTTCTATTTATTATTTATTTTTAATCTACTACTAATTTTCCTTCATATAACACTGGATTTTTTTGTCTAATTTGCTTTTAAAAGTGATAATTCAATAAAATGTTATTGAAGTGGTAGCGACTGCCATCTTGTCGCCAAACTTCGCCTGACACTAGGGTTGTCAATTTCAACATTCTTAAAATATTTAGATTAATATTTATTATATTTTGTTTGTATGCTATTTCATGCTCTGGTGTTTATCTGTCTGCAAGTCAATCTTGTAATTCAGATTGATCTTAATTTTTCATGCTTATGTAAATTAGTTGTGCAGTGTTTAATATCCTAAGCATGATAAAAATTCAGTTAATAAACCTTGATATAGTTATTTTGTTAGGTATGGAATGTGAAATTTCATAAAATTGGTTACAGAACTATAACCTAAGCCAAAAATCAAAGAACCAAAAGTGAAACCCAAAAAAAGGCCATATACAACGAAACATTCAAACGATATGTTAGAATTGGCAGTAGAGGCATTAAAAAAGAAAACCATGTCTTCGTACGAGGTAGAGGCATTAAAAAAGAAAACCATGTCTTCGTACGAGGGTCAAACTGAAAGTTCTTAGAAAATCAAAAACTGATTACATTAGCCAGTTATTAGTTTTATTATATCTTTTCAAAATATTGTCCATTCACGTCAATACACCGCTGCATGCGATGGAACCACTGGGAAAAGCACTTTGCCCACTCGTCCTTAGGGGTCTCTTCAATGGCATCGCGATACGCAGCCACCGCTTCTTCAGCATTCATAAACCGCTTTCCTTTAAGTTTTTCTTTAATTTTTGGAAATAAATAAAAATCACAAGGCGCGAGGTCGGGGCTATACGGCGGGTGACCCAGTAATTCAACGTTTGATGTCGCCAAATAGTCGATCGTTTGCTTGGCGGTGTGCGACGAGGCGTTGTCGTGGTGAAGGAGGATCCTACTGCGAGGTCGTTTCTCTCGAACTTTTTCCAAGACAAGTGGCAAACAATTGGTAGTGTACCATTCTGCAGAAACTGTTTTTTGATCCTCTAACACAATTGTTGCGAAATGACCTATCCTTCCAAAGAACGAGGCCACCATTTTTTTTCCCGCACTTCGATCTCTCTTCTCTTTAGTTGGCAACTCCTCGAAAGGAAACACCCACTGAGCAGATTGTCTTTTGGTTTCAGGATCATAACAGTAAATCCAGCTTTCGTCACCTGTTAGTATGTCGAACACAGCATTTGAGTCACCTCCGTTAAATCTTTCAGTCATTTTACGGCACCAATCCACACGATGGAGTTTTTGAGCCTCAGTCAAATTATGAGGTATCCACCGGGCGCAAAGCTTCCTGACCGCTAAATGTTCGTGGAGGATTTTGTGCACTTGACTCATACCGATGCCTAAGCTTCTCCGAATCTGCCGATAGGTCACTCTTTTGTCAGTCTCTATCATACGCCGCACAACACAGATGTTATCTTCAGTCGTCGCCGTAGAAGGCCGTCCCTCACGTAAATCATCAGTGAGATTAGGGCGACCACGTTTAAACTCATTAAACCAGTTGTAAACAGTCGCACGAGATGGGGCTTCATCGTGAAAGGCCAATCGTAGTCTATCATAACTTTCTTGTTGACTTAAATGACATCGAAAGTCATAAAAAATCAATGCACGAAAATTTTCTCGTGTTAAATTCATGTTGACGTGACACAGACAATTTTCAATTTGCCGCCAAATCGTAAAACAAATGACAAATGAATGAAATATATACTCAGTAATATTGGCAAAGAGTTCTATTTTCAAATTTTAGAATTATTTTTTTATTATATTGTTTATAAGTGGCCAGTTCTAAGAACTTTCAGTTTGACCCTCGTATGAAGCAGAGAAAACTTTTATCATACCGCGTCGAACTTTATTGGACAAGCTAAATAAAAAACACCCTTAAAGTCCAGGATGTTCCACTCGGCTGACGGCTGATGAGGAAGCCAATATAAAAAAAGTTGTAATAGCAGCCGCCGAACATGGCAGTCCATTGAATCTCCTTGACTTACGAATCGTCGTGCATAGGTAAATGTTCAAAATTATAATTGATTACCTATGCATAAACTTGTAGTAAAAAAATCAAAAAATTTTAATCAGACATCAATCAATCAATCAATTAGCCCACTGCAGTCCACTGCTGGACATAGGCCTCTCCTCTCAGACATGTTATTTCAAAATTTCTATCGATGTGGAATTAATAAAAACCCACCTTCTAATTTAATTTTTCTTTCAGATATTTGGAAGTCAATGGAAGACTTTCCATTTTTAATAATAAGTTGCCAGGAAAGAAGTGGGCATACTGTTTTATAAAACGCCACAAATCGGACTTCACGTAGAGGGTGATCCAAAACATAAAGAATACTTCGAAAATTTAAAGCTGTCCCTGGAAGGAGTGTCTAGTGAGAACATATTAAATTATGATGAGACCAACTTAATCGATAACCCTGGGGTACAGAAATGTCTATTTAGAAGGGGAGTCAAGTACCCAGAAAGGGTGTTAAATTATACGAAGGGTGCTATTTCGTTGAAGTTTGCAATAACTGCAGGAGGAGAATGCCTTCCACCATACGTTGTATATAAAGCAGAGCACTTGTATACGCAATGGACTCTGAACGGACCTAAAGGATCCCGATTCAACCGCTCTAAATCGGGATGGTTTGATGGTACTCTATTCGAGGATTGGTTTTTTTTTTAATTTATTAACATTTTACAATTTGATAAAACAAACAATAATTTCATAGCAACAAAAAACCACTAAGGTTTGTACTATTGCTAGTTATTCTACAACGAAACAATGTTAAGAAAATCGGTATGGGCTACAAATGTAGGTCAGATGACTACTTAGATAATAAAGCATTTGGTCTAATAAAATACTAAATATAAAAGTAGGTAAGGAACTAGGTAGTGAGGATTACTTAAGTCAATTAAACATTACTTTAAGTTTAGGTAGATTAGTGTGAAACTTTGTAATATCCAATTATTTTTTTTACTTTTTTTTTGTTTTTTATTGAAGGTAAGTACGACCCATTATTTTATAATAATAGGTAAGTCACACCTTCAACAAAAAGTATGACTTCAGTTTGTATTTTATGTTGGATTTAGCTAATGAGTCGATAATATTGTGTGGTAATTCATTAATTAAACGGGGAATCAGGTAGTTGGTTGTCCGTTCGCCGTACGCATTGTTCGCGCGCGGTTCATACAACCGGTTATGAGCAATGGCCCGAGTGTACACAGGATGATCAATTTTTATTTTTAAACCTTCATTAAAAAAGTTTTCTTTTAACAGAGAATATTTTACTTGATTCTGGACTGGTAATACCTTACAGTGTTTAAATAACCCTGATTCATTATTCTGGAATTGAAAACGTACTTTATTTGACACAATAGTTTTTAAAAATTTTAGTTGAAGTTTATATATTAACTTAAGGTAAGTTTTATAAGTACGACCATAACTACTTAGGCCATATTGAACGTAAGACTCTGCAAGGGAATTGTAAAGCATTAATTTTATCTTATAGGGAATTCGATTTTTTAGTATGGTGATGTTTGCGAGAAATTGTCGTAACTTGTTACATACACGATCAATATGATTACTCCAATTAAACTTGTTATCAATTGTTAATCCAAGATATGTTTGTGTTTCAACGACTTCTAATGGTAAGCATTTGCAAGAATGATAATCGGAATGCATGCATTTATGGTCGTGTAATATTAGATTTTTTGTAGGTAAACTTTTGACATAAGGTGATTTTATGATTAAAATCTTGGTTTTTTTAGAATTTAGAACAAGGCCAGCATCATGACACCAGCTTGTTAAACTATTTAAATCCTGTTGCATTAGATCAGATGCTTTATCTGGATCTTTATCCGCAATTATGAGGCACGTGTCATCTGCAAATTGGTAGCATGTGCTATATTTAACACAACTGCTCATGTCGTTAACATAAGACAAAAAATGTAATGGCCCTAAGACTGAGCCTTGAGCCGTGCCCTCCGTTACTGTAATAGGTTTACTGCACGTATTATCTACCTTCACCTGGAAAGTCCGGTTTTTTAGGTAGTCATCGCACTAGCCCAGTAACGGATCACGAATACCACAATGATCAAGCCGGTTTTTAAGCTCATCATGCAATAGCGTATCAAAAGCCTGAGAAAAGTCAATAAATAATACCAGGACATGCTTTTTCAAATTTAAATGACCATTTATCTCATCTGAGAATTTCGATAAAAGATTAGAAGAAGCCTTTCCTGATTGGAACCCAAATTGATTGTGCTATAGTACATCATGCTTTCTGTAAAAACTATGTATTTGTTCGCATACATACTTCTCGACGATTTTGTCAATCGATGAAAGTAATGTTATGGGTCGATAGTTTGAATAATCACTATGTTTACCCTTCTTAAATACAGGTCTTACACAGCCTTCTTTTAAACCATCCGGGTAACAACTAGTGCTAACACTGCAGTTTATTAAATTCGCAATTGCTACAGAGATATCTTCGCCTACTAATTTAATGTCAGATACTTTAATACCGTCCTGTCCTGGGGCTTTTCGTGAATTTAAGTTTTGTATGATTTTAAAAATCTTATGCTTTGAAGCTTTCTGAAAGAGAATACTTGAGTTAATTGGTTGACAGTTTTTACTTTGATTATGAAGTTTGATTTTACAGTTAGGAATAATATCCTTTACAGCCTTATCAAAACCATTTGCAAAATTCTCAACAATAGTTTTGATTTGTAACCCTTGCGCATCAAATGCTTTATGAATTGCTGCATCTATGGACAAAGTCACACGGCCTAGCATTTGGTTAATAATTTGGTACATTTTTTTTTGTATTTTTAAAGTTATTTGTAATTTCTTTATGGTAGTATGCATTTCTTTTGGCTTCTAAAACCTTGTGTATTTTATTCCGAATTCTGTTGTATTCTAATCTTAATTTAGGGTCGTAATTATTATTTTTCCAGTCGCAAAATAGTTTATCAGGCCTATCACAAAGTCGGGTAACATTTTTATCTATCCATGGCAGCCTATATCGATTTTTACCATTATTAAAGTTACATCTTTGCTTAATAATACATGTTGCTGACTTGTTTGCATTTTCAAATGACCTACAGATGAAGTTATAAATATCATGCGGGGACTTCATATTATTAGTTTGCAACCAATTAACATTTTTAAGTTCTCGATGAAGAATCTCAAAATTAATTATTTGTTTTGAAACATCCTGTCTACGCACGGGCAGTGCATCACCAATGCAAGCAAGGATTAAGCCTCGATGATCGGCCAGTACAATGTCTAACGCCGCGGAGTACGGATATAATGTGGGAAAACGTGCGAATATATGATCGATACAAGATCTTGTGATACAGTTAATTTTAGTTTCGATTCTAGTAAAATCTGTTATACCACACATTAATCCGTGCTCGCTGAGTGTCTCAAGATACGAATCTATGTATGAAGAAGATGATTCAAGGTTAAAGTTAGTATTACCAATCAGAAATAAGTTATGTTTTGAGTCGAATGTAGCCAGGTAGCTACCTAGTTCCTTTACAAATATATATTTGTTTGTGTTCGGCGGGCGATAAACTGCACAAACAACTACGTCTTCGTTTTGATTTATTTTCAAAGTACCCGTTAAATTTTCAAATGTACTTGTTTTATTCAGGATTGGTGTGAACTTAATATGATTAAGGGTGTATATAATTATACCGCCTCCCTTTTTATTTTTTCGTAATTGTGAGTACATATTATAACCACGAAGATTAAATAAATGACAAATGTTATTTGAGATACCAGTTTCGGTCAGGACGATTATATCGATAGGTAAAGAACAATTTTGAATAGTTTGTTGCAATTTACAAAAGTTTTTAATCATAGATCTAATATTAAAATGTAAACATGTGAGATTTACGTGACTTTTAGGTGGTAGTTGTTGCAAGAAACCATTAATTGAGTGACAATCAAAAATCTCTTTTATATGTGTATCCATATTGGAGATGGGTTAGTTTTTAGAAGTAGAAAATTAAAAACTAGTAAGGAAAAGCTAAAAATAACAAATGATCTTATTAATCAGAGTATTATAGTTTACAAAGGGGGTAGAAGTAGGTTACTTCAATTTCTTACCAAATTGAACTGAAATCGAACCATGTTTTTCAAGTTGATTAATGTCTTGTACTGAACGAATATAATATATTTTACTGTCACTAGACTTCCTAGCGCACACTTTACCATCTTTGCACCAGATGAATTGAAAGGACTTACTTAGCTGGAATTTCGCGTTGAACAAGAGTGACTTCAAATGTTTTGTGAGGGCTTCACGTACATAAACGCGATTGTCTGCTTTCTCTTTAGGGATGTCTTTCACTATAAGCCCAGCGGTAAGTAATTTCTCCTTACTAGCATCAATCCATTGTTTCCGAGACATCTTGGACTTCAACTCCACCAAAATAGAGCCCGGTTTATCTTTTGAACCCGGTAGACGTTGTGTAGAATGAACGGTAGATGGGTCAACGTTCAGTTTTGAAGCGACGGTTTCCACCACTTTGTCAACATTGCCCACCGGAATTTCAGGAAGGCCAGCAATTTCTAATGAGGCTGAAAGGGATTTTTGCTCAAAATCTTTCACTCCTTGCTCCAGGACCGTTATTCTTAATTCCAAGTTTTTATTTGAATTTTGAAGATCATAATTTTTGTTTTCTAAGTCTTTTAAGTCCAGTTAGGCAGGTCCAACTTTGAGAAAGAGGTCAATCGTCGAATCCAACTCGGCTGGGCAGCGTTGGGGAAGCTTCGTAATATCTTCTCGTCCAAAATACCGCAGTGTCTCAAGACTAAGGTCTACGATCAGTGTGTGTTGCCAGCGATGACCTACGGAACTGAGACTTGGTCCCTTACTATGGGCCTCATAAGAAGGCTCAAGGTCACCCAAAGGGCGATGGAGCGTGCTATGCTCAGAGTTTCCCTGCGTGATCGAATCAGAAATGAGGAGATCCGCAGGAGAACTAAAGTAACCGACATAGCACACAGAATCGCCAAACTTAAGTGGCAGTGGGCGGGGCACATAGCTCGTAGAACAGATGTCCGTTGGGGCAAGAGAGTTCTCGAGTGGCGACCACGCGCCGGAAGACGCAGTGTAGGCAGGCCTCCCACACGGTGGACCGACGACCTGGTGAAGGTCGCGGGAAGGGCATGGATGCGGAAGGCGCAGGACCGGTCACTGTGGAAATCCTTGGGGGAGGCCTTTGTCCAGCAGTGGACGTCTTTCGGCTGAAATGATGATGATGATGATGAAGTCTTTTATAATAGTGTCTTGTTTTTTAATAGATTGTTGCATTGTGCCGATTTGATCACTTAGGAACTCTAACGATGACTCAAGGTTAATAAGTTCATCTCGAAATGCTTTTTTGACCTCGCGACTGATGTCCTGTACCAGTTTTTTAGTATTGATGGCTTGAACATTTGCAGTCAGCATCAGAGTCCTCATCATCACCGCACTCATCAGGAATAATAAAAGATGACCGGCGAGAGATGTTTTTTAGACAGTCTTCATAGCACCATTCGACTCCAGGTGAATTACGTATCGTGTTCAGCTGTTTGTTGGATAGCTTGGAACACACAGGGTCAGCATGGACTATCTTATCGCACCTACTACACTCCAGTCCAGGCAATTTTTTTGTTATATTCTTTTTGCATTTTGAACACTTTTTGATAACCATCGCGGGTAGTTATGTGGTTATTATTACGTCTACGTATACGTCTTTCGCCAACCAGGTACGAAGGTCCTAATAGGAGACAACCTGGCGTCCCATATAAATCATAAAATTGTGTCATATTGTGATAAAAATGATATACGTTTCGTATTTTTACCCCCTAACTCATCCCACTTGACTCAACCCCTGGAAGTGTGCTATTTTGGCCCATTAAAAAAAATATGGCGAAATATTCAATTACATTACAAGATAAAGAATCCAAGAGAAGCAACAATCCACAAGGGACATTTCCCCGATCTTCTCAAAAAATTAATGGAGCAACTTAACGAAAAAAAAAACACAACATAATCAGTGCATTTAAAAGTACTGGCATTGTACTATTCAACCCGGATATAGTAATTAGTAAACTACCAGGCTCAAATGAAATGTTAATGCCATATACTATAGACAATGCACTTTTAGACTGGCTGAAGGAGATACGCAGTGCAGTCCCAAATAAAAAAATACGAAACAAGAAACTTAATGTACCACCAGGAAAATCGGTATCTTCAAACGATTTCAAAGATGTTTCAACTCAACCACGGTGTTTACGACAGTGGTATGGTCCGCCCGACTAACGATAAATCAGATTTTTAAGTTACTAAATAAGTATTGCTTATGTTTTGCCTTTATTTTAATTTTTATTAAATAAATAACGACCGCCACAAACGGACTGCGAAAGAGCGCTCTGATAGACCTTGCTTACCCTTTTGTGTGAAGTCGAGAATATGATAAACGGCCGTCCCTTGACTCATGTCTCCGTCGACCCACGCGACCCAGAGACTTTAACGCCTAATCACTTTTTACTGGGTTCCTCATCCAACCTTCCCCGAATAGGTATCTTTGACGACAGCGACCTATATCTGAGAAAGCAGTGGCGTATTGCACAACGCCTAGCTGATTTGTTTTGGTCAAGATGGCTCAGGGAAGTATTGCCTTCACTAGCGCCCCGCAAAAAATAGCACCGCGAGGGCGCACAATTAAAGGTGACTTAGTAGTCATAGCAGATCCCGATTCTCCTCGAAATGTCTGGCCAAAGGGAATCATCCACCAGGTGTATCCGGGAGCTGATGGACGGGTAAGAGCCGTAGATATTAAAACCAAAACCGGCATTTTGAAACGCCCCGCAACACGAGTTGCCTTGCTCTTAAGTTTTGAGCGTCGCTATGACGACACTAAGGGGCAGGATGTTAACGACGGTATGGTCCGCCCGACTAACGATAAATCAGATTTTTAAGTTACTAAATAAGTATTGCTTATGTTTTGCCTTTATTTTAATTTTTATTAAATAAATAACGACCGCCACGAACGGACTGCGAAAGAGCGCTCTGATTGGCCAACGCGTGACGCCTTCACCCCGCTAACCACTGCGCCGGCCATATTTTTTTTGAAAAAGAAAAGGAATGTCTGTCCGAACAAGGCACGCGACGCGTAATATCTCTCGCGATCCGTTCTGATAGTCTAATTGCATAGAAATCATTTCTAGTTTTATTTTCACTACCAACGAACGCCTATCAGCTACACACGGAAATAATCCATAAAGACAATTAAAAAGCTAAAGAAAAACTATTTAGATACTGTGCAAACAAATTCTGGCTCAATATTGCAATCAAAGTCGTCCCCGATGCGTAAATGTCCCGACAGCTTGAATAACTTGTGTTTAAAGAATATCAAAGCATTGATATTTATTTATTTTTATTTATTTATATTTATAAATACCGAGGTTTCCACTTCGCAAGTATCAACAGTTGTTTATTTGAGTGATACTTCAAGGAACTATCAAGCAAATATGCCATTTATTAACGAAGTACCAGAATGCCTACAAACCACAAAAAATTAAATTGAAATTACTTCTGATGTCGCTATTAAAACAAAACCATCTCAAACATATTTACCAATTAAGAAAGGTTACACCAATATTGAAATGAAAGGGGTGAAAATATCGCGATCTGCCTTACATATGAGTTATATAAAAAAAAGGCAGCAACATCCCACTTTTTCATTTTGGCAACTTTTAATGCAGTATGGTAGTATTCCGTCAACTTTACTTGACCGAGTATTAAAATCGTTTCAAAACCATCATCATCCTATACAAAATAGAGGTTCTAAATTGAGATTGGTAGCAAAACCAGTAACATACCCACGTAGTTGCGGCATAGACAGCAACATCCTTTTTTGACCAATCAGGAGTCACTATTCGAACCAACGGTGCAAAGGTCGTTGTGTGTATTTTGCTCTCGTAAATTAGTGAAATTAAAGCGTAAATAGTGTTTATTGATTGACAAATTGACAGCAAAAATGGAATGTTTTCCTAGTCCCTGTGATAATAAAAACAGTCAAAAGAGAAAGGCAGAACCCGAAAAATGGAAGAGGTACCAGGCGAAGCTAAAGCGGTAAGTTGTACAGTACAGTTAGATTAATCTTGATCATTTCAATTATATTTGCTAGCTAAATAATCTCGTTTCATTAATTTTATCTAAATAATACTGTTAATTTACTAAACCGATAGTTGGAGTTACAGTACGTTCAGATAATTTTGATCATTTAGGTTTTTTTATAAATTCGGTCATGGTCGTGTTCACTATCGTGTTTTCGTTGCCACCACACGACACCATAGACAAGTTTATAGGTATGTTTTTTTGTGATATTTCAAACCAAATATTACATTTACTGTAAATCTGCAAAGAAGAAAGTACAAGTATGCCAAAAATTCTTTTTGACAGTTTTACAAATCACAAAATATAGAGTGCAAAGTATTATGAAGACATACTTTGAGACCGGACAACTTTTAACAGAAAAAAGAGGTGACCGTATTTCTCATAAATATCTACACAAACGCGAAGCTATTAAAATATTTATCAATAAAATTCCATGCCAAGAGCCTCATTATTGTAGAGGGAATACCAAGAGGTATTATTAGTCATCGGAATTGTCCATTAATAAATTATGGAAGCAATACAATATAGAAGCTAGTCATGACTTAAAAGTAAAAAGATCCTACTTTCGACACATATTCAATAGTAACTACAATCTCGGCTTCGGTACTCCAAGAACAGACGTTTGTGCCACTTGTTTGAGATTTTCATCAGAAATCGGTCACCAAAATGATGTTCAAGCACGAAACGATCTAATGATCTCTCAAAGATTACACAAATTGAGAGCTAAAGCATTTTTTTAAAAAGTCAGAGAAGAAAACCCTAACCTAAAAACGTTTTCATTTGATTGTGAAAAAAAATTAAATTAAAAATTAATAAATTAAATTAATTTAAATTTGCTTAAGCTTCCTGACCAAGTCGCATACTACCTGAGAAATATTTAACTTCACAATAGTGGAGGGCTCTTCAAAAAGCAAGTTAACTCCTACAAACGTGTTTGCCTACTGTTGGACTGAAAAGGTTTATCCCAAAGCTGCTAACGAAATTGGGTCAGCCTTGTATCACCGACTGAAAAACACAAACTTCTCTTCTTGTCAAGAAGTTCGACTTGTCGCTGATGGCTGTGCAGGCCAGAACAAAAACACTATTATGCTGGCTATGTTGTTTAAATGGATGACAGAAGCTCCTCAAAATGTTAAACAAATTGAACTAGTATTTCCAGTAGTTGGACATTCTTACATACCACCTGACAGGGTATTCGCTAAGATCGAAAAGGAAGTCCGGCTCCACGAAGAAATAAATAGCCCCCAAAAATACTTGGACATTATTTCAAACTTTAGTACTGTCACTACCTTGGGATTTCGAAGTCCTTGACTGGAAAACAGCTTCACAGAAAGTTTTTAAACCCGTGAGCAACTGGCATTTCAAATTTAAACAGTGTAAACGTTTCATTTTAAAACGTTCGAAGAGACCCGGAAATATTTTGGTTCAAGGGCATTTACATTATAAATCCGATGATGGAGTTAGCAAAAATGTTTGTAAACCAGTAAAAAAAGCGCTAAGACAAAAAAAAAATACGTCCTTCGAACAAATTAACTGCCGCTAAAAAAAAAGATACACTAACCTTGCTAAGAAGCCATTGGGGTAACGATTGGCACCTAAATGAAAATTTGCAATATTTCAAAGAATTACTACAAGAATATAATGATGACCAAACTGAGGATAGTAACCAACAGGGTGAAGACGGTGACAATAACAAAGAATTGTGTGAGCAAAATGAAGAAATTGATGACATGCATGTGTGAATAATAAGAAATAAGTAAACCTAAACTTATATAAGAATAATATTAATAATAATTGATGATTAGAACAATAAAGTGTACGATAAAAAAAGTTTAAATTTATTTATTACCATAATATAAAAATAAAACCTAAGTATTAAAATTCATAATCATAGTATTCCACCATTCTATTTCTAATAAATTCGCTTAATAATATTTCCTAGTAAAAAGGAATATCTGTAGATTTTTGAAAAAAATAAGTAACTATCAAGATTATTACAGTAAAACATCAACAAAAACAGTCATTACAAATGTAGCAATATCCGTGATTGACTGTTGCAAAACCAGCAACATCCAATTAAGAATGGCGCAAAAGCAGCATTATCCACACATTGGATGCGAAAACAGCAACATCCTAAATGTATTACTTTATTTTGGTAAATGTAGTGTTTCTTAGGGAATTCTGTTTTACAATACCTGATTCTATAATCATTATGAGACGATATTCTTAGCAATCCATGGATTCTCCGTGCGGGTGCCGGGTTCATCGCGTTGCTGAGTTGGGAACTCAGGACAGTGCCTGGGACTTGCGACCCAAGTGTAGGTTTAGAAGGGGCCCCTTTTGTTGATGTACATCAACACTCACCTTCACTACCCAAGTTCCCCTCCCTGCCTAACCAAATTTGATACGAACCTACTAGTGCCGCTTTAGACATTCGTCCTAGTAATGAGCTTATTGTAGCTCTCGATAGGCCTTTCTTGTAACATTAATGTAACTAAGAATTGATACATGCAACGTAAACAAAAAAAGACGTCTACTGTCTTTTTAGTAAAAGTGAATGTTGCTGCATTTGCTTCTATATGACTCATATGGAAATACGCCCTGTAAAGAAAGAAATGAAAGCTAATACAAGAAAAGCCTTGGAAGAAATTACACAAGAAATAAAAGAAGTCGATACAGAAAAACTAAACTATAAAACTATGAACAAAAAAATAACAAGTAAAGGAACTAGAAAAAAAGAAGACGCACCAGACTATCAAACAGAAAAAAACGCGATCTGATAGCGAATCCAGTATTGAAGTGTATCCTGCTGAAACAGATGATTCAGAATATGAAACTATGGACGATTTTATTAGACACTACCAACAAGAACAAGAAAACATAGAACCATCAATTGCCTACGAAATGTCTGACATTGAATATTTCACACAAAATCATAATGAAATTGAAAGAAATTCCTGGATTTTGGCTAAATTTGCTGCAAAAAAGAACGTAAAGCATTTTGTAGGGTACGTAATATCAATGAAAGATGTGTTAAATAACATTGAAAGAATTATAATAATCTATATAAACAGTAACTTGTCGAATCAATAGTCGATATAGTATGTCTATGGACATTGCTCTATGCCTTTGTATGTGGTGGGAGGTTTTAAGAAAAATAAAATTTCTTCTCTCTGGTATCTAATATAGCAATGTGCATTTTTATTAAAATAATAAACTCTGCTACTAAAAACCACTAAAAACATAATAATACCAAATAAAATAATAATAGGTGATGCGCCCAGAGCCTTCGCTAGTGATAAAACATAAAATTCACGCTAAACGTGTTAACTACGAAGTAGTGAAAGTGAGTGCACATGTACACACAAGAAAACAAAAATGGAGTCGTTCATGGAATTACAGAAAATATCTAAACTGTATTGTGAAAAAGAATTCCCATTATGGAAATTCCAAGTAAACATTTTATTCAAAAGCTCAGGCTTACAGGATGTCATACATGGAACTTCAGGTACAGAAGCAATTCCTATGCCATCTAGAGAACAAAGTAATAACGATTACCAGCTAAAAGATGCTAAGGCGCAAAAAATCATAATGCTGAGCATTGATAAAAAACTTATGATTCACATTATGACATGCGAGAATGCAAAATCAATGTATGAAAAACTTTGTGCTTTGTTTGAGAGGCCGAATGAACAACGTAAATGCGAAATGTTACAAAAATTTTATGCATACCAATATGATAAAAGTAAAAATATGGCCGAAAATATTAGCACACTAGAAAATTTAAGATATGAATTAAATATATATGACGAAAAAATATCAGACAACAGTTTCATTGCCAAAATAATTTCATTATTACCGGAAAACTACAATAACTTTATTACATCATGGGAATCTTCCCCGCTCCATGAGAAAACTACTACAAATCTAACAAGTAGATTATTAAAAGAAGAGGAAAGATATAAAATACAGAACAAAATGAAAGAAGAACAAAATGAGGCTATTGCATACAAGGCTCAAAGAAAATGGAACAAAAATAATAATACTCCCAATAAAAAGGAAAAAAATTGTGAAATTTGCAAAAAGACAAATAACCCAACAGAAAAATGTTTCTTTAAGAATAAAACTAATAACAAGAAGATGGAATGTACCATATGTAAGAAAACTAATCACACAACAGAAAAATGTTTCTTCAGGCAAAATAATCATAAAAATAACAATAATCAAAAAAGCAACACCGCATTTATGACATACAAGGACATTATACATGATAAAAAAGAAACTATAACATTTATTGTTGACTCCGGGTCGTCAAGCCATCTTACCAACAAGAAAAATTTATTACACAACTTTCAAGAGGAAAGTGGAAAAATTGGAATAGCTAAAGCTGGAATGGCCATGCAATCAAAAGGTCATGGAGAAATACATGGATCAGAGTGTACTCTAAAACAAACTATCTATGTACCCGATCTGACTAACAATCTTATGTCAGTAAACGCTATAACCAATAATGGTGGTAAAGTTATATTCGAAGATCAAGAAGTTAAAATACTAAAAGAAGATAAGTTAATACTAAAAGGAAATAAAGAAGAAAATGGATTGTATACTGTAAAAATTAATAATCTAAAACAAGAAAAGTCCTTATTAACGGATAAAATAAACAAGGCCGAGGAATGGCATAAGAAAATGGGTCACCCTAGTATTGGTAAAATGCTTAATCTAAAAAAGGTTGCTAAAAACATGAATGTGAGTGAAGAAGAAAATAAAAACTTAAATAAAACATGCAAGGTATGTATCATGTCAAAACAAGTGAGAAAACCATTTAATACAGAAAGACAAAAAGCAACTAGGCTGTTACAAATAATACACACAGATATATGTGGTCCTATTTCACCTAATACATATGATAATAAGAAATACATACTTACTATTCTCGATGACTACACTCATTATACACGAGTTTATTTACTAGAATATAAAAATGAAGCTTTTGAAGTGATAAAAACCTATATTGAAGAAGTAGAAAGAGAAAAAATCTAAAAGTAAGTACAATCAGATGTGATAATGGAGGAGAATACACCAGTAATAAAATAAAAAATTGATGCAGCTATAAAGGCATAATATTGGATTACACCATACCATACAGTCCCCAACTGAATGGAAAAGCAGAAAGGCTAAATAGAACAGTTCTAGAAAAAGTAAGAGCATTATTATTTGAATCCAAAGAAGAAAGCTATCTATGGGGAGAAGCTGCAAAAACTGCGGCATATCTCATAAATAGAACACCAGTTGAAACACTTAATAACCTAACACCTATAGAATTGTGGACTGGTCAACAACCAGATCTTAGAAATATAGAGATATTTGGTTCTGAAGCATATAGTAAGAAACTTGGACATCTACAAAAACTCGAGTCAAGAACTAACAAAATGATCATGATTGGTTATGCCCCAACAGGCTATAGACTATTTGATAAAGAAAAACAAAGAGTAGTTATCAGAAGAGATGTAATATTCAATTTTAAAGAGAATAAAGAAGATAACTGTGCAGAATCTATAAAAACGAATGAAAATTTAGTAGACAATATTATAATACATGAAGAAGACAACACAGAAGACAAATATAATAATACTATGAAAATAGAAATAAATGAAGAAGAAAACATACAACAAGAGTCAGAAATCCCAGAAGAAATAGAGATCGTAAACACTGAAGACAACAACATACTAGAGATTATAGAAGACATACAAGAACCTATAACAGATAATTCAATAACTCAAGAAATAACAGATAATAATAACCAAAATGCAAGTTCCCAAAGACCTACAAGACAACGTAAAATACCAATAAGATATACAGATTATGCTATGTTGACATTTCAAGAAGCGTTGACATGTCCAGATAATAAAGAATGGATAAAAGCTATAAATTCAGAAAAACAGTCTTTACCATAAAACCAAGTTTGGGATTTAGTAGAAAAAGTAGAAGCAAAAGGAAGAAAGATTGTAGCTAGTATGTGGGTTTTCAAAATAAAACCAGATGGAAAATATAAAGCCAGACTCGTGGCAAAAGGCTGTCAACAAATATATGGAATAGACTATGAAGACACATTTAGCCCAGTTATGAGTAATAGTTCATTTAGAATATTAATGGCTATTGGTGCTTCAAAAAATCTACACATCATGTCATTAGACATAAAAACAGCTTTTTTATATGGAAACTTAAAAGAAAACATTTTTATGGCTCTGAAGGTTATGATGAATACGACAGAAATACTAAAGTTTGTAAACTCAAGAAAAGCTTATACGGACTAAAACAAGCTCCCTTGAACTGGAATGAAAAATTTACATCAGTTCTATTTAAAAATGGATTAAAACAACTTAAAGCAGATAAATGTTTATTCAAGAACTCAGACAATACAATGATGCTAGCAATACATGTTGATGATGGAATACTATTAGGAGAAAATAAGGAATGTATGATGAAACTGATAAATAACCTAAAAGAAGAATTTGAAATGACATACACGGAGAATCCTGAAATATTTTTAGGAATAGAAATCACTAAGACTAAAGACTCTATACAACTGAAACAAAGACAGAATGCTGAGAATATAATTGAAACGTTTAACATGACAGAGGCTAAAATAAGTCCTACACCATTACTGGAAAACAATGAAAACAACAAAAATGATGTACAAACAAAATATATAAAATATTTAAATTTTTAATTAAATTTTTTAGTTTTATTAATTTAATTTATTTAGTTTAAAGTAATTTTTAAGTTCCTAAGTTTAAATTAAATATAAATAATTACCTCTTAATTTAAACAATTATCTTTTGTGGAAATCAAATGCGTATATAAAACACCTACCAGTCAAGTGTTATCTCCTCTCAAAGAATCCTTGCTTAAAAGATATTCACATATTTTGAACACCAACACTGCACTGACAAAAAGGACGCTATAAAGGAATCATTTTCTTCAATCATGGCTGGGATCGAGGAGCGGATGACTCATTTTGAGGCAGAGCTGCAGAAGGGTACCAAGAATCCCAACAGTTCACCGAGTTTGGCAAACCTATCATCTGAGTTCATGGCTTTCAAGGCGTTTGTCGTGAGTACTGTGTCTGCCTTTCGCACTCAAATTGAATTCTTGACCCGGGAAGTCGATAACATCGAGATGCGGAGTCGCCGCAAAATGTTACTGCTGCATGGAGTCCCGGAAGAGAAGGCTGATGATACAACTCAGGTTGTCATGGGCCTCTTAACAAGAAACTTAGAGCTCAATGACGTTACCCCTAATGATATCAACAGGTGCCACAGAATGGGACGACCTTCAGGTACTAACAAACCCAGACCCATTTTAGTAAAGCTCCGAAATGTAGCTGTCCGAGACAAAGTTTGGTTCTCTAAAACTAGGCTTAAGGGGTCTGGTATTACTATGTCCGAGTTTATCACACGAGCTAGGCATCAGGTTTTCATGGCTGCACGTGAACGATTTGGAGTCTCAAAGTGTGAGACACGGGAAGGTCATGTTTATGTGCTAGATCCAGATGGTATACGGCACCGTGTGGTGTCACTGGGCGAGCTAAATCGACTGGACTGCGACACTTCGAAGACAGCTCCAGCTGCTAAAGTTACGACTAAGACCACACGAGCCGCGAACATTAAGAAATAACATCTGTACTGTCTCAACTTCGTTTGCCACATTGTTTTCTTTTAGACATGGCGTAAGGTACAAAAACTTTGTATTAGTAACTAAATTTCTCTTTACATAACTTGCTGTATGTAATTTTTGTTCACCGTCTATCACATTAATCAATTATAAATTCAAAATACCTTTCAATATGTAATTTAACTTGTTATCAGTATCTTGCAAATGTCAGTTTGACGGATCCGTTGACATAATGCGCTGCGTTCCGGTTATTATGTTTAATATACGGGGTTGACATTCTCGTTATAAATCTAAGGTCATTAATTTTCTTAAATCTTATGTACAATAACCCAACCACAGATCAATGTATGTCAACCATAGATATAGTATTTTATGATGTCAACTGTTGTGTCACCGTCATAACCAGTTACGGTAGTTCAGTAACCTTAAACAATAAGCTTTTTGTTGTGAATATTATTTTTCTATTTTTTTTTGTGTAACACAACTGGCGGGTGGATATATTATAAAAAAAAAAAAAAGAAAAACAAGAATTAATATTTGGCTCGATATATAGTTATCCTTATATATTATTTGTTATTATATTTTTTATATATTATTTGTTATTATATTTTTATAGTTTCTATTGTATTTAGATATTTGTATTTACATTATTGCTAGTTATCATGTCAGATAATTTTGATGATAGTTTTGTTTCCTGTTCGTCCTCTTGTGCGTCCATTGAGAGCTTCGTTAGTGCGGATTATGGTGATGACTCTATACACCTTCGCGATCAGCTGTTTTCTGTCTTTTCTTATTTCCCCAAATTTTTCAATGCTGTCCATGTCAATGCCCAAAGTATTCCTGCCCATTACTCCGACTTTCTCACTTCTTTTGATGTTGATCTTATTCATGCTGTCCTTGTATCTGAAACTTTCCTGAAACCTTCACTACTTTCCACGCAGTATTCTCTTCCTGGCTATAAACTTGTGCGCAATGATAGAACATTCAAGGGATATGGAGGGGTAGCCATTTATCTTCGTAGGGACATTCCATATAAGATTGTTGACCAGTCTCCGAGTGAATACTCCAAGTTCGCAGAGCATCTTTTTATTGAAATAACATTAAATCACAATAAGCTTCTCTTAGGTGTCTATTATAGTCCTTCCAGCCAAATTGATTATTTTTCGTCCTTCGAAACCAAATTGGAATATTTTAATTCTATCTATGACCATACGGTAATACTCGGAGACTTCAACACCTGCCTACTGAAGAATGACTCGCGCAGCCGTAAACTTCAGTCACTTGTCTCTTCTGTCAACATGCAAATCCTTCCACTTAATGTCACTCACAGGGTGCCAAACTGCACTCCTTCACTTCTGGACCTAATTCTTGTTTCTGACTCTCGTAAAGTAGCTACACATGGGCAGTTTCCTGCTTCCTTTTCCTATCATAATCTTATCTATCTTTCTTATAAAAATCGTCCTCCTAAGCGTAATAGTAAATTTCTAAATCTTCGTAGTTTTAATAACATGGATCTGGAGCGCTTGAGAGCTGATGTTAGCAGTGTTGACTGGTCCTCGGTGCATGACACCGATGACTTGGATAATAAAGTTTCTTTGTTTACCAAGACGATACTCGACATATTTGATAAACACGCTCCCCTCAAAAAGGTGAGGGTCAAACATTTGCCAGCGCCGTGGTTTACTTCGGAAATAAAAATGTTCATGTCAAGGCGGGATAAGGCAAAACGGAACTATAACAAATCACCTACAAGTGATAACTGGGAGCAATACAAAGCCTTACGTAATCGCTGCGGTCGTTTGTGTAGGGATGCAAAAAGACGCCACATTCACAACTCAATACAAAATCGCAACACATCACAAGTATGGCAATTTCTTCGGTCTCTTGGAATTGGTAAGGCCTCGGACAACAATGGTTGCAATATAGATCTTAATGATCTTAATACTCACTTCTCGAGGTCTCCAGTTACCATTCCCGATGATGTCAAAACTTCAACGTTGAACTATCTGCTCTTCCCTTGCCGATAAATACTTCATTCTCATTTCATCCAGTTTCAGGGGCGGACATTGGAAAATGCTTACACTCAATCACAACAAAAGCTGTAGGCTATGATGGTCTACAGCTTCAAATGCTTCTTCCTATCCTAACCTTAATTACTCCTATAATCACTCACATAATTAATTTCTCTCTTTACAGTAATACGTTTCCTTCATCTTGGAAGAAAGCGTACGTAATACCCCTACCCAAAGTACCCAATCCTTCCATGCAATCTCAATTCCGTCCTATATGTATCCTTCCTTTACTATCAAAAGTCCTTGAAAACGTAGTTCATAATCAACTATCATCTTACCTTTCCTCTAACAGCCTGCTGAGTCCATACCAGTCTGGTTTCCGCCGTGGTCATAGCACTGTAACTGCTCTGGTCAAAATAACTGACGATATGCGACTGGCTATGGAGAACAAACGGCTAACAATTTTGGTGCTGTTGGATTTCAGCAGTGCTTTTAATTCTGTTGATTTTGATATCCTTTTAGGAGTTCTAGCTTCTCTAAATGTTTCATCCTCTGTAACTGCGTGGTTTAAATCATATCTTCAGGGGCGCTCGCAGTCGGTGCGCTATGAAGAGGCTTCCTCTGAATGGTGCAATTTGACTGCGGGAGTCCCACAAGGTGGCGTACTATCTCCTCTTCTCTTCTCCGTTTTTATAAACGCTATCACAAAAGTCATTACTTCTCATTATCACCTTTATGCAGACGACCTGCAGCTGTATCGACACTTCAAGGCCGAGGAGGTGACTGAGGCTGTGGCAGCTATCATAAGTCAATGGGCTAGATCTTTTGGGCTTCTGGTTAATCCAACGAAATCGCAAGCAGTCATTGTTGGTAGCAGATACATGTCGAATCTTTTGGTTCACCAGTCTCTTCCGAAAGTTTTATACGATGCGACTACAATTGCTTTTTCGAAACACGCGAAAAATTTAGTTGTCTATATAGACTCTAATCTGGTCTGGGACGTTCATATTACGGATGTTAGCAAAAGGGTTTACTGTTCGTTTCAGTCCCTCAAGCGCCTCCAGAAATTCCTACCATTTCAAACTAAAGTTACTCTTGCGCAATCTCTTCTGCTCCCACTTTTAGACTACGCTGATGTCTGTTATCTTGATGCAAAGGAGGAACTTCTTAATAAACTTGAAAGACTGCAAAATTTGGGTGTTCGCTTCATTTTTGGTCTCCGTAAGTATGACCATGTTTCTGTATTTCGGGCAAAGTTGAAGTGGTTACCTATTCGTCAGCGAAGAGACTCTCATATTCTCTCTCTTCTGTACTCTATTCTTTTCAATCCTGATTCGCCTTCTTACTTAAGAGAACGTTTTGAGTTTCTTGTCCCCAGGGGTAAGCCCTGTCGCACTTCCTCTGCGCTTCTTCTTCGAACTCCTCTTCACTGCTCCAGCTATTACGATGGCTCATTTACTGTTCGCGCGGTAAGGTTGTGGAATTCGCTGCCTCACTCTGTACGCGATAGCACTTCTTTGAACGTATTCAAGAACAAAGTAAAAGAACTTTTCCTCGCTCAAACTAGATAACTGTGTATTACTTATTTATGTAATTTCCATAAGTTATTGTATTTATGTAGATAAGTATATATGTAATAAATGTATATGTTTAAGTATATATATATTTAATTTATCTATATGTAAGTAGTATAATATGTATGGTACGTATGTTCCTAGTACTTATATATTCTATTAATTATGTATGTTCTTTGCAAAATTGTACACTTGTTTCTCTACCCTTTTGTCACTGTTTCTCCTGTATCACCCAAAGGTTTGCTGGGAGAAAACTCAACACTGAGTTAAGCTCGCCTTTGTACATCAAAATGTAATTATGCATTCTACTGTACTATGTTATATGTGTGTACAATAAAGAATTAAGAATTTTCCTTACAGAGAAGCTATAGGTCATCTTATGTAATCAAATAAAACAAGACCAGATTTGACATACGCTGTTAATTATGAGAGTAGAAGCATGGAAAATCCGAATAATCAAGATTTAAACAATGTCAAAAGAACCATTAAATATCTGAAAGGAACATTAAATTCCAAAATAAAATATAATAAGGATGAAAATTTAACTAATTTAGACGCATACTGTGATGCAGACTATGCTGGTGACAAAAAGACCAGAAAAAGTACCAGTAGCTACGTAATGATGTACTGTGGAGGTCCAGTGCACTGGTGCACAAGGAAACAACCAATAGTAGCATTGTCAAGCTGTGAAGCTGAATATATTTCAGCAGCAGAATGTTGCAAGGAACTCTTATATATCAAAGGATTAATTGAAGAACTCATTGAGACTAATATTACAGTAAACCTAAATATTGACAATCAGAGTGCAATAAGGTTAATTGAAAACGGAGTGTTTAATCGCAGGTCAAAACACATTGACGTAAGATATCATTTTTTACATAACTTATTTGTTGAAGATATAATTAAAATATCTTACTGTCCCACTAACTTGCAATTAGCAGATATCCTTACTAAACCTTTAAAAACTAATAAATTTTGGGAATTTAGAGATCTTATTATGCAAACTTAACTGTCACTTACTAATATTTAGAGCTACACTTGTAAAACTAATATGAAAATAAATAAAAATGTTTGTAAACAAAGAAAAAAAAAATGAAACTTTAATACTTACTTATTATATCTGTGGTGTTAAAGTAAAAGGGGATGAGTCAAAAATTTTGAAAAATGAGTTTTTCGTATATTTGCATACTAAACATCGATACGTAATACGGTAAAAAGGGAACGAGTCAACATAATGTACTATTATTTATGTAAAACTCAAATACAAAACGAGCTTTGTTATAAAAATGAAACATTAAATAAGTAAAGAGAGCTAAATCTAGTCGTCTCGTTTTTGCCCAAAGAAATTATGTTTGAAAGTATAAGTAAAATGCGACAAGTCGAGACATCTCGAAATGCATAATCGTCGTGTTGTGTCAGTTTCATTTCGCGCGCGAAGTTAACGTGTTTTGATCTGCATAAAATATAATAACATTGTGTTTTTCAAGTGTTAAATGTGGCAATTTATAGAAAAATGAGCAGGATTGATAAAATAATATCATTGGCCTTAAATGAACAACCCACAAAATGTAAGTACGAGTATTTTATAACTTTTAGGTATCTTTCTAACCTATACTATTATTAATAATGAGTGATCTAAAATAACATCTTAGAACACTCATTAAAGTTAATGAGTGTTCTAAGATGTTACTTTAAAAGCAAATACTTATATTTGAATTATCCGCACTCTTTCACGTCAAAAAGTAGGTACTTATTATGTACTGTCCGCGGTGCGGCGGCGCCGCTGCACAACGAACAAATACCTACATTCGAGTTTCGTTGCGCCGCAAATAATTTTATTATTATAGGTAGTTACTTTATATTAAAATGTTAAGCAATTTTACAGGTTTACATGAACGCGTGTCAGATAGTTTTGGCCACACGTCATCAACAAATATATCTATAGTGAGCAGCGAGTTAACTGAAGAACAATTAATTAGGTGCTGTCCAAATGTTAGAGGAGTTGCTAACTCCTTCTGACCTGGGATTCCAATCACAAGATGATTGTCCTACTGGTTGGTATTTTTTATAGTTATTCAGTTTATTCAGAATACCAATAGATAGGTAAGGTCGCAAAGCTATTGATAATACAGCAATTTAGTTAAATAGGTAGATAAGTATATTAAATTTCGAATTAATTTTACCTACGGTACCTATTATTTCAAATTATGTTTTTCTTATTATTGACCAGAATGTTATACCTTTATTTCAGTTACTTCATTCAATGCAGAACCGGCCGAACCCAATGATTATAGTTCAGATGATAGCGTGCGTGATAGGACTTTTGTTCCTGTAATAGAGACCAGTTCTTCGTCCGAGTCTTTTGAGAATGTAGTCACTGCACAAGAAAATGATAGCCACATAATTCAAAACTTAGTTGGAACAAATAATCAACGGCGAAAACGTAAGGGAACAAACATACGGAAAATAATTACCGAAAAAAGAAACAAAGGATTAACATATAAAACACAAACAGGCAAAACTATTCAGTCTAGGCAGGTTACTCCTTTACCTCTATGCCGTAAAAAGTGTTCAGAAAAAATTAGTGCAGATGATCAGACAACACTTTTTGATGAATTATGGGCATTGGGTAATTACAACAAACGCTCGGCTTATTTGTCGTCATTGATTTTAGATATACCAAAAAAAACCAACGTTTACGAAACACATCTGGCGAGCCTAAACCAAGGAGCATGAATCATATTTATAACTTAAAAGTAAATGGAACTATGCTTGAAGTTTGCAAGGGTTGTTTTTTGAAAACATTTGGTATTTCTAATAAATGCGTTGAGGTGGCAATAGCAAAAAAATCTATAAGAGTATCAGGAATTCCTAGCCCGGACAAACGTGGATCACATGTACCTCCTAATAAAATAGGGGATGATGCAGTGCAAACAATAAAGAATCATATAAATTCTTATCCATTATACGAATCCCATTACAGCCGCAGTCATACAAACAAAAAATACTTACCTGCTGGTCTGTCACTAACAATAATGTATCAGATGTATAAAGAAAAAGTGGAAAATCCCGTATCATATTCCTTTTTTGGTAATGTTTTTCGCACTATGGGTTTGTCTTTCAAAAAACCCTCACTGGATACCTGCAATACATGCGATGCATACAAAATGAAAATTAAACTAGCTTTGCCACCTGAATCTGAAACTTTAAAGATAGACCTTGATATCCACCAATTAGAAGCTGACTCAGCCTATTCAATGAAAAAAAAAGACAAAGAAGAGTCCAACGATGACTGTAGAGTATACTGTTTTGATCTCCAACAATGTCTCCCAACTCCTTATTTGAAAACAAATATCGTATTTTACAAACGGCTTCTGTGGACCTTTAATTTAACTATTTACGATTGTTTTAGTAAAAAAAGCTTTTGCTTCATGTGGAACGAAGCTGAGGGTGGACGTGGAGCGAACCAAATAGCATTATGTTTGTACAATTTTTTAAAGTCATTGCCACCGCATGTAAAGGCAGCAACCTTTTATTCTGATACATGCGGTGGGCAGAATAAAAATAGTCATGTTGCCGCTATGTTTTTATGCATAAACAAACTCAGACCAGATTTGCTAATAGATCATAAGTTTCTAGTTCCTGGACATACACACATGGAGTGCGATTCAATCCACGCTCAAATCGAACGTAAGAAAAAAAGAACTGATATGGCTATACATGTTCCCAGAGACTGGCTTAATTTGGTAAGAGTGACGAGTCCAAACATTAATGTCGTACATATGAAAAGCGATATGTTCTTGAATTTTGCTAAATTATTTAAAGGGCCATTGCAGTTACGAAAAGTAGATTCCTCTGGCGATAAATTGAAACTGTGTACCTACTTATTTGGGTTTACTTGAAAAAATATATAGTTAATTCTTTTACTTATGTAACTAACAACTGATAATATATGTCTCAATAACTATGTATATTTGTAATGCTGTTTATATAGATTACGGGGGTGTGTTAAATAACATTGAAAGAATTATAATAATCTATATAAACAGTAACTTGTCGAATCAATAGTCGATATAGTATGTCTATGGACATTGCTCTATGCCTTTGAATGTGGTGGGAGGTTTTAAGAAAAATAAAATTTCTTCTCTCTGGTATCTAATATAGCAATGTGCATTTTTATTAAAATAATAAACTCTGCTACTAAAAACCACTAAAAACATAATAATACCAAATAAAATAATACTAAGATGACGTACCTGAGGTGAAATTCGTAAGACAAGTGAAGGAAGCCAAAAATAGAGGATCAGTATTTACTTATCCAACAATAGATGATATCTGTATTATGCAGCATTTAGAAGATATTATTAAGGCTTTGCCTGAGCCAAAAAATTCTTGAAGGGCATTATTGACATTATTGACATATTATGACATTATTATTTCAATTACTTCTAAATTTTGAAGAGAAGTTAAACAAGTGTCAAAACTCAGGCGAAGTTATGGGTTACGACGGTAACTACTATAATATAAAACTATTGTAATAAACTAACAGCGAACCCAAACCTGTTGGGATTTTCTGGTTTTAATAGAACCGAAGGTGTTATTCATGGGGTTCAGTTTATAGTATATCAGAGGATAATGGTAAAATTCCTATTGCTACCTTCATTACTGATGCCAGCAGCGCTGCCGTGCCAATCCAAAAGACTGTAAGTCGACTTACAGTGTTTTCGCTTAACAAGCCGTAATCGATTTCTTTAAGCCTTTTTAATATTACTAGTTTCCTCATTAAGGTATAAATACGCAGAAAAACGGTAACGATGCATACAATGTTTTGCCGAAACAAACTACGTGCATCGATATAAATACAGTATTTTGATCTTGACGCGTTGTTGACCAGTGTAAGTATATTTGACAATAATACTACTATCTCGCTCTCTCCTGCACAATTATAGACGTATTTTCCTTGTTCTTCATGTTGAAGACGGTTCGGTTTATGCTACTCGTGTTTCGCGCGCAGTTGGCAACGCCGTTTGTGTTTTAAGTAATTGCATGATTTATTTGATTGAATTAGAGTTATTTAGTGTCGACTGTGAGTGAAAATGAATACAAATCGTAGTAAAATGTTAGTTACACTGTACAAACATAGTAAGAAATATTATAACAACACAGACTCAGTTACTGTTGTGTCCAGTGTTACAAATTATCTAGAAAAAGAAAATATAGACTACAATAACCAAAATGAGTATGAAAATTACTATCATGATAATTTGGAATCACGAAACTTTATAAGTCCTATTGTTCCGCTCAGTGAGTCTCAACTTGATGAATGCCTTTCTGAATTAGGAGAAGGAGTTTACACTCAATTGATACCATCATTGATTTCTTCCGAAGATATTCTGCAACCCAGTACGGTACGTCCCCAGTACCAGTAAGTCTTCGCATCTTCATCATAATAGTGTTCTGTCTTCCGTAGATCTTACCAGTAAAACAAATATCACTGAAATTCCATCATCGAATAACAAAGAACCTGTTAAGGATAATAGTTTTGAACACAATTTAAATGAAAATGATACCCTTTTGCCTCAAATTCAAAACACATTTTCAACTGAATTATTGCCTGGGACCCAACTATCAACTACTGGTTTCGTAGACGTAGACCAAAACCTTCGACTTCCGTCGCTTTTGTAAGTCCTATTAGGTACTAATCCTAATACCGAAACAAAAACCCCGACTAGAAGTAAAAGACGTCACACCTTTGACGAATCTACTGCTGCTCATGAACCAAAGAAACGGGCTAGAGACCCAGAAACTATATTAGAGAAACAAAGAATGAAATACCCATTATTGTAAAAAACTATGTATATAAAATATTCATGAAATTGAAAGACAGTCTATTTGGACTAAGTGCTTGCGCAGACGAGTACTTGTCTGTGCACGCACACATAGATACCCTAAACTAACCCCGGTTGAGACATGAATTATCATCATTTTTTACAAATATCTCAATAGTTTTGTACTATAGTGTGTACGTTCCAGTTGATGCATCTCCTTTTTGTCCTCTGAAGCATTGATTCATTTGAATTCATTGACCTGTGTTCTTTATAATACTAAGCGTCGACTAATAAGTGCTGACTATTGTCACACTCATACGTAAAGGTTGTTTCCTTTTAATTCCGCATCGGGACGCCATATTTCATGGCGACCCTGCCAGGATCTTGGTCTGCCAAGGGGCTCTTATTTAAGTAGTATATCTGCGCTATAACGGAACGATGTGTCGCTCGTCAGTGGAGAAAGAAGAGGTAATCTTGAGCAAAAATGCAGCAGGCAGCCAGAACGACGCTACTCTGCAGGACATTTATTGGGTTACGTTAAACCCAGATTGGTATTCTCAGAAGAAACAGAACATAAATTAGCTTCTTATCTACTCAAAAGTTCAAAAATATTGTAACGGACTGTATCGCGTCCTTGTGGCACCATTAAAAAATATATATATATATTTTGATGTCGTATAGCGCCACCTAGTTGACTAAGGAAGATAACTTTATACATAAAACAAAAGACAGAAAATTATACACTATGGTTGTCGTCATTGAAAAGATTAATTCATTAACAAAAATAATTTATACTGTTAATTATAAATGTAAGAACAAATAAATTTAAAAAAAAGGAAAACATAGCATAATTTTAGTTGATTGAATAAAAGTCCTAGAGTGGAATAGTCTATAAAAGGTCTATGGATAATTACACAAAGGTTACTATTATAATACCTTGTAGTATTGTTCTTAATAAAGAAAATTAATAATTATGAAGAAAGCATTTAAAAAAGGGTTTTAATGATTTACAATGGGCAATAAATTTGAATATTTAATGCAATAAAGTACTGTTGAAAAGAGATCATAAATACTATTTATTATCTCTGTGCACCAAGACTATGTAAATGCAGGAAATGGCTGTGATTGGCTACTGATTTTGAAGGTCAAATGGCTATTGAATAATTATCTATATTCATTATTGAATACAGTTGGAATGTGTATTTAACATAAAACTAATCGAATAATATTAAAATTATATTGGCATCTAGAACTTATATATATATATATATATAAACAATTTATAAATATTCAAAGCTCAAAAAGAAAACTGATTGGTTGATCGGAAGCAATCTTTTAGTTTTGAATTTTAACGCAGATTTAGCGCTGTTCATCAAATCTTCTGATTGGCTATAGGGGTGTTAGAGACCTTGAAACAAGGAAAACGAGGAAATTCAAGGACACTTTTCTTTGAGCTGGCTTCGGGGTTGGTCGATTCGCGAAAAGGTATTCTGTGTAGTGTACTTTGGCGGGAATTTTGAGAATTTTACATTTAAAGTCATGGAATTTTTTTACTTTGTTGTGGAAAATTTGAGTTTAATTAGTATATTCTTAGTGTTTTAATTAGTAAAAAGAGGAATTAGGTTAGCTCGCCTTTATTGAAGTTTTATAATTAGTGAAATGAACATTTTATTGTATGAGCCAGACAAGACACCTTTATCTCTTGGATTAAGAATTGAATCTCGTATTCAATTCAGAATATCAGCTGTACTGTGAGTCTGCGGTACAAGGCCATACATGAGATAAAATGTTTATATTGGGATTCCTTGTGGGACTTTGGTAGGGCTAGGGACGGTTGAGGCCATAGGTATTAGCTAGGTTCCCTGTTTAGGACGTCGGTCGAAGTGATCGCCAGAAGTTGATACCTGACGGTGATAACAAAGCTTCTGTCCTCTATTCAGCTAGGCATGCTGTGGATAGTCTGAAGCGTTCAGCACACGGATTTTGCCTGAAAAGGATCCTTGAGCTTCCAGGATGATCGGTGACTGGAAGGGAGACGGCTGTCACCTCCCAGAGCGGATCAGTCCTGTCTATCTTTATATATGTATTTATACACATTTTTATGTCCTTGTCCTGTGAGAGAACACATTCTTGGCTTCGGCCGTGGTCTCTTGCTCGTAGGGGGTACTAGTGATAGTCCAAAGTCAGGCTTACTACCTGCGCCCCTAGTCAGATAGATTAGCTTTACACATTTCACGTTTAACGTAATTAAATGTTTGTTGATACACGGTTAGTTTAGTCAGGTAAGTGAGTAGGTACACACTAATAGTAAACATATGAATATATATATTAGGTAGATAGAATCGCGTTTGTAAGGGGTGATCTAAGTTGTTATTAATGTAAATCATAATAATCTGATTAGGAAATTAGGTAGGCAATTGGTTCAATTACAACGTAGCGGATTTGTAAGTGACCGCCATCCTGTGATTGTAGAATGAAAGATTTCCCGCTAATTTTGCAAATTTATTTTCATGTTCGATTTACGTTGTTGGGGATTACTGGGATTATAGTGACAGAATTGTATAATAATTACGCTAAGATTATGGTGAGATAACAACCATTGGATGCGTCAACATGACGATGAGTGTTTTAGCAGTGAAGTGAATAAACGTGTGTGACAGAGCGAGCCAATGTATTCATTACAGGTTACAAGTATTGGTCAAGGTAAATGTGCAGTGATTGATTTGTCCTAAGTGTCCTTAATATAATTTTTACTAATTACATATAGATCTTTGCTGGATCATTATTGAACAACAACGCATCGGTACTTTGTACATTCACACTAGTGAAATCTTTCTGACAACAGAATCATGTGCAAAGCTATCGTAATCTGAAGGGTCGAAAGCATTCAACAGATTAGCTACAAAAGGTAGTTATTTCATCACTGTTCTTTGTGTACAAGCAAGGTCTCGCACGTAAGTCATTACAATTGCCAACACACAAATAATGATGTTTGGACATTTTAATCATTGTTTGCATAAACAGTTGTTATAAGTACTGTACTGAATGCATATGGTTGCAAAATCGCTATTTTGTAGAAGTCTTACCATCCGCTAGGGTGATGCAAGGCTAAATTTGAACTGAATTAACTCGGTTCGATCGTGTGTTCGGTGAGAATATATTCTCTCAGAAGTGTCTATACAGACAATACTATTCAGAAGTGAATTGGACCTATAATCCGCACGCTGAATGATGATCCCTATGACAGTTCGTTAGCGCTTAACATTGTACTGACGTCCTATCACATCAAATCCTTTAGAGGTCCATTAAAAAGACGAAAAAATCATAATTGTGTACAATTGTAAATTATAAAAATGAATATTAAGAAATTATTACGTAATGTTCGGAAATAATAGAAAAAAACTCAATGCAAATGTACATGGTACGTGCTGCAAAAGTTACGTCGTCAAGCTGTTATCGACTAAGAAGGGACACATCGATAAACAAAATATCGATAATTTGTTGGAAATATAAAACAAATGCTTTGAGTTTGTATTTTATTTATATCAATCTGAATCTGATACAGGGTCAATCGGATCTTCAAAATCTGAGTCTGAACTACAGCTATCCGTGACGTTTATTATTTACGGTTGGTCAATGATATTGTCGTATTGTACATCGATCCCAGTCTTGTAAGCAAGTTTTCTTCGTTCTTTCGACCACTTTTCGCCAATCGTCAGCTATCACTTGAGCGTAAGCTTCTTCCAATAAAACCATCATTTTATTTGCCGTGAATGGCGGAGTTGTGTTATGCCTAGCTGCATGACCTGAAAATATTTGTACATTTAGTAATTATTTTTAGAAATATATGCATATACATAATATTATATAAATAAAAAATATAGATACCTTTGATCTGCGCCCATATCAACTCGATTGCATTATATTAGCAGTGATAGGGCGGTAACCGAATTACCGTGTGTCCATTTGATTTGGCCAATTCATCCAAAAAATATGATGGGTGCGTCTGTTGTTTGTGAAAGTTCAACAGTCTAACCAACTCTTTTTTTAACATCTGACTGTCAGTTTCCACACCATTGCCGTGTAACCACTCTATAATTTCAGCTTTTTTGTTATTGCTGCTGGGGGGTTTGTTAATTTGAACTGAGTGATATGAAGCATTGTCCATTAAAATATAGTGAGGCTCATTCAAATTTTCTAATAGTTTTATAAACCATGTCTTAAAGTTTTCGAAATTCATTTCCTCGTGGTACTCCGTTGTTTTCACTGACTTAAAAGCCCACAGGCAATTCGGCACAAAACCTGTAGCTGTGCCAGCGTGGCAAATGATTAAGCGCTGGCCCTTTCCTTCAGGAGTTTTTGTGCTGGATTTGGCTGTGTCATCCGTCCATGCCTTACCTACAGTATGATTGGCGTTCAGCCATGTCTCATCAAGGTATACTACCTTCTCCCAGTTATCAATTTGTTTGATTTTGCGAAGAAAATCGCATCGTAGTAAAGCTATGTCAGTACGCTCCATAAATTTTTTTTCTCTTGTCACATTTTTTATAGCGGCATCCACATTTTTTCAAAACAATTCTAAGAGAAGTGCCTTTGAAGAGTTCTGCAGCTTTTAATGAAGATAATAACTTCTGGCAGGTCGGTAGTTCACCTCGTAGGTAGTAACCATAAATATGATTGCGTATAGCATCTTAATCAAATTCATCAGGTTCTGTTATATGACATAACCTTTTGTTTTTCTTCTTTGGTGTTAATAGTTTATTGTCCTCCATGGACGACTCCCCAAATTTTTCCTTTGTTATTCAAGAAACAGTAGCTTTTCCGATTCCTAGAGCATCGGCTACACGATCGCGAACATTGTCAAGCGGTAACAAGGGTCCGCCATTTTGTTGTTCACGAGCAAAATAGTCTCGCAAACGAACTACAAACTCGCGAACTTCACTGTTGAGAACAGTTTTCCGCTGTCTTTTCGGCATTTTGCAAAACTGAAAATCAACAAACAGGTAACAGAAAATCAACAAATAACACAAAACAGCGAAAACAGAAACAAAACTCAGCTAACAAAGAAAGACGTGGCGCATACAAGGCGTTAGAGCACTCGTATGACGCGATGTGATGCGATGTGACAAGAAGACAAAACAGACTGACAAGACATGACATGACTGAATTAAAAAAATACGGTAGGTCTATGGCCTCCTTTTAAATACTTTTCCATGTAATCCATAATTGCCAGCTAATTATGAATTCTTTAAAATTCAATTCAAAAAGAATTTTAAATTCTTTAAATTATGCAATTTGAATAAAAATTAAAGTATAGTAAAATAAAATATAATAAGGCTGTTACTTTTTTATCTAGTGTTTTATGTCCATCAATTCACGTAGTCTTTTTTTCAAAATAAATAAATATTGCTTATTATGTTGAATGACCTGGCTGAATGACATGACATTTGCCTGAAAAAACAGCATTTTATCGAAATTGTTTCGCATAACTAATACAACTGTCAGTTGAAACGTCATAGGGATCATCATTCGGCGTGATGAGTATAGTATTTACTATAATTATATTAAGTTTGTGCTAATAAATGAGCTTTACCTAATTAAATTTACCGTTAACAACTAAAGCAGATGTTTACTGCGACAAATTTTCATATAATAGTCCTAAAGTGACGCTCTGAAAGATAAAATTGTGTTACAGCAACAGGACTTGAAGGTCCTTGTCAAGGTTGCGCTATTCTGAATACAGAATTGGGGATTGTGACCGGATGCCTCGGTACAGTAGGCAAGAGACTTTAAAATTGTCTTCTAAATACCTACTTAGGCATAGGAAGGATTGCGTTTGATACTAGAGGCGAGTTCTACTGAATGTGGCGTGCACGGGGCCACATTCCTTTCACACGGGGGGGAATACACTATATTACAGAAATAATAAGGTTTATAGAAGCTTTCACAATGAGTTAATCCAAATTATAAATTATCACTGTTTTTTAGGAATTGTTTTGTATTTTTTTTTTGAGTAACAGGACCTCTGTTGGTATTCTCGATAACTAATTATAATTTGAAGTATTGAATGATTGACAGTTAGTTTTTGTTGATCCTAATTTTAGTACAAGCATAATGTGGTGGATGTCTCTGTGCTAAGTGATCCTCGTTAATTTTGCCGTTGAACAATTATACGTCTCAAGATTGCCACAGTTCAAGCTTTTTAATGATAAATGTTGGATATGCAGTTGCTTTATAGGTTGTTGAACGAAGGAAGTAGTGTAATGTCAAACTTCAAACGTCATTATAAGTACTAGTTGTCAAAAGGTTGTCCGATCTTATATTTCACTAAGGAAAAACAATGACCGAAGGCGGCTCGGGCGTCGGAGGGCGCTTACAGACCTCCGCCCCCCCATGAGCGCGGGCCTGAGGATGACGGGTGGAGCCACCCGTCACCCTAGCAGAAGCAGGCCACGGCGGCGGCGCGCATCATAGGACGATGCGCGCCTCCCCACACCGGGGTTGAGTCGGGGACGGCGTGGTCCCCACCTCCCGAGGAGGGCCAGACCGAAAGGGATGGCCCTGGGTCAGCCGGGGTGCGAGGGATATGTCGCAAGACAACCTCACCTTCGGCCTAGCACCACGACCCACAGACGGCGTGCGGTTTAGTCGGTTCGAGTCCGACATAACCTACCCCTCCGGCTCCGGAGGGGCGGGTATCCGTGGGGATTTCCCGCACGTAAAAAAAAAAAAAAAAAGGAAAAACAATGAATTTATATGGTATATTGTGTGTATTAGTTTGATAAATCAAAGTGAGCAACTGTGGATCGATTACGAAGTGTGTTTGGAATGGAGAAGTAATCCGTTAAAAGGTATGTTGAAGTAAATATGAGTTACAATTGTATGAGTATGTGAATTTCAGGTTGGAGAACTAAGGACTGAAATATACATGAATTCTATTGTATTTAAAACTTGACAAAGAATAGATCTTTCACAACCCATTTTTCTATAGAACTACGAGTTACTATGTACCACGATAAGTGTTCTAAATGGCCACTAGACGATTGTACGGTTGGGAATTGTAGGTTTGAATACGATAGGTGATCGGGGATAGGTAAAGACATTACAATTTGCTGCCTCTGACCAGGATACTATGGTTATGGCAGTGAATACTACAATATATTTTGGTTTACTACCAACAGAAGAACGCAAACTAGCTTATCAATGTGCTCTGAAACTCGATTTAAAAAATATTCCTCCCAGCTGGCATAAAAGTAATACGGCTGGGCCGGACTGTCCTCTACTATCTCTACGAACACCAGAAGCTACATCTTTGAGTAGAGCAACATCGTTCAAGAAAACCAACGTTAAAGATTTTTTTGACAAACTGCAAGGCTTGTTCCAGACAGGAGTCACGACGGGGGTGCCAATGTCGGAGAACCTCCACGTGTGCTCGCCTTTCCATCTGGGCGAGCCGGTGCACCCTGGGCAACACTGGGAACGACTTTACCAGTGGCTAATGCTCCGACACACAGGGGGAGAAACCACGGTCCTGACCCGGCGTGGACAGGCGTGAGACGGCCACTCCTTGGACTTCTTGTTTACAGAAGTCCATTATGGAGTGGCCCGGGGCATACCGTTCCTGAGCTCCCGCTCGGTACGGGGGCCCCCTTCACGGGGGCTGTATTAGGCAGTCTTCAAGGCTGCCGAAGCCGGAACCCTGGCGCAAGTCAGAACCGGTGGGCACTGCCACGTGGCGGTGTTTGCGAGGAAGGACACCTCTATAAAAGAACCACTCGGTTGGAGCCTCCTGGCGTAGGCATTTCGCTGAAACCAGGAGGCGGGCCCGGTGTCTTCCCGACACCGCGGTGAGTCGTGTTGGCCGGATGGGTGCGCCTGTTCGGTCGTTCGGCGTCGGCCCGCAGCTCCGTTGTATCGGAGCTGTGGCGCCGTGATGGTGGTGTTCGGCTGAGTGAGCTTGCTCGCTCGGCCGTCCGGTGTAGTCCCGCCGGCGTTTGGCCGAGTGTGCGGGACCAAAGTGGAAGACAAACACGTTAAAAAACAAAATAACGAACAAACAAACAACATGAAAAAGGTGAACTCCAAAACATCACACCAGGAGGGTACCGGTCGCCCCGCGATCGGAGAATCGCTCCATGGCGGGGAGTCAGCACACACTCGGGTGTGTGACGACTCAACGCCATGCAGTCCCGACGTATCTGGTGGGGACACAGGCCACCTAAATGTGTTAGAACCGGGGAGCAGACCCAGCGCTCCCAGAACAGCGTCAAGTGCGTACAGCGGTACGCGGAGCCGGAGCTCGCGAACGTTCTATCGTTCACCGGGCTCAGCAGGTGCCCAGGAGGAGACCGAGGCGTCGCCTTCGGCGACGAGAGCCGGTCGCTCCCAGTCGAGGTCGCCGTCCCCGACAAGGACGAGCCCAGAAGGTGCGGGCATGCCATCGCCAACGAAGGCAAAGGAGACCGAGGCGTCGCCTTTGGCGACGAGTGCCGGTCTTCCGCCGTCGAGGTCGCCGTCCCTCACGAGGACGACCAAGAAGGGGGATGCGACGCCCGCAGTCTGTGCCACAACCACACCCCGTGGCAGGAGACCCGTGGTGGTCCTGAAGCGGCTATTTATACGCCCAATGCATCCCAGCTCCACCCGGGATTCATCGGACGGAGCTGAGGACGACGTCATGGTGCAGGAGGACCGGGGGAACCAAACGTTCTTCCGAGCGAGCCTCGGCACCCCCACCGGGGAGAACGTCGCCACTCCTCCGATGTTTCAGAGGAAGCGGCAGGCGTCGACGTCGCCCCCAGACACCACAAGCTCCGCAGGGTCTGCGGCGGAAAGCGGTGGCAAGCCGGAACCCGCCAGAAAGCCCGTGAGTAAAAGGGGCAGGGGTCGCCCCCCTACCACGGGTCGGTACGTCGGCCTTGCAGCGGCACAGGCCGAGCTGAACGCGCAGAGGCGCCTGGCCCTGGACCTCGACGCGGAAGAGGAGGTTGCGGCCAAGACAGCGGCCATCCGCCGCCGTCCCCCGTCGGAGGGCAAGCCGAGGGCGGAGGGCTACTCCTGCCCGGCGGAGTCAGCGCGAACAGCGCCGAGCGCGACGCTATGCCAGTGGGCTAGGGAAGGGCTGGACGCCCTCGGCATGGTCGGGGCAAAGTCGAAGAACCTGAAGGGAACATATGTACGCGTCATTAATGACGCGTCGTATACCCTTCAGGCAGTCTTCGACGAGCTAAGACGGAGGACGGCCTCGGAGGAGACGCAGCTGCTGGAGAAAGCGGTTTCCAGGCAGGCGGCCCAGTTGGAGCTGCAGTTTGAGCCGGCCGGCGGCAGTGGCGCCGCCTGCTCCAACTTTCCCCGTGGAAGCAGGAGGGTCATCGCTCCAGGAGGAGGTAATGCGTGCGGTGAGGTTGGTCGTCGGCGAATTGGTGGCCGACCGGATTGCCCCAATTGAGGCCAGACTTGGCCGGGAGACCGATTCCAATGTCGCCCCATCCGATCCTGCGTTGCCTCCTCCGCGGATGGCCCCAGGCCAGTCCATGGAGGCAGTGGTGGCTCCACCACCGCTCTCGACGTCGCCTGCGCCTCTGCCCGGCTTGGATGTCCCCAAATCCAAGGGGAAGAAGAAGTCGGGCAGAGGCAGGAAGGGGAAGGCCGCTGCCGTTCCTGCAGCCGCTCCTGCGGCCGCTCCTGCAGCCCCTGAGTCCTGTCCAGCTCCGCCAGCACCAGTCCCCACGGAGGAACCGTGGAGTGTGGTGGCGGCCAAGAAGAAGGAGAACAAGAAGGGGAAGGCCGTCAAGGCGACCCCGGCTTCCACCCGGCCTCTTCCCCCTACTCCACGCCGAGGAAAGCCCTCCGCTGCTCCCCAGAGCAAGCCCGGCGCCAACCTGCGTCCCCCGTCGACGGCGGCTGTAGTTCTCACGCTACGGCCAGCTGCCGCCGAAGGGGGCGCTAGCTACGAGGCGCTCATAAGAGCGGCAAAGGCGTCAATTAAGTTGGCCCAGCTGGGGATCACGGAGGGCGTCAAAATCAAGACGGTCGCCACCGGAGCCCGACTCCTCGAGATCGGAGGCGAGGATCGAGAGGCGAGGGCGGACCGTCTAGCAGCAAAGCTGCGAGAGGTCCTCCCTGCGGAGACGGTAACGGTCTCCAGGCCTGTGAGGTGTGCAGAACTGCGCATCTCCGGGCTGGATGACTCCGTCTCCGCGGCAGAGGTGGCGGCCAGCGTGGAGTCCGCCGGCGGGTGCCCCGAGGGTACTGCCAGACCCGGCTCTTTACACCGGGATTGGCGAGGCCTCGGGGTAGTATTCGTCAAGTGCCCGGTGGCCGAGGCCAAGAAATTGGCTGCGGCCGGGAGGCTACTGGTGGGGTGGTCGGCGGCTCAAGTGAAGCTCGTCGACCCCAAGCCCCCTTGGTGTTACCGGTGCCTCCACACCGGGCACACGAAGGCCAAGTGCACCTCGGACGTAGACCGCAGCGACTACTGCTACCGCTGCGGCGCGCCGGGGCACCTAATGGCCCAGTGTACTGCCGCCTTGCGCTGCGCTTTGTGCGAGGCGGCAGACAAGCCGGCGGATCACCGGCTTGGGAGTGCAGCGTGCACCACTCCCAAGCCGAAGAAGAAGAAAAAGAAGAAGCAGCGTAAGAAGCCTCAAAAGGCAAAGCCCGCGGAGTCGGGACAGAAGGCTGGCGGCGGCGTCATAGCCCCGTCTAGGCCCGATCCACCGTCCCCAAGGCCTGTAGAGGTAGCGCCGATGGTCACTGATTAGTGGGACTATCGGCGTGCTCCAGGCGAACCTAAACCAATGCGCCGCCGCTCAGGACCTTTACATCCAGAGCATGGCGCAGTGGCAGACCGGAGTAGGCATAATCACCGAGCCCTACCGAGCTATCCCGCCCGATTCGCATTGGGCGGTTGACCGGCAGGGCTTGGTGGCTCTGGTCTCGCGCGCGGCTGCCGGTGCGCCCCCCTTATTGAGGATCAGGAGGGGGCGCGGTTGCGTGGCGGCCGCCGTGGGTTCGTTGACGGAGGTCGGAGCGTACTGCTCTCCGAATCGGAGCCTGTCTTGTTTCGAGCGTCTCCTGGAGGAGCTGGGAACGCTCGTGCAACAGGCTCACCCTTCACCCGTGCTCGTGGCTGGCGATTTCAACGCTAAGTCCACGGCATGGGGATCCCCCGCTACTTGTCCGCGGGGGGTGGCACTGGAAGATTGGTTGGTCTCGTCCGGGTTGATTCTGATCAACCGGGGGACCGTCGACACGTGGGTGCGGCAACAGAGCGGGTCTATCGTGGACCTCACGTTCGCGTCCCCCGCTCTGGTGCCCCGTGTCCAAGGCTGGGAAGTCCTGGAGGGGGTCGAGACGTTATCGGACCACCGATACATTCGGTTCCGAATCTCCCCCCTTCCGGTTGCCCGCGAACAGCCTGGGTGGTCCTCCGCGTGGGGAGGACAACCCGAGATGGGCCCTAAGGCGGCTGGACCGCGAGCGTCTCGCGGAGGCCGCCTTGGTCCAAAGTTGGATTCCAGTGCCGGAGGGTCCGGTGGATGTGGATGAGGAAGCCGATTGGCTCAACTCGGCCATTACGCAGGTGTAGAGATGGGCGCTTACCCGGTAAAAATGGGTGTTTTGGGAAAATACCCAATTTTACCCATTTTTACCCACCCACTTGCCATTTATACCCGGTAAAAATGAAAAATGTAATTATATCATACTTACACACAAAATTATGAGTTAATATGTGTTTTGTCAATCACAACGATACTATTTATTATATTATTTGCATTATTTAACAAGGATTTTTGATCATACATCATTATGACATAAAATAATAGAAAATTTACGAAATATTATTTATTTTTGAATGTTGACTTGTCATAATAAGAGCAAATAATATTATTTGTTGATAAACGATTATTCTTAGGAGTGGGGGGGGGGGGCAACCAGCGCCAATATCGCCGCCCGCGCCCGCGCCGCTCACTACGTGTGTTAGCTACGGCCATCGCGGTTGTGTTGTTTTGTTGTTGTGTTCTAAAGTTGTACGAATTGGTGTAAGATTTCTGAAGTTGCGCTACGAATTTATAAAATAATATAGTAAAGGTAAGTCATAAAATCTTATTAGAGACTACCTACTTATGGAAGAGTCTTATCTTAGATACTAATTTATTCCCAATATCAGTCAACAGACAGTTTGAAATAACATAGATACTTATGTATAACGAATTACCTGTAATTTACGTAGTCCTGGAAAATTACGAAGTTTTGTATGGGCAGGTTTGCACTAAATCGTAGCTGGACCAGGCCTCCGTCACTCGCTCAAGGCCACGCGCTATATGCCTACCGCTCGGTGTAACGTCGCCGATACAACTGGCACAGGGCTGCCGAACGCCCATCTGAGCGTACGCACCGTTTGAAATGCCGAAACCACGTAATTATTGTGCAGTGGATAGGTGTAAATGTATTACATTACAACGTATTGCATTGCAACTTATTACAAATGTTAAGAACTGTTGCTTTTCCATCGCTTTGCCGTTTGTTTTCATTTTTAATTTTTTTTTTTAATTATGTTTTCCCGCAATACACTATAATGATATGCTTAATTTTTACGAATTATGTAATAATCTATTCCCCTCTATAAAATACATTACAACAAGAGCGACGAATTACGAATTAGTGCAAAATCCCACTTTAAATTCCCTATACTAACGTGTTAATTTTTGTTATTAGTAAGTATTTTATTTTATTTTTTAGATTATCATGGGAGGAAGAAAAAAACGCGCTGACATTTGGAACCACTACCGCCAAGGTTCCGATAAATCAGCAATTTGCAAACATTGCGACCATAAATATAAAGTTGCGAATGTGAACAAAATGGGCCGTCACTTACTTACGTGTGACAGGTGCCCAGATACAGTCAAAAATGATCTCAAGACACCACTGCGAAATATAACCAATGATGGCAATACTTCTGTGATAACGTTGCCTCCCTCTCCACATGCACCTGCACCATCGCTACTTAATCAGAGTCAGGCATCAACGTCATCTTGCCCATCGTCAGAAGAAATATGTTTCAAAAATTTAACAACAAAATTTGCAAATGCAGTATTTGTGACAGGGTCGCCTTTAAGCCTTGTTGAACATCCTTTATGGATTGATTTTTTTAAAGATTTACAGCCAAATTTTCAGTTACCTTCGCGCAAAAGTTTAGCTACGTCTCATTTGGACAAAGTATATGCAGAAATTAAAAAAGAAGTAACCGACTGCTTAAAAATTACAAGCTATCTGCATCTTCAGTGTGATGGATGGACTAATGTAAATAATGAAGGTATCATGAATTTTATAATATCCAATCCCGAGCCATATTTTGTAGAAAGCTTAGACACTGAAGACAATAGACACTCTAGTAAATACCTAAGTGATGAAATATTAAAAGTCATGAATACATATGGTAACTCCAAATTCGTAGTTTTGATTGGAGATAACGCCAAAAATCTCCAAAAAGCCTTTGAAATGGTAAAACTTAAATGCCCACACATAGTTCCTCTAAACTGCGCAGCTCATACCTTGAATTTACTAGTCTATGATATCTTAAAATGTAACGTTATTAAACAAGTTATGGATTTAGCAACTGATGTTATAAAAACAGTTAAAAAGAGCCAAGTACTAACATCTCTACTAAATAAAATTATTAAGGACAAAAAAATTGGCGAAACATTAAAGTTACCAATTAAAACCAGGTGGGGCAACCATGTTGCAGCCCTGAAAAGTTTGCAGAATTCAAAGTTATGTCTTATGACCCTTGCCATTCATGAAGATGCCGTAAATCTAGCACAAGAAATTAAGTCCACTATATTAGATGACAGTTTTTGGTCCTTCATAGAAGTATGTTTAAGTGTTTTAGAACCCGTCACAGAACCAATTTTTAAATTAGAATCCAATAATTCTAACATTCACACTGTGTTTACAACATTTAAAGATATTAACTCAAAATTAGAGTTTTTACTACCTACTCTCAATATATTAAATGACGAAGATAAGCTAATGACTTTGAATGCTGTAAAAAAAAAGAACAAAAGAGTACATAAAACCTATTCATTTAGCTGCTTATCTTTTGGATCCAAACACACAAGGCTTGGCGTTAAATGAAGAAGAGGACATTTTAGCTATGAACTTTATCGAGGAAATGTCATGCAAACTCAATATCACTACAATTGTAGATATAGCAAACTACAGAGCAAGACAGAGTGTTGAAGCTATTTCGTACATTCTGTTTGGGTACTTAGGCACACATCAAATCAATATAAAACTTGTAGATCGTAGTTTAATATTTTAGTTGCAAATAAATCTCATAAAAGACAGACGTGTATCTATTCACTCCAAACCACCAAGAAAGTTGAACCTTACTGCTATAAACATATGGTCGTATTTCGAGCCGGATTATTGTACCTCAAGAAGGGACACTTGCCTGCGCTGCGAGCCGTCGAGAACAATAGAACCCCGCATTCCTGAGCGATAAGCGAGCTCCGCTCGTAGTTGTTTACGCAAATCAATTGGCAAATTATCTAATGTTATTTAAAACGAAGTCACGAAAATATAAACTTTAATATGACATCCCAAGCAGATCAAGCGTTAAGTATACTAGAAGATACCGCGTCGTTGCTTAAGAAAACTCAAATGAATTTGAAAAAGTGTCCTAAAGAAAGATTGATGAAAACTGGTTACCTAATGACTCGAATTCAAACTATAGAAGAATACTGGAGCACTTTTAAAACGGCACATCAGGACTTAGTAAAGTGTACGACACGGGAACAACGTGCAGTGCTGCCTTATTTTATGAACGACGAATTTTACCAGCAGGAAGACTTATATATTTACATGCTTGGAGAACTCAAGGATTTGTTATGTTCGCAAACGAGATCAAGTAAGACAGTCGAACATTCTACATGCAGCAGTGCGTCATGTGAAAGTACAACAAGAGTAAAATTACCCAGTATCAAATTACCCATATTTTCGGGAAATTACGAAGAATGGCCCACGTATAAGGATTTATTTACGTCGTTAATTCATGAATACCAGAACATCAGTGAGGTGGAAAAACTACACTATTTAAAGACCAGTATAGCAGGCGAAGCGGCATCGTTGCTTAAACACATCCCAGTGACCGGTGCTAGTTATGGGCAAGCCTGGGAAACTTTGAACCACCGTTACAACAATAGACGCCTCATTGTCAACGCTCTTCTGAAACGATTATTCGCCTTGAAGAAATGCACCGCTCAATCTGCGCCACAGCTGAAAAACCTTTTAGACACGACGAACGAAATTATCAACAGTTTAAAAAACTTAAAGGTACCTACCGATTCCTGGGATCCTTTAATTATATTTCTTATAGTACAGAAATTGGACCCGGAGTCTCATAAAGAGTGGGAGCACACTGCTTATTCGGCGAATTCTGAAGAACTATCCACGTGGAAGGAATTAAGCGAATACTTAGAATCTACATACCGCACACTCGAACTTGTTAATCCTTCCACTGGTACAAGGCCTGTCAAAGAACGCGTCTTTCACGTCGCCACCACTGAAACACAACAAAAGAAGAAATGTGTTTTGTGCAATGACGTACACACACTATATCACTGTAACCAGTTCAATAAAATGACACTAAATGATAGGAAAGAACACGTCAAATCAAACAAACTTTGTTTCAACTGTCTGGGAGCGGGACATGCGGTCTTCAAATGTCGAATGCCAATGTCATGCCGCACATGCAAGCGACGCCACCACACTCTTCTACATGAACCAAGGGATATTCAGGAGTCGGCTTCCCACAAGCAACTTCAAGCGCCGATCTCAACTCAAGCAGAAGTAGAAGAGGAAAGAGTTCATCATGCAATGGTTGCGTCACACCACCTATCAAGCCAGAAGATTGCTCTATTAGCCACAGCGGTAGTTATATTGAAGGGAAAAAAGGGAACCACTACTATTTTGAAGGCGCTAATAGACTCAGGATCTCAAGCGTGTTTTATAAGTGAGAAGGCAACTCAGATCCTGAAATTAAAGAAATCACCAGTTAGCATAATCGTCTCCGGAATGGAATCTGTAAGGGTTAGAGTAAAACATGAGGTCGAATTCAAGTTATTCTCCATACGGGAAAATAACTTCAACTTAAACATAAAGGCCTACGTAATGTCCAAGCACTTAACAGCGAATGTACCTTCAAGCATTGCAAAGAAAACTGATTGGCCTCATGTATCAAGCATTCAGTTAGCAGATGACGGTTATCTTACACCTGGAGCAACCCAAGCAGCATTACAAGCTGTATAACAGCTCTATTAAAGTTCGTTTGTACTCTTAATGCTGTATTTCTTGGCCGCATAAAGGCTGTATAAGCGCTTATACAGCCCTTATACCCCTGAAATTGGCACAAATTATACAGCGTTTTGCGTTATATTAGCTGTACAGTAGCTGTTTAAGCATAAAATAGGCTGCTTAATAGCTGTTTTGCGGCTGTACTATGGTGTATGAGGAAACCAATACACTCCAATTACTACATTGTAACTCAATTGTAATGCTTTACGTTGTAAAAAGTCTGTTGAACAGAGCTACAAAAGAATTAAAACGAAACAGAAGATAATATTAATGATGGCGTTTATTAATCTGCAGTATTGATCAAAGTGACATTTATTAAACACTCTGTGTTTAAAGATTTGGAGATTCGATAGGCGCAGGATACAGTGTATTATCGTGCAAAAATAAATTTATTGTGGACATATATATGTTTTGTGATAAAAAATAAACGCGCCAGCAAAATAACCAAGGAAGAGATATTAAATAAGGTAAGTATATGGTTTTTATAGGTTAGAATTTTAAAATGTTTGAATTAATGGACGCGTAGAGCCTCATTGGTGCATAGTAGGTTATTGGACAAACTGAAAATATTGATAAACATAAAAACATTAGTCTAATTTTTATGTACTCATGTTCGTAATCTTTGATTTGTAATTGATAATAATTGATTTGTAATGGCGACAATTTGCTAAGCAGCCTAAATTCTATTTTGATGGTCTTATAGCATTAATAGCTGTACTATGTAGGTAATGGATACTAGTATTCAGCTTTTAGCGGTTGATGGGCTGTATAAACGAATAAATTTACTATTAATGTTGCATAGCAGTGTTTCGAACATAACCTGTAACTCTTTTTAGGGATACGTAATATTAAGTTAAAAACCAAAATGCACTGAGAGATCACATCACGTTTTCGAAAAGAAAGTATTAAAGTTTTTTTTAGTAATTTCGAAGCAATTATTGTAGATTTGCTTCCTAGAATTAGTAAAGAAATAAATAGGTGAAGTGATGCAGTCCAAAACATATGCAATTCATCAATTCATCAATTCTCACAATGCATCTTCTACATCTGGGAAATTATAAGTTTAGGTTTATGAATATTATAATAACAGGAATCCACTATGAAACATTAAACAGCGTCTTCTTCAAAACCCTAAAATCTTTGCTTACGAATCTGCGATGCTCTCTCAGTGCACACACACACACACACACACACACACACGGACACGCACACGCACACGCACACGCACACGCACACGCACACGCACACGCACACGCACACGCACACGCCCACGCCCACGCCCACGCCCACGCACACGCACATGCACATGCGCACGCGCACGCGCTCGCACACGCACACGCACACGCACACTCACTCAACACGGCGAGGCGGGTGACGGCGGAGTGCGTTGACCCCGATGGGTCCGATCCAATAACCCTCCCAATCCAAAAATCTAGCTGGCTTGGTACCTACCTACCTACTTCGTGGTCTACCTATAAAATGAGTAATTTTTGTCTAGATACGCATTCTGAGTAGTAGGTTGGGTCATGGGTAGGTAGGTTCCTTATAATTTTAAGATTTATTAATTTGGCAAAGTTACCTTTCAGCATCTATGGGGAGCGAGAAAAAGATAAATCCTGTATATTTCTATTCGAATTCAAACAGCCGAACGCCACACAATATCGTCTGTCATATTTTCTTTTCTTGTCCATTCTTAGGTAGGTACCTACTTTAAGTAGGCACGATCAAGAGAGAAAATAATAATGTTTTTATAAAATCCCAGCTGTACTACTGTGATACTACTCGCGGTATCATACTTGTGCACAAACATATACTAGGTACAACAAAACTAAAACAATTAGATATTTTATTTTAAAGCTCGTGTAAATTAATTGGATTCGGCAGTAATAATATTTCAGAGTGTATCCTAAAACTTTTTACAAGCGTTTATCTGTGAACGTCAGGTGAGCAGATAAATGAGCTTCAATTGTGAGCAGATGTGCATGAGAGGAATGTGTTTTCAGCCTCACAACTAATAACCTGTTATCGATCTGTCTGAAATAGAAACTACCTTCATGTTGTTTGATTGAACTAATCTAATAATTTTTTGTATAGACTTGTAAATTACTTATTAATGTTAGGCCATAGAGTCAAAAATAATTAAGGCAAAAATAAAAGCTTGTTTTAAAAAAAAACCTTTTATAATAAGTACTTACATATTTATTTATTTTTTAGGAAAAATGCCTTTCAAGATTGTGGAGACAGTGGAGAAAGGGAAAAGTTTAATTTTCATTGTACCCAGTTTATGGGAAACAAATGGCATTTTGAAATGGCCAAAAAACTGCTTAGATGTGCGCAAATTGGTCATAAATGAAAATTGCTTACCTGCACCTGGATGGTCAGCCTCAAGGTGTCGAGTAAAAAGACACTCAATACCGTCCTTTTCGGAAGCAGAGAGAGAATTAGAGCTTATGCTTGAAAGAAGCGATACGGATGACACCGACAGAGAAATACAAAACAGTAAAGTGCAATTTCAAAAAGAAAACTAGAACTATAACGCTTTAGCAGAGCAGTTGGTTTGTATATTTTTCTTGTTACATTATTTTGATTAGTAGTGTGGTATATCTCAGCAAGTAAGCAGACGTACTTAAATTTTCAAAATCTGCACCCAATTGCATGTTTATACTTTAAATTTTATAGGTTCACTAGACGAACCTCCCCGTCATTGTACGGTTAGAATAAGTAGTTTTTATTGAGGATTTTCTTAAAACTTGCGAGGCCTTTTAGACCCTCTTAATGCCAGCTCATCGCAAAATCCTTACTTTTTCCGCGAATGTCTACTAACTGTAAACTAAATTAAATTAACTTAAACTAAATTATGGGTCTAGCCGTTTTAGACGTTTCATGATGAGTTAATAAATAAGGCACAGAGCCATATTTGATATTTGACGATCGTTCAGCGACTCAGGCTCGTTGACAAGCGACGCGTGGTTCGGCACCAGCGCGCTTTATACCTATTCAATATGAATATTTTGTTTGAAATGTTTACATTCCGCATTAGACTTATAAATATTTTGCAGTTTTGATAACATTGGTTTCAGGTTTTTAAGAAACCAACTCTACCATCCACTTCAGCAGCTTCAACCAAAATACTCGAACCCTTACATCCAGATCAGGACGCTTCAAGTGCAACGGAATATATTATTCAATACGTCGTGAATGAACCAGATGTAGAAACAAATTCGGGCAGCATGGTAACCTTGCACAATGAGTTTGAAACTCAAATTCCTATTCAAACCCAGCAAAATAATGATAGTAATCAGACTATTCAGTATCTACAAAAAATCTTGCAAAATCAATATAATATAGAACAAAAAATAAACATTCTGGAAAGTAATCAAAAAAAAAAATTTCATAAATTGGCAAGCTTATCGGTACAATTAGACGATGGATTTTCCAAGCAGGATCTGAACAAAAATGCAGATGTGGTTTCATTGGCCGAATCCAAACTTAGATTTGATAGTGAAGCTTTCATCATAAAACCTATTGACTCCATTTCAGACCTAGAGAAGATGGAGTCATTCCTATTGGACAAAAAAAATAAAATTAAACTTTTAACACAATATTCTTTTGTATGTCCAAAATCAGAGGGCAAAGGGGCAACATGCGCCTATAAAATACTAGACATGTTTCTAACTCGGGATTTTTTGTGTAAATGCTCTTGGACAGGGGGGAGCAGGAAGAGCGAGGAGACCAAATTTGGTTTGAAAAAATACAAAAACTTCCTTAATTTTTTCTTTGAACTTGTAAGGTCCTGGGATGACACTTACACTCTGACTGATAACGAGCATTTTTTCATGTCTGTGTTAAAAAACTCTGGCAAGAGGAAACTAAATAAGAACGAAAGAGCCTCTACAAAAAGAATAAGGACAAAAAAAACTGGACCACGACAAGAAAACCAAAATTCTGAAAATCAGGAAAATCAAAAAGGAAATCAAGGAAACCAAAACACCGGAAATCAAGGGGAAATACAAAATGATATGGAAACGAACGAAGAAAGCTCTGAAAATATAGCAAATGACGCAGAACCTATTGAACAAGAGGAGGATGAAGAATCCCTTTGTTAAAAGATAATAAAATTGTTTAGTTATCTAAATCGATTCAAAAAACGTAGAGTTAAGTTGTTTTAAAAACACACGTGATCTCGTGACTGTGATTTTCTTAGGAGACAAAGTAGTAATTAAACTATTATAAATTAGTATATTATAAGACTGACGGAATGGAAAAAAATTTGTTAAGCTAACCTATTTTTTAAGAAGATACATAATCTTGTGACTGTGATTGTCCTTAAGACAAAACATATACCAAAACTTATTTTATAGTCTTTTACTTAGTATGTTAGTTTAATACTTACCAAAAACACATAAGTAACTACTAAAACTTCTTTTCATAGCCTTTCATTTAAATACTTAGCTAATTAAAAATAAAAACTAAACGCTTTTCCCCTGAAAACATACGTAAAATTCAGGAAGTCAATTTATTTTATTTGACTTATGTTCCTCGAGGAAAACAATCTCCATAAGTTTCTACACTCTTTTTTACCCCTTGTATAAACCGTGAAGTTTTAGTTATTAGGTTCCCTTAGTGAAGCAATTTATATTCATGATTATGAAAATCTTTTACTTTGGGACTAACTCTAGCTCATATTCAAAAGCCAGCTGTTCGATTACAATATATAATACTTATTCGACTAATTTGTATGAAACAGCTATTTTTTTTTCAAGATAGTAAGTAGGTCCCTTAGTGAAAGTTGTTTATATTCACGGTTCTCCTGACAGACGGAACCTAATACTTAAATTTCACGGTTTATAGATAATATGTAGAAAATTACTTTGCAATGAGTATTAGCGAAAACTGATAAAAAATAAAAAATCTATATAAATCAGAATGAATTTTATTTCTGTATCAAACTGTGTGCAAAAGGGGTATAAAATATAATTGGTTTTTATGTTCTATACATACTAGTTTCATTTTTACATCTTCAGGATTAACAATGGTCTCAATTTGCTCAGAGGCATGCAATTTGGCTTTAAATATATTCAAATATGATGATTTTATTGGTGATTCAAAAACTTCTGCTAAGTCTGTAATTATAAGAGCGCATATTTTTATTTTTTTCTCAAGCATATATATTTTCTTTACCTCGAGAACCTGACCATCGTTGCATAAAAAATATTTATCTTTCGATTTTGGTGACAGTTTATAGTCTTTGAAATGTAGTGCAGTTAGTTTTTTATTGTTAGTACTTACAAAGGGTTCATTAAATACGATTATTTTTCTGCTCTGTACGATTTCTGAAGCTACTAAATCTTCGCTAAATCTTTTCGCCACTTGAGCAAGAGGTTTGTGTCCGTGCCTAAGCATCCTTTTAATTAAATACAGCTTGTTCTCAAAAGGATATGCGCTGAAAGTATGAAGCGAACCGAACCGTTGTACTTCATCCACGACGTGTGCCACATTGTGAACGTTACTTGTAATATAATCTACTCCGTAAAAGTCTTTAAAATGTTCAACAAAATACTGTAGGAACTCTTTTGCCAACGGAAGTAAATGAACATAGTTTTTACTAGTACATATTGTTATACCGCAAAAAAACGTCAAAAAATGACATAATGCGTCATGTGACATCACATGTGGAAGTATAACAATGCTTAAATAAAGCAAGAATGATCGATACTCAGATGCTTTCCAATGGGAAAGACAATCTAGTCCCCTCACTGACCGATGAATTTCAGATGGCAATTTACATTCAGAAAGAAAATTAGAAACTGTTACAATATCTTTGGCACACCATTTAGTTATGTACTTTCCAAAATTACCATTGCGCCAACCAACTAGTAAGCGTTTCATTATGCCCAAGTCGACTAGATGCAAAGAATCTGCTACCGGGAAGTCTTCAACCATATCGATTCCTAATCGTAGTAAAGGTGAGTCTTTTTTATGGTGAGGTCCATACTTTTTGTCACGAAATTCTTGGTCAGTCCTCGGACGGCAGTTAATTTCAGGAAAAGTTACTGTATGGAATGTATGTGAATATTCTCCTACGGTCACACATTTTAAGCATCCATGCTTTCCATTAAAATTGCATACACCTGAAAAATAAATTAATATACCATTATCAAAGTGACTTGTATTTATATTATTCATATTTATTCTTATAGTTCATTACTTAAGTGAAAGAAAAGTAAGAGCATTACTTAAGTGAATTGCAATCTTTTTATATTTATGCATATTGATTCACTTAAATTCTACTGTTTCAATTCTATTACCTTTAATGTAAGCTCTCGCAGGAGAATCGCATATAAAACATCTTATTCCTATAGATACTTTACTCTTGATTTGTTCAACGTACATTCCATTTTTAATTAGGTTGTCAATTTCGTTTACAAAATCATTTTAATATTCGTCAATTTGCTTTGGTTTTCCAACACCAAAATAAATACCAATCACCAACGGTTCTACATCAGGTCTTTCAAATATAGTACATAAAATCGGCCAAAACTCTTTATTAGAACTATTAAATATTGGAAGACCGTCAAAATTAAAATTCAAACTAATTTTACTCGGAACGTCAACCCATTTTTCTAATATATTGTTTAAAGATTTAGTTAGGCCGTTATGCCAATATTCACCTCCTTGAATCGGTTTGATTTGTATTTCCTTAGCAGTACCTAAAATTGTTCTGGCATCGCATGGTAAAATTCCTGGAAATCTTAAGTTTATGATAGTAGCTAAATCATTCAATGCTACTTGAGCTATATTTCTTTCTCTGGCCCAATTCTGTATTTGTTGACGAAATAATAAATTTTTTTCATATTCACTTTCGCCGTCACTTGAACTGCTGCTTGATAAAATGTCGTCATCAGTTGCAGAAGGTAAAGCTAATAAGTTACACCTGATATAACTATGATCATTCACAATATTTTCTACGGAACCCCTTTCATTAGATGTCGACGGTATTGACGCTTGACTGTAGGTGATCTGATCTGTTACAATATCTCCATGTTCCTCGGCAGTAATTTCATTTTGTTCATAATTTGTTATATTTAAATACTCCTGTTCAATCTTTCTTCTAATAGCACCAAATCCTTTTCGCTTTTTCCACATATTTATAAAACAATCACAAAATACAGCATATACAAATGCACAATAATTCAAAATGGCGACTCTGTCACTTATACAGATTAAGGCTGTACTATAGGCGTCATTTATTTTGATTGCTCTTTATTACTCTTAAAGACAGAAATTAGACAGCTATCGTCTGTAAAAGGGTGTACAATTACACCATAAAAAGAAGCTGTAGAAGAGAGTTTGCCTACTTCATAATACAGAAATAAGATTTGAGGACCACCATAATACAGCTCTAAGCTGTATTAAGTAAGTGACGGTATGCAAAATGCAGCTATTGTACAGCTTTAATACTAAAATGAGATTGAAGCGTTACAGGAGACTTAAAGCTGTACATGACAGTTATCATACACTGATTTAGAACTTTAAGCGTACATTGACTCTGAATACAGACTTAATACAGTTAGAGCTGAATAATTACTCCTAAACCGACATTATAACACTATGATGTCTTTTCAACGTTCTTATAAAGCTGTAAAACAGCGTTAAGTGCTATATTGGCTGCTTTTTAGGTGTTCATTACGCTTGGTTGCTGCTTGGGAATAGATTTACTCTTGGGAGTAAATGAATATGCAGCAATCCTTAAACAAGGACTTATCAAAGGACCACCAGGCGCCCCCTGCGCCCAGAACACTTACTTAGGGTGGATTTTGATGGGTGGAACTGTGAATAATTCTTATAAAGGGGAAGAAGAAATAAAGGTTATGAAGCATGAAGTACATATCGAAGAGTTACTAAAAACAATATGGGAAGAAGACATGGACACGAAAAGAATACCTACTTTAAGGGAACAACATTGTGAAACTATATACAAGCAAACAAACAAGCGGGATGAGAATGGAAAATATATCGTTACCTTACCTTTCAACACAGAACACCCTAAATCAGCCGAAGGAAACACGCGTGAAATAGCTAAAAGACGATTTGAACAATTAGAAAGAAGATTCAATAAAAACAAAGAGCTACAGAAAGAAAACACAAAGGTCATAGAAGAGTACATAGAATTAAAACATATGGAAGAAGTACCTATAGAAGAGATAAGAAATAAAGCGGTGTACTTACCTCACCACGCCGTAATCCGAAGTGAAAAGGAATCCACGAAGACTCGAGTCGTTTTCGACGCCTCCTGCAAGGGATCCAATGGTTTTTCGTTAAACGACGAACTTCTGCTAGGTCCCGTCCTGCAAGATGATCTGAGAAGCTTAATTATCAGATGGAGAACACATGCTGTCTGCTTTGTTTCAGACATTGAAAAAATGTACCGGATGATATGGGTTGATAAGGCAGACACAGATTACCAAAGGATTCTATGGAGGAGCAATACAACAGAAGATATCAAAGACTATAGACTTCTGACTGTAATCTTTGGAATGGCATCTGCGCCTTATCTTGCGATAAGGACGCTCATGCAGTTAGCAGACGATGAGGGCGATAGATATCCTGATGCTGCTAAGATATTGCGCGAAGACTTCTACGTCGATGACGTGATGTCTGGGAGTGATTCTGTAGATACAGCTATACAAAAAAGTCAAGATCTGAAAAAGCTGCTTGATCTAGGTGGTTTCAAACTAAGAAAATGTTCATCTAACAGTCGCGAGTTTATGGAATCTATAGATCCAAGCGAAAGGTCAAGCAACGCACATTTAGCACTACAAATTGACGGAATAGTTAAGGCACTTGGCGTACAATGGAATCTTGGCAAGGACCAATTTGAATATAAGTTAGACTTACCTGTCATGGGAAACATTATCACGAAGCGCAGCATTCTTTCTGAAATTCAGAAATTATTCGATCCCCTTGGATGGCTCGCTCCCTGTTTGGTCATGGCAAAGATTCTTATACAACAACTGTGGCAAGAAAGGGTTGATTGGGACGAAGCCTTAAACCAAACCCTAACTCAAAAATGGATAACGATACGATCTGATCTTGAAGAAGTGAATGGGATCGCTATGAATCGATGGATGGGAACGTTCAATTTAAGCAAAGAGTCTACCGAAATACACGGATTCAGTGATTCGTCCATGCATGCCTATGGCGCCGTTGTCTATTGCCGTGTCGTAAACCCAGATGGTACAGTCACAATATCAATGATTGCAGCCAAAACGAGAGTCGCTCCTTTGAAAACCATTTCGTTACCTCGACTGGAATTATGCGGAGCTTTAATACTGTCCAGACTGTTAAAACAAATAGAAAGAGCAATGAGGATACCTACGTCACAAATATTTGCGTGGACAGACTCCACGATTGTCATTTCTTGGTTGAATGGTGATCCCAACCGATGGAAGGCATTCGTTGCAAATCGTGTTGTCGAAATCACATCAAATCTAAATTGCAATCAATGGCATCATGTGCAATCTAACGATAATCCAGCCGACATTGCAAGTAGAGGAATGTCTGTGGCAAATCTGAAGGAATGTGATTTGTGGTGGAATGGGCCACAATGGTTACGGCAGCCGAAGATACAGTTCACTAAGCTAAACATCTTACCAACAGAATTAGAAAAGAAGAAGAACGCCACGCTAGTGCTGAAGGTAACAACAAACGAAGATGAAGAGAGAAGGTTATGCACACAGTTTGACAATTTTGATACATTATTGGAGCTATTAAGAACACTCGCGTACTGCCGACGATTTCTGAAAAAAGGAGAAATAAATTACAATATAGATGAGCCAATCACGACAGAAGAATTACAATTATCTCTACAAACCTGTATAAAGAGAGCACAAGAAAGCGAATTCGAAGAGGAGATAGAAAGACTAAAGGCAAAGAAGGCAGTCAAAAGAATAAGTAAAATAAAATTTCTTGATCCCTACCTTGACAAAGATGGTGTAATCAGAGTGGGCGGCCGGCTTAGGAACGCAGAGCTAGACGACGCAAGCAAGCATCAAATTATCCTGGGTCGAAACAGCAAACTTACCATGCTCATCATAGCTGAAGCGCACCAGAGGACCTTGCACGGAGGTCTTCAACTGATGCTCGCCTACCTAAGATCTAAATACTGGATACTCCGAGCGAAATCATTAGTAAAGAGGCACGTTCATCGTTGCTTAGTATGTGCTAAATTGAAGGCTAAGACGAGGACGCAAATAATGGGTGATTTACCAAGCGCACGGGTAAAACCTGCGCGACCCTTTCTGAATGCAGGAGTTGACTTTGCTGGACCGTTCCAGGTACTGCCATCTAAGGGCCGAGGTATCAGAACCACGAAGGCTTATGTAGCGATCTTCGTCTGTTTATCCACCAAAGCAATTCATTTGGAGTTAGTCGGCGACCTAAGTACAGCTGCATTCATCGGTGCCTTTAAACGATTTTGCTCACGCAGAGGTAAATGCGCACACATATACAGCGACCAAGGTAGAAATTTCGTCGGTGCCAACAAGGAGTTATATGAAGCCTGGAAGGAAGGTAATTCGGAATTCAGTGAAAAGGTAACCGAATTGCTAGCAAATGACGGAACTCAGTGGCATTTCGTGCCCGCATACTCACCAAATTTTGGCGGACTTTGGGAGGCCGGAGTCAAGACGATGAAATTTCACCTGAAAAGAGTATTAAACACCAATCTAACATTCGAAGAACTGACGACAGTCCTCTGTGAAATTGAGGCCTGTTTAAATTCACGTCCTCTATGTCCAATGGATGACGATAGTATGCAGCCGCTTACACCGGGGCATTTTTTAATAACAGAAGCACCAATCGTCGTTCCTGGCTACAACATTAAGGACATCAAAATTAGTAATTTAACGCGCTGGCAGTATACAAGAAAATTAGTAACGGACTTTTGGTCGCGATGGCAAAGGGAATACTTAACGAGGCTCCAACAAAGACCTAAATGGCTCAAACGTGAAGACGAATTTAAGATTGGAGACATCGTGCTTATCAAACAAGACAACGTTCCACCGGGGAAATGGTATATGGGACGCATCACTGAAAAACATCCGGGTCCAGATGGACTGACGAGGGTATACAGTGTGAAAAGCGGCGACACTATAACTAAACGATGCGTTACTAAACTTTGTCCTCTACCTATAGACAGTGCCGCCACAGACTGACTTGTTGTTCACTTCATGCATGCTAAACGTTCATCATCTTCAAGTGACTGAACATGTTAAGTTTGTAGTGCCTAGTTACCTAAATGAATGCAGCACAATTACGTTTGTAAAGAACCATAGGTTCTTTAGTGGGCGGCTTATGTTGAAGCTATTTCGTACATTCTGTTTGGGTACTTAGGCACACATCAAATCAATATAAAACTTGTAGATCGTAGTTTAATATTTTAGTTGCAAATAAATCTCATAAAAGACAGACGTGTATCTATTCACTCCAAACCACCAAGAAAGTTGAACCTTACTGCTATAAACACAGAGCTTCTGGAATAACCGCTTACTATGGGGAAATGTAGCAGATATAAGCCCTGTAACTTGGTGGAAGGGACTTTGTTCCAAGAAATGTCTTAGCAAAGTAGCAATACGAATTTTATCTGCACCATGTACTTCTGCGGCTACTGAGCGGTCATTTAGTAAACATGGACATATCCACTCCAAGAAAAGAAACCGTTTAACGCCTGAAAGAGCTGCCAAACTGACTTTTGTCTCTTATAACTGGGATCTTTTGCATAAACATGATTGTGTGAGTGAATGTGAAAACACGGAACTAAGTGAAGAAGATAGCTCAAATGAATTCCAAAATTCTCAAGATCCTATTGATAATACCGATATTTCCGAGATAGAATTCCTTAATTGCGATTCTGTCACTAGCAGTGATGAGGAGTGAAACTATAGTTTAACTAGCAGACCCGCGCAACTTCGTCTGCGTCACCCCGTTTTTGCAACATTTTTCACTTCTGCTCCGCACCAGTTAGTTGTAGCATGATGTTATATACATATAAACCTTCCTCTTTAATCAATCTATCTATTAAAAAAACCGCATTAAAATTCGTTGCGTAGTTTTAACGATTTAAGCGTACAAAGGGACATAGGGATATAGGGACAGAAAACGCGACTTTGCTTCATACTATAATATAGTGATAGTGATTCTATGTGATAAGTATTATTGTTTCTAATGTATATTGCAGTTGTTTAAATATAAATATTTAGGTGATCGTTATAATCGTTGTAATATTGTTGTGTAGTTTAGGTAACGGATATATTATTATTTTCCGAAAGTTTTATTCAAGTACCTAGTTACATTATTACCCATGTAATATTTGTACCTACTTATGTTCTAAATTTAAAGTATTTTGATTAGGTATAGTAAATCAGAAAAACTCTAGTCTTAAATGCAAAACTTTTTCGATTGTATAATTGGAATCAATAAAAAGTCTGATAAACAAACTGATTTGTAACCATAATAAAAATAAATATTTTGATTTTTTATTTTTTTATTGCATTTTTTATTTGCCAGAACCTTACTACAGTTAAATAAACAATACACATCATATAAATGTCGAAATAACAGTCGAAACGATTCGGCGTGCTATAGACTGTCAAAGATCAAAAATAACAGATTTTATCCTAATACGTATGTTTTAGACTGATGAATCTAAAAAAAATGAATGAGACTGCAAGCAAAGTGAAATTCTACATGAATAATTGTACCGAATTAACTCCTAAACATTTTTACCCGGGAAGAAATGAAAATACCCGGTAAAAATGGGTTCCCATTTTTACCTTCCCTACCCATTCTTACCCAGGGAAGGGAAGAGAAGACGCCCATCACTACGCAGGTGTGCGACGCTAGCATGCCTCGCGTCGGGCCCCCCTCTCCACATCGTAGGTGTATTGGTGGTCGCCCCAGCTAGCGCAGCTCCGTGCTGCGTGCGTGGCGGCCCGTCGTAGATACACCCGAAGCCGGCGAAGACGACGACGTCGCGACGAAGCCCTGGAGACTCGGCTGTACGACGCGTACAGGGAGGCGAGAGCCGCCCTGCGCGCGGAAATCGCCGAGTCCAAGAAAAGGGCTTGGGAGGCAAGGCTGGAGTCGATCGACCGCGACCCGTGGGGGAGGCCGTATAGGACGGTGCGTCAAAAGCTCCGTCCCTGGGCCCCCCCGGTGACGCAATCGCTCCAGCCTGCGCTCGTGGAACAGATAGTAGCAGCTCTGTTCCCCGACCGGGGAGAGTTCAATCCCCCTCCCATGGTCGGCGACGATGTCGCGGAGAGCAGTAGAGGACTTGTGCACGCGGAGGAAACAGCATCGCCCGAGGTCACTCCCGGGCATCTGAGGGCGGCAGTTGCAAGGCTCAAGGCCAAGAACACCGTCCCAGGTCCCGACGGTATTCCCGGTCGGGCCTGGGCATTGGCTCTGCCCGATGCCTTAGAAGAGAGAGTGGCACGGCTGTTTACCTCCTGCCTGGAACAGGGCAAGTTTCCCCGCAGGTGGAAGGTGGGGAAACTTGTCCTCATCAAGAAGGAGGGACGACCGGCGGATTCGCCTTCGGCCTATCGGCCCATCGTGTTGCTCGACGATATCGGGAAGGTGTTCGAGCGTGTGCTCGCCCACCGTATCGTCGAGCACCTGGACGGTCCCGGGCCGGGTCTCTGCGATGTCCAGTATGGTTTCCGCAGAGCCCGGTCGACGGTGGACGCGATCCGCCGGGTGCAGTCCCTAGTGAAGGACGCGGCTTCGGGGACCGGGGTGGTATTGGCGGTGAGTTTAGACATCGCCAATGCTTTTAACACCCTCCCCTGGAGCTGCATCCATGAGGCGCTGCGCTACCATCGTGTGCCGGACTGCCTGCGGAGGGTAGTTCTGTCCTACCTCTCCCAACGGGCAGTCACCTATCCGACACAGGATGGTGGCGCCGCTCTGAGAGCAATGTCGTGCGGCGTTCCGCAGGGCTCCGTTCTAGGACCCCTGCTGTGGAACGTCGGATACGACTGGGTGCTGCGCGGTGCGACTCTTCGGGGGGTCAGCGTAACGTGTTACGCTGACGATACCCTCGTCACCGCGCAGGGGGATACCTATAGGGAGGCGGCTCTCAGAGCAACAGCCGGAGTGGCCCACTTCGTGAGGCGAATCCGCCTTATTGGGTTGGATGTCGCCTTGCAGAAGTCCGAGGCGGTTTGTTTTTCTTCCCCTCGGTCGGCGCCGCCGGCTGGAGCGCACATTGTGGTGGGCGGAGTGTCCTCGATAGCCGATGGTGCTTCCGGGAGCACTTCCAGGGACTCGCGCCCCGACTCGTGGGTGCTGCGAGGGCGCTTGGTAGTCTGCTACCGAATCTCGGTGGGCCCTCGGGCGGCTGCCGACGCCTTTACACGTCGGTGGTTCGCTCGATGGCACTATACGGGGCGCCCATATGGGTAGAGGCCCTCGACGCCGAAAATATCGCGCTGCTGCGACGGGCGCAGCGGGCGATGGCGTTGAGGGTCTGTTCCGGGTGGCCAAGAGGGAGCCGTCTCCGGTGTGCCACAGCTGCGGCCACCCCGAGGACACAGCCACGCACACGCTGGCGGAGTGCCCGGGGTGGAGCCGTCAACGCGCAGCTCTTGTCGACGTAGTCGGCGCCGACTTAACGCTCTCGACCATCATCCAGCAGGGCTAACATGCGCGCGTCGTCAAATATCTCGAATCGAGATGAGATATCATCTCGAGTCTTCTCGAGCGAAGTAACGCCGACATATTTTGTCGTGTCAGACTTTTTCAATTGTTGTCTATGGCATACACATTTTTTAAACATTTATCCGATAAAATCGGCCCGATACGGCCATTTGCTCGAAAGCACAGACTAGTTAGGGATGCTAGGTATGAAAAAAAGAGAAAAAATAGTGCAAACAATTTTCGACCTTATTGACATGACATGCTATCGAATTTTTTTCTTATATTCGTGATCAGCGTCATCAATTAATGCGAAAAGACACGTAACAAAGGAAATGTCATTAAGGTCGAAAATGGCTAGCAGTCGATGTTTTAGTCCAAAATGAACCGAGCACAAAAAATGTTTACACGAGATAACTTCTCGTCGACCAAATGAAAGACGGGAGACAAAACATTTTAATTTAAAAAGAGAAAAAATAGTGCAAACAATTTTCGACCTTATTGACATGACATGCTATCGAATTTTTTTTCTTATATTCGTGATCAGCGTCATCAATTAACGCGAAAAGACACGTAACAAAGGAAATGTCATTAAGGTCGAAAATTGCTTGCAGTCGCACAAAGGTACTAAATTTTGATCCAAAATGAACCGAGCACAAGAAAAGTTTACACGAGATAACTTCTCGTCGACCAAATGAAGGACGAGAGACAAAACATTTTAAATGTCAAAATTCGAGTAAATAAGGGCACGTATGTTACAATTTGCAGACACTAAGTAGAGATGATTTCTCGAAGTCGAGTTATGTCGACATCTGACAGATCGCCATGAAATTTGCCAAGTTACCAACAGTCGATATCGACATAAAACGGCAAAATGCCTCGAGATAGCTATCTCGTGGCGCGCATGTTAGCCCTTCATGCTACCAACAGTCGACATATCAACATAAAACGGCAAAATGCCTCGAGATAGCTATCTCGTGGCGCGCATGTTAGCCCTGCAGGCGATGGTCGACAGTGAGGCGGCGTGGACGGCGATGATCACGTTCAGCGAGGACGTGATCTCGCTCAAGGAGGAGGCGGAGCGGATCAGGGAACTGAATCCTCTCGCTGATCCGATCCGTCGCAGGCGAGTCGGGCGAAGGCGGGCTGCGACGCTCCATCGCGGCCTTCCTCCTTGACGGGGACTCACGGCCCGCGGTACCAGGACTACCGCCGGCTGTGCAACGCCAGGTCCCCTAGGTCGGTAGTGTCGTGTCTGCACACTGTACCTAGTAGGATGTCGTCCCCCCTACCCATAGGACGACACCACTGAAGGAAGCCTCTCCCGCTCTTTACACGGGAGGTGTGGCTGACCGCTGCGGGTGTTGTGGTGTAGTGACCTTGGTTCCCACGACACCCGCCCACTAGAAGCGGAGAAAGAGGACACCCCGGTTAGGTTTAGTCCGTGAGAGTCGGACATAACCCGCGTGCGGTCCTGGCACGCGGGTATCCATAACGGATTCCCCCGGGTTAAAAAAAAAAAAAAAAAAAGGTGTCACGACGTACAGTGTGGTATTTAGTCTCAAAACTTGGCCAAAAATAATTTTTGTTCCTGGTAGTTACATATGTGCTTTTTATGTGATTTTAAATTAAAGTATAATAATTTGGAAATCTATTTATTCGTCATTACTGCAATCGTCTATAATATTAATATTAGTAATGTCACTTTCGCATAGCAAATTTAAAACATCTGCCGATATTTGCTTCTTCTTTTTATTTGAGGTACCTCTCATTCCAGAAATAAGTGGATCAGAGGTCAATAAAAGTCGGTTTAGGACGTCCACATTGCAAGCTACACGCGAAAACTTTCTTGTGAAGTTCAGTCTAAATGATCTAATGTTTTTGTTGCGAGCTTCTGCTGCTTCTTCTAATAGCTGGCCAATTGGAAGTATTGCTTCTTTAATGACAGCCGCTCCATGACGAAGCACTTTGTGTAAGGTAGGGGACATCGGGTAAAATCTATAGAGTGAGACATACACTTCAGCTGTTTCTTGGCAATATTTTTCGAAATTTTCGATGTTTATTTTCATTCCGGAACACAATGCATCTAGAATGACTTTAAGTCGATAAATTAAGTCCTTATCAACCCCTGTTATTTCTGATGAAATTTCGTACTCTTCGAAAAATCTTCTACTGGTGTTCCCATCACTTGAATTTCCAAAATTTGCTTTACGCATGTCCACTAAAAGTCCGAGTGTTTCTTTAAATTTATTTTGTATGTCACTTTTTGTATCTTCTATTACTTGTTTCTCCTCGGCAGAAAGGCGTACGTTCCATTTTTTAATGGGCAACCTATATGCTACGTGCAGAATTGTTTCGAAAAATCTAATTCTAGCATGCAACAACGACAGCCCAAAGCTTAAATTTTCTTTTTTGCATGGCATCTCCTTTTATAAGGCGTTAAATTCCGAAGCAGTAGCTTCGCAGATGTAGCACCTCGTACGATTGACGAAAACGTATTCTAATAGACCGACAATAGCGAGGTGACGATGGCGTTGGGTTTTGCCACAGTATTTTTTTCCGAGCCATAAATTAATTGGAGTGGAACTACAGAGCTTTGAAATACATTAGCATCAGGATCATCTTCAAACTCAAATTTCATTTTATATTGAACTTGTTGTGACCCATCACAACCCCACTTGCTAATTAATATTAGGGAACGTGTTTCCTCTTCATTCAAACCGTCTACAGCTTCTCCCAAATGTTGCATCAGTCGTGATGCTGTGTGATCCATCAACTTCTGAACTTGTACTTCAGCACATGTTTCGGTCACACGATGAATTTCTGGATAGCAGTTCTTTTTTGCTTTTTGGAGAACAGAATAACACGGAAAAAAACTTGGATTTGTTTCACGTACTCTTTCATATTGAGCTTTAGTTAATTCTGCTTCTGTGAACATGGACAATGCTTGTAAAGGTGACAATTGACGAGGCTGATCTTGCTTTTCATTACTTTTCTTAAAAGCCTTTACATATTTCTTTGCCCTTCGAGGACTTTTAGTTAAATCTTTAACAACTTTCGAAGCTTCGACTTTGCCAGCATGTCGCAGTTTCATTTGTGTTGCATATGTCAATTCTGATAGGTCTTTGGACCGGAGGTCTTCAGTTCTTCGCCTTTTACTTCTTTCACTTAAGTCTATAAATGACTTCTGAGGACGCCCGGGACTGGCTCCTACAACAAACATATAATAAAATTTTATTATATACAACAAAGCTTATGGAACTCTTTCGGCACTGTTATAATGTAAACAATAGCAAAGGGATCGCATCTATTGTGCTTCACTTACCAGCGCTCGGTTAAGTTATAGTGCCCTTGAGCCACGTGGTATTATTTTCTTCGAACCTCTTTTTGATTTTGCGAGCAGCCAGCCATTTTTGTTTGAACTCATGTTTAATAATTGAGAGTTTGTGTTTTACTTCAGCTATTATTAGATCATATTGAGAATAACCTTTTAACAATTCTTTCTCCATAAATGTAAGCTTTCCATCAAATGTTGGTTCATTTGAACATTGAGCGATGTCATACAACTCATTTCGAGTCATAATCTTCACGCCAGAAGGTCCTGATAACAATAAAAACAAATAACATTAATAAGATATTTGTTCCTGTTGCGGCCTATGTATAGAGATACCACAATTGGATTCACTTGTTTATTGATTAATTATTGTTAATGCTACAGCTTATACTAATATTTACAAGTAATTTAAGAGTGGGGAATCGTCAGTCTTTGGTTTATTGCTGACTGACGTTTCTGTTGTTATGGCAGGACGTGATTCTTATTTATTCAATTATTATTTATACAATTATATTTCCTGATAGAAATCACGTCCCGTGTGTACGTGCCATAGTTCCAAATATTACAGGCCGTAACAGAAAAAAAAAAAATTAAAAAAGGGGCAGTTTTGTGCGGCTATTTTTCTTATAAGTTGCCTGCCAATTAAGGACCTCACATTGTAAAATAGGTTTCAATGCTCAGAAATGTTCAGAAATATAACATAACCCCATTAAAAAAAAAAAAAAAAGACGGGTTGCACTCCGGGATTGCTGGCAGAAGTGAGAACTTATTCTTTCTTTATTTCTTCGTTATATACATAGAAAAAGATAAAAAGAACTTACCATACTATACCATACCTATAATATAGCGCCAATCATAGAACCTATCACTAATTTTCTGTCAGAAGAAATTAATGAATTACAAAAAGAAAAAAATAATCACAAAAAGTAATAAATTACACAAAGAAAAAAATAATCACAAAAAGTGTCGGAAGCCCAGGTTCGAACCCGGTAACATCTGAAACCATAAGGACTCACAGTCGAAGCATTTACGGCTTAGCTACGATGCTTCAATTGGTACTTGACAAAATAAATAATCTTTTGCTAATGTTGTATGACGTCAGTCGTCGGTTACGGTTCAAAGGTCAAACGATCCTGATGCAAGTTTAATATTTTTTACCCATCCAACGCCGCTAAAGAAGTTTTCACTTCAAAAAATATTTTTACAACAGTAAATTACACCAATGTTGTCGATTAGAAATACAAAAATTTACAAGATATTTGGCAAAAGAATGTTATTTAACAGTAAGTACATACCTGGTGTAGAATCATTCATCATAAAAACTACCACTAAACCACTTCACTGAACTAAAACAAGAGTTTAAAGTACAATGAAATAAGAGCGTATCGAAAAATCACACGTCAGGCGCAAGCGAGCTCTAACTTCCGACTGACCGTGCGAAGCGCAGTGTTACGTTAGCGCCTTACGCGTTTCGCTAATGGTTGCAGTAACTCATTAGCTTTTTAGTCGTATACAATATTTGGTAGATAACGGAAAATTTAAAATTTCATTTTTGACCAGGTTTTGAGGCTAAATACTACACTGTGCGACGGTACAGAAGCCTAAAAAAATAGTTGCTGCCCGGGGTCAAAAACAGGTCGGTGCGATCACATCTGCCGAAAGAGGGACACTTATTACTCTTGCATGTGCCATAAATGCTGCTGGGAATTCAGTTCCGCCGATGTTCGTGTTTCCCAGAATGAGATACACGGATCTTTTTCTTCGTACTGGACCAGTAGATGCGATTGGAGCGGGCAATTCTTCGGGATGGATGACAAAAGTAGAATTTTAAAAATTTATGGATCATTTCATTCAACATATCAAGCCTTCTGCTGAACATCCCGTTCTGCTCCTTTTGGATAACCACAGCTCGCATGTTAATTTTCATGTCGTTGAGAAAGCCAAAATAAACAACATAATCATGCTGTCATTTTCACCGCACTACTCTCACAATTTACAACCATAAGATGTAGGAGTTTATGGTCCTTTTAAAAACCACCTTAATCGAACATAGACTGCCTGGATGTATAATCATCCAGGAAAAACCATGACGATTCATGATCTTCCTGCCGTGGTGAAAGATTCACTACCTTTGGCCCTAAATCCTGCAAATATCATGAGTGGATTCAGATCAACAGGGATATGGCCCTTCAATCCTGACATTTTTCAAGACAGTGACTTTGCACCTTCTTATGTCACTGATCGCCCTAATCCAGAAACAGATTATCCAATGACTTCGCAGAACATCTCCAATTTGACACTAGACCTGGAAAATCCAGAATTGTTAGATTCTGCACCTCAACTGAACAAAAGCACCACTGAAATCATACAGGCAATAAAAACAGCAACAAATCCAATGCCTGACACTACTAAAAATATTCCTGTTTCACCTTGTCCAAATCCCGTTAGTTCGCAAGATACAGAATGTTTGACTACATCACTAACAACGACAATTAACAATTAACAACGACCGGCATATTAGGTACGGTTCTTTATAATACTAAGCGTCGACTAATAAGTGCTGACTATTGTCTTTACCTTACTTGTACTTTTATATTAAATCAGTACGGTGAATAAATCACACTCATACGTAAAAGTTGTTTCCTTTTAATTCCGCATCGGGACCCCAAAATTTCATGGCGACCCTGCCAGGATCTTGCTTTGCCAAGGGGCTCTTATTTAAGTAGTATATCTGCGCTATAACGGAACGATGTGTCGCTCGTCAGTGGAGAAAGAAGAGGTAATCTTGAGCCAAAATGCAGCAGGCAGCCAGAACAACGCTACTCTGAAGGACATTGGTGGCCACGTGGAGCGGTTGATTACAGTGACTATCGTCATGGTAACCATCATAGCTTTTCTGGGCATGTATTTTATCAAGTTGTACCGGAAATGCCATCGCCAGTGGATACAGGAGCAGATTGGCCTTGGCACCTTCCAGTGTATACGGGCATCATTGAGAGGACGAGCAGAAAACAAGTCCAACAATGAATCGTAAGTGTTTCGTGACCCACAACGTCTTCTCATCAAGTCTCCACGTCAAGATTTTGCTACTGCAGTAATGTAAAAGTGTAACATTTCATTACGCTAATTAGTTAAGTTGTCAAGAATCGTGCATATAGACTCATCGAACATGATACCGCGCGCGTAAAGTGCAACGCAGCACAAACCCAGTGGTGATGTTGCGCAATAATTTTATTTGATACCTAATTACCTATCGTTGTTTTCCGTAGAATAAGTGGAATATTTTATATGATGTTAACTATAAAATATGATTCAAAGTATAATAGAGTGTCTGAATAACTTGATAGAAAAAGCAAAGCTAGATTAGCTAGATACAAAGGCACAATAATTGACAATAAATTAGCCGAACCAAAAGCTATTTTTGATTAATGTTGTGAAATATTTTTACTGTTGGAAGAAGGTCAAAAAAACCTTCTTTAGCATCAGCATTAGAGGTTTTTAATGACGTAAGATGGATATACGACGAGAATAATAATTTGTGTTTTTTACCTACAACAGAGTCTACCAATATGGAGTTTGATCTTAAAGTGGCGTGTAGTCTAATTCCAGTTATGGACGGCATGCAGGAGACAACCAAGCGGCTTATAGACTCCACCGAGATGTATGCAGCCATGTTAGATGACAAAGGTAAGGCATTGCTAATTACCTTTATTTTAAAAAGCCGGTTATCGGAGAGTGCCAAATTACGGATGTCTGGCACATATGCAACAGTCAAACATTTAATCATTAATTTGAAAAAACACCTCATACCGAAAGGGTCATTTATTTCCATTCAGACGCAATTACAACACCTTCAACAAGGTTTAATGTCCATCGATAACTTCGTCATCGAATTGGAAAAAATGCTTACCGAACTGACTATCACCCAAGCAGATGAAAATCCGTCTATGTTTGAAGGTTTAAAACAGCTTAATGAAAAGTACGCCATAAAACTGTTTTCAGATGGTCTCCGCAGCTCAAAATTGGGCACCATAATAGCAGCTCAAAATTACAGCAGCTTAACGGATGCCATCCAAGCAGCCAAGGACTAGGAAATAGCACTGAATCCTTCACCATCAGGTAACATCTTGCATTTTGCTAACCATGGACGAGATTCAGGTGTTGTAAGGCAGCGAGGTCATTTTTACCAGCGACGTAATAATTTTAATTCTCGTGGGCGATATTATAACAATCACAATCGTGGTAAACAGTCTGTCCATCAAAATACTCGTGAGCCGACACGGAATTCTCGTAATAATTAAACACAGAAAATTGAATGAATCTATTTGTGATGATAAGTTTCCCCTACCGAATATTAATGAAATTTGGACTCTTTGACTGGTTCTGTTTATTTCACCCATCTTGACCTTCACCAGGGTTATTATCAGGTACCTATAGAGTCCAGTAGTCGTAAATTAACTGCCTTTACAACCAATTCAGGTCAGTACCAGATGAAACGGTTACCCATGGGACTCAAGACAAGTCCAAGTGCCTTTAGCCGTATGATGTCAGTAGCAATGTCTGGGTTGACATACGACAAGTGTCTGGTATATCAGGATGATTTAATTGTAGCAGGCCGTAGCCTTAATTCACATAATTGTAATTTAATTTCTGTCATGGAGAGGTTAAGAAAAGTAAATTAAGAAAACCCTCAAAAATGTGAGTTTTATAGAAAGAAATTCTTTACTTAGGCCATATCGTTTCAGAAAAAGGTGTAAAACCAGATCCAGAAAAAAACTAAAATTTAAAAAATTATCCAGTACCCATAAGTTCTGACAAAGTAAAGCGCTTTGTAGCTTTTTGTAACTATTATAGAAAATGTATTAAGTCATTTTCAGATATAGCTATGCCATTAAATAAATTAAGTAGGAAAAATGAACCTTTCATTTGGACTGAGGAATGTAATACTGCATTCGAATATTTTAAAAATGCTTTAATATCTTCACCTGTTTTACAATATCCAGATTTTTCTAATAATAGCGAATTTGTACTTCAAACGGATGCTTCGGGAACAAGCAATAGGAGCAGTTTTATGTAACAAGGATTTAAGAACAGTGGCTTACGCTAGTAGGCCCTTGAATAAAGCGGAAAAGAATTACCCGACCATCCAAAAAGAACTCTTGGCAATAGTATGGGCTGTCAAATATTTTAAACCCTATTTGTATGGCACAAAATTCATTGACGGATCTTAAACCTCTAAACTTATTTAGCATGAGAGATCCTTCAAGTAGATTGCTTAAATTTCGGTTAGTTTTAGAGGAATATAATTTTACAATAATTTATGTCAAAGGCAAAGATAATGTTGTTGCAGATGCTCTTTCCAGAGTATGTATAACATCTGATGATCTTAAGAGTATACATGAGCAGTGTATGCTCGTAATGACTAGAGCTCAAAAGAAAATGGCAAATGAAAGAAGTTTTAGACAGAAAACTGATGATAAGCCGGATCTTAGTAATTCTAGTGACAAGTGGCCTGATCAACCACGCGTTGTAGATATATTGAGAAAACCGTGTACTATAGTAGAAATGACTTTTATTAGTAGCAAGGAACTAATAAGTGTATAGTACTTAAAGTGTATGTTTAATATCTAATAGTTATTAAATTGTAATATCTTGTTTATCTAACACACTCTAACGTGTTATGATAATTTATAGACTTTTTGCTAACGTAGACGAAAGCTATTTTATGTGTAACGTGTTCAGATTTAATACTTATGTTTCTTTATTTTGTATTAACTTACAAAAAAAACAATGTCATGACAATCATTGTTTTTTTCCCCTTCCCCCGGGAGGTGAAGTGTGTAAGTGAGTAAAGTCCTTAACAACGACCGGCATATTAGGTACGGTTCTTTATAATACTAAGCGTCGACTAATAAGTGCTGACTATTGTCTTTACCTTACTTGTACTTTTATATTAGATCAGTACAGTGAATAAATCACACTCATACGTAAAGGTTGTTTCCTTTCAATTAATTGTGCATTTTATTGCAAATACTCGGATTTATTCAAGTAAGTAATGTTTTCTTATTATAAATGGGCGATTCCGCTATAGACGATTTTCGATAAAAAAAAATTAGCATGCTATTTAGTTGTTTTTTTGGTTATTAGTGCAAAGAAGAAAGTCCAAAGTTAATAGTCAATCTATTTTTATTTAATTTTGCTTCATATTTACTATTTTAGCGCGTTTGAAAATATTACTATCCTAAGAGTTGGTATAAACTGTAAAATGATACCTGGCAACACTGGCGCGAAACAGCGGTTTCTGTCAGTTTGAGGTTATGTTTTACGGCTAAACGTGAAGTGACATAATTCATTTATCCTCGTGTTCCAAAAAATGTAAGTATATGTTGTTATTTAGTAAGCATTATTGACTGCTAGTATACACTGTTGTCTTGTTGCACCCGCGATGTAAAAGATACAAAAGTTTACTTTGTTCACCGAAATAAAAAACTATCATTCTGAGACTTTGCAAAAGTAAGAAGAAATCAAAATTAGACATAAATTAATCGTTTTTAAGAGTGGAATGATCGTTAAGTGGAAAAAAACGACAACTTAAATTAGTTGCACCCGCAATCGCGGGTGCAACATCGCGGGTGCAACTTTTTTCACTTAACGTTTTTGTGTGTGATTACACTATATCCGGTCTGTTTTACAGAATTATCGGTTAAAATGACAACAGAGCAACTCAAGGAGACTGCTTCACAGAAATATAGGCGGAAATTAAAAGAAAATCCTGAGCTGCATGCCGAACATCTCCATCGGGAAAGAACTCGTGATTCCAAGCGGCGAGAAATACTGAAAAGGAAAATGGACACAGATGAAGATTTGAAAATAATGGCTAGAATCAGATCCAAAGAAAGAATGCAGGCAACTAGAAAGCGGCGTAAAGTAGAACAACTCCAACAAACAAGATCTAGATACAGCAGTCCTCGCACACTAGGAAAGGCTGTAGCAAAGGTAAAACGCAATCTACCGGCCAGTCCCACCAAAGCTGCGGAAGTTGTAAAAAAAATAGCTTCTGAATTCCATATTGCTCCAATTGACGAAACTGACGCCCCCAAAGGAGCGCCTCGGAAGCTAACTGATGAAGGAAAAAAACGGATTGGTGAATTTTATAATAGGGATGACATTAGTCGACAAATGCCTGGCATAAAAGATGTGAAAAAAGTCAAGTCCAAAACGGGAACGAAAATGCGAATCCAGAAAAGAACAATGATTATGAACATTGGAGAAGCCTTCGAAATTTTTAAAGAAATTCATCCTGAAATATCTGTAGGCACGACTGTTTTTTTATAATGAGAGACCAGCTCATGTACTGCCGATTAACGATACTCCCCATAATGTTTGCGTATGTACAACTCACTCAAATTATATTAATCTTCTTCTCGCTATTTCGAAACATGCGACAGACTTTCCCAAAACTCACCAAGAGCTTCTGAAAAAGGTATCTTGTAGTGTCGACAATGAAGACTGCATGTCCAGTAGTTGCGATGCATGCAAGGAATCTAACATTTGGGATATTACTCTAGATTCCAATCCATGTGTTAATTGGAAGGCCTGGATCTTTGAGAATCAGAGACCAAAACAGATCATAATGAGTAAACCTTTCAATGAAGCACTGGACGAACTACATGACGGCACTGGCAAATTCAAGCTACATTCTTTTGTTAAGAATGTACAGTCCGATTACTTTCAAAACGCAAAAAAAGACCTGACCAATGAAAAAGCTGTTGTACAAATAGATTTTGCCGAGAATTACGCGCTGATTAATCAAGACGAAATACAATCAGCACATTGGTCTCATGCACAAGTCACGATTTTCACGTGTTGTATTTGGACTGCCGACAAACTGCATTCATTGGTAATAGTAAGTGATGAATTGAGTCACAATAAATACACTGTGCATCTCTTTCTGCAAAAAAAGACGATTTGCACTCTGGGAGTGCCGGCAGAAGTGAAAACATTTTCTTTTTTTCTTTCTTCGTTATATACATAGGAAAAGATAAAAAAGAACATACCATACCATACCTATAATATAGCGCTAATCATAGAACCTATCACTTATTTTCTGCTAATTTTCTGTCAGAAGAAATTAATAAATTATGAAAAGAAAAAATAAACACAAAAAGTAATAAATTACAGAAAGAAAAAATAATCATAAAAAGTAATAAATTACAAAAAGAAAAAATAATCACAAAAAGTTTCAGAAGGCCAGGTGGTTTGAACCCGATACTATCTGAAACTATAAGGACTTACAGTCGAAGTGCTTACCGTTTAAGCTACGACGCTGTCCATAGTAAATTGCAAAATAGATAGTCTTTACCTAATTTCTCTTTACCAAATTGTTTAAAAAAAAGGAACTATAATATTGTTCACTGAGTTTCTTGCTGGTCTCTTCTCAGTAGAACCAACTTACCGAACCAGCGAAAGAATCATTTTCAAATGATTTATTTACTTAATTTAATATTATATTAGTAATTTCCTGACATTATTGTAAAATTTTGACGTTCATATGTGCTCTTTATGTGCCTAAACTGAATAAACGAAATTGATTCTTTGATTCTTTGATTCTAATCTTGTATGACGTCAGTCGTCGGTTACGGTTCAAAGGTCAACTAATCCTGACGCTTCCTTAACATTTTACACCCATCCAACGCCGCTAAAGAAGTTTTCACTTCAAAAATATTTGAGTACATCAAGTCGGTCTCTGATATCATTACATCTTTGTACATCTTCAGCGATAATTGTGCCGCTCAATTTAAGAATCGATATGTAATGGCAAGTTTGAATTCACTCAAAGCAGAATACGGATTCAGTCACCTCGAATGGAACTTTTTTGCTGCTTCCCATGGAAAGGGTGCTGTTGATGGAATTGGTGGATGTGTCAAAAGATCAGTGTGGATCGCGGTTAAGTCCCGGAAAGCCATCGTCAACAGTGCCGTAGAATTTTATGATTTAGCACGCAGTCTCTCCGAGAACATCGTCTTCAAATTTGTGGCAAAAGAAGAAGTTCAAGAAAAGATAGCCAGGTTGGATGAACAATGGGAAGGGCTGAAATCTATACCAGGGATTCAGTCAAAACACTTCTTCCAACCCGAAGAAACTCATAGCATTTCTGTAGCTCGCACGTCAATGTCTCATTCGAAATGCACATTGATTTTGAAATCGCCAACCACCACTAATACAGAAGATGATTTAACAGAAAGTGATTGGACCGATGACGATTTGGAACCTGATATATCTGTGCCTTCAGTTTCGGGTCAGGGTAAAACCAACAAATTGCGCGTTTCTGATGTTTACAGTGATTCAGACACTGAATTTAGAAGTGATGAAACTCCATCAACGTCTATTCGAGCTTCAAAATTATCACCAGAAGCATGTCCTGACTCTGAAACTGCTACTCTCCAAGCTGCTGTCTTACCGAAAGATATTTGTACTGGTTTGTATGTGCTCGTGCAACTGCTCTGCAAAACCGGCAAAACAAAGACTCAATATCGCTATGTGGGGTTGTGTCAGAGCGATATGGATGAAGATGGAGAAGTCAGAGTACAATTTATAACCACGATTGATGGCAAACGGTTCACTGAAATCGTTGGCGACATAGCAGACGTGCAGTTTGATGATATAATCGCGAAGTTGGAAGCGCCGGAAAGTAAGACTGACGGAAATAGTGTGTTCGTAGAATTTTCGACGAATATTGATGTATTTGAAAAGAAATAAGTAATATAAGTGACAGCAAAAGTATAATAATAAGAAATAAATATAGTTTGATCTCAGATTTTGTTCCTTTATAAGTTAAATTGATGTTTGTATTCACTTAAATTAGACAGGTTGCACCCGCGATAATTTGATGTTGCACCCGCGATTTGTTTAAGCGTTAATAATTCAATTATTATTTTTGTTTTGTTGAGAGTTTTCATTTTATGTTTTTTGTTGTTTAAACACCTTGCAAAATATTAAGGTATAACATATTGTATGTATCACAATTAACAGAAATGTGAGATTTTTGTATAAGATCTGTAAAGGTTGGGCCAAATTTGTTGCACCCACGATGGCGATTTGAACCTTTCTCCTGGCTTTTAAAATAATAATTATAAATCCTTGTTAACTAATTTAAAGCGAAAATATTAAAATGTAGTCTTTCTAAGACTAATTTCATTAAAAATGTTTTTTATTTAATTACATGAAACTAAAATATGCGTCTAGATGTTGCACCCGCAATAATGGAATGACCCAAATATGATTATTCGGTTTATAATGATTGTATTTAGGTAATAGTTTGTAAAGAATACATCGTTATAACTAATATATAAAGCCCCAGAAAGTTGCCGACTTCAGAGCTATTTTTACGATGTTTGTCAGTGAATACATTGAAAAGTATTGACTTTTTATCTCTATAAATTCATTAGAACTCGTTTTGAGAACAATTATGTACGTAATTATAAATTTCAGTGTGATAATCGTTAGAAAAATTTCATGAGAAACCGTTATAAATTGGCAGTTCAGTTAACCACGCCATTTTTGTATTTATATCTACGGCTATAAGGTCTAAATTTCTGCGAAGTATTTGTTGCAGATGTTTTGAATAGGGAAGTCACGATATTTCTGTTTTGTCGATATTGTTATGTACATCGACTGTTTATGAAAATTTGTTATTATGTTTTTTTAGAAAATAATAACATGTGGATATAGCTGGTACGAGTAATGTATGGCTATCTATTATTGCAACATTTTCTTTTTTGTTACATAGCATGTCAAATGCCTGGAGGACGGACGAAGAGGCGCCGCAGAGCTTCCTCGACTTGCTTTATAGTAATGTCGAAGAAGAAAGCGGCGATGAGGAGTTATATTTAGACGATGAGGTAATAAACCACTTAAGTTTGTCTAATATGTTGCAATGAGTTTCAGTGGTTTTGGATAAAAAAAATTGTACTTATATTTTAGATTGAAATACTTGAGGAGGATTTGTTGGAGGAGGACAACTTGCAAATGGTAACGCGTTTATTATTATTAATATATATATATATATATATATAGACATCATCATCATCATCATCATCATCAGGCTATATTAGTCCACTGCTGGACATAGCCCTCCCCTAATGAGCGCCTTAGCACCCTGTCTTCAGATATATATATATATATATATATATAGCTTGCGGTTTGCAGTCCACTAACATGCTTTTTGTTTACGTATCAGAGCGAAGGACGCGAGGAGCAGTCGCCGAAGGCTCCTCCTTACTCGCCGCTCACGTCGCCAGATCGCCGGGAGTGGTTGCCTCTAAAGGGGCCCATATACGGTACGATTGATCTGTACGATCCGTCGTTGCAGACCGATCGAAACGACGGATCGCCAGTGTATGTTCACATCGTTAACGATTTACTTGATCGCAAACGATATCGGAGGTCGTCACAGAATCCCTTGCGATCAGACCAATCGTAACGATAAATCGACAGTGTATGGCGCCTTGCGATCAACGATTCGATTTTTGTCTCAGTCAACGCCGGCCGCCGCACGCGCTGCATGTCTATTGTCTACGTACCTAGCCTACACTCGACGAACGAAACAACAAAATGACTACATGGAGTAACGACCATTTGATTGAATTTATTGAATTATTCAGAGAACAAGAGCCTTTATGGAAAATAAGACATAAAGATTATCACAACAACGTGAAGAGAACGGTGTGTTATAATGTACTTTTGGAGAAAATGAAAATAATTGACAATACTGCTGATTTGAATAAAGTCAAAAAGAAAATTAATAACCTAAGGACAGTCTTTCGTAAAGAATTGAAGAAACAGAATGATTCGCTGTTATCCGGAAGCAGTGCTGACGAAGTTTATTCGCCTAAACTATCATATTTTGAAAATTTAATGTTCCTAAAAGACCAAGAAATGCCACATGAAGGAGAAAGTTCCATAAAGTCGGTGAGTACAAATCTTTATTTAAATTTCAACTTAAATTAACTTATGTACTTAAGTGCTACACATAATTGTTCTGCCATGGAACTGCACCGATTCCATTAAAATAATCTACAAACAAATTTCTATTTTCTGTTGCTGAGTGAAAACCGGGTCCTCTTCTTCTCTCGAGACCAATCAAGTTACTATGTAGACCTTCTTCAATCTCTCCAACTTCATAGTTTTCTCTATCAAAGCTACCTTGCGGGGAGTAGGTGTCTGGATTTTCACGGCGTAAAAAGTTATGTAGTGCACAACAAGCCATCACCACTGGAGCAATATTATCTAAGTCCAAATTTATTCCATTTTTCAGTATTCCAAACCGAGCAACTAAAATTCCAAATACATTTTCAATTATGCGTCTTGCTCGGGATAAACGGTAATTAAAAATTCTTCTATTTTCATTGAGCTGTGACTTATTAAATGGTTTCAAAAAATTATTCCTTAGAGCAAAAGCTTCATCTCCAACAAACACATAAGGAAGCGTTATTCCATTCACTGAATCTGGTTGTGGCAACCCCAATGTACCGTTTATAAGTTTTTGATAAAAATCTGTATTTTTTATAACCCCACCGTCAGACACTCGGCCGTTTGTACCAAAGTGAAAATAAATTAACTCATAATTAGCATTAGCAATTGCCATCAGAACCTGACTGTGGTAGTGTTTATAATTAAAGAAATATGAACCAGATTCAGGCGGCGGCTTTATTTTAATATGCTTGCCATCAACAGCGCCAAGACAATTGGGAAAATTCCATCGTTTTTCGAAATCAGTTCCAATTGCTTTCCATTCACTTTCATTCGAAGGTAACTGAAACAAAACAAATTTCTTTTATTACAGACGATTACAGAGGAACAACATGAAGATGCCAACGAAAATTCGTGTAAGGTTCAGTCACCAAGTGGAACTCAAGCTGAAAATGACGATATTTTACCACCTCCACCTACGCCAAGTCGATTAAAGCGCAAGAAATCTTCGCAGGTGTCAAATTCAACAATAGATTTAACTCTTGACAATATAAATCAAAAAATTTTGTCTCTTAAACCTGACGATACATGTGACATATTTGGAAAAACTGTAGCTTCTAAATTAAAATCATTACCTAAAGATCAACGGATCTGGGCGGAAAAAATTATTAATGAAACCTTGTTAGAAGCCGAACTTGGGAACCTGAATAGACAATGTGTAAGTAGAGTAAATAATATTTTAAATAACTCTTCCCAAGATTGGCAACCAAATACTTCTCCATTCTCTCAACCTCGCACATCTCCATACTCTCAACCTCACACATCTCCATACTCTCAACCTCACACTTCGCCATACTCTCAACCTCGCACATCTCCATACTCTCAACCTCACACATCTCCATACTCTCAACCTAACACTTCCCCATACTCTCAATCTCACACTTCTTCACACTATCAACCACAGACATCTCTCTCAATCTCAGATGTCTCCATACTCTCAACCTCAGGAGTCTCCATTCTCACAGTCTCATTTGTCACAGAACATTCCTTCAAATCAACAAGAAATTCAGACACCACCAGAAGAACAGACTACACTGTTACACATTCCTGAAAATCAGTCCTCCAAACCTCAAACTCCACCTTTACTCCAAGCCAGACAGAGACCTACGGGAGAACAGTTGTCAGATGCAAAAGAACAAAATTTAATTAATTTTTTTGAAAACTTTCAATCCTAATGTTTAACTATGTACCTAACATGTTTAACTGCCTATATGAATCGAAAATAAATGATTATAACTATTAAGAATGATTTATGTTTTATTGCAGTACATACCTTACAATAGTCGTGACATGCTTTGTAAATGGCGGCGCAGGTTTCTGGGATGATTCTCCCCAGTAACTGTGGTGAAATTATAGATGAGAACTTTAGATCTTCATAGGATCGTCCAGTGGCTAGGAAACGCAAAGTTGCACTAAGGCGTTCGTGATTACTGACAGCTTGCCTCATGTTTGTATCGTGCTTCTGTATTTTAGGTGATACTAATTTCAATAATTTTAGGTACGTAGGTTCAGTCATTCTCATGTAGTTGTGCCAGTCTTTTGGATGGAACCGTAATTCTTTTAAAATATTTACATGCGAGTACTGATGTCGTTTTAATAGCCATTTCTTAACCCACATTTTTCTAGGTTTGTTTCTTTTTTTCTGTAACCGAATCAAAGTTACTGCCACAAAACTAAGAAAAAGAAGTTCGTTTTCCATTGTAGTCACGTCTTGAATTATTTGAACACGTCGTCACTCTGTTTTTTCAAACCAACAAATGATCGATCGTGACGACCAATCGTTTCATGTGTGAGCGGCAGTTTTGTTGCGATACATCGTCACGATATCGTTTCAGATGATCGCAGCGACGGATCGTCCCGTATATGGCGCACTTTACAGTATTTGCTGTATTGATTGCAACTGGGTTTCATTGTTTTTTTTTTCATTGAGATCAAACGAGCGTCGCCGTCGCCGTCACCTCCTCCAGCATCCCCCGAGCGCGACCGATCGCCTATTCGTTTTCGATCTGACTCGTAAGTTTATTTCTTCTCATATTCTTCGTGAATGATTCAATAAAAATACATAATTTATTTACAATCAAATCATTTATTCAATTTCATACGACTGGCTCGTTAGTCTAGTGGTCTAAGCATGGTCTAAGCACGAGACAGTTAAACACGAGGTCGTGGGTTCGATTCCCACATAGGTCAATACTTTGTGTGACCCACAGAGAATTATTCTAGGTCTGGATGTCATTTCTATAGAACAATGTATTTACAAAAAAATATATATAAACATGTTTATCCGTTGTCTAGTACCCTTAACAACAGCTTTGCGTAGTTTGGGACTAGAGGGCACTGTGTGAATGTGTATACATTTACTTATTTATTTATATACAGGAACAAATTAATAAGTTTACGTCTTGAAGATAATACGAAAATCCATATTTTATTTATATGTATTTTACCTTTACTAGGATAATTCTGAATTACAGGCGGTAGAAGCTAATAATTGAATTTATTTTTACAGCACATCGGCGGGTACCGTTCTACGTATCTTCGGGGAAGATGGGACGGCGCTGTTTTTTTTTGGCCCCGGATACTCACGTTCTGTATGTGTCTGAGGACCTTGTAAGAGATGAACGTCAGAGAAGTGTGAGTGTGCGAAGAGGTGGACGACGGCGAGGAAGAGGTGTTAGGAGTGGACGAGGACAGAGTGCCCGTGGGCGTGGGTATCCGAACCAGGGCCGTAGGGGCAATCGATGGGAAGTGGGGCATCCTCTCCAAGAAATTTGGACGACAGATGAGGATGTCCCCCCTGAATTGGCAAGTATGGCGAGGGATGTAATTAGGAGGCGGCAGACGAGAATGCAGGATACTGCTAGGATAGAGAGAAACGCTGAACGGGAGGATGCTAGCGAGAATTATGATGATGAATTTTTCGACGCTAGTAATGGAGCGGATAATCCCCCACGACTGGAAGGCCAGAACCTTCATTTTGAATGGTCGCCAATGGATTCTTTTCAAGGTGAAGAGGAACCATTTCGACCTGACCGTACTGGTTCGGTTCATGTTACCAATTCGGCCTATGATGCTTTTCGTCGCTACTGGAGCGATGACGTCTTAGACCTAATTGTTACTGAAATGAACTTGTATGCGACAAAGATTGTATCTGCTTCTTTCCAGTCTGAGTGGTACCCCACTAATTTTCACGAAATTTTATGCCTCTTTTCGTTCTGGATGATGTTGGGGATCATCAAAATGCCAACTTAAGTAAGTTGCTTTTCTGTTGATCCTCTTCTGAAAACAGAAATTTTCAGTAAGATCTTTACACGAAGGAGGTATGAAATGCTGTCAAGAGCATTACATTTTGTAGATTCGGACCCCGTTACGACCTTTAATCCCTCCAATGCTGGCGATAGAAGTTTTGATCGTTTACACCGTTTGAGACCAATATTGATACATTTAAATTCACGTTTTCAGTCCAATTATATCTTAAGTAAAAATATTTGCATAGACGAAAGTCTAACCCTATGGAAAGGAAGATTGAATTTTAAACAGTATATCCAGAACAAAGCTTCTAAGTTTGGTATCAAGACCTTTGAGCTCTGCGAGAGTGCGACTGGATACCTGTGGTCATTTATTGTTTACGCCGGTAAACAATCCGTGACTGACCTTGACCAGTCACCCGGTGACCTAAAAAGTACAGCTGTTGTGAAAAAGCTCATTGCTCCTCTGTTACATAAAGGTTATAGATTATTTATGGATAATTGGTATAATTCACCTCTATTAGCTAGATTTCTGAAGCTCAATGGTACCGACTGCGTCGGTACCTTGAGACCTTCACGTAGTGACGTTCCCTTTACTGTAAATAAGGCTCCACTTCAAAGGGGACAGCTGATTGCGAGACATTCCGGGGATGTCTCAGTATTATCGTGGCAAGACAAGAAAAGAGTAACCATGATTTCCACTTGTCATGGCTCATCTACTGCCTTGCCTACAGTTTCATCTAAATGTAGGCCAGTACCATTTAAACCACAAGTGGTACTGGATTACAATAAATTCATGGGGGGGGGGGGGGTTGATATGAAGGATCAGATGCTCGAGCCTTATTTATTAGAAAGGAAACGTTGCGCCAAATGGTACATGAAACTTTTTAACCGCCTACTCAATGTTTCTATCCTTAACTCTCGCATTCTTCTAGAGACATCGCAGCAGAAACGTTGCGATCATTTAGTTTTTCGCCTTCAGCTTGTAGATTCCATCCTCACAAATCATCTTTCACATTGTCCCCAAAACCGTAGGCAAACTGTTTCCATCAGTAGGTCTACGCATGAACAACCCAATAGGTTAGTTAATTCTACACATTGGCCCGTCTTACTGGAACCAACAGGGGTTAGTACCGCGCGTAATCGTAATTTTACTAAACGTTGTGTTGTTTGTTTAAAAGAAAACCGTAAGAATCAAAAAACGCCATATGAGTGCGAATTTTGCCGCGTGCCACTGTGTATAAAGAACTGCTTTAAATCATATCATACATCACGACAGTAATGCAGTCTTCACCATATCAATTTCACCCAATTATTCATAATTTCTATTGTGATAGGTATTTAATGAAAGAATGCAAGAATGTTTCGAGTGTTTGTTTTTATTTTGTAATATAATGTATAAATTGTAATTACATGGTACTTTTTAAAATTTATAAACATTATTATTAATATTACTAATTGTAATCAATTAATGGCAATTGAAAAACCGGTGTTTCTTTGAACACTGTTCATCTCACAGCCTTACTCAAGATGACTACTCATCTTCTAATGTGGTGGTAGTTTTGGCAGATATTTTGACCTTTGTGACCTAAATGAATAAATGATTTTTGTTTTTGACCTGCCTGATAGATAGATAGATAACTCTTTATTGTACACCAAATTGATACAGTATTTTGAGTAACTACATAACTTACTGTTCATAAATTTAAAAATGTAATTAAAAGTAAATTGTGCCAAAAAGGCTATTATAAGATAAAGATTATTTAGATGATAAAGAAGCTTACAAATGAGCTGTTCGCCCAACTATGCTACTCAATGAAATCATTGTATTTAGACTTAAGTTGGTAAATGTTTGTAAATAGACCAAAAAAAGCCCGCTGAGTTTCTTGCCGGAGTCTTCTCAGGCCGGGGCCGCGTTCCGAACCGGTGGTTTATTTGCTCAACTAATTAGTCTAATTATGTTTTTGTGTTGACGTTTTGTAAGTGCCGTTTAATGGTCTATGCAGAATGAAGGATTTTTTACTCTGTAAATAAAGTTTTATTATGAGTTTGCATTTTTATTCAGTATACTACATAGGTACCTTACAAAAAGAACAACTATCGATAAAATTCTAAAATGTGTAGGAACATCCCTAGTGGATATTATTTTTCGGCGGGTCGAGTTTTATGAGGTGATATTGTAAACACTTGAGGCCTTTTTATCAAAGTGTTTACGTTATTAGATAGCATAGGTCCTTGTTCTTTGAAATTCATTTGAATTTGCATTCATTCCTTGAAATTTAGCTAACAACGTGGTTTCCAAACTTTGGACTATTAGAATAAATAATTTGTTTGCATTCTTATTCATTTTTTATGGCTTGATCATAAAAAAAGAATCAATAAATCTATTGCCGTTTACAGAATCATAAAGTATGGTTTCGTTGTAGAGTAAAACCTTTTTTTCTACAAGATAGTAAGACAACGTCACGATGACGTCACCCGCCCGTGCTGCCATTTTTTTTTAAAAGTTTTTGCCACACTTGACAGGTTAATTCCGCATCGGGACCCCCAACATTTCAACGTGATAAACAAAAAAAGAACCCTTATTCTTTTAGTCTTTGGCCACCGCGCGCGCATAAATAAACTACTTATTTGGTCCCGCAAGTTTGCCAGTACCAAAAAGTTTCGCAATTTCTTTTTACTCTTGAAATTAAAGTTATTTATAAATTAAAATGTCTACAAGTCTAATACTAGTACTTATGAAGAAAAAGATTTATATACCTAGTACCTACACCGCCCGATATAAACACATATACTGTAAAACGTTTGATATATTATGTGATTCATGTGAAGTCCCTAACTTTATGGAATGCTTACTACCTGAAAACTACCTACAAGGGTTAATATCTATTTTAGTAGTATTTTATTCACAAATGTATTGAAAAACGTCGTATAATACACATGTGTATTGTTGATTGCCGTCTTCGGCTCCTGAGATCCTCGCCGAACAAACTTTACACACTTGTATCATATAATCTACTATGATTATTTACTTTTTATTTATTATTTCATCATCATCATCATTATCTACATTCAGTCGTCATCCGAAAAACATTCAAGCCCAAGATACCTCCGGAGCTCAGGGTCAGCTTTCTGGCCCTTCCTCCTCCACTTCGCACGATCTTGAGCGTCCATGGTAGTGAGACCATTTGCACACTTGTCACCCTTTCCACCCAAGCCAGGACTTTTTGGGCCTACCCCTTCTACCGAGAGCCGGCATCGGGTAGTTTAGTTGTTGCCCCAAGACATGGTCACACCAGCGACTGTCTTGCATTTTACCGGCGATATCACGGATATGAAGGCTGCCACGACTGCGGCAGTTCCTCACCCGATGTTTCTGATGCTGTCCGACAAAGCGTCTAATACCAAGCTGAACAAGTAAGGACTAGCTACGGAACCTTGGTGTACCCCGGAGGTGATGGGAAAGGTTTTCAGTAAGAACATGCACATCTTTTGAACTAATATTTTGTCTATATAACTGTATATAAGTCTGTGGGATCAGGCAAAATATCTAGGTTTATCTAATGACCATATTTATGTATATGTGTTACTATTGCAAACATATTGAACTACATAGTGAAAACTTATCGAGAAAAGCTTACCTGGAACAGCTAGCGCATCCGTGCTACTTACTGTTCACACACGTCGGTGTTATAACAGTGCCGTGGGCACCAAAAATATGGGCTCCACTAGTTTTTACTAAGATTTTATTTATTTTACGTATTTAATCGTCCATATCTCTTATATACATAGCCAATACAGCCCTAAATAGCTTGCACCTATTTCTTACAATGATTTTCACCTACTAATATAAGAATAAGGTATTGGAAGCAATTTTCGACCTTATTGACATGACATAGTATCGAGTTTTTTTCATATATTCGCGATCAGCGTAATCTATTAACACGAAAAGACACGTAACAAATAACATTTTCACATGCTTAATTAGTTCTGTGGTAGTCTATGGCCGGGCCGGACGAAAAATGAAAGAAGGGGGAAGGGTACCTGCCATATTTGATAATACGATATCGGGCCAACACTGCAGTTTCGGCTCCGATAGCCGATATAGGGCCTAATAATGTGAAAGACAAGCCTTTAGGTTATAGGCCACGGTAACCACTTTCCATCAGGTGGGCCGTGTGTTTGTCTGCTACCTAAGTTGGCACATGATAAACGAATATAAGAAAAAACTGCATGGCGGACTACAATTGACATTCGAATTATTCGAATAACGAAATTGCATTCGAAAATTAGTAATATTAATAGTCATTCAAATATATTCGAATACATTCCGCTATTGAATCATTCGATTGTTTTTCGAATTGAATCGACCATCGGATTCCGATTTACTTAAAATCAAACAAACATGGTAACCAACTTAACCACCCCTTTGGGAGGTGTAACACCCTACCTGAACAATAAATTCCAAAGCATGTACATGATGGCGCAGAACATCGCCCTCGATGAAAGCCTCCTAATGTGGAAAGGCTGGCTGGAATTCAGCCAGCTGTTGCCTAACAAAGCGGCACAGCGAGGAATAAAAACGTATGAGGTGTGCGAGTCGCAGACCGACTACCTGTGGGGATTTGAGGTTCACGCAGGAAAAAAATCCCCACTGCAAAATGTAGACGACCCTTTACAGGCGTCTACACCATCTACCGTGCTGCGTTTACTCCAAGGCTTGGAGCACAAAGGCTACACCGTGTGGATGGACAAGTTCTATAATTCACCGACCCTAGCCCGTCGCCTGAAAAGCCTAGGCTTCGATTGCGTAGGGACGTTGCGGACCGACAGGAAGTTTGTGCCGGGGGCAATAAGCAACTTAACCAAGGGCAGCATGCGCCCGGGCCAGATCACTGGTCTTACCTCAGGTAAGGGTGTGGTACAAGAAATTCTTCAGGAGACTACTTAATGTCTCCGTATTAAATGCATATATAATACACAAACATAACACTATACAGCAACACTCACAGAAACTTGCACACAGAGACTTCCGCACTACACTCATAAAACAACTACTATCCACATACCATTCCACCTACACCGTGTGGATGGACAACTTCTATAATTCACCGACCCTAGCCCGTCGCCTCAAAAGCCTAGGCTTCGATTGCGTAGGGACGTTGCGGACCGACAGGAAGTTTGTGCCGGGGGCAATAAGCAACTTAACCAAGGGCAGCACGCGCCCGGGCCAGATCACTGGTCTTACCTCAGGTGAGGGTGTGGTACAAGAAATTCTTCAAGAGACTACTTAATGTCTCCGTATTAAATGCATATATAATACACAAACATAACACTATACAGCAACACACACAGAAACTAGCACACAGAGACTTCCGCACTACACTCATAAAACAACTACTATCCACACACCATTCATCCCCTCTACCCATTCGTGCGCCTGCAACCACACAGAAAGTAGATCTCACGCACCGCATTGCCGAATACCCGATGGGGAAATGCCAACGCCTGCGCCGGGCGTGTACCGAATATAAAAAGCAGGTGCATACTTTCTGTGTTGGTTGCAGTAAAACTGTCTGCATAGACCCCTGTTTTATTCAAATTCATTCTTAATGTATATGTATATACATTTATAAATATATTTTTTCCTTTCATATTTATCTATATATTTTTATATATATTCTTGAACCACACTTTTGTACGTAAATTCGTCTGGGTCTTTGGTTAAGGGGGGGGGGGGGGGGGGGGTCTATAAAACCATCATCACGTCTGTACTTTTGTAAGTTCTTAATATTGTTTCCCAGAATGCCGATCGGGTTGAAGGGACAGTTCTATAAAATCATCATTAGGTGTGTTTTTTACAGTTATGTACTTGATTGCCACCATCGTGGTATGAGAAACGTTTGATTTACTTACTAATTTTTAATTATTTTATAAAGTTTGTTTTCATGTTTTGTCCAAGTGTGACAGTATCGGTAATATTTTAAAAGGGTATATAAGTCAGAGATCATAACGCCTCCACTTTTATACGGTTCTGAAGTGATCCCAGAATACCGCTCAGGTTGAAGGGACAAATATATTAAATAGGTGTTTTTTTTTCTCGAGTATGTACTTGTTTGCCACCATCCTAGCATAAAAAATAAATTCTTAATGTGTATTTCCTTAGTTTTAATCGTGATTTTCATATGGTCTGGTACCTACTTGTTTGTCACCATCATTAGGTGTGTTTCTTTTACATGAACATGCACTTGTTTGCCACCATCGTAGTATAAAAAAGTAAATGGTTATGGTTATTTCCTAATTTTTATCATAAATTTTGTTCAAATTTTTTGTTCAACTTTAGCAGTATTGGTCGTATCCATACTATGGTAGACGCGTTTTTTTATTACTCGTCACATTTTTGCTGTCTATTGAAACCTTCATTGTTCATTCACGAAATTTATTTGTATTGCAGCGTGCGTTTGTGTTGCGTTTACGGTTTTGTGACATTCATCTAGTTGTAGAATATTTAATGATTTTTAAAATAAATGCATTAGAATTTATGTTGTGATACAAAGTTTGAGAGACTGTTTTATGAGCAACTTTTGAAGTGCTTTGTTTATGGTTCAATTTCTAATTATGTGAACACTTGTGGCAGCTGAAACTCAGTATACATTAAGTGTGTAGACCATACTTACGTATGAAATAAGAATCCAAGCCACTTTATCAACAGTGTTCTCGGAATTTATGTATGAAGTCATCGTCTTTTTTTGGCTGGGCGGTCGGGTCGCCTAAATAATGTGTTTTTGTAAAGTTTGTGAAATAAAAAAAATTTATAGAGAGATGTGCTTTTTACAATTGATTAATACGAAATATTGTATATATTAGTGAAAAAAATAAAAGCTTTTGGAAATATTCATTTACTTTTTTATTTTAACGACTTTTGTACAAAAATCTGGAAAAAATTTCAAATCCTGATTTCATGTAGGAAACCGGCCCATATTATTTTTAAGCTATTGCATAGCTTCTATCGAGGGCCTTGAGCGCGGGGACCGAATCCAGAAATTCCGTAACGAAAAAACCTCACGCTGCCGTAAACAAACGAGCGCGCTCGTTTCTTTTCGGCAGTCTTCGACACGGTGTTTGTGTGCGTGCAACTAGCCGTATTGTAATAAATTATAATAATAATTATAATAAATTATAATCGAGACAAGCTGCTCCGAAATCGGACGAATACATAAGCAGCTGTTTATGAGAAAGTATATAGGTGTATAGGTATTTATGTACAACAGTGAATAGCTGTACTTGTAAAATTTGTGTATAAAGTGTTTTGAATATTAATGAACAAAGTGCATTTATTAATAATGAAGAAAGTCACGAAAAAATAGTGAAAGAAAATGAATGAGTACTCTATATACATACATTTTATTAATATCACAAATGCAGTATTAATTTTGAATTATAAAATAAATAAATAATTATAATTGCATAAGTTGATACAAAATGCTATGCAATAGCTTTACCGCGGCAGTCCCCGAGTGCCACACGTCTTTTTTTTATAATTAGCTTGTTTTATAAAGATTCCAATGACATAAGCATTACATACAGCTCCCATACAAAAGTTAAGCGATATCGCCATTGCGCGCGCGCGCGCGCGCATTTCGCGCGGTACCACCCACGAAGTGCTGTCACAATGACATTATTTTTTACAAAATGGATGATACACAGCACCTCGGATATATGAAAACTTAACGACTTTCTAGCGATTGACCTTCGATTTCGAGTCTAGGGACTCGAATTAAAATTATTTCGAGTTGTCAACACTGGTTGAGGGTCTTTCGTCAGTTTGAAGGGTTTTGACTTGTGTAATATAAAATACTACCGCCAAAATGGACAACAAACCTCACTTTTTGTCTACTTTTATTGAACTGTATAGAAGTTTTCCATGTTTATGGAAGGTGAAAGACGATGTTTATCACAATAGACGATTGAAGGATGGTGTTTACAACAAATTGTTAGAATATTATCAAACCACAATACCTTTGGCCACAATTGACACCGTTAGAAGAAAAATTAATAATCTTAAAAGCACATTCAGGAAAGAACTAAAAAAGGTAATTTTGATTTACTCAGCTTTAGACGCTTTTTGTTAAGTAATTAAGTAGTAGCTATCTCAAAATCGATACTAATTTGCACAGAATACCGACCTACCTAGGTACCTACTTTGATATTTTTATGATAAATGATAAAGACACACTGTTCTAGAGTTAATTTCTTTTTGGATATGGTTTTATTACATTTTCATGTAACGCAAAAGCTTCATCGGCCACAAATACAAAGTTCATATTGTTTTTATTCATATTATTAGGTGGTAAATTTAATTGCCTGGTTATTAATTTGTCATAAAACATAGTGGACTCGATTACACCTCCATCAGATACTCTTCCATTGCATCCCACATCAACATATTTAACTATACTAGCCACCACTCTCGCCCTTGCCATTACACTCATCAACTCAACTTTATGAAGCACCACCTTCAGTACAGTCACAAAAATCCTGAACGAATAAAAGAAAACGCACGATAATTAATAAAGCGTGCAAAGCACTAAAAGAAGACGATGAATATGATGGCATAGTAGATATAGAACAAAAGTTGTTTGCAGAAACGTTAATCAATAAAGTTATACTGTATGCGATCAAACAGAGGTTGCAGGAAGAAACCACTCTTACTGGTCTTGTGCCCATACAGTCACAAATGTCAAATTCACTCCAACATTTTCATTCCAACATCAAATTTATCATCGGCAGCTCGAACAACTTCACTCACATTTACAAACACTGAACAAGCAGAGAACAAGAGAGTGAATCTGAAGACATATCTCAGTATAATATATTTTTAGGCATTGTTATTGGCAATCCTCTGACTAAAAGAATGACAGAGCGCATAGAACTAGTATGGAGCTAGTACCATTTCTTTTCATTTTACACACAAAGAGTTCTATGTGCTCCGTCTATATTATTCTTTTAGTATCAGTTGGAAATCTATGGTGTATGTTGTGTGTTCTTTAGTGTATGTCCTAGATCCTATATATTGTCTAACAAACCTAGAGCAGTCGTATATCATTTACCGAACCTTCATATGGCGACCCTGCCATACGACACCTAGCGCACCTGCATCCGGCCAGCTGCAAAACTGCAAGTGCGGCGCATTGCGATGTGGAGTGTAGAGTGCTAAGTGCAAGTGTAGGTTGCCTAGCGGTACTGTGCGTAATTAGTCCTCAAAAAATTTTGGAAAAAATTTTCAACCATGGGGAAACAGCAGTCTAAGGAGCTGATAATTGACCGGCGCAGGAAACACAGCAACCACGGATGAGTATTTGCGCCAGGCAAATACTACCACCTACTTTGTGGTAGCCATCTGCATAATTTTGGTGATCGGAGGAGGTTTTTGGCTGGCCCGTTACATCTACAAATGCCAGGGGCGTTAGTTAAGTCGCAGACTGACGGAATTTGATCTGCGGAGGTCACTGAGTACGTTGCGTAGGCAACAGTCGGCGCAAGCGGCTATGCGTAAGGGTGTTTCTCGTATAATACATCTGTACATTCTGAAACTAAATATACACCTTATGAACTTGTATTTGAAAAAAGATGTAATATTCCTAGTAATTTCACAAATTGTAAACTTGAACCTTTATATAACAGAGAACGTTATCCCTTAGAATTAAAATATAGATTACAGAAAACGCGAAGCTAGTGTGAAGCGCGCAATAATTTGGTAAGAGTAAATTGGTAAGAAAATGTAAATTTGATAAGAATGTCCATCCTGTTATGTATAACAAGGAGGATTTATTGTTACTAAAAAATGAAGTTGGTAATAAATTTGACAATGTTTTTCAATGTCCTTTTAAAGTTTTGGAAGATCTTGACCCTAATGTAAAAAAATTACGTAATGATAAAGAAGAAATTGTACACATAAATAGAACGAAATTGTATTCATGTTAAAAAAAATATTAAAATATTGCTTTACTTTTTTTTCCGTTTTGGTGGGGCGTATGGTGTGTGTTCTTTAGTGTATGTCCTAGATCCTGTATATTGTATAACAAACCTATTGTGGAGATAGTAATAAATCACTCTTTACCTAGAGCAGTCGTATATCATTTACCGAACCTTCATAAATCATTGGTACTTTAACTATTGACTTTTAAGGTAATTATTTTAAATAAATAAAAATCAAGAAGACTGATCCTACAGATATTGTTTTTTGAAAAAAAAAAACTTTGTATCATTTGATTTTTGCAAGTCAATTATTAAGAGTCGGAGAAGTACAAAATATAACCAAATAAATGTTTTTTCTTACCCTCATATATACATCTGAATCAGAACAAAAAAAATATTTTGATGTTTCAGGGATAATTCTTCCAAGAGCCTGTGGTGAAATTCTTGGGTGTGCGTTGTTTTATAGACAATTGTTTAATATAATTCCGTATTACAGAAAATGTTTCGCATAATTTCGTTTCATCATTAATAACAAATACACTGAGTCCATCTTAGCTTTTGCTGACGACCTCGCAATACTGACGCGTAATCCAAATCAATGTCAGGAACTATTAAAGGAAATCGATGAGTTCTGTTCGTGGACAAATGGACTGAGAACGAAGCCCAGTAAGTGTCACTGTCTGTGTCTGGGTAGACGGGACACCAAATTTACCTCCTACGACCCGGGACTCTTCATAGGGGGTAAACCAGTTTCCATAGTCGCTGAATCGGTCCCATTTAAATTTCTTGGGAGAAAGATAGACCATCAAGGACGCACACCATCCTTAGATGAAGTTGTCAATATGTTTATAAACGACCTAAATAAGATAGATCAGCTACCACTGAATAATATCAAAAAAGCTTGGATATATGACAACTACCTAACATCACGTCTGACTTGGCCTTTTCTGGTATACGATTTCGGCAAAACCTTACTCGCGAAAATAGATGCAACTGTCATAAAATCACTAAAATCGTGGCTTGGACTAGCGCACTCTGCTGATCCCTCTGCTTTATTTAGGGATCAGAATAATTTTGGGATGAAATTAAAGAAACCATCGGAGCTCTATAAACACCTTAGAGTTACCAAAGCCCACATCTTAGGTAAATCCCAAGATGACACAGTCAGGGCACTCCCGAAAGATAATAACGCGTCCGAGCTTGAATCTAGACTTATATTCCATAAACGATTTATGATAGGAGCCCAGTCGAACAAAGTGGGGTTGGGAGTACGAGAGCCAAAAAGGGACCAGGATATACTTAGGTCCTTTCTGAAGCAAGACGAAAATGATAAATATCGAGTGCACGCGATGAATTTGGAAATCCAAAACGAATGGTTGACAATGGGAGAGTTCTGCATACCGATGGCTTTAAAGTGGCGCACCTTGATCTATGAGTGGTCGCCGGCCCTGTTAAAATTCTATCTTAACGCCTTTCAGATGACCCTTCCAGACCAGAGTAATCTGGTAAGGTGGGGGAAGGCCACAGAAAAACAATGTTATACGTGTGGTGAGGCAATAGGGACGGCTAGGCACATATTAGTAGGATGTAGGGTGCTTCTCGATAGAGGCCAATACTCACGCCGCCACGATAAGGTGCTTTTCATCATACGCGAAGCAATGAGTCTGGCAGTAGCTAGAGCCCAAAAAGGATTGACTACTAACAGACGACATATCAACTTTGTGTCTGAAGGTTCATCCATAAAATCCAGGAACAAACCTTATTCAATCTTAGATACTGCCCCAGATTGGACTCTCCTAATCGACACGTATGAAAAGCAATATAAAATTCCGGAGGATGTTGGGGTTTCGTCATCTAGACCGGACATATTTCTATACTCGAAAACGACAAAATATGTGGTCCTTGTGGAACTTACTGTACCGTGGGAAACAAATATACCGAAGGACCACACACTTAAGAAAAATAAATACTATGATCTCACAAACGAATTAATCAAAAACGGTTACGTGGTTAATTTGTATGCAGTAGAAGTGGGAGCTAGAGGTATACCAGCTAAATCTCTCTATAACCTACTTAAAGATCTAGGCCTATCGAGAGCTACAATAAGCTCATTACTAGGACGAATGTCTAAAGCGGCACTAGTAGGTTCGTATCAAATTTGGTTAGGCAGGGAGGGGAACTTGGGTAGTGAAGGTGAGTGTTGATGTACATCAACAAAAGGGGCCCCTTCTAAACCTACACTTGGGTCGCAAGTCCCAGGCACTGTTCCGAGTTCCCAACTCAGCAACGCGATGGACCCGGCACCCGCACGGAGAATCCATGGATAGCTAAGAATATCGTCTCTCATCAATATACAGAATACTTACTGTTTGCCCGTTGTAATTTTGGAAAAGAATTAAATATGATTTAAAGGTGAACTTCAATGAAATTTGTTATTTCAACTTTAACAAGTAGGAATTTATTAAATAATTAATATAAATTGAATACAGTTAAAATGATACGAGGTAAGCAGGCCAGTCGTAGCTCTGGAGAAATGTGAAAGGGGTGTCTCAAAAGCTGATTTTGTTCCTTTTATAGGGTGGTTGCGCGCCCTCTTGCGTAATTCGCCGACACTCCTGCGCTTGCGATGCATCTGCTTCTTGTCCTGACGAACAACGATCTGTAGACGCCTCTCGTAGTTCCGTACTAGCGGGATAGATGGCGCTTAACATATTCGGCCCCTTTGAGAGCTATTAGCTCTCAATGTTAGTTTCTTCATCTTCGCTGGCTGGTGGAACTGGCAGGGGACACATCTTGGAAAATGCCCTCTGGATGTCGCCGGTCGCCGTGCGGATAGTAGCGACTCTGGCCACACCATCCTTGCCTGGGATAAGTTGGATAATCCTGCCCAAGCGCCATTTGAGAGGGGGCAGGTTGTCGTCCTTTATCAGCACCAGCGTGTTTGGAATCAGGATCCCGCTAGACGTCTTCCACTTGAGGCGTCTCTGTAGCTCTGACACGTACTCGGAGGCCCAGCGCTTCCAGAAGTGTTGCCTCAGTTGCTCGACTCTCTGGTATCGTGAGAGTGAGAGCGGGGCTTCATGGAGGTGTCTTCGCCTACAGGAGCTGTCAAGGGCCGGCCAATGAGGAAATGGCCCGGCGTGAGCGGCGTGAAGTCGTCAGGATCTGGGGACATGGGATACATCGGACGGGAGTTCAGGACGGCTTCTATTTGTACCAAAACCGTGCTGAACTCCTCGTAGGTTAAGTTAGCATTCCCTACAACGCGCGTAAGGTGGTGCTTGCAGGACTTTACCCCTGCTTCCCATAAGCCGCCAAAATGAGGTGCGTAAGGGGGAATAAATTTAAATTCAATATGATTATTTGATGCGTAATCAATAATTCCCTGAGAACCTCCCGTCAAAACGCTTGTAAACTCCTTAGCCGCTCCTACGAAGTTTCTACCATGATCCGAGAATATTTTGATAGGTTTTCCTCTACGCGATATAAATCGTTTCAAAGCTAGAATATAACTTTCAGTTGACAAGGAAGTAACAAGCTCCAAATGGACAGCTCTCGTTGAAAAACAAACAAATAAACAGATGTAACCCTTTTCTAACCTAGAACCTCGACCCTTTTTATTTAGAATATAAACTGGTCCAGCGTAATCTACGCCACAATGAAAAAAGGGATAGTTTGCTTGCAAACGCTCACTAGGTAAATCACCCATTATAGGCTGCACTGTCTTAGCCTTCATACGACAACAAACTACACATTGGTGAACTATTTTCTTAGCTAAATTTCGGCCACCAAGAGGCCACCACATCTCCCTAATCTGCGCTAACAGGAGCTGAGGGCCAGCGTGGAGCATCATAGCATGAGTATGCCGAAATAGAAGAATTGTAAAATAGCTTTGGCTACACAATAGTTTGGGATATTTCTTGTCATATGCAAATTCTGAATTACCAATTCTTCCGCCCACTCTAATAATATTATTTTTATCTAGAAATAAATTTAAAGAGGACAAGTTACGTGAACCTTTGAAGGTCTGCTTATTCAATAAAGCATTGTACTCATCAGGAAATGCTTGAATTTGTGATAATTTTGTTAGATACAATAAAGAGTTATGTAACTCGGCTGCTGACAAAGGGCCCGAGTTACGTTCCAGTGATCTAATTTTAGCTCGTGCGTTGTAAATAAAGCGAAATATATAAGCACAAGCACGTTGAAGTCTAATGTATGATGAGAATCTATTGATGTCTATCATCCTATAGTCACTACTGGTACAAAACACACTTACAGTTCGATTCGGCCTCAATTCCGGCAATGTACTAGTTTGAAGAATGTCTAGATTATCTTGTGTCCACTCTACTACATTCTCTGATAAAAATGCAGGTCCGTTCCACCACAGTTTGCTATCACTGATATCTTCTAGCGTCATACCACGTGATAATAAATCAGCCGGGTTGCATTTGCCGTTCACGTGATACCAACGCGCATTGTTTGTCAGATCATTAATTTCTACTACACGGTTTTGCACAAACGTTTTAAGTAAATAAGGTGACATTTTCAACCAACTTAACACGATAGTCGAATCTGACCAAAATACTACATTGTCAAACTCTAAACGCAATGAATTTACGATCTTTCCATATAATCTCGCACCGATCAATGCTGCACATAGCTCGAGTCGCGGAATAGTGATTACTTTAATGGGCGCGACTCGTCCTTTCGAACATAAAAGTCTAACTGTGATGTCACCGTAACTATTGAAAGTACGTATGTAGGCACAGGCCCCATAAGACAGCTGACTCGCGTCTGTAAAGATGTGCAACTCGAAACGTACGGAATCATTACCAATGACCCAACGGGGAATACGGATATCTTTTAATCTAGACAATGAATTATAGAACTGTAACCAACGCTTTGATACATTTTCCGGTACCAAATCGTCCCAGTTTAATTTACAAAGCCATAACTGCTGTAGCAAAATCTTGACTACCATAACAATAGGACTAATCAAACCTAATGGGTCGTATATTTGTGACACAGCTGATAGAATTAAGCGTTTAGTAATTTTGCATGCGTTACTATTTACGTTTGAGGTAAAATGAAATTCATCACTACAGTAGTACCAACCTAAGCCTAACGTTTTACTAGTACTGGTTTCATCGAACATCATCTGCCTGGATTCACCACTTTGAAATGTATTTGAATCTAAATCTGGCGTATTAAAGACCCATTTTCGCAATGGTAAACAACCAGAATCGCAAACAGTTTTTACTTGTTTACATATAGTTTTTAAGTGAGATTTATTGTCATGACCAGTGATCAAATCGTCTACATAGAAATCCTCTAAGATGATTTTCGATATTTCGGGATTATTACAGTCTAGTCCCAGCTGACGCACACAACGAATACTTAGATAAGGCGCGGACGCCGTTCCGTATGTAACGGTGTTCAGACGGTACACACCGAGAGGTTCCGACGGATTTTTACGCCACAAAATTAGTTGTAAATTCCGTTGATCGTCGTGAATTAGTATTTGCCTAAACATTTTCTCTATGTCCGCACAAGCTACGTATTTATACTGCCGGAAACGTAAAAGTATTCCAATTAAGTCATTTTGCAAGGGCGGACCGGTCATTTGAATGTCGTTAAGCGATTTACCATTCGATGTTTTTTGACTTGCATTGAATACAACTCTTAACTTCGTGGTAGTGCTCTGTTCACGAAACACACCATGGTGAGGCAAAAAATAATAGGGTGAATTAAATCCGTCAATGCGCGTCATGTGTCCCAGGCCTAAGTATTCTTGCATAAACTCGTTATACATATATTTATAAGTAGGTTGACGTGCGAGTTTACGCTCTAGTGATAAGAAACGTGTTTTTGCGACTTCATAACTATCACCAAGTGTTTGTGGCGATTCTTTGAATGGAATACGAACTGAAAATCGACCTGCATGTTCTCTTCTAGTAGTATCTATAAAAGTTGTTCACATACACGATCATCGTTTGTATAATGCGATTTAGGTGGTGAAATCTCTTCGATTTCCCAGAATCTTTTGAACTGCGCGTTCAATTCGAGATTTTGAGAGGTACCCACATGACACTGAACTTGATTGATGCGCAAATTCGTGTTTACAGGACCTGAGATTATCCACCCTAGCTTTGTATTCTGTAGATAAGGTCCACTAACTAGGTGAATCCTACCCTCATTTAACAAATCCCAAAAATAGTTCGCACCGATTAAAATATCTACCTGCGATGGAGAATTGAACGTAGGATCGGCAAGCTTAATATCATTAGGAATGTTAAGATTATGCGTATGTATATATGAAGAGGGTATGCACGAAGTTATGTTTTGCATAACCAAGCAATTAATGCGCGTATTATATTCGCTATTTAAGGAACGAATAGTAATTTCACAGGAATGATTTGACTGTGTGATTGATTGTCCTATTCCTGTGATTTGAAAAGTGGACTGTATAACCTTGGCGTTTAATTTATTGCGTAAAGAACTGGACATGATGCAGTGTTGGCTTCCACTGTCCAGTAGTACACGGGCAATATGAATTTGAGTATCGGCACCGATTATTTCTACCAGCGCAGTAGACAATAACACGGGTACGAGAGTGTTTGATGATTTATCACTAATTTGATTATTAGTGTTGGAATGTAGAACAGTAGAAGATTCATTACTCGAGGGGGTGGACTGCGCGTTAGAGGAACCCGTAAATACCGAGGTTTCTCCATTCCTAAACGCCTCGTGAATCAAGCTATTGTGTTTTTTATTACATACCCGACATGGCCCACAGAAACAACTATCGATAGTGTGTCCCTCACGTAAACAATTCCTACATAAACTCTTGCTTTTAATAAGGGCCAACTTTTCGTCGCAAGGTAAATTAATGAACTGAGTGCACGAATAAACCGGATGATTACCTGCACACATAGAACATACACGAGTCCGTTTAGAATTTTTAGCGGTATTCTGATTAGTTTGCGTAGACACAAGACCTTGAACTTTAGACATTTGGTTTTTGTGACTATCTTGGGACAAATTTTTGCTATTGAAGCTTGAGGAATGATTTGCTTTAATCATTTCCAACATATCCGCTTTATTTCTTAAAAATGAAATAAGCTCGTCTAGTTTCAAAGCTACCTCCTTATTTTTTAGAGAATTTGATTTAAATTGCTCCCAGTCCTTTTGCATAGAAGCATCGAACTTAGATACAATTAAATAAATTAATAAGGTATCCCAAGTATCCACTGGCTCGCCTAAGCTCTTTAAAGCGCGTAAATTTTTAAGGACGGTATCTATAAGTTTTCTTATGCAAGCGGGCGATTCCCTAGACAAAGGTTGTATAGAAAATATGGACTTAATATAATTATGAATTAGTAATTTTTTATTATTGTATCTAGCTTCAAGCAGATCCCAAGCTATTATATAGTTATCGGCTGAAAATTCGAGAGATTTGATGACCTGCATGGCATTGCCCGTGAGAGCCGATCTTAAGTAGTGATATTTTTGAATATTATCGAGCTCTTCCGAATTATGAATCATGGACAAATAAGTATCTCGGAACTCCAACCAATTGTCATATGAACCATCAAATGATGTCAGCGAAATAGTGGGTAACTTAACTAGTGATTTACTACCCTTGCATTTATGATTATTCGAATTTTCGCCTTGTAATAGACAGTCGATATAGGCCATAACACTATAATAACTATTTTCAAAGGATTCGCGTTCTCTTAATTGCTCTGCTATATCCGATTCCGGAGCTATTTCAATCTTATCTTGAAAGCTATTAAAATTAGATAACAGACTGCATAACGCCTGTTGTTTTCGTAACTTTAACTCAGCAAATTGTCTTGCGGACAATAAAGCCCCGTCTAAGGAATCTACGTATTTGACTAGTAAGGTCAGGGAACCCTTGACTGAACCGCGTTTTTTCACTAATTCTTTAAAACTTTCACTCATTTTGGCACTTAATAAGAAAGCAGAGGTACTCACGTTTGTCCTGCAGCCACTTGGTGAATTATGCGCACCGCCGCGTAGCTTTCTAGAAGAAACAAACGGTTTTAGTACAAATAGAAGAAATGTGGGCGAGTAGGGCGGGAATAAAGGAAGGAAAAGAGGATTTGCTACGACTGGTCTGCTACCCGCTACTTATGGTTTCTTGAAAAAAGTTTAAATAATCCGGCGCTGAAGGTCCAAATGTTTGCCCGTTGTAATTTTGGAAAAGAATTAAATATGATTTAAAGGTGAACTTCAATGAAATTTGTTATTTCAACTTTAACAAGTAGGAATTTATTAAATAATTAATATAAATTGAATACAGTTAAAATGATACGAGGTAAGCAGGCCAGTCGTAGCTCTGGAGAAATGTGAAAGGGGTGTCTCAAAAGCTGATTTTGTTCCTTTTATAGGGTGGTTGCGCGCCCTCTTGCGTAATTCGCCGACACTCCTGCGCTTGCGATGCATCTGCTTCTTGTCCTGACGAACAACGATCTGTAGACGCCTCTCGTAGTTCCGTACTAGCGGGATAGATGGCGCTTAACACTTACTTTAAAGAATTTTAAATCATTGAATTTTGTTTCATATAAAGTTAAACATTAGAATAATCATTTCATAGAATATCAAATCAAATTTTCTTAATCATTATATTGTTTATTTAATAGAAAACTTATTACAAAGAATAACATATTATCAAAGTGACAGTTTCTAAACGTTTCAATTCATAAAATGCATACCCTCATTTAAATGGGACAATTTTTTTATAAACTAAACAATTGATGCGTCTACAAGGTCGACGGAGCCCCGCGTAGCGGGGCTCCTACTTCTGGGTGGTTTATAAAAAAATAACCACGAAGGCCTAATGCGGGAGCTTCGCTACGCTCCGCTCCCGCATTAGCCTTCTAACCTAACCTTTCCGAGTCGGGGTAATCTGAGTCGAGGTGTTAACTATATTGTAAATGTTACAGTTAAAAATAAATGTGATTTGGAACATTATAAAGGTGGTTTAATATTCTTTAAAAAATAATTCTACAGTTTGATAAGTTTGTTAAACAAAAAAATGTGATTAAAAATTCGTTCAATTGTGTTTCTGTGAAATATGTTTCATTGTAGTAAATTGTTTTTGAAACAATAATATTCGAAATAAAAATATGAGAACCAAATATTATATGAAACATTTTCTGTAAAACGAAATTCTATGAAATTTCTTTCTACGAAATAAGGGACTCCCGAAATTCTTGTAGGAAATTTTAAATCTTCAAGACTTTGGCCAGTTGCCAAATACCGCTTGCCAAATACCAAATGCGCTTATACATTGGCGCATTTTTGTTTTAATTTTACTGATACGGTTTAAGTAGCGCTAATAACATATTAAAAGTTTCAGAACTCATTCGTTAGTAATTGAACATATCTTCTTTATGCGACTGCCTTAGTTCACGTATCAATGTCATGTGCGATTTTGATTCTCTTTCTTGAAGTCACTTTTTCATCTAATATCTTCTTTCCGATGGCGAAATTATATGAAGTAGCAAAAGAGCATGCCGTTTTATACATAATATCATTATGATAATTAACACCTTATGAATTTCTGCCAAACCAATGTCAGATCTGACCTAGAGCTGTACTCAGGCTCAAGAGCTGTACTACAATATTCTTCATAATTCACAAGAAACGCATAAACCAAAATCAAATCAGGTAATGAGAACATTCCATTTTAATCAACGCGTTCAAGAGGAAGGCGAGAATTTTGATAACTTCTATTCTGACATTAGAAAAATTGCAGCTAACTGCAACTTCAAGGACAAAGAAAGAATGTTAAGAGATAGAATAGAATTGTGTTTGGAATAAAAGATCAGAGAGTGCAACAGAAGTTATTAGAGAAGAAGGACCTCACATTGGAGCGAGCTTTTGAAATTTGCAGATTAGCTGAGTTGTCAACCAAGCATGTGCGAGTTATAAGTAAGCAGTTGGTGGTGGATGCAATTCAGACAGAGGGTACACGTCCGAGAGTCTTCCAATCTAATAGCAAAGCTAAGTATAAACATTGATACAGAGTATCTATGCAAAAAATGTAATAAAATAGATAAACCAAGGAGTTGTCCCGCCTTTGGACACACTTGTAATATCTGCAAAAAAACCTAATTACTTTTCAGTAGGCTGTAGACTTAGAAATAAAGTAGATAACATTAATGAAACATCAGAAGTTCAAGATTTGTGACTAGTTCGGGTCTGTAATGAAATTGGTAGCTCAAGTAAGGAGTGGACTGAGACCCCTACAGAAACTCAACAGCTAACCTTTAAATGTGATACTGGGGCACAGATTAACGTGTTATCACTGAAAGACCTACAGTATGTTTCAATGATGAAAACATTAAGATGTCTGAGATAACAGTAATATTAGAAGTTTTTGGAGGCACTCACATAAAACCGGTTGGTAAAAAGAATTTAATAATATTAAAAGATGAAAAAAATATATAAGACAGAATTCATAATAGTAATAAAAATGTGAGACCAATTTTAGGCTCGCCAACATTATTGGAATTAAAACTTTTAAAAATGAAAAATAACAGTGTTAACTTAATAAAAATACAAAGTAAAGATGATGTACTTCATCAATATGGTGAACTTTTTCAAAAGCCGTTGGAACTACACATCCAGCCTGGAGCACAACCAGTAGTCACACCACAACGACGGGTTCTTAATGCATTAAAGGCACGGCTAGAAGATAAGCTAAAATCACTGGAGGACAGACAGATCATCTCCAAAGTTTGACATCCAAAAAGTTTTATTATTGAAAAGAAAGATGGTTCACTAAGAATATGTCTGGATCCCCAAGACCTTAATAAAGTACTGTTAAGAGAATATCACCTTATTCCAACTCTTGAAGAAATTGTGCCAAAATTATGTAATATGACTTTTTTTACTGTTCTTGACTTATAAGGGTTTTATAATATAAGGTTAGACGAGAAGTCTAGTGATCTCTGCACATTCAATTCACCTTTTGGATGTTACAAATTTAATAGATTTCCGTTCGGAGTCTCCGTAGCCCCTGAAATTTTTCAAAGATAATGAAAATGCCTTTACTGACATTCCTGGAGTAGTAATTTACTGTGATGATATGTTAATTTGTGCAGAATCAGAAGTAGAACATGATGTAATACTTGCCAAAGTAATGGAAAGAGAATCAAAGTGTAATGTGAGATTCAATAAAGATAAAATACAGTATAAATTAAGAGAAGTTAAGTATTTTGGTCACATATTTTCCTAAGAATGGTTAACTATTTAAGAAAGTTTGTACCAAATTTAGCAAATATTGCATCACCATTGCAACCTTTATTAAAGAAAAATGTTGAATGGTTGTGGACAAATGTACATGAAAAAGCTTTTATGGAGATAAAAGAAAATATTAGTAAGGCACCTATACTTCAAAATTTTGAGCCAAAAATACCAATACTTATTCAGTGTGATGCTTCCAAGGATGGGCTGGGTTGCTGTCTTTTACAGTACGGCAGGCCAGTTAGTTTTGCTTCTAGAAGTTTGACTGTTTCTGAACAAAACTTCTCACAGATTGAAAAAGAACTTTTAAGTGTAGTCAGGGCGACCAGAAAATTTCATTACTATATTTATGGTCAAAAATATACAGTCTTAAATGATCATAAACCTTTAGAGTCCCGACTTAAGAAAAATGTACATGAAGTACCTTCACCCCGGTTACAAAGATTAAAACTAAAACTTTTAAAATATGACTTAGAATTCAAATATTTACAAGGAAAGTTAATGTTTATTGCAGACTTACTCTCACGACTAAAACATGATGTCTTGAAAATACTGAGACTGACGATTCATATATGTATGAAGTTATTCACTGTGTCGGTCTTGCCACTTACTTGCAGTGTACTGATCTTCAAAAAGAACAGTTTATAAAAGCAACTAGTGAGGATGAACAATTATCACTATTACTTAGCTATACTAAGTCAGGTTGGCCGGAAAATCAAAAAAATATTCCGGATTCGGTTAAATATTATTTATAATTCCGAGGAAATTTTACATTTCATGAAGATTTATTGTTTTAAAATGAAAAATTAATAATACCTAAAAGCATGAGATTGAATGTAATTAAAAAAATACATGAAGGTCATATAGGAATGTCAAAAATGAAACGTTTAGCTAGGAAATTGTATTATTGGCCAAATATAGATGAACATGTAGATAGTTTTGTAAGAAAATGCTTTGTTTGTCAGACTTATCAAAATAATCCGTTTTGTGTTTGGACTTCGAAAATACGACCATGTCACGGAATATCGTAAAAAACTGAACTGGCTCCCTATTCGGCAGCTCCGTAAACTTCACATTTTAACTCTTCTCCATACTGTCCTAACGCTCCAACTTTTTTGCGGGAACGCTTTGAATATCTTGTACCCAGGGGCAAACCCTGTCGTCTTTCTTCCTCTCTTCTGCTTCGCACACCTGCACATAGTACTAGCTGCCATGATGGATCCTTCACGGTGCAAGCTGTACGGCTTTGGAACTCACTGCCTCACTTCATTCGTAGTAGTAATTCTCTGGACGTCTTCAGGAAAAGAACTAGAGAACATTTGCTATCACAATGATGTAGTCTGTATATATATATATATCTATATATTTAAGTTTCTATATATGCATGTATATGTATGTATGTGTATAAGTTTTATTGATGTATTGTAGGCACATATATATTTATATGTGTAGGTTTATGTATGTATGCTATGTATGTGTGTATTTATGTAATGTTAAGATAATGTACCTACCTGTTTAGGTATGCTTTTTTATTTATTTTTTTATTATTGTCTATTCTTTATGTACACTTCACATCACCCTTTATAATCATATACTTCTCTGCTACTTAAAGGTTTGCTGGGAGAGAACTCATTTTGAGTTAAGCACGCCTTTGTACATATTCCTTTGAATGTTTTTTGTATGATCTCTGTACTGTGTGTGTGCAACAAAGAATTAAGAATTAAAAACATTAAAGAGCCTTTGTTATGTCATAATATTCCAGATTTACCATTTTCAAAATTGGGAATAGATATCATGGATTTTAGGAAAAGTAGTTTCTTAGTAATGTATGATTATTATTGAAAATGGCTTGATATTAAATTAATAACAAATAAAAGTGCCAAGTCAGTAATTAATGTGCTCATTGTCATTTTTTGCACTCATGGATCACCTACTGAGATAGTTTCTGATCATGTGCCTCGTGCTCAAATGGAATGGCAGAAACTGCTCTTTCTGCCATTCCATTTGAAATAGCAAAAAGAATTCTACTAAAATGTTATAAAGATAAAACAGATTTCGGAATTGCATTGTTACATTATAGAGTTACTCCTGTTTGTGGCACGAAATTTTCACCTGCTGAATTAGCAATGAGTAGAAATTTAAAAATAAGTTTACCAGTACCTTATCAGTTTTTGAAACCAAAACTAAATGAAGATGATATAAAGAATGAATTAAAAAAACACAAGATAGAAATGTTAGAAATTATAATGTTAAAACTAGAGTTAAACAAGAGTTTTATATATGTCAAAACATAATGTTTTTGAAAGATGTTACACAAAACAAATGGTTACCAGGTGTTATTATCAAAAAATAATGGCTTAAGGTCATATGTTATCTTAGATAGTGATGGAGTTCATTATACTAGAACGTCTTATCATATAAGGCCCGGATAGTGGATGATCTGTTTGTCCCCCTGTTTGTACTGGATGGATGTATGGTTACCATATTTTCTGAAGTAGAAGTAAGAATAGCTGTAATTATGTAATACAAATTAATTTTATATTAGTAGTAAGACTTGGTACAGTCAAGCAAATAATTAGGGTTTTTAATAATAGTCTCTTGTGCTAACTGTATCAATTTAATTTAAATTACATTTTTGTAATTCTTTTGTAAAAAGGGATAGAGAATGTAAGCATATTAATTAATGAATGTAATTGACTCTTAGTTTTGGAAAGGGGAAGATGTAGCAAATGCACGCAAACTAATTGGAAGTACAGACGTTGAATGATTCAATCAACAGTGTTAATATGACGGTCATTTGTCGCTTGTTTTATACAAACTCTTGTTGAAATGATCTGGATCATAATATTTAGGATAAGACAGGCAGCGTCATGGGACGTGGGGCACTTTTTTGAATGTCATAGGATAGGAAACATTGTTTTTCAAGTTAAGTTAATAAATGTTTTTAGAAGTGCCTCCACATCTGTCTTTTAATTGATACACTACGCACCTGTTCCCACAACATCAAGCCTACACACCTGTTCCCATACCATCCCCACAACATCAAGTCTACGCACCTGTTCCTACACCACCCCCACAACATCAAGCCCAGGCACCTGTTCCTACACCAACCCCACAACATCAAGCCTACACACCTGTTGATTGATTTAACAAATATTGATAACATTGATTTCCCAAATACTACATTTAGTAACAATAATACTGTTGTGGCAGGTAGTGTTAAGCAATTAAAAGAATTCCTGCTGTTTAAACGCAAATAAACTAGAAAGCAAAAAAAAAATACAGCGGCATTAAACTTCTGTAATTTTTGTAATAAAACAAAATTGTGCTCCTAATTGGTTTTTTTTATTTGCAATAGAGAGAGAGGGTGTCAGGTTGAGTACAAGAAAAAAATACAAGCTGTTTATCAGAAATATGATTGAGGTGCTTACCTTTAAATAATTTTTGAGACATTTGTAAATATGACATTGAGTTAACATCAATGGTGGCGATACAACTAAATTCTAAATCCTCGTAGCTTTGTCCGCTAACCAAAAATCGCAGCGTAGCAATTAATGGTTAATGGTCCGCATTAATGTATCTTTATTTTCTATAAATGGTGTCACCGTGTTACCCACGTAGCCTGGCTGCTGCAAGACGTGGACACACCAGCGAAGGCGACTTTCTTGCATTTTATCTACGATGTCACGGACATGAAGGCTGCCTTCGTCTTATAGACCTGTCCCTTCAACTTGACTGGCATTTTAGGATCGCATATGACGCCAGTCATTTCCCGCCATTTGGCCCACGCAGCGGCAATACGTCCTAGAAGTCGTGGTTGATGTTTTAAAAAGATGGAAAGCAACAGAATTCCGTAAATTCCTGCTATACACAGGACCAGAAGTACTATCAAAATTAAAGTCAGATTATTTATTCATTATCATCATCATCATCATTAATTAATAATTTTCTTAGGCTCACAGTATCCATTAGCATTTTATTAAATCCTGTATATAGTTTTGAATACAATAATTATGCAAGGTTAAGTTAATAATTTTGTTAAGACTTTTATTAATATTTACGGTTCACAATTTGCATTATTTAATTTACATGGTCTTACACACCTTAGTGATGATGTATGTGAGTTTGATGCTCTGGATTCGTGTTCAGCCTTTCCTTTGGAAAATTTCTTGCAGTACTTCACTCAGAGTATCAGAAAAGGCGACAAACCCCTGCAGCAAGTAATTAATGGTTCGGTGAAATATCTCATTCAAACTATTGGCTTAAAGATATTTCAGTATGTAAATTTACTTTCCCGCAGTTCTCCAAAAGTCATATATCAGATTGCTCTTGCCAGGTTGTGATAAACAACAACAGTTCAGATCAATAAAATTCCCTTCATTTGATTCATTTGAAGTTACTATAACACACCAAAACTCATATTTTATACTAAGAGATGGTAAAGTTAGCAATATTGTATTTTCAAAAAATACACAAGGTATGGTATGCTAAGAATTCGCAGTTAACGAAAACTTGTTTGATGTATCTTTAATAAAAAGATCACAAAAAAATATTTATGTTGTAAAAAAACATAACTAACTTATCCGAAAGACCAGTTTCCGATATTGTAGGTAAAGTTGTTCTTCTTCCTTTTCAAAATCATCATATTGCATTTAGAATGCTACATTTTTAGTGCTATTATATTTTAATTTATTTCTCATTTATCCTTATCCTTCTATTTTCCATCCAAATTCCTTATTTATGCTCATATAAAAGCTCTTAAATATGTCCCATTTGTAAGTAGGTGGAGTACATCACATTTTAAATGATTTATTTTTAAAATTATTTTAATGCTTATTATATTTTCAGATACTGCACAATGAAATTTTTTGTTATTGTAAGGTTTATAGATGAAGATGATGCTCCAGGCATTGTTGCATCTAATTGGTTAAGGAGTGATGGAAAAGTTCTTATTATCCAAACGTGCGCACTGAAGAAATGACAAATAAACTTTTAAAATAATTGGCGAACCAGAAGAAAGTCTGAGTTTTGGTACTAAAAGTTTATTTTTATTTCTCGTATTATAATTGTGTATGTCAGAGTTTTTGTAAGAGATCTAGGTTCTTGCGTACATTTAAGACATTGTCGTAATTGTATTGGCAAGCAACTGTTAATATATTAATTTCTTTAAATAGTTCTCTCAGCGAGACACTGAGGCTATAGATTGCTCGTATCGCTCGTTTCTCTAATATGAAAATAGTCTCAATATCGACAGCTGAGCCACACTGTATCAGACTATACGACATAAGGCTATGAAAGTAGCTAAAATAAACTAATCGTGCCGTTTCCTCATCAGTCAGTGACCTTATTTTTCTCACCGCATAGGCAGCTGAGCTAAGTCTTCCTGCCAAGGCTGCAATATGAGAACCCCATTGCAGTTTACTATCTAGAGTCATTCCAAGAAAAACTGTGGTATCGACTATTTGAACAGATTCATCGTTCATTGTAATATGAGTATCTATCTGTCTGTCTGTCTATATGTATATATGGCATGAAGGAGTGGCTTCCCGGGGTCCTGCTGAAATTGGTTCATTTCTTTTACATTTTGTTGCACACGTTAATCAAACTAAAAATATGATTATGTACAGCGACCAATGTGGAGGACAAAACCGAAATATAATACTAGCTGCTATTTGCAACTACAAAACTGGTTCCCATAAATTTACCTTGGAGCAAATTGACCACAAATTTTTAGTTTCCGGCCATAGCTTCTTACCCTGTGATCGTGACTTCGGGGTGATCGAAAAACAGAGAAAATATAATACAGAAATTTGAATGCCAGACGACAGGGCCACGTTAATTGCCTCAGCAAAGAAGACAGAACCAAAATTTCAGGAGCACTACAAATCTGGAGAAACTCATAACTAATAGAAAAGAAGATATTTCTCTACCGAAAGAAGATCGCACTATAATTCAGTGGATAAGAATTCACTGGCTTCGCTACATGTCCTCAAACCCTTATAAAATATATTATTATATGCACCAACAATGATGACGATTCCTATAGATTTGACTCAGTAGATATAGAAAAAAAGAAAACTGGGCATTCTGTCATTCTCTCTGGACATAGTTTTGGATATGCTTTATCCGAACGAGAGATTCATAGAGAAAAAGAAACAAAAAGGCTTGCTCTTTTATTACAGAAAATATAGATGGTTACTGTCCTAGCTTACAATTTCTCAATACTACATTCAATGACGTACATTCAGACGATAAAACATTGTCAACGGTTTACAGTGTTATCAATACTTTCAGCACAATTTGATCATAGTACCATCACAAGTAGAAACACAATCACAAGCAACACATTTTGACATCAGATTTCATAAACAGCTACGATACGTATACTATACAAACATTAGGTGAAACAATATATTAGGAACCAAATACCAGTTCTATAGAAATTCTACCTCATGTTGAAAACACACATCATGTTCTACCTAATCCGCCTATGTCGGATGGTAGTGATACAGAGATAAAGATTGTGCCTTAGTCTGATTCTGATTTTATCTCAGATTCGCTTGCTAAAATTAAAAAGAGTAAGAAACGTTTTAAAGTTGATAAAAAGGAATGGGTAAACGAAAAAAATAAACAAAGAAGACAAGAAGGTAAATCATATTTTGGGAGAGAGAAAACAGGATTGTTGGAATTATAATAAACTAAAGAAGCGCGATCCCTTAAATCAAGATGCTCCTGTAAAATTGGGAAGTACAGTACTTTAAAATGTGAAACAGTAGATGAAGATGTAAGAAAGAGCATTTTTAATTTACTTTTAAAGGTCTGTTCAAACATAAGCGGTATTCGCTGCCGTCTGAGGTAACGAAAACCGAGTGGGTATCCGGTAATATTACCGTTCACACCAAAGAGGATTTCGCTATCCTTCTGGGTAGAATACCGCGCGGGACGCGGTACGCGCTCAGGAAGTTTTCGCCAGTTAGTAATTTCTGTATCGCCAAACAATATGCGTAACTGTTGTCATGTCAACCCCGCTTCCTGAGGGAGGGGCGAGATACATGCCGCTGCTCCCGCGCCGCGTCGACTGGCGGAATCTGTTTCGCCTATCAAGCGAAATTTATCTATGCGGTAGGTACTATGGTACCAACGGTTCCGCTCTAGCCGCGGAACTTCATACTATATTCCTGAGTGAAACCCGCGCGGTACGTACCTATACCCACAGCGGCAGCGAATACTGCTTATGTTTGAACGGGCCTTTACTTGGGGCGTCCCTTGCTAACGAATGGGTAACAAGTATTCCGATTGTCTGGCCACGAAATCGAAACAGCGAAGGGACCACCAAGAGGGCTAACACCTTTGTTTAAAAGTAAAAGGTAAAAGTATATTAAGACGACATCACAAAGAACTAAATTTGCTTAGGAGCTGAAACAATCACTTATCTAGTTTCTGGAGGCTCTTCCCGTAATAGAATCTCATTATTGCAGAGCGACGTCGCAGAAGTTATATTTATTGCCAGAATGGTAATCAAAACAAAGCCTCCACCAATTTTACGTTAACGAAAGCTCTCTCTATAAGTTTGTTTTCAAATTTATTTGAAGACAAATATTTGGCCCTATTTAAACCACAAAAAGACCAATGTGAGAAATGCGCCTGGTATAAAGTCGGAACAGTTACAGAAGAAGAATACAAAGAACATATTGAGAGAAGTAGAAGAGCAAGAGAAGAAAAAGATAGGGATAAGAAGGGAGAAAATTACGTGTTCACCGTGGACTTACAAGCTGTACTAATGGCACCCAAATCAAATGTTTTATACATTATACTATTAAACTATAAAACATGCTGCTCATGATTAAGGACTCCGGTCGGGTCCGAAACTAGTCGGGCGCATCCTGACGAGTGACGTGAGTACAGCCGTAATAAATTTATCGAATGAAAAATGGCTCACGATAGTTTCTATACAAAAATTAATATTTAATACTTATTTTAGACATAAGTTGTTACAGTATTTATTTCCAAACAAATATCTATTATTGATTTCCAAAATTTGATAACATATTTACGTTATATGTAGTTGGTTGTGCCGCAATGAGTTTAAACGTTCCCGCGCTTAATTTATTAGGCGTTTTATCTTGCTAGATTAGTTTCTGATTGACACAACGTTAAATCCTTAACCTATCCCTTTTCCGCACATTACCTGCATTATAAGTGTGAGCGAGAAGAAACGAGGCGTTTACGCTCTGCTGCTACCGTACAACGAGTGGCGCCATCCCCGGGACTATTCAAGTCGAGTCTTCGAAAAATCGGAGCCGGCACGTGCTTGATCGACGAAACGTCTGGAACGCAAGTTTCACATAGACCACGGCCAAACAGCCCGGAAGCAATATATTCTACATGCATCGCCGGCCGTGAAAGCCTGAAGACTTATAGTTTACGGTACGTTTGATAAAAATTTATGACATTTAAAAATTGTATTTTGATTACATTACAATACAGAAGAAAGCTTATTAGTAAACATAAAACTTACGCTACGTTCAATAAAAAGGTTGTGTTTTTCTTAAACTGTATTTTAATGGCAATAAAGGAAAAGGTACCATTTAAAAAACTTCTAAAAATAATTTCAATTTTGTTTTTACCTAGTGTGAACCGATTTAATAATACTCTTTACCCGACTTCAAAACAGGGAGTTTGTTACATTAAAATTATAATTATCTTTCAGCCTTAATAGACTTCGGTCTACTAGCTCAGGGAGTCTATCGCGCTCGGTTACTCCTAGACCTGAACGTGCATCCACCACCCAGCAGACAGCAGCTCGGCGGGCCCTCTTGCTCGGACTTGTAGCTGATATTGACGACCGAGACCCTGAGGTGTCGGTCTCACCTCCATGGTAAGTCTGTTCACAAAATGTTTTTATTAATTTTGCACAGGTATAATTTGATGAAAAGATTTAGTTATATTTAATTTTATTTTGTAGCAAGATCCGAGCAATGGCGGTGGACTGCACACCAGGGAGCTCTGTTAGTTCAACAGAGTTGGATGTCCTCCTCGAAAAAACCCCTGGTGGCGGTCTACGCAGAGCAACCGAGCTGCTTCGGTGAGTTGTTTACGTTTATATTTCTAGCTCACAAATCCTTCTGGAAGAATTTTGATGAACATTTACAACGCATTTTTTATAGTGAACCTAACGTGATGGAGCGGGTCGAGGCGATGGACATCCCTGACTCTGACATTGAGGAGTTGTTGGAGGAGAACCACGACCACATTAGGCGTTGGCTGCCAGAATTTCGGTGACCCTCTCAATCTCCAGTGGCAAAGGCCAGTACGTCCACTGTCGTCACTCTCGATTGTGAACCAAATAGAGAAACATTTGACGAGAGTGACGGCAGTGACTTAGATAGTGACTAGGACGACGAGTACGACTCAACTGTCCAAACTCTTGTCACTGGAACTGGGAGGGATATCCCGGATGACGACGAGCTGGAGGCCCCGGTAAGGAACATTATAGCAAATATTGCTAGAGGGAGAGATGAAGAAGCCGATCGACTTTTGAGTACGTCGCCAAATTTCGCATGGCGCGAAGACTTTGAGTCGTTCAGAAGTGTTCCTGAAGAATTTTCAGAACCTACACCTGGACCACTCAAAGACTACGATTCGGCTTATGATGCCTATGTCGACATCTGGGACATAGACAATAAATCATATCGTCAGCGAAACGAATCGATATGCCCAACAGACGATCGAGGAGTGGAAAGTGACGGGAATCTTGACACGATCATCGCGTCTGCATAGGTGGAAGCCCATTGATGCAGATGAGGTGATGGTTCTCTTTGCCATGTCCCAACTCATGGCCATCGATCCGCGGACATCACTGGACGAATATTGGAAAAAAGGCTACCTAGGGATGCCAGCCTTCAGAAGCCTTATGTCCTACAATCGGTTTATTTTGTTAAACAAATTTCTCCACCTAATTGACAATTCTGACACAAGTCAGAGTATGCATCAGAGTGGAGGTTATACAATAGGTTCAACAAAAGTGTTGTCCCGGAGACTTACGAAACTGGCCCCCTTAATTGAACATTTAGGATACAAATTTGATTCGTTGTATCAATTAAGGCCTCATATTTCCATTGACGAGTCTTTGACCTTATTCAAAGGTCGTCTTTCCTGGGCCCAGACGATATAAGGTCAAAAGCTGCGAGATTTGGGATCAAGTCATATGAGCTGGGCAAAGCGCAGACTGGCTATATGGCTCGATTCCAAATCTACACTGGCAAATCTGATGAGATCTTAAGCTATACGTAAACAGTGCTGATCTAGGTTCAAAAAGTGCGAAGACAGCCCTAGAGGTTTTACAAGGCTTAGAACGTCGAGGTCATTGTGTGACGATGGACAATTTTTATAATGTTCAACGTTGGCTCGAGACCTCAAGACGCAAGGCTTTGATTGTTTTGGGACCTTCGTACAGATTGCCGTTATGTGCCCAATGAAATCGCTAAAGTACCCGCAAATGTGACGAAGGGGACTATTATAGCTCGCCATTGTGGAGACATTTCAATCGTGTCGTGGAAGTACTTCAAAATGGTGAATATAATACCTTTCATAATGTGAATACTTTCGTTGGATCGAGGGCTGGTAAAAGTTGTGTGAAACCTGTATGTATGGGATTATAACTCATAGTTGATGTATGTAAGTATTCTGAATAGTCTGATCATGTACAATTGCTCCCAGGAACGTCGCGACCGTCTGACCATGACGCACCGTGAGTTCCGCTATGCGCTTGCTGAATCAATTATTGAGAAGCATCTCAAATCTCAAGAAAAGGGTTCAGGAAGATGCAGAAGGCGAACTCATGAGGCTGAAGCGGAATGTTTTCCATACCCTGCTGTTGAATCCCGGGGAAAAGAATAGAAGGCAATGTCGTGTTTGTTATGCAAGGAACGTCAAGAAACAATCACATCTCAGCTGCGAGGTGCAACGTCTTCTTTTGCCACGGGGGTTGCTGGAAGGTGAGGAGGTCCTGGCACTACCAGAAGCCCGTGGGCGCAAGAGACGTGCTGAGTGAGAATGTTTATTGGTCATAAAAGGTGATGGATAACTGATGATGAAAATATGTGACATAGCGGCGAAACCGTGTTTTTTTTGGTACAATTAACCCGTACTAGTCAATTAACACAAGGACTTCATGAACAAAAACTCAATTTATACCATTCTGATGCGATCATATGTTAATTATTTTATAGATTGTTATAGCCAATGAGACTACAATGTAACGTCCAAAGTGATTTTTAGTGGTGGCATTAGATTCTGAGTAAGTATAAGTATAAGTAAGGAATATAAAACAAATTATTAGATTGTGTAGAGAGTAATGAGGAAACTGCCGACCAAATAACAAAGCCACTTTCTAAAACACTGGATAAACATAACTTAAATTATCGCAAGTAACATCATATGGCGCTGACAATGCCAATGTGAACTTTGGTTGAAATAAATGTTTGCATGAATCTCGTTGACAAAAACGAAAAAAAATTAAAAGTTCAAGTCACATCTTGCATAACAGAGCAAATTTCCATGTGATAGATTAGACATCGATATTGAAGCTATCATCTTTAAAATATATGGCCATTTCTCACATTCAGCTAAACGCAGTGGGGAATTGATGAACATATTTGAAACTACGGAAATGGAGTGGGTCATCAAAACATCGAGGTATCGATCCGTAAACATCGATGCGGTGCGATGAGCGATATATCGTCGATACATCGTTTGCTACATAAATTCACAAACATCGACAGCGTTCTTCACTTCAGTCGTTACGGATCACTGTGACCTGACGTCCGCTCGCATCGTATTGTTTTGTTGATATGTAATGCGTAGATGAATTTGATTATCCTATACACATTTTGGATTTCTTGATTGGGTAAGTTATGCACTTGTTATATTAATTTTTAAAGTAATTAGGTTGTGTTGATTTGTTAGGTTAGGTTTTTGTAGGCGGGTAAGTGCAAAGAGAGTGTGTCATCTTAATTACCATCATGTATTGGCTTGTATTAAAATTTATTCTATATTTGTAAAAAAAATTGCTAAACTGACTAAACTAAGTCATCTATTTTGTTGACTAAACGTGATTCTCAAAATATTACTTAATATTTTGAGAATCACATTACCTGTATGTTGGGGTAAGAGCGGATCGGGGAAAGAGCGTATTATTCTAATATCTACCAAACCAATTGGTATATTTCAATTCTGGCAACACAGGCATAGACGTAATTTAATATTACGTCAAAATTTTAGTCGACAGTTTTCGTTCAACGCAATACACGTGTTTTGAAGAGGTAGAAGTAAATACGTCCATTTTCTGTCAAAACTTATCGGATCCGCTTTTCCCGTGGTGGTGTATCTCATCAACCAATAGGACTTTTGTTAATCTGGTGAGTTCGTTGTACATAATTCTTTCAAAGTAACATTTTTTTCTAGGTTAATGATTAACGTATAGTTTAGATTTTATCCGCTCTTTCCCCTATGGAAAACCCCCCTACAGAAAAAGACAGTTATTCTTAAACTTTTAGCTATTAGCTAAACTGTAGAATGCCTATACCAACTTACTATTTTAATTTACTTGATATTTCGTTGTTGCCTATGGTATGGGATGCATATTATAGTGATATTTAGTTAATGTTTTTTTTTTCATATAGCACACGTCAATTTGAGTTTACCTCGCCTGATGGTAAGCTGAAGGCAAAGTCTCAGGAAAGAGGGCCGCCATTATATACGCATGCCATGTTAACAATGGTGGCACTCAGCTTGACGGCCTCATCAGATGCTTTTTCACGCTCCGCTTAAAGGACCCGGAACTGTAGGAAGAGGGAAACACGTGAGCTGGCAAGGAATTCCAGGTCTTAATGGTGCGACAAAGGAAAGAGTCACCGAACCGCTTGGTTCTTGAAGGAATGTTCTGCACCGTCTCTTCAGAACATTCACCATGGTAGAGACGGCAAAATACTGCCAAGAAAGCAACATCTCTACGCATCTGCAGAGGCTCAAGAGTACTCGTGACCTCAGGATTTCCTATAGTAAATATACACTTGTGGACACATCTATTGGCCCACCTTGCATTTTCAGTTTCGTTTAGTCCTAGCTAAGAATTTTTTATTAAAGTTTTTATGCAGTTTTGAACCAGGCACATTCATAATTTTATTTAATAATCTTTTTTTGAATTTCGAAATCAGAATTTAAAGAAACAAAAGACAATTTGGAGCCTGTTCGTTGATTTCAAACAATCGAATACTAAGAAAACTTGATTTTATTGGTTTACTTGGATTTAATTCTTGAAAGTGTGATTTTTCTTTTTGGTTTTGCAACAAACATTACTTATTCTTAACATTAAGGTGAGGTTCTATCAATAATCTATGGATACTTCGCCTAAAGTCACCGCCCAAGCTGTAGCACTTATCCAGGCTGGATACAGCCAAAGAACTCTCACTCAACTTAATTTAAGTCGATCTGCGGTCCGAAATCGGAGGTACCTAGAGGCTGGCGGCTTTGTTCGTCGGCAAGGAAGGCCACGATCTCGGGTCACAACTGAAAGGCAGTATCGATTCATCGTGACGACCAGCTTGAGAAATCGTCACCTTACCTCCAGTGAGATACAAAACCAACTTCGCGACTTCCATGGAGTATCTGTGAAAGAGAAAGAAAGAAAGAAAAATGCTTTTATTCAAGCTAACTGCAGCACACAAAACAAATCACACAACAAAATACCTATTGATGACAAAAAAAACCATCTTAAATAGTGTTACTGTAATACATTTTTTAAAATATAAAATTATGTTTGAACTACCAACAAGTAATTACTCAAGTAACTAAGTACAGTCATTACAAAAAAACCATCCCTACATTAATTATTTGCTTTTGCAAATTGGCAACATTGACCATCATTCCTCTTCAGCCATTACGTAATCTATGATATCGATCTATGACATCATACCTTACCTATTACTTATCTATGACTATGACTCATGATGTGATGTGAAATTGATAACAACAACATAACAAATCTAGTACAGTGGCCTACGTGCTTTGTGTTGAAAGATGGTTATTTATTTCTTGTGTTGTGATGCAATGAAAGATATGTTATGCGCTGCAGCTGCCAAAACTGGTCGCTTCTCAGCTTGGTGCTGTGATGTAGTGTTCGGTGAGGACCAAATCTACACCAAGCGCTGATTTTCGTCCACGGCCATTTTGTGAAGTGACGCATCACGCAATTGCGCCACCCGGCGGTGAATCGTTGGTAGAACAATGACGGTTTTGGAATATATTTTCTCAATCGGTACATAAGTACCTCCCATACAAATACAAAACAAACAACAAAAATTAGATTAAATCGCATTACGCCAGACAACGCGAACATTTTCAGAATTCCACGCAGCATTCAATAACAATGACAAAGTCTTACAAGTACCTACCTACCCATTATGTAATCATGTTACCGAACGGCCGACACAAGCCGGACTCCCGCGCAGTCATTCAGTCAAGCCAGCACAATTATATTATATTGACTTATATAAAGACTAGTACATGTCCTACTCGGCATCTGCAGCATCATCCATCACATATCTCCCGCCCCAAAACCAGAGCAATCGCAAAAAACATGCTCACAGAGACAGAACAAGGAGATCGCGAACGGCGCACCTCCCGCCGCCGATCCGAATCCCCGGACAGCATGCCTATCTTTCATCAGTAAGATGTACATACCCTAAGGTAAGGAGGAAATTAATTAAATCCATTGCAATAAGTGTCAATTGAATTGAATTGAAAGTGTGTACAGGTTGTAAGTGTATGTAATATTAGACAACTCAATTAAACACTCTTTCAGGTTACAAATGGGGGCTAATGATGTTCCGAGGAGCCAGGGTCAGCGGCACCGAGTGTGCTTCGTTCGCACCTCCCCACCGTGCCCAGAATTCACCTTTATGTGAGTATAAACAATTATATATATTATAATATTATTATATATATTATTAGAGCGCTCGAACTATTCGGAAAAGGTTCAAAGAACGCGATATGGTACGACACAAACCAGCTAATGGCTCCAAACTAACGCGAGCCCACCGAACAGCGCGTCTTCTTTTCGCGCGACCTCATTTAAATTGGACTCAGCAGCATTGGAGCCGTGTACTTTTTTCTGATGAGTCTAAAATTGTGTTACATGGCAATGATGGAAGGAAGATGGGCTACCGACGTAAGGGAGAGCGTTTTGCATAATGCTGCTTTCAAGAGAGGGTTGCTAATGGCGGTGGCTCATGGACTGTCTGGGGCGGTATATCCGCAAGCGGCAAAACTCAACTTGAGGTTGTTACGGGACCACGGCTGTCAACAATAAATGCTGAAAGGTACATTTGTGAGTGCTTAGAACCTCACGTGATACCATACGTGGACCATGGGGGCCCAAATTTACTTTTTATGTATAAATAACCTCAAAAAAAATGTCAATTCATTTATTATGACAGACGAACAACCTTGAATCCTGGGGAGAGACTTATTAAATATTTTCGGATTATGGCCATTAAAAATAAATAATGTAAATAGCAATAACAGTAACCTACATAGTGATCCTATAATAGTTCTTAAAAATAAATATAGTGAAGTATTCTCACCTGGCTGGGGCTAAAGGGAAATAAGTTACTTTGAAAATAAAATAAAAACTGATGCTTAACCTAAATTCCTACCAGTACGCCAGGTTCCTTTTGCTCTAAAAGATAAAGTTAAAAAGGAAATAGAGCGTTTGATAAAAAAATAAAAGAATAGTTCCTGTAAATTACAGTGAATGGGGAACGCCTGTGGTTCCTATTCTTAAACCTGACGGCTCGGTTCGTCAGTGTGGTAATTATAAAGTTACTTTAAATTAATATTTAAAGGTGCCCATTCCACATGAGGAAGAGATGTTTCAAAGCCTGAAGGGTGGAGAATACTATTGTTAATTAAATTTAAAAGAAGCCTATTTACAGGCTCCGCTTGATTCAGAGTCACAAGACCTTACTACCATAGTATCAAAGTAGGGAATCTAAAAAAAATTGTATTTACCATACGGGGTCAGTACTGGACCGGGTCTTTTTTAAAGACTCATATCGAATCAGCTCAAAGACATACCAATGTAATTGTAAATGTGAGTGGTAAAACATATAATGACATGTATAAAACATTAGAATTAGTACTAATCAAATTAAAACATTTAGAATTTAAATTAAAACCCGAAAAATTGTATTTTTTAAAAAGGAAATAGATGTCTTTGGATATAAATTTAAACGATACGAGTTTACGATAAGCAAATTGAAAGCAGAAGAATCGAAAAATGTGACGAAAAGACAAAAGACAGAAGATGATAGTTACAATGGAGATACCATTGTGAATCACAGTGTGCAGAACAAAGACACGAAAGTGCAGTGATTAGAACAAAAGACAATTTGTGTTTGTGTTTATATGGTAAGTAACGGTGTAATAGAATAGGTAAATAGTATATAAGTTAGTATATAAGGTATTTGTGATAAATAAAGACATTTTTAACAGACAAATAGGGCACTAATGTAAATAGTCTTAAGCAAACTGTCATTGTTTACATTTAGTCGCAAGAATTTTATCTTTGATTTCTTATATTATATGAATCTTATTAAATACCATTAGCATAAGAATGTAGAAATATAAAAACTATGTACATAGCAGTAGTATATAAGGAAATAGAGGCACGTCAGAATTTTTCATTAGGCCGCATAGGCACTGAGCAAGTTAGTTGAACGCAACTGACAAATCAAATAAAAGTAGTCAGAAACAGACGCGTGCCTATATTTCAAGGTCAACCGAACAGTATAAAAACAGGTGCCATGTTGGCACAACAGCTCAGTAGTCGGACAGAATTTATAGACGAAACACCTCAGTAGTCGGATAGACTTTGTACCAATAACAAGTCGGAATAAAACTCTGCAACATTTTTGTTAAAAAGTGTTTATTTCGCCACCATCAAGAACCCGCACTCAGCGCACCCACACCAATCGAGGAACCCCGCCGAAGGTGTCTTAAGGCTTCAGCCCGTGACGACTCTGCAATCCCAGCAGTTCCCGGCCTTACTCAGCGCACCCGCCGTTCTGTTTCTGATATAAAAGTCTGGCGTCGAGTGTTGGGCCGAGAGCGTGCACACACAGTATGACAGATTGTTATTTTTGGCATGAGGGTCAGGGTAATCGGGGTGCCGATGAATTTGGTAGCTGTTTGCTAAAATATATAGAAAAAGAATTGCACGATTACGAGGATGACCAACCAGTTGATCTAGTTTTTTATTCGGATAACTGTTGCAGCCAAAATAAAAATAAGTTCATTGTTGGATTGTAAATGTATGCAGTATTGAAGTTTCGTAATTTAAATTCTATTAGTCAAAAATTTTTGCTAGCCAGACATGCACAAAACGAAGGCGACGCCATACATTCACTAATCGGAAAACAAATAAAACGTTCCTTAAAAACAGGGCAAATTTACGTGCCCAGCCAGTACGTACAAATAAATAAAGAGGCTAAAAAAACTGAGGAACCACTGAGAGTAAATGAACTATCACATACCGATTTTATTTATTTAAAAAATTTGTTAGTGATCTCGGTATTACTACTTTAAATAAGCTAAAGATTTCTGTAGTTAGAATGATGACTATTCCCAAAGACAGACCAAATATTTTATTAGTACAAAACGTCCTATACGGGCACTGAATGGTCTGAAATTAATTTCCTTTGAAACATTGGCTTTGAATAATATTGAACTTTTTATATCGGGGTTAAACACGAATAAAATTTTAATTTAGAAACTAAATTACCTACCTTAAACCCGACATTTCGGCTGTGGTCACGGTCAGACTGACCATAGCAATTCCAACCGAAATGTCGTGTTAGGTCTTAAAAGAGTTCTTAATTACTACTAAAAAATTATCAGTTACTTCTTATTTATAAAGGTTTAAACTACTCTTGGCCCCTTTATAAAATATAAGTTTTGTTTACTTTTTAAATGTTTTAGAGGGATTCTACTCTCGTATTATTAAACGTTTAAATTTTTTTATTTGAAGTGAGTATTGAAATACCTAGATTATCTAATTATGATAGAGCATTGTTTAATTTAGTTGTAAATTATAAGTTCCTTAATTTGTTTTCATTTATTAGATATTTTAGAGGTGTTCTACTCTCGTTTTATAAGACTGTTGATTATTTGATTTTATTTTGATAGAATGTTGTTTACTTTTAAGTTATACGGTAGAAAACTTTATTATCAGTAAATATAAGACATTTCTAAGTCTGATACGTATAGTAGAGTTAAAAAATTATTGTATTTTGTAAGAAGCAAAATACAGTTGTGTCATTATAATAAACAAATTATAGTAAAACCTTTGTGTTTTTGTACACATAGTGTCATAACCTCGATTTTATTTTGCATTTTTTCAGGATTTTCAGGTCAGTAAAAATATGAATTTGTAGAGCTTAAAAAATAATACTAATTCCTTGAAGAACGTTCTCTTCCAAAGATGTTACTTTTGTGATTATGATCTAAATGGTGAAAAATTTAAGTGGGCAAAACTTTAATGGTCTTCACTGATAAACTTGTTTTTTGGAGTTGTGACGTTATTTGAACGGAGGTGCGATGTGTTACGTTAAACTGGGGTGAGAAAAGCGAGGAATATTGTTTTTTATAGGTCATGTGTGATTTTGTCACTTCTCTGGCGTCACTTCTCTGGCATATTTCATGCCAGAGGAAACACATGATCACCAAAGCAGTGACGAAATTTTGTTTTATTAAATATTTAGTGTTAAGGCTGCGTCCCCAGCAAGCAAACTGTTCGCTGCCGAGTACTGAGATAGTCGGCGTAGCCTAAGGCTTCATTTTTTTGTTCTCGATGCTTAAACATAATCAGACATTATGGCAAATGTTAAAAAGAAGCAAACACGGGAAGAGAGTTTAGAAAAAAGCGTCAAGCTAAAAAATTACGCTACCAATGTATTAAAAACTGAATTAAAAGAAAAAGAAAGGCAACAGTATAAAAAGAAAAAGAAGGGACCAATTAAGAGCATACATAATATGGCTGCAATGGAACAAAGGGCTATCAGAAAAATATGGAGAGAGAAGACTAAAAAGCATAGAGATCGCGTTAAGCTTCAATTAACTAAAACCTACCCAGTACAACCTGCGTCTGATAATGAAGACCAACCTCCACTTCCACAAAACAGTATCGCTCTGACTGCGAAAAGGCGATCAGAAAGTCAGCGGAAACTACGAAATAACTTATAAAAAAATAAAAAAATATATGATATGAAAGAGTTGCGTCAAAAGGTACGTGACTATCAAAAGAAACTGCGTCGCATCGAAAATATACCAAAATAACATTAAACTGTCCTCCAAAAGACATTGTAAACAGAACCCTAAGCCAGAAAATTACTGCTTAGGGTTCTGTATCGTCTAAGAAACTTCCTGCCAACAAGGGCAAAAGTTACGCTGGCCCAAACTTTAATCCTTCCTCTGATAGACTATGGTGATGTGTGCTATTTTGACCTGAATGCAGACCTTCTCGATAAACTTGACCGTCTTCTCAATAACTGCATCTTCTATCTTCGTAAATATGACCACGTGTCTTCATTCCGTTCGCAGCTTAATTGGTTACCCATCCGTCCTCGCCGTAAACTTCGCGCACTCACTACTCTCTACAATATCCTCAACTCCCCAGTATCCCTCCTTACTTAACTTCTTATTTTCATCTTTTATATTCCAACAATAATCGAAATCTTCGTTCTACTGACAACCGGCTCCTCGCATTTCCTTCTCATAGAACGAACTTCCTCTAGGGATCAGGAAGAGCACGAGTTGCAATGTATTCAAGTCTAGGGTACGGCCATTGATCACCACTGAAATGGCAGAATCATCGTCTCAACAATAATGACATTCCTACTCATAAGGATATATGTATATTTAGGTATATATATTAATGTTATGTATGTTTGTATATTTTATGTGATATATGTATATTAGTGAGATATATATGATATATATTATGGTATGTAGGTATATGTACTATTTATGTTAGTATATGTTATTGATCTACAATCGCAGTCGCGATAGCTGCGACCGACCAACTCTCTTATTTAAGTCCGCCAGTGTACATCATGCATAAAGAATAAATAAATGAATAAATTGCATGACTGAAAATATTATAACTGTTTTGGACCCTAACATGATGTGCCGGTGCTGGCCGGGCCATCGCAGCCGATAGCGTACGTAAACTTCCATTATAAAATTTGATCTCTATTTCAAACCAATGTTAAAAGTAATTGCAATTGCTTCCGTCTAGGTCAATGGCGGAGGAAAGAAAAAGGATTAAGAAGCAGCGCGCCCTAGATCGCCGTAATGTGGCTAGATTGTCGGACGAGCATAGGGCACGGCTCACAGAAATGCGCCATAAAAAGGAGGTCGGGCAATATTTATTGGCCCGATGCTGCCCCTAATAAAAAGTCTAGGCAAGATAAATATTTTGAAAACTTCATTATTTTATCATTACATATTTTTCATTATTTTACAGAAAATAATCACCGGAGCGTTTGCCGTGCCCTCTTATGCCGGGAACGCCGGAGGTAAGGCCTCCGCGTATCCCGCAACCGTGGGAGATCGCAAAAAGAAGTGTGTAATTTGACTACCAAATACCGTTAACCCCGCATTGCGCGGTCTACACTTATTACAAAATTTTTATCCTACCAGATGCTAGCGGGCCGTCTAGGGTGTTGCTCGAAGCGGTGCACACGCCACCCAAGAAGTAAGTTCATTTAGTAATTGATTCAAAGATGCTTTGTTATTCAAAAGAAGTTGAATTCAACATGTTCTTTCACAGGAAGGGTCAACTTGTATTTACTCCCTCCACCGGAGTTATCACTCTTCAAGAGGATGTGCTGCTGGACGAGAATCTCTTGGTTGACGCTCAAATTGAGTTGGTCCGGCTCTCGCCCAGCACCACATCCACTGCCGCCTGCTTCCTCCGGCGCTGTCTCACCTCCAGTGCCGTCATCCTCGTCCGCCGGCACTTTCCCACCTTCAGTACCGTCGACGTCGTCAGCCGAACAAGGTAAGTTTTTATGCTAATATCACGCCTATCGCAGGTAATCTGGTTGCATCAGAGACAATGTTAAGAGGTTCTGTTGCAGACTGCTAGAGTTTCTATCCGGCCTATTTCTATTACTGACTGTAAGTATTTTGTGGCATTAACTTATCAACCCTTACCTACCTGTTTGTTGGGCGAGGCTCCATTTGACCTATGCCAACCCCAAGAAACAGTCTTTTTTATATTTTTTTTTTATATGCTACAATGAGCAGCTAATATCTATCGACGAGTCCCTCCTTTTGTACAAGGGCAGATTATCCTTTGCCGAATTAAGTAATCACCAACAAAGCTGCTAAGGTAGGTATAAAGAGCTATGAGTTATACGAGTCCAGGACGGGATACCTCTGACGCATGATAATCTATACGGGCAAACAAGAAGGACATAATTTCAGTGAGGCTGAACCTGAGGGTGCGACCTCAAGGATTGTTCATAATTTATTGCGTCCATTACTAAACAAAGGCCACACTTTAGTAATGGACAACTTTTATAACAATCTTTTGCTGGACTGCACCCTCAAGGCCCAAAAAACCGACGTGCTGGGCACGTTGCGACTTAATCGGAAGTTTGTGCCGGAGAGTCTGCGGCACAAACCGCGTTTAGTCAGACAAAAGACATCACAATTACGGTGTGGACGGACACCAATGTGGTCTCCCTGATATCCACATATCACAATGTGCATGTCGGCGGAAAAGAGAAGTACGGCTACTATAAGTATAAGATAAATGTCGTTCTCGATTATAACCTTTTTATGGGAGGCGTCAACAAGAAGGACCATCTTCTGCAGGCGTTTCCCATAGAAAGGATTAGAAACGCCATTTGGTATAAAAAGCTTTTCCGCCGGCTTTTGAATGTCCCGATCCACAACGCATTTGTTATGTTTTGCAGTGCAAGTACAGCTAATATTGCCCAGCGGCAATTCCGTGTGCGTTTGGCGGAAGAAATCAATACAAGATTTCGTCCCCAAAAAGGGTGGTGCCACTTAACGAGCACTATCAAGTTCGTAACAGCAGTAAGAGGTCACGTTGCAAGTGGTGTGCAATAAAAAAAGTAGATACTTGCACGATATATAAATGCGACACTTGCAACGTGAACCTCTGTATCCTAGGCTGTTTCCGAGACTGGCACAGAGCCATGTGTTAAACCTATGATCCACTTATATATTTTTAATCTATATAAATGATCTCTTATTTGCTGACAATACTTCCATTATATTTAAATTAAAAGACGCATTCATTGCAAAAGTTGAGACGAAAATAGATAGGAATGAAAATAGTAGAAGGTAGGACACGACGGTATCTCCCGTCCTAACTGAGCAGTCCGACTGGGGAAGTACCTTCGCCCTACAGAATACCGCGGTTATAATAACCTTGTGTTGTGTTCCCGACGGTGAGTAGGGTAGCCAGAGCTCACTGGAGAGGTTCTGTGTTGGCAGTGGGAAGACCAAAGGCTTAAGATGCCACCGCTGACTAGTGTGGATGTGAAATGTTGGCGCGGCGGTCAGGGAGACCCGGTGAAACGGTTATCCGCTGGCCGCCCGCAGGCTGCACGGTTCCCGAACCTGGGGATCACATAATCTCCGCCCCAGGAGGCTGAACCAGCAGCCTGTGTAAAGTTCCCGGTGCTGTAGTCGTGCCGGAGGAGGAAACCGGAGTGGACTCGGCTACAGTATCTGGGAGGGGACCGGGGGCCCTTCCGCCCGCCGCGCCAGCAAGTCACGAAACCCTGGCTCGTCTGCAGTGGTGGGGTGCCTTGCTTTGTCTTCTGCGCTGACGGCACAGAGACTCTCTATACCTTCCCCCCCCCCCCCTTCTTTATCATGGCAGTAAAAAGGAAAAGAAATAGAGTATATACAGCGGCACCTTCGTCCACATTGAAAGTGGACTTCTGTAACATCAGGGACCTCCACTCCAATCTTAACGAGGTCCACCACCATCTTGAGACAGCAAAGCCGACCCTATTCTTTCTGACGGAGACCCAAATATCATGCCCGGCCGATACAGCCTACCTTATGTACCCCGGGTACAGACTCGAGCATAACTTCCTGAGTAAAGCCGGGGTATGCATGTACGTCCGGGATGACGTTTGTTGTCGCCGTCTAAACGGCCTTGAAGACAGGGACCTGTCCACACTATGGGTACGTATGGATTACGGTGGCCACACCCGTATCTATGCGTGCGTCTACAGGTCTCATAGCGGTGACCTGGGCACGGCTCAACTGTTTGGGCACCTGCAGCGGTCGGCGGACAGAGTAATTGAGCAGTACCCTGCCGCGGACTTAGTATTCTTGGGTGACTTCAATGCTCACCACGTGGAGTGGCTGGGGTCTCACAGGACTGATTTTGCGGGAAGGGCTGCTCACAACTTTGCCCTGACCTATGGGTTCTCGCAACTGGTGCATTCCATCACCAGAAAACCAGATGTCGGGACCCACAGAGAGTCTTTATTGGACCTTCTGCTGACTACGCGCCCGGATGAGTACTCCGTAACTGTGGAAGCACCTCTCGGTACTTCGGACCACAGCGTCATCCGGGCGCAAGTGACTCTCGCGCGGCCAGAACCACCGCGGCCACCTCAGTGGCGGCATGTCTGGCACTACAAGTCGGCAGACTGGGACGGACTGCGAGAATTCTTCTCGTCGTACCCGTGGAGGCGGCTTTGCTTCACTTCTAAGGATCCAAGCTCCTGTGCAACAGCAGTCGCTGAAACGATCCTATCGGGCATGGAATGCTATATTCCCAACCGTTGGATCGCAACAGGAGCGAGCAAACGGCCGTGGTTTAATAGGCCTTGCAGAGAAGCTAGAGACCGCAAGCAATCTGCATGTAAGGCTTGGACCTCGGCACTTGCCAATAAGGATCCTAACATAGCTGAAGTGAAGCGGAAATTGAATGCCGCCTCGAGGTCCAGTAAAAAAGCTACTGCCAGGGCGAAGTTTGAGTTCATCGGTGGAATTGGCGAGCGGCTTACTCGTTACCCATCCGGTAGTCGAGCATTTTGGTCACTCGCCAAAGCTGCCGAGGGAAACTTCTGCCATTCCTGCCTTCCGCCGCTGCAAAAACCCGACGGTAGCCTAGCTCATGGCGCTAAGGAGAAAGCCGATCTTTTAGGTAATCTCTTTGCGTCAAACTCGACGATGAACGACGGGAATGCCGAGCCACCTATTGTCCCCGACTGTGGTACTTTCATGTCTGAAATTAAAAACACGCAACGGGTGGTTCGGCGGGAACTCAAGTCCCTGGATGTTCGGAAGTCGAGTGGGCCGGATGGTATACCGGCGATGGTGCTCAAGCACTGTGCCCCCGAATTGTGCCCAGTACTTACACGGCTTTTCGCGCTCTCTTACTCCGCGAGACAAGTCCCAGCCTCGTGGAAGACTGCATTCGTGCATCCTGTGCCTAAGAAAGGCGACAGGACAGACCCGTCCAATTACAGGCCTATTGCTATAACCTCCCTTCTCTCGAAGGTAATGGAGCGTGTGATTAACGCACAGCTCCTGGGATACCTTGAGGGAAACGACCTACTGAGCGACCGACAGTATGGCTTTCGCCACCGTCGCTCCACTGGTGACCTTCTTGTGTATCTCACACACCGATGGGCGCAAGCTATCGAGAGTCGGGGCGAGGCACTAGCGGTCAGCCTCGATATAGCAAAGGCCTTTGACCGGGTCTGGCACAGAGGTCTTCTTTCGAAGTTGCCACGCTACGGACTCCCCGAGGGACTTTGCGAATGGATTGCCAGCTTTTTGTCCAACAGAAGTATCCAAGCCGTCGTCGATGGCAGCTGCTCGGACCGCATGGACATAAACGCTGGTGTCCCACAAGGCTCCGTGTTGTCCCCGACGCTGTTTCTGCTGCATATCAATGACATGCTGTCTGATGGATCTATTCATTGCTATGCGGACGACAGTACCGGGGATACGTGTTACACGGGTCGTGCAAATATCCCTCAATTCGAGGTGGAGAAGAGACGCGAACAACTTGTGTCTGAAATCGAGACTACTCTCTCGGGAGTATCCGATTGGGGTCGACTTAACCTAGTCCAATTTAACCCCACTAAGACACAAGTATGTGTATTCACCGCTAAGAAAACCCCATTTATTGTAGCACCGCAATTCCTGGGCACACCACTTTCCATCTCTTCGAGTATTGGGATCCTAGGTGTCGACATCTCAAGCGACGTTCAGTTCCGCAACCATTTGGAGGACAAGGTCAAGCTGGCCTCAAAGAAACTTGGAGTGCTCAACAGGGCGAAGCAGTACTTCACTGCGGGGCAACGACTTCTGCTTTATAAGGCACAAATTCGGCCCCACATGGAGTACTGCTGTCACCTTTTTGCCGGAGCGCCTGCATACCAGCTTGGCCCCTTCGACTCATTGCAAAGACGGGCGTTGAGGCTCGTCGACAATCCCATACTCACAGGCGATGTGGAACCTCTCAGCCTCAGAAGAGACTTTGCCTCGCTGTGTGTGTTCTACCGCCTATACAATGGTTTGTGCTCAGATGAATTGTTTGACATGATGCCCACCGCTGCATTCTATCATCGCACCACTCGCCATAGGCAGGGAATTCATCCTCACACACTGCGACCGGAAATAGTACGCACCGTGCGTTTTGAAAGGAACTTCATCCCACGCACGCTCAGGTTGTGGAATGAACTTCCTGCCGTGGTTTTCCCAAGCGACTACAATATGGGGTTCTTCAAGAAGGGTATTAGAAGGTATCTACAGGGTCGGTAGCACGATTGTGACGCCCCTGGTGTTGCAAACGTCCATAGGCCACGGTAACCACTTCCCATCAGGTGGGCCGTGTGCTTGTCTGCCGCCTAAGTGGCATAAAAAAAAAAAAAGATACTAGATGAAGTAAATAAATGTATGAATCTCAAGAGTGGTTTAGTACAAATAATGTTAGTTATAATGAAAAAAAAAATTTTTTTTTCTATCCAATGTTTACATACGTGGAAACCAATGTACAATTCAATGGACAAGGTATGATCCTTGTAGAGTCGACTGTGTTCTCAGGTTTAAATATTGATACCGAATTATAATGGGTAATATTGGCTGTTCTAGTCAGTTTGATTAATTGCGGCTCCCTAAAAATAAAATATATTTCTCATAGTGTAAAAAGAGAAGAAAAATATTTGTGTTTTTTAATTCTTAATCATTCACCGTAAATCGAACCGTGAAAAGGTGGCTTTATACAATAATCACTGTAAATCGGTGGCATTATATGTCATAGACAATAATTTAAAAAAGTTTGACACGACAAAATATGTCGACGTTACTTCGCTCGAGAAGACTCGAGATGATATCTCATATCGATTCGAGATAGTTGACGACGCGCGCATGTTAGCCCTGCAGAGTCATATATGATCGTTTCTACGGCGGATTGTAATCCATCGCAGTTCAATACAAAGTTGTGTAATATACAACAAGCCTTGAGAATATCGATTGCAAAATCAATTGAGACGTTAAGGGGTCGATGAAGTACTCGCCATTTGTTGGCTACTATACCGAAAGCGCAATCGATATATCGTCTCGCCCTACTCAAACGGTAGTTAAATATTCTTTTCGACGCCCTTACTCATAACTTGGTGTTTATCACATGGCTTTTACACTCATAAACTATGGTATTAAACACTTGTGCTTTTTTTTTCTTGATCGCACTAGTGTTTTATTTTATATTCCGACAAATTAAGTTGGTACAGTCAAGTGCATTAATATGTTTCTTGAAAACCATTACAATAACAAATATTTATGTAAAGGTTCACGAAATATGTGCCACTTTTCTCATCGTTATTATGCCTTCGTTTTTGTTGCAAAAATATCTTAATAACTTAGTGAGCAATAATATAATCTAACGTCGAGTGCATAAATATGTTTCTTGAAAACCATTACAATAACATATATTTATGTAAAGGTTCACGAAATATGTGCCACTTTTCTCATCGTTATTATGCCTTCATTTTTGTTGCAAAAATATCTTAATAACTTAGTGAGCAATAATATGTCCCTAAAAAGGTTTGTATTGTTAGATAATATGTCAATTAAAAAGAAAACTTAATATTTCCTTGCTTTTTTTGACACCATTGACAATCATTTAAATTTTGATTTTCTTTTCTATGGAACGTCGTCACTTATTTGTTGAAACAAAGTGAACTTCATGTAAATACTTCAAAAGTACTTAATACTGATAAGATTTCATTCTGAATAATAATTATATTTTAAGTGCAATTCATATTACTATCTCAAGTGTAGTATAAATAAATAATTTATAACATGTATCGCATCGATGAGCATACTAAACATCGTATAGTCGCATTAAAAGAGGAGGGTGCTTCAATACAAGACATATCTGATGAATTGGGTGTAACTCGAAAGACAGTAAAATTATGGATACGACGTTGGGAAGAAGAAGGAAGGTTAAATACTCATGTGTCCAATGGAAGACCAAGAAAGACTTCTACTGAACAGGATCGTCTTTTGATAGAAGATGTTCAATATCGCCGTTTTGTGACTACTTCAACATATGCCATGCCATTGATCGTGGTGTATCAATACACACTATACACCGTCGATTGCATAATGCTGGCATTCATTGTCGCATACCAGCTAAAAAACCGAAACTTACAGATAGGTACAAAAGATTACGATTGAATTTTGCACGAAGGTATTTGAATTTTAATTTTGATAATGTATGTTTTGTCGATGAAAAGTATTTACAACAGCAAGTGATGGTCGATTATATTTGTGGCGATTAAATAATACTCGCTATGATGAGAGAAACGTCATCCCTAATCGCAGAAGTGGGCGAATATCATTGGGGTACTGGGGCTGGATGTCGGCTAGTGGCCCTGGTGAATTGGTAGAAATAAGTGGTCGAATGAATGCCAGGAATTATAAAGAGATCCTTGAGGACGTTTTAGTTCCGACGGCTACAGCTGCTTTCGGTAATGAGCCAATATTCCTAATGCAAAATAATAGCTCTGTCCACAACTCGCATGTCGTACAATTATGGATAGAGGAACAAGAAGGCTTGCACTTAATAAAGTTACCGCCGAAAAGTCCTGACCTAAACCCTATAGAGAATCTATGGGGTTTAATGGTGCAGGCATGGGATCCAACAGCTGTAAGAAGTGTTGACAGCTTAAAAGACCATGTTAATTTCATATGGAATAGTTTTATAGGCAGAGATGTTTGTTTCAACATGGTAAGATCTATGAGAGAACGTTTGCAATCGGTGATTGATAATGAGGGAGGTTACACACTATACTGATAAGTGAACCTTTTTTATTTTTACTTAGAAATGAGGCATTTTGTTTTGTTATTGTTATTTAAAAGCTGTGTAATTATTTATTTGGCAATAAAAGAGTATTTCACTGTTATTTGTCTTTTTCTTTTTACATCAAAAGAAGCATTTTTAATAATAGACCGTCAGCTCATGACAGATTTCGGGGCCCATTTTCTCATGCTAGCCTCGAAGAGGGTTGGAAGGTACGTCCATACAGAGTTGAATAAAGATAAATTCAAGTTCCGCTTCTGGGGTAAAAAAAATTGAGCGTACACCTTTGATTTATGTTAAGAAAAAATAATTTTTTTCATGATATCTCCAGGAGCGGAACTTGAGGTAATTAACCATTTTAACTGAAAATGTTCCCGTGAATGTGAATTCCCGTTCCCATTTTCTGGGCCAAAAGAAGTAGTTCTAAGATCTACATCACTCCTACATGGTTAGGTACTTATAAACATTTGGCTGTCTAACATTAAGACCTTTTTTTTAGAAACAATTCTTGTCTATATATTTTTAACCCTTTTTGCAATACATAATTAAAATACATTTCATGTATCTATATTAGTTAACATTCTATAGTAAATATATTAATGGAAATCGTCAATAATACCTTTATAATGATTTCTTTGCTCATTATAAAACAAATTGTCCTTTATAGTATACATATTATTGATCAGTTTCCGCAGACATATTTATATCAGTTAGATTGGATGCTACAATAATAAACATTCAATGATACATACTTTTGAAACGATAGTTTAGATACATATTTATGCACTTAACTGTACCTCGCTGAAAGATATTGTATATGCATTCTATTTGTTCTTAACTTATAGTTTTATTTTTAAATCTCGGCAAAAGTTTTTACTTAGATACGTTTCAACATTAGACTAAAATAACACTATTTTTGTAAAAAAGTAGTGTACCACCTTGAATATGATAAGTTTTCAACAACTTATTTACTTTAATTAATAATTCAACGTGAAACAATGGAAACGGCAATGCAAGCACCACCTGAACAAGAGAATCAAGCAATATCTGTAAAATCTCCAAGACGATACCAACAGCAGCCGCGAAAATGAAAGGCTAACGAGTTTCAAGATGACATTGTTAACATTTGAACAAACAAAGGAACCGGAAAGCAGGCACTTCTTTCTTCTTCTTTTTTGTAAAAAAAACTGGATGAGAACAAAACACTTACTTTTCAAAGTCGTGTTATCCAAACTTAAACAGACTTATTTCAACCTGCATATCAAGGCTACCCACCTTATAGTTGCTACTATAAAAAAAAAGTGGGTGGTTGCAATAACACTATATTTTTTAAATAGGTATTATATTAAAAATCAAAGTACAATATTAAATAAAGTATTTTAACACGTTAAAAGTCGTGGGGGACAACCTATGGGCCTCACGTAGTCAAAAGAGCCAGGTAAAAAAAACGTTTTTAAATTTCATGTATAAGTTGTTATTGCTTGAAAGGCTATAAAATGTAGTAGTTCACTTAAAAACATCGAATATATGTAATTTGTGACTTTATTTCTTTAAAACACTTGTATCACTCATTAATTGTCCCCCGTGGCCTACGCGGAAAATAATTCGCGTGTACGTTAGCGGGGGTCGAGGTGTCGCCTGCCCCCGCTCCCGTCCGTCGTTCGCGCAGCGCCGGCCACTCGTCGCGATTTCCGAGCGCTTGCACTTATTACGTGTTAGTGACCACTGGAAGTACGTTGTTTTATTTATTATCAATCTCATCTCACAAACTACTCTGTTTTCTCTTTTTACGTAATATTAACTGTTATAATATTTGTTATGGATTTCTTCGAAGATTTCGAGATAAATCAGGGCGATTTATTACAAATAAGCTCCGATGATGAAGCTCCGATGATGAAGCTCCGATGATGAAGCTCCGATGATGAAGCTCCGATGATGAAGCTCCGATGATGAAGCTCCGATGATGAAGCTCCGATGATGAAGCTCCGATGATGAAGCTCCGATGATGAAGCACCTCGAATAATGGTGATAGAAAGCAAAGAAAGTGAGTCAGAAGAGCACCATTTCCAGACACCTCGGGACAAACAACACAGTTCACACGTACATGGATACTCCCTACAGGTAACCAGCGTCAAATAATACCTTTCACAGAAAATCCTGGTTTGCCTACCAACCTTTGCTCACTAATGTGAGAGAGCCATCAGAACTATGACACGCATAGATCAGCAACACTCCTGTAGAGAATACTTCAGGAAACTAAGGATCCCAACTGTGCCCTGTTTGTATATTTTGGTCACTTTGACATTTTTTGCCAAAAACATGCACACCTTTGAAAGCAGAGATGGTAGGTTACGGCGTGGAATCACGAGAAGGCAGCATATGTCTGCAATCATTGCACCCACTCTTGATGAGGTCATACATAGCTCAACTTACAGTGCAGTCAAACTGTTCAATAGTCTTCCTCTAGACATTAGAAGCATTGTATACACAAAGAAGTTTGAAGTCATACTTAAGGCTTTTCTTGTTGAGGGGTGTTTGTACTCACTTGAGGAATTTGTTAAGTGACATGTTAAAAGATGCAATAAATAACTTTTCCTTTATATATATATTAATAATTTGTAATTAAATTGAATGGTGACTCTTAAGTATTATATTGAGCTTGGCAACATAATTTTTAATTTGAATTGCCTGACATGCAACTTTTGACATCTTTTTTCTTTTTTATTGAATTACTGTTTGATTTTTATTATCTTTGTTGTACCGCCCTTAGACTAAGTTAATTTTAAGTTACAACATTTCAATACAATGTGAAATTGTTTAAGAAATATATAAATAAATAAATAAAAAATGACTAACAAAACACCTATTGATTTTTATTGCCTTTTGGTTCCTGATAAAGTTTTTGATAAGATAGTTGACGATACGAATCAGTTCGCTATTAATAAAATCAGCTTCGAAGGCGGCACTCATTCGTAACTGGTCACCCACTAATGTGCCTGAGATGAAAAGCTTTTTTGCACTAATTATATTTATGGGATTGGTAAAGCCTCCTAAGTTGTCAGATTATTGGACAAGGGACGAAATAACAGGCCACCCTTTTGCTGCAACGATTATGTCTCGTAATCGCTTTGAGTTGCGTCTCCAAATGCTTCACTTTTCCCAGCTCGATGATACTCACAAATCTGATAGATTATACCGTGTTAGATCTTTACTGGATGTAATGAATACCAATTTTGCAAAGCGAAGTGGCGAAGATCTAGGCATCGACGAAAGTGTGATACCGTTCCGCGGTAGGATAATTTTTCGTCAATATATTAAGCAGAAGAGGCATAGATATGGCATTAAAGAATTTTAATTGTGTACACTACCCGGATATACATTTAAGATCAACATTTTACGATCCTACACTTTTACCCACCCAAGTATTTACTATGTAGTACCTATAGTAGACATCCTAACGAATCGACTTTCTTCACTTTCTATTATATATATGATATGAATCACTTCACTTCTAATGCCGAGGAGATGGACAAAGAACTTAAGAAAAAAGTTTCTGGAGCCATGCTCAAAAAATTGCAAGTATATTTTCCTTTGCTCCGCACTGAGTATGCTATGTTTTCTATTATACTGTTCGTTACAGATTGTGTAAAATGAAATGTGGAGACTACGTTAAGGATTAACAATGAAGAGGAAAATACAAACAGGAAGGAACAGTATAGTGCTGTTGGAAGATCAAAAAAGGTATTTGAGAATTACTAAGCAACTTTTATTTACGGCATACCATGTAACATGTTATTTTTTGAATTAGAATTTTTTGTTTCAGTGCCATCTACAAAAACTCATAAGAACTATGTATAATTGTTTGGCAATGTAGGTCTCAGACTTTGATCAATATTGTTCTAGTTCTCACCCTCGACCGTTGGATGGCGCTGAGTAACCCACAGTATATTTATATAATTTGTGGTCGTGTTTATTAATTGTTTCATTTACAATTTAAAAATAGTAAAATAAATGGGATTTATTTCCTCAGGAATTGTGATATATAATAAATGGATGGTCATGACTCGTCTGGTTTTGTCTATGGGATATGAGCAAGTAATGAGTTTGTTTATGATTCTAATTAACCTCACTATGAATTAGCATAATTTTGAAGATTGTTCGTGAATGTTCGATGTATCGGCTATAAATAGACCTGCGCCGATTCTCCCGGGAACTTCTATCTTAATCCTCGTATCAGCTGTGAACTTCACTATAAGCGTGATAAGCCATCTCTGCTTCAGTAAAAATCTCTGTGTCAATTTCTCAAGTCATTATTGTTTGGTGAAAATCTTGCTCCCAGATACCCGGGGTTCTATGGTTGGAGCTTGTGAGCCCATAAAGAGATCTACACTCCCTCAGTGTACCTGCGGCATACTTTGAGGTGCATTGGTTGTCGAGAGCAACTACACGGAGAGGTCTACTGTGAGCAGCGTCCCCGTGACCTCACAGTAATTCCCGAGGCCAGTACACTGTCCCTGTGGACCAGCAAATGTGTAACTTATCTATAAAGTCTCAGTAGCTTGTGCTGTACTTCGTGTGCCAACTGTGTATGTTCATCTGCCTGTATCTGTGCCTACTGTGTGCGTTCTCTCTGCCTTATACTTCTGTCTCCTGTGTCTGCCTGTCTACATTTCTTGGCTATTTATATATCTGTAATACTGTCCTGTATTGTAAACTTTTAAATATATGTGTGTACAACCCGATGACCAGCTGTTTTCATTGGAGCCCTAGCTTCCCTGTGCACACACCCATATAGCTCTGTAGAAAAGGCGCCCTGGGAAAGAGTACTCTGCATCAGCCCCTGAGCGAGCCGGTGAGTACCCACCTGAGTGAATCAGAGGTTACAACCATCGTCGAATGACCTAGCCTCCTGCGTACATCTGTACTACACAAAGTACGTAGGAAAAATAATAATCTGTGGTCTCTATTTTCATTATTAGTTCTAAAATATGTTACTGGCGACATCTAGTGACTACACTGGTTAATACAAAAAATAAAACAACACATTTAACATCTGTCATTCTTTTAAAAATGGCGTCGGAAGGTGGGCGGGCGAACGTGCGTTTACGCAGAAGTAAGTTTATCCATCTTTATCTTTTCTCTTTTTTGTGATTTCATAGTTTTTTTGTGTAAAAACAGTTATTGATAGTAGAAACTAATTGCTCAAAGTAATATTTTACCAAAATAATCAAATGTTCCTAACCTAACCTTGATATTATTTTCTATGTCCTCTGCAAAGTACAAAGGTATGTAATTAATATATTTCACGTCTGTCTTCCCGAGTACTATATAAAGTACGTTAACAATTTGTTCATTTTTTTTAGATTTGACACCTAACCTCATCGCAGAAGTTTTGAATGACTCCGACTTCGACTATTCTGGAGATGATTCAGACGAAGATCCCGAGTTTCTACCACCTGAAACCAACCAAATAGTCTGTGATCACCGTGAAAGCGGTTCCAGTAGTTCAAGCGAAGATGAAGATGATTTGGTTATTTCTGTGCCTTCACCAGCAACATTAGACAACTCGGATTGTCCTTCAACTTCGTCATACTTACCACGAGCAAGAGGACGTTCAAGGGGAACTCGTGGGCAAAGTCGTGGTCGTAGCCGGGGTAGAGGTGAGAACTCACGATTATTATCCACTCGACATATAGCTATTAGAAATCGACAAAATAACTCTGGCATTCAGGATACTTGGATACACGAGACACTTGATACAGAAATAAGTAGTTTAATGCAACCTGCCTACATCAAGAAAAATACTGAGGAATGGGAGTGGTACCAGTTTTATGAACAATACTTAGATGATGATATTTTAGATCACATAGTAACCTGTACAAACAGGACACAAGTATTAGAGACAGGCAAATCTATGGGACTAACTATAAAAGAGCTTAAGGTCTATATAGGTATTACCATGATCATGTCCGCATTAAAATATCCGCAAATTTCCATGTATTGGTCAGAGAAGTGGAAAGTTCCAATGATTGCCAAAGCTATGACTCGAAACAGATTTTTTTACATTAGACTGAGATTAAAATGCGTTTATGACCCTGAAGTTACGCCTGAACAAAAACTTCAAAAGATATGGAAAATCCAGCCTTTATTTGATCGCATATTAGCCGGCTGTCATGAACAAGACCGTCCTCAAGAAATGAGTATTGATGAGATGATTATCCCTTTTACTGGGAAATGTCCCATGCGTCAGTACTGTCCCAACAAACCCCACCCAGTAGGTCTCAAAGTTTTTGTTTTGGCTTCGCCAAAAGGTATAGTTTGTGACATGGCAGTATATCAGGGAGACACTACATTCCCTGACTTAATTAACAAAGGATTTTGTTTGGGAGAAGCAGCAATAATTCATATGACAAGAACTTTAGTTCCGGGACACTTACTATTTTTTGATCGGTTCTTTACGACGGCGAAACTTTGTGATGAATTACTAAGATTAGGATTTCATGCTACAGGCACTATTATGAAAAACAGAATCCCGAAAAACTGCGTATTGACTGATGTAAAGACATTTATAAAGAAAGCGAGAGGAAGTACTGAAGTAAAAGTTAGAGAAGACCAAAAACTTGCTGTGACTATGTGGCTGGATAATAAGCCAGTTTTAATGATGTCAACTTGTTATTGCGATCAAGATCACGACGAATTCGAGCGATGGTCAAAGAAAAATAAAGCATACGAAAGAGTCAGAAGGCCAGACGTCATTAAAAATTATAACGAAAAAATGGGTGGCGTCGATCTCGCCGATAGAATGCTTTCTGTTTGCCCATCGCGTAATCGTACAAAAAAATGGACAATACGCGTAATTTCGCATCTTTTTGACCTAGCCGTTGTAAATGCTTGGTTGCAGTATAGAATGGTAGAAGTAGAGAAGGGTACACCAAAGAAAAATATCGCACAAATGCGAGAATACAAGCTTAATTTAGGCACCAAACTAATTGATGACAATGAAGAAGAATCTGATGATGATGGTGAAGTTGAATACGAAGAACTTGAGCCGAAACATAAAAAACGTAAGATTTTAAGTTCCTTCCAAAGAAAACCGTACCAAAAGTGCAGCGCATTTGCCGGCATATGGTACAAAACAATGTCGCTGCAGAAAGAATGCCTGTGATAAAAAAAACTACGGTATTTTGCAAGAAATGTGAAATTTACCTATGTTTTACGCCTAATCGGAATTGTTTTACTGATTTCCATGAAGACTGTTAATTCGAACTCTGTGGTTAATTCCTAGTTGACTGTTGAGTCCTACAAACTTTAATATAAGTATAAATGATTGATCTCTAATGTTCCTCCTATTGAATTACTATAAGTTTACTCTTCTTGAGTTTAGTTTTTTTTAATATGTTGTAAAGAAGAGTTTAATTTCTGTTAATTTTGAAACATTTAATTAAACTTCTTAAAATTATACATCCAATCTATTATTTATTGCTCCTTTCTGCTCACTACTCCACCAAAAATAGGCTACGTCCTTTATGAAGCACATAATAGTTTAGTTCCCTTGTACTTTGTATAGAACATAGTGAAAAACCAGGTTTTTCCGGTACTTGATTTTTTCTAATATTTTTCCCGTACTAAGTGATAGTCTAGTAGTGCAATACAAAAGTTTCAGAAAGAAACAATAAAAAAAAGGGGTCTGGTACTCAGGAGGCTAGTGTTTACTCATATAAGTAGACAACTAAATTTTAAAATGACTCCGAAAAGTTTATACCTGTAAGTAGTGACTACGATGGTGATGAATTGCTTCTAGAATCTGAACAATTTAGTTTCCATTTAGATATTAACGCTTGGAGTAAAATTCAGCCAACAGTAAAATATGTCAGGAGAAATACTCCTAGCTTAACAACATCAAAGTATCGTAAAAAAACTGTGTTTACCTAACCAAGAATGGCAGGGCTATTGAGAGAGGAGTTATGGAAAGTTGTCAAAAAACCATGTACTTGGCATTTCAAAACATATTCAATCAAACAAGATGAATTTGTCCGCTGTTTTGGAAAATGTAAAGAATGTGAAGCGGGTGTTGAAATTCTTATAAATTGGTCTACAGATAAAATATCAAGCTGTGACGTTTCAATAAAAAATCAGAAACCAGACTTTAAACATAAAATTCAAATAAAGATTAAATTGCCATCTATGAAAAGAAAGGAATTAAGTGATGACCTAAAAATAACATCAGCTATCTCTGTACGCAATTCGTTAGCTCATTCTATGATGCATGGTAACGATGTTGAACCGCCTATCTTGCCAACACTAGGAACTCTTCGCCAAATCAAGCACTAAGGAAGAAAGGCTACATGGTGTGACTCAAACCCGACAATGTCTTTATGGCTGATGGCTCAAACTCCACCCTATAATGAATTTATTAGATTAATATCACTACATCCAAATTTCATCGTGCATTATTGGTCTCCTGATCAAGAAAAATATTACAGTCAATACCATCATGATACTCAGCGGGCAATAATAAGTCTAGATGCTACGGGGAGTATGTTGAAGAGCTTCGGCCCTTTTTCTAAAATTTCACTTACTAAACACTTGTTTTTATATGCGTGTGTTTTAAAAACTTTTGAGGGGCACACCAGTGTACCACTGTTCCAGATAGTTTTCGAAAGTCTTACCATAGAAACAATTACAGACTGGCTGAATCAGTGGTGCAATAAAAATCCATTACCAGCAGTAGTAATATGCGATGACTCTTCTGCGCTTATCGGAGCATGTGTCTTAAGAGCTTTTACACGCTGCAGTGCGTGTAAAGCTTTTAAGACAAAAGAATATTTAGAAGTATTATTTGGTATATTATTTGAAAAAAAAAAAGACGTCGTCCTGCCCAAAACTTACATTAGAATTGATACTAGCCATATGATTAAAATTTTGTACAATCAGTCTTGTTTCAAAAATTGCGATAACAGAGCAAAGCACTTTTACGTTAATTGCTTAAAAAAGATGAAATCGTGTAAAAATTTTGAAGTGATGAAACAGATTGTAAAAGATATGGTTATACTCTGTTTAGCAAAGTTTTCTGGCAATGATCAAGATGGAAAAATATTAAGAAGTGAAGAAGCAAGATTGCGATTGAAATCTTTGTTTCATGACAATGAAATGGGAAATAATGAGAATGAAAGTGCCCATGATGTTGATTTTGACAAAGAAATCAAATCTCAACTCGAACTAATGGGCAAGACGATGAACAGAGAGTTAAGAAAAGTATTTCCTAAAAATGTTAGTTTCTTAGATCAAGAACAATTCAGGCAAGATTCACACGAAAGAAAAACATCCCAAGTAGATATGAGGATTGATTGGTTAAGTGATCATATATCTAGAGTAACAATTATTAATGTTCTCACTTCTGAAAATTTTAGCAATACAGAATAAATTACAAAATAAATCTTATCAGACGTTTATAATTGGATATAAGTCTTCAGGCTTTCACGGCCGGCGTTGCATGTAGAATATACTGCTTACGGGCTGTTTGGCCGTGGTCCATTTGAAACTTGCGTTTATAATTGGAGTTAAATCAACATAATAATTATCAAACCATTCCGGGTTGTTTCCTTTCTGCATAAATATGTCCATTTCAAAGATAACGATGAATGATAGATAACTTTAGATGTACTTAAGCAATGAAGATAAAAATTACACAAGTTCATGTACTTAGGACGTACTAAGTTTCCACATTTCATTTTACACGATCTGTAACGATTCTCACATGAATTCAGCGATAACATAAATAATCAATTTAGCGGGACCAATGCTATAATCACATAACTTTAATTTGGCACTTCCAATTGTATTGAAAATTGAGTATATATCTGTAACTGGACCAGGGAAGTCTTGACATACTTTACCTTTAAAGGTACAAATGTCTTGTTTGGGGTACAAATAGTACATAATTATGTAGTACGAACACTTCAATGTGATGCATTTTAAATTGGGGGCTTGGTCCCGTCATCTTGATGCTCACATTAATTCGACTGTGAGTCTAGGGACGGGCAAACCACCTTTAGAGCTATTGTGTGGGTTAAGGCCACGTTTAGCTAGAGATATACGAGGAGCGTCATATGCGCCCGCAGACATTGCTCAAATAGAGAGGAAGCAACTCGAAGAATTGTTGAGAATGCATCACGAATAAGTGCGATATGATAAGAATCGCCGAGCCACTCTTCCTATTCCGGTCGGTAGCCTAGTAATGGTTGAAATCACTGGCGTTCTGCCTAATGATCGCTATGAAGTGACATCGGCCGCGAGGGGCAAGAGGGCCTATAAAATATGTAGCACGTGACAAGTTAAAGGTTTGGAATGCTCGATGTGACTCGTCATCACAACGAAATGATTTCGTACTGGCCTTCGGGGCTCATTCATGTCGGTTGATAATAAACTTAAACTGGTATTATGATACTACTTGCCTCAATCAGGGGCCTCGTGTATTTATAACGCTTGCTTTTCGGGCCTGAATGCGTTTATAAGACAAGCCTATGCGGCCTAATGAAATTTCTATTGCTTGCCTACAGGGCCTGATAGCATTTTATAAGTATTGCCTGTGGGGCTTGAAGTTGTTTTCAGAGTCTACCTGTATGACTCTAATGGTGTTCGATATGCTCTATATTAATGAAGCTTGCCTTGGGGGCCTTGGCAATTGTCAAAATTTATGCTTGCCTTCGGGGTCTCAGCATAATATCCATCCAAGTCTATGCTTGCCTAAGAAGCCACAGCAGTAATGACTGACATTGTTCTTGCCTTACGGGCCTCAGTAACATCCACTTATATACATGTGCTGCCTCAGGGGCCTCAGCCACTTTATCTGGACCTGTCCATGCCATAAGGGCCTTGGCAGGGTAACCTACAATTAAGCTTGCTTTAAGGGCCTTAGCTATTACACTACGACCTGGAGTGCTGTTCCTGAGCAGCTGACAAGTCTTCCGGGCAGGATGTTCGTCGCGCAACTGAGCCTTACCTTCGGGGACCGAAGAATTACAGGATGGCCGAACTGTGAGACGTAATTAGTCAGAATATAGTGTATATTGTTGTTGTTGTAGCGGTATAACAGTGTAAATATGTGCCTATCATACCGGTAATATGTTTTTAGGATATACTGTCAAATTTGTTCCTGTGGAAATCAACATATGTGTACCTATGGTCTGTCCACAGGTACAAACTTTAGTTTGAATATCTTACTTGACTTGCAAAGCCGATTTAGAAATATTTTTACCTTTTTTTACAGTGCCTCGTAGTAAGGATGGAAAAACGCAACGTAAGTTGTGTTCTGAGACTTTATCTGAGGCAATTAAAGCGGTTAGGAATGGATGTGTTTTGCGAAAAGTTGGAGACTGCTAACCAATACAGACAAAATATTAATTTACCAAATGTTTATCAAATGTACAGTCTTTTTTGCCGCTTTTGAAGCAAAAATTATAAGAGTACGAAGAGAGTCAGGACTTCTTATTCCACAACCTGAGTCGATCTACGCCCACACCACCGCGCGAGCAAATTTTGTTGAGGACATATCACGTTTTAACGCTTTCCCCTTAATTTTGAAAATGATTATTGATTCGATTGGCATAGTAACTGATTCAAATGATGTAGCTTTTCTCCCTGTAACATCAGAAATGCGTAGATATGCTAAAAATCACTTGCTGCCTAGACCAGAAAATGTCTTGTTGTCTAATTTGAGAGAAACAGTTGTCGAGTTACCCGACGCTGATACGCCTTTAGAGGTAAGGCGACGTTTTCACGAAAACAATCCTATTCCTGGGGCCCAATGGTCAGACCAACATTTGCTGCTAAACCCCGCTGAAATAATTCCAGAGAATTACGAAGACGATAACAATGTACATATTTTGAGAAATAACGTAAAGGAAGTGTTTAATAAGGAAGAGAAAAAGATTGAAGAATATTAAGAAAGAGCAGCTTACCTACATACGGGAATAAAGGTTAAGCAAGTCAGAGAACCGGCATTCCAGTTTGCGGTGTCGAAGCAAAAACAAAACATCCCAAATAGCTGGCACTAGCACAAAATGGCTGGGATAGGATGGCTAAGATACTATCGTCAACGTCTCTACGAAAGCCCGAAGCAACCAGTTTGGCAAGAGCAAGTAGTTTTAACAGAGCTAATATTTCTTAATTCTTTGACAACCTCCGAAAAGTACGTAAAAACATCATTCCACCCCTGAAAATATTTATAATCTAGATGAGACTGGCATCACAGTTCATAATCCGAGAAAAATGCTGGCTCCGAAAAATAAAACAGCTAGGTAAATTCACATTAGGAGAAAGAGGAGTAAATAACACTGTGATTGCCTGTAATACTAATTTCATCGTAACATTTAGTTTCTGTCGATAAAGTACAATAAAATATTAGCCGAGTACTAAATAGAACAATTTGAGTACATTACCATGAAATTATGTAATACTGAACTAAAGGCCCTGTGGGCGCAGAAGTGGCTCCGCAATCGAAAAAATATGATCGTGGAAAAAAATGTGATTTTAGTCACAAAGTAGTACAAATTTTCAACGCAGTTAGTGTACATTTAAACAAAAGGGATAGTTACCTGCATGTGTTTCTAACGATCACTCAGTTCAGCAAATTCAAAAAGGTTTATTTTCTCATAACTATTTAACTATAAATATTGGCGTTGTGATTGCAATTTGTAAAAATGTTTTCGAGTCTTAAATTTATGGCGAAAATAAAAAATACTTATTATGTCTACATAATACCCTATTTCTAGAATCACTCAATCTAAATTTGTCTGAATTGAGTGATCCAATGAAACTGTCATAGATTCCTGGATTTACCTTTTAGTTTCTAGATTTTTTGTAAAACAATGTGACAAATTAGGTACAAATTTTTGATACGAAAACTTTGTCCACGGAGTAAGTATTGGCTAAGATTCAGCTTGAAGCCATTTTGCAAAATGTCTGTATTGAGTGATCGACATATTGGTCAATATCTTCATTATCTTGTGAGTGACAAATTTTTGGATATCGGTTATAAGTTTTGACAACTTTTGACTAAATGTACGCTTTGGTTTCGTTGAAATAAAAGAAAAGATCACTCAATCCAGATGCACATTGGAAAAATAAAAAGATAATTGGCATTTTAATGGCAAAATTTACTCAAATGAAATATGTATTTTTTAAGAATAATAACATTAACATGGGCTGTGCGCATTATCTGTCGAATACCTCGTTTGTCTCTATATGCTATCATTCTAAGCCTTCTTCTAAGACGTCAATGGTTCAATTGAATTTGGAAAATTTTATACCCTGATATACCTACTTCTAATAATATTAAAAAAAAAACACTTAAAGGCGGATGCCAAATAATTTCCTAAATTAGGGCTCATTTATATACACGGACTGCACGTTGTCAACATGCAGTCGGCGTGTCGACAGTCAACGGCTTCTGGCGACAGTCAATTCACGTTTATGCGGCAAAAAGTGACAATAATTGACTATCGACGACTGCTGTCGTCGACAACGTGCAGTCCGTGTATTGTGCTTAGTCATTGTATGCAGGTAATTTCTTATGAGAGTCCAAATTTATCGAGATATTTATCAAACCATTGGGGGTTTGATAAATATCTCGATCTTTATTGCAATATTAACAATCACACACGACTTCACTTGGTACACTGCACTGTGACTATTTGTTCAAAAATTATTTTACCATACAGCGGAAGCGAGCTGACTAAATTTTCCGACTGTCTAAACATAATTCTTGTTTTTTAATTTAAAATTTAAACTTATATGTTTAAATTTTAAATTTACTAATAGGTTAGCTAAGACCAGTGCAATGTACAACGTGTGCGGATCTCTCGCCATAATTTAATATTGCGCTACCAACGCGTAACCCTCTCGCTCGCTTAATTTAGCGTTATTTCTATATAAAAATTACATTTGAATATTATTCACTTAAAATTAAAAAAGATATTATTATGTATTTTAAAAGTATTTTCGTCTTGTTATCTTTTATTGCCGAAGGAGTATCACAGAACGTGGTTTTTGGTTTTTTAATCCCCAACACAAAAACAGAGGGGTATTATAGTTTAACGTGTCTGTCTGTGGTATCATAGCTCCTAAACGGATGAACCACTTTTCGTTTAGTTTTATTGTGTCATAGACAACTTTTATCCTGAGTGTTCTTAGCCATGTTTTATGAAAATCTGTACTGCTGTTTGAAGATCATCAGCTCTTAAAAAAGTACATTATTTAATTCAGCACTTAAACTGAATAATGTACATTTTTATTCGAATTTTATTGTTTGTAGAAAAATAACTGAAAATGCTGTTTTCACCAGATTTGAAAATATTAAACCAAATAAATCGGTTTGTGCCTTAGTAGATAGGTACTCTTTTTTGTCAGAAGGCATTTTTCTTAGAAGCATAGTAATTTAATCTAATTTTGATAATAATTTAAGCTTGAAAAATAAACAGGTTGTAGTTGTACCTTTTATGTAGGAAGTATATTAAAATGTGATACTCACACTTTTTTGTCAGAAGGCACTAATGTATTTTAAGCATAGGTACATATTTAGTTAGTAAATACTGAAATTATGAATATCATGTAGCTTTCTTCCGGTGCAAAATCATAATATGATATATCAAATTGGGAGAGATCGGTCCTTACCACCACCACACCTCCAAATTTTCTTTCTGTCTTTTACTGTGACACTCTGTCTTCCCGAAATTAATCCGACGCCGTGTCGTGGATAAATTATTGCCAACGAGAGAGGAAGGGGAGAAGTGGGTAATCGGAGTCAGTGGGCAGTCGTGGTCACTACAATAACTCAAGAAACAAAATGAGCTCAGTTGCAAACGCCGCATATCCAAGGTCATTTCACCTCATACAGGCCCCGCACCAACGCGTGCTTTGTTCGCGCCGAGCGCTCGGAAGATACGGCCATGTGAGTGTTTTGTGCCATTTTCTTATAATTTTCGTGTGCACAAAATAAACGGTACGTCAATTTCTGTTATACATTTCGACCATTTATTAATTTGATACTGTAGTTAGGTCATTTGAGACTGGTTTTGTGATACATACGATGTGACAAATTTTTAAACTATTGTTTTAAAACCTGTGTTTTTCAAGTTGTTAGATTAGGGTAATGAGAGTCGCGGGATTCCCATTACCCACAATAATTATGGCGTTCACATGATTCGATTTCTTATAGTATATTTATATTATATTGTCTGTTTTACAGATGCCAAAATCACGTCTGAAGATTACCAATAACGCCCAATGGTCTTCAGACACACTATCCAAAGCGGAAGATCTCATAAATGGAGGTTCATCTATAAGACAAGCTGCCAAATGTATGGATATAAAATATTCCAGCATTCAGAAGCGCTTAAAAAAAAAGATTCCTCGGACCCACGTCTTGAGCTTCAAACCGTATTTAGCAAACAAGTGGAAAAGGACCTGACAAACCGAGTCAAATTAATGGCAATAGCTTTTTACGGATGCACTGCTACTCAAGTCAGAAAGATTGCCTTCCAATACGCAGAAGACCATGGAAGTAAAAACAATTTTGACAAAAACGCAAAAATGGCAGGTCTTCACTGGCTTGAAGGATTTCTGAAAAGAAATAGTATCTCTTTTCGCAAGCCTGAGGCTACCAGCATCAATTGAATCACTGCTTTTGATAGGCGGGAAGTTGAATTGTTTTATGGCTTTCTGGAAGAATTGATGGACAAACACAAGTTAATACCACAAAACATATACAACTGTGACGAGACTGGTATCTCGACAGTACAGGATCCTGGAAAAATCTTAGCACCTAAAGGTGTGAAAAGAGTTGGATCGATCACTTCATCGACACACACACACATACAAAAACATAACAATGTTGTGTGCAATGAGTGCTGCCGGTCGATTCGTTCCACCAATGTATATGAATATACATACATACCTACATGGGCCAAAGGACGTGATTCCAGACCGTAATAAATAAAGCGTGAATGAATTATTGAAATGATGATACGATTGTTATTCTTTTTATTTTATGATATGATTGTTCTTTTTATTTTTTATCCAGTGCTTCATATGATTTAAAATTAACAACATAATTCTAGTTTTTATTTATTAGAGCAATCTTGTAATATACTTTATCTGGGCATTTCTGGGGCACAGATGAGCATTGTCCGTTGTTTTTTGAATGTGTTCATGAAAAGAAAAGTAAGAAGTTTTATACTAAAATCAAACAAGAAAGAGAAAATTATCAGTATAATGAGCATTTGATTTGATTTGCTTTGATTTTAGGCAAAATTTGCAATTACCTAACATTCCCCATTCAAGAGATATTTTATTGGAGACAGCTTTCGGTTAGTGTCTTTAATATACACAATATTAAGTCCTACCGAGGTAAAATTTATCTATATCATGAAGATGAGGCTAAGAAGTCTCCGGATGCAGTGGGAAACTTTTTACTGGATTAAATATATCCACATAGAGAGGTGAAAACAGAAGAAATATTGAATTTTAAACAGTGGTGGCCAGTCAAAAGAAACTAGGGGAAAAATACCCCCAAAGACAGGATGTTCATTTTGGGTTAAGTAACCACTACCGATACACATATGATGGTAGATATAAAGGATGTTTTGAAGCCGAGGAATTCATTGGTGGTTTAATTGTGTACCACCGTGCACTTTTGCGAAAAATCCTCCATAGCAATCCAATCTCGGTTGGATTGCGTTCAGGGGTCAGCAAGTGCATAGCCGGGCAGGGGGGATTGAGGTCGCAGCACAAGTGGGACCGGTGGGTCTTGGCGTAGTCTAGTGGGGGGTGGCGCGGGGCGACGCGCCGAACAGGGAGACCTGTAGAAACGGTGGTGCCGCTGGCCGCCCGCGGCATAGTACAGGGGCCCAACCGGGACTAACCACCCTGGGAGGCTGGCCCCACCAGGTCGCGCATAATCCCGATATGGCTCGTCGTGCCGGTTGGTGACCGGACGAGGGAGCCCGGCGACCATACTCGGGGGGGTACGGGGGCCCTTCCGTTCGGCGCGTCGGCTCTCGCCATACCTCACATTCATAGATAAAACCAATATCCTACGCTTTGTCACGCTGTGCTGCGACAACAATCGCCTCTTTTTTTCACGCCTTCCCTCCTCTTCATCCTCATGGCAGCGCATAATTACAGTAGATTGGTCTACACAGCGGCAAAAAACTCTCCCTCGAGCTCGCTATTTGAGGTGGAGTCCACGAACATCTGTGGGCTCCATACAAACCTCAACGCCGTCCACCAACACCTGGAGACGGCGAAACCAGCAATGCTGTTTCTTACGGAGACACAAATACGCCGCCCTGATGACACGACCTACTTACTCTACCCCGGCTATGTCCTTGAGGAGAATTTCCGCGCAAAAGCCGGGGCGTGCGTGTTTGTTAGGGCGGATGTTTGTTGTCGCCGTTTGCGCTGCCTAGAGGACCCATCCTTTTCCACCCTTTGGGTACACATAGACCATGGCTCTACGAGTCAGATCTATGTGTGCCTCTACCGCTCCCATACAGGAGATGCCGAGACAACTCGACTCTTTGAATACCTGAGTCTGGCGGCAGATGATGCGCAGGAGCGGTTTCCGAACGCTGAACTGGTGTTTTTGGGGGATTTTAACGCCCACCACGAGATCTGGTTGGGCTCCGCCAAAACAACCCACGCGGGAAGAGCCGCCCATGCATTTGCTCTGGCGCATGGCCTGACCCAATTGGTACACGAGGTCACTAGGATACCAAAAAGGTCGGACCATGAGCCCTCTTTGCTAGACCTTCTGCTGACGAGTCGCCCGGACCAGTACAGTGTTTCGGTGAGCGCCGCTTTAGGTGAATCCGACCATTGTCTGGTCCGTTCCGAGGTGCCCATTTTAGCGCCCCCACGTTCCGTGCAGGGGAAGCGGCGTCTCTGGCACTACTCGTCAGCGGACTGGGATGGATTGCGTGATTATTTTGCGTCCATCCCGTGGGTTGAACGCTGCTTTGAAGGTAAGAACCCATCTGAGACCGCAACTGCTGTCGCCGGTGAGATCAGTCTGGGCATGGAATATTATATCCCCTACACTGATGTCGCCGGTGTCCGCAGGGCGCGCCCCTGGTTCGGGCGCGAATGCGCGGAGGCTGTTAATCATAAACAGTCTGCGTACCGCGCTTGGATCAGGGCGCGCGCTACGTGCAATCCCAACGTGGGCCACTTCAAGGCGGCGTACAACAGAGCCACAAAGGCCTGCAAGAGGGCTTATGTCAGAGCGGATGCCCAGCGCATAGCGCGGCTTGGTCAGGAGCTAGTAGAGCATCCCACGGGCAGCCGTGGCTACTGGCGACTGGCCAAAGCCGTGCAAGCCAACTTCTGCCAGCCTTCGCTGCCCCCGCTGCGCAATCCCGATGGATCCCTGGCCCATGAGCCGCAAGAGAAAGCAAATTTGCTGGTTAATCTCTTTGCGGCCAACTCCCGAGTCGATGATTGTGGTATGGAGCCGCCGACACTGCCCGTCAGTGACCATGCAATGCCTGATATTCGTATCAGGCAACGCGATATCCGAGCAGTGTTGCAGTCACTCGATGTCCGGAAAGCCAGTGGTCCGGACGGTATTCCAGCGGTGGTTCTGCAAAAATGTGCAGCGGAGTTGTCTCCAATGCTTGCGCGGCTGTACCGGCTGTCCTACAGCTCTGGTACAGTGCCTTCGGCTTGGAAAGCTTGAGAAAGCTGAAAGGCTTGGCAACACTCACTGTCAACAGAAGTCTCGTTGTTATAATTTAAAAATTAAAAATTAAAATAAATAAAAAGGAACCAATGGTTATAAAGTGTAATGGCTGTGGTGCAGCGCTTTACGATATTTCCTATATGGAATGTTCGCAATCAATGTGCAAGAAATTATATCACCTGAAGTGCCTGGCTATCACCACAGAGAAGTTTGAGGAGTTATCCGAGGAGTACAAGAGTAGCTGGAAGTGTCCTGAATGCGTCAGCAATACTCCGAAAACAGGTAACTCCGATACACCGGTACGCACAAGTAATACTTTGAATAAAACTTTTACACCGAGTGTGAGCTACGTAAACACCAACCGCGGTAGTGGGTACACGAAGGAAAGGGAAACATGTATGAGCGACACGGAGCGAGAATTACTAGCGGAGCTACGGGCTTTTCGGCGGGAAACGGCACTACGGTATGAGGAGCAAAAGCATGATTATGAAAAACTACAAAGGAGATTTATTAACACAGAAACTGAACTAAGGGAAATAAAAGAAATTATGAAGGTGGTACAGATAAAAGTGGATCAAGTCGACGAGCTACAAAATAAAATTAAAATATTGGCAGAAAAAAATGAACTTCTGGAGTCTCGTATCACCATGATTTCTAATTCGAGTAATACGGATAGTGTTGAGAAATCAAAAGAGTCATCGGTATCATTCGCAAAGATAGTTTAACGTAATAAAAATATTGTGGGTGATAGTGGTTCACAAACACAGTGTGTGGCCACAAAATCAGCAAGCATGAGTAGTTCTAACAATGAGGTATATCCACAGGCAACTATTAGGGACGAGAGTGTGATAGAAAGAAAAGCTGAGGAGATGGCAAAAGGAGACAGTTGGACCATTGTTGGTAAGAAAAAAAACCGGTATCCCAATGGTGAAGTCAAACGAGGAGGCAGCACCAAGATACAAGAGATAAAAGGGATGGAGCGGAAAAAATACTTGCATATCTGGCGTCTTCAGAAGGAGACCACAGAAGAAAGTATTGAAAATTACGTCAAGACTGTATTACTAGGTGGAATGGAAGTACCGGTAAAAGTTGAAAAAATAAAACACAAAACCGATCGAGATTATGCTTCATTTATTATAGGAGTGCCTGAAAGCCAGTATCACATATTATGTCAGCCTGAAAGTTGGGCGGTTAATATTGAGTTTTGTGAATGGGTGTGGTTTCGCAGATCTAACAACAAGTCAAAATGATTATGGTACAGAGATTGAGATATTCTATCAAAATGTTAATGGACTTCGTACGAAATTGGACACATTTTATGCAGGAGTGGCATCTTCATCAGCAGATTTAATTGCCATCACAGAAACGGGGTGTAACGAATCCATTCAGGATGCTGAAATGATACCACCGGGATATACCATTATACGTTGCGACCGAGCGGACGGCCGTAAGCAGGGTGGCGCGTGTCTCGTGGCCACACCGTCCTCGCCGGTCGAAATACGACATCTACAACAGAGTGACGTGAATATGGACGCACACATATTCGAGATAGTTAGTGCAACGGTACATCAAAAAAATCGGATACTGTTTTTGTTATGTGTAGTTTATATCCCGCCTGGTAGTAGTGATAATGAATATTTGTTGTTGTTCAAAATGATTGAAGATTTTTGTAACAAGTACAAGGACGTTCTAATAATAGGGGATTTTAACCTGTATTCGTGTTCGGTACATGTTACTAATTATTATGAATACTTTGTAGCGTACTGTGGATTTACTCAGAGTAACAATATTGGAAATAAAAACGATCGACAGTTAGATCTAGTATTGAGTACATTCGCGGACAACCGGGAAGTGAGTGTGCGAGTGGCAGCGGCGCCGCTGGTGCGGGTGGATGGGCATCACCCACCGCTGGAGGTGTCGGTGAGGTCAAGCGGCTTCCGTTTGGCACCGAGTGATGGTGGTTCGCACTATGGAGGGTCGGAGCCCTCCGAGGCAGGTACGCATAGCAAACCAGGTTGGAATTTTAACAAAGCAAATTTTTTATCGTTATACTTACAACTTGCATCAGTAGATTGGACTCCAATGTATGATTTAAATTTAGAAGCGAGTATAGAATATTATTACACTATAATTAACTCAATAGTAGATGACTGCGTCCCAAGAAAAAAGCAAAGTAGTGTAAACTCGAGGTACTGTTACCCCGAGTGGTACACAATTGAAATAATTCGTGACATCAGAAAAAAGGCAAATCTTCATAAAAAAATATAAGGTCGCGGGAACGAGGACTGATTACGAAGCGTTCGCCGGATGTCGAACAAGAGTGAAAAAGATGATAGCACTGGCTCGGGAACAGTACCAGAGCCGGGTTCAGAATCAGCTGCAAAGCGACCCGAGGTCTTTTTGGAGTTACATTAACTCTAAAAGGGGTAGTAGGAATTCGCAAAAAGTTCTGAAAGATGGCAATGTTCTAAATACCGACCAGTGTGCGGTGGCTTTCGCAGAATATTTTTATTCCATTTATAGTGAAAAGCGACCCGAGCTAAACGTTAACACGGCGGTCATGGAGGCGAGTGCCATGAGCGGCACCGACGCGGCGCGCGTGCATGTAGACCAGTTGCATTCGGACGAAGTGCTAAGTGCGCTTCTTAAGCTGAAGCCGAAGAGATCAGTAGGACCTGATGGTGTGCCACCATACATTTATAGAGATTGTCGTAGTGTACTTGCTGGGCCGTTGCTTCATATTCATAACTTGTGTCTGCATACAACAGTTTTCCCCGACAGATGGAAATTAACGCGGGTCGTTCCAGTGCCAAAAACTAGGTCAGGCGTTAGGGTTGAGGATTATAGGCCAGTAGCCGTGCTGTCCACTCCCGCTAAGGTGTTTGAGTCTGTGATTCAGAAACGTATATTAGCGCAAGTGAGTCCGTATCTTACAGAATCTCAGCACGGATTTCGACCATCTAGAAGCACCACCAGTAACCTTCTGTGCTACATGGCTGATTTAGTTCCAGCGGTAGATTGGGGGGTGCAGGTTGATGCAGCTTATTTTGACTTCCGGAAAGCATTCGACGTTGTCGATAATGACGTGTTGCTAAAGAAGTTAGCTGCTATTGGCTTCACTCCACATCTCCTGAGGTTCTTTGCCAGTTACATGACAGATAGGCAGCAGTACGTGGAGTACGCCGGATTCGTGTCACAGCCGTATAATACTTGGTCGGGCGTGAGTCAGGGCAGTAACCTTGGACCTTTGGAATTTATCATCATGATAAACGATTTACCCAAGGTGATAAGAGACTCCAAGTGTTTATTATTTGCAGATGACCTGAAGCTTTACTTAGAGATCAGAAGCGTAGACGACTGCGACAAATTGCAGAACGATATTAATAGGGTAGTGTCTTGGAGTAAGAACAATTGTCTGCAGTTTAACACCTCAAAGTGTGTTGCAATGACTTTCTCTCGCGCACATGCTTCTATACTACACAACTACAGTATAGAGGGTGACCCACTGGCACGGGTTACAGAGGTCCGAGATCTAGGGGTCCAATTCGACATGCGGTTAACGTTTCGTGACAATATCGTTACAATTTGTAAAAAAGCATTTAGAAATTTGGGATTTTTGTTGCGGACAGTTAGAGAGTTCACTAGCATAGGAGCAATAATTACACTATATAATACATTAGTTAGAAGTCAGTTGGAATGCAATGCCGTCATCTGGAGCCCACATGAAATTAAATATAATCTCATGCTGGAGCGCGTTCAAAACAAATTCGTTAGGTATCTGTACTTACAGTATTATGGCGTTTACCCTTTTTATCCGTTATTGTATCCAACACTATTTATACTGGGTATGGTTGGGTACAACGAGCAGAGGGTAAGGAGGGAGCTCGCAGGGGCCATGTACCTATTTAAGGTTATGCGCGGAAAGATCCAAAATCTGGCCATACTGGAGCGGATAAGTTTATGTCTTCCGGATGGTTACGCGGGGAGGCGCCGGAGGCCGCAGCTGCTGCAGGTGCCGAGCGCGCGCACTAACCTGCTGCAGGAGGCGCCGCTGACGCGCGCGCTCCGGACGCTCAACACAGTCTCACTTCACGTTGACCTGTTTTGTTGCTCTCTGAGTGAATTCACAGTTACAACATTATCAGTTGTATGTTATAAAAAATGTTAGTCATGTTATTGCATGCTTAGGTTGCCTACTCTGTCGTGTTAGGGTGTACCCCGTAAAGATGGACGTAGAAGAGAAAATAAATAAATAAATAAATAAATAAATAAATAAATAAATAAATAAATAAATAAATAAATAAATAAATAAATAAATAAATAAATAAATAAATAAATAAATAAATAAATAAATAAATAAATAAATAAATAAATAAATAAATAAATAAATAAATAAATAAATAAATAAATAAATAAATAAATAAATAAATAAATAAATAAATAAATAAATAAATAAATAAATAAATAAATAAATAAATAAATAAATAAATAAATAAATAAATAAATAAATAAATAAATAAATAAATAAATAAATAAATAAATAAATAAATAAATAAATAAATAAATAAATAAATAAATAAATAAATAAATAAATAAATAAATAAATAAATAAATAAATAAATAAATAAATAAATAAATAAATAAATAAATAAATAAATAAATAAATAAATAAATAAATAAATAAATAAATAAATAAATAAATAAATAAATAAATAAATAAATAAATAAATAAATAAATAAATAAATAAATAAATAAATAAATAAATAAATAAATAAATAAATAAATAAATAAATAAATAAATAAATAAATAAATAAATAAATAAATAAATAAATAAATAAATAAATAAATAAATAAATAAATAAATAAATAAATAAATAAATAAATAAATAAATAAATAAATAAATAAATAAATAAATAAATAAATAAATAAATAAATAAATAAATAAATAAATAAATAAATAAATAAATAAATAAATAAATAAATAAATAAATAAATAAATAAATAAATAAATAAATAAATAAATAAATAAATAAATAAATAAATAAATAAATAAATAAATAAATAAATAAATAAATAAATAAATAAATAAATAAATAAATAAATAAATAAATAAATAAATAAATAAATAAATAAATAAATAAATAAATAAATAAATAAATAAATAAATAAATAAATTTACAGCCGATCCCCAAGAAGGGGGATCGCTCAGACCCAAACAACTATCGACCCATAGCCGTCACCTCAGTGCTTTTGACCTATGTACTTGAGGTAATGTTCAATCGTTAAGATATACAGTAGTAAGTAATAGGTTGGGTAACCAGTAATTGCTGTGCTGTAACAGGTACCTGTCACTGCGAATGAACAGTTCAGAATAAAGTGCACTTACAGTACTTACAACTCAGCTTCTACAGTAGCGGTTCCTGTGACAATACGTTTTAGTAACTGAGTCTCACAGTACTAGATAATGCGCGGTCACTGCATTTTACTGTGGAAATATGTACCCTAAACCTGTAAGATACAGTTTCTTCTAATGGACACACATAAGGTATACCGTGATTATTATAACTAATAATCACGGTATACCTTAAGGTGCCCACATTTCCTAATAGCAAACCTCACAGTATCTTTTAAAGTTTTCTCACAGTATTTGTTACTGTTTTCGCACAGTAACTAGTAACGTATCTCCACAGTACAAATGACTGAGAGGGAACGGTTGTTTTTAATGTGTACTATCAATTATTATAACTGATATCCAAGGTACTGCCAGCTGGACAGCACGGTATAGCAACCAAAGTATACCTTACTGTGAATTTACATACCTGTTACTGTGAGAAAACGGTCACTACTAATGTTACGACGCGTCGCATCGTACAACGATGCCGCGTCGTTTCACGATACGACTTCGCGTGGTGTAATCTACGACACGACATTGTAACGTGTCGATTCACGATACAACGTTGTGACGTTAGAAACTCACGATGCAATCCTCCGCAGTTGTTATTCGAAATTCAAAGATGACGGATGATATTGAAATCGATCATTTAATTACCCTAGTCTAGCAGCGTCCCGTACTATGGGACAAAACATCTGAAGAATACAAGAATAAAAATGCAAAAACAACAGAATGGAAAAAGGTGTGCGAAAATTTATTTCCTAGTTTTCAAGAATTAACGTTCCCTGCGTGCTGGAGCCTCCAGGTCTGAGCAGGTCAGACGGTAAGAGGCCAGACGGGCTGACTTTGGTGCCCTGGAAGAACGGCAAGTGTCTAATTTGGGATGCAACTTGCGTCAACACAGTAGCCGCCAGCCACCTCAGTCGCACCGTTCACTCTCCGTCTGCCGCGGCGGGAAAAGCTAGCTCAAAAAAGACCATCAAATATGCCGAGTTAAAGCCATTGTACCACTTTGTGCCGATGGCGACGGAGACCTTGGGGTGCTGGAGTAGGGAGGCTAAAATCTTCATAAAAGAAGTTGGAAAGAGGCTCATAGAGACAACTGGTGACTCCCGCTCCGGAGCGTTTCTGATGCAAAGGCTAGCCATCGCAATCCAGCGTGGCAACGCGGCGAGTGTGATGGGTACTTTTGCGCCAGGAACGGTCAGGGGCGGGTTATTTGATTAATTTATTGACTTGAACTGAATGGTATTTTGTAGAATTAAGTAATCAAGAAAAAACAAAATATGGTAAGTTATATCCTATATTTTATTTAGTTGCCAACTAAGAGCTCCCACATCACTATTAAAGTAATCAAAAAAAATCATTTCTTATGTCGGTAGCTCTTGTACTTGTTCTACCCTCCTGTGTGGACTGTTGTAGTTCAATAAAAGAATGATCAATTAACATATCTTCAAATTTTTCGATTCCTTCACGGTGTACAATGAAATAATGTAAAACACACCTTGCTTTTATAATATTTGTGCAAAGATGGAAAGAAACATTTACTGGTCGTTCAAATACCTTCCACCTGTTAGCCAGGATACCGAACGCATATTCTACAAATTTTCTTGCTCGGCTCAAACGATAATTAAAAACTCTTTGTTGTATCGTCAAATGTTTTCCTGGGTATGGGCGGATTATATAATTTGTTCGAGTACAGTGGCGAGTCAGTGTCCTCGGCGAAGTGCTCGGTTGGTTTAAACACTTTGACTAGTGTCACTAGAATCCCAATCTGTTTACTAGGCCGAGTACCCCTCCCTCAATTAAAATGTCCGCTAATTACAAATGAAGCTTGGAAACTACATTAAAAATTATTCAGTGTTATAAAATATATGAATGTTTGTGTAATTTTTATCACCCGATTATAAATGCAAGGACAAGCGTAATGCAGCACTAATTGCAATAGTAAATGAGATGAACATCAACGACTTTGGAGTCACAGAGGTGAAGAACAAAATCAGAAATTTAAGATCAACTAACAGCCAAGAATTAAAAAAAAATTGAAGACTCAAAGAAATCGGGAGCCGGGGAATGTTTATGTCCCACATATAAAATGGCTAGGTATTCATGAATGATCTGAAAAGAAAGACGTAAGTTTTTTTAGCTAATCATTCTATTTTGCCATGGAACGGCGCCTGGGCCCGCGAAGAATTCTGCATATTTGTCACGTAAATGTCTTACTACCCTCCCTGCTGCTAGTTTGTATTGTGGTCGGTAATGGTGGGCAAGGTGTTAATGTAGTATCATAGATAATTGTCCATGGAACATTGTATGGAGTACTCTCTATATAGCGGGAGGAGTCGATGGTCAAGAACAAGATGGTGGACGACCTGTGGAGTTAGGATTGATTAAGTGTGATTTATACCAATAAAAGTGTACAATAATTACAAGTGATTGTTACTCATTAATTGCTACATGGCGCAGTCGTTATAACGAACAATGCAGTGCTATCTCCCAGAAAAACTGGTTCTGACAGGGAACCTGGCCGAAAATTGGCGCGTGTTCAGACAAGCTCTGGACATCTACATTGTTGCTGCAGATTTAGAGGACAAGAGTGATAAGAGGAAACTCGCTATATTGTTAAACCTAGTTGGCGAAGAAGGTTTAAAAATTTACAACAATTTTAACCTAAAAGACGAAAATGGAGACCTATTCTATCGTGAAAGTAATTGCTTTTTACACAGAATTAATGCTACAATTTACTGTGTTGCTGTAACTTTGTAGTGAACTTATACCACAACTAGATATGTACTTAAATTGAAATAAAAATAGAAACATACTTACCCTGAGGTTGAAATTTAGTGACAGACACTTATATTGCACTATAATATTCACTTTTTATGCACTTTTGTCTTCAAAATAGCAGTAAATGGTGATGAACTGAAGATGACACTTCACACGCGATCGCGAATGGTAGTCATGATGTTGACTATGATGGTCAAATAGTTCTAACACATGTCACATACCCTCTGCGGAATCCCAACCAGTGCAGGCAGAATGAGTCCAAAGCCCACTAGAAGTGCACCGGTACCATACCTCGTTGTTTCTGCCAAATTCTCCGCATATAAGACTACGGTTTTCTGGGTCCTAATCCTCATCATTGTTATCATCGTCGCAGAGGTCGTCAGTGTCTACTTCGGTCAATGAAGAGTCATTGTCTTCCTGAAGAACTTTCCTCTTAGCCTTTTGAAGGCTTTCGTCTTTCCTTTTCTTGCCCTTCCCTTTGCCTTCCTGTTTTCCTTCTTGTGTTAAGTTCTTTTTTTGTTTGCCTTTTCTATAAGACTGTTTTAATTGGTGTTGATGTTAAAACCGTAGAATGTTGCTCTTTTCGAACTTGTCTTGTGGTGACAGATTAATTTTTTGTAGGCAAATTAATAAAATTTTCAACGTTTGGTTGCTGTTTTAATTGTGTTCCTTGCCTAGATGTTGATGCAACCACCTGCGTATCTTTGGATGTGCTTGGAGTTGAAGTTATTTCAAGGGCAATGTTTGCAGATGCTGCCTGAAAAGAGCTTTCGTTGTTCTGAATAATCACTGGTTCGCGTTGGAGTTATTGGCAACTCATTAACTGTAGCAATTAATGAGTAACAACCACTTGTAATTATTGTACACTTTTGTAGGGCACCTAACATTATATTATATAATACATACACACAAAACACACTTAATAATATTTACAATATATTCTATTTCTAACATGTAAACGTACTTAATTTGCACACCGTACATTTTACTCATTCTACATACCTAACTTAATTATCTAAACATATCGCACTCTTAGAAATGGAGTGACCTAATACAAAATTTCACATTTTTGAGTACTATTCATTAAACAACCTAAATTAAACATTTGCATCGACCCATATTAAAAAGAGACCTATTTGCGAGTAGAAAAAGGATAAATGAATATTTCGGTCTCTTTTGCACCTACCGTTGCCCGCGCTGCGCTCGGTTGGTTAGTGACACAATCAGTGACGCGCCGAACGTTGGAAGTACAAGTCGCTACGTGTTTGTATTAGTGGAGACCTAAACTGGATTAGGGTGTTATATTACCAAATATTGAGGTATGTAAAATGTTTTGTTTTAATAAAATAAGGGCTTCTTTAGAATTATGTCCATATATTTGCTAAAATCGAAACATAATCGCTGACCTATTGAAGTTTAAGTCCATCCTTGAATGAATAATAGATACAATTCAAAGACGTTATCTACTTTTGGTCTATAAAATTATGAAAATATTTGTACATTGCAGGACTCTTTAATTTTTACACCTTTCTTATAATAAAATGTTCAAATATTTAGATGGTACTATTGAGCCAAGAGTCTATCTATTATTGTAAAAAATATTTTTTCGCCATAATGGTGTCTATTTTAACGATTTATTATTTTTATATTTCAGTTTGTATACGTACTTTATAAACGATTATAAGATAAGATGAAGAGAAGAATAGATTATATAATAGAAAAAGTAAATTTTCGCAATAATAAACAGGTAGGTAAATTCACATTTACAATAATTATTATTAATATTAATCTTTGATCTTCAAAATGGTTTAAAAAATTAAATTTTTGTTCCTGTATAGATGGAAACTAATGATAATAGGATGGAAACATCACCAAATATTCATAATAACTGCGTTCTTACGGTGAGTTTTTACTTTTATTATTACTCAGGGTGCATACTCTGCCATACTACTGTCGCTCCGCAATCGTTATATCCGTGATTTATTGTAGGTACCTAATTATTAGCGGATATCTAACAATGTAACATTATATTTCAGACTGACTCTGATAAAGAAAATTCTGAGCTCTTTAGTAACTCTCTAAGTGAGGAATGTTTCGATGGACTGTCTACCAAAAATAATATAATGAAGGTATTATAACATACTATGTAATTAATTGATTAATTGATTAAATATGTAATGAAAAACTGTAATGAAAAATTAAATCATCTGAAAAATAAAAATTACATCCAGGAAAGCGAAACAAGAGGCAGTGACTCGTTAACTAATAGTCCTTCCATAATTGAAAACTCTCCAGATCGATCAATTCCACACATTGATCATAACCTGCTGTCTACGGCTACTGACCAAGTGGGTTTAATTTTTTTTTTAATGATATATCACGATTAATATATTTTTATCTCATCTTCTATATAAATACAATTTACTTATTATTACAGGAACACATTATTACGAAAGTCGAGGAAGTTTCCATAATTTTAGAACCTCTCGATGCCGAATACCCACAATCTAAAATAATATCACGTCGCACGTCCTCTAACACTACTTCTTCTTCAAGTAGATCTTCATCATCATCTTCTTCTGGTAGCAGCAGTAGAACTGAGAGTAGAGGTCGAATTATCACCCAAAATAAAATAAAATACTATCAATCGCCAATTCATACGGACGAAAGTGACGTAGATATAAGTGACTCAGATCCAACTTTCACTATCGGGAGACCTGAATCTAGAAGAGGTATTCATTTATCAAGATCCAGCAGCAGTTCTTCATCTTCTCCAAATGCTACTGATAATACTTCGAAAAAATTAACTCGGAAACGAATTCGAAACCCAACGAACTGGAAGCAAAATATTGCTAAAGCCTTAAGAAATACTGGAAAGGCGTATGTATCTATGACCACTAAAAAAGAAATACCTGCCCGTATCATGAAAGATCCTTGCAAATGTAGATTAAAATGTGTAGATAATGTTGTCGACGGAGATAGAAAACTATTGTTTGAAAAATATTGGTCTCTAGGTAATATTGAAATACAAAGATCATACATACGGTCTTGTATGATTGAAATAAAACCGAGGTACAAATATAGCAATGCTGCTCAACCTAGGTTGCCAAATAATGCCTTTTACTTCACTTTAAACAATAATAAGATTCGTGTCTGCAAAACTTTTTTTATTAATAGATACGTTAGGAATATGCGGTCGTCAAATCAGAACTGTTAAGAAAAAGTCTGACGAGCATGGGTTTTTAAACACCGATATGAGAGGCAAGCAAGTGTCAAGGAAGCCTATAGATCCAGTACTTATTGAGGATATTAAAACACACATAAACTCTATACCAAAATCTCATTACTTGAGAGCAAATACTTCGAGAGAATACATTAGTGGAGAAAAGACGATTATGGACATCTGGAAAGATTTTAATAAGAGTCAAGAAGAAAAAATTAAATAGGGCCCTATAGATTGCTATAGGCCCCCCTATATCCCAAAAATAGCTGAACACATTGGTGTACAGCTATTTTTGGGATGAAACGCAAGGTCACAGAGGAGCAAATGAAATTGGATCATGTATTTTTGAGTACTTACAAAGTTTAAATGAAAAAAGTGCAGGTAATAAAGAAAAACTCCATATAACATTCTACTCCGACAACTGTTGTGGCCAAAACAAGAATAAATTTATTGTATCGCTTTATTCGTATGCTGTAACACTTTTTGACAATATAGAAAGCATTACACATAAGTTTTTAATCAAGGGGCATACGCAAAATGAAGGGGACAATGTGCACAGCTTAATAGAAAAAGAAATTAAGAGAAATAAAAAGGCGGGACCAATATATACACCACAGCAATATGTGACTTTGATAAAAAGCGGAAAAAGAAATGGGAAGCCATTTAATGTTAAGGAATTAACATATGATTTCTTTATTGATATTAAGGATCTACAAGAAAAGTGGGGCTATAACTTTAACGAAGACGAAGACAAGAATACAATATGTTTCAATGACATCAAAATACTGAATTTTCGTAAGAGCGAACCATTTTTCTTCTATTTCAAAACTTCATATCGACAAAATGAGTACCAAAAGGTGAATATGAGAAATAAACGTAAGAGAATGATTGACCCTGCTGAAGTAGCTATAACTTAATTATTTACACAAAAACTAGAGTTAAGTGAACATAAGAAAAAAGACTTACGCGATCTCATTAACAAAAACTTAATTCCTAATTATTATTTACATTATTATAACACTATACTCTAAGTGTTTTAAGAAATATTATTCTTTCTTAATTTTTTTATTTTATCTTTTCATATTTTATTAACCTACAAGTTCCTTGATAGTACATGATTATTTATTAGGAAATGTTACCTTTTGTTAAATGGTTAATTTTATGTTTCTACTTTATTTTACTAAAGTGATGATTATTAGTACAAATCAGTATACATCGTATAGGTTCCTACTTACTTTATTTTATAATAGATACCAAAAATGTTTAAAGACTGAAGAGCTTTTTAAATTAAAATGCTTACATAATGTGAACTTACTGTTAATTTAGAAGTAGGTACCACTTTGTGATTTGATAAAACGTTTAACGTTGATTTAAGTTTTAAGTTACATACTTCGCATATTTAATTTTCTAATAAATATTTTTCACATTTAATTAGAGTTTTCTTTTATGTTGTATTAAATTCTATTAATTTTATTATTAGACAGTCGTTTTTGGGATTAGAATACAATTTTTAAACAAATCTTAGAAAAGTACAGACCTAAACACTAAACGGTCTTTTAAAAAAAGCATAAGTTCAGTCATACAAAGATCTAAATACTCACCATAATTTTATAATTATTTTTTTCATACAAGTTTACAGTATTCATTCTTTTATATTTAAGTATTGTCTGAGTATATAATTGAAGTTTAATATAAAACTATTAAAATACGCATATTTCTTAAAAATGGCCGATAATTTTATATTTTCTACATAATGTACAGAGCTAAGAATCTTTTTTCGGCATTTACCGAAAATTTGGTTTTTTGCATTAAGTCACTATATTTCTAAGGGTGCGATATATTTACATTAATCATATCGGTTGGTCGATGTTACTTGTCGATATCATAAATAACGATATTAAATTATCGACAGTGCCCCAGCTCATTACCACATAGATGTATAAGATCTATATACTGGTCCGACCGATGCCTGCGCGCAGAGGTCAGAGTAGTGGCTAACTAAACACGACGCGAGACGTTTGTTATTTCCTTCCGCTAACTAAACTGCCGAATTATATTATTTACTCGCAACTAGTCGCATTTATAAGTGTATAATATACATCTAGTCTATCTAGCATCCTTCTCCTATCGCTATTGCTATCGCTCGCTATCTTCTGTGCCTTCTGTTAACTAACCACTGTGAACTGTAAGAAAACTATCCTCTGTGCCTGTGCTTATTAAACCTTCTGTCTTCTGTTCCTGAGTGTTTATTTGTAAGTACCAACAACCTCTGAACTACACTGGTGACCCCGTATTGAAAAATGTCAGAGGATAAGGATTTTCAAGATGCAGTGGGACAGCCACGCCCTAATGTTAGTGATGCGACCAAGTCGATAGAAAACATCGATGTTTTTCGAGTAGGCGTACGAGTGCCACCGTTCTGGGCAGAAGAGCCTGATATTTAGTTTGCTCAAGTCGAGGGACAATTTGCCATTTCCGGCATTACAAGTGACCATACAAAATTTAATTATGTTATTGGTCATCTCGACAACCAACATTCAAGGGAGGTTAGAGATATAATTGTCGATCCACCAGTAACCAATAAGTATGAGAAGCTCAAAACTGAACTTATTAAGAGGCTTAGCGCGTCCAAAGAAATTAAGATTAAGCAATTGTTAATGCACGAAGAGCTCGGAGACCGCAAACCATCGCAGTTTCTTCGACATCTCCGTGGCCTTGCTGGCTTAAGTATTCCAGATGAATTTCTGAAGACGATATGGATAAGTCGCCTTCTACATGGTATCCAGACCGTATTGGCAGGCCAAGCCAGTTCAACTTCACTAGAAGATCTAGCTGATTTAGCGGACAGGGTGAATGACCTCGCTTCTTCGACTCCAAAGGTTGCTGCTGTGAATGAAGTCCCTGGCTCCGTTATTAATGACTTGGTGCGGGAGGTTGCCGAGCTGCGGAAGCAATTCCAGAATTTATCATCGGGAAGGAACAGCAGAACTCGTTCTTCGCGTCCTCAAGGTAACCGAAGTACCTCAAGGCAGCGGTCACAGTCAAATTACCGCAAGTTTCCTCTATGTTGGTATCACGGGCGTTTCGGCGAGAAGGCTTCTAAGTGCATACGGCCCTGCGACTACAAGGCGGAAAACTCCAAGGGCGGTCGGTAATGGCGGCTGACGATTGCCCTTCTTCATCAACTGGTCGCCTGTTCGTCACGGACCGATCTTCGAAGACGCAATTTCTAGTCGACACTGGTAGCGACCTGTGCGTCTTCCCAAGGTCAGCACTGCGTGATCGTCGTTCTCGGACTGAGTTTAATTTATCGGCTGCAAATGGTTCTACCATCGCGACGTATGGTTATGTTCATTTAAATTTAGATTTTAGCTTACGTAGAAGTTATTTATGGCGTTTTGTTGTTGCTGACGTCACAAGACCTATCATTGGCGTAGATTTTTTAAATTATTATAGCCTTGTTGTTGACATTCGCAATAAACGTCTAGTAGATAATTTAACGTCAGTTTCCGCCATTGCTAAATTAGCTAATTGTAAAGATGTGTCATCTGTGAAAGTGGTAACAGGTGAGTCACGGTTTTATAGAATTCTCGATGAGTTTCCCGAGATAACTCGACCAGCCGGTATACATCACACCACACCACACAATACAGTACATCATATAAATACGACCCCAGGCCCTCCAGTTTCTTCACCTCCTCGTCGTTTGGCTCCTGACAAGTTAAAAATAGCTAGGAAGGAGTTCCAAGACATGTTGTCAAACGGCACAGCTAGGCCTTCACAGAGCCCTTGGTCATCACCCCTACATCTAGCACCGAAGAAGAACAACGGGTGGCGTCCCTGCGGTGACTACCGCAAATTGAATGCCCGTACCGTGCCTGATCGGTATCCGATTAAGCATATTCATGACTTTGCTCATAATATCGCTGGTTGCAAAGTATTTTCAACTTTAGATCTTGAAAAAGCTTATAACCAGATACCGGTCAGCCCCGAGGATATCCCAAAAACCGCGATTACGACACCATTCGGAATGTACGAGTTCCCTTTCATGACCTTTGGTCTCAGGAACGCTGGTCAAACGTTCCAGCGTTTCGTAGACGAAATGACCCGGGGACTCGACAATGTGTATTGTTATTTGGACGATTTTCTAATTTTCTCGAACAGCCCAAGCAGCCATGAGCAACATCTACGCGAAATCTTCGGCAGACTGAAGAAGTACGGCATGCTGGTTAATACCTCCAAATGCGTGTTTGGTAAAACCGAGGTCAAATTTTTAGGATACAACATTTCAGAGCATGGATGCAGACCCCTTGATGAAAAGGTGCAGGTGGTAAGAGATTTTCCACCTCCTACTAACGTGCGGCAACTGAGAGCGTTTCTGGGTATGCTTAATTTTTATAGAAGATTTCTTCCTAAAGCGGCCCAGATCGCAAGCTCCATTGCATGCCTTACTAACAGGTTCTGTTAAAGGTTCACATCCCGTTAACCTATCTGGTGATACCTTGGCGGCCTTTCAAGCTTGCAAAGACAGCTTGTCTGAGGCCGCCTTGTTGTCACATCCTGATTGCTGTGCTACACTTGCAGTGGTTACTGACGCGTCCGACAAAGGCATAGGTGCCGTTTTGGAACAGTTTAAAGATGGAGCATGGCAACCATTGGCTTTCTTTTCTCGAAAACTAAGCCCGTCCCAAAGCAAATATTCACCGTACGACCGGGAGCTTCTTGCCATTTACGAGGCCATTAAATATTTTAGGCACATGCTCGAGGCCAGGCATTTTGTTGTCTATACTGACCATAAGCCAATCAGTTTTGCTTTCCATGAGAGGAAAAATACCTGTTCGCCAAGGCAGTATAGACATTTAGATTTTATTTCACAATTCACCACAGACATACGCCATATATCTGGCAAGGATAATGTCGTCGCGGATACACTGTCGCGTATTGAGGAATTGGGAGTGCCTTTAAGCCTCGAGACATTAGCTGAAGGACAATTGGTAGATTCGGAACTACATAAGTTGTTGAGCGAGGGTTCGTCTCTGCACCTGCAGAAACTTAAAGTCCCAGGAAGTTCTGTATCTTTGTACTACGACGTTAGTAATGCAGCTTCCAGACCTTACGTACCCAAGACTCTCCGGCAGCAGGTATTCGAAAGTCTACACTCACTCAGCCACCCTGGCGCTAACGCATCGGCGAGATTAGTAGCCGAGCGATTTGTTTGGCCAGGCGTGAGGAAGGACTGTAGGGAGTGGGCACGCGCTTGCTTACAGTGTCAGCGAGCAAAAGTTCACCGACACGTGAACACACCCCTTGGCAGTTTTGCACTTCCACGCGCCCGTTTTAAACAGATCCATATAGATCTGGTTGGACCCCTTCCTTTATCACACGGCTATCGTTACTGCTTGACGGCAGTAGATCGGTTTACCCGATGGCCGGAGGCAGTGCCGATTGAGGACATTACTGCCGAAACGGTAGCCAAGGCCCTGATATCCAACTGGATAGCTCGGTTCGGTTGTCCGACAGATATTACGACAGACCGTGGACGACACACAGTAGGCTCAATTTAATTTCTCATAGAATAACGATATAAAAAAATTAACATTTTTTTTTAATTATTCTTTTAATGGTGATTTGTTCTACTAGTCCACACGAGTCTTTAATGGTATGGGTTCATTTTGTTTACAGTCATATTCTAAAAGTTATGAAAGATTTTTTTTTTGTTTGAAAAAATATTAAAAAAATTAATATTTCAAAAAGCTCACATAATCTCCAAATATGATTTATGGTGTCGATAAGTAAGTTAAATATTCTATCTTTACACATAATTCGGGAGCTTCGAAAATCCCCGAAACTGCGTCATTTTGGACCTCATTTTTTTTTTTTTTAATATTTGTTTATTCTCTTGTGGAGGTTAAGAACCATAGTGCGTAAGGTGTTTATAGTAGTCAGTATAAAAATTAGTCAAGTGCGCATTTTTTTTTTAAATAAATAAATGTTTGGACATTCTCACACAACATCATCTAACCCAATTTAAACCAATATAAGCTTGAGCTATGGGATCTAGACCACTGTTAAACACACTTATATATTTCTAAAGACATAAAGAAAATAAATAAATAAATATTTTGGACAATTACACACAACGCCATCTAGTCCAATTTAAGCTAATTAAGCTTGTGCTATGGGTCTAGACAACTGATAAATATGTATACTTAAATACATTTGTTTTTGTAAATACATACATTATTATAGATAAATTACACCCAGACACAGAATAAATCTTTATGCTAATCTAATACATATAATTAAATTATACATAGAAAATACCCAAACTCCAAAACAAACATTCGTGGATCACACATATATTTGATTCGACCCGGAATTGAACCTCAGGGACGGAAGTCGCACTCTCATACCACTATGGGCCACTGAGGCAATCTGGTTATTAATTTTTTTTACAACTACCCTCAAGTCATCAGTCTATTATTCTGTCAGTATGTATTCTATTAGTCCGTTTTTTGCTTTTGTGATTAACGTACGCTATTATATGTTCGAATTATGGAAGGTTTATTTTCTAATCTTGACGTATTTTTAAAATTAAAAGAAAGTGGAAGTTTAAAAAATAGTGAGATAATGTTCAATCTCGTTATATCACATTTAACGGAACAGTTAAATGGCGATCAAAACAAAGCTCTCAAAACATTTTGTAGGACATATTGTTTTAATCTTCAAAGAAAATGGACCTTAGCGGGTTGCAAAAGTTCTGTTTTTGTAAATAAATATAGTTCTTGGTTAGATTCGCGTGTAAATTGGCCTGAATTTATCAATAATTCAGCAAGTGATAGTGAGAACGTGCACTCGATTGCTGGCCCTTCTTACGTAAGTACTCCTTTAACAACTAAAACCGTTGGAACTTCGACTCAGATTAGTCCAAGGAAACCTTTTTCTGATTTAGGGCCTAAACAGAAAAAAAAGCGAATTGAAAATACTGAATCTAATTCCTTTTCTTTTGACAAAGAAGAGGAACAGTCTTATTTTTATTTACGTTCATTAAAGGCGTGTGGTAAAAATGATATTGCTGAAATTTTAAATTATCTGCTCAAAAATCCTGAAGAGGTAAAACATGTAAAGGAATTCATTTTTGTTCCGAAAAAAAACGTTATGTCTTCTGAAAAAGCCTTAGGTAATATGTTATCTTTAAAAATGACAAAATGGCAATATAATTCTATGAGAAAATCAATTCAAGACGAAGGCGTAGTTTTACTACCCTCTTACTATTTTATTCAAAAGGCAAAAAATGAATGTTACCCATCAAAAGATGATGTGGAAATAACAGATATTTCTGCGCAAATAAAATTACAGGCTCTTTTAGACAAAACGGCAGAAAGACTTTTAAAATTAGTTGAAATACAAGACGATTACAATAACCTAGAATTAACTAGTAAATGGGGTTTCGATGGTGCCCCAAGTCAGTCTAATTATAAGCAGAAAAGTGAGACCAATGATGATGATAGCAGTATATTTATGGGAAGCCTAGTTCCTTTAAAACTAACATGTGGAGAACAAGTTTTGTGGGAAAATAAAACACCTAATTCTACTTTTTTTTGCCGTCCCCTGTGTTTTAAATTTATGAAAGAGACGCAGTTAATAATTAGGAGTGAAAAGGAGAGGATAGAATCCGAAATTAATTGTTTAAATGAAACTAACGTTCTAGGAAAATTGATTCGTCACACGTTACATTTAACTATGATTGATGGAAAAGTGGCATCAGTACTGAGTGAGACCTCTTCACAAACTTGTGATATTTGTAAGGCCACACCTAAAGAAATGAATGAGTTGGACATATTGTCACAAAAACAATGGAATACTGAGGTGTATAAATTTGGCATATCATCACTTCACGCTTGGATCAGATTCATGGAATGTATTTTGCACATATCCTATAGACTAGATTTTAAATCTTGGATTGCGAAAGGTGAAAATAAAGCTAAGTTGGAAAATAAAAAGAAAGAAGTTCAAATAGCTTTTCAAACTAGAACTGGTCTGCTTATTGATATTGTTAAACAGGGTCATGGTACCACTAATGATGGGAATACGGCCCGCAGATTTTTCGAAAACGTAAATACTACTTCTTCTATTACTGGAGTAAATGAAAATCTTATTAAGCGGTTTTCTGTCATTTTAGAAACATTGTCATCGGGGCTTCCTATAAATACATTTAAATTTAAGGAATTTACAGATGCTACATTGGCTTTGTACATTGAGAAATATAAATGGTTTTATATGCCTGCAAGCGTGCATAAAATACTTGTGCATGGTGCAGACATCATTGCCAATTTCGGTCTTATCCCAATAGGAAAATTGTCTGAAGAAGCCGCTGAATCTAGAAATAAAGATTTCAGGAGGTATCGAGAACACCACTCAAGGAAATTTTCTAGAAAAGCAACAAATGAGGACATTTTTAATAATTTTATTGTTACATCTGATCCATATATTTCTACAATTAGACCAAAATTCGTTAGGAAACATAAAATAATATCCAATGAGGCACAATCCTTACTATTTACTACTGAACAAGATAAAGAATATGACGAAGAATGAATGAAATATAATATTCGAGGTTGATTCTTACCTGAGGCCATTTGAGACAATTTTTTTTTCAGGTTTAATATTGTTTTTTTATTAAATAATTATTTTTATGTCAGGTGTATAATAGACAGTCCATATAATTATTTTTGCCAGTGGATTAGGCCTCTTGGGGACACCACTTAAAAAAAAACGCACTTGGTTCTTAACCTCTGGGGTAGTGTGGAATAGAGAACATACACATTATGTATAATTAATATTTAATTAGTTAACTATTTTTAATTATTTCTAAGCATAACATAAGAATTAATTAACTGTTTCATGTTATAACATTGTTACCGTATAACTTTTGAAATACTAACTTTTTGGATTTATGCCCATAACATAAAACGATTATAGACAGAAAAGGAATCACTTTCTATAGTTTTTTCTCCCTAATTCCACAAAACGATATTTCAGTCCACTGTGCGACAGTTCGAGTCGGCCTTATTCCAGTGTCTGTCTAAACTGGCTGGTTTCGAACACAGGCGGACCACCGCATACCATCCAGCCTGTAATGGTCTAGTCGAGCGCTTTCATCGGCAGCTCAAAGCTGCAATAGTGTGTCACGCGAATGATTCTTGGTCTGAGTCTTTACCCTGGGTGTTATTAGGTATAAGGACGGCTTTCAAAGAGGATTTACAGGCTTCCTCCGCTGAACTACTTTACGGGGAACCATTAAGACTTCCTGGCGAGTTCTTTGAGCCCACCGTCAGCGGTAGCACAGACTTATCCGACTTTTCTGCTAGGATCAGAAATTTCGCTGATAAGCTGCGACCCGTACCGGCTGCCCGCCATGATAAGCCGAGGGTATTTGTGTACAAGGAGTTAGAGACCTCTGACCACGTCTTTCTGCGTGAAGACGCGTCAAGAGGTTCCCTTCAACCTGCGTACTCCGGACCGCACAAAGTTCTCGCCAGAGGAGATAAAGTTTTTAAAATTCTTTTTAATAACAAGGAGATGACAGTATCGATAAACCGCCTTAAGCCAGCTTTCATACTGTGTGTTCAAAATAACCCCGAACCAGATGACCAACGCGACCACGTGACCCGTTCTGGTCGAAGAGTAAGGTTTCCCGATTATTATCGCCCTTGACGGTCTCTGGTGGGGGGTGGTGTAGGGCACCTAACATTATATTATATAATACATACACACAAAACACACTTAATAATATTTACAATATATTCTATTTCTAACATGTAAACGTACTTAATTTGCACACCGTACATTTTACTCATTCTACATACCTAACTTAATTATCTAAACATATATTTACATTAATCATATCGGTTGGTCGATGTTACTTGTCGATATCATAAATATCGATATTAAATTATCGACAGTGCCCCAGCTCATTACCACATAGATGTATAAGATCTATATACTGGTCCGACCGATGCCTGCGCGCAGAGGTCAGAGTAGTGGCTAACTAAACACGACGCGAGACGTTTGTTATTTCCTTCCGCTAACTAAACTGCCGAATTATATTATTTACTCGCAACTAGTCGCATTTATAAGTGTATAATATACATCTAGTCTATCTAGCATCCTTCTCCTATCGCTATTGCTATCGCTCGCTATCTTCTGTGCCTTCTGTTAACTAACCACTGTGAACTGTAAGAAAACTATCCTCTGTGCCTGTGCTTATTAAACCTTCTGTCTTCTGTTCCTGAGTGTTTATTTGTAAGTACCAACAACCTCTGAACTACACTTTTATTGGTATAAATCACACTTAATCAATCCTAACTCCACAGGTCGACCATCTTGTTCTTGACCATCGACTTCTCCCGCTATATAGAGAGCACTCCATACAATGTTCCATGGACAATTATCTATGATACTATATCTTCCCCTTCAAACTCTCCTTCAGATAATGTCGTGGACTGTATGACTTTTATCTCCCTATCAGGATTCACTTGAATAAAACTCCAATTTGCAGACTTGCAGCTTTATTCTTCTTACTTCTATTGTTCTGGATCGCTATTAGAGCTTTTCCGAACTTGTGTTCAATTGTACCGCTTTACGGGCGTAACATGCTCGCTTAAGTACTACATTTTTCGTTAGCCCGCATAGGCACTTAAGGAGCAACCTAAATGACGCGGTTTGCTACCGTGTCTTACAATGTATTCTTAATACTACTTATACACTAATATATACATTATATATACATTATCGACCGTTCTTCATGCGGCATGACTCGGCGTACTGGACAGTTCTCCCCCCAGTGCAGCAGTTTGCGGAACGGCTTTCTCCAGTACGACGATCTTGCTCACAGGCCTTTTGAACACTCCGGTTTTTGTTCTTACGTCTGCCATCCGGATTCCACCGTCAGGTCCAGTGTAGGTGCGTGTGACTTCTCCCATTGGCCACACGTTGCGTGGTAAAACATGATCCACTATTACCACGATGTCCCCAATCTGCAGGGGTCGTCGTTGGCTGCTCGGCTCGCCGCGCGGTACCTGCTCCGATGCGTCCTTTGACCCGTAGTAGTCCATCTTCAAAGATCGGGTCCAGCTTATACAGACGACTTGCTTTAGAAATAGGGCGAGCGGTCTGTAGTCGCTCAATGTCTTCTCCGAAACTATCGTGCTGCGCGCGGCTGATAATTGCATTCTCAGCCCTTTCGATGTGTGTAGTTCCTAGGTGCTTTGTTAGTCGGCGACACTTGTCCACGAAGGCTAACACGTAGGCGGCGGCTCTAACATACCGATTGTAGTTAGGGAACCGGGCGGGGTCGGGTAACCACGCATGATGCACTTCTCTCTTCTCGCTAACGTGTAACACCTCAAAGTCTTCAACTGGCTGTGTCTTGTCTGCCGGCCATCGTTCTTCTGGTTGCAACAGGAACTCTGGACCTTGAAACCACCTGTCATCCGCGGTGATCGGTAAGTAGGTGACGCGTGTTGCGTCGTCTGCAACGTTCTGCTCAGTCGGCACCCACCGCCACTCCTCGCTGTTAGTGAGCTCGGAGATCTCACCCAGGCGGTGGGCTACAAACGGCGTGTAGCGTCGCTCGTCGTTTCGCACCCAATGTATCACCGTGGTTGAGTCGGTCCAGTATACTGTCTTGTTTATCTTGACCCGATGCTCTTGCTTGATTGTTTCCGCTAGTCTCGACCCGATGACCGCTGCTTGTAGCTCCAACCGAGGTATAGTCTGCGTGCGTCGTGGCGCCACTTTCGATTTGGCGGCCACGAGGCATAACCTGACGCTGCCGTCCGACTGAATGATGCGCCAATACGCCACTGCCGCGTACGCCTGTTCACTCGCGTCACACAGCACATGCAGCTGTAGGTCTTGAGCTTCGTTCAGCATGTAGCAGCGTTCGAGTCGCAGGCAGGCTAGGTCGTTGAGTCGCTCTAACCAGGCTGCGAAGAGCTCATTTTCTTCTTCGGGTATAGGTTCGTCCCACGACATCTGAAGTCGCCACAGACTCTGCAGCACGATCTTAGCGCGTATAGTGAAGTGGCTCAGCAGTCCGAGGGGGTCATAAATCGACATGACCGCGCTGAGGGCTTCTCTCTTCGTCGGCGCTCGCGTCCGGTTGATCACTTCTGTGGGAACTCGGTTCATAGAGGTGTTGAACCCAAGCTCATCTTGTTCTGCGTTCCAGATGAGGCCGAGTATCTTGTTCTCGGGCCCATCTCCCCCCAGTGGCGTCGGCGACGTTGCTCGTAGCTCAGCCGGGACGTCGCGGAGCACGCTAGCTTGGTTCGTGTTCCACCCTCGTAGCTTGAAGCCGGCAGCTGCGTGGACCGTCAGTAACTCGGAGACGGCTCGCTGGGCTTCTTCTTCAGTTTCGTAACTGGCCGCCAGGTCATCCATGTAGTGGCTTCTCGTAATCGCTTCGAAGGCCGCTGCGTGAGTATCTGCATGGGCCCTCGCGTTCGCGTCTCGAACGTAGTGTGCCATAAATGGGGAGCTGGTAGCACCGAAGATCATGCTCGTCATCTTGTAGTGCCGGGGCGGTATATCTCGGTTTCTTCCCCTCCACAGGAACTGTTGAGCTGGCTGATCTTCGGGTCGTATCTTTACTTGCAAGAACATCTCTTGTATGTCCGCTGTGATGGCGATCGGCTTCTCTCGGAACCGGAACATAATCCCCTGTAGTGACATCAACAGGTCCGGCCCCTCAAGCAGGTGATCATTCAGACTGACACCCCGGCTCTTGGCTGCTGCATCGAAGACGAGTCGCTGTTTACCAGGCTTGTTCGGGTTATGCACTGCGAAGTGAGGTAGGTACCAGCAGACTGGACTCGTAGCCTCGGTGCCGTCGCATGGTGCCGCGTATCCCTTCTTCAGCAAGTTATCAATTTGCTTGGTGTAGGCTTCAGCGAAGTCTTGATCGTTGTCCATTTTTTCTTCGATCTTTTTCAGTCGGCGCAGCGCAGAGTTGTAACTCGGCGGGAGTGTGACGTTGTCTTCTTTCCACGGTAGCCCTACTTCGTAGCCTTTATCAGTTCGCTTCAACGTAGATTCGACGATTCGCACCGCTCGACGTTCCGCGTCACTCACTTTCGGCTTGTGAGAGACACCGAGCGCGTCGATCTTGAAGTGATGGTCTACGAGGTCGTGCAGGCGTTCACTCTCATTTTTAGTTTGCTCGGAGGTGAAAACATGTAACACGTCGCTTTCGCTTTGGCGAATGATGCTTCGTGGTAATGTTCCATGTATCACCCACCCTAGGCTGGTTCTCGATGCTACGGGTTGGCCTCGTTTACCCAGACGCAGCTCCCGGGATACGATATACTCCCAGTGGTCTGTGCCTACTAGGATCCCCGGACGCGTCGACTCGTAGCAGACCTTGTTCTCTCCTAGGTCCCGCAGATGTTCATACTCAAGCAGCGAAGCCGGAATAGCTTGCTGATGTAGCTTCATAGACCGGATGGTGCGTGCCTTTAGTTCGTGGGGCGCACCTTCGGGTCCCTTAATCTTCACGGTCACCAGCTGGCTTCTCTCTTCCGACTGCTGCATGTTGACCCCTCGCATTAGCAGTCGTTGCGGAGGTCCTCTTGCCCCAATTTTCCTTGCCAGGTCTGCATCGATGAGAGAGATGGTAGCGCCTTCATCCAGGAGTGCATGAGTCTTTGCCTCCCCCCCTGGTCCCACGACCGTGACGGGACACATCTTCAACAGCACGGCTCTTGGCTCAGCTGAGGACTGGGTTACCACTGAGAGTACTGCTTCCGTCGGGCTTGACGTGGTTGGCGGCTTCTCATCTTGCTTCGGCTTCTCACTGTGCAGAGTGGCGTGATGGGCGATGCGGCATTCGTTCACACCGCAAGGCTTCGACTTACACCGCTTGCGTTGATGCCTTTTCACTAGACACTTGAAACACAATCCTTTTTCTTTCACGAAGTTCCATCGCTCTTCTACCGTTAGTGCTTTATACTGTGGGCACCGCGGTAACTCGTGGGCTTTCTCACACTTCGGACACTGATCAAGCTGTTCTTTCGACTCTGATGACTCTGTGACATTGAAGACAGCGTTCGTTTTCTTCTTATTCGCAGGCGCGGGCGTCGGGCGAGTTTCTTTCTTCGCTTGCGTGGTTGTACTACTCTCCGGGACGTAAGCATGCTTGAGCGCGCGGTCTGCCTCCCTCATCAGGAAGCGGGATAGCGTGATGATATCGGGTTCTGCCGCGATTCCGTAGTCCGTCGCGTAGTCGCACCATCTCGCTTGAACGTGAGGGCTCAGCTTGTTCAAAATTTCTCTTACTAGCGCTGGGTTGTACAGGTATCCCCGCTGATCAATGTTCTGTAGTACACACACGACGTTCTGTACTCGTATTGCGAATTTATTCAATTCCACCGCCGACGATCCTGGCCTTGGTAGCTTCTTCAAGTCTTCAAATGCCTTGTCGATAATTACTTCAGGACGTCCGAAACATTGTTCTAACGTTCGGAGTATGACGTCCGGATCCGTTGCGGTCGCGAGTAGTGCTGCTACGACGTCTCGTGCTTCCCCGGTGAGACTCTTCCTCAGTCGCTGTATATTCTCAATCGCCGATATACTGTACAGCTTCGTAGAGTCGGTGTAAGCGGCTTTGAACGTAAGCCACTCTCCATGAGCCCCCGAGAACGTAGGTAGATCTGCACACCGTATTCTGGGTCTTGCTAGTCGCTCCATCGCTTCAGTCAGTTGATCAATGCGACTCGTTCGCGTGGGTGTGTCTGACCTTCCATGCAGTTCGAACCGTAGGTGCCGATCTTCTCTGCTCCGTGTTCTCGACTCTTCTGGCTCCGTTCTTGGCATGACGGGGTTCGCTTGCAGCCACTCATCTACTCTTCTGTGATGTGTTTCAATGGGTACATCTTCGTGAACGCTTTCTTGATCCTCTTGGATGGCCGTAAGTTCGGTGGCCAACCTTTTCCTTATCAATTCTGCTTCAATTTCGAGTTCTTTCTTCTTTAGTTCGGCCAGCTTTTCTGCAGCTTCCAACTCGAGCCGGGCCCGGGTTGACGCAGTTGAGTGGTGCGATCTCACCGACCCTCCCGGTGAACCAGTTCGAGGTAGGTTCCCGGGCTTCAGTCTAGGAGCACTAGGAGGAGCGTCGATCGTAGCCCCTACCCTAGACTCCATACCCAAATGCGTGCTTGGCGATGCCGGCGGACCCAGAGCCAACCTTCGGCGCCGTTCCTCTTCAATGCGCTGCTGTCTCAGGTCCTCTTCCCGTTGTCGAGCTAGAACTTCCTCTGCGTCAGCCTGACTTCTAGTCACCACCATCTTGAACACGAAGTATTCTTGAAGCGTAGATTCTTCCAACCTTGAAGCTGATCTTCACAATTCGATCCGGCTTCTGAAGGACCAAACAATGTCGTGGACTGTATGACTTTTATCTCCCTATCAGGATTCACTTGAATAAAACTCCAATTTGCAGACTTGCAGCTTTATTCTTCTTACTTCTATTGTTCTGGATCGCTATTAGAGCTTTTCCGAACTTGTGTTCAATTGTACCGCTTTACGGGCGTAACATGCTCGCTTAAGTACTACATTTTTCGTTAGCCCGCATAGGCACTTAAGGAGCAACCTAAATGACGCGGTTTGCTACCGTGTCTTACAATGTATTCTTAATACTACTTATACACTAATATATACATTATATATACATTATCGACCGTTCTTCATGCGGCATGACTCGGCGTACTGGACAGATAACATTACATAATCCTTAAAATAGTTTGGGGCTCTTACATTTCTTTTTGGTCTCCCTGTACTTATATTAGTAGAGTTTGCAGAAATGTCACCTTCATTTGCCTCAACCCTATCAGAACTATCCGTAGTAACAGTCTCTGTATTTACGTTAGTAGAGTTTGCAGAGATGTCACCTTCATTTGCTTCAACCCTATCAGAACTATCCGTAGTATCAAAATTAAAACTAGATCCATTATTATTCAAGATCAATTCAGGAACAGGAACTACCACCAACCTTTGTTCCCTTTTAACAGATTGTTTAGTCATATATTTTCCTTCCCACCAAATTTCTTTGTTTAGAAGGCTTTAAATGTGATGTATTCCTCCTTAAAATTCTACTATTTGCATCTTTAATGATAATGGATCTTGGAGTTTTATGAAAGTTAACAATTTTTCCTGGCAACCAAACATTGTTGTTTAAATATAAAATATCTTGCCCTATATAAAATTTATGGTTAGATTCCCTAGCATTCTTATCATAACAATATTTATTAGATATATCTTTCTTAGCTTGGTACTCATCAAAATTCTTCACAACTTTGGGAAGAAACAATTCTTCATGCATTGGTAACCTAGAACTAGTCAACCTGCTAAATAATAACTGTGAAGGTGAGTATGGAGATCCAATTACAGGAGTATTTCTATACTCTAACAACATATATTCTATATCAAGTTTCTTTTCTTTACATTTTTTTAACATGTTCTTTGAAATGCCTACAATTCTCTCTATTTGGATTTTGGATACAATGGACTTGAAGTAATAATATCAAAACTCCATTCTTTAGCAAAACACTTGAATTCCCAAGAATTAAATGGCATATTATCAGCTCTTAATATTCTAGGTATACCATGTGTAGCAAAAAGTCCCTTGAGAATATTTATGACTGTACTAGCGGTTAATGCAGACACTTTTACCAATTCAAACCATTTAGAGTAGTAATCTGCTACCACTAAGAAATTACAACCAGCAAAATTCAAAAAATCACAACCTATGATTTCAAAAGGCAAATTTGGCCTACTATTCAGAATCATATTCTCTTTTGCTTTTTTAATGCTATAATTTTGGCATAGACCACAATCCGAAACCATATTCAAGATGTCTAAATTTATTTTTGGCCAATAGAACAAAGAAGCAGCACGAGCTTGTATAGATGATTTTTTAGTGTTTGGAAATACAAAGGCTGAGCATGATATAGCTTTGGACAAAGTTTTGGCACGTGCAAGGGAATTGAGTGTTAAATTTAATGTAAATAAATTTCAGTACTTACAAAAAACCATTAGATATTTTGGTCATGAGATTGTTGAGGGTTGTTTGTTTCATATCTTCCAAGTTTTATTTATTAATCCGTTCGTCTTATGAAATTTAAATTTCAGTTTCCCTGCTGATGAACAACGAAAATCTGATTGGGCAAATATCATACAACGAGCGCGGTTGGATGAATTATATAAACCATCAAAACGAAGCGTAGTTTGCTCAATTCACTTTGACGAAAAGTATTTTTATGCCACAAAAGCTGGTTTAAAACGACTGAAGAAAGATGCAATTCCAAACAAGGTTCATTAAATTCTGCTGTTTTATTACTGATGTATTTACTTATATATATTATTATAAATAATTTATTATATGAACTTTTTTAGAATTTGGACGTTACACTGGAAGATTCTGAATCTTGCAGATCTATACCTTCAACACCGAAACACGTAAATTACCTTTACTACCTCAGTACTTATCTAAATGATTTATATTTTTTTATTAATTGTTATCAAACATTTTATTATCGTTTTAATTTCAGATTACATCACTGCCACAGCTGTCTCCACCATCAGACTCGGAGATTGGTGATGTGAACATTTGTGATTTAGAGTCGGTGTTCAATACGCCGCGAAAAATTAAATTGAAATCTCAATTACGACGTAAACAAATGTTTTGTGAGCGTTACGTTCGACGCCTAAAAACACTGCAGCAAAAAACAAACGGCTTGCAAAGCGGAACGAATCTTTGAAAAACATTTTGAAGAATTTAAAAATCAATAGATTTGTTACTGATGATGTATACGATCTGCTTTCATCAAATTTAGTAGCAGCTGATATTTTTAATAATATATACAAAAATGTGCTACAAAGTGAAAGAAACTTGTTTATTTACCCAACATTAAAAAGTTATGCCTAACATTGAACTTTTTATCACCAAGTGCCTATAGATATGTAAGAGCCACTTTTGATACTTGCCTTCCTCATCCTAAAATTCTGTCAAAATAGTACTCAAATGTAAGTGGAGAACCTGGGTTTTCAGATGAAGCTTTTTTGGCATTGAAGAACAAAGCAGTATCATCTGAACCTCCTATCATTTGCTTTTTAATAGCGGACGAAATGTGGCAACAAAATTTATGGGACGGTAAAAAAAATATTGGTTTTATCGACATGGGAACAGGGCCTTCTGCTGATTGTAATACACTAGCTTCAGAAGCATACGTATTTTTACTAAATTCCGTTGCATGGCTTAAAGGCTGAGCAAAAAGTGAATTTAATAAAATTATGTCTGATGAAATGTCATGAAGCTGGGGTTAAAGTGGTTTCCCTTGCATTTGATGGGCATTAGACTAACTTAACGGCGATGAAACTACTAGGATGTGAAATAGATAATGTAGGCAAATTGAAAACTTATTATGAACATCTTGTAGACAAATCAAATCTGATTGTATTTTTAGACCCGGTTCATATGATTTAACTCATTAGAAACAATTGGGAATTTAAACGAACAATTTTGGATAGTAATAATGAAGAAAAATTGGAACCCATTATGTGAGTTGAATAAAGTACAAGAAAATGAAGGACTTCATATTGCCAATAAGCTCACTCGAAGACATATGTTCAGAAACAATATCATGAAAGTGAAGCTCGCGAGTCAAGTTTTGAGTAAAAGTGTTGCTATAGCGTAAAAGTTTTGCCGAGAGGATGCTAAATTGTCAACTTTCAAGAATTCCAAAGCAACCGAAAATTTTGTGAGCAATATGAATGATCTATTCGATATATTTAACTCTCGTAATATGACACATTTTGACTATAAACAACCATTGATTACTCGAAATATAGAAATTATATTCGAGTTTTTAGATGAAATGAAATGTTATATTATTGATTCAAAAATTAAGAATGCAACCAAAAGGAAAATTAATCAAGATGGAAGGAAAGTACAACTGATAGTGAAAAGTTATAAATCAGTATTAGATTGTGCATGCAAAAGAGGTTTTCATGGAATTCTCATAGGCATTAAGAGTTTAAAATCACTTTACGATAGTTTAATTGAGACCAGCAATATATTAGTATTTATACCAGCTTACAAATGCAGCCAAGATCATATTGAACTGTTATTTGGTATGATTCGCATGCATGGAGGTCACAATGATAATCCCAATGTGAAACAATTCAAAGGGATTTTCCGAAAGGTATTATGTCATCCAGAAATTAAAATATCTGGTAGTGGCAATTGCATACCCCTAGAAAACAAAGTACCCCTAATAAACTGTTCTTCCTCAACCAAAGCAATAAATTCATCAGCACACCAACAAAGATTTGAAGACGATGATCAGCTGTTCAATAATATTTTGTCAATACCAGTAAGTGAAAATGGTGGTAGTATTGCAAAATTATTGTCTTCAGAAATGCCGCAGCTACATGATCTATCTATGTACATTGTAGATTATGTATCGGGTTGTAAATATATATCTAAATCAATTAATTGTGAATTTTGTATAGAAGCAAAGTTGGCTTCTAATATTTTATGGTTTCACAAATTAATTGGCTTAAAAACCAGAGGCGGGCTTTGTTACCCTTCCCAAAATTTATATGATACATGCAGTATTTGTGAAGCGCATGTTCGCAAAATTTCTAATGAAGATCTAATCATTACATCAAATATTCAACGTTTAACTATCGTTGCCTCAATTTTCAAACAATTTATTGGAAAAAATGTTATTTTTCTATTTGATGATGGCCATATAAACGGCCTCACTCATAGAAATAATCGAATACGGGTAGTTATTGAAAAATACCTAGACATTAGATTATACTATATCTCTAAATGTAAAACTATGAACATTAGTTCACTATCTAAAAGGCAATATTATAAAAAGATTACTCAACAAAAAGGCACTTGATTAAAACTTTTTTAAATGTTGTTGATTAAACTCTTTGTTATATTCTTTATATATTTTTGTAATAACTCGTAAGCTAAGGCTGAGTTCGTGAAACCATTATATATTATGTTAACCGGCACATAAATAGTGACTTGCTGACTAATCGTCCTCCCTCCTTTCCCTCCCCCTCCTGTTACTATCACGACTTACTGATAGATATCGAACTTTGGAATCATGAGAAAATGAATGCTAAATCTGATCCGACGTGAGAACACTTGATGTTCAAAATAGGAAACACACACACAGTAACAATAACAATAAATAACTTGCTCTGAAATACAATCTTGTAGATGTTGAGGTGCCTTACTATAGGTATGTTCCTGAGCCAGTTCTAGAAAATAGTCACATCACATTGTACTGGGATCGATCTATCATCACTGATAGGACTGTTGTAGCCAACAAGCCTGACATTGTGGTGATAGACCGATTCGAACGCCGAGCATTGATTGTCGATGTCACTATTCCTCATAACGAGAATCTCGTGAAATCTGAGAAAGATAAACAGATCAAATACTTAGACTTGGCTCACGAGGTTGTCGACATGTGGAATGTTGACTCTGCAATCATTGTACCGATATTCGTGTCAGTCAACGGACTGATAGCAAAGAGCCTCGACCAACACCTGAAGAGGCTCGGGTTAGACGGTTGGATCAAGGGCCAGATGCAGAAGGCAGTGCTCCTTGATACGGCGCGTATCGTGAGAAAGTTTCTCTCTCTGGAGCCCTAACCACCGGTAGCTTGGTCCTTGTATCCGATACCGGTGGGACACTACTTTTAATATTTTTAAATAGATGTTTGTTTTTTTTATATGTATTTAAAAATATAATTTGTAAGTTTTTAAAATGAATAAAGAGAACAATAAAAAATATATAAGATTCTCTTTCGCTGCATTTATTAATTAGATTAATCTTAGTTTTCCCCCATAAACTGGGGAATTACTCGGGGGCTGGCAATACTACGCAGGTGGGAAGAAGGGTGTGCGCGGGGGGGTTTGTTTGTGAAGGGTTTGTTTTTGGACACACTTCAGTGTACGTAAATAAAGCTGAACGCGGCTTCTGGTTTGTTCTCAGAGATCGCCGGGCACTGCCGAGGTGCGTGACGGCCCGCTAGTACCTAGGTACAAAATTCTCTGTGTGTACCAAGCCTTTCTGTGTCTAGACAGAAGGGCTTGGTACACACAGAAAATTTTGTAACGGCCGAAGTAAATTCAAGATTATGAAAATTATTAAAAAATATTATTACGTTACTTTTATTTATCCGCCTTCAAAAAGGCGGTGAATTAAAAAAAAATAGAGCTCTGAACAAGATACGCCCAACTGTCCAGTGAGCAAAGGGCGCAACTCATGGACACGCAGGACAGGAAAGAGGTCGCTCAGTTTTTACTGCCTGATGTGCCTCCGTCCAAAAAGATTTCCAGAAAAATATCCCCGGAAAGGATCCCGTGACCGTTAACCCCGGGCACCCACAAAGTAACCTATGTGTTATTTCACCTAGATCCGTTCAGCCGTTAGAGAGTGATTGTTATTTCATTCCATATGTTAGTAGCTTTTAAAAGAAATTGAATCGATAATATTATTTCCCCGGAAAGGACCGGTGCTTTTTACCCCATCAACGGGAGTAATAACCCTGACCGAAGACGATGTGCTGGACGAAAACGTCATCGTGGATGCCAGCATTGAGATGGTGGGGTTTTCGCCGAGCACATCGTCTACGTGCCCAATACCATCATTGTCGTCTCATTTCCCAATGCCGTCGACATCGGCCGCCGATCCAGGTAATTTTTATGCTACTATCACGCTTGTGGATAGTATAGTTGTAACAAATATGGCAGTCATGAGTAAGCGGCGTGATATCTACAAGGAAGTAACCACTCACGTACAAACAAATAAGAGATCACTTCCACTGCCATAACAACAAATAAAGGCGTAAGCAGAATACAGTTACACGCGCTAGCCCCTCTCTCAATTTAATGTAAATAACTAGTATATGAGTCACTGTAAATCTATAATAAATATCAATATTCTAGAGTCACAAAAGTCTTTCTCTACCTCCGCAATACAGACTATATTCATGGCAGCTGATATGTAGTTGATATACATATCGTTTGGTTTTAGAACCTTACATTTATGAGGACGACGACGACGTGGAAACAGCAGCGTAACAGGCACGTGGCAGAATATGACGTGGATGAGTTGTCCACTGACCTCCGTCGTCGTGCGTTGCGGGAGTTAGACAACCGTGACATGTTACATTTTAAATGGTCCCATGACCCAAGGGTGTTTACAGCGGAGCGAGAAATATTTACGGGTCCAGTAGGCCCCACATTTAATGCTGAAAATATGTGTGCATTTGATATTTTTGCACAAATTTGGGACCCGGCAATTGTAAATTTAATTGTAACTATGACCAATGAATACGGTGAAAGTCTCCGGAGCGACCCAGAACTTAAGCCCTTTGCTAGGGCGAAATAGTGGATGCCCATAACGCCAGTGAATTAATGGGTCTTTTTCGGCATCATAATGCTACAAAGCATTATACGGATTCCAGTGGAAAAGGAATACTGCACACCCTGCTTGTCCTATTTGAAAATAGGCAAACTCGCCGACATTATGCCCTACTATCACTTTATTCTTATTAAACGTTGTCTACAAGTGTAGACAACAATATGTGTGCCAGGGGTATCCCAAATAAACTAACAAAAATAAGGTCAATAATCAATTATTACCTAAACGCAGGAAATAGCTATAGATGAGTCGTTAATCTTGTGGAAAGGCCGTCTGACTTTTGCACAGCTTATAGCCAACAAAGCTGCACAGGTAGGTATAAAGACCTTTGCACTATGCGAGTCCAAGACGGGATATCTCTGGCACATGATCGTGTACACCGGGAAAAATGTCGGGCATAATGTTGGAATTCAGGCTGAAAATGTTCAAGCATGACGACGAACCTGTGGGTGCAACCTCTAAGACTGTGTTTGAATTAGTTCGTCCATTGGTCAATAAGTGTCACACGCTAGTAATGGACAATTTTTACAACAGTCCTTTGTTGGTGCGCACCCTTAAGGCAAATAAGACGGATGTGCTGTGCACTTTAGGTACGCCTGAACCGCGAATTTGTGCCGGACAGTTTGCGCCATAAAAATAAGGCAAACATGCGGATAGGAGAGGTAGCTTTTAGTCATACACACACGAGAAATAACAATAACAGTGTGGAAGGACGCAAATGTTGTGTCAGTCATATCGACCTACCACAACGTTGAAGTTGGCGGGAAACAAAAGCACGGGAACTATAAATACAAACCCAAGTCGGTGCTAGACTATAACCTTTCTATGGGAGGCGTCGACAAGAAGGACTTCTGCAGGCGTTTCCCATAACCCCATAGAAAGGATTCACAACGCTATCTAGTACAAGAAACTTTTCCGCCGGCTCTAAATGTGGCCAATTCATTTGTCATGTTCTCGAAGGTGAGAGCAGCCAATGTGGCCCAAAGACAATTCCGCGTAAATTTGGCGGTAAAGCGTACCGGCCATTTCCCTACCCGAAATAACAATAAGATGGCACGTTGCAGGTGTTGTGCCTTGAAGAAAGTGGATAGTTCCACGGTGTGGATGTGTGACACCTGCAACGTGGACCTGTGCATACTCGGCTGCTTTAGGGAGTATCACATTTCTCATACATAAGGTGCATGTAACGTTAGCGTATTTAGCGTAAGTTTTTAGATTTGACCCTTTTTAGACAATGTAATTAAAATGTTAGTTAAAATTTTGAAAATAGATTTCTATCAATATCACTGTGCATGTATTTCATTCATTTGTCGATTGTCGAAAAAAAAACACTCCCTATTGTCACTGAATCTATGAGCTGTTCTTCTTCTGGCACAAATTCTACAAATTACACTGACAATGCAGAACAGGACTGTTCTTGGAATTCTTTTAATGATAACAGTCCGCCTACGAATACAAGATGAAATTGAAATGACGCCACTTACAAAAACCGATAGCTTTAAGGCCTGTTCAAACATAAGCAGTATTCGTTGCCGCTGTGGGTATAGGTACATACCGCGCGGGTTTCGTTCCGGAATTTAGAATGAAGTTCCGCGGGTAGAGCGGAATCGTTGGTACCATATTACAGCGTAGGTAAATTTCGCTTGATGGGCGAAACAGATACCGCCAGTCGACGCAGCGCGGGAGCAGCGGCATGCATCCCGCCCCTCCCTCAGGAAACGGGGTGGACATGACAACAGTTACGCACGATATTCTGTAGCGAAATGACACGTTTGCAATATGGCATCACCAAAACGAACAATTATAGATTCATTTATTGAGATGGTGAAGTGCAATACAGTTTTATATGACATGACAAATCCGGAATATAAAAATATATTTTAAAAAAAAACATGGGATGAGATAGGAGAAAAATTTAACATAAGTGGTAAGTTTTTATTTTCCATATATTATTATTACATTTACATCTTTTATTTTTTCCCGAGTAGTCCATGCTCCGATGCCGGCTTATCGTTGAGTTTTGGGACACATTGTATATATAGGACACGTCAATTTGACTTCACCTCGCCTGATGGTAAACTGAAGGTAAAGTCTCAGGCAATAGGGTCACCATTACATGCACGTAACATGTTAACAATGGTGGCACGTAACATGTTAACAATGGTGGCACTCAGCTTGACGGCCTCATCAAAAAAGGATTGTCATCTGCGCACTGCGTGACACCCCCCGCCCCACTAGTGCTGCGCCCACACCCCCCCCCCTGCCCGGCTATGCACTTGCTCACCCCTGAACGTAATCCAACTGAGATTGGATTACTATGGAGGGTTTTTCGCAATCGTGCACCTATGGTATCCACCCGGCCGAATTTTGTGACAAATTTGTGCCATCAAAATTTCTACCACCAGTTGAATAGATTATAAATAACATATTTTTACAGGCGATGAAGCCAAAGTGAAATGGAAAAATCTACGTGATACTTACGGTAAATATTTAAAAACTACGAAAACCACTACAGGACAAAGTTCGCCTTAACCGTAAGGTTAAGGCGAACTAAAGTCGCTACAGCAAATGGCAGTGGGTTTCTACAATGGACTCTTTTAAAAATAACATAGGATTTGCTCTATCTGACACCAAGGTATCAAGAGAAGAAATCGGATCCGATACCCAGAATATTACTGAACCGGAATCTAATAATGAAAATTCAACACTACGGTTTAGTTCAAGAGCTTCGTCCGAAAGTTTACACTTCACGGTTGGTTTCCAGAAATAGGTGTTCTGTTAAAGAACATCCTGTCGATAAAGTGATATCGTACTTGAATACAAAAGCAGATAAATTATCTTCGACTGAACATGTTATGCTTGGATATGCAAAAACAATTGACAGTTTTTTGTAGCAACGTAAAATTATAACAAAAATGAAAATAGCTCAGGTTATGATGGAAGCGAAATTGGAAGTAGAGCAAGAACGTAGTCTCCAACGACAAACAACATCTCTGCGATCCTACTATACCACTGAGCCTAACACAAGCCAAAATGATCGTTGTATGTCTCAACAATCATGTTATTCTCGTAGTCCCCAGTCTACCAATGATTCTGAACTGCTCTACAAAGTATTCAAGATAATGCTCTTTCACCTCTAGGACCTTCACTGACTGGAGAAGGACTTAATTACGAACACGAAATAGATTACGATCAACACAAACACTAAATAGTAATCTGATAAAAATTTATCGCTCATAGCTTCACTTGTTCCGCACCTTCTGCTGCCCGGCGTGGCTAGCAGCAACTCCAACGCGCCGCCGGCTATACGGACCGTGCTAGGATACATACTTATGGGAACATTCCCGCTTTGCCCACGCCACCGCAATCCAGTGCTGCGCTTTCATTTTGTTGCATAACGTCGCGATCACGATCAACGTCACGAGACGATCAACTCGACCATACTTTAAAGCAGTTCTTCCACCTCGACGAGGCTCCTGTCGCTGGACCGGCCGCTGTATCTAAGGAGGAAGTCGAATGCGAATATCTTTTTCGGGAAACTACTGAACGCGAGGTCGCGCGCAGACGTTGTTCTTGTCTGGAACGTAAGCTAGAATCCGCACCCGAGCTTCGTAAAGCTTATAACGATACAATTCATGAATATATTGATATAGGATATTTATCACCCGCGCCAGAAAATTTGCTCAATAGCTGCCCAGGATATATAATTCCCCATCACGCGGTCGTGCGTCTCGACAAGAGCACGACGAAAATACGCACCGTTCTAGACGCCAGCTGTAAAACTAGTACAGGGTTATCTTTGAACGATATCCTGCACGGTGGCCCTAATTTACAGGGTGACCTCTTTACCATGCTCTTAAACTTTCGTCTATTCGCTGTAGCACTCTCAGCTGATTGTCGTCAAATGTTTTTGCAGATAGGAATCAGGGAGTCCGATCGCCGCTTCCAACGCATTCTGTATCGGTTTAATCAAAACGAACCACTCTTGGTTTATCAATTTAATCGCGTCTGTTTGTCCGTATCATGCGCTCCGCACTGTCCAGCAGCTAATAGAAGACGACGGTCATTTGTACCCCCACGCTCGTGACGTAGCTTCTACCTCTCTCTACATGGATGATATCGTGTTCAGCACGACATCAGAACCCCATGCAGTTAAAGTCGCAAATGAACTGATCAGCCTCTTTAAAGGAGGACAGTTTAACTTGGTCAAATGGACCAGTAATTGCAAAACCGTTCTGGATAATATACCATCATCTCACAGGCTCACGGAGGAAGTCGAATTTGATAAATCGGCCGATCAGAAGGTTTTAGGCCTGCGTTGGTCTAAGAGCGATGATTGTTTCCACTTCCACATAGGCACTCCCGATGAAAAATGCACCAAGCGTGCCATTCTCTCAACCGTTGCCCGTTTGTGGGACATAATGGGTTTTGAAGCGCCTGTAGTATTGTTTGCCAAATTATTAATAAAGAAATTATGGCTTCTAAAACTAGGATGGCACGATGTTCCTCTAGTTCAAAACGTAGCCGTTTGGCATAAATTCCGCATAGCTCTTCCGTTATTAAACGATTTTAAAATTCCGCGCCATATTGGGCTATACGAGAGCTGTGAGATTCGTTTATTGGGTTTTTCAGACGCAAGCGAACATGCTTATGGCGCAGTAGTGTATGCCCATATTGCCAGCCCAGGCAACATTGTCGTTCAATTAATCTGCAGATCTGCAGCAAAGTAAGGGTCTCTCCGGTGAAACCATTGTCTATTGCCAGGCTGGAACTATGCGGAGCTGAGCTGTTAACTAATGCTAAACTTAGCCCCTCGGAGTGGCCTATTAATAAAATAAATGAGGCAGAAATGCAGGAGATCCCCGAGGAAAAATAAGTACGAACCCAGTGTTATCGTTTAAAGAAGATGAATCTCTCATTTTTTAATTGGCTGAGCGCACGTCATCCTGGATAAAATTAGTTCACACTGTGGTATTCATGTACCGTTTTTTTAAGAAATTGCCACATCGAGGTTAAATCGTATATGCATCCGACGTCGAATTTGCGGAGCGTATAATTTTACATCACGTGCAAATAAATAATATATATAATATAAAATAGATTTTGCTAAACTCAAGGACGGAAGGGGATGTTCCCCGGCCTTAGCGAAACTAAAGCCTTTTATTCAGGATGAACTGATCCGTGTCGGAGGCCGACTTTCGCATTCACATGAAACCTATGATAAAAAACACCCAGTGGAACACCACTGGGTGTTTAAACAACCAAGACATGGGCGAGTAGTGGACCTTATTGTGGACTATTATCATAGGAAGTATCTTCATGCTGGGCCCGAGCTTTTAATGTCATTACTGCGAGGCAGGTATTGGATCTTGTCTGCGCGACGTATAATTCGTCACATAATCCACAAGTGTAACACTTGTTATCGATGGAAACCTCGGACCGGCTTCACTCCAATTATGAGCGACCTACCAGAACAGAGAATAGTCACCGCTACGAAGGCATTTATATATACTGGTTGTGACTACTCGGGACCTATCCAATATGTTCCAATACGGGGCAGAGGTGTACGTAGCCGTAAAGCTTATTTATGTATTTTTACATGCATGACTACGCGAGCTTTACATATTGAATTAGCCACCGACTTAACTACCACAAGCTTTATAGCCGCCTTGAAGCGGTTTTTATCTCGCCCCGGTCCTGTGCAACATTTATATTCGGACAATGGCACAAATGTCAGAGGCGCCAGTGCCTATTTGCGCGATTTGTATAATTTCATTAATAAAGACCTCTATTCCAAAATCCAAGAGGAAATAGCTCAAAATAATATAGAGTGGCATTTTATACCACCAACGTCTCCGCATTTTGGCGGTTGTTGGGGGTCAGTCGTGAAGACCGTAAAAACCCATCTTTTCAAGGTCATTGGCCAACAGATTATCTCATATGAAGAGTTAATCACTGTTCTGACTCAGGTAGAATGTTTCCTAAACTCTAGACCACTTACAGTTCTGAGTTCAGATCCTTCGGAACCTACAGCTCTCACTCCTGCTCATTTCCTAAATACTGCTCCCCTTTCTTCTCTGCCTGCACCAGACGTATTAGCAACTCCTGATAATTTGCTAGAGAGACGCTCACTAATGGACAAAATAGTTCAATCTTTCTGGAAGAGATGGCGAGGCGAATATCTACATAGTTTGCAAACACGTCAAAAGTAGAATGAACCGCTAGGGGACGGAGTAAGGAGGAAGGCATGGTTGTAGTTATTATGACAGATAATCTTCCACCTTTGTCGTGGCCTCTAGGTGTTATAGAAAAATTACACCCCTCCAAAGATGGTCTTACCCGAGTAGTTTCTGTAAAGACCTCTAAGGGAGTTTTTGTTCGACCAGTTGTTCGACTATGCCGTATTCCCACTCAGTAATAGTAATAGTGTAGTAAGTTACGCGTAGCATGTCGGTAATAAAAATTAGGATTTTAGGAATTAAGGCCGCGGGGAATGGTAACGCCAACTACCTATCTCTAAAAAAAATAGACAACAAGTTAATCAATTTCATATCCCTTAATGCATTTAATAAGAATTTGTCATGTTGGCACTCGTAATTCCTTTCTCCTCTCCCGCTTTGACACAGTAGTGGATGCATGAGTGCGAAAGAGACAACATGAAGCGCCGCCTCGACTAGAGGAGGCGCACGCGCTGCCAATATAAGAAGAATATATTCGACATCCGAAAAATCTCCGGTCGCACAAATGGAAGTATCCCTCACCTTTAACAAAAAAAATAGTTTTACAGTGTAATTCATTACTCGTATTAATCGATAGTTACTAGTGCCGTGTAGTGAGTGACAATCGACGCATATAATTAATGAAAACTCCGCCGCAACACCACGTGCTCGCAAGAAGCCCAGGACCTGCCCTACCTAGCTTGGCCCTCTATGAGAAGGCGAACCCACGAGTACCATCACGGAGTGTGCAGGTACTGTGTCATCTTACCTATCCTTACTACTACGGTGCCAACGTTAACTTCCATAATTAATTATTGCTACCTACCTACTCTTCTCAAGAACCCGCGGCTTACTCGTACAGTCCACTATTTAATTTTCTCCGCACCAGTGTGGATGTATTAAACATGAAAACATGATGCTCAAGATAAAAAAATTAAAAAGAATCGGACTGATAGAAAGCAAGGATTTAGATACAATTTTCTCTATAGTACAATGCGACTCGAATTCGAAAGAATGTGCGTATGGGGAATGCTCTGATTGTAAAGATAAAATTATTTCTTTTAACTGGGATAGTCATAATCAAAGTGAAACCAAGTATACAAATAAAAAGGTAATCAAATATCAATTACTAAGAAGATGGAAAAGAAACGAACGAGTGAGACATTGGAAAATATTGTAATTTTTTTTTAACAAAGAACGTAATATCTTAAAAGACATGTTTATAATATAAAACACTTATATCATCAGTACTCATCGTGCATCAAAAACTTAAAAAAACAGTGAGGTTGCAGTACATACAGATTTAAGTGAAAATTATACGTGCAAACTTTCAGTAGAAGTTCAATCTATGCACTTCGGTGCTTCGAAACCACAGATAAGGATTCATACCGGTGTCTTATACACAAGTGGAATCAAGCCACAAGCATTTGCTTCTATATCGCCCAGCAACGAACATGGACCAGAGGCCATATGGGCCCATCTGGAACCTATTCTTAACCATATTAGAACAGAATTCCCGACTGTGTCAGTAGTAATTTTTTTCTGATGGCCGTACTAGCCAATATAAACAAAAAAAGACTTTTTTTGTTTACGAAATACACAAGCTGCTGATGGGCTTAATGGTACGATAAAACGCAGACTAGATGGCTGTGTGTCACAGGGCACAGATATACCAAAGGCCAAAACATGAAACAAACACAACAAAAATGAAAGTCCACTTGGATCTGCGTCTACTTGGATACGCTTGTCCATATTTTCAAAGAGATAATTTGTAAATATCATAAGATTCGTCGCAGTGGATCGCCGCTTGACGAAGCCATGTTGTTCAGATAAAATAAGTGGTAGGGATGATCGATATTCATCGATGTTGAACAAACATCGATGTTTAACAATAAAACATCGATGTTTTAACATGCGAGTCCAAATATTAAAAAAGTGAGTAAACTTGTGAAGCGGAAGCAAATTCGATTTTACCATTGATTTTGTGATGAATGAAACTTCGTAAACGAAATAACAGGTAAGGTAACATAATTTATATTCTGTATTATATAATGATTTCTTTCTCCAGTAAATATTGCTGTAACTGACCTGCTAACTGTATTATTCCAATTTTAGGTTATATTGTGAAAAAAGTGGATTAACTACGCGAGATTTAATTTCGTGCTTGTTGCCACCAAAGAGCCAATACTGGAAATGTTTTGAAAAAATAAATGATATCAGTGCCAAATGCCAATCTTGAGGAATTTTTTTAAAAACTGCCGGTAACACTACTAATTTAAAATGTCATTTAGATAAAAAACATCCGAGTTTAATGCCCAAGTACGAAACTATGAAAACTACATCATGTTCAACTCGAACAACTTTTAAAGAACCTAGTGTTGTGCCTTCAACTAGTAGTGCATGGAAATGTCTGAATCAGGGAGTGAGAGAAAAAAGTTACAAGGATAGTGTCAAAAAATTATTCTCCCAACCAACTCTAAACTCAAGCTTTAGTAAGATATCTCATTATGGTGATATGGGCTCAAAGGGAATTCAAAGCATTTTATACATGATCTGTAAAGACTCACAACCTTTTCAAATTGTAGAAAATGAAGGTTTTCTGAATTTAATGAAAACCGCTTGTCCATTGTACAAGGTGCCTTCATGATTCACTTTGAAAAGGATGTTAGATATCAAATATGACATTATTAGAGAAAACTTCAAAATGTGAGTGGTTTGACTTTAACGAAAGATATTTGGACAGACACGATGCAAACTAGAAGTTTTTTAGGAGTGACTGTTCTATTTTGTAATGAGGAGGACAACTTAGAATCTGTATCGTTGGGAGTTAATGATTTAACGCAATCTCATACTGCGGAATATATAGCGAATACATAATTGAAGACCTGTAACGATTGGAATATTGAAAGCAATAAAATTGTTGTAGTTGTCACTGATGCTGCCGATGCCGATTTGAAACTGATTCAAGATGTGTCCACTCGTTGGAATTCAACATTTTACATGATTTAAAGGTTTTTAAAACTGCGCCCTGCGATCAATAACATTATTAATTGCCACACCAGTGCACCAGAAATGTTAAATGCAAAACAAATTATTGATTTAACTGAAGTTTGTGAGATTTTACGTCCAATAGAAATAACTACTCGTGAAGTCTGTGATGAAAAATATGTAACATGTAGTAAAGTTATCCCCCTTACCAGATTAATTACTATAAAAGTGACAGGCATCGAACCAAAACAGACAATTGGAGACAATTTAAAAAATAACGTCATTGAAGAAATGAAAAAACGATTGCTACAAACAGAAAACGTTAATATCCTTGCTGTCGCCACTCTTTTGGATCCTCGTTTCAAAAATATACATTTCCAAGATGCATTAGCCTGTTCCAGAGCCATTAGGAGTATCAAGGAATTGATTTCAGATATTGAAACGAATGAACAAAATAAAAATGATCAAACAGAGACAAGACCAGTCGAAGAAGACAGTGTAGATATATGGCAAGACCATTATAAACTTGTCAACGAAAAAAATTATATAAATAATAATAAATAAATATTCCTCAACATTTCACACAACGCTATCTAGACCCATGGTAAGCATAGCTTAACTAGCTTGTGTTATGGAATCTAGAATGCGGATAAACATACTTAAATACTTTTTTTTTTGTAAATGCATACATATTATACATAGAAACACCCAGACCAATGCAAATATTCATATTCATGCATACAAATATTTGCACTGAGCGGGGATCGAACCCGCGCCTCCTGCGTAGCGGCCGCGTTCACTACCGCCACGCCACGGAGGCTGTATATTTTGTCTGATAATATTTTGTCTGGTAAACGAGACACAAGCATGCCTCTGGAGTTGCAAATTTATTTAAAAAGTCCGGTGGCTGACCTAAAACGAGACCCTTTACATTTATGGAAGGTAACAGAATCCACCTGCCCTAATTTAAAAAAAAATGCTCTCAAATATTTCTGTTGCACGGCAACATCCACAGCCTTGAAAAGGCTTTTTTCCAAAGCTGGTCACCTTCTGTACCAGCAACGGAACAGACTGTAAGGAAAAAACATGTCAAAGTTAATTTTTTTACAAAGTGTCCTTAAAAATTACTGGGAATGTTATTTTTTTTTATTTCTTTTTTTGTTATTTCTGGTGCATTTATCTAATAATTAAAACTTTTCATAAATATAATAGACAGTTTTATTTGTTTCGAAAAACATCGATTTTTTTAAAATATCGATGTCTTTCGATCGATATTTATCGTACATCGATGCTTTTGATTCGATGTTAACATCGATGTCGACATCGATGTTTTCCTAATATCATCATCATCATCATCATCATCATCATCATCATCATCACCAACGCAGGAGGATGAGTCATGTAATGTTCAGAGTGTACATGTTGGGGCAATGGTCAGTATCGACGCCCATGTGCGACGACATTGCCATGAAGTACGGTAACCAGATCAAGAGATAAGCACGCAAAATAGCGTTATCTATTCTAGGAGTTAGACATATAAGCCTCGAAAGATTTGAGAGGAAAATGCTATACGTAGAAGACTATGTCAGGAGAGCAGTCAGGACATATTACGGAATTACGACCCATGCTATGTAGGGACGTACGGAACCTGCTTGGCAGCAACAACTAACACCTCTCAGTAGGGTAAGAGGAAGACGCCCCAGTTCGCTGGGGCCCCGACCCCCGGAGACATCTCCGGGGGCCAGCGCTGCTTCAAAGCAGTAGGGGGAAAAGATCGATCATCCCTAATAAGTGGATGAATTATGGGGTATATTGCATCATGTACCAAAACCATAAAAAAACCTTCGATAAATAGACGTAGTAGTAGTAGTAGTCGTCAATAAACTTTCAAAATCACTTGAAGATAGTGCAGTAAAGTTCTTATATTGACCACTTAATTCCTGCGATTTTAAGTCTAACATTAAATGCACTAGAGTTTATCTTCTATTGTAAATGTTAATTTGCCACCATCTTCAATTTCCATTTTTTTTTCTAATATAATTCATCAAGATAGCTGCACAACTGCGTAGCACACGCAACTTGTAGGTCCGACATTTCAAAGTAGAATGAACGCAAGGTACAACGAAATGTTGGTAAACGGCGAGCATTCGCAGGAACCTTACATTACATGGAAATGCTTTGGAAACTGAGCTTTTACTTGTATTGTACCATTCGTAAGAACGTTACATTACACATAAATGCTCGAGAAAATGTTATAGTCTATACTCATCTTTAAATAAATATATACATATTTTTATGTGAGTGCAATTAGTGTTAAAAAAGAAGACCGTCACTATACGAAAAATTATGTTTTTCTGTTAGGAGTACCATCTTTTAGCGCGCAATAATGCTATTTTTTTGCAAGATAACCTGTCGTTGTAACTATATTTTTTTTCGATAGATGGCATTAGTGTCGAACTGCTTTATCGAAAATGTTGATACGATCTGTTATGAGTATGACAGACCACCATATTTTCATTCGTGAATGTGAACTTAATAAAAACTGTTTCATCTAGTGTGTTCCATAGTGACATTTTCTGGTTAGAGGCGATTTGGATTGACCATCAGGGTTAACATGCGCGTGTCGTCAACTATCTCGAATCGAGATGAGATAGCTATCTCGATCTCATGAATTTGTCGAAATTCCTAACATGGCTGCCAAGCATCTCGAGCCTTCTCGAGCAAAGTAACGTCGAGATATTTTGTAGCGTCAAACTTTTTAAATTATTGCCTATGGCATATAGTGCCACCGATTTACAATGATTATTGTCTATGGCATATAAAGTCACCTTTTCACGGTTCGATTTACGGTGATTGTCTAAGAATTAAAAAATACAAATATTTTTCTTCTTTTTTTACACTATGAGAAATGATAGAGATAGTGCATTGTTAGGATCTCTATGGTAAAATTTAAAAGAAAACCTCTATGAATATACATATAAATGTCAACATAAACGCCAAAAGTTTTCAAGGCGCCAAATTTCAATTTCAAATAATCAAAATTTATTTTGTTGGTTTTTACCCAAGAAAAAATGTAATTTAACCGGAAAAAAATGTAAGTACATCGTTGTTCTATGCACTGTTATCTGTTTCTTTCAGTTCCTACGTTCATTTGCAAATATTGTTTCGTCAGTCAGAGTGCTTGCAAATTCATTAAATAAAACCTTCTTGATTTAGTACAAGAAGCACAAAGGCACAAATTAATTATTTATGCCAGTACATGGCGCAGAACTCCGATTTTGCCGCTGGTGACTTTACGACACCGCGGGGTGCGGCCTCCATGGTCTTGCAGTGGCAGCGGCTGAAGGCGGCACTGGATGAGCTGGGGCCCAGTAAGACATTGGACCAGTGGAGAGTGGTAAGTAAACCAGACAAATTTATGAATTAGCAGAAAACCTAACAGCAGAACAGATTTACAATGCAGATGAGTCTGGTTTATACTGGCGATTGTTGCCTGATCATACTATAGATTCTGGTGATGAGCAGTCCGCTTCCGGTAGAAAAATGATGAACATGAGGATCACATTCATGCCGTGTGCTAATGCAGCTGGCACTCACAAGCTTCAATAGCTAGTTGTAGGAAAAGCGAAAAACCCGCGTGCTTTTAAATCAACAAATCTCCCAATATATTATCGAGCACAGAAAACTAAAGTTAAAAAGTTACTGAAGACTTGTTCCTTGAATGGTTCAAAATGGAATTTGTACCTGCGGTCCGACGCCACCTTTTATCGGTAAACTTACCAACACGGGCATTGTTACTGCTGGATAATTGTCCCGGTCATCCATCAACTGAATAACTGAAGATGGCAACATTTTCGCAATGTTTCTGCCACCACGGCGCGGCGGCGTGTATACAACCCGTGGATCAGGATGTTATACAAAATGTAAAACAAAATTATCGCAAATCAATGTTAATTGATTGTCTCGCCAATCCATTGAGTAATGAAAATCTCGCTGATTCATTAAAATGCATAACTTTAAACACCGAAAATACAAAGAACTCATACTTTCGAATTCCCTGGTGGGATATTAAAGACGTCTCACAATGACACCATAGATATATGCGCTGTATATAGAACTCCCTCCTCAAACAAACAATTATTTACAAAAGAATTATACAACACACTGGGTGCCTTCCCTACGAGCACAAAGACGGTGGTCATAGGCGACATGAACATCGATCTTAAATTGCACACATCCGCCAAAACATTATATATAGACATGCTATCCGGGTGCGGTCTAGCGTATGGCATTTCTGCTTACACTCGAATAGAAAAAAGAAATGATAAAATAACAAAGTCATCTATTGACCACATATTCTCGCGAGTTCACACGGTAATACCATACACGGCGGCAATCGACACAGTTCTGGCTGACCACCTCACTACTTGTATTTGTCTCAATTATGTTCAATTCATTATCAATGCTTTTACTCATTCCCTAGAAAAATCAAAACGTACCTACTATTAATATAAAAACCAAAAAAGATACAGAGGTGCAATCTCGGCCAGTATAATGGGACATGGCGAATGAATTGTATAAAGATAGAGATGCTCGTCAAGAAACATGGCTTGAAGTTTGTAGACAATTAATCGAAAATTTTGAAGCACTCAGTGACGCGGAGAAGAAAGATAAAGGGAAGTATATACAACAATGTCAATTTATTTTATGATCATTAGTAAATATATGTAGGTACATATAATAATATACCTATAGTTACATATCGTCGTCATGTACATACGTCCGACTGACTTGTTGCATCCTGTATACGGACGCAAGATTGACCATCTCTCAAATTCAGCCAGAAGTAGTGTTAAGGTTAATACAATGGCTGGGTAAAATATTGACATGGACGTTGTTTTGTGACCGGAGTGCTCTTCGGCGTATTTCGGCGTAGTTCCGCTGTTGGCGCGCGAATTTTGGAAGTCGCTCTTATGCGCCGTATATCAGTGGCGTATATTCGATATTTTGTTTACGTATAATAATGTGGCTTTCTGTATATAATAAAAGTTTTTATCACTTCTAATGTATGATTTAATTGCGTCACACAAAACGACATCGTCCCAGAGGAGACGTGGGAGTGACAGAGGTGGGGGGGGGGGGGGGGGCGGCAGTTCGCACGCGACATGCAAGCGGCATGTTTTTGTTTATATTTTTTGCCGGCCAGCGCGGACGTAATGACGCTTGTGGTATAAATATTGTATAGTGGAAGTAAAATAACAGGCAACATGAAAAGAAGTGCCAGGATACTCTCATTAGCAAGTAAATATCCCATTAAGTATATTAATAATAACGAAAAGGAAAGTACCTAGTAAGTTTTAATTTATACTTAGTTTGTAAATTTAAATTATTGTTTCTATAATGAATAGTAATAATTCTGTTGATTTGTTTTGTACAATAAGAGGACGATATTTGATAATAATACAAGTTCACAATAATAATGAATGTTATTCGTAGGTAGTAGGTAAACGCGCGCGCGTAAACAAACACGACGCGACGTTGCGTTCTGGGCTGTGGTAGTTCATCATGGTTGATTGATGTAGATCGGTTTTTTAAAAGAAGTGATTTTAAAACGTATTTTAAAGATAAAATAAAATGGCCTTGGCCGACGGCCATTTTATTTTGTCCCATTTTGTAATATATTTTTTTTCAATTGTGGTGCAACGGCCAAGAATAATTTCAATATTATTACAAATCATTTTGTTCTGCCTATGAAACAAAAGAACATAGAATGGCTCTATAAATCTTCATCTTTCTAGTACAGCATTTGTGAATATACGAGTATCCTGTTTGTTGTTGAACTGTTTCATAGGTACTTACTTACCTGTCTAAAAGTATTTTGGATCGATTATAATAACTATTTCCCTAACTCCTTACCTACATACCTACGTATATAATTTTCTTTGATAAGTACCTATTGTATATTTTAAACAAGAGCCCGTCAGTGACTAAGTTTAGACCGCGAATTGGGACTAATGTATTTAAATTTCCTATACTTACTAATATTGTAGAGACGAAATATTTAATCGTTTGCTTATTACTATTTAACTTACGAGACTACTGAACCAATTTAAATAATTCTTTCGCATTAGAAAGCCACGGTAATGAGAAGTGAAATAGCCTATACAAGTGTCTCGAAACTCAACGTCAAGTGGTTACCGGGTCACACGCTAGGCTGTACAGTGTTCTGAGAATTTTAAAAAAAATCTTGGCTTGGTGACTCTGTTCATTCATAAGAAAAATATTTTTGAAAAAAATTAAAATCAACATCCTTGACAAGATTTTTATTCACTGTGATGACATACTTCTTGATTTTGCAATGTTTTTTGTATATAATCCTTATTTAACATACTATATAATGCCGTCACAAAATAAAGAGTAGGTATAAAGTGTAAACTTTGAGAAAACAAATTGTTTCATATAAGCCAAAAAAAACTGTAGGAAAATGCTAAATATTTAGCTTTATTTACTTTCTTAAAAAAATTACTAGGTACACTACCCTAGGCAAGTCATTAAGAGGTCACCCAGAAAAAACTAAGATGTGGTGAAGTTGGTTGCTAGACAAATGGATGCCTATGTGACTGTTCAAAAGTCGCACGACAAAAGAGACGTTTTAATTGTTTTCCACGTGTCATGGCGACGAAATGACGAATGTTACATCTTGGAGAGGAGAGACCTCCAACCCTATTGCTGTTATAGACTATAATAATTCGATAAAAGGTATCGATGTCGCAGACCAATTGTGCAGTTATTATTCGCCCCTTAGAAAAAGTTTACCCTGGTACAAAAAGGTCGCGTATCACCTATTGTTCTAAACTGCAATTGTAAATACCAGAGTGATTTATAACGAAGTCACAGGGTCTTCAATTTCATTATTCGACACTGGCTAGGCGAAGTCGTAATGAAGAAACCGTCTACAACATCATCAGCATCAACCGTACCACCCTCGCCAACCACTTCAACAGGGCGTATTTCAAACCATACTCTTGCCGAAATTCCACGAAAAGATGGAAAATTGATACGGAGACGCTGTTGCATCTGCCATGCTAAAAAAAAGCAGAAGGTGACCCTCTAAAAGCCAAACAGGTTCACACAGAATACCTAGGATGTGGCAAGAGCTATTGCTTGGAGTGCTATAATGAAATTCATAAGAAGTAATTTTGGTTTTCATTCAATACTAGCTGTTGCCCGCGGCCCTGCCCGCGTGGATGTTTCCTCTTTATAATAGTAAAGTATAGATTATAAAAAAAAGTCAAAATTTTCTCAAATAAAGTAATTAATTCATAAAATATCGTTTTATTACCAAAAACAAGGTGAAAAAGTACTAAGCAAAAGTAGGAACTTATTTTATTATGTACAGCATAAACCTAAAATCACTGAAGTTTTTTCAATATTCTTGAAGAAGATGATATACTCCACACGTCCCAATCCCAATACTAAAACCTGTATTTTTCCACCTACGTCCATTTTAAAATCGACGCCAAAAATACCTCTGAGTTTGATCATATATGATTCATGAAGTACAAAAATTGACCCACGTCTTCACTGCATATAAGTATCATATAAATTTTGGGAAGGGTAACGGGTAGGGTAACGGTAAAGTGTTTTATTTGCTGACGATACTTCGTTAATATTTAAAATTAAAAGGCAACAAAATAATTATGACGAAGGGAAAATCACAAGAGTGCCATTGGTTTAATACTAATAATCTTTGCCTTAATGGGAACAAAACTAACTAAAATGTATCAAATTCACATTACCTAATGTTACACAAGTGGAAACCAATGTACAACTCAATGGACAAGTGTTGAACCTTGTGGAATCAACAGTGTCCTTAGGTTTAAGTATTGACGCCAAACTGCAGTGGCGATCGCATATTGAAAAAATATCCAGTAGATTAAGTTCAGCTTCTTACGCTGTTAAAAAATATTAGGACATTAACAGACGTGGATACGGCTAGAATAGTTTATTTCAGTTATTTTCATAGTATTTTGAGCTACGGAATTCTCCTTTGGGGTAATTCCGCGGATTGAAACACAATATTTATTTTACAAAAGCGGGCTGTGAGAGCTATTTATAATTTGGGCCCAAGAGTTTCTCTTCGAGAAAAGTTTAAAGAAATAAGACATTCTAACCGTAGTTTCACAATACATTTTCGAGAACCTAATGTATGTGAGGAATCGGTGCGCTTTTTCTTACATAACTTTTTAACTCCTAACATCGAAAGTCCGAAAATATGTTTCATACAATTTTATTTCATAATGATCACTCTTCATAATTTTTATTTCAATAAATATTAAAACGCCAAATGAATCGACTTCATAATTTTATTGTTCATACATTTATTTGTACTCATTTTTGCTTTCATATATTTCGTAATCAGAAGTGCTATTTATCCTATACATCAAAATTCATACTGTTAATAAACATACATCACTTTTATAATAAAATTTATATTCATACAAATAAACTATCATACGATTAATTTTTAGATAGAAACAGATTATTAAGTCGCTGGAAATGGTTCCGTATCATAATATCTAAAGTTACTTCAACTATATTCAAGATAACTACGGTTGATTCACATATGGTCATAACGCATATTGGACGACTCGACTACTGGTTCATACACATAATTTCGAATAAACTAAAATTATTTGAACTAACGGACGATTAATATAATGTTCATTTAAGATATTGGACATGTTGACTATGTTTGAAATACCTAACGGTCGATTCGCCTACGGTTTATTGATACTACTACTTTGTGACAGAAATAATCATTTTGTTATTAAATTATTAATAAAACGTCATTATCGTTAACACCCCGACTCAGATTACCCCGACTCGGATAGGTTAGGTTAGAAGGCTAATGCGGGAGCGGAGCGTAGCGAAGCTTCCGCATTAGGCCTTCGTGGTTATTTTTTTATAAACCACCCAGAAGTAGGAGCCCCGCGTAGCGGGGCTCCGTCGACCTTGACAGACAAGACTACATGAAGTCGGTTTTGCAACAACGTAAATTTCTGTGCAACATAAATTTCTGTACAAATAATTGCAACATTTACAAACATACCTACATTTTAAATAGAATGCTACAATTTAATCTTATTTGAGACAACGTTATGTACACAAATAATATGAACATTGTCTCTTATGAAGAAAACTATTCTGAATAAAAAAAATATTAATTAAACACCTTCTTATTGAAAACATTATGAAATAAAAAAATATGATGACGGGGTGTTATGAGTTCCGATTATAGGAATATTAATGTATGAACATAAAGTTTATGAAGAAAAAAATTATGAAGAGTGATTATTATGAACTCCAATTCGTAGTAAAACCGTAAATATGAATACAAATTTTATGAGAGCCGATATGGACCCGTGAGGAATAATATCTCAAAATTTTCAAGAGTTTGTGACAGGCATAATATAAACACAAGACATAAAAACAATCTTGTAGCTTGTGAAAGTAGACTCCATAAAATTAGTAATTCTTTCCGGGGCAACCGTATAAGCTTTTTCAACAAACTCCCTAATGAAATTAGAGATTTACCTGTGAATAAATTTAAAAATGTAATTAAGACTAAACTGCGCCAAAAAGGCTATTATAAAATCCAAAAATATTTAGATGATAAACAAGCTTGGAAATGAGCTGTTCGCTCAACTATACTACTCAAGCAAACTATTGTATTTAGACTAGGTAGACTAAGTAGACTAAGCAAATAAATAGACCAAAAAAAATGCCCGCTGAGTTTCTTGCCGGAGTCTTCTCAGGTCGGGGCCGCGTTTCGAACCGGTGGTCCATTTGCTAAACTAGCCTAGATTTTTTTTAACCTTGACGTTTTGTAAGTACCGTTTTAATGGTCTTTGCAGAATAAATGATTTTTGACTTTGACTAACAAAGCCCGCCTCTGGTTTTTAAGCCAATTAATTTATGAAACCATAAAATATTAGAAGCCAACATTGCTTCTATGCAAAATTCACAATTAATTGATTTAGATAGATATTTAGCTACACAACCCGATATATAACCTACAGCGTGCTTAGATAAATCATGTAGCTGCGACATTTCTGAAGACAATAATTTTGCAATACTACCACCATTTTCACTAACTGGTAATGAAAAAATATTATTGAACAGCTGATCATCGTCTTCAAATCTTTGTTGGTTTGCTGATGAATTTATCGCTTTGGATAAGGAAGAATAGTTTAATATACCTATGTTTTCTAGGGGTATGCGATTGCCACAACCAGATGTTTTAATTTGTAGATGACATAATGGTGTTAATTCGGCATGTCCACCCGATTAAACTAAACTAAACTAAAAAATATCTTATTTTAGTTTAGTTCAACGCGTTGTCTATTCGGTTTGGCCACCGAACTAAAAATAGTGCATGCATTTTTAGTCAAGGTCACACGACTAAATTTAATAAACCTTTTTTAATCTGTGAATTCAATGAACGAATGACAACGTCCTTAGAGAAATTAGTACAATCACAATAAGAAGTTGTTGAAGTGTGAGAGAGACAACTTAACTTTTTGTCAAAAAACATGTGTGACCGTAAATTAAACCTCTGAAAAAGTAAACAAACCAAAACAACAAACTTGGCGGCATGGTAATGGGAATATTACGTGAAAAGAGGAAAAATAAATAAGTATGTCACAATCACAAAAAAATCCTCTTCGCTTAATCTAGGGTGATTTTCAAGTATCTCCAACAGGAACTTGGCCGCTGATGACGGGACCTTAAAGAATTTTCTAAATTTGAGGTCGGCCATCTCAAACGGATTTGATGCATCCCTCGATCGAAGCAACCTGGCCCGTTTTCCCGATTTCTGTAAAACAAATAAATTTCTAACCTTAAAATAAATTTCAAACCCAACCTTTATGATAAATTTTTCAATTATTTTTATTGTTACACAATTTTTACATATATTACAGATGTATTGGCAAAAATTAAATTAAATTAATAAAGTGACTATATATACACAATACTAAATATAATAAAAAAAATAAAACTAAAAGTTAAAATGCGTCGTGGAATTCATCCGCATCGCATGCCTCTTGTGGTAGCGTTCCCAGAAGACTAGCAGCATTGCCACGTTGTATGGCAATACTTAATCTCTGACCTGAAAAGAGGCCAGCCTTCTGGTTACGAGAAGTGTCAACCATACGTTTCGCAATCTCCCTGAAGAGATTGCGGGCGCTCGGACCCCAAGGCCCAAACGTTTCGACTCCAAACGGCACAAATTCATAATCTCCAATAAGATTGGAGTATTTGCGCCGCTTAACAGCCTCTGCAGAAGCTGCAGCGGCACCGGCACACCCAGCCGTGCAGGTATATGGGTAGGGGCAATGGTGTCGACGCATGTTGCATCCTACACCAGAGTCCTACCCATTTTCCAAGGCATTATTGACATACCATCCAGTCTCTTGCCATCGTCGCGCGCCAAACCGTTTGGTTCAAGCACAGCTTAAAAATAGTTTAGTCCTGTCAAATTAAGTTAGCTGGTGTTTTCCCGAATAAGAAACCGCAATTTGACGTGACTAAACTAATTATAGTTTAGTTTAGTCGGAATTTTGCCAACCCGAATCGACGTCAATACCTTTCGGAAAATACCTTTAAATTGTTTCACATTGGGATTATCATTGTGACCTCCATGCATGCGAATCATACCAAATAACCGTTCAATATGATCTTGGCTGCATTTTTAAGCTGGTATAAATAATAATAATACTAATAAAATTAGTATTTATACCAGCTTAAAAATGCAGCGAGCGAACGCTTTGTTGGGTAACCCGCTCTATTATGCATGCTCGGGAAACCATATTGTGCATATCATTCGTAAGAATATCTCTTGTATTTGGGTTTTTTATATTTCATATTTTGGTAGCAATCAATTTCCCAAACATTTCATATTCATCGTTTACACTGCCTTTGACTTACTCAAATGCCTCTTTTAAGCTGGTATAAATAATAATAATACTATAAGAAAGCGTTTGATTTCGTGCCACATACATGGCTTTTGAGGGTGCTGGAGTTGTATATATGAATGCAACTCTATGTACCTTCTTAAAGTCATGCATGGGGCAATGGAGGACGGTTCTTTTCTATCCAGGGTGGCGTCGGGCTTTGGGTAGTGGCGAGCCGATAACAATAGAGCGGGGTTATTTTTCAAGGGGACAGTTCTAGTCCCCTTTGGTTCAGCTTAGCCCTGAACCCACTTAGTACTTTACTAGTGAATTCAGGGTTAGGCTATAGGCTACGAAAAGAGGTTCAGATGGTATCCCACCTGCTTTACATGGATGATTTAAAGTTATTTGCCCACACCAATTCTCAATTAATGGTTTTACTGAAGGTAACTGAAACGTTCAGTAATTCCATCAAAATGCCGTTTGGTGTGGACAAATGTGCAGTCGTTCATGTAAAGCGAGGGCGGGTGGTGGAGTCGGAGGGTATACAACTCTCTGATTCCACTAACCTGAGATCACTCCTCGTAGCTGAGACCTATAAGTTCTTGGGTATGTCACAGGCGTTATGCGTGAATGAGGCCGGCATGAAACAAATGCTACAGGAACGTTTCTTTGGCCGCCTGAAAAAAGTACTTAACAGTCTTTTATCAGGTGGTAACAAGGTGCGCGCTTGTAACAGTTGGGTCATGCCACTCTTGATGTACTCCTTTAGCATACTCAAGTGGACTCAGACTGAACTCGATACCATTGATAGGAAAGTCCGGACTCAGTTGACTGCATTTCGAATGCATCATCCACGGTCGTCAGTCATGAGATTGTACATCCCGCGGAATGTGGGGGTCGAGGATTTTTAAATGCTAAGACCCTTCATAATCGCGAGGTGTGCAATCTCAGAGACTATTTTCTTAAGTCCAACGTGGATATGCATCGTGATCTAGTCAACGTGGATCTCGGGCTCAGCCCGCTAGGTTTGACTAAGGGGAACTGGCGTAGGCCTACAGTTCTGGCTGGTTTACACGGGCTTAGTAGCTAAGCGCTTAGTACTTGTCACTAATACTAAGTCCTCTTGTGTAAACACGCTGATTAGTGCTTAGTATTAGTGTTTGTGAATAGTGCAAGTGAATAGAGATCGATCCTATTTACTAAGCGACAATTCGATACCCCCACCACGATTTACTAAGCACTTGTCGCGTGCTGACCGCATGTAAACAGCTCGACAAGTTAGTTAGTGACAAGTTGTACCGGGAAGTGAAAACACGTGTTTATTTACTTACGTATTTTTTTGTGATCATGGCTGCGGAAACGTGGAATTCGGAAAAAACAATCAAGTTCATTCAGGAATTTAAATCCTATGAATGTTCATGGAACCACAAATCGGCTTTATATAAAAATAAACTCGCAAAAGATGCTGCTTATCAGAAAATTGTTGAAGAGATGAATACTGCTGGTTTCGGAGTGCCTGAGGCAAAAAAGAAAATGAGAACACTTCGGTCAACCTATTACCAGGAAAAGAAAAAAATTCAAAATTCAATGCGATCAGGAAGTGGGACTGATACTGTCTATGTGCCAAATCTGCATTGGTACAAAGAAATGCGTAGTTTGTTGAAAGATATAAGGTCGGGCGGGGCTATTCCGCCGGAGGGGCTAACCCGTCGTTTCGCTTTAACTCCATTATTTTAAAGTATTATCACTAGTGACATCTGTGATTTGATAAAGAAATTACTATTTTTTTTGTTAAAATATAGATGGCAGCGCTAACTCTTATACTGTTGTACCGACAGCCATTTTTTTTAGGACGCCATTTTAGCTATGCAGTAGCAAAACACGTGCTTACCCTAATTTAGTTTTTAAGTGGAATAAGTGAGTTTCAAAAACTTTATCAAAGGTGAGTGATGATTTGGAACAACCAAATTTAATTCATTGATATCAATTTTACTGTACGTTTTGTTTTTCCTGAGTTATTGTATACGACATAATAGCCCCTCAATATTTTGAGAGAGGGGCAAACACGTCTAAATCGAGGTGGCGTAATAGCCACACGATTTTTATATGAGTTTGCAAAAAGTTAGTGTTGTGGCGAGTCGATAAAACTACGATAATTTTGTTTACTATGAATGCACTTTCGATACTTAAATCTTTAATAGCTGAACCGATTTTCATGAAATGAAATTATTTCTAAATTGAATGAAATTTTTCTTTTAAATAGAAATAAAATTTTCAAGAAAAGTTTGTGTGCTTTCGCCTGGATCTTTGAATAGTTCCGCTTTAATTATTTGATTTTTGTTTATTCCATGTTTTTCAACACTAGAACTTTATTAACATTTTATTTTTAGATGGTCCGACATTACAAAAGAAAAACAGAAAGAACTTATTCAGAAGACCAAATTCAGAAAGCTCTAGATGATGTTCGCAAAAATAAAATGACAACTTATGCAGCCGCTGCATATTATCAGATTCCACGGTCTACACTAAAGACCAGACTTACTTGTATTCGAGACACTCCTGGCAGACCTACGGTATTTACGCTCGAATTCGAAAAACGCATTGCTGAAAGCCTGCATATAATGGAAAAAAATGGATTTCCTTTAACAAGAAAGGAAGCCTCTGTATTAATTTCGGAATATGTGCGTAGGAATGGCATACACACGCCATTCAGGGATGATATACCTGGCAAAGACTGGTTCTATGGGTTTCAAAAGCGAAACAGTCTGTCTATTAAGAAACCACAACCTGTGGAGATATCCCGGCGTAACGCATGTGACCCATTCATTGTGTACGACTACTTTGAAATACTAGAACAAGTAGTAGAAGACCTGAATCTAAAAGATAAACCTCATCGGGTTTATAATCTTGATGAAACATCGTTTTGCGACGATCCAATCAAGGGAAAAATTATTGGAAAAAAAGGGTTTCGCTCAACGCGAACCACTAGCGGTCCAGGGCGCAATAACACAACAGTTCTTTTAGCGACGAACGCTTCTGGAGGTAAATTACCACCCCTGATAATATTTCAAGGGAAACATCTTTGGACGCAGTGGCTCTATGCCAATGAAAATGTAAAAACAGCATATGCTGTCAGTGAAAAAGGGTGGATGGAGACCACGATTTTTGAAAAATATTTGAAAGAAGTGTTTGTTCCTGCAACCAAAGATGAAAGACCTTTACTTCTTATATTTGATGGCCACTCCACGCATGTGGATTTAAGCGTGATTGAGTATGCTGCATCTGAAGGGATTACAATAGTCAAGCTTCCAGCTCACTCATCTCATGTGTTGCAACCTCTTGACTGCAGCATTATGAAGCCATTAAAAGATAAGTGGGAAGATGAGGTCATAAAATGGCAGCGACTTGACATTGGATTGAAATTACCGAAACCAGAATTCGCTCGCATATTGACAAAAATTTGGAACGAAATTAATCCTGTTATTATTCAGAATGGATTTAGAAGAACTGGCGCATATCCAGTTGATCGAAATGCAATACCAAAACAATTTGACAGTGTAAAATGGGAGAAGTGGGAGGTATCTCAAACACAAAAGAACGTGACATCTGTAACTCAGGACACATCTGTATCTTTAACTCGTACAACAATTTTCCACGTACCACGTCTATTGACAATCACATTAAAAAAGATTAATGATATGAATATTGCTGTTGAAACCGAAATGATTACCAGTTCCAAAATTGAGAAAAATAATGTAATGACTGCTTGGAAACCAAACTCAATCGAAACTAAATATTTTAGATGTAAAAATTATAAAACCCCCCACGGAAATTGCCGAAAATGTAACATTTGAATCACTTCTACTCAAAACTGTTTCAAAAAGTAACCCTCTCGTGACCCGTAAAAAGCGTGTTATAAACAGCAAGGCTGAAGTAATGACGTATAAATGTGTACTTGATCGACTTAAAAAGGAAAAGGAAGAAAAAGAAAACAAAGGTAAAAGGAAAGTTAATGAAAAAGCAGATCCAAATAAAAATAAAGAGAAGCGTCTAAAACTACAGCTTAAATCTACCATCAATAAAGAAAACGGATGTATAAAAGAAACAAAACAAATTAAACAGAGAAAAAGTCAACAAAGACGAAAGAAAAATAAAAAATATGCAAGTGACAGTAACAGCTCTGGATCTTACAAGTCAGTTAGTGGATCCGAGGATGACGAAAACACAGAAACCTTTTTTGAAAACATCTTTGCAAACTATCAACAGGAAGAAAATTATTTGCTATGCGAAAATGTTGTAGCACTGGAAGAAACAAAACTTGTTGAAGGTCAAGAAATTAAAAAACTGAAGATTAAAGATACTAGAAGTAATCGAGAACCCGCAGCAATCGCAAAACTCAAAGCTCATGAAAAGGAAGAACCTGTCGCAAGTACATCCAAAGATCAAACCATGCAAGAACAGATTCATTGTCCAAAAGAAGGAAATTTCATTGTGGCCAAATTCAGTTCAGCCAAGGGAAAAAGAACATATAAATATGTTTGCCTGATTGATGAGGTGGTTGACGAAAAAATCATAGTGTTAGGGTTGAAATCGAAAGGCAAATCAAAAACTGTTTTCCGAATAGTTGAGAATGACTATTCTATAATAGAGAATAAAGATATAATTGAGTTCCTCCCGAACCCTAAAGAATTGAAAAACAAAGAATATGTGTTTCCATGCAAAGTTGAAGTAATAGAGCTGTGAGCTAGTTTATAACCAATTGGTTGTAAACTAGCTCACAGCTTACTTATTTTTATTGACTTGTTGATTTGGCCACTTATTCTAAGTATTTGTTGATGTTATAACTGTTAATATGTAGAAGATTTTTAAGTTTATGAAAAAAGTTCTATCTTTAAAGTTTAATCATTTAATTTAATGATTACAACTGATTTTTAAATTTACGAACGTTGTTCTAGTAAGCTTTTTTTATTTCATAATTAAGTATCTGAAGAGTTATTCTTAGATACAGGCCTTAATATTAAAATTCTATGTTATATGAGACTGACTGTTTTTATGTTCAAAGACTTATTTAGTGAAGTATTATGTAACATTTTAAGACTACATGTTCCTATTGCAAAAACAAAAGGCTGATTTTTTATACTTACTATAAATAAATGAAAGTTATATTTCCGAAATCTGTTTGTTTTATTTAAAGACGAATTGAACATACTGAGAGGAGGCTTATGTCCCAGCAGTGAGAACATGAAAAGGCTGATGATGATGACAACATCCGTTGATAGATTTTTCAGGGTGCGCCGCCTTTTTATTAGGGTTGCGCCGCCTATTTATTAGATTAAATGTCAGGCGTCATTGTAAAATGTTCCTAATCAAATTTTTAATAAGAGCACTACTATCGATGAAATGCACATCACTAGCATGTATGCTCGGCGGATTTACCCCACGTTTGACAAAAAAACATTTTTACTCAAAATTAAGCGTTAGGAATGAGCCATAGAGTCATAGATAGCATGCAAACTATTTCAAACTTTATTTTGTACTGTGTTTCAGATTTTGTAACCGTTTTAAAACTGAAGATATAAGTAATCGTCGTAATTTCCCCGCGGCGGGGTAAACCCGCCGTTTATCGGATCCTCGAATAACTTTAGCCTTTTTAATAGACTAATTGTTAGTTATTTACGACATAAATATATTGATACAAATCTGAAAGCAATGCTTTTTAAAATAAATTCATAAGATTATTAGAATTTTCATCCGGAATGACTCAATTTTGATTCAAATTAAAGGTATAATTTTTTTTTCGTCGGCCCCGCTCGACCTTAGCTTAACTATAGAAAATGTAAGTAATAAAACAACATTTTTCATAGGGTAGGTATTAGATTTATTTTGAAGTAGGTATTATATTCAATAATAATAAGTCTCGAACCATGATTATTTATCATATACTTGCCGGTATATGTTTTGTGAGAGACTGAAGCCTAAGCTAGGTTATAAACCTGTGTTATAATATAACACAGGTATTAGTAGGTATGTACTTATTTAACAATAGATTTAATTTAGTTAATAAAGTTGTACATTTTAAACTAATAGATCATTCTAGATTGCCATGATACGGCACCTTCGTTTACGAAGTAATTCGTATATCTTTCTCTCAATTGTCGGGCCATTCTTGACGAGTGATTACTACCCACTGGCTGAACATTTTGCAAATCAAAGTTGGCGTCCCTCCATAATCCTGGAATAATTTCCCCAGTTTCCAAATTTTCATAGTCAACACATCTCGTGGTTAGGTATGTCCTTGAAGTTTTTCTGAGCCAGTTATGTATAGTGCATGTTGTACGAACAATGCGATCAGTAACTGTGAGATTTGTAGATATAGATGTTCTAAAAATTCTAAAGCGACTGGCTAAAATGCCAAAAGCATTCTCGACGATTCTTCGGGCCCTTGACAATCTATAATTAAAAATTTTCTGTTCGTAGGTCAAAGGACTATGCTTGTAAGGTTTCAATAAATATGATTTCAGGGGAAATGCGTCATCTCCAACAAAAAATCCATTGTTTGGCAACATATTGTTTTCGAGATCACGAAAAATCGAACAGTTCTGAAAAACACCACCATCTGAGCACCGGCCGTTTGCGCCAATATTAGCATATATAAAACAGTAATCATCATCTACGACGGCCATTAGCACGATGCTGTTGCTTCCTTTATAATTAAAATAATCACTGACACAGTCAGGAGGTGCTTGAATACATATATGCTTGCCATCTATAGCACCGTGAGCCCCTGGAAAGTTCCAACGTGTATTGAAACCTCTTTCTATTTTCTTCCATTCATCCTCTGTAGCAGGAACCTGAAATGCAATTTTATTTTTCAGGATAGCGGATCTACAAGCAACATAATCCTATAAGTAGCGAGCAGGATATCTCTTCAGAGGTTGAATCTATTTCGGAACCAAGGGGGGAACAACGTCAAAGTACCTCCAGTAAAAATATGTCACAGCGGAAAGGAATATTTCGTGCGATTGGAGAACTAAAAAAATTACAAGAAGCTGTCAATAGGGATGTACCTGAAAAAGAAGACAGATTCGATGTGTTTGCAAAGAACGTAGCAGTGCAGTTAAGAGAATTATCATTCGAGAGAAGTATGATTGCACAAACAAGAATACAAAATATTTTGAGTGAACTAGCGATCGAGAACTACATGTACAATAATACATCTGCTTCCATTGAAACATTGGAAACCATCTCATCTGCGGGATTGTTACGTAATGCATCCACACCTGCTTTAATTTCTGAAGAAAATATCCTATCACAGGCCATAACAATGACACTTGACGGTGAAGACTTCACACAATAATATTTCGTGTACTTATGTTATTTCAAATGATTACACTAATGATAACAATAAACAAACATATTGTTTTTTTTTACCTTCATGTAATCCGAAAGTTGATTATAAATTTCATCCAAGACTTCGGGTATGAATTTTGAAATCGCTGGTTTAGAAACTCTGAACACGTGTGATAACATGCGGTAGCTGCTTCCTGTTGCCAAAAATGACAAAGTAACCTCCAATTATATTTTAGCTGGTATGGCACTCCTCATATTTGTGTCTTGTCTTTGAATTGCTGGTGCAACTTTTTCTAATAAAATATCAAATTGTGACGTTGACATTCTCATAGTTACTCTATATTCTCCTGGATCTTCGGTTGCTAGCTCTTTTAATAGAAGAGCAGAATGGCCCCGTTCATCTCTGCGCAGTAACCACTGTCTTGTCCACAAACGTTTTCTTTTTAATGTTTGTCTTTCAAGCTCTTCGATCATGCTTGAAATAATAATGTTTGAATATTGTTTAAACACACTGCGCAAAATCAGGCGGCGAATGTCCATTTCGAATGTCTGGTCACTAATGACTTCTACTGGCTCCAACGTGTAAACGGTTACTTTTCACTTGTCATATTGAGGCTTAGTATAGTGACAAGTACTAAGCGCTTAGCTACTAAGCCCGTGTCAACCAGCCATTATTGGCACTGATAGCCGCAGGGAGGTACGGAGTAAGGAGCTACATGGCAGGTTCTATCGGGCCCTCCACAGGCCCGAAGTAGACCTATTAGCATCTGTATCCTGGCTACGTTTCGGTGACCTTTTTGGGGAAACCGAACTGGTTTCGTCTGTGTAATTGCTGACGAAGTTGTCAAGACGAATAACTACCGGAAGTATATCATGAGGGATGGCACCAACCTGGTGAATCGCTCAGATATTTCACTTCCGGTTGTTCGTATTTGCACAAACATAATCAAGTAGCCAGGATAATCCCTCAGCGACTAGCTCTGAAACACAACCTTGTGGAAGTTGAGGTGCATTACTATAGGTATGTTCCGGAGCCAGTTCTAGAAAATAGTATTATCACATTGTACTGGGATCGATCTATCAAAACTGATAGGACTGTCGTAGCCAACAAGCCTGACATTGTGGTGATAGACCGATCCGAACGCCGAGCATTGATTGTCTTAGGCATAGGCTATTGAGGGCTTAGTAGAAAAGAAGTTTTGGAGATGGTTGGAGATTATGTAAATCAAAACAGGCTTATTACTCCGTTTAAGAACGGTATTCCCGGTAAGGATTGGTTCGTGGCATTTAAAGACCGACATGCTCTATCCGTCAAAAAACCCCAAGCCGTAGAATATGCTCGAAAAAAAGCAGTAGACCCATTTATTGTCTACTCTTACTTTGATCTTCTAGAAAAAACAATATGCGATTTTAATTTATAAAACAAACCAGCCGCGATTTGGAACCTTGATGAGACGAGCTTTTCCAAGAACCCAGCCAAAACTAAAGTCGTTGGTGCTAAAGGCCATGCGTCGACTCGAGTGATCTCATCACCTGGAAGAGATAATACAACGGTGCTATTTAATGCCAGTGCTTCCGGAAAAAAAGTACCACCCCTCATAGTTTTTATAGGCAAAAACGTAAGGGATACGTGGACATCACCTGAGGCATATCCCGGGACATCTTATGCCGCTAGTAAAAATGGCTGAATGGATACACAAATATTTGAAACCTATTTCAAAAAATCTTTTTTACCTATCGTAAAAAATCAACGCCCGCTGCTTGTTATTTACGACGGCCACTCCACTCACGTAGGACTGAATATTATTGAAGAGGCGCGCAAAGAAAACGATTTTAAAATTGCCACCCCACTCCAGCCAAATTTTACAGCCCCTGGATATAGCAGTTACGAACTCCTTCAAACATCGCTGGGATCCTTTATTGGTTCAGTGGCAGTCGGGAATGTTTTGCCAAAATAAGAATTGGAACGATTGATTGGGCAGGTTTGGTCTGAAATAGATCCCCAAGTGTTGCGCAATGGTTTCAGAAAAGTGGGTCTTTACCCAGTAAACCGTGAAGAAATTAAAGAAGACAAATTTGATATGTCAAAGCTAAGATACTGGAAAGAAATCGAGAATAGACGACATATTCCAACACAAGAGCAAAATACCACAGAGAGAAATCCGAAAAGTTTACAGTTTAATTTATTGAACAAAACTCTGAAACAGAAATTCCTTGCTATTGCAAAAGAATCCAATAATTACAACCAATCCTTGGAAATATCTGTACAGGACTAGAAAGTTTCCTTAGAAACTCTGAACCATGACAACCTTGTGATTCCAGAAGAACCCAAACCCAAAAATAGCAACGAACCGTTGGACAATTCTGTACAGGACCAAAAAACTTCGTTTGAAGAACTACTCTTACAAAAATTGAAACGTGGTGATACTTTACCAAAACCTATGCGCCGTAAGGTAGCGCTAGGTCATAAAAATATTGAAGATTAGATACTTTCATATGTAATCATTTGAATATTAATTAATATTTCATATAATTAATATATTGATATTTTTGATTTCAATTTTTAATTTTTTCGTTGTCGTTAAAAGGAAGACTGATTATTAAGTGTGAAGAAAAGTAAAGAGATTTTGCTACTAATTTTAGGTTTTGATTTAATTAAACAGTATTCCAGAGAGTTAGGGCATATAAATTAAGTTGTTACAGGAACTCGTCGCCTCAGTGCTTGATTGTTCTAACTACCAAGTTTATTAGAAATTAACTTTAAGTGTAGTATTGCTAAGACTCAAATTTCAATCTTGCAGGTTAAGAAAGATTTAAAACTTTTTTGCTAAAATATAAAAATACATTTAAATTTTATCTGTGACACAGCAATGTAATAAATATGTTGTGCTTGTTTGCTCTATGTGCACTCTTTGTTTTATGTCCTACGTCGCACACTGATCGAATTTTGAAAGTTAGCGGGCTTTAATTATTTTTGGTCAATATGTCGGTACTTCGAAAAATTATTTTATTAATAGATGTAGTTAAGTTGTTTACATTATGCTAAAATATCAACAACATGCAGTCAGTAGGTTCATAGATATTTCATTTCAAAGTTATCTCGAAAGCGAAATTATTAAAACAAGACTGTTTTGTCGTTGTTTTGCGCTCCCATTAAAGTTAAGTGTTTTGAGTTATTAGTGCAGTTTGTGAATTGGAAAAAATGGTGCTTATTATGGAAGGTCTGTACTTTGAATTAGTGTATAAATATAATAAAAAATATATCGATTACTATCATAAAAAAATATATTTGGTTGACGTATTGATATTTACTAACTTTTCTAAGTTTGAACTGAGTTACGTTTTAAAACACAAATTAGCACAAAATCATTTCAATTCCACCACATAGCAGCAACTATAGGCTATATAAAAATAGGATTTTTTTTACCGGTGATTACCGGTTTCTATAGAAAAAAATCGTTTGTTCAGGAAACGGTGCCTCGATTAAAAATATTGATTTATTCAATGTTTTATCATTACAACGACCAATGAAGCCGCAATCAAAGGACACTAAAGATAAACTGCTTAGTTTTATTTTGGAGACATTAGAAGTATCAGAATTGCCTACTACAAGTACACACCGTCTTCAAAGGGTAGTTAAAACTTTTACAACGACAACTTCAAGATTTTGGAAAAAATGCTCCCTTAATATTACTAGATTTCGGAATCAAAATGAAAAATGACTTGAACAAGTACTAATTATCTCTGTTAGACAAGAAAGTGCACCCTCTGCTTCTACGTCTAGAGAAGTAGGACGCCCAAAAAAGAGTTTTTGTGACCTATCTGCTAAAGCTTAACGTAGGAGGTTAAATACAGAGGTGACATCAAAAAGTACAGAAGAACTCTGCCTTGCGGCTTCGATGAAGTTACATTCAGAAGGAATGCTCTATCTTTGAACAGATATACTCAAAAGTGTTATATATGTAAAGCTTCTTCATCTCAGTTCAATGACATCGAAGCAGTACAAACAAGACCTTATAATCCTGATAGTTTAAACTTCGGGTTGTCGTCATTAAATGCATATATTCGCTTTTACGAGTGCCTATTACATGTGTCATATAAAATGCCGATACAAAATAAACAGGCACGTGGAATAGAAAATAAAAAAATTGTAGCAGACAGAAAAAAACTAATACAAGCAGAATTTCGAAAGAAAAAATAGGATTATTAGTTGATTTTCCTAAACCTAGATTTGGAAACACCGATGACGGCAATACGGCCAGACGTTTTTTTGCAAACCCAGACATTACATCAAGCATTACAGGCATAGATAAAACCTGATTAGAAAGATTTAGTGTTATTTTAAAAACATTAAATGGACCGTACAAAATTAACAGTGAAAAATTTGCAGAATACCCCAAAGAAACTGCCGCGGTTTATGTTGAATTATACAGGTGGTATTCTATTACCCCAACGGTACATAAGGTTCTTATACATGGCAAGGATATTATTGAAAACTTTTTGTTGCCATTTGGTATGCTTGGAGAAGAGGCACAGAAAAGTCGCCACAAAGATGTTAGATATTACAGAGAGCATAATACTAGGAAAATGACTAGAGAGCAAACTAATAAAGATCTTATGAAGATCTTGCCCGTATCTTCAGACCCTGTAATATCTAACATTAGAAGATTACCTGTAAAACAAAAACATATAATGCCAATTGAGGTACTTAATCTTTTACAAGAATCAGACGTTGTGTTAGATGAGGAGTAATGTGTTGTAGCAAAGTAGGTACACATAAAATACCTACTAATTACCAAGTTATACTTAAATACACATTTGAATTCATAATTTTTATGTTTAATAATTTCGTCCTCCTAAGTTTTAGAAATGGATCAGTGTGCGTCGTAAAAAACGTTGAGTGCTTGAGTGTTCTATGTCCACTCAATCAACCAATCACAGCCCATGACTCCATGTACGCCATTTTGTTTGATTTGTTATTGTGGCTGGCGATATCCTTAGAACCACATCATTGCTCCCAAAAATAAATTAAAAATCGTGCATATTATTGTTGTTCTTCATAAAATTGTGTGGGATAATTATCAAGTTATGGACATAACATCCTGTAAAAGCAAAACATATGAGCAGACGCAGTCGCAAACAGAGCAGTAAGTACTTTTTGATTTAATCTCGATTCCGTTCTGAATTTGACACAGAGTGTTGTTTTTTTATTAACCTTCACCCTGTTATGTCCGATTGCGTGGCTCAGGGTTCCTTTTACATCGTTATTATAAGTATTACTGATTGATTATGTAATGTGTCCTAAATTTCTATTTTTTTTTTTGTTTCAAACTTCTGCCAACCCCAGGAAAGAATACTTTGGTATGTACCATGTACCTACAGTGAAGGTGTTTAAAAGTTATTATTAAACTAACTCTGGGTGGGGTACTTAAACGCTTTGTTGCAACTACTTCACTCTGTTTTGTGTTAAGCTATAATACTGAACGATATTGAAAATAATTGCTTAAATATTTTTTTCTATTTAAAATAGTTTATACCACTAATTAATATATAATTAATAAATTTATTATTGATTTTGATAAGAAAATTTGTAAGAATCACAAAATTTTTGTATTTAATTTATATCAGTATCACCGTATTAAAAATAAATGCTGATCAAAACAAAGCCAAACACGACAAATCTGCTGTTAGTTTTACTTATGATTCAAGAGACAGTAAGTAGCTACCTGTATGCTGTTGACCAGAACTAGAATTGTATACAGTGATTCCCCTATACCTACCTAATATGAAATGGAGCTCACTAATCCCAGACTGGTGAGAATGGCTGGAACAGTACCTAATAATCCAAAAAAAAAAACTGTTCTTTTTTGCATCCATCGATAGGGGATACAGTATACAGGTAGCCACTCGTTGTCTCTTGAATCATTAGCTTACTTAATCTACATATAACTTAAGCATACTCTATAACAACCCTATGAAGTCCTTGCTCGATTTTGTTATTATTGAATGCGTGGCACTTTTTATTAATTTATTGAACTTTCTGGAGCTTAATCAGTTAAGTGGGTCCTTGCTTTCTGCTTGTTGCAGTGCAATTATTGTCAGATTGTTTAGTAATAATATTTTTGTTTCATGTCTTTAACAGGCTTGCAAAAGTGAAGAAAAAGCTTTTCATACATCAAGAAATCACTGAAAAAGACTACATAGAAGACACTCCAAACAGATATATTCTCAAGGTGAACAAAAAGTTTTTGGAGCATCGAGACACAAGCCAGAAAACATGCATCCCTACAAATAATAATGATTGTATAATCATTCCTTTAAGCATGCCCGGTGATGAAATTTTAATACCTGCATCCACTGAACTTCCTATTTTGAATGGGCATTCTAATGACAGCGATGATCCATTTGTAAATTTATCTGAAGTACAGATTTCAGAAGAAAATAACAAGCCAACTCGAAAGAGAAAGCGACAACCGGAAAAATGGAAACGAAATATTAATAAAAATAAATATGGAAGGCAGTATTGGCAGTAATGTCTTTAATGGAAATCTTAGAAAAACATTTACAATACAACATGTGAATAAGTGTACATACCTACTTATTATTTTGGCAGACATGTTAGTACTTTTTCTAGACCAAATACAATAATTTCATGTACTTGCATATTTACCTTTTTTATTACCGACCTTTCTGTATGACTGAATTGTGTCATGTCCTAAGTGCCTCTAACAGTAAAGATTACCTATGTGAACGCACCTTTGTGAGAAATATGAGAAATGTTTTTGATTCTTGTGAGAAACGTGAGAAATGTTTCTCACAAGAATCATTTGAGAAATATCCGTTTATTTTGGCTCATACCCATACAGGGTTTTTACTATATAATTTGGGGCATTTTTTATTTTGGTCAATCTCTTAAATGAAATCAGAGTTAAAATATGGTAAAAAAATCTTATGTATTGTGTCACGTTTATGAACGCCGATATCCATAACAACAGCTAGCTGAAGAATTAGATATAATTACTCAAATCAGTTTTCTGAAAGATGACAAAAGAGGGAAGCATGGTAAACACAATAAGCTTGATACTGCAATTATTGATGGGATTAAAGAACATATCAATTCTATAGCTAGAATTGAGAGTCATTATTGTCGAGCTAGTACGAGCCGGGAATACATTGAAGGAGGTCTCTCTATAGAACAATTACATAGAGACTATGTTACAAAATGTCGTACAGAAAATGTTCCTCATGCTGATTATATCAAACAATACAGTTTGTCTATAAAGTCATGAAATGAATGTTTGAGGAACTAACATTAAACATGCGTGTGGCAACACCAAACGTAAGTACATCAGTTGTCAATGCTATCGTCGAATTTCGTTTGTGGAATAGTTTACTTCTCTTAGTTTGTATTTTTTTGATTAAACTGCAATAAATTGAAACCAAAGTACGCTTATAGGTTAGAAAAAATGAGTAGAGTAATTAGAAGTGGTGCGCGGGAAGTAATTTTTAAAGTTTTCCAGCGATGTTTTGCGGAGTACCAAGCTGGACAATTGTTGTGGGATTTGGAGGATGTTTATGGGAGAACACAATTTTTGGTGGGTATGAAAATTGTGTAAGTGTTTGTTTTAAATCTGTCTGAAGTTACAAATTTACTGAATTTACGATTTGGAGACAAAAAAGGCATTGTTTACGTTGCATATTTTTAGTTTAGAATAACATTGTTAGTAGGTTATTTTATAGTAGCTACAACACAGTTTAATCTGTTTCTCTACCGATTTTTTAATTTGAATTAATTACTTCATGTTAATAACGTGTTTCCATTCGGTGATTAAGTAATTATTAAATTATTTTTTTACTCTTTTCAGGAAAATCAGAGAGTACAGTTAGGAGGATAATTAACGAAGGTTTTAAGAATGATGGAAAGTTTGAAACTCCTGGGAAAGACAGGAAAGGTCGGCCAAAGAAAGAAATGGACGATTTTAATATTTAAGCACTGCGCCAAAAAATTCAATTCTTTTACTCAGTACAAAAAGAGGTAACAATTTATTTAGTTACATTTTTTTGTATATACACTCAAATATAAGTACTAAACTATCAAATTTATTGAAAGTACAGTCAGATGCACAATAAATGGAATCCTTTAATATTCCAGGTACCGACCCTCAGAAAATTGCAGGTGATTGCCAGAACTGACCTGGATTTCGATTGCAGCCCTGAAGTTCTGCGTAAAATTTTGAAAGCAATAGGGTTTACCTACAGGAAATGCCAAAGTAATAGAAAGGCTCTGATCAAACAATCACATATTGCTGCAAAGCGAGAGGAAAACTTGGCGATCGGAAAAAATAATCGAGATTTGCCAGAGGAATTAAGAAAAGATATTATTTATCTCGATGAAAGCTATATTCACTCTTCTTACAAGGTACTTTGTTATGTACCTTTAATTTTTCTTTATAATGTGACATTTATTTACGTGTATATTTACGGTTATAAAAAAATACTGGATTTTATAAATGTAAAAGTTTCTATGTCTGTCTGTTGCATAAAATTTGGTTTATAAGTAAAAGGAATCCAGGACATGGATATTAGACTACTTTTTATACCATGAGAACATGACATACTAGGAGAAGCCCTAGTAGTTTACGATAAACAAGAACTTTTTTTTTCTCTACCAGGTCACTAAATGTTGGCAGTCTCTGAATATAGAAGGTGTCACAAAAGACGTATCCAAAGGAAAGCGGTACATAATGGTACATGCTAGAAGCGAAAAGGGGTTTGTGCCAAACTGCCTCCTTATACTCACCGGTAAAATAAGTTGGAAGATTACCATTCAGTAATTAATGCACATAATTTTACCAAGTGGGTTAACGAAAAGCTGATACCGAACCTTCATGACCCTTTTTTTTTTTTTTAACGTGTGGAAACCCCCACGGGCTTCACCCCATCGGTGCCGACGATGGGGTGGGCGTGTCGGAATCGGATCGACTAAAACCACACGGTGTCCTTCCCCAGTGTCCATTGCCGGGCACCCCGGGTAAGCCCTCGAAAGGATAACCCCAGGGTTGCCGGCGGACATTGGCCGCCACCGCGGCCTCGCCTGGTGGGGTCGGGTTATATCCCGCGTCGGTGAGTTGGCAAGCGTGTGTAGGACACACACGACACGCCTCCGCCACGGCCTGCTTCTGTAAGGACGGCGAGTCGGCCATCTGCCGTCCTCAGGCCCCGATCATGGAGGTCGGTAGTCCCGGGCGTAGACGAGTCTGCGGCGTCCACGCCGCAGACTGCGGAACTCAGGGGGCAGGGTTCTCTCCCGCTCCCTCTCCGCCGCCTCTTTCGCGCGCATTACCTGCTCGCAGAAAGCGGCGGCGGCGTGCCATTTGCTCCCGTCGGAAACCATGGCCCTCACCATGGTCTCCAAAGAAAGAATGTCCACGCCCAGGACCGCAACGAGATCCCGGCGTTGATTCGCCCACGCAGGGCACCCCACCAACGTGTGGAGCGCCGTGTCTTCGCCAGGATCCTCGCAGTGCTGGCACTGCGGTGTTGTCTCCCGGTGGATGCGCCATAGATACTTACCGAAGCACCCGTGCCCGGTAAGTATCTGGCACATCCGGTAGGAGAGGTCACCGTGGTGCCTCTCCAACCACTCCTTCATGATCGGTCTCACCGCCGCAATGGTGGATTCCCCCCACCTTGGATGCTCAAGTCGCACCCACCATGTCTCCATGAGTTCCCGGCGGAGCTGGGACCGCTGAGCCCTGATTTCTCGGGGCTCCGGCCTATGGCCCCGCTCCAGTGCCTCCTTGCGCCACTGATAGAGCAACGCAAGGGCTCTCGCTTCCAGGTCCCGTGGAGGGGTCCCGGCTAGGAGACATGCCACCTCGACAGAGATCGTGCGATATCCTCTGATCACTCTGACGGCCATCGCTTTTAATGGGCTGTTTAATACAGCCACGTTGCGGGCCGCCAGAGTCTCCGCCCATACGGGAGCCCCGTACAGGGCCATGCTTCGCACGATCCCCAGGTACAGTCTCCTCGTGGGGGCATTGGGTCCCTTGAGGTTGGGCATTAGCCGCGATAGCGCGGCCGCAGCCCCCCTCAGTTTTGGGACTAGACTTCGGAGATGGGGTCCGAAGTCCCATCGGCTATCGAGTACGAGCCCAAGGTACTTCATCGTGGGCTCGATGCCGATGTTTACGCCCCCTACGGAAATACTGGTTCCCGCAGGTGGCCCCCTCCGAGGCCCGTGAAAACACATAGCCTCGGATTTGTGGAGAGCCACCTCGAGTCCCAGCCGCCGTATTCGACCCACGACTTGAGCAGCCCCTGCCGTGGCCTTTAGTGCCGCGCTTTGGTACGTTGCTCCCTGCGCCATAACGAGGGTGTCGTCAGCATAGCAAGTTATGCTGACACCCTCGAGCAGCGTTCCGCGCAGCACCCAGTCGTATCCGATGTTCCACAGGAGTGGCCCTAGGACCGACCCCTGCGGAACACCGCACGACACTTCTCGCCGCCCTGCCCTAGCCAGCTCGGGTAAACTATGGCCCTTTCGGATAGGTATGCCTCGACAATGCAGCGGAGGTAAGGAGGCACTCCGTGATACGCGAGAGCCACCCTAACGCAGCTCCAAGGTAGGGTGTTGAAGGCGTTGGCAATGTCGAGAGACACTGCCACCACCACCCCACCTCGCGAGACTACTTCCTCCGCCAAGCGCCTCACGCGCATGATCGCTTTCACGGTGGAGCGCAACCGGCGGAAACCGAACTGGTTGTCCGCCAGATCTGGCCCCACGTTCGTGAGATGCTCGACGAGTCGCTCTGCAATAATCCGCTCAAAGAGCTTGCACACCTCGTCGAGCAACACGATCGGCCGGTAACCGGATGGCTGATCCGCCGGCCGCCCCGCCTTCCGGATAAGGACCAGTTTCCCCGTCTTCCACGCAATTGGAAACTGGCCCCTTTCGAGGCATGCGCTAAAGAACGCCACCAGTCGACCTTCATGACCCTTCCATCATAGTTATGGGTAATGCGCCCTACCACTCCGTCGTGACAAATAAAGCGCCCACCTCTAGTTCCCGTGTAGATGAAATAAAACTTTGGTGTAACGAAATTATCGACTCCCGCCAAAAGTGCCAGATCAAAATTACCGTGAGATCAATAGACGCAAACTTACCAGGACGCATAAAGCGCCTGTTAGAAAAATACGAAAGTATTACGAGAATGACTCCGTTTAAGAAACCCCAGAACATGGAGTACAGCATTACATCACAACCAAAGGCCCTCCTGTTTACGCACGTGCGCGCCAATTACCGCCCGTCAAGAACTACATACTACTACACACTACTACAACTACAATACATTTCAGAAGATTAATAGAAGGTCGTAACTTTGCTATATACACGGACCACAAAAAACTGACGCGCGCATTCGACAAGAAGGCATCAGTGGATGAGTCCCCTAGAAGAATAAGATACCTAGGCAGCGAAAATTTGGTGGCCGACGCACTATCACGAGTAATTGAAACTATATATCTCCCTCAAATCCTCAACTGGCCGGAAGTAAGAAAAAACCAAGGTGATGACCCAAATAAACAACGTATAAAACCGCAAACATCACAGCAGAATATAACAAAACAAAATAAAAACAATGCAACGCGGCGACCTTCAATGCAGACAGAAGCATCTGAGACTCAGCGCATTCGAAAACACTCGACGCAGCATAACAAACGTAAGCAAAATGTTCAACGTCAAGTCAAGAACAAGCACCGCGCACACCGTAGCACAGCATACACTTCAGCACAATAATTGTAGTAAAAATTCATTTAAGGGTGTACTATGGCAGTCACGTACAAACGGGACGTGATTTCTAGAAGGAAACTAAATTGTATAAATAATAATATAATAAATAAGAAATCACGTCCGCTGACATAACATCGAAATCGTCAGTCAACAATAAACTAAGGACTGACGATACCCCACTCCATAGTTACTTGTATTAGTAATAAGTAAATAAGTAGTAGCAGTAACAATAAAGAGATCAATAACAGTAGTAATCCAACTGTGGTATATTTTACTAAGCCCGCAATAACACAATAATATCATCAAGTCATCATTTTGACTCCAAACGTGCAGCTAAGTCGAAAGTCGCCCCAAGTCTCTCCAGATATCCCTATACGGTGATATAAGTCTTCCAGAAGAAGCTCATCACGAACTGTGGCAACGAAGCTCGATCTGAAGATCGTCCATCAAGAAGCCACACACGTTTAAGAATAGGATTTGTTTGGTTTCTTTAAAATTAATTATATGTACAAATCTATATGCTTACTTAGTTCTGAGAATGATTGCCCTGTGTGAACTTACTGATGTTCTGTAGAATATTTCACGTCATTATGAGCAAGAAGATAGAGGAAAATAATGGCGACAGTTACAAACTTTGCTGTCAGTATTAAGATCCGTGTAATCTCATTTATTTTGGTGAGCATTACAGTTTGCAACTTTTAGCCAATGACTTGGATAGAGCAAATGTCGTTAGTGATGTAGATGGCGTTAGTGCCACGAATAATATTAGCTCCGTATATAATAATTGTTTAAATAGATTCAAGGCCTACTACGGTGTGAAAATGTAATTAAATAACATATAATGCCCTAAATACATAGTGACAGTGTCGTCAGTTCTAGACGCGCGGAACGTATGAGATACGTGTCGCATTCCCATACTGTCTATTTATAAATCACGTTCCATATGCGTTTTCCGCGAATGAAATAAGATTCTCTAAGTTCTCTTGCGTTTGTGTGCGTGAGCCACGCAGCCACACACATAACGGTACCAGTAATAAAACGAGTTGTTGACGCGCCGTTCAAACAATACCAAATTGACGCTGAGAGTTAGAACACGTCGATTTTTGGCGCGAAAAATGGCTTCGCAACGCTCGCGCAATTTACGATTTCCTGCTGATATTTTGGATGTTTTATGTAACGATGATGATTCCAATATAGATGACACTGTAGAGGAAGTAGAAAATGAAGTTTTAGGTAGATATGTAAATAATGCGTTTTTTATGATTACTATTTCGTAAACATACGTAATCTTGTTTGAAAGTTGATGTGAGGTATTCATACCTATTTTTTTATTTGTTCATATGTATTATTGATGAGATGCGGGCTGTAACTGTGGACCATCATGATGGTGACTCTGACGAGGACTCACTGGGGCCAGAGCCAGTGGCAGTACAAAGGGACACCCGTGCGAGGGGACGATCGCGAGTTCGTGGCCGAGGACCGGGAAGAGTCACATCTCGCGGTCGATAGATAGATAGATAGGGAAACTGATGAAGCCAACGGTTGGACATACGTGCCTAGAGAAGTACCACCTGACCGACCAGTATTTCAGAGTCCAACTGGAGTCAATGCTCCGGTAGATCAAAATTCGTCTTAGTACGATTGAATGCAATTATTTTGGATATCGAATTTTTGGACACTAATAAAAAGAGAAACCAATCGTTACGCCGCTCAAATGAAAACCAAATTAGCTAGGAGAGCTAAAGTCGGGCTCTATGCTTGCCAACTGGACGCCAGTCACTATAGCTGAGTTGAAGCGCTTCTTTAGCATCATCCTACACATGACCTTAGTCCGAAAGGAATCTTTTAATTCCTACTGGTCGACTACACCATTTATACACACTCCTTACCCTGTGCAAGTGATGACGAGGGATCGTTTTCGTGCAATATAATAGCTGCCTGCATCTAAACGACAACAGCGAGTATATACCACGGGGCGAGGAAAATTACGATGCTTTTTTTCAAACTGAGGCCCTATTTTGATGACTTATGTAAATTATGTGAAAGCTATTACCTGCGTAAAGAAAATATTACAATTGATGCCTGTGGTTTCCGAGGACGTGTGCATTTCAAAGTCTTCAATAAAGACAAGCCAGATAAGTATAGCATGAAAATTTATATGTTGTGCGACGCTGAAACTGGGTACTTGTTGAGAATGATTCCGTTTGTAGGTGATTCGAAAACAGTGGACGAAATCGTCACTTCGTTATTAGAACCCTATTACGAAAAATGGCACACAGTCTATATGGATCGTTTTTTTACGAATCCAACAACATTCGACATATTGTGGCTCAAACAAACACGTGCAGTAGGGACAGTCATGCCGAACAGGCGTGGTTTACCACAGGGCTGGCGAAACCAGGAATTACAAGTGAATGAAATGACTTTCTATCATAGAGGAAATATGACAGCAAGTAAGTGGAAAGGCAAGCTTGACGTTTGTTTTCTTTCTACGAAGCACGCCGCCGCTTACAGATGTAGAAGTAAAAGCAAGAGGTGGCAGAATAAAAAGATTCAAACCCGACTGCGTACTGGATTATAACGTCAACAAAATTGGCGTTGATTTGAATGACCAATACGTGTCGTATTACGCACTCCATAAAAAAACAATGGAATGGTGGAAAAAATGTTTTTCATTTGTTGGCTAGGTCATTAGTAAATGCGTTTATAATTTTCACCAAAGCACATCCGAATTTGCGGCGTACGAGGTTTGCCAATTTTTTGACCCGAGTTGGCGAAGATGTTGCTATCGATGGAGGCGTCCAGGAGCAGCAGCATCGAATACCAGTACCTTGTACTTTATCAAGACTGACCGAAAGACATTTTACATCAAAGATACCATCGTCGGAAAAAAAAACAAACGCGCGCCAGAGTATGCAAAGTCTGCGCCGATATTGGCAAGAAGGAAACCGGAGCAAGAAGACTGTGTATTGGTGTGAAAAATGTGGTATACCTCTCTGTGTTATACCTTGCTTTGAGCTGTACCACACTAAGCTCGATTACACAATGTAAATTAAAACAAACTATAACATTTTATGATAAAGGATATGTTAGATTTTTTTTTTAAACTACTTTTTTTCAATGTGCATAATATAAAAGATTGTTTGCATTATTTGAGTATTTTATTTTAAAAACAAATAATGAAATGTACATATATATGTTACGGCTAATACCCGAAGTGCGGCTGCACCTAGTTTTAGCCGGTTAGAACTAGGTGTATAGCCACTTACTCTTGGTTAAACCTAGTACGAGCCGATTGTTTTCGGGTAAAACTAGCTCTGGCCTTCATCATGCCGGCTACAACTAGGTCCAGCCATTTCCTGTTGGAAAAAACTAGATGCAAACAAGTTGAAACAAGTAACAGGCGCCTGGCTCACGCGAGACGCGTCGCGCTCGCGCGCCCCTTCCTCCCGCCACCCGTACACCCGCGTTTGCCCTTGCGCTTTGAATTTAGTACGCGTTGTGCCGTTGTACAAAACAGACGTACTTTCTTGTTTTTGCGCACTCATACGTTCGAATTCAGAATGGCTGTGAATGAAGACCTACAGACTATGAAGTCAAGTCTTTGGAACAGTTTCAGTGTTTATTAGCCACAAAACATGGTGAAAATCAATATAAATAAAGGTATGAATGATTGAGTGCAGTATTCCAAGTTTATAGAAGACGTTAAAGCTGCCAAAATATCCACGAAACGTTCTACGTTACAATATTGCCGTTTGAAGCGCTTTGATGTTTGTTGTATTGGCGACATCGAAAAGTTGATTTCTCCTGGCGACATCGAAAAGTTGATTTCTCCTGTATCGAGCACCGAAAATTCCGAAAATATCAAATATTACGTCAAAAATGAAGACTTGTTTGATGTTCTTCATGAAATACATCTGTTTGTTGGGCACGGCGGAAGAAACAGAATGGTTGCAGAAGTTAAAAAGAAGTATGCAAACATTACTCAGGAGGCGATTCTTTTGTATCTTCGTTTATGTAAGCCATGTCAAATGAAACAAAAATCTACCAAAAAAGGCCTTGTTGTAAAGCCTATTTTATCCAGCGAGCTAAATAGCCGTTGCCAAGTAGATTTGATAGACATGCAGATAAACCCAGATGGTGTCTACAAGTTTATACTAGTTTATCAGGACCACCACACGAAAATCGTACAACTTCATCCGTTACAAAGTAAGACTGCGGAAGAAGTATCAAAGAAATTACTTGATATATTTTGTATCTTTGGATCACCCTCAATACTTCAATCCAACAATGGCAGAGAGTTTGCGAATCGAGTTTGGAAAGTTTGACGCAGATGTGGCCAGGTTTGAAGATTGTGCATGGGAAACCACGACACAGCCAGTCACAAGGTGGTGTTGAACGTGCCAATCAAGACATCGAAAAAATGCTTATGACTTGAATGGCTGACGAGAACTGCCAAAAATGGTCAGAAGGCTTACGATTTGTTCAGCTAATGAAAAATAAAGCTTCTTCTTCTTCTTGTTTCAATCACGGAATTAAAAGATCGCCGTACTAGGCAATGTTCGGTTCTGATGTAAAGGTCGGGCTGAAATCATCTGATCTACCACCGGAAGTCCTTGCAAATATAGAAAGTGAGGAAGATCTTGAGAAAATTCTTAGAGAGTTAGTTGATGATAAGAGTGACGAAGCTACTAAAGAGAATGTTTCAACTGTTCATGGAGTTTTAACAGAATGGGAAATCCGGAACAAAGGCTAGATTGCTAGGGATTCGGATTGCTAAGAGAAAAAAAAGAATCCTGATGCGATAACTTTGCAATTCATTCAAGAAGTTCCAACGCGTTGGAATAGTTTGTATTATATGATAAAGAGAATTTAGAATTTAATGGACAGTTTGACGGTTGTACAGAGAAAGTTATCTCAAGCACCTGAAATAATTTTTCCACAGGAGGAGGAAATTCTAAAAGAGATTGTCCTCTTACTTGATGTATTTGAACAGGCCACAAAAATGATTAGTGGTGACCAGTATCCTACGTCTAGTCTGATAATTCCTATCATATATGGACTGTATAATCTTATAACTATAGGCGCGAGAATAACTACGAATGTAGGTGAAATGTTTCTGAAAAATTTAAAGACCTTCATTGGCTCACGCTTAAGCGACTACGAACTGCGCACAGTTTGCCGTATTTCTACAATATTGCATCCTACTTTCCGGAACAGTTTTCGCTTTAGACCGACTTATTTTGAACTGGCCGGTGTTAAGAGAATATTTTCTAAATGAAAGTGAGGATGAATGTGCAGCAATCATTTGGAGGGCAGGAGAACTGTCTTCCATTTTGGTACTGTTATTTTGTTCACAATATAATGCAGATTTTTGATACTTATATTAAACAACTAGAATCTGACAGTATTACATGCCCTGAACTACACACAATTATGACAGAGTTGCGAAAAATAAATTACTAGTAGAAAGAATGATAAGGTCTACGGATAGTACGCGACGCAATGTATGAGGAAGTTGACGGAGAGGGAGCAAAATACTTTTAAAGAAGATGCAGACAATTATTTGGAGCGTTGTTTGATCTGTTTGGATAAGTTGGATAAGTGGTACGAATTTGATGACTCTATTTACAAGAAAGTGAACATCTTGACAATGGACGAAGAAATTGACTGGCATTAATTAAAAGATCTAATTGCTTCGCTGAATGTTACCATAAATGAGGATAAATTGTATGACGACTTCTGTTTACTGCGAGAAGTTCGTGAAGTTGTGGCAAGTACAATAAAGAGGGTAGACTTGCGCTGGGTTAACTTTTTTTTACAATGTAAGAGTGAATCGGGCAAAGAAATAGAAAAGCTTGTTACATTCACTCTATCAATCCCTGTTAGAAGAGAAGAGAATGTTATGATAAAAATCTTCCACATCCTCGAACAGTTTGTCGATGGTATTCAACTATAAATGCTGAACCGGGTTTTACCAGGGAATCTTTTACAACATTGGAAAAAAAATGTGAATACAGTGCAAGTGTCAACAAACCAGTCCTCTGTTCGTTGGTATGTGAAGAAGATGAAACAGTCGCCACGCAAGCTTTAGTGTTTATGCTGGTTGCTCTAAATGAGAATTGGAAGTTACCTGTCGGATACTTTTTGACAGCTGGTGTTAGCGCAGATACTAAAGCAAATTTAATAAAAATCTGTCTAGAAAAGTGCCAAGAAGTTGGCGTCACGGTTTTAAGCCTGACATTTGATGGCTGTGCGGCAAACCTTAGAGCGGCGGAAATTTTAGGTTGTGAGCTTTCAGACGCAAATAATCTGAAGACTCACTTTCCACACCCTTCCACAGGAGAAAAGATATGCATATTTATTGACCCATGTCATGTCATAAAATTAATCAGGAATACGTTTGAAAATAAAAGAATATTGTTGGACAAAGATGAAAAACAAATCAAGTGGCAATTATTAATAAACTTGAATAAGCTACAACAAAATGAGGGACTCAGGTTTGGCAATAAATTAACATCGCGGCACATCTATTTCCGACAGCAAATCATGAAAGTTAAACTTGCAACGCAACTCTTGAGTATGAGTGTAGCGAATTCTTTGCTTCTTTGTGATGAAGTACTAAATTCGACACAATTTCAAGACTCTTCTGGAACGGTTAACTTCATAACTTTATTTAATAACTTTTTTGACATCATGTCCTCAAGAAAATTTCATTACTATGGTTTTAAACGTCCAATAGATAATAAAAACAAAAACGAAATATTTACGTTTTTAGACAAAGTTAAATCTTATATTCTGGACTTAAAATTTCGCTTCCAAACTTCAAAAATAATTAGAAGAAGAAATCATGCTCCCAGGATCACTTTGCGAGTTTCTAAGAAAAGGCTAATTGAATCAGCTAGCAAAACAGGATTCATCGGAGCCATTATTTGTATTGAATCTCTTAAAACATTATATAATTATATAATTGAAGAAAAGAAAATGCTTACTTATATTTCCATGTATCGAATAAGCCAAGACCATTTGGAATTATTTTTTGGGTTAGTAAGAAAACATGGTGGTTACAATAATAATCCGAATGTTTTACAGTTCAGAGCAGCTTACAAAAAAATATTAAATCACCTTGAACTTCGATCTTCTTTTACGGGTAATTGTATACCTCTTGACAATTTCTCAATATTAACTTCTACGTCTGAAAACATAATTAATAGTACATCTACTTTAAGTCGACATGATGAACAGACTTATGAAGTATTACAAACTACGCGATCCGTACTTTAATACGACAAAGCGGTGGTAAATGTCTTGCCTCAAAATATGACTACAATTTTATTACTGTTAATACCTTAAAACATTTTATTGAAAAAGATGTTTTTACAAATTTGAACCAACATTCTTTTAATCAGCCTTCAACATTTAACCATAGGCTACACTTAATACGTGCAATTATAAACCAGTATACTAAAATTTGATTGCACCACGAAGCGAAGACCGATCAAACAGTCGATTATTTAACTAAGCGCCAGAAATTAACAAAACTTATACTGTTTAAGGGGAATTAAATTTATATGGTAATCTATTAAATTATTTTATTGTAATTTATAACCTACCTTACTTCAATGTGTCAGTCAATCCACAGAGCCGTCCTATGCTTATATGTATCGAACGACCCTGGTACAGGTGTGCCAGCAACTCATGGCCAATTGGAAAATAGGATTAACCTATCTTGATACTTTTTAATTTTCATTTGTTTTTCATACAGACTAAATTATTCGATAGCCATGACTTTCTAGTACACCTATACGCCCTCGAATAACCCAAGGGTTTAACCTACCTTTTTTGGTTCTTTTCTCACAGTCTCTATCTATTGCGAACCAGGTAAGTAAAATGTAAGTTATGACATTCATATTTTTTAAAACCATAGTGAATGACTGGTATATGAAATTAATTTTTTTTGAATTCAATCTTCCTAAAAAGAGTATAACACATACAGACAAACCCTAAAAAAGTGTATTATGAAAATTTAATAAATAAATTAATATTCTGGAAGTACTAATTCAAATAACCTTTGTAGGGTAAAAAGCTAGCCAGTCTATAGTGCATAATCCTTACAAGTGACATGTTCTTGGAATACGTTGAAGGAAACGCGTAAGCGCCATGAAATTCCCGGCGCTTTTGACCTTTTAGTCGGGAAAAAACTATAATTAAGCTGCGATCTTGCGCTTGAATATTTGTATTACGATTAGACGACTAATTTATTGTTTAATCGCTGCAGCGGACTTTAGTTGTAATTCGTGGCAAAAGGCGTTCGGTTTTTGATCAGGATAGCTTCTCTATACGTAGTAATATTAACTCAATGATGCAGTTCGAAAGTTCACTGCAGCGAAGTATGCAAGGCCGACGTATCGTTAGTTCGAAAGCATACGAGTTCGATGTACGCCAGTTCTAAAGTTCACTGCAGCGAAGTATGAAATGCTTCCCTACTGTTAGTGGTACTCCTACAACATTATAATTAGCAAATTTGTGTAAAAATAAATGTACTTCATTTCTCATAAAGGGACAAACACGGATATTAGTAATTGTTTGTACCTATTATTATGATAAATATATTTAAGCGGAAGTTTAACTCAACAATGATAAATAACACTATGTATTTACTATTTTACATTACAAATAGACAATGCATTTTAAAAACATTTAGTTTACCAGGTACTTATATTCACTGCAAAATTATAGAAATTATGTGGGTAGATAGTATTTTCCCAAGTGTCATTTAATGAATTTGTTGTTCTACAACACTCATATCGCTACATCATATTAAGTCATTCGTAAAAATGGAGAACATTAAATGTGAGTTTGTTATGTCGCATAAAAATAATAAGCTTTTGTTTCTTGATGGGTTTCTATATATGATTAATAAAAAGTGTGATAATGTGTTCTATTGGAATTGCGTGAGATAAAAGTCGTCGAGCTGTGCTGCCACGGTAATTACAAGAAAGAATGGAGATGATCATAATATACACAAATTTAACAATATATCTCATCTTCATGAACCAGATTCGAATATGGCGGAAGCAAATACCGTCAGGCACTCACTAAAAAGAAAAGCTGCCGGCAGTTTTGATAGGCCTGGGCAAATTATTCGGAAAAGTATACAGGACGTGCCTAGTACGTCATCTTCTTTTATGCCGTCAAAAGAAGCTATAAACAAACATAACATAAACTCACGCCTTTATCCCCGAAGGGGTAGGCAGAGGTGCTAGCACCCACATTTCGCCGGTTTAAGTTTAGGTCCCAATGTAATAGGTGGCGAGCCTATTGCCATTAACTGGGCACTTATAAACCTGCGATAAAATACACACATAACTTCGAAAAGTATCGCAAAGTCATTGAAGAAAAAAAAAAGAAGCTATGCGTTTGATTATTCATAGAGAAAGGATTAGAAATGAACCAAAACTACCGAAAACATTAAATGATATTGTCATACCAGACGAGTACACCAAATTTGAAGGTGAACAATTTTTGATTGGCCATTACGTTGATGAGACCGATACAATTCTTGTGTTTAGTACAAAAACAAATCTTCGCCTTTTGGATAAATAGGTACGAAAAATGCCGCGTAATTATGAACGAACTACTACTAGACAAGATTGGGACCCGGAACACATGAAAAGAGCTGTTCAGGCCGTATTTGATGAAAGTATGGGGTACTTGAAAGCTGCTCAAACTTACCAGGTACCTAAATCTACATTGCAAGATCGAGTCAACAAATTCAGACAGAACAATGACCTGGTTTCTTCAACATGCAAGGGCCTGGGACGTTTTAAACCAATTTTTTCTACTTCTCAAGAACAAAGTTTAGTTGACCATATCTTACTTATGGAAAAACGTTTGTTCGGCCTCACCTATAAAGATCTTCGTCGCTTGGCGTTTCAGTTCGCAGAAGCTAATAATATTGACCACTGTTTTAATAGAATTTATAAATTAGCGGGAGAGGATTGGTTGTCTGGGTTCATGAAACGACACCCACAATTATCACTACGTGCGGCCGAGCCAACGTCCGTAGCCAGAGCTATAGGCTTCAATATGATCAATGTTAATAAGTTTTTTGATTTGCTCGAGGGACTTATAGATCAATATAAATTTTTACCTACAAAGATCTATAATGTAGACGAAACTGGTGTGACCACGGTTCCTAAAAAACAAAGCAGAATAATAGCTTTAAAAGGAAGCAAGCAGGTCGGTCTCGCTAGTTCAGCAGAAAGAGGTCAGCTAACTACTGCTGTACTTTGTGTCTCTGCTTCTGGAAATTATATTCCTCCTCTGATGATATTTCCACGTGTTCGAATGAAGGCTGAACTCCTAGACGGGGCACCACCCGGTACAGTTTCAGTTTGTCATCCCAGTGGGTGGATACAAAGTGAAATATTTGTGGAGTGGCTAAATCATTTCATATCATCCATTAAACCCAAAAAAGATGACCCCGTCTTACTGTTGCTTGACGGTCACTCAACGCATACCAAAAATCTTCAGTTGATAGAAAAAGCCAGAGATAATGGCGTTATAATGTTAAGCTTCCCCCCACATTGCACTCATAGACTACAACCTCTAGATGTGAGTGTTATGGGTCCAATTAGTACGTACTATACCCAGGAGGTGAACATGTGGCTTAGGAATAACCCTGGCCGAGTTGTTACTCAATATCAGCTGGCGCGCCTTTTTGGTGCAGCTTATTGTAAGGCGGCTACGGTACAGAATGCAGTGTCTGGCTTTTTAAAAACAGGCTTATTTCCATCAAATCGGAATACTGATACTCCATGCCCAACACCTGCTGCTCCAACACCCTCAACGTCCACTGATCCATATCATAATCCGATGCCATCAACTTCATCTGTGCCATTCATTCCGGCTGCAGCGACTTCTTCTACTCCGTTTTTTACATTCACCCCGTCCATCCCTACTACTGATGCAGTGTCTCCGGCAGATATAATGCCAGTTCCGAAAATTTCAGTTAAAAAAAGGTTGACTAATCATCGTAAAGGAAAAACGGCGGTTATCACTTCCTCTCCGTACAAAGCTGAATTGATGGCCTTAAGGAATAATAAAAAAGCACCGAAATTAAATTTAAACCGGAAAATCCAAACTGGAAATCAAACATCAACCCAGGAAAACATCTGCCTGTACTGCCTGGAAGAGTATGGTGCAAGCCGTTTTGAAGAAGGTTGGGTGCAGTGTACCATATGTAAAGGATGGGCTCACGAAGGCTGTACAGGTTTCGACTCCGAGGAGTTAGATGACTTCATATATATGGGCTGCATAGCGTCACGGTAAAACCGAGGCAGTACCGTATGCTGTATACGATTTTGTCCCTGTGTCGGGGTAAAACCGTAATTCATAGAGTTCCAGTTTCCGTTGGTTTTTTTTAGTTCATCATCTTAATTATAACAAAATATTACTGTGATTATGTTCCTAAAGAGACTGATTAATAATAAACATTGACGGATTATATTTGTGTTTTAAATTGAACGTCTTATATCCCTCAACCCTTAAGTATACGATTTTGGACCGGTCTCCCCTACTATAATACATATTTAATCTAATACATATTGAATGGTATAATAACATTATGTTATGTAACGCAGCAAGCGTTCTTTTTGGTTTTTAATAATTTAAAGATATATATATTTAATTTATGAATGTGTTTTATTTATTACCTATTACAATTGTTCCAATAGCGATAGTGTCGATATCAAACTTGGTGCGAATACTCCTATTGGACTCGTATGCTTTCTAACAGTAGGGAGGCATTTCATACTTCGCTGCAGTGAACTTTAGAACTGGCGTACATCGAACTCGTATGCTTTCGAACTAACGATACGTCGACCTTGCATCTTGCATACTTCGCTGCAGTGAACTTTCGAACTGGGGTACATCGAGATCCTGTACTTTAGAACTACGAATACGTCGACATTTTAAACTTCGACATTCAGTAGCGGAGTCATTAAGTTCTCAATTCGCTCTAATAATAATAATATATAGTTTATTTCGGATAAAATCCATAGAAGTTGTTAGTATCATACAATTTATTACTTACATACTATTGTTAGTAAGGTACATGATATTTTATTTTAATTTTATTATTAATGACGGTGTGTAGCACCATCCACCTTTTAAACAGAGGGGAGTCCCAACGGTTCGACAACGCCACCAAAAGCCGTTGGTGCTGCTCCTCGTGCGATACAATAAGGAAGCACAGCGCCCCCTCATTATAGTTGCGAAGTCGTTGACACGCCCCTCCGCAAACATCCCGGAGGCGCTGCAGTGCCTAGGCAGCCCCATCAGCAACCTGAATGCGTTATTATATTGGACACGCAGGTCATCGTATGCCCGACGCGTAAACCCCTCCCACAGGCCGCACGTGTAAAAGGATTGGCAATATGCTTTAAACAGCGTCACCTTCACTTGTTTAGTACAACGTGCGAACCTGCGGGCGAGCATACTACATCGGACAGTCAACGACCTACGCTCCATCTCGATATCCAGGTTATCTTTGAGGTCCTCCGAAACCCAATGCCCCAAATACTTGAACCTATCAACGCGGCTCAAAGGCGAGCCACATAGTGAGACTTCGGGCAGATCAGTGTAGGTTTTAGAACCCGCTCTGAACACCATAAACTCGCTCTTATTCGCATTGTATTTGAGGCCGTGGGTCCCGGCGTACGCTTCACAAATTTTTAAAAGTTCTCTCAAGGCACCTATCGACGGACTCAGCAGCACCATGTCGTCTGCATAGCTGATATTATTAATACAAACGCCGTCAATATGGCAACCAACTTTGGTGCTGCTGAGTTCCTCGATCAGCCTATTCATGTACACACTAAATAACTTAGGTGAGGTCAGGCCTCCCTGCCTCACTCCACATTCTAGCTTATACTGCTCAGAACAACCATCCCCCCACTTCACTTGGTTGCTTTGATTCTTGTACCAGAATTTAAACAAGGATATAATTTCAGAAGGCAAGGTTGTTTCCATTTTCAATTTTTCCCATAGTAGCCGATAAGATACTAGGTCGAAGGCCTTTGAAAGATCAAGGAAACATGCAAATATTGGCGTCTTCCTAGCAGTATAATACTGTACGGTCTCCTTGAGACAATATATAGCACTTTCTGTGGATAAACCCGACCGAAATCCAAACTGTGCGTCATTAAGGCTTATGTGCTTATCTAATTGTTGGCCAAGCAGAGCGTCCAGCACCTTTGCAATAACAGAAGCCAAGGAAATCGGTCTATAGTTAGACAGGTCAGATGGATCGCCAGTTTTATCTTTTATTATAGGTACAACCACTGTCTGCATGAGTTTAACCGGTAAGTAGGAGTGTCCTATACATAGGTTAAAAAACATGGCGAGCACCCTGGGCAGATGTACTCCCGCATACTTCAAATGCTCGATGCTAAGGCCGTCGAACCCTGGAGATTTTCCTCTTACCATATTATTAATAACTGTTTTCACGTCTTTTGCTGAAAACGACACATTTCGGTCCGAGAGGCCAGTCCCAGCATCGGGCATCTGAGAGACGGAACCCAGTGGTGACCTAACATTGAAATGCTTCCTAAAGGCGTCCGCAATCTCACTCGACTGATGGACACCACCCACGCTGACCGGCAAACCCACCCTGGGATTCAACTTGTTTGTTTGCTTCCAAAAATCACTGAAGTTTTTCTTAGAATGATGTTGAGCAATAATGTCCATTTTGATATGTTGCTGGTTGTTTTGACACCATTTCAATTTAGACTTAAAAATATTTCTGGAAGCACACATACGGTCGAAGGTTAGGCCAGTTCTAGGTTTGCCATTCAGCATCCAGGTTTGAAAACAAAGCCGAGCCTCCACGTGCGCCTCACGCACATATTTGTTCCAACCGGTTACATATTTAAACCTGGCCTTTTTATTAGACACAGGTACAGTCTGCAGAATATTTAAGTATATCAATTATATTGTCATATATGTTTTCTAATATATTTTTATGATTTATGTCCGAACACATTCTATCACAACATTCGTTAAAAATAAAATCAAAGTCGATCACTTTTAACCTATCGTTACATAGCTCATGATAACCACTGATCTGACTCGCATCCCTTTCGCCCCATCTTACATTATCAAGAGTGCCACTCGGTAAATATATCTTGGGAGGTACTAACCCGAAGTTACACTCCAAGTAGAGAGGAAAATGGTCAGACCAATAAGTATCATACAGCACAGACATATTTACAATAGATAACTGGGCCGCATTCGACACTACGCAGTGGTCAAGCCAACGCCTACACCCGTGAACCTCACTGATATAGGTATAAGTGTCCGCCGGTAATAGCTCAGAATCCAAACAAGACCACAACTGTTCACTACAAAAGTTTATTAGTTCAGTAAAGAATGACTCACCGGGATGCGCATTGAAGTCACCTAACACATATACACATTCCACATTTTGACTCTCAATTACCGCTGTAATTTCACCCATACACTGTGCAAATTCGCTTAGGTTATCATTAGAGTCCGTTGGCATGTACACTGAAAAAATAAGCAAGGAACGATCACTTAAAGTAACCTTGATCGCAGACAATCGTACACTCTCGCACCTTACAACGGAGACTGTAGGTAACAACGATTTCCTCCAGAGCAGAGCCACCCCGCCGTAAGGTCTGCCATGTAGTAGCCCCGCCGACATATCCACCGCTGATTTACCCGTAAAAGCGAAGTCGTTATCAATAGTGCTCAGGAACGGAATGTCATGTGGCAGTAGCCAAGTCTCTTGCAGTGCTATTATGTCAGCTGACTTACATAATTTCCTTACACAATCCACCTCTTCACATTCTTGCAATTAAAAGTTACTAATTTTGTTGAACTAATCATGTTAGTTGTTGATAATCAAAGTCTGTTCCTTATTCACTTCTCTCTTCCGAAAGTAAACAAATTTTCTGTACGCTATACCCTCGGGCCAAAAGTTGTCCCGCATAAATAATTCTAATTTATCCGTTGGCACATAAACCTTAAAGGCACCATAGGGTCTTAGTGATTTCATATCGACTTTGTCAACAGTGACACTAATATTCGTTTTATCACTTATGTAGTTCATGATGTCACACACGGTCACGTCCTTCGACACGTTATAAACATAAAGTGGTGTTTTCGATACCACAGCCTTAAACTTAACCGCAGGATCCAACGTCGCCTTCCCTCTGTTACCTTTGAACCTATTTCTCAATCTGTCCTTCTGCTCCTTAATCCACTTGGCACTAGGAGGCACAGTTTTCCATACACCATTTTTAGCGACTTGCGCAAAAGATTGTATTTCGCTAGCACCTCCATCCGTAGCGTCTGTGTGTCGCGGCTCAGATGCGGCCGGCGTCGGCGAAGGATGATTCATCAAACCGGTTTCGCTGCATAAATGGATAGTGTTCGTTACCTGCGGTTTGTTTACTATCGTAGGCAAATTATGGATTGCGACCATTTTCTCAATATTGTTGGAACTGATGTCTTTTGCAGGTGATATTGTACATGACGCACCACATTCTGATAAGTTCGGTTTTTCAAATTCCCCTGTCAGGTCTTTAAGTTCCTGGTGCATCACTCTTGGTGATCGCGGTATATTGTCATCGACTTTTGTTGAGTTTTCAGGGGACATTGGTGTCATTCCCATGGGACCACTGTCATAACAAAGGCTATTCCTCATACAGGCGCCCCGTCTCGGATTCACATTAATTCTACCCTCAAAATTGTTTACTATTGAGGTTTTCTTCAGATTTTCCAAATCTTGGGAGAGGAGATGCAACTGTTGAGTCGTGGCATAGGTATCTTTAATCATGTCAATATCTCCTTTCAACCTAACTAGATCCTTCAAGATCTTTGTCACGTCCACATGATCAAACAGAACTGGGGGTAGTTTTTGAAGCTCTTTTGCGACAAAAATAGGGAGTTTGTCAGGGTCCGATTCCTTCAAAAGACAGATGATGTCGTCTATGACCCGCAGAGACTTCCCACTGCGCTTCCTGGTAATATTACGTTTCTGTTTCGGCACTGACTCGAATAACAAATTTTTTGCTTCCACCAGGTCGTCGTCGGAGAAAGCACTCACACATATCTGACTGATACTTGTCTCATCCATAACGTCTATTTTATTGCTGACAAAAGAAAGCACCTCGTTTATCACAATATTGCATGATGCACATTCTAACACTTTAGAGGACGTCATCCTACACTCGATACAATCAAACGCGTCAGAACGGGACGACTGCACGCGCCAGACTGAAATTTCAATTCTTTAAGTTTTAAGTCAGTGTGTGTTGCCAGCGATGACCTACGGAACTGAGACTTGGTCACTTACTATGGGCCTCATAAGAAGGCTCAAGGTCACCCAAAGGGCGATGGAGCGTGCTATGCTCGGAGTTTCCCTGCGTGATCGAATCAGAAATGAGGAGATCCGCAGGAGAACTAAAGTAACCGACATAGCACACAGAATCGCCAAACTTAAGTGGCAGTGGGCGGGGCACATAGCTCGTAGAACAGATGGCCGTTGGGGCAAGAGAGTTCTCGAGTGGCGACCACGCGCCGGAAGACGCAGTGTAGGCAGGCCTCCCACACGGTGGACCGACGACCTGGTGAAGGTCGCGGGAAGAGCATGGATGCGGAAGGCGCAGGACCGGTCACTGTGGAAATCCTTGGGGGAGGCCTTTGTCCAGCAGTGGACGTCTTTCGGCTGAAATGATGATGATGATGAAGTTTTAAGTCGGTAATTTCTTCTTGTGAACACGCATTAAATATGAAAACGTAATCTTTAAAACGCGTCAAACGACCCCGTGATTTAATTAACTCTTTTAATTTCTTTGCCTCCAATTTAGCACTAGAAGTTTCAACCATTTCTAAGACTAATTACGAGATGTAATAAATAAAATGAGCCAAGTAAAATGTGCACCAAATCAGTCACAATAGAAGCAGCAGCGCGCTGTGCAGACACGGTGTGACACGGGTGTCGCGCCTCGGTCCGGTAATATGGGCAAATCGACACACTGCGGCACGGTGGAAGGCAGTTCACAATGACCGTGCCAGTTGCAACGGCCTCTTGCCGATGACGTAATCCGCTTGGAATGTTCGGCGAGAACAATTACTATAATGTTATTTACTAAATCTATTTTGCGTTTTAGCTTACATCTAATCGAAGAGGAAATACAAATACAAGCAATACCATAGTTTGCAGCAGCAGTCCCAATTTCAGGATGTAAGCCATTACTTGGTTCCTTCTCGCCATGATATCACTCTCTCAAAGCCAAAACATTAGCTATAATTGCGCTTTAGACCAATCCAACTATACCACGATATCTGTGGTTGATGTTGGTGAATGAACCTACGAAGAACAGATGCAACGAGGGTTACAAAACAGAGCATTTTAGTTAAAAAAAAAACAAAGTAGTTGGTTCGTCGTCGTGACGTGTGGAGTGACTTGTGGCGGCAAATTAATTCGTTTTAATATAAAATCTTTGTGATATGGAAAGAAAAACTTGTGCAAACTCTAATGTAAGTGTTTTTTCAAGCGTTTACTAATAAATTTTAACCTCAGGGTAAGTTTTTTTTCTATTTTTACGTGATTTCATGTGCACATTTAGCGGTAGTGAAAGTTTACCTCAATGTCGTGGACTGTATGACTTTTATCTCCCTATCAGGATTCACTTGAATAAAACTCCAATTTGCAGACTTGCAGCTTTATTCTTCTTACTTCTATTGTTCTGGATCGCTATTAGAGCTTTTCCGAACTTGTGTTCAATTGTACCGCTTTACGGGCGCAACATGCTCGCTTAAGTATTACATTTTTCGTTAGCCCGCATAGGCACTTAAGGAGCAACCTAAATGACGCGGTTTGCTACCGTGTCTTACAATGTATTCTTAATACTACTTATACACTAATATATACATTATATATACATTATAGACCGTTCTTCATGCGGCATGACTCGGCGTACTGGACAGTTCTCCCCCCAGTGCAGCAGTTTGCGGAACGGCCTTCTCCAGTACGACGATCTTGCTCACAGGCCTTTTGAACACTCCGGTTTTTGTTCTTACGTCTGCCATCCGGATTCCACCGTCAGGTCCAGTGTAGGTGCGTGTGACTTCTCCCATTGGCCACACGTTGCGTGGTAAAACATGATCCACTATTACCACGATGTCCCCAATCTGCAGGGGTCGTCGTTGGCTGCTCGGCTCGCCGCGCGGTACCAGGGTGGGCAAGTACTCGCGTACCCACCTGCTCCAAAAATGGTCGGCGAGGGCTTGACAACTCCTCCATGTTCGACGATCGGCGTATTGACAGGGCCCTGTTGATGGCAGACCCATAGATGACCCCAACAGGAAATGGTTTGGGGTTAATGCCTCTGGATCTTCCGGGTTGACACTCACGTGGGTTAACGGTCTTGCGTTGATTGAGAACTCTGCTTCGGCTAGCAAAGTTCCCAGCACCTCTTCGGTCGGCTCCTTTTCGTTAAGAGTCGCCGATAACGCTACCTTCACTGACCGGACTAATCTTTCCCACGCTCCGCCTTGATTTGGTGCTCCCGGTGGTATGTATCGCCAGTTGACCGCGTGCAGCTGTCCCAAGTCTCGTAGTGCCGGCATCCACTCTTCGTATGCTGCCTTCAGCTCCTTATCGGCTCCATGGAAGTTGGTGGCGTTGTCTGAGTATATGGTTCTCGGCCAACCCTGCCGTGCGGCCATCCTTCTCAGCGCCATGATCGCGGAGCTCGTTGTGAGTGACGCGACGATCTCCAGGTGTACAGCTCTCGACGTAAGGCACGTGAACAGAGCCCCCCATCTCTTTTCTCGGCGACGTCCCAACTTGACTACCATGGGTCCGAAATAATCTAACCCACAGTGAGTGAAAGGTCGTTGATAGGGCTCGAGGCGTTCGCGTGGCAGGTCTCCTGTCGCTGGCGGCTGCGGTCGTGCTCTTCTTCTTCTACATATTCCGCAGTCTCGTTCTATCGTTCGAACGGTAGGTCGCAAATGGATGATCCAGTACCGCTGCCGCAGGTCGTTCGTAACCCGTTCGCGCCCGGCGTGCCCGGCGGCCTGATGTTCGCGCATCACTATCAACTTAGTGACGCAGTGTCGGCCGTCGAGTATGAGGGGCTTCTTTGCTTCAACTGGCGCGGTAGCTGCTCCGATGCGTCCTTTGACCCGTAGTAGTCCATCTTCCAAGATCGGGTCCAGCTTATACAGACGACTTGCTTTAGAAATAGGGCGAGCGGTCTGTAGTCGCTCAATGTCTTCTCCGAAGCTATCGTGCTGCGCGCGGCTGATAATTGCATTCTCAGCTCTTTCGATGTGTGTTGTTCCTAAGTGCTTTGTTAGTCGGCGACACTTGTCCACGAAGGCTAACACGTAGGCGGCGGCTCTAACATACCGATTGTAGTTAGAGAACCGGGCGGGGTCGGGTAACCACGCATGATGCACTTTTCTCTTCTCGCTAACGTGTAACACCTCGAAGTCTTCAACTGGCTGTGTCTTGTCTGCCGGCCATCGTTCTTCGGGTTGCAACAGGAACTCTGGACCTTGAAACCACCTGTCGTCCGCGGTGATCGGTAAGTAGGTGACGCGTGTTGCGTCGTCTGCTACGTTCTGCTCAGTCGGCACCCACCGCCACTCCTTGCTGTTAGTGAGCTCGGAGATCTCACCCAGGCGGTGGGCTACAAACGGCGTGTAGCGTCGCTCGTCGTTTCGCACCCAATGTATCACCGTGGTTGAGTCGGTCCAGTATACTGTCTTGTTTATCTTGACCCGATGCTCTTGCTTGATTGTTGCCGCTAGTCTTGACCCGATGACCGCTGCTTGTAGCTCCAGCCGAGGTATAGTCTGCGTGCGTCGTGGCGCCACTTTCGATTTGGCGGCCACGAGGCATAACCTGACGCTGCCGTCCGACTGAATGACGCGCCAATACGCCACTGCCGCGTACGCTTGTTCACTCGCGTCACACAGCACATGCAGCTGTAGGTCTTGAGCTTCGTTCAGCATGTAGCAGCGTTCGAGTCGCAGGCAGGCTAGGTCGTTGAGTCGCTCTAACCAGGCTGCGAAGAGCTCATTTTCTTCTTCGGGTATAGGTTCGTCCCACGACATCTGAAGTCGCCACAGACTCTGCAGCACGATCTTAGCGCGTATAGTGAAGTGGCTCAGCAGTCCGAGGGGGTCATAAATCGACATGACCGCGCTGAGGGCTTCTCTCTTCGTCGGCGCTCGCGTCCGGTTGATCACTTCCGTGGGAACTCGGTTCATAGAGGTGTTGAACCCAAGCTCATCTTGTTCTGCGTTCCAGATGAGGCCGAGTATCTTGTTCTCGGGCCCATCTCCCCCCAGTGGCGTCGGCGACGTTGCTCGTAGCTCAGCCGGGACGTCGCGGAGCACGCTAGCTTGGTTCGTGTTCCACCCTCGTAGCTTGAAGCCGGCAGCTGCGTGGACCGTCATTAACTCGGAGACGGCTCGCTGGGCTTCTTCTTCAGTTTCGTAACTGGCCGCCAGGTCATCCATGTAGTGGCTTCTCGTAATCGCTTCGAAGGCCGCTGCGTGAGTATCTGCATGGGCCCTCGCGTTCGCGTCTCGAACGTAGTGTGCCATAAATGGGGAGCTGGTAGCACCGAAGATCATGCTCGTCATCTTGTAGTGCCGGGGCGGTATATCTCGGTTTCTTCCCCTCCACAGGAACTGTTGAGCTGGCTGATCTTCGGGTCGTATCTTTACTTGCAAGAACATCTCTTGTATGTCCGCTGTGATGGCGATCGGCTTCTCTCGGAACCGGAACATAATCCCCTGTAGTGACATCAACAGGTCCGGCCCCTCAAGCAGGTGATCATTCAGACTTACACCCCGGCTCTTGGCTGCTGCATCGAAGACGAGTCGCTGTTTACCAGGCTTGTTCGGGTTATGTACTGCGAAGTGAGGTAGGTACCAGCAGACTGGACTCGTAGCCTCGGTGCCGTCGCATGGTGCCGCGTATCCCTTCTTCAGCAAGTTATCAATTTGCCTGGTGTAGGCTTCAGCGAAGTCTTGATCGTTGTCCATTTTTTCTTCGATCTTTTTCAGTCGGCGCAGCGCAGAGTTGTAACTCGGCGGGAGTGTGACGTTGTCTTCTTTCCACGGTAGCCCTACTTCGTAGCCTTTATCAGTTCGCTTCAACGTAGATTCGACGATTCGCACCGCTCGACGTTCCGCGTCACTCACTTTCGGCTTGTGAGAGACACCGAGCGCGTCGATCTTGAAGTGATGGTCTACGAGGTCGTGCAGGCGTTCACTCTCATTTTTAGTTTGCTCAGAGGTGAAAACATGTAACACGTCGCTTTCGCTTTGGCGAATGATGCTTCGTGGTAATGTTCCATGTATCACCCACCCTAGGCTGGTTCTCGATGCTACGGGTTGGCCTCGTTTACCCAGACGCAGCTCCCGGGATACGATATACTCCCAGTGGTCTGTGCCTACTAGGATCCCCGGACGCGTCGACTCGTAGCAGACCTTGTTCTCTCCTAGGTCCCGCAGATGTTCATACTCAAGCAGCGAAGCCGGAATAGCTTGCTGATGTAGCTTCATAGACCGGATGGTGCGTGCCTTTAGTTCGTGGGGCGCACCTTCGGGTCCCTTAATCTTCACGGTCACCAGCTGGCTTCTCTCTTCCGACTGCTGCATGTTGACCCCTCGCATTAGCAGTCGTTGCGGAGGTCCTCTTGCCCCAATTTTCCTTGCCAGGTCTGCATCGATGAGAGAGATGGTAGCGCCTTCATCCAGGAGTGCATGAGTCTTTGCCTCCCCCCCTGGTCCCACGACCGTGACGGGACACATCTTCAACAGCACGGCTCTTGGCTCAGCTGAGGACTGGGTTACCACTGAGAGTACTGCTTCCGTCGGGCTTGACGTGGTTGGCGGCTTCTCATCTTGCTTCGGCTTCTCACTGTGCAGAGTGGCGTGATGGGCGATGCGGCATTCGTTCACACCGCAAGGCTTCGACTTACACCGATTGCGTTGATGCCTTTTCACTAGACACTTGAAACACAATCCTTTTTCTTTCACGAAGTTCCATCGCTCTTCTACCGTTAGTGCCTTATACTGTGGGCACCGCGGTAACTCGTGGGCTTTCTCACACTTCAGACACTGATCTAGCCGTTCTTTCGACTCTGATGACTCTGTGACATTGAAGACAGCGTTCGTTTTCTTCTTATTCGCAGGCGCGGGCGTCGGGCGAGTTTCTTTCTTCGCTTGCGTGGTTGTACTACTCTCCGGGACGTAAGCATGCTTGAGCGCGCGGTCTGCCTCCCTCATCAGGAAGCGGGATAGCGTGATGATATCGGGTTCTGCCGCGATTCCGTAGTCCGTCGCGTAGTCGCACCATCTCGCTTGAACGTGAGGGCTCAGCTTGTTCAAAATTTCTCTTACTAGCGCTGGGTTGTACAGGTATCCCCGCTGATCAATGTTCTGTAGTACACACACGACGTTCTGTACTCGTATTGCGAATTTATTCAATTCCACTGCCGACGATCCTGGCCTTGGTAGCTTCTTCAAGTCTTCAAATGCCTTGTCGATAATTACTTCAGGACGGCCGAAAGACTGTTCTAATGTTCGGAGTATGACGTCCGGATCCGTTGCGGTCGCGAGTAGTGCTGCCACGATGTCTCGTGCTTCCCCGGTGAGACTCTTCCTCAGTCGCTGTATATTCTCAATCGCCGATATACTGTACAGCTTCGTAGAGTCGGTGTAAGCGGCTTTGAACGTAAGCCACTCTCCATGAGCCCCCGAGAACGTAGGTAGATCTGCACACCGTATTCTGGGTCTTGCTAGTCGCTCCATCGCTTCAGTCAGTTGATCAATGCGACTCGTTCGCGTGGGTGTGTCTGACCTTCCATGCAGTTCGAACCGTAGGTGCCGATCTTCTCTGCTCCGTGTTCTCGACTCTTCTGGCTCCGTTCTTGGCATGACGGGGTTCGCTTGCAGCCACTCATCTACTCTTCTGTGATGTGTTTCAATGGGTACATCTTCGTGAACGCTTTCTTGATCCTCTTGGATGGCCGTAAGTTCGGTGGCCAACCTTTTCCTTATCAATTCTGCTTCAATTTCGAGTTCTTTCTTCTTTAGTTCGGCCAGCTTTTCTGCAGCTTCCAACTCGAGCCGGGCCCGGGCTGACGCAGTTGAGCGGTGCGATCTCACCGACCCTCCCGGTGAACCAGTTCGAGGTAGGTTCCCGGGCTTCAGTCTAGGAGCACTAGGAGGAGCGTCGATCGTAGCCCCTACCCTAGACTCCATACCCAAATGCGTGCTTGGCGATGCCGGCGGACCCAGAGCCAACCTTCGGCGCCGTTCCTCTTCAATGCGCTGCTGTCTCAGGTCCTCTTCCCGTTGTCGAGCTAGAACTTCCTCTGCGTCAGCCTGACTTCTAGTCACCACCATCTTGAACACGAAGTATTCTTGAAGCGTAGATTCTTCCAACCTTGAAGCTGATCTTCACAATTCGATCCGGCTTCTGAAGGACCAAACAATGTCGTGGACTGTATGACTTTTATCTCCCTATCAGGATTCACTTGAATAAAACTCCAATTTGCAGACTTGCAGCTTTATTCTTCTTACTTCTATTGTTCTGGATCGCTATTAGAGCTTTTCCGAACTTGTGTTCAATTGTACCGCTTTACGGGCGCAACATGCTCGCTTAAGTATTACATTTTTCGTTAGCCCGCATAGGCACTTAAGGAGCAACCTAAATGACGCGGTTTGCTACCGTGTCTTACAATGTATTCTTAATACTACTTATACACTAATATATACATTATATATACATTATAGACCGTTCTTCATGCGGCATGACTCGGCGTACTGGACACTCAATTTAAGATTTAACTCAATAAATTTTGGCACTAATTTCTTATAAAATGATCTTACTTTTGGCATTCAATGTTATGTATTTATTTAGATAAAATGGATTTATTTGGGCTGAGTAAGCATGTTTGTAAATAGACCGAAAATAATCCTGCGGGGTACGCTTAGGGCCGGTGGTCCATTTGCTAAAAAAGTTGTGTAGATTTTTATTTTGACGTTTTGTAAGTGCCGTTTTAATGGTCTATACCGAATAAATGATGTTTGACTTTGAATATAAAAACAGTTATGAGAAAAACAGCAGGTCTTTAAAGGCCATTCCGTCAAGGTCGATTTACATCAAACGAGCGAATGCTCATTCTATCCCCACTACATCAAATTCTTCTAATGTAAACAGGCGTAGAGCATTCTTTCGTTGTTCTTAGTGCGTTCGCAAAGATTCTATAGAATATTCTAAGAATGCTCGCTCGCTTGATGTAAACGGCGCAAGAGCGCGCGAACAGTTGCTTAGAGCGTTATAGCGTGTTCGGACGTGCTCGCGCCACTGAGCGGTCTCATCAAAGTGTTCTTGTGTTCTAGCTATTGTTTACGTATCTCGATTAAATTATGGATTGGTCTCAAGAAAAATGTGTTATTAATGATAGAAGCCTACCGCAATTTCAGATGTCTGTGGGATCCGACGTATGAAAACTATAAAAATACAACTTACAAACAAGATGCTTGGCGGGAAATCGCAAAACAACTGGAATGTAATGTTGAAGAGTTAAAAAAAAAGATGGACTCGCTTCTTGCATCTTACCGCCGGGAAAGGCAAAAAACAATGAGTACGAAGTCAGGCAGCGGTGCCGATTGTATTTATAATTCTAAATGGTTTGCATTTAAAAGCATGCACTTTTTGATGGACAAATATAAACCGAGGAAAACAATTGATTTCGACACTAACCAAAATAAAAACATGGTAAGTAGGTAATTATGTTTATTTATTGGGTATTCTACCATATTTTAGGTTGGGTTATTTACGCTTTTTATAAAGTAACATATCGCGTTCATTATGCAATATTGTTTTGCCATGGCAAAATATTAGTCAAATTAAAATAGTCTGAAAATTCTTTCCGGATATTTTCACATTGCAAAGTGTGTCTTCGTCCAGTGTTGGATAACGGGAGAAATGATGATAAACGGTCTATATTTCTCCACTGGCCTGGAATGATGACGTCATCTTCAATTCTGTCCAACATGCCCGGTGAATTATACAGCTTCCTAGAAGCTTTCCTTTTCATCAAATAATTATGTAGGTACACGCAGGTTATTACGATGAGAGATGCTTTATCAGGTTGTAGCAACATAGGTTTTCGCAATACACGGAAAACTGCTGAAAGAATGCCAAATGCATTTTCTACTATTCGCCTTGCTCTAGACAAACGGTAGTTGTAAATACGTTTTTCGGATCCCCTGGCATGAGTACCAGGATACGGCTTCATGATGTGTCTTTGTAATGGGAATGCATCATCTGCTACAAATACGAATGGCATATTCTGTTGTCTTCCTGGAAGGCTTTGGTCATTGGGCAAATTTAATTCATTATTTTGTAGTTTCTGATAGAAAGAAGTGTTTCTGAAAACTCCGCCATCTGATATTCTGCCCTGACAACCAATATCGGCGAATATAAAATTGTAGTTAGCGTCTACTATGGCCATTAACACCACACTGAATGTGGATTTATAATTAAAAAAGTCGCTTCCACTGTTAATAGGTGCTTGTATGACGCAGTGTTTTCCGTCTACAGCTCCAATACAGTTTGGAAAATTCCACTTCTCATTGAATTCCTGAGCGATTTATAGCCATTCTTCTTCTGTTGACGGTGTCTGAAATGAATAAAAAATTATTTTAGGGTGTATATTAATCAAACTGTTTTTTTATAGGCTGATGAGCAGGAGAATGAGCGAATTGAACAAGAAACTGCGGTAGTGGACCCTAATGCAGATACACAGTTAGATTCAACAACACATTCACAACCTGCAGCTTCAGTAGGGTCAAGAAACACCACACCACAATGGCAACCATCAACATTACTGCAATCTGGCCACACAATACCACCAAAAAAATCAAAACATGAAGACCCTCGAGTAGCCGAAGCCTACCGTATTTTAAAAGATACACATAATTCAAAAATAAGAGACAAGAGTCAAGCTTTTGGAAATCATGTTGCTTCAAAACATCGCGAATACTCAAAAAGGACGAAAGCGTATGTTGAACATTACATACATAATATACTGTTCGACGCTGATTTGGGGAAATTTGATTATGAGTCAAATTTAGCATCAACTCCGATGTCTTCATATTCAGACAGTTCCCCTCCACCCAACCAAATGGAAGCTAGTTCAGAAAGTAATAATGTGAATTTAAGCCAACAATTACAGATTCCGGATGATACCGCAACTGAAGAAACCAGAGAGTCTTTGCTGCATTTTTTGAAAAATTTTAAGTAACATGTATATCTTTTCTAGTTACTTTTTGTTTATTTAAGTTCTCAGTGTGTTTTTTTTAAAATAAATATCTTAAAAATAAATTGTCTTAGTTTATTTACTTACTTTCACTAATAACTACGGTCGTGATAATAGGTGTGTAGGTATGTATAAAAGTAATAACTTTACTTACCTTAGCATAGTTTTGCAATGCTTCATTTATTGCAGCACATACTTCAGATATAGTATTACATATTGTCGATTTAGACATTTTAGTAAAATACATTAGGCTTCCATAGGAATCTCCAATTGCCAAAAATCGCAAAGTCACTGCTAGTTTGTCATATGCAGGAATCGAGTCTCTAAAATTCGTACTTGATTTTCGAATTTTTTCGATGGTCAGAGATAGTAAATGATCAAAATCCTCTGGCGCCATTCTACAAAAGTTTTGGAATTGTCCACTTTCTTCTTGTTTTCGCATATCCGTCATTGTTTCACCTACATTATCCAGTGTCCTTCGATGCATTAAATTTGTAGCCCACCAACGTCTCTTCCTTCTTTTATTTTTGAGCTTTCGCGACAAAATAATAAATGCAGCACTTGTAATAATGATATCGCTGTCAGAGTCAGACATAACGAAGCACTACCAATACTAACCACAGAATTGACACGAATGAGCAAAGAACATTCGATCTAGCTTTTGATTACACTAAAAGATTACGAAAGAATGCTTTTGTTCTAGCTCTAGCTCTATGTTCGTTTGATGTAAATCGATACCTCTAGCTTTCGTTTACACTAAAAGATTACGAAAGAATGCTCTTGTTCTAGCTCTAGCTCTATGTTCGTTTGATGTAAATCGAGCTTCAAACGAAGCGTATTCCGGCGCGTCTTACAGTTCGTTCGCCGACATATGCTATCCAATTCTTCCGCTGTCGTAAAATGGTACACATGCAAGACGATTCGCCTACAAAGCGGTGCGTCGGGGGATTCGGATTAACATAAAATGTTGCAACTTTAAAAATGTTAGCACCGGTAACTTACTGGATAAGCTTAGTTTTAAGCCATTAATTGTTAAACATTCAACATAATTTTAACATTATTAATTTACTGGCAACAAACTTTGCTCTGTCAACGAATGTAAACAAAACATGTCAATTTGTGATCGAGTAGTGAGAAATTGAAATGATTTTTTTTCACTGATTATTTCTTCACTGCATTTAAGTCCCTTATAAAAAAAATCCACTTATGAGACTACTTAGGACTTGTGCTATGTGTTCCACTTCAAACTTTATTCTTCATCGCGTCGTGGCTTCAGTGGGAGTACCGACCGAATATATAGTTTTCTGTTCATCGCGTTTAATCATGCCAACAAATCGGGTCAGTGAGGCGCAGTGGGAGATTATTATGGAGTTCATGACGAGACATCCTCAGCTGGCGAAAACTGGCTACAATAATACCGCCCGTGAAAGAGCCGAAAGCCGGCGACTTTGGGCAGAAGTTGCACTCGTCATCAACGCACAGGGGACAGGTGCCACTAAAGACGCCCAAGGATGGTCTAAAGTAAGCTGGACAACTGTTTACTTTATTTACTTGTTTAAAATTATTCAATTTCTTCACATATTGACTTTATAAATTCTTGTTTGTAGTATTATCACGATAAACGGAGCAAGCTCAAACAACTCGTTGGGGGGAATGTGTTAGACAGCACCGGCACCGGTGGTGGGCCACCACAGGGACGACATCTTACTGACCAGGAAGAGAGGTGGTGCAATATTTTGGAAGAGAGGTTTGGCCAGGGTGAGGCAAATGTGAGAGTGGATCCCTTTGCATCACAGCCCTCGCTACCTCAACCTTCAACCTCGCAGCCTCAGCCCTCCACCTCAGTCACAGCCGCAGCCCTCAACCACCCAACTTCTCAGTGCTCATCAACCTAATATACCCGATGAGCCCGAGGAAGAATATCCAGTAATCGTGATTATCGAGTAAGTATAGCTGTCTATAGACAATAGCCTCTTCCCAAAGTTTAGTAATTAATGTTCATCGTGTGTCTATCGCAGATAACCTATTCCAAATATTTTAAAATATCAGCCCTCTTCCAATCTACATGTGTATAAAAATAGTGTATAGCATTCTCCATACTATGAATTACATCTCTACATTTGACCATGCAGATAGAAACATAGATTAAAATTTAACATTAAGCATCGGAATGATACTGTAAAGAATAAGCTCATTGGTAATGGCTTTCTTTTTAGGGAGGAAAGTGCTCCAGCTCATGTTTTCGAGCCACCACCAGAGACATCAGCTGTAGCTCCAACAGAGACATCAGCTGGTTCAGTTCTAGCTGAACCCTCACCCTCGGCATACAGCCCAGCTGAAGCTGCTCCAGCACATCCATTACCTAGACAACCACGTCAGCGACAGCGATCACGTAGTAAGTGGCATTTAATTACATTCTAAGACGTCAGATTCGGTAGCACCAGTGTAATGCCCCTGGTGTTACATACATCCATATTCCATAGGCCATGGAAATCACTTTCCATCAGGTGGGCCGTGTGCTTGTCTACCATCGTAGTGAAGTAGTAAAACTTCAAAACTATTTTTCAAATAAATAAGTGCATAATAATCATGCATCAGTGTTAAACAAGTGTTATGTCAAAAAAAAATGGCTGGTCCGTAACTTGTTATTCATCATGGTTTTTGCTAACTTTTGTAACACCACTCGAGATGAATAAATTGCATTTTGTTGAAGGGTTTTTTGTATTCTTATCTTGAAATTGGGTATTGTTAAATGCAGTCTTAATACATTATTCTAATAAAAGGATAGTGGGTGAATGTTATTTAAATAAAATAATATAATTGTTTCAGCACGGCCTCTAGGTCCTTTGGAAGAGGCTAGGCGGGTCCTATCGCAAATAGAAAGACAGAGGCTGGAATCGGATATGGCAGCAAAGTTAGCTGAAAGCATTGGGGAGCTAGCAAGGCATCATGGTCGTGTTGCAGATGAACTGCGTAGTGTTAGACAGATCATGGAAAGACAACTGAACAATTAAGTTTCTGTAAGTAATATTATACATTTTTGTATAGAAACTATCGTGAGCCATTTTTCAATTAGATAACTATAGTACGGCTATACTCACGTCACTCGTCAGGATGCGCCCAAAAGGCCGAGAAGCTTTTGGGCGCATCCTGACGAGTGACGTGAGTATAGCCGTAGTAAAGTTATCGAATATTATACATACAGAAACTTAATTGTTGTCTTATGATCTGTGTATGTATGTACAAAAAAATGTGTTTAGGATATTGAAATGTTTACATTGTGTACATGGTTAACTTAAGTTTGACTCGATCGGTATAAAGATCGATATAAAGTCCATTTTTTAATAAAAACCATTACATGCTAGTAATATTTGTAGACCTTATATGACCGCGTGTAAAGTGCTAACTGTAGTTTACGGACAAACAATCACGCAATTTGTGTTGGAATGTTTAGAAATTTTATGGGAAGACTCTTTTAAATCGAGAGTAAATAATTAAAAAAATTTATAAGTAAAAAATTCTTGTGCTATGCACCAATAACGTAGCCTATATGCTAGCTGCAGGACGATATTTAAAAAAATACTTAATATCTCACGTACTAAATTGTTTAAGCAGCTCTGATGCCATATCTATCCGAGAAGCTACATAAATAATAAAGAAAATTTAAAAGACGATTTACACAACATCAAAGATTAGTATTTATTTATTCAACTCTCCTTAAAAAAAATACAAAAACATAATTTAAGTTTGATGTATTCACTTTTAGCTTTTGACCAAGTGAGAGCTGCTATTGATGAATGTAACTCAGAAAATATTAAAAATAAAATAGAAAATGTTATGGAACGAAACCCGGACTTAGAAATACTAAGGGCACAGTGAGGCAATTGAAAAGACATGAAGCATTTGGTTTGATTCCTTTCTATAAAGAACAATGGGCGTTGCGGCCCATGAGCGGCCATTAATGAAACTAGTGTCATTTAAAAGGGGAGATCTTTGACAACAAATATTGTTTAATGGAGTACCTACTATGAAATACCGTTTGGAAAAAAAAAGTTAAAATACAATTTTTAAAATACTATTTTCTATTTTATTTATTCTAATATTCAATACTTTTGTTATTTAAGGTCTCAGGACTTTTGTTAAAACCGGTCTGTTGGAGATTTATTTTAATGTAGCAACACTTTTTGTTCTCTTCTAACAACCATTTCATGTACCGTGTGTGCTTTACGCAAATAAATTCCTTTTTACTGTAAAAAATACCGTCTTTCACCACAAGCTTCCCTCAATACCCCAACATATGGTCCTTCATCGGTTAACAAGAGAATCAGCGCGGGATTCAGCTGCGAGAAGGTGCAAAGGCGGATATTTCGGCGGGCGGCAAGACGCGACTCCATATTGTCATCCGGCCACGCTGCGAGTTCATTGCAAGTTCATAGGAATCGTGAGCATTACATGCAAGATACCTATCTACAAAATTAATAGAAAGAAGTGCAAAAGTAAGCTTATATTTCATCGATTGGATAATTCTTCATATTCGGCAAGCTGCAAAAAAAATCAACATTCGGCTTCGCTGCAAGTAGGTACAAGTTTCAAGTTTGTACAAGAACCAACGCATTCACCCATTGGGAGATTCTCAAGGACAACTGGAGCGACGCTTGCAAGAGCGAGACGCGGCATCGTATACTTCACGCGAGTGAGCGGGACGACCTACCAAGTACCAAGCAAATTTTACCGCGAACCGCGAAGCGTCTGCGCTGCGACAGGCGCCATTTTGGGATCCAGTTTGTTCAATCAATCGTTATTTAATGTTATAATCGTTACCGATCGCCATTTTGTACACGTTTTTCGGCGTCATACGTAGTTTAGCGTACTATAAGTTATTTTGTTCAATATTACTGTTGAAGGTTGTAACAAATTGTGCACAGAACAGTCAAAATGTCTGTTGACTCGAAGGACAAGGAGAAGATGCAGGCTCTCGTGGCAAAACGAGGCTATCTAAAAGGTACGCTAACGAGGCTATTTAATTCTGCTTCTCAAGATGATTTAGCAGTTATTTCGAAATTACAATTAGAATCTAAATTGAACCATCTAAATACTGCATTCACAGATTATGAACGGCAGAATTGTCTAATTCTTGCCTTGAATCCCGATGATACGGAAGATATCGGGAACGTCGAAGAAAATTATTATTTCACGAAAGCCATTTTCCTCGACTTTATTGCCAAAGTTAAAGACTGCGCTTCTCCTTCGCCGCCAAATACAGGGGAACATCGTAAACTTAAACTCCCCACGATTCAAATAGATGCATTTGATGGTAAGTCCAGTGCAAAATATGTAACATTCATAAACTTATTTGATTCATTAGTTCACAATGACAAAGGCCTGGACAGTATACAAAAATTACACTATTTGCGTTCGTTTTTAAAGGACGAAGCCTTGGATATTATAAAAGAATTACCGCTTGATAATAGCAGTTACTTGGAAGCTAGGAAATTATTAAAGGACAGGTATTACAATAAGCAAAAAATTGTTAAAGAACATGTTTCTTCATTGTTAGACTTGCCTGCCGTAGTGAAGGGTGGCAGCATCAGAGCGTTTATCTCACAAATTAAACAGTCTTTAGCAGCATTAAAAAACCTAGAAATTGATGTAGGTAAGTGGGATCCAATCCTAATGGTTATTTTCACCCGGAAACTAGATGCATACACAGCAAGGGCATTCCAACTGGAACGTGACATCGAGAAGGAGCCAATGGTTGGTGAGCTATTGGAATTTCTGGAGAAGCGGGCATTAGCTTCAGAAAATTCTGACGCTCAGGGTTCTACTAGCAACGGAAAGTCTACTGGCAAGCTGGCTGTCAATGTAGCGGTCCAGGGAGCACCTTGTGCACACTGTAAGTCTTCTTCTCATAAAATATATACTTGCAAAAGCTTCCAATTACTGCCTTCAGCAGAAAGAATTAAAGTAGCAACTGACAATAATTTATGTAATATTTGTTTGAATCAACACAAAGGCAAGTGCAGGTTCCACTTCAGGTGCAGCCATTGCAAAAAGAACCACAACTCATTGGTGCATTCTGAGGAGGCAAATACTCCTGTTACCTTGTTTTCTAATGTGAACAATAATGTGTTACTTCCCACAGCTCGTGTCAAATTATTTTCTAAAGACAACAAAGAAGTACACGTCAAAGCAATCTTGGACTCAGGGTCACAGGCTTCCCTAGTCACAAGCAAGGTTATAGAAGTTTTAAAATTAACACCCACGCGATCAAACACTAATATCGTGGGAGTTACAAACTCTATTAGTAATATTAAATACTCTATTCCTTTAGAGGTTTATTCATTGGTATCAGACTACAAGGCAATAGTCAATTTTCATGTTGTAGACAATATCACATGCAAGATTCCCCAGCAACCGATTGACATGTCAAAATTAAATTTACCCCCTGGTTTGGACCTAGCGGATAGTACATTCAACACCCCATCTGATATCAATATGTTAATGGGTGCTGACATATTTTTCCAGGTGTTGCTGCCTCAGTCAGAGCAGGAGTCGAGCCCGCTAGCATCCAGAGAGCAGCGCACGCAGCGTCGCCGCCAGCAGCAGCATGAGGAGACACAAATGTCATATGTTGTAACTAACACCAGGTTTGGAAAGATTGTTGCGGGGGCCTTGCCAGCTGTTACTAACAGTAATAATAATAAGGTAATATCACTACATTGTCACACATGCAATAATAATATCAGCGAACTTAATGAAACATTAAAAATATTTTGGAAGGTAGAGGATGTTCCTCTGTTAGTTAATGAACAACATAGTGAAACTGAACAGGCTGAAGTAATTTTTTCAAAGTCAGTAAAACTTGAAAATCAAAAGTTTCAAGTGGATTTGCCTTTAAAGGTAAAATTGGATCGAGTTAATGAAACTTTAGGAAGTTCTTTTGATCTGGCCTTATTTAGATTCCTTAGTTTGGAAAAAAGGCTGCACAAAAATATTAATTTGTTAACACAGTATCAAAAGTTTATTGATGAGTACATTGAATTAGGGCAGGCTCACTATGTTAATATCAACTCTTATGATTTCATGAATGACCCTGTATATTTTCTTCCCCATCATCCAGTGATAAATGAGGGAAGCAAGAGTACACCAGTTAGGGTTGTTTTCAATGGCTCCATGCCTACAAGTAAGGGTGTATCTCTTAATGACATACAACTGAATGGCCCAAAGGTACAACGTGATCTCTTTGAAATTTTAATACTATTTAGATTTGGCGATTATATGTTTACCACTGATATAAGGAGGATGTTTAGAAATATTAAATTGAATCCTACACACACACCACTTCAAAACATTCTATGGCGAAATAACCCTCAAGAGCCAATTCAATGCATTTGCTTAGCACTGTAACATACGGCTTAAAAAGCTCTAGCTATCTTGCAACTCGTTGCTTACTCGAATTAGCTAACCGGTATGAGCATGACTTTCCGCTTGCATCTTTTGTTTTGAAAAACTGCACTTACATTGATGATGTTTTATACAGTAATACAGATTTAGGTATTTTAATGGAAACAAAACGTCAACTGGTTGATATGCTTAGGCTTGGGAGTTTAGATACACATAAATGGTCTTCAAATCAAGCAAGCGTGCTGTCAGATATTCCATTACAAAAACAGCATTTTGAGAGTTTAGATTTTGAACAGGATTGTAATTTTAATATAAAAACATTAGGCTTGCAATTAAATTTGAAACAAGCCTCATTTATTATTTCAAGTTCTAAAAATCAAACACCCAACAAAAATACTACAAAGAGCAGCATTTTAAGCTGCATTGCTCGATTTTATGATCCCTTAGGTTTTGCCAGCCCTATCATAGTCAAAGCAAAAGCAATTATGCAACAACTTTGGGAAGATAAATTAGATTGGAATGCTAAACCGTCTGAAAAAATTATAAATGATTGGCTACAATTTTCTGAAAAGTTAGCTAGTATGCAACCTATACATTTAGATAGGAACATTCCTATATCCAGTACAGCTACTGCAGTGCAACTGATCGGGTTTGCTGATGCATCCTCTTCTACTGGCTACGGGTGTTGCTTATATCTAAGGGTGGTGGAGAATGAAGGTAATGTAAGGACTTTCTTATTATGCTCCAAGTCACGCATTAACCCCCGTGCGAAGCCACTTACAATCCCCCGGCTGGAATTAAATGCGGCGCTGTTATTGGCGAAACTTACTTCTAAGGTATATTCTACAGTCCGTTTAAAAATCAAGATTGACGATGTCTTCTTGCACAGTGATTCACAAATTGTTCTCGCTTGGATCGGCACTGATCCTTCACGGCTTCAAGCTTATGCATGCAACAGAGTAAAAATGATAACGGAGTTAACAGGTAACTGGAAATGGCTATATGTACAGTCACAAGACAATCCCGCAGATCTCATCAGTCGCGGCGTGGACCCGCAAGCGCTTCCCGGCTACGTCCTCTGGTGGCATGGGCCAGCCTTCCTGCAAGAAAAAGGGTATAAGTTTGAAAATAATAAAGTATACTTACCAGTTGAAAACTTACCTGAAATGAAGACTGCTGCCTGTCCGACGAACTCCAGCGATGTTGTGCTTATCACAGTTAAAGAAAATGAGTTTCTTCAATCCTTTATCAACAGGTATTCAGATATAAACAGAATGACACGTATTTTGGCCTACGTTCTGAGGTTTTGTGATAATTTGAAACTAAAAGTAGCTGATAAAAATATTAAATTAGAGGAACGATATCTTTCTGCAAATGAATTACAGAAAGCCTTGCTAGTTATCATTAGATATGATCAGACTATTAATTTTCATAACGAGATTCATGCCTTGAAATCAAGCAAAGAGATTAATAGTTCTCTTAAGCCGTTGCATCCATTCATAGATCAAGAAAATATTTTAAGAGTAGGCGGCAGGCTTCAGAACTCTGACATCAGTTACACACAAAAACATCCTATTATCTTAGTGAGAGGTTCTTGCATCACTACATTAATTATACGTAGCGAACATGTAAGATTACTACACGCTGGCCCCAAGTTGCTTTTGTCAAGTCTCAACCAAAAGTACTGGATTACGAATGGCATAAGAGAGGTAAAGAAAATTACCCACAAGTGCATCACATGTTTTAAATTAAAATCCTCTGCAGCAAAACAGCTCATGGGGTCTCTACCTAGTGATAGAGTTGTTCAGTCTTTACGAGCCTTCCAAAAGGTAGGGATGGATTTTGCAGGGCCGGTCGAAGTAAAACAATCTCGCATTCGACGGTCAGTCACCGGTAAAGGGTATATTCTCGTTTTTGTATGTTTTAGTACTAAAGCTGTACATTTAGAGCTAGCCTCTGATCTTAGTACTGCCACCTTTCTTGCTTGTTTTAGGAGGTTTATTTCAAGGAGAGGTTTACCAAGTGACTGCTATTGTGATAACGCTAGTACATTTCGTTGTGCAAGTTCTCAGTTAAATGATTTATACAAACTTTTAGCCTCAAAAAATCATCAAATGCAGGTGAATAATTTTGCTTCACAAAACCAGGTTAATTTTCATTTTATCCCTGCTTACTCCCCTGTATTTGGTGGGCTTTGGGAAGCGGCAGTAAAAAGCACTAAATTTCATTTAAAACGGGCAATCCAAAAAAGTACATTGACTTATGAAGAACTAAATACTGTGTTAGTACAAATTGAAGGAATACTAAATTCAAGGCCACTTTTACCAATGACTTCAAATAGTGATGATTTTACATATCTAACGCCAGGGCATTTCTTAATAGGTACTAGCTTGACAACTTATCCTGATCATGATGTTTCTTGTACCCCTGTGAATAGATTAAAAATGTGGAATGTATGTAATAATATGGTTCAAAGGTTTTGGAGACTTTGGCATAGACACTACCTAAATGTATTGCAGAGTAGGCCGAAGTGGCAAACAACTCAGACATTAACATTACAGTTGGTTCTTTAGTACTTTTGATTGATAATGACACCCCCCCGCTAACGTGGCCAATGGCTCGTGTGACGCAGGTCTTTCCTGGAAAGGATAATCATGTGAGAGCATTTGAAGTCATGACTCCCAACAGAAAAACTCATATTAGATATGTTACAAAAGTATGTGTATTACCGTTAAATTAAAATGTTATACTTATCCTTAACATTAATAATCATATTAGATCTGTTACAAAAGTATGTATTACTGTTAAATTAAAATGTTATACTTAACATTAATAAAAAGTTTGTAGAAACGCCTCTCATAAGAATAAGGTTACAGCAGTTGTTATATTATCTAGCTGAGGTGTTAGTTTGATAAGTAAACTTGCCAAAAAATGTAACTAAAAATTTAATTTTAAGCTTACCTATGTTTTAAAACATAAATATAGTTAAGTTACCTAGTCATTAAAGTTCATTTATTCTAGTGCGTCTTGTAGTGATGTTTAAGGAATTTATGTGATTGTAATTGTAACTTCTGGGCCCCCCAGCATGTTGGAGATTTATTTTAATGTAGCAACACTTTTTGTTCTCTTCTAACAACCATTTCATGTACCGTGTGTGCTTTACGCAAATAAATTCCTTTTTACTGTAAAAAATACCGTCTTTCACCACAAGCTTCCCTCAATACCCCAACACGGTCTCGACATGTTTCATGCGTCAACCAATCAGCGACGAGCGCGGCTCGCATTCGGCGACCCGGCGATTACCGACATGTTCACAGCGCACTGCGCTGCGCAGTCTATCGTTGACTTTTTTTCGTTGAGTACTGTGCGATTATTATTTTTTGACAATCTCTTTCGACTCTGGCTTACATTTTGGACTTAATATCTATCTTGGTGACTTGTGTTCGTTTTTTTTTACTTTTTTTAAGCAGATTCCTATAATAATGTCAGATAATCGTCAAGTGTGTATTTTATGCAATCGATCCGTGATAAACAGAAGAAGATAAGAAATAACACGTACTCGGTTTGAAGAACATAGGGTACGCCAATATATCATTGAAGCTCTTACCTCTGAACATCAGGTAAGTACATCAAACGAAATCATTATTCCTTAGTTGCCACGTCAACAATATCGTACTGTTTAACTTGAGGCGGTCACAGTGAGGTTCGAATACCACCTGTTACACTACGAACGTGGACCTTTGCCTAATACAAGCACATTGTTAGCTTGGTCACGTTTTCTTTTTATGGTCAATAAAAGCCTTTCTTTCTTGTGATCTTCTGGATAAAGATAATGAAAGCGACTCCTTTACACGGACAAATTTTTTTCTTTAAAAATGCATTTGTGGAACACTCTGTACGTAATAGTGTAAACACCGAATCAGTAAATATCTTTCATCAAAACCTGTGTGGCATAAGTAATAAATTAAATGAATTAGAACTTTATATTGAAAACCTCCCGTGTAAAATTCATTACTTATGTATAAGTGAACACTTTTTAAATTCAGAACAAGTATCCTTACTAAGTCTACCTCAATATAAAGTGGTATCTAGTAGTGTAAGGGTAAATAAAGTGAGAGGGGGCACGATTATCGTACTTACTTACGTAGCGATAGAGAATGTGTGGAATTACCTATTGTGAAAAAATTGTATAATATAGACAGTTTCGAAATATGTGGAGTCAAAGATGCTTTATCTGGACTCATGGTATGCTGCTGTTATCGCACTCCGTATGACTCTAACTTAAATATGTTCATGGACAAACTTGAGAAATTACTGGAGCACCTTTTCAATGGGAAATGCTGTATTGTAGGCGACTTCAATATTGATCCTCACTCAGAGTGTCAAAAAGGAATAAATTTCATGAATCTACTGACATGCTATAATTTTAGACCGCTGGTTAACTCCATAATTTTCATTCGAGGTGATCGTGAATCAAGTATTGACAATATACTAACTAATGTTCATGAGGATTGCATTCAGAACTGTAACGTTGATCACAATGGACTAGGTGATGGCCATGCAGGATTAACATGCGGTGTGTCGTACAGTAATATATCAAATAAATTTAATAATTCTATGACATTTATTAATAAAAGAATTTTTAATTATAAGAACAGAAATATTTATAGAAATAGTTTAGCTAATCAGAACTGGAACAGTATGGGTATATCAACGTTTATAAAAAAATTTGAGATGACTTTCAAACAGACTTTTAAAAAACATAAACGTCAAGTTCGTCTTGATCCTTCGGCCGGTCTCCGTTGGGTCTCGAGAGGCATCAAGGTTTCCAGTAAAATGAAACTTTGATTTTCCGAAACGAGATTCCTAGTGGTGGGTAAAAGTATAAATAACGACAGCAGTGTAATTGACTATAGGCGGAGGTATCACTGTATACAATAGAGTCATAAAAAATGCTAAAAGGCTCGCAATTCAGAATCAGATTGCAAGATTTAAAAACATCTCGAGAGGCATCTGGAAAATAGTTAATCGACACAGAAATAAGGGACAGAATAAGAAAGAAAGGCTAGTTCTAAAGTCAAATGGCGGGGTGATTGCTAATCCATCTGAAGTGGCAAACATATTTGCGAGTGAATTTGGTAAAGTTTTTAGTCAGGTTCATAGTTATTCACCATTGGCACTACAAATTTTAGAGGTATATACAAATAAAATTGAGAAGGAAATAGAATGGGACCCCGTCACCCCCAGTGAAGTGTTTAGGATCATAAATGCCATGAAGCATAAATCATCTTGTGGATACGATGATATGCCCATAACAGTAATTAAGGACAATATTGACATATTAGCTGAACCTCTATGTTATTTTTACAATAAATGTTTTGACGAGGGTATTTTTCCCGATTAGTATAAAATAGCAAAGGTTATTCCCGTGCACAAAAAAGGGGCCAAAACTGACTCAGCTATGTATAGACCTATTTCACTACTGCCGACATTATCAAAAATTTTGGAGAAGTTGATGAAGATAAGACTAGTTCGACATTTGAATTTAAATAAAGCACTAAACCTGAGACAGTATGGATATCAAAAGAATGTTGGTACCCAAGACGCTATAGACACCTTGATAAAAGATATCATCAGTCGGTTGAATGAAAAGAAAAAAGTAGCGGGACTTTTTCTTGATCTGAGTGCCGCTTTTGATACTATAAACCACGAGCTACTGTTAAAAAAGTTGGAACATTATGGAATAAGAGGAAAGGCCAATAACATCTTTCAGTCATATTTACAAAACCGCAAAATGTACGTAGAAATAAAAGCCATTGATACCGACGGACATAACACCAAGTGCGAAGAGTCATATAGGTCAAAAATGATACAAATTAGAACAGGTGTTCCACAAGGGTCGATTCTAGGGCCTATTCTCTTCATAACGTTCATAAATGACCTCATAAACTACGTAACTCAAATAGCATCTGGTGAAATCCAATTAGTTATGTTCGCTGATGACACAAACGCTGTGATATCTGCTGATAATCTGGATGTTCTTAAATCAGCAATAGATCAAGCTTTAAGCATATTTTATAATTGGTTTTCAGCAAACAGCCTTCAGCTAAACCCTAATAAGACTCAGGTTATTTTGTTTAAGTCAACTGCTCAAAACGGAAGTAATATTGATTGCAACTTAAATGGTACAAAGGTAAGCCCAGTAAGTACTGTTAAGTTTCTGGGTGTATATGTTGACGAGCTACTAAATTGGAAAGATGAACTTGCCAACCTAGAGACAGCAATAAGTTCAGCCTACTATGTTCTAAGAAGCCTACGCAACGATGTTGGTTTGGAACATCTAAAAATGGTCTACCATGCGCTAGTAGAGTCTAGGCTTAGATACAGCATTCTTTTCTGGGGAGGTAGCTATGACTACAATATAAAAGGGGCTTTCATCTTTCAGAAACGAGCTATACGAACAATGGTGCGTATAAGACAGGATGAGTCATGCAAAAAGCACTTCAATGATCTGGGTATCTTAACCGTTCCAAGCCTGTATGTTCTGGTATTAATGACACATTTTGCAAAACACGTACATGAATACGAAACCGAAGAAGAAAGAAAGATCAGAGAGAGCACGCGCAGGATGGATTTCCAAAGCATTGTTCGTCCTCATTTGAACATTGTCAAACATAGCACGATGTACAATTCTACCAGGTTATTTAATAAGCTACCATATTATTTTAATTTATGTTCGACATTTTGCTGTATTTTAATTTCTTTTTTATTTTCTATTATTTGGTATTTGGACTTGATTACTGAAATTTATATTATTGACATAAATAGAAATCGACATAAGTAATTTATAATTTGACATGAATAGAAATTGACATGTATAAATCTGACTTTATGTACTAATTTATTTTTATAATTGAGAGTTCTGACTTCATTGAATTTGATTTTGACATTTTTATATTTCTTGCTTGATTAATTATTATTATTTTTAATAGGTAATGTTATGTATGTATGATAATAATGTTATGTATGTTCAAACACAATATAAATTGTTAATGAATAATATAAATACAAATACAAAAATACAAATTACTATTTTTTCGGATTAGTAGAGTAACCAAGCGTTTTGACTAATTGTAATGCTCTCATTTTCAGCTACAATACAATGGTCAGGAGTACTACTGTAGTAGCTGCGCAGCCAAGAGTAAACCGTCCACATGAACGTGTATTACATATTGAAGAATATTCAAGACTCCCTAATACAGCAACGCGTTGTATGTATGAAAACTGCAGACCAACGATTCTCTGAAGGATTCCGGATAACATTAAAGTGACATTCTTAATTCATTTTAATTTTTATATTCCCAATAACGCAAGAGATTGCGATCATCATCGCGAGTATCCAATGATTGTGATCAAATAATTGACAGCCCTTACTTGCTCCACGACTTCAATGACTGGAAATGGATCTATACTAGATTTTGATAATATAGATGACATGGACCTAAATGAAATATACATCCGATTAGGTGCTAGTCAAGACCAATTTATGAATATTTTGGAACAAACCCCTTCATTGGCAAACGCCCGAACACATCTTTGGCATGCTACTTAATGAAACTGCGAAGCAGTGAAGCAAATGAAAGGTTGGCGATGCTTTTTAATATGAGCCGTAGAATCCTTGAACGACATTTGACGTTCGCCAGAGACTCCCTTTTTTTGGATTTCGTTCCCTGTATGACATGGACCTAAATGAAATACAGGGTGTATTTTTGAAACGGGGCAGTAAGGGCAAGTACCTTAACCGTTGCAGTTACAGCAAAACGTTCTTACAAGACCTTCCCTAACTTTTTGACATATTTTGAACTGCATTCACAGATTTTGTAAAAAACTTACAGTTGGCAAAAAAAAATGCAAAGAGTCCAAAAAATTTTTTTTATGCCAATCGATTCTATTTCATGTGGGGATCAAAAAACTCTATGAGACCATTTTAGCTTTCAGTACTAGGAAATATACACGGAATACACGGAAATATGATAAATCAACTCGAAACTCATAGGTCAGGTAAAATTTTGAACTTTTTTAAATAAAAAAAATCATTTAAACATTTAAGAAATTGGTTTATGAAATAAATTGCTCAAAATGATTTCCATTTTCACGAATACATAAGTCTATCCTTTTTTGCATTGAACGAATGGCGGCTAATAATGTTCTGGGATGAATATTACGTAAAATGGTCATTAATGCATCATTGAGCTCTTGAACACTGGCGTACGTCGTCTTATACACATCGTTTTTCACGAAGCCCCATAAAAAAAAATCAAGTGGTGTTAGATCGGGGCTACGAGGTGGCCACTGTGTTGGACCATGTGTACCTATCCACTGTGTACCGAATAGGCGGCTCAAATTGGAACGTGAAAGGTGACTGTTATGTGGCGGAGCACCATCTTGTTGAAAATGAACTTTTCGCAATTCCGACAGGGGCCATTCGTCCATCTCGTTTTCAAGATGGTGTAAAATGACTTCATTATACATGGCAGAATTCAGATTCCCTTCATAAAATTCCACCATTATGACTCGATTGGACATTATACCACACCAACAGTTGAATGAGAAGCGAACCTGATTATGACTTGCCGTAACTCTTAGTGGATTTTCTTTGGACCAATAGTGGTGATTTTTTATACATGTCGAAATAATTTAAAGTCTCTTTTGAAGCGCCCATTAACTACTTCTACCACCCACCGACACAATGAAACACACCTGGAATCTCTCCAGCTTCTAAAGATTCGGGTTTATATACTTTGTATCCCAAAGACTGTAAATATGGGATTACATCACGAAAGCCTCTGTCCAAAATAGACTGTAAATATGGGATTACATCACGAAAGCCTCTGTCCAAAATAAATGTAACATTTATTGCTACTGAAAACACACTATACAATTATTTTTAGAATTTATTTTAATTTAATAATGAAATTTAATCATCAAAAAGTGGCTGTTTTGAAATTACCGCGCAAATTTTCGAAACGCAACACTATTGGTGGAACAAAACGTGACGTCAGTTTTACACGAGACGTCTGCTGTCAACAAGCTATTTGTATGGTTTCTTTTTTGAGGAATAATTGTTATTGTATTGTGTCGCTGTTTTTTATCTTAAGTTAATAGTTTTATGTGTTCAAAGTATTAATTAATTGTGAAGAAGGACTTAGAGAATGACTGAAACCGGTTTCGTAAAAGCGCAGTCGGATAATCTTCCGAAAATCGACGTGTTTATGATGGCCACGTATTTCGCTTCAAATCCAGATTATACGTCTGCTGAACTCAGAGGAGTAAAAGCTGCGAGGGAAATTAGTTATAGTATGTATATATTTATTTGATAAATGATCGTTTTCATGGTTTTGTAAATATAATGTTAACATAACCTCAAAAGCTTCTATGCTGAACTGGGAGTAAATAAAAAAGCATGGTTCATATGGGTGATAGGCTGATCATGTTCAAGTGAATATGTATCAAGTGGTCGCAAGTTGTCATTCGATTACTTGTGGCTCTGTCATTAGGTATTAGGAGTGTGATTTTATGTATGCGTATGACTTGACATTTGCAGCTAATTTCATTATTTTTGTGACAGATCTGGACGAGAATCATATGGATATTCAGCCATCGGCTATGTACAAGTTAAACGGGAGAAAGGATTATGTATTGTAAAGGCCAGAATAACGCCAGAGCATAATGTCCGTTGTAAATCTTACAATGTAACAGCAACTTGCAAGGGGACTGAGGGGCATATTCTGTCTGTGCAGTGTGAAGATTGCACAGCACATTTAGGTAAGTATTTACTATAAAACAGTGATTTGAATCTGATTAAGTAACAGAAATATCAGTTCCATAGGTATATTATGTAATTATTTTATTATCATTATAGGATAGTATGAAATCATGATGTAGTTATTTGATAATTGAGACTAACCATGATTATTTTGTTTTAGGTGGCTGTAAGCATGCTATTGCTTTCTTAGCATGGCTTCACAGACGGAGTGAAGATCCCCCCCCATCCACAAGTGTGGAATGCTATTGGAAGAAAGCAAAGTTATCTACAGTTGGCACGAGCTTAAAATATATTAAGGCTAAAGAGATTACTTCATCATCATCACAGAATAGAAATATTGAGCAAAAAATGCCACAAAGTGCAAGTTTTCTGTCTATATTGAAAAATTACAGTCATGGTGTGAACGACATGAACAACCAACTTATGAAATATTTTAAAGAACCGACTCCTGTGGAAAAATTGTCCATCCATTATTTAAGAAGCAGGATGCCGAAGAAGCCATCAAATGCTCAAGATTTCATAAAATTTTGTGAAAAGAACATGGACATGAGCTCATGTGAGAAAGCTGTACTTGCAACTATCAATCAACATGACTGTCCTATGTGGTATGAACTTCGATATGCCCGTATAACTGCTTCAAAAGCTCATGAAGCAGCTCACTGTAATACAATACAAGGTACTTTAACTGAATTAATAATGGGGGCAATAAAATTGAAAGACACAGACGCAATGAAACGGGGTCGACTTCTGGAAAACAAAGTGTTGAAAAGGGTTGAACGACTAAAAAAAATAAAAATTGAAAAGCGTGGTTTTAAATTGAACCCTAAATACCCTATTATGGGTGCTTCACCTGACGGCATAACCGAACAATATGTGATAGAAGTGAAATGCCCTTTAACAGACAAAGCAATGTGTCGATACATTAAAGACAACCAAGTGTCTTTAAAATATAAAACGCAAGTGCAACTTCAAATGCATTTGTTCAACAAAAATAAAGCCCTCTTCTGTGTTGCAGCAAGTGATTTCGAAACAACTGCAAATGTAAATATAATAGAAATTAACTATGAAAAGAAGTTCTGTGAAGAAATATTAAAGAAATGCTTACTATTTTGGATAAATGCTATTTTCCCATTGTTATACAAATAAATAAAATTTGTATTGTTCATTTAAAATACAAAAATAAATAAATTATAAATGACTTTTTATTAACACACATTATATACATATATTTCCTAGTTATTTATAACTTATAACTTATATTTAATAAAACTATTAAATGAAAATATCCCTTATATTATATTTATAACTTCTATCTAAACAAAACAACTATTGAGGAAAATATCTCTCTTCCCATTATAAATATTAGGGGTTAAAGTATGAAATTGCCGATTTGTACTGACAAATTGAAATTCGTTTTTTTTTTTTAATTTAACGTATTTATTTAATCAAAATAATTACCATTATTATCTATACATTGCTGCCATCTAGTAGGAAGGTCATTTATGCCTTCGCGATAAAACTCTAGTGATCTAGATTCGACAAACTGTGTGAAAGCATTTTGTACTGCCTCCTGAGAAGAAAACTTTTTATCACATAGAAAATTGTCCAAATCACGAAAAAAATGGTAGTCTGTTGGAGCAAGGTCTGGCGAATACGGAGGGTGACGGATAGTTTCTAATTGCAGTTCCTGTAGAGTTAAAACGGTTTCTCGTGCTGTATGAGGTCTCGCGTTATCATGGAGCAATAATGGTGAAGATCGATTCATGAGTCGGGGCTGTTTCACTGCTAGTTTTGCTATTATTGTTCGGAGTTCGGCACAGACCAGCAGGGCTATTGGCTAACTTTGACGTTTGAAGTGACGAACGACGTTCGGTTGTACACCGAGATTTGATGTCAACCGAGGTTATATAAACATTGGTATTACGTATCGCTGTCGGCGAGTGGTGGCTAACGGTGTCTATCGTCACACCGAAGGATGTGCCGAAACAGCACTATAATTTTATCGCCATTATGCGGCTGAGTTGTATATCACCTCATTACGATTCTTTTCTAAGAGTTTTATGACTTTTTAATTTGAACGGTTTATAAATACATGAGTGACAACTTAAAAATCAAAATGTTTATATTTTACTATTTTTGGCGCTCAATTCAAATTTCGACTAACTCGGCTGGAGTGAAGTTGCTGGTTTAATTAAGAAATAAAACTTAGGACAGGTGAATTATAGACCAAATAGTAAGTACAAAGTTATATTTACTTAATGTGAATGAATAGTAAAGTAGATAATTACATTAACTCTTTTTTAACTCAATAAATAGTTACTCAATATTCCATGATTTTCATCTTGTTTTTGTACCAACATTTTCAATGTATTAATAGTTTTGTTTTATGAATGACAATAATTATCTTTGGAAATAATCAATTATTGTTTAACTTATGTGTATAACTTAAATTTTAGATGCCTGCGCAAAGGAAATTATCTGCAAGACAGATGGAGCTGCTTATTGAATTTGCGGAGGACCATCGCGATATTGCATTGGGTCGGCTTGCTGGTGGGCCGCTAGGCAGCCAGACTGCACGGCAAGCCTGGGAAAGACTAGCCCACCGACTCAATGCAGTAGCGGATGGCACCATCAAATCCGCCAATCAGTGGCGCAGAGTGAGTACCTACCTATTCGTAAATTACCTAACTATTTTCAGTAGGTATTGTAATTTAAAGCAATATGATTATTTATATTAATCCATATATCAAGAGCGATAAAACCAAATGTATATGCTACTCAAATCTCCCCATATAAACTGTTTACCGCCTCACACTTAACATAGCTTGCAACCTCAAAACATTGGGTCCTTTGAGTATTCAGCCAAACTGAGATTGGGTCTCACAAACACTTCATGTTGGTATCTATGGCAGTCAAGTGTGTCACCATTCTGCTTTTAGTTCAAACATGTTATTAAAATGGTATTACAAAACATTAATTACATAAATATAAAATGTTGGTTCTTTATTTCTTTTCCAGTACTGGATTGAATTTAAAGCCAAAATAAAATCCAAGGCTGCAGACATGCGAAGAAGTGCGTCAACCACTGGTGGTGGGCCCAGCAAACTAACCCCTCTCACTGTATTTGAGAATCGGGTGTTGGCACTGGTGGGTCCAGTAGCGGTGGAAGGCTTGCACGGTGTGCGCATTCCTATTAATGTTAGTACCTACACTCTTAAAAGTACTTTTGTTATTTTATCTCAATTACGATAATTCCAACGACCTATGATTTATAGTCCGCATACATTTTTTTTGTAAATCAGTCATTATAAAAGTAGATTTATATAGAAATTATATTCCATTAATTCTAACTCCATTAACTTTAAATTAAAACAATTTATGTATTCAATATCATCATTTATTAGCGAAAGAAAATTATAATTATATTTAACAACTGATATATTTTGCAGATATCGACGTCAGATGAGACTCCTGCTCCTAATCCCGTGTCACCTACGCCTCAAATGGAAGTGGAATGGCTTGATGACATTCCATCTCCATTAGGGGCGCAGGTGACAATAGTCCAGGCAGACCCCATGCTCCCTGATGACCACCAACTGGCCGAAGAGCAGCAGGTTGAGCGCACAGAAGCTACAACTGAAAATAGTAAATATCTTTTTATGAACTGACTTTTCATAATTATTTTTACTAAATATGATTATTTATATAATACATTTTTTCAGGACACCAAAGCTCTCAAGATGCTCAACACTATGTGCAACCGCCCTTGGAATCGAGATCTCAAAGACGAAGTTAGTAACAACAGTACAGTAGATTTGTATAATTAATTTCAGACGAAACACAATTACTTTTAGTATTGATTTAAAAATAAACAATATCCACTAAACATACCATAAAATATTGACAAGAATTCAATCTTTAATGCTTAAATAAAAAGAAATTTCAAAAACAAAATTTATTATGGTAACGACTATGAACAATATGTACATTAGAATTATTTAAATAAAAATATAAAAACAATATATAATATATGCAAACCTGCAGGTTCAGGCGTCAAAGAATTCCTCCCCATCGACGTCAACTGGGAGGGTGGCCAGAAGGCTGGCGGCATTACCGCGACCAGAATACTGAAAAATCACATTGAAACTGTTACATAAAACATACTATTTAATATTTATTGTCTAAAATATACAAATTAGACACAATGTATTTAAATATATTCATAGTGATTAGTAAGTAATCATAAGCTTCAGAGTGGTATATGACCATTGCAATATTTAGCACATACAATAACTATTTTACTTACATAGAATGTGATGTTGGGATGCAGGGTATTAATCAAAATTTAATGAATTTTTAGATCGTCGAGATGAGAGGGTGCCTCGCTGGGCCTACGATCTCGAGATGCGGCGCATTGCTGTTGAGCAGCGGCTTGCGGCAGCGCTGGAAGCTTTAGTAGAGTTAGTGCGAGAAATAAAAAATGATGTAAATAGATGTACTAGACATAGTTAGTAATATAATAAAATAAATATACTTCTAGTAAATAGCAATGATTATTTACACACTGACATCCCTGCACTAGGATTCCATGTCGCAGGCGGCATGGACACATACAAACATACAACACTCAAGAACAAACTTTATGCACATCTCACAAATGATTGCCCTGACTGGGGATCGAACCCAGGGCTGGCGGCTTCGCAAGCAGTCACTACCAACTTAGCCACAGAGCCATCAAATAAAGTCATTTTATTACTAGTGATTTAATCTACAAAATGTTCAATCATCAAGAATTTAAATTCTGGCATTCCATAGTCTTTGGACAAGTATGTCCCTACTGTCGTCTGGAATTGCCTCAATCCTAGCTACTTCTCTGACAACTTGGTGTTGCTCATCACTGATATCCAGTTCATGAAGCTCCGGCATTGGGTCATTACGTGCATTGGCTATGTTATGAAGAACAACACAGGCATTCACTATCTTGGCAGCAATGACTGGATCATAGTGTAATACTCTGTGTGCCAACAAGCATCGCCAACGCGCTTTCAGTAACCCAATGCATCGTTCCACAGTGTTCCTGACACGACAGTGAAGATCTGTATAATGTTCTTCTGGGGATCCAGGATTAGCGCCTAAGATAGGTGTCATCATCCATGGTCGTTAAACAATGCAGTTTTCAATTAAATACATAAACAATTATATCTTTATAAAAAGTAATATAGTTTATTAATAACATCAACCTTCTGAATAATCTATTCCACCGGGACGGCTATATATGTCTACATACTAGAATACATACCTACAAGCCAACAGTGTTCTCTATTGTGTAGTCTTTCTAAAAGAGACTTAATTGGGCATTGATTCCAGATGAAAGAATCGTGTGAGGCGCCTCCAAATGATGCATCAACATGAATAATATTTAAGTTAGCATCACAAATCTGAAATAAGAGTTATTAAATCACACTCATGCTTCACAAATCACACTGGAATTAATTAGCTCCTGCGAACTCAGGGAGCAAGGGTGAATTAAACTTAAGTTATATTTAATATTTTGCACAATATTTAACACATACATATATTTCATTTAATTGTTTTAAATTAAACCACTATATAATCAAGATTATTAACTTGCATGTTAGATAAAAAAAGTAGATAACTTAATACTGTATTTCTTTTGGTCCAAATGAATAAATTGTTATTAAATAATTTGCAAAATAATTCAAGATTGTTAATGTTTTTTAAAATTATAGAATTACTTTACTTACTATTAGTACATTCAATGAATGATAATTTTTTCTATTAAAATATGTCTCTTCATGTTCTTTGGGGCAGATAATGGCTACATGAGTACCATCAATGCACCCTATTACACCTGGAAATCCTAATTTTTCCATAAAGCTGAAAACAAACATTGAATTGTAGCATGGTTGAATATGTAAAGGAAAATGTAGCACAGTTAAAATGTATATATATTATTATCTTACTCTGTCATGATTGCTTCCCTTTGTCTTTGGGTGGAAGGAAATTTTATGAATTTCAATAAAACTTCATGAACATTGAGTGCATCAGTCACTTCATGTAGACACTTACTGAAGGTGGGTTGAGACATGTTGCACAAAAAAGAGGCACCTACATTCCGCTGGTAAGAGCCATTGGCAAAAAAGTTTAATGCTGCCAAAATCTGCAAAAATGACAACAACTTGAATCTATTGTGCCTAAAAATAAATGGTATTTATCATAAATTGCATGTCTTACTAGGTCATTGTGTATCTTGGGAAAGTGTATTTGGATAAGTGATATAGGTACACATGAACATAAACTCACTTTCAGTTCATTGCGAACGGCAGTTCTTCGCTTTGGAGCAGGTAAATAAGGAGACAATTCTTCTAACACCTGTTTGAAACCTGCTTTGGATAAGCGAAAATTTGCAACATATTCCTTTTCCGGCAACTGCATAGGATCACTCATATCACGTAAGCGACGCCTCTGTATGCGTAAAATATTCCGTCTTCTGTCTTCTTCCGCGAACCACAACAAAAACGCGCGCGACATTATAGTACCTAATGTTAGGAAAAACAAACAATTTATTAGTTAGCGTCCTCAACACTCAAACGCAAACCGTTTATTTAGAGTTGGCTTCACCAAAAAATCAAATAAAAGAAAGAATATGATACTAAATTGTAATAGTCACGAATCCCAGCAGTTAAAATTGCCGTTACCGACTACTCTATACGGTCGGATAATAGTGGCTATCGCTATGTACTTGAAAAACACTACTCTTTACTAGTTTCTTTCACAGAGCCTTTGACAAATGAAAGTGACCTTCACTTTGAACCTATTTGATGTCCACTATGCATACATAATACCAATTAAGACTATCGATACGACAACCAGTGTCAAAACTGAGTTACGGTGTCTATCACCCAACCTCGGTGCCGTCACTTTAGTTGGTCACCGAGCATAGGCAATACGAAACAGAACTTTTGACAGCTAATCGTTGTACACTTTGCAAAGTGATCATCACTCTGAAGATACGCAATAGCCCCGCTGGTCAAGCAATAACGGCAGATGTCTACTGTGCCGAACTCCGAACAATGATAGCAAAACTAGCAGTGAAACAGCCCCGACTCATGAATCGATCTTCACCATTATTGCTCCATGATAACGCGAGACCTCATACAGCACGAGAAACCGTTTTAACTCTACAGGAACTGCAATTAGAAACTATCCGTCACCCTCCGTATTCGCCAGACCTTGCTCCAACAGACTACCATTTTTTTCGTGATTTGGACAATTTTCTATGTGATAAAAAGTTTTCTTCTCAGGAGGCAGTACAAAATGCTTTCACACAGTTTGTCGAATCTAGATCACCAGAGTTCTATCGCAAAGGCATAAATGACCTTCCTACTAGATGGCAGCAATGTATAGATAATAATAGTAATTATTTTGATTAAATAAATACGTTAAATTAAAAAAAAAAACGAATTTCAATTTGTCAGTACAAATCGGCAATTTCATACTTTAACCCCTAATATTAAACTTACCCTAATGATGAAAGCTGCTCTATATTCACACCCTAATCTGATTTTTTTTTTTTTCTGATATTTATTTTTTCTGATATATATTTTCGTGTGTATGGTGTGAAACACACTGCCAATTTAAGGTTGTGTTTTTTTGCTAATTCCATTTTTTATATGCGTGCAATTGCTTAGGATTCTTGTTTTTCTTTGCCTGCAGCAAAAGCTACTAAACACGCGGTGGTAGAATTATTGCACTGGTCCCGGATTTTAATGCACCTTTTGAGTGTAGCGAATCGTCTGATCCTGAAAATGAGCTTGATGTGCATGCCTCTCATTATTCTTCTTCGCCAGCTCCCTCTATTAATAGCTCTCTAGAAAGATGCATACTATTGTCCGAAGATGACGGCTACAATGACCAAGAGCAAGGCATTCGTCTTACACCTATAATGCAGAAAGTTTATCCCAGCCCGTCACAAGAACCTAAATGCATTAATGTTCCGATATTAACAGATTTACCGTCACTGTCATCTATCGTCGAATCACCTGCATGTGCTTCGACATCTGCAAATACTTCTACTAAGACTCAAAATACCAGGTCAAAAAGGCGACGTATAGAGCCAACGTTGGCGGTTAACCGAGCTAGAAGAATAAAGAAGTTTGCCCTGAACTTTGAATGGCGAAACAGAATTTTTCGCCATACTGCTACAATAGAAGATACTACCAAGCACGTAGATATTCAGACTGTTAAATCTCCTTTTGAATATTTTTTCCTATTCTTTTCGCCAGACATTCTAACTGACATAGTTTTACAGACAAATGTATATTCATTAAATAATAATACAAGACCAATAGCTATAACTGAAGACGAACTTCGCGATTACCTGGCCATTCAAATAATGATGAGTATAGTACAGATGCCCGCTTATACTGATTACTGGAGTCAACGTTTTAGTTTGCCGTTAGTAGCAGATTTTATGACTTTATAGCGATACCAACGAATTCGGACTAGTTTACATTTTGCCGATAATGCTATGGAGGATTCTGATCGCTACTACAAAGTTCGCCCTGTTGTTCAAAAAGTTAGGGATAATTGTTGCCCAAGAAAACGAACAACGATTCAGTATAACACAAAAATATGTCAATCACCATACGAAATTTGGGTGAGCTGCATGAATAAAAGGTATGAAGGAGGCTGGACATGGCCAGCACATCCGGATATAACAAAAATTACCGATTCGAAAATGATAAAAATGCGATAGCAGATGAAAACATCACTCGACGTGGGAACGTGATTTATTTTCAGGATGAGTTTTTGTGCCTCGAATGGGGAGAGTAATAATTGCTAATACGAAAGTGAAGATGATATTTTACTGTTTAATTTCATGCCAAGATTGTTATTGTTATTTTAAGTACTTAATACTGATGATTTTGACTGTTGAATAAGTGTGTATCTTTTCTGATTGATCTCAACTTGTCTGTTTCTTTATATAAATTTTTAAATGATAAAACTCATTTGTTATGCCCAAAGATTATAGATTTTTCTAAATAACACATTAATATGTTTATTTAACCATAAAATATAAAATCACCTCATTAACTTTGTAACGCTGCAAATCGTCTTATTGAAGTTTAATATATTAATTACACATTTAGTCGATTAGTATCGATTTAAAATTATATTTTAGCTACATTTTTAATCTGCCATTCTATCAGTGCGTTTGATTTTTTTTTGCAGTATACCAACATTTACTTTTTTTTTATAAAGAATATTAGCAACCGGAATTATCGAAATTACTAATATTCCCTCTAACCCTTCCAACTAAGCTAAACTGCTTGTGCTAGGAGTGGGTTCACGTCAGTAGTGTAATGGCCAGGATTCGAACCCGGGACCTCTCGATCGTAAGGCCGACTCCTTAACCACTAAGCTACCGACGCTTCAATGGCGCCCAATAACGGATTCTTTCAGTTTAATAATATAATTGGATGGAACAGCCCGTGAGTACTTATTTTAATTTTATTTTATTTTAACATCTACATTGACTTACCAGGTGTGAAATCTTAGTTAAAGTGTTAGTGAAGTGTTGCAACAAGTGTTTTGTTGTAGTGTTTAAAGATTTTACATGCTAACATTTGCTATCATTGTACTACTTGTGTTGTATAATTTAAACATTTAAGTGTTTTATTTCAGCACTTATATTTATTTTGCTAGTGCTTATAGCACTAGACCAATAGTTACACTATTGGGATTCGCATCTTTTAAACTATTAACCCTAACAGGTGTACAGTTCATTACTGTTATTAATTTTTGTTCCTTATTTACCACTGCACTGAGAAAAAAAAAGGCCAACAAAGCGACAATAAAAACTTTGTTAACATTTTATTGTGATAGCATTAAAGTACTTTGCTACTTCAATGAGCTGTGCATAGCGGCACCAACAATCTTTTTATTGTTGATTTTTTTTTGTGCGTCGAGCTATAGACACCTGAATGCTATGACAAAGTTCAAAATGCTTTGATAAGTTGGCAATGTCATTTTGTTAGCTTACTAACATATGAGTTGATATAATAGCAAAGTTAAAGGTTGTTGGAATGTAATTAAATTACTTTGTTGAGAGATCCAAACAACATTGTAATGTTAACTCCTTCATATTTTGCTAAAGTATTCCCATCAAATTCAACATAAGTGTTCCAACAACTCTTATTTTGATAAATGCAACTTTGTTGTAGAATCTCGGCATACTAAGATGGGTCAAAAAAGTACGGGAGAAGGGCGGGTAGCAGGGGACGGGGAACTACTGCGTGTTGTGGTGACTGGTGTCCTCCACGTGGCTCGTTCATTCGTGCGTAAGCGACTCGACGACGCGCTAGTTCAAATAGGTATTATTTTGATCGTCGTATTTTATCTGCGTGACAGTATTTGTAATTTTGAACATATATCGTGGATCGTTTTTGTTATGTAATAGGGTAATTTCCGTTTTTTTAAAAACTGCTTCATTTTAAAGACCGAGAAGAAATATTCAACAGAAAAATAAAATTTCTCTAATTAACGTCCATTTTCCGCGTTAAAAGTGAAAAAAATCTAATTTATTTTTAATGGTTTTGAATTTACCGCCAAAACGCGCCGTGCGCTTACGTTTACCGTATGACGTCATCTTTGAGTAAACAAAGAATTGTGACGTGAGTGATCTGTGGACTGTGATATCGGTGTATTTGGGGATTTAAAGGATTTCTTTGTTTTGTTGTTTTGATTTTACACCTCACGCAGTTCATTTTCCACAATGGAAGCTGGTTTTATAAAAGCCGACAGTGCAAATCTGCCCATAGTAGATGTTATTATGGTTGCAAATTTCTTCGCAAACAATCCTGATTTTTGCGCTACTGAATTTCGAAACGTTAAAAATTTTGTGTAAGTATTAATAATAAAGCTATTTCGAATGAATTTAAGTCAATAATGCGACCTTCAAACGATTACGTAGCTGACATCTAAAATATCCAATTTTGAGGTTAAGTGAAACTTTCGCGTAATGGGATAGGTTTGGGTTCATATATTTATAGCTTGTTTTCCATTTTTGCAGATCATCCAGACAGTCTTACGGGGACGATGCTATAGGCTACGTACAATTGAGCCGCAACTCAAATTTATGCACTGTGAAGTGCAAAATTTGCCCCGAACATAAAGTGAGGTCAAAACAGTACAGTGTAACTATGGTCATAAATGAAGACCAAGGCATCGTTGTAAGTGTGGAATGCCATGATTGTCCTGCATCCGCCGGGGGATGTAAACATGCAGTGGAATTCCTTATGTGGGCTCATCGAAGAAGTGAAGAGCCATCCACTACTTCAACAGAGTGTTACTGGAAGAAGTCAAAACTGGCACAAGTGGGAACAGGTTTCAAAATTATTAAAGCAAAAGACCTCTCCAAATCTAAATTACCAGCCACAGCCGCATCTGACCAAACACAATATTATGATCTACTACCTGAATTTCTCACCGAAGCAAAAAAAAGGAAACTAACTGACTGCCAATTATTGAAGCATCAGCCGGACTATGATTTTGAAGGAGTTGAAGAAGTATCTTTGCATTATTTAATTTATAAATATGGCGATGTTTCCGACTGTGATATATTTTTAAATAATATTTCAAGTGTCTTTACCAAATCCTGTATTGAAATGGTTGAAGAAGAAACCAGAGACCAATATAAAAGCCATTTATGGTTTAACATACGTTATGCTAGAATAACAGGTTCTACAGCATACGAAGCATCCAGGTGCCACACACCAGATGGCACTTTGATGGCACGTTTATTGGGAGCAAAGACACCAGACACCAAACCTATGAAAAGGGGACGAAAACTTGAGGGAAGTGTTAAAAAAAGTGTGGAAGATAAAATCAGCCAGAAAATTTCTTCTTGTGGTTTATTTATATCAGATAAATATCCTTTCATTGCAGCATCACCAGATGGTATTTGTGGTAACACCAGCACAGTTGAAATTAAATGCCCCACATCTGAGAAAACATTTCAAAATTACATAAAAAATGATGAAATAACTCAAAAATATATGGCCCAAGTGCAAATGCAAATGTTTGTAACAAATTTAAAAAAGTGTTACTTTTGTGTTGCTGACTGGAACTATGAAGAAAGTGGTGATGTCAAAATATTTATTATAGATTATGATGAAGAATATGTTAACAATATTTTGACACATATAAGTTTATTTTGGAAGAATAATGTTTACCCAATACTTTGTAAAAGCATGCAATAAATAATACACAATTTGTTATTTATCAATAGCCTTTTATTTTCTGAATCATAGACTTGTAAGGTCACTTAATAATACTGTCCTGTAAATTAATAAGAGCACACGCTATAATTACACATTCATCTAGAATATGAACCAATTTTGAATTCACGACTGAATGTGGTTTTAACATATTAAACTCCCGTACCCTGCGAATCACCCTTTCTATATGGATACGTAAACTAGCAATTTGTTTTGTTTTATCCACATCTTTTTTTGACAATTTTAAATCAGTTGTTACACTTGGTGGTCGAAGCAAATGACATCCTTTTTGTATTAAAAGCTGTTCAATATTTTTAAACTCACGATCAGCTAAGATATAGCTACCATAACATAACTCATTCAAAAAACCACAGTCTTTATCGAGCATAGTATCGCTTGTTCTGCCTCCATATCCAGAACTAATAAAATTTACGATTCCATCTGGTGTGCTTGAAACTAAATATTTAATAGTGTTTCCTTTTTTGTACTCCGACCAAGTTAATGCTTGATGTAGAGCCTTTGAAGGTTTTTGAATTTCGATCTCAAAACAGTCAATAATGCTCCTAACTTTATTGTAATTATGTCTAAAAGCTATTGGTAAACATTTTTTTATATTTTTGGTATCTCCTGAATCTAATTTTAGAATAAAAGATTTTAACGATTTAGCAATGATAGGAACACTTTTCTTAAAGATTTTGCTGATCTTTGATAGAGACATATCAAATTCATCGGCAAGTTCACTAGACTTAGTATCAAGTCTTATTTTTTTTAAACAAATTAAAATATGTTCCACTGGAATTTTGGTATGTTTACTTATTATGTCAATTAAAAAATAACATCTTTCTGGAACACCAATATAAAAGCGAGGTCTTTTTTTAATTTTCATGAGAGTATTTTCAAGGAATAATAAAGGCGGTTCATTTTTCACTATAGCATCTTCACTGAAACTGCTGTAGTCGGAACTCATTTTAGACTGAAGTGAAGCAACATAAGGTGGTGAGTCACAAACTGATGATGTTAATTTATCACTATCCGATGTAGTTTCTTCTTGCATAAACAACTTCTTTGGTTTTATTTTAATTTTTAATGGAGATGTAGTCATATCAACAGTATTTTTTCTGGGTGATGTTGCCTTGCTTTGTAACTTAACAGTCGTTTGAATTCCTTTAGATCTGTATGGACGAACCATGGATACTTGAATTTTTTTATCTTGTTTACTGGATTGGCCGGATACACTTTTATTGATAACTGACATATCTGGAAGGAAAACATATTTTTATTTAACACATTACTGTTAAAACAAATTCACTTAGTAATAATAAAAGTACCTAAATTAAAATTATTATTTAGGTATTAATAATATTCCTACTAATATTCATAACATAGTAGGAATATTATTAAATACAATTTACCTGATTTATCTGAAGTAGTTAGTAAATTATCCCAATTTGTTCGGTTGTCTGTGTCTGCTTTGACTACAACCGTATCTGTGTACTGTTCAGGCACATCACTCTCATCTGGGACTTGTAAAGAACTTTCAGCCTCTTTAATTAATTCGGCTTGTGGTTGATTTAAGACAATGGATCGAGTAATAGTAGGAGAATGTGGTCTTCTTTTTTGATCTGGATGGCAATCAAATCTAGAAGGCAGACATCCAGGTTTCATTTGTATTTTCTTCACAGAACCCATTACTTTGTACCGTATGTAATTTTCCATGTCATTCGGTAACTGCAACAACATCAAATTATAACAATTGTTAGGTATATATAGGTAATAACCTAACCTAAAATTGACACAAAAGTTATGTAAATTATATGAATTTTTGGATTTCTACATAGTAAATATAAATATGCATACTTGTTCACTTACATCGAAGTGGTCCTCACAAAAATATAACGAAGATTTAGGTGATAGCTGTGCAGCATCATTCCTTCTTGCGAGTTGCAACCATTTTTGCCGCATTTCTGGTTTTAAAGGCACCGGTATAAATAGTTTATGTGGCGCAGTTTTAGAAGTGTTTGTACACAGAGGCACCACACACCAGTAATACCATTTTCTATCCATTTGAGATAAAAATACTTGATCGACTGTTTACAACTTGTTTACACAAAGATGACGTCACACGTTAAACGTCAGCGCACGGCGCGTTTTGGCGGTAAATTCAAAACCATTAAAAATAAATTAGATTTTTTTTACTTTTAACGCGGAAAATGGACATTAATCACAGAAATTTTATTTTTCTGTTAAATATTCCTTCACAGTCTTCAAAATAAAATAGTTTAAAAAAAAGTGGAAAATACCCTATTGACGTCCAATTATTTATTTATCTCTGTGTGCAAAATAATTGTGCATGTTATAACGGACAGTGCGTGTAAAGTTCAGCATGGAGGACAATATTATCAGTTTTTTGATTAAAAATGCACTGGGCCATCTGGTCCAGCCTATGATTGGTAAGTACTACATTATCGTACCATACATATTTTAAAAGATTTTCTTGCCGATCTATCTTTAACTAAGCCATTGGTTTTCTTTTGTCTATTTAACTGGCCGATAAAAGTGCCTGGCATTTTAGGTAATAAGTATTAAAATGATCTGCCTAGGTACCTACCTACTTATACTAGGTATACATTCAGTTAGTTAGGTAAGTATTATAAGTATTTTTAGTATTTTGAGAAGCAGGGGTCATGCGTTGTCTAATGCTTATATAGGTAGGTAAGTCGGATACATAATATATGTGCCGTAAGTTCACTACGTGACGAGAGTGTGATACCTACTCCTTTTTTATTTAACTTCGTTTCCCGAGACACCTCATACCTAAATAGTTTAGAAATGCGCATCTATCTCTAGGTACCTATATAGTATATACTTATTTCAGATGAAGGATTAACGTTGGACGTACTCCTAGAAGCCACAGATTCTAAACTGTGTATATTATGCCCAAAAATTGTGGACAAAATTAAACTGAGAACTGCACTGGACAAGCTAAGGGTATATTTTACTATTTTATTTATGTACAAAATGTTTACATACCTAGCCAGTGTCGTTTTAATAGAGCGAAAACGAAAATCACGTTATACGCACTAGCTGAGCCCCGCGGTTCCACCCACGTGGTGACTAAAGCTCGCAGCCCACTATAATATCAACCCGGCAACCGATGGCCTCGCGCACAGTTAATCAAATGCAAGCTTTATACCGTGCTATTAAGGTACATTTTACAATGCTATCGGTTGTCGGGTTCATATAGTGAGTTGTGCTTAAAATGATGATGATGAAAAGTAGCATTTAATGTTAGCTACCTCCATACCAAATTTAGTTCAGTAGTTTTTGCGTGAAAGAGTAACAAACATCCACACATCCATACTCACAAACTTTCACATTTATATTATTAATAAAATATGATTAAAGCTCGATGAAACACAAGTTTTAGAAATTGATACAAAATCGCAACACTATTTATCGCTGTCTCTGCAAAACTCCTATACTGTTAAAGTAGCATTACAAAAATTTCCGAAACACAGGAGAATGAGCATAGTCGATTAATCCAATGTGCAATGGGTCCCATCCCTATTCCCTTCAACTTCCGTTTCCTTCCGCTTCTGCTTCCTGCGACCGTCGGCGCAAGAGTAAAAACTTCACTCTCTACAATTCAACGAGTTCAAACAACGCAGGCTACACGCGATATCATCATATAAATTCAAACAGTGCAACAGGTGTACTTGTGATCAAAAACAATATATGGGACGTCCCAGTTAATCATTATCATTAATATCATCAAGTGCAGTGGGCGACGAAGAAGAGATATCTGCGCCAGGCAAGTACCTCTATCCTATCTTTCCGAAATTGCACAGATTTACCCGGTAGCTATTCTCCTGTGGATTTTACAGTTCATTTATCGAAGTTCAGGTTTACCATTGATGCCATTATAACATCAGAACAGCCAACAATTAAAATATACGAAACATTTTTTTACCTTCAATACGATGTTAACTGGACTGTAGAGTTGTACCTTTTTATTTTGATATAACATTTTATCTTACCCATTTCTTCACGATTTTATGTGAAATGTCAAATAGATAGGATTTAATTTGAGTTATGTACGTATGTGTCACATCTTTTGAAGATAAAAAATATTTATCTTTCAGGCAAAGTCTCTGAGTAAATTTAATACATCAGATTTGTTAAATTCATTTGACCTAAAGGCATTGGGCTCTGAGATTGCTGGCAAAAGTCTTTCCAAGTTGTTTTCAACGGTGTCTATCGACAAGGTTCTCCTTGCTAAAGCAGACAATGGGGAGCTTTTGACCAGATGTGATCGAGGCTTGCTGGTTAAACTTGTTGTGGAGACAGAACTGAATGCTTTAAATGAATGTAACACAAGTATAAAAGAATGTGTGGGAACAATGGACAAATGAAGTAATCCAAATTTTCAAAAATGAAACTCCTGAAGTTTATTATGTACCCTATCGAGTCATCGAGGGCAGAGTAATTCAGGCAAGCGGTCTTTTCCATAATCGTCGAATTACTCATCGACGCTACCTAAATGCTGCTGGTCAGAATAGAAAACGAAACAGCAGCAGTGATAGTAGTGCTGGCTCGTCAAAATCTGCTGAGACAGGAAAGCGCGTGAGACCTCTGCCACGAAATTTTAATTCATCAAAGTCACCAGAATCTTAAAATATTAACAGTTTAAAATCGATGAACTTCTTCACCGGAAAAAATATTAGTTGAAAAATGGAAAGACACTCTAAAATTAAGGCAAAAGTTACTGTCAAAGAGTTCTTACAGAGAATACTTTTTAACTTTTTCTGGCCTTAAATTGCCTAATGGATATCAGCTGGTGACTATTTCAAATCCATACTAATATTATAATTTCCATGTAACTAGCATGTTAAGCATTAGCACACGCGACTTAATTCTCACGCTCTCCATTTTATTGGTTTTTTATTCTGTGAATCAATTTCGAAATAAAACAAGACCTTTACATTGAGTACTTAAATGTAATAATAGGTAACATATGATATAATACTTATATTATTAGTTTTTTATGTTTTCAGCTATTATATGACTTGGCTGCCGTTTACCCCAATGGGACCAAGTCCTTTGATGAAAACTTTCCCATTGTGAAACTAAACCTGCTCACACTGCTAGCAGAAAAGGGAGACCGGGGTAAAACCTAACCAAACAACGTTAGATCTTTTATCTTGACCTAGCGGTAAGATTTTTTAAATTATGGATAGGCTTTTTTGACTACTATCTTACTATATAGATGGTAAACGACCACTTAGTATGTTTGTCGCCACCTAGTATTGCTACGCCCGGCGCTTGGCCACTTCAACATATGGCCAAATTTCCATAGGAGTGAGCGAGACGGCACTATAGAAAGAGACAGCATGCCTTGACGTCACTGTTCTAGAAGGAATGGAATGAATAGAACGAGACGTCAGGCTAGAAAGAGACAGCATGCCTTGACGTCACTGTTCTAGAAGGAATGGAATGAATAAAAAGAGACACAAAACCTAATAGAACCTCCCAGAAAGTTCCTGTCTTTTCAAAACGTACCTGTCTTTTCTCGATCTTTCGCTACTCGGCCGCGCCTTATATAAAAGGCGAGCTAACAGCCGCGGCTCAAGTTAGTCTAAGACTAGTATTCGAAGCGATCAAAGCGATAAAGTGTGCGAAGCGATACAGTGCGATTATACAAGTGACTGTGTATTGTGTAAGGAAGAAGTTTTGAATTTCTACGCGCTTTGCTGTAATTTAAGTGCAGCTGAATAAAATCTGTCTTCAACGGTTGTCCTCGCATTTTCTATTTAAACCGACCCCCACGCTCGTAACAACTGGTGTCAGAAGTGGGATAGAAAATGCCGATAACGCCGAGAGACGACAGGGAGGGAGTTAAAACCCGAAGGCAGGCCGCGGAAGAGGCTGCGGGTACTCCGAGTACGTCGACGGGTGCTTCAAGATCATCATCGGAAATTAACCTGAGCGCGATTATGACCTTATTGAAGGAGTAAGCCCGTCACCAGGCAGAGCAGGCCCGTCGCCAGGAAGAGCAGACTCTGCAATTGAAGGCACAGCTCCAGCAACAACAAGAGGAGCTGATCCGTCGCCAGAAAGAGCAGGCCCGTCACCAGGCAGAGCAGGCCCGTCTGCACAGGCTGTCGGAAAGTTCAAAGTACCGCCATTTGACGGGACCTCCTCGTGGACTGCATACAAAATACAGTTCGAGTCTGTGGCAAAGGCGAACGGTTGGGATAAGGAGCAAGCCAACACAGCATTAACGTTGGGGTTACGCGACCAAGCACTCAGTGTTTTAGAGGCGCTTGGAGAGGAAGTGACTTACGACCGCCTTCTTGAAGCGTTGGAATCACGTTACGGTGATAGTCACTTGGAACATGTCTACCGTGCCCAATTGAAGGACAGAAAACAGCGACTTAATGAGTCTCTGCAGCAGTGGGCTTTGGAAATAGAAAAGCTCGTGAGAAAAGCTTACCAAGGAGCTTCTTCGTCATTTCTTGACAGCATTTTGGTGCAAGCTTTTATTGACGGGATCAGAGACTTGGAGGTGAGAGCTGCCGTCCGTCTGGGTCACCATGCAACCCTTAAAGATGCTGTTGCTCACGCCCTTGAAGTGGAAGCTGTACGACATGACCCTCGAGCACATAGATTGCGTGAGATCTCAACAAATGAGCAACGTGTGTACCGTCGGAAATTCGCCCCCAGGTGTTATTTCTGCAAAGAACAAGGACATATTCGGCCTAGCTGCCCGAAACGGACTCAACAAGGTAATGGCCAAGAACAAGCGGCGCGACAGATTGAACGGCTCCAGAAATACGACTTCGTCATCGAACATCGGAGTGGGAAAGCGCATGGAAATGCAGATGCGCTCTCTCGAAGACCTTGTCCGGTGGAACGTAACCATTGTGGCAGGCAGGAAGCTAAGGACAGTGTGCCAATTAGAACGATAAGGACTGTTACTGTCAGCGATGAGTGGAGTAGCGAAGCCATGCAGCAAGCACAGCAAGAGGATCGAGACATCAAGCCTATTCTCGAATGGATAAAGGCAGGAACACCTAAGCCGAAATGGAGTGATGTCTCCCAAATGAGTGCAGCTACGAAGAGCTACTGGGCACAATGGGAAAGCCTCGTGATACACAATGGAATCCTGTGTAGAAAATGGGAGTCTGCAAACGGGAAAGACTCACATCTGCAGTTGGTTGTCCCAAAGATTAAAATTAATGAGGTTTTGAGATCATTTCATGACGGAACTTCAGGCGGCCATCTTGGTGTGAAGAAGACGTTGATGAAGATTCGTCAACGATTCTATTGGATCCATTGCCGTGAGGATGTTGAAGATTGGTGTAGGAAGTGTACATGCTGCGCATCGGTAAAAGGGCCGCATACAAGGAGCAGGGGACCATTGAAGCTATACAATGTTGGAGCGCCCTGGGAAAGGATTGCATTAGATGTTGCAGGGCCATTTCCTGCATCGGAGTCTGGAAACAAATACATCCTAGTAGTAATGGACTACTTTACTAAATGGCCAGAGGCTTTTGCCATACCTAACCAGGAAGCAACTACAGTCGCAGAAAGACTGGTCACAGAAGTGTTTTGCCGATATGGAGTTCCTCTGGAAATACACAGTGACCAGGGAAGGAATTTTGAATCACAGGTATTTCAAGAAACCTGTAGGATAATGGGTATTCATAAAACCAGGACCACGCCATATCATCCACAGTCAGACGGAATGGTTGAAAGATTTAACCAAACCTTGGAAAGGCATTTGGCTAAGGTTGTTGAGAGCCACCAGAAAGACTGGGATAGTCACATTCCTTTGTTCTTGTTGTCTTATAGAACAGCGATACATGAAAACACAACGGTGACTCCTGCGTGTGCAAACTTTGGCAGAGAACTGAGACTACCGGCTGATCTACTGACTGGACGTCCTCCAGATTCACCGCAAGAAATCACGGAATATGCTAGTGCATTGCGCGATAGACTAAATGACGTTCACACCCACGTCCGTGAATCTGGGCTCCAGGCAAGCGAAATAATGAAAACCCGATACGACCGCAACTCTCATCAAGCCGGGTTCGACGAAGGCTCGTTGGTATGGCTACACAATCCGATGCGTCGCAAAGGCAAATCTCCGAAGTTGTCTCCAAACTGGGAAGGGCCGTATAAAGTTGTCACCAGGATCAATGACGTTACATACCGGATACAACGCAACCAGCGAAGCCCCTTGAAGGTTGTACATGTTGACCGACTGGCGAGATACTACGGATCTAATGATGCTCGGGACGAGCATGTCTAAGAAGGGGGTAGTGCTACGCCCGGCGCTTGGCCACTTCAACATATGGCCAAATTTCCATAGGAGTGAGCGAGACGGCACTATAGAAAGAGACAGCATGCCTTGACGTCACTGTTCTAGAAGGAATGGAATGAATAGAACGAGACGTCAGGCTAGAAAGAGACAGCATGCCTTGACGTCACTGTTCTAGAAGGAATGGAATGAATAAAAAGAGACACAAGACCTAATAGAACCTCCCAGAAAGTTCCTGTCTTTTCAGAACGTACCTGTCTTTTCTCGATCTTTCGCTACTCGGCCGCGCCTTATATAAAAGGCGAGCTAACAGCCGCGGCTCAAGTTAGTCTAAGACTAGTATTCGAAGCGATCAAAGCGATAAAGTGTGCGAAGCGATACAGTGCGATTATACAAGTGACTGTGTATTGTGTAAGGAAGAAGTTTTGAATTTCTACGCGCTTTGCTGTAATTTAAGTGCAGCTGAATAAAATCTGTCTTCAACGGTTGTCCTCGCATTTTCTATTTAAACCGACCCCCACGCTCGTAACAGTATGTTAATATTTCATTCGTTCGTTCAAATACTATCTGTTAAAAATGTAATGAGTTTTATTTAAAATTTATAATTTTTCTTAAGAATTTTTGCTGAATTTGCTTTTCTATGGTCCCGAATAACTATGGCAGTACTGTGGAGTCGGGGGCTTGATCTCCACAGTTTCACAATATTACATAAAGTGAAACCACTCTTTTGCGGTAATATTGATATTTATTGGGAATAAAACATATCATTCCTATGCGAGCTTTTTAAAAGGGGATTTTACGTGAGGTTTTTTATAATTGTATACAATACTCGTTTTAGAGGATCGTGGAAGCTAGAACACTTCTCTTCAAATCTTGAGCTTCCGGAGCGACGCTGGCTTCTTTAGAAGACCTCACGTCAACAGTCTGGAACACGTTCAGCTTTTTCCCTTAATTCTAAATTTGATAGGCGGTGTCTGGAAGAAGGTCCCAATCCATACCCATAGACAAAATACGTTTTTTTTAATTGACAGGTAATCCCATGGTACATTATGTGGTGGAATATGGTGCTAATATGTATGAGAGAAAGGCTCACAAAATACTTTCAAATTTTAAGTTTATGGAAAAAGGTCAAAGGTTTTTTTGCATTTAAGCCTTTTTTGCATTATATACTGGCAACATTGTAATCACACTTGCTTGTTTGTCATTGAACCAGCGTTTAAGTTGATCGTAATTTGTGATTTTGATAATGAGTGACGAAATAAAACCTAAGAAGTGTGCGAAACCTTAAGAATGGAAGGATAATAAACGTAAAAAACTGTGAGCCTGCGGAGAAGAACTGGATAGGCTAGCTTTCATGGTATTGAAGTTAAAAGAGTAAAGAGATTAGGTACATTAAAAGCAAAAGGCAGGCTACCTGAAGATAGACGAGGTTGCCATGATTCGCGACCACATAAGAAATCTGATGAGTTAGTTACTCGGATAAAATCACATATAGCATCTTTTCCATACACGCTGTGTCATTATGGGAAAACTGAATCTAAAAGAAAGATATTTACACACCCATTCTTGACATAATGAAGATGTTTACTTTGTTTCTTCAAAAATGTTATCCAACAGAATATCAAGCTATAATAGATAATAATATTGACATGAATAATGAAGAAAGTAAATAGCCCTTGTTCATATTAATTTTACCGAAAAATTTATCAACACAACTATAACTATGCATTTGGCAAGCCTCGTACTGACATTCGTAGTAAATGTACAGAGCTAGAAGCTTTGATTGAGAAAGAAAATTTCAGCGCAACTAGAACAGCCTAACTGAAAGCTCAACTTGATCGTCATAAAAAGAAAGCATCTGTGTTCTATGACAGCCTAGATTCAGCTCAAAGTCTAAGTGAATCAGATGTATCTGTCGAGCTGCTTTGTTTTGATTTCAAACAAAATATAGCATGCCCACACCTTAATGTCGGAGAAGTATTTTATTCAAGACAGTTATGGCTGCATGTTATGTCAGTATACTCTGGGAAAAAAGCAAAATCTATAATGTACTGTTGGCTAGAATCTGAAGGAAAAAAAGGAGCAAACGAAGTAGCTTCTGTCATTCAACATTATATTGAGGCATTTGTTTTTCAGTGAAGTCACTTATAGTTGTTACTGATGGTTATCGAGGCTAAAATGTTAATATCACAATGAGGTTTTGGGAGTCACTTGTCTTAACAGGAAGATTTAAGTCTGTTTGTTATTTTTTTCCAGGGAGGGGACATAGTTATCTACCCTGTGACCGTCATTTTGCTATAATAGAAAAAATGCAAAGAAAAAGGGAAACAGTTGAGCTACCTGAGGATTGGCTTGATATCAAGATTTAAAGTTGTGGAACTAAAATCAAACATGATAAAGGATTACACAAAACATTTTGAGAAATATTTCATAAAGCCGCAGATGGTGAAAGCTGAAAATGATAAGAGAGTAAAGTTTAATGTGACAACATTAAAAAAATTCAAGTTTCATGTTAACAAAATAGATGCCTATCAAACCTTAAACGAATGGAACATAGATTTTCTCAAACATGCTTAAAAAAACATCACTCAAATCTCCTTTGAGGATATCCCACACCCTTATGGGAGCTCTTTGCCTATCAAAGCTGGGAAGCTGAAGGATATTCTGAAATTTATTCCTTTCTTAAAAAAGCAAAAATCAGTTAATTATTATGAAAACCTCAAAGGAAATTTGAATGACAATGAAAATTCTAGTGATGATGAATAATTTTGTGGAATAAGGGCCCAAATGCTGTAAAAAACATTAAATAAATATTGTCCTAAGGTTTTAATGTTTTATTTCACACACCCCAATATCTTACAAATGATGTCTAACTACGTACATTATATAAAAGTAAGTTTGTAGATATTATATAAAAAATAAAGTTTTTTTGCTCTCCTGTAAAATTTAAAATTTTCATTTCGGGACCTCCTTCCAGACACTGCTTCATTGTTTTTTAATTTGTATGATTTATTTTTAAATCGTTGACACATGATGTCCAGGCAAGTACTAGTAATATCTGCCACGGAGGGCGGATATCACAGTATGAAATGGTCTCAATTAAAATTTTCTTACTTGAAACCACCATCTCTAAGAAATACGTGAAGCACAGGTACTTCCGTCCCTGGCAATGGCTTTGATGGTGGTATATTAAGCTCGTTGTCAATCAACTTCTTGTACGAGGGTCAAACTGAAAGTTCTTAGAAAATCAAAAATTGATTACATTAGCCAGTTATTAGTTTTATTATATCTTTTCAAAATATTGTCCATTCACGTCAATACACCGCTGCAGGGTCTCTTCAATGGCATCGCGATACGCAGCCACCGCTTCTTCAGCATTCATAAACCGCTTTCCTTTAAGTTTTTCTTTAATTTTTGGAAATAAATAAAAATCACAAGGCGCGAGGTCGGGGCTATACGGCGGGTGACCCAGTAATTTAACGTTTGATGTCGCCAAATAGTCGATCGTTCGCTTGGCGGTGAGCGACGAGGCGTTGTCGTGGTGAAGGAGGATCCTACTGCGAGGTCGTTTCTCTCGAACTTTTTCCAAGACAAGTGGCAAACAATTGGTAGTGTACCATTCTGCAGAAACTGTTTTTTGATCCTCTAACACAATTGTTGCGAAATGACCTATCCTTCCAAAGAACGAGGCCACCATTTTTTTTCCCGCACTTCGATCTCCCTTCACTTTAGTTGGCAACTCCTCGAAAGGAAACACCCACTGAGCAGATTGTCTTTTGGTTTCAGGATCATAACAGTAAATCCAGCTTTTGTCACCTGTTAGTATGTCGAACACAGCATTTGAGTCACCTCCGTTAAATCTTTCAATCATTTTACGGCACCAATCCACACGATGGAGTTTTTGAGCCTCAGTCAAATTATGAGGTATCCACCGGGCGCAAAGCTTCCTGACCGCTAAATGTTCGTGGAGGATTTTGTGCACTTGACTCATACCGATGCCTAAGCTTGTCCGAATCTGCTGATAGGTCACTCTTTTGTCAGTCTCTATCATACGCCGCACAACACAGATGTTATCTTCAGTCGTCGCCGTAGAAGGCCGTCCCTCACGTAAATCATCAGTGAGATTAGTGCGACCACGTTTAAACTCATTAAACCAGTTGTAAACAGTCGCACGAGATGGGGCTTCATCGTGAAAGGCCAATCGTAGTCTATCATAACTTTCTTGTTGACTTAAAAGACATCGAAAGTCATAAAAAATCATTGCACGAAAATTTTCTCGTGTTAAATTCATGTTGACGTGACACAGACAATTTTCAATTTGCCGCCAAATCGTAAAACAAATGACAAATGAATGAAATATATACTCAGTAATATTGGCAAAGAGTTCTATTTTCAAATTTTAGAATTATTTTTTATTATATTGTTTATAAGTGGCCAGTTCTAAGAACTTTCAGTTTGACCCTCGTAAAAGACAGAATTTTGAAAAATGTGCTGTCACTGTGTTTACCGTAACTACCTGTGTCAATCATAATAAATTTATAATCTGACTCCACCACTGCCAGCAATACTGTTGAGAATTTTTGTTTAATGCAAAGACCCCGTGTTGGATGGGCATTTTATTGTTACATGTTTGCCATGTACAATGCCTAGACAATTTGGAAATCTCCATCTTTCATGAAATCCGATGACAGACTGCTTCCATATTTTTTCAGACGAGAATGGCATGTATGTTGGTTGTGGATTTTTCTAAATTGCACTACATTTTTCCTTGATTATTGTTGTAACAGTAGATTTTCCCATGCAATGGGTGGATTAGTTATCTCCAGTGCCAAGATACTTCAGGTATCCAGTGTCAAATACAAAAATATAAATATATTATTAACAAGTTTGTTATAAATGTGCAAATCCTAATTGATCGTGCATATTTGTTTACAGGTAAACAATGGGTTACTAAATGGAGAAGCTTGAGAGATAATTATAAGAAGTTCAAAAATTCCATAGAAACGGCTTCTGGATCTGCATATAAAAAATACAAAAATTGGGCTTGGACAGATCAACTGCGCTTTCTAGATGACACCATTGCACTGAATGAAACTGACAGTATAGCCGCGTATTCATTAGGCAACATTTGTTAATAAACACTGTTTATAAATAGTTTATAAACAGTGTTTCATCATCTATGTAAACAGTTTATAAACAAAGATGATGAAACATTGTTTCAGAAACATGTTGCCGTGCTCTCCACTTTGAGTGGAGAGCACGCGTAAACATCTTGTTTATAAACAGAAGTCAACAGGTGTGGACTTGTGTTTCGTTAGTATATAAACATGGATGTAGTGTGGACCAACAGTCAGATTTCGATGCTCATAGAGCTTTACCAACAGCACAATATAATTTGGGATATGACAGTGAGCCATATGAGTCAACTGTTGCAAGAAATCTTAAAGTTATATCTAGTCTTCTCTGGGGCTCAATTGGATGCCGAAATTTCGTTTCCTGTCTTGATATTGATGGTCCAATCAAACTCAATAACATTTCAAAATCAGATGGTGACATTCTGGTGAAATTCTGAAAGGACCCATCAAATCCGCGGAGGTCATGGAATACATAACTTCCATTCAAGAGATAATTTCGAATCCACCACCTTTTTTTTTTTCTATTAACACTCTCATGAATTATTATGTAAGCAGCAGCGAGCATCACTACCTCCTCAGGCGACATCCTAGCAACAACTGACATGTGTGGACTGCCAAGTTTCAGGAACAGTGTTTACGGTAAACTTGTTTATAAACACGATGATCAACTTGAACTTTCCTACAACTTGAACTTTCCTAATGAATACGCGGCTTTAATATTAATAGTGAAAATATAAACAGCACTTCAAAAGTTTCTGACTCCACCAACCAACCAAGTCCAAGTAACAGTGTTGATTTGCGAGATTCTGTCTCTGACTCTGAGAACCTCTCCCGTCCCGGTTCCAGTAATAGTATTTACTCTAGAAATTCTGCCAAAAATAAAAATATAACACAAAAAGGTGATTCAGATCCACAACAGCAACTGTTAAAATATTTACACGAGAAAAAACCTAACAAGCGAAAACTTGATAATATTGATTATTTATTTCAAAGTTATGTTACTTCTATGAAAAAAATGCCGGCTCGCATGCAAAGTATGCTCAAATTAGATATTGCAACATTATTTGCAAAATATGTGATGCAAATGCAAGATAATATAAATATACCTCCAGTCAATTCACCATCAACTAACTTGTCTATTGCAGATTCTATATCAAATAAGTATTCATCCGAAGACAGTATATTACAAGATGTTGAAGATCTACAAGGTCTGCCTGAATTGTCATCACGCGAAATGGATGAATTATTACATGATACACAACATGTTCAGACAAATGAAGAAAATTCAGATGTATTTTGGTCTTGCAAAATACATCTGAATTTTCTGAGCTTAGACGGTGTTATGAAGAAGCCGCTGAAGTAATTAATAATGTTAATGAATAATGCTTAAGAATAATAATATACATTTATTTGTTTAAGGAATAAAGTAACTTACCTCAAACATACCACCAATCTTTCTTTTGCTGAAATGACTTCCAGTTAGTATCTTCTTTAACCCTTAAATGCATCGCGTTTCAAAAATGAAACGATCAATTCAAAGCCTACTCTGTTATCATTAAATTTCATCAAATGTCAAACTTATTTGGATTTTTACAATTTCCTTAGCCTTTACTTTAGAGTGAATGAAATAAAAAACACGTCGTCAAATTACGCGCGAACAAAACTGTCAAATTTTTATGAGCTGACGATCCTGGCGCGTTTGGTGGTTCATTTAAATTTTCAAGGAAAAGTAAATGAAAGTTTCAGTGGAGAATTATCTATAAAATAAATATTATTGTGTTGGTAAGTAGTTGTATTTTATGTTTATTATTCTTTATTTCACTTTTATGCTTGAATATTACCTTTTTTGTCCAAATATTCATGCGTCTCAAAAATGAAACAGTATGCAGTAACAGCATGATAATATATACTTATTATATTCTATGCGGTATTTTAATGGTGGTTGGTATTTGTGCTTTCTCCTGGACTTCACGTGACTAGTGCCAAGATGTCTGTGTATACCACTAGTGAATACACTAATATGCACCTCATTTATGGCGAATGCAGGTGCAATGCTAGTGCTGCTGCCAGACTTTACCGTGAAAGGTACCCAAACGCTGCTCGTTACCCCGATCATCGCGTGTTTACGAACGTACATCGTCTACTCTTCTCAGAGGGCCGCCTACCAAATCATGAGCATGTTGGAGGAAGACCCGCTAACCCGATGGAAGTCGAAGTGCTTGCAGCTGTCGAAGAAGACCCAAGCACTTCAAGTAAGGGCTATTGAGATAACCACCGGCGTGCCAAAAAGTATAGCCCATCGAATTTTAAAAAGGCACGAATTACACCCATACCACGTACAGCGAGTACAGACGTTACTACCCAGGGACTACCAACCTCGAAAACATTTTTGCCGTACGATGTTGCGAGAGGTACAGGGATGACCCCCTTTTCTTAACAAAAATTTTATGGTCTGATGAATCAACTTTTAAAAAGGACGGCTACATGAACATGCTTAATTTGCATGAATGGCATGTAGAGAACCCTCATTTACTGAGGCAGGACCGGTCCCAGTACCGATTCAAAGTCAACATGTGGACCGGAATTTTGAATGGTCAAATAATTGGTCCTTTTGAGCTGCCTAGTGCGTTGAATGGCGAGGCCTATTTGGACTTTCTACAGAACCATCTAACAAATTTACTAGAAGACGTGCCATTAAACATTTACAGAGAAATGTTATTCCAGCAAGATGGGTGCCCAGCGCATTATGCTCGCTCAGTTCGAGAATATCTTGATGAAGAGTTTCCCGGAAGATGGATCGGACGGTCTGGTCCAATCTCGTGGCCGGCCCGTTCACCGGATTTAAATCCATTTGACTTTTTTACTGGGGAGCAGTCAAAGAAAAAGTCTATTCAAAGGCAATCGAAAACGAATTTGAACTACGGCAAAGAATAGCCGAAGCAGCCGATTTCGTAAATAATGGACGATTCGCCTGAAAAATAGCTCGATCTCTTTTAAAGAGATATCGGGCTTATATTGCCGCCGAAGGAAGGCATTTCGAACATTTGCTGTAATAAAAATATTTAATTGTAAATTTAATAAATAAACCTTAGTATTAAAAATTTAGTTTTAGTTTGAATTAAAATTTTACAAATATATCGTGCCTATTCCAATGCACACACTAAGAGTACTTTAAATTTAGTGAATAAGCTGTTTATTCATAGTTTTTATGATAGACAAGCACAGGTGCCAGTGAGTTAAATTTATTCACTATTGGATTCGGCCCTTCAAATTTACTAAAAAAATTTTTTTGCAGCAACAACTTACCAAGTATTATACCATTTTGGAATCCTTACTAAATTTTTTCAATAAAAACTAGGTAATGTTGTTATTTTAGTTGTTTTCTCAGAAATAAGTCCTATTGTTATGAAAGATAGAGCAGCTGATTTCCAAATTTGTATTACAGTTTAGAGACGCATTATTCAGGGTTACAAAGCAAAAAAAATTGTTGGAAAAAGTTAAGATTTGTGGCAACAGGAGTAAAGCGCTATCCACACATTTCCGGGAAATCGTCCCAGGCGTGCTCCGTCAGGGACGTTTTAAACATTTTATTATATGTTTTTTGTTCTGTAGACATTAATGTAGGTTCTTATTGTTTATTTAATCTTTATTGCTGATATACAGGCCGGTTATGAATATATTAAATACAGGATGGTTTGAACGAAAATGGTGGGTAGTACTCATCAAAATGAATAACTTTTACTTTGGGGGCCCATGTCTAATTGCGAAATAAAAACAGCTGTTTCATACATTTTAATCCATTATTTACCACTGTGTATGATGAATGTTGATTTTTTCCCAATTTGAAGTTGTTCATTTTGATGTCCCCCATTTTCGTTTGTACATAGTTAAAAAATTAACTGTACATACATAAACCTACTAATACATTATTATGTGTATAGTAGAAGTACCTAGTATTGCGCGGGAGTTACCTACAAACTCCAAATGTAAGGTATTATAGAGACAACTTAAATTCTATTGTTTTGCCAAGGCACTGCGCCAGCCGGAGAAAGAAAATAAGATTTGAACGTATCCCGTACAAGAAAAGCCTCTCTTGAAGCATTTAAACCGACAGCTGGTAAATCGTCGTATGCTCCAAGAGTTTCGTTTGTGCTTGCAACTTCTGCAAACAAATTTGTTTCTTTGTCATATTTTTTTATAAAATTATGAAGAATACAAGTAGAAAGTATTATACACTCGAGAGCAATGAATCCGGGTCACTCAAAGAATCCAAAAAATCTCGGAAAGTAAGAATGCTAGGTTAATGCAATAAATTGTATTTAATAGACAATTTAATACTCCTTAAATGAAAGTATTAAAACTTCTTAGTTATTGTAAAGTTATATCATAAAAAAATCAAATTTGAAAAGGGAACACTGTCGAAGATGGAACTACGAAATTACAGGATTTGTTTTTGCTTTTGTTTGTAATCTGTCATTTATGTTGGTACATAAACCAGGTTGATAGTGCTCAATATTCATTATTCAAGCTGAAATCATGTCGCTTACACTTGAAGAATGCACCAGAATACTTACATTGGTGGAAACCGGCCGGAGTCAGCGCGATACAGCCAGGACTGTCGGTGTGTCGCTGTCAACAGTACAAAGAGTTCTCCGACGTTACGAAGAAACTGGTTCTAACCTACGCAGACCAGGAACGGGCAGAACTAGGTGTACCACAGCACGAGAAGACCGATACTTGGTGAACACCATGCTTCGAAATCGCTTTCTCACTTACAATTTATTGAATTAACCTAGCATTCTTACTTTCCGAGATTTTTTGGATTCTTTGAGTGACCCGGATTCATTGCTCTCGAGTGTATTATCAACATTTTTTGGTAAAGCTTGAATGCGTCTATTATAAATTCGGAAATTTTGATGTCAACTGTCCAAATGTGTTTTCTACCACCCTCCTTGCACGAGATAAACGATAGTTGAAAATTCGCTTACCGGTGCTCAAATTGGTCCCTGGATATGGTCGCATTAAAAAAGTTTTGAGAGGGAAAGCTTCATCTCCTACAAGAACATATGGAGCTGTTGTTGAACTGCCTGGTAGATACGAAGCTCCAGGCAAAGACAAGTTGTCTCTTTGAAGTTCTTTTCCTAGATTAGAGTTCGCAAAAATTCCTCCATCACTATTCTTTCCATAAGAACCAATTGTAATTGTATAATTGTAAATTTATAATTGGCATCAACTAACGCCATAAGCACAACTGAGAATGTTTTTTTGTAGTTGAAGTATAGTGATCCATTGTTAGGCGGTGACTGGATGTTAAAATGTTTTCCATCAAGAGCTTCGATGCAATTAGGAAAATTCCAATTTGTATTGAGGTCGTCCGCTATTGATTTCCACATCTCATTTGTTGGCCTAGGTAGCATTTCACTCATCATTGTGTCAACTATACATTTACAAGTTTTCGTTACAATTTCCTGCACAGTACTAAACCCCATTCGATAGCTGAACGCAATTGTTTTAAATTAATCTCCTGTTGTCAGGAACCTGTAACAAACAAAAATGTTAAATTAACTGTTTTATTATCTTTCCAGCATCGGTGTGCAAATCGCGGTGGAATAATATTCGGGATCATTACCAATCCATAAAGAATACAGCAACGAGAAGTGGCCAAGGACGTGAATCACAAAAACATTATAAATACCATGAGGAGTTGTCATTTCTTCGGCCATATTTTCAAGAAAGAGAAACAATTAGCAATATAAGTGCTGAAAGTGAAGATAGTACTTTAGATACGGTTTTGAACAGTGGTTCTCCACACTCTGCACAGTCTCCACCAGGTTTGGCGGACGAAGAAGTGGTAATATCTACTCCATCGCCAGTTCATTCATCCCATCGAACAGGATCACTTTCACCAGCAGCATCTTCAAGTTCTCTTGCATCTTCTCAGGAAACAAGTGACAAACCTAAGTCTGCTGCTGCTACTTTGCTGGAGTATGTATTAAAGAAAAAACAATACTACAGTACAGAGGAACATCCTATTGACAAGTTTCTGCATGGCATTGCTCCCACTCTTAAAAATCTTACACCGTATTACCAAAACTTAGCGAAGACTGACATATTTAGTATTGTACAAAAATATGAAATGATCATGTTTGAGCGACATATGGAAGTACAAAATGTTGAAAATGATGTACAAATAATTTTTGAGACAAGTACCCCATCTGCCGGAACAGGATGTAATTTACAAGTGCATGAAGAATTACCAGAAATTACACAACCAAGTCCATATACATCTACAAGTGCTCCAAAGAGTATGCAAGGAAAATCAGCAGAGCCTGAAACTTTATCCGAGAGTATTCTGAATCCTACAAATAATCAAAATTCTTCTAAGGATACAGAAAACAAAAATGTACATAAAGATGACTCCACCTTATCACAGTACATTTCGGAATTTCAAGCCTAATTAAGTAATTACATATAATTTTTTTTTATAATTTGATGTGTTAAACCCCTTTGATCAGTAACCAAAAATAAATACTTAAAAAATAAAATTAATTATTTTATTTTTACTCTTACCTTAACGTAACAGCGGGTCTTTCCATTGGTGATATAGATTGTCTTCAGTAAATGTCTTTTTTCTCAAAGCATCTTGTAGCTTTTGTAGTAGCAGGTGAAAAGTAGATTCTGACATTATGAAGTAATCATAATAATACTTAGGGTGTCGCGTGAGTTGCTGGCATAATGTGTGAAATTCTCCTGCAGTTTCTCTATCTTCCCACAGCTCACATCCCCAAATACGTTTTATTTCCTGCTGATAGTGTTCTTGGTCATCTGCTTCTTCTTCATCTAGCGCTATTGCAATCATTGCCAACTCTTCTTGGTTAAACAAAGACATCGTGTTGTGTGCGTATCAGCTAACGAAACAGATAACACTGATACCGATTTCCCTGATATGTCTGAACACGGGTGACGGATGGCACGTCCCTGACGGGAACACTGAAACGATCTACTCGGAACACGGATAGCCCTGACCCGGAAATGTGTGGATAGCGCTTTAAAAGACTGCCACAGGGTGTGTAATTTTGCACTTTTTCTTAAAATGTCTGTAATTTTAAAATCATGCAACTTGAGAGTTTTTTTTTATTTTTCTGGCAACCAGCATGACTTGCCTTTTCACCCGGTCCCGGGTTGACGTCGAGTTTCGGGACACCCTGTATATTACTATGTATTTAGCATGTGTAGTTTACTGCTGAATTACAAAAAGTACTGAATTTTTAACTGATTTAGATTAAAGCGGGGAATTCACTTACAGACATGCCCGTAGGCACGCCCGCGGGCATGTCCGAGCGGACAATTTCACAAGATATAAGTCTTCAGGCTTTCACGGCCGGCGTTGCATGTAGAATATACTGCTTCCGGGCTGATTAGCCGTGGTCCATGTGAAACTTGCGTTCCAGACGTTTCGTCGATCACTGCGGTCGACATCTTCAGTGGCGCAGGGCCGGGCGACGACAACTTCGGAGACCTTGCCTCGCCGGCGGCTGACGTGCGACTGGCGCGATGCTTTGAATCACGGCTGTATTTATAGGCACGGTCGGAGCGGGGAATCGACTCACTCGATTCTGATTGGTCAAGCGCTGTGGCGCGGACGTACTCGATCCTGATTGGTTGTTTGCACTGTGATACCGAGTGGCTCTCAGTGCTGGGTACCAATCTTTTTGGAGCTGAAATCCCTCGTTTTTTCGGTTAAAGTTGTTGGGATGCTTGAATATTTCGATGGCTTCTCGAAGTATACGTGGGAAAAAATGTGTTGTGGTAGCTAGAACTTTCGTGTTCTGAAATTCGATGGTATGATTCCCATCCTCTTGGGTGTGTTCTGCAACCGCTGACTTGTCGAAGTGGCAGAGGCGGCAATTACGTTCATGTTCCGACCGGCGGGTCTTGATGCTTCTTTGGGTGGTGCCCACGTATACCGAGCCACATGAGCAGGGGATTCTGTTAACTCCAGCTGATGATAGTGGATCACGTGGGTCCTTGACCGAACGGTGAAAATTCCGTAGCTGCGTCGTGGGCTTGAATATCGGCTTGATGTTATAAGCTTCTAGCAGTCTTCCGATACGATCCGTAATGCCACGAATGTATGGCAAGAAAGCCTTCCCTATCGGAGCAGGTTTTTGCTCATCCTGGTTTGTCTGCGAAGCTTTCTTTGGGTGAAGAGCTCTCCGTATCTCATGTGCAGAGAATCCATTAGCTTGGAAGGCTGAGTACAAGTGGCGTAACTCGTTATGTAGGTGTTGAGGTTCACAGATGGTCTTAGCTCGGTGGACCAGTGTCTTGATAACTGACATTTTTTGTCTGGGATGGTGGTTGGAGTCCTTGTGTAGGTAACGGTCTGTGTGTGTCGGCTTTCGATAGACTCGGTGACCAAGACTGCCATCTTCTTTCTTGGATACTAGGACATCTAGGAATGGTAGCTCCCCGTTCTTCTCAACTTCCATGGTGAATTGGACGTTCAGATGGATGCTGTTTAGGTGATCCAGGAACTTAGTCAGACAATTTTACAAGATGTTTGTCCGAAGTCTGTATGTGTGTGTCCGTCGCAGACTGTCTGGCAGGCTGACTGTCGCAAGCCCGCGCGATCTCATTTTGTCTGCGCGGGCACATACATGTCCGAACGTGAATGCTCACCGCAGGCTGCCTGTCCATAGACATATGAGCGGGAGCTACCAAAGCAGACGTTCGTATTATTATTTATCGAATATAATTTAGCACAATGAGTTTTAATGATAATAAAAATTTCAGGGAAGAATTTATTGCTGCCTTCAAATCATATCCGTGTTTATGGAAAGTAAAAAGCAAGAAGTTTATGAACACTGAATTACGCAATACTGCTTATAAAAATTGAATTGTGAAATGTAAGGAAATACATCCCGAAGCCGATTTAGCCTACGTTAAAAAAAATAGAATCCTTAAAGAACTCCTACAGGCGTGAGCTGCGCAAAATACGCAAGTCAACCAGAACAGGCTCATTAACAGATGAGGTGTATGTACCTACTCTGTGGTACTTTGAACTGCTCGAGTTCACTTCAGATCAAAAGGAAGCACGAGTTGGAACATCTCTCATCTAATTCTTTGACAGATGAATCATTGGAAAGTACCTATTCTATTAATATGTAGAGTAGCCAAGCATCAAGACTCCCTTGCAGCCACTGTTCATCATCATCATCTACCCTACATAATATTTATATTTTACTAGCTTTCCGCCCGCATGAACTAAATGACGTTATCCCGCGGGTATGTGATTTTTTCCGGGATAAAAAGTAGCCATGTACTCTTCAGGCTACAAAGTATCTGTGACCCAACGCGTGATTGAGTAATAAATGTAGGATTCCGACTTGTAGGTAGGTAGGTACGGTAGGTATTTCAATAAAACTCAGAGTTTAAATTCATTTTATATAAACTGATTTTGAAATGCTACTTGACCTTCAGAATTATAATACTCTGTAAACATTTTTCTTACAACTTTAGCTCTCTCATCACAATTGCGCCCTCTGTTCAACAAGCCGTCTAATTGATGTATTTGCTCTTGCCGCCATTCTCTTGGAATAACTTTGTGATTGTCATTTTCGTGGTCTACGCTTGCAATTGGCATATAGTTTGAAGTTTTTTTTTTTTTCAAAAAATTGTGTAGAGCGCAACAAGCCAATACAATAGAATCAATATTATTCAAATCTAATAGACTTATAGTGGATAATAAGACTCTAAATCGACAGGCTGTTATGCCGCAAGCATTTTCAACAGTTCGTCGTGCCCTACACAAACGATAGTTAAAAAAAATTCATCTATCGGAGAATTAATATCTTTACGGTAAGGTATACATGTTCCGATAATTGAAACGCATCGTCTCCTATAAAACATATGGGGCACGAATTTGTGAGTTTCTAAGGATACTCGGTGGTGGAACATTTAAGAGTCCGTTATCAAGTTTGTCATAGAAATCTGTCTCCTGTATTACGCCTTCATCAGATACTCTGCCGTTTGTCCTAGTATGAATATATAGATAGGTACTCATAATTAGCGTTGACAATAGCAAATAAAACAACGCTATAGTACGACTTGTAATTAATGTAGTAGGAGCCACTGTTCGGAGGTTGTTTAATGGCAATATGTTTGCCATCCATTGCTCCTAAGCAATGTTCAAAGTTCCACATATCTGCGAAACCACGTGCAACTTCCAACCAATCCTCAGTAGTCGACCGAAACTGTAACATAAAAGCAAATATTTATGGACATTTTCATTTTCAGATAACTGAGCCTCCTAGTCCAAGCGTTTCATCGGATCAATCTACATATACCGTAAAAAATGAAAAAACAACTATAAGCCTAGCTCAAAAAAAAGCTAGGTTTTTAGACATCGTCAGCAACGAACTGCAGCAACGTTGTAAGGAGCAAGCGTTTGGAGACAGCGTTGCTCAAGACCTCGAGCGCATGGAAGACTTACAAGTAATCATAGCAAATAAAATGATCTCCGAAATTCTGTATAATGGCAGAATGGGCGTTTTAAATGTTAATTCGAGCATATCTGTTCAACCGCAAAACATATCGCCATTTTCAAACTCTTTTCCAAACTACCAACGAACTGCTGTATCAGCCACGAAACATTACTTTATGCCCACAAAATCGCCAACCATACGTAAACCAAGAAGAAACGTTTACGATATATTCAGGAGATTGCCAAGGCTCCGAAAACCACGGAGAATTAGCTAAGCAAGGTTCACTTCCTAACATAAATATCATCGAAAACGTAACAATAAATACAAATGATGATTTCACGAAATACATAAAATTCAATACTAAAAAATAACTACATAGAATAATAATAATTGAATATGTTTAGTTTTTGTTATATGATTATTACTTATTAGTAAAGAATTCACTCACCTTTAATTATTCTTCTTACAATGCCATAAACAATTGCCTGCAAGTCTCCGATACAATTTTCCCAATTAGTTGAGGTGATACCTCACAAGTAAAAGAGATGTTTCATTTCGGGCCTGGTCGGAGTTTCGTATATCAATAAATCGAGAAAATTACCTAGAATTTAGCAAAAATGTACATATCTTGTTTCAATGTTTCTTGGCGGTGTACATAAATGATAATTGTTAATTATTTTCAACATCGCAGCCTCTATGAAATCCAAATCTTTCATAATGAAACGATCTACATGTCAGCTGTCACCTGTCACTGTCAACTGTCATGGTTGCCGGCCGTGTGTTGTGTCTTTCTTTGGTCAATGGTGGTTCGCTGTGCATATTATATGAATTTCGGAAATCTTTGAAACAACTTGGCTTGTATACTTTGGATTTTGTACTGTGTGATTCTGTGTTTACCCGGCTTTCATTTTTGGACTGTTGCTCTGCTTACCTGTTGACTCGGCTTGTTTTTAAGGACTCTGATTTTCTGATTCGAATAGGATTCTGTTGTAAGTAATCAACTTCATACTGATTCATTAGCAGTTAAAAAAATAATTTCAATTGCTTGGTAATACAAGTTTCATTGTAAAGTAAAAATTGTACATTTCAAAACATAACTATTTATTTGTTTTAGGTTATACCAACACAAAATGCATTGTGTCTAAAGCCTAGGTTACACGGTGCGAGCTAGCATGCGAGCTGACCGTGTCAGTTTCTGAGGTGCAATAGCTCGCACTGTGTGACCGCATCATACGAGTAACTGTTATGTGCGAGTGGGACAGTTGCTCGCAAGCGAGTTACTTCAACATTTTTTGTTTTTACTCGCAACTGGCCTTCCCCCACCACGCCACTCGCACGTCGCTCGGTCGTCAACTCGCATGATTTCGCGAAATGACAGTAGCTCGTACGCTCGGGCCCACGCCGTCGGTGCAGTGTTTTTGTAGGTTTCTTGCGTTGACATCAAAATGGCGGAAAGGTGGACATCCGATCAAAATATAAAGTTTGTGGAGCTATACAAGAATCAAACGAACTTATGGAATTGTTTGGATCCTAATTACAAGAACAGAGATTTGCGTAAAGCGTCGTTAGAACACATCCGCTTGGAATGCAATTTACAAAACATGAATGAAGTTACAAAAAAAATCGAAAATTTACGCTCAACGTATAACCAGGAGTTATTGAAAATTGAAAAGAGCAAAAAAAGTGGATCTGGCACTGATGAGATCTATAAACCATCTATCAAATGGTTCGATTCTATGGATTATATTATGAAAATAATTAATCTTAAAGAAAAGGAAACATCAAGTAATTTGGTAAGTATTTTATTACAAATTATAATTACAAAGGCACAAGGCACATTCCAAACCAGTCAGGGTCCACAAAATTTACTATCCTTTATTTTTCTCTTCCCTTTTATATTCTAATTACTACTAGGTAATTATAATTACCTAATCATATAATTTTGCCATGCAACTGCTCCGTCGTCATTGAAATAATTTTTATGTTTATCACGCATTTTCTCTGCTATTAATTTCGATCTATTATTAATTCTCGAGCGACGAATACTCGGTAATTCATTAATTTCGGACCTCCACTGGCCCTGAATGATTTGAAAGTTTATGATGTCTTCATAATCTGTAGTTCCTGGTGGTGTATAAGTATTTGATGCAGTAGTACGTAACCAGTTGTGTAATGTACAAGCACATAAGACGATCTTTATCGTAGTTTCCTCTGTAACTTGAATTCGCTTTCCCAAAACACGAAAACGAGATGCTAGAATGCCGAACCCATTCTCCACAATCCTTCTTGCTCTGCTCAACCTATAATTAAAAATCTTTTCTGCGGTAGTCAATGTATTTTTGTAGGGCTTTAGTAAATACGGTTTTAAAGGGAAGGCATCATCTCCAACTAGAATACCATTTTCAGGCAACAATAAATTGTTTTCTAGATAAGGATACAAAGAGCAGTTTTGGAATACCCCACCATCTGCGTTACGACCATATGATCCTATATCTACATATCTGAAAGTATAATCGTGATCCACAACAGCCATGAGCACTATACTATTTGTTCCTTTGTAGTTATAATATTCACTGCCACAATTTGGTGGTGCTTGAATTGTTATATGCTTCCCATCGATAGAGCCACAACAATTAGGGAAATTCCACCTCGAAGCGAATCCTATTTGGATATCTTGCCATTCTTCCACATTCGGTATCTGAAAAATAAAAGAGTAATGTTAATTTCAGGAACCATATCATCCATCAACATCAGGAAGCAACGTCGCATCAGCGTCAGGAAGCGAGGAGGCCACGATTAACGTGGACCTTGATGCTAGTGACAATAGCAACAAAGCTGCTCATATAAAAGTGGTAAAGCCACCAAAAACTCTAAAGTTAAAGACGAAATTATCATCAGAACGGTCTGACATTCAAGCAGCCGTAAATGAACTCAAAGAACTAAGTAGTAGTTTAGTAAACGTGTCTGCCCCGATTACAAGAGAATTAGAAGATGAATGTGATGTTATTGGAAGACATGTAGCACTGCAGCTGAAACAGTTATCTTCGATTGATAGAATTGATGCGACAGATGAAATACAGGCGATACTCTCTAGATACCGTAAGAGAGCCCTCTGTGGTAGAATTGTGTACACACCTTCTAATTACAGTTCCGAATGTACGCCATCACCACAGCCTACAGTAAATTATGAAATGTCTGCACTCTCTATGCAAGTGGAACAATCTTCACAATCTATACTCCATAATGAATGTACGCTATCACCACAGCCTGTAGCCTACCAGCTTGTAGAGGTCGCTACTGAAGCTTATCAACCTGTTGAACCTACACCATCTGCATTCTCTGCGCCACTGCTGGATCAATTTGAATCTATACCCCAATCTAATGATGTACTTGCTGCAGCAATATCAATCTCTAATATTAAAAAATAACGAACTAAGCTATGTAGTACTGTAGTTATTGTTAACGCGCCGCTGCGCGTCTCGCCCGCCCGCGTCCCCCGCTCCGTGCTCCGCGCCCCGCACCCCGCGGGCTTCCTACCGGCTCGCCCACACGGGCCGCGCCAGCGCATTCATTCCGCCGCCGAGCGATCACCGAAGCACTCGCTACCATATTTATATAACACGCGCGCTGAACTATTTGTAACCTACTTGTACAATATATTAATTCAACCATACATCGTGTCGCCTACTTATTCAAGAACCCTCGTTAACAAGATTCGAGCCGGATACGACTTTGAAAACCGTTCCGAAGACAAGCGGAGAACAAAGAAGTATCGACATTGACGAGAACATTCGAGAAACGTCGGGACACGAATTGCATCGCAGCGCGTCGGCAACAAACGGCGTGAATCACAAACATCAAGAAATCCAAACTATAATAAATACGACGAATTCAAGAAGTTGCTGTGCCTTCGAGAAACCAAGAAAGGGTTTGCAGTGTGGTACCTATTTGTGAGTTCGTTCCAATTATTCCCATTTTCCAGTTGCGCACTAGGTTTATTGTTTTATTGGATTATCTCCACTGCGATCACGATATTAATTATCCATTATTCACGTTCATTCGTTCATCACCAATAGTTATTTCTTTCCTCTTTACATAATCCATTCGCATTTAACCATAACGATATCAATCTATTCTACCTACCAACCTATTTTATATTAGATTCCATTTCTATCTTTATTTTCCATCCATTTTTTATACACAACACCTGGTGGTGCCTAAAATTTCCTTTACTGAGGTCCTATTTAATGTGTTGTGCTTATTTTACCGATACAGTGCAATCCATTGTTAATTTCTAATTATTTCTTTATTTTCGAACATTCTAGCAAACACGCGCGAGGCAAGGGTCCAAAGTCCACGCGCGCGGCCTACGTGACTCGCGGCGGTCGTGCGGCGAGCGAACCGGTTTCGTTGTTTGCGCGCTTGCCTATCGCACTGCGCTTACCCTCGCTGCTTCGCCCTATTTCTGCCGACTTACCTGCACACTTAAAAAGAAAATTTAAGTATTGCTTTACATGCTTTTCACTTCTTTTTTTAAATATTTAAACGTATGCAACATAATTATTCATTGCCTTCCAGCTGGACAGTTTGAGATTGGTTTCATTTAAAGCTTAGCATTTGTTTAATTGCACAATGGATCTAAAATCATTAAAGAAAACTAGAGCTAGTTACAAAGCAAAGCTTACCATATTTAAAACATATATAGATACATTTTTGCCTAATGGAAATCCTAATAAAGTACAAGCTCTTGAGATAACAGTTCGATTAAATAAAATTCTAGATATGTATGGCGAGTTTGATTCAGTTCAGACTGACATAGAAGGTCTTGTGGATATTCCAGGTGATGAGTATACTGAACGAGCAAATTTCGAGAGCAGCTACTTCGGCTGCGTGGCTGTTGCGCAGGAGCTGCTCAGCGCTGCCTCTGCGGGACAGGAGGACGGATCGGTGACGGGTTCTAGTAATAACACTGGACCATCAGGTGGGCCCAATATTAAACTACCCACCATCAGCTTGCCGACCTTTTCTGGCCGCTACCAGGAGTGGCTAGAATACCACGACACTTACAAGTCCCTTATACACGACAATCCTACAATACCTAAAATACATAAATTTCACTACTTGCGCAATTCATTAAAGGACAGTGCATCACTAATTATTAAGTCGTTAGAATTCTCAGCAAATAATTATGATGTCGCGTGGGATTTGCTGTGTGATCGCTACCATAATGATCGAATTTTAGTCAACAATCACATACAAGCATTATTCAATATACAACTAATTAGTCAAGAGTCTTCAAAGGCCTTAAGAAACGCAATAGATTCGGTCAACCGAAACTTGAGGGCTTTGAAAACATTAAATTTACCTACCGAACACTGGGACGTTCTCATTATATACATGGTGACTAGTAAGTTGGACCCATCTACACTACGTGACTGGGAAAAGGAACGCAACAATATTACGGGTTTACCTACTTTACAAGATTTCAATACATTTTTAAAAAACCGTGCCGACTTGCTGGAAACTGTGGAAGAAAAACCATCACAATCAAAACAACAACAACCACACCGCGGACACAGCGATGTTACTCACAACCGTCCAAAAACATTTGTTGCCAATCAAACACAAAAACAAGCACAATTCAAATGTCCTGTGTGCAAAAACAGTCATACAATTTACCAATGTACGAAATTCAAATCAATGACGATCGAGGCGCGTATTGAACGAGTCAAACAATTAAATCTATGCACAAACTGCTTGCGTTCAGGACATGACGAGCAGCGCTGCAGGCTCAGCTCCTGCAGACTGTGTACACAACGTCATAACACTATGTTACACAAACCTAATACCAACACTACTCCTAAACCTTCCACTTCAAACCAACCAGAGGGTTGTGTGGTCTTACCCAGCACGGAAGGCCAGAAACAAACTGAATCCAGTAGTGTCACACTCTCAGCTATACATCACAATCAAGTACTTCTATCCACTGCTATAATAAACATACAAGATGCCAAGGGCCATATACACAAGGTTCGTGCATTACTAGACAACGGAAGTACTTCTAGTTTTATCACAGAAACCCTACAAACAAAATTGGGAATACCTCGTTACTCTACTTCACTACTAGTACAAGGATTGAACAATCAATCCTCAAAAATCACAAAGGGATGTAACGTCACTATATCGTCACTCACAGACAGTGGTTATACAACTGACGTCAATTGTTTTGTTGTGCCACATATCACCCAGTTGATACCTACTTCACAAATTAATTGCAACAATTTTTCTATTCCCTCTCGCATAAACCTCGCGGATCCAACTTTCTTTATGCCGTCTGAGGTACACATGTTGCTAGGGGCGGACATCTTTTGGGATGTCCTTCTAAACAAACATATTAATCTGGGCAAGAACAAGCCTACTTTAATTGAAACGACATTAGGGTGGCTTGTCACAGGGTCTATACAATCATCCAACTCTAAATCTAACATAAATCAATCATTTACAGTCCATTGCTTTTTTCTAAACAATGCTGAACTCGAAGAGAGATTAAACAAGTTTTTCGAACTAGAATCAGTTCCCACCACTCAACAAACCCATACTAAAGGTGAGAGTGAGTGTGAACAAATATTTGCACAAACGACAAAACGCCACCCAGATGGCAAATTCATCGTTACTATACCATTAAAAGAATCACCTGAATCCTTAGGTGATTCCAAACAGCAAGCTCTAACAAGGTTCCAATCATTGGAACGTAAATTTAAACGTAACCCAGAGTTCAAACAAAAATACACAAATTTCCTCGACGAATATTTGTCTCTAGGCCACATGACAGAAAACACAACCCAACAAAACGATAACATATCATACTTCATGCCTCATCACGGTGTCTTACGTGAGGACAGTCTCACAACAAAGTTACGCACTGTCTTTGATTGTTCAGCTGTAACAAGCACAGGCAAATCATTCAACGAGATACAGCATGTTGGGCCAACTGTACAGGACGATTTACTTAGCATACTGATTCGATTTCGACAGCATAAGTTTGTTGTAACATCAGACATAGAAAAAATGTACAGACAAATCTATGTAAACAATGAACAACGATGCTTACAACAAATACTTTGGCGGTCTGACCCCAGCCAGCCTATTAAGATATATAAATTAAACACTGTTACATACGGGACGGCGTCGGCGCCGTATCTAGCAACCAGATGTCTAGTACAGTTAGGCCAAGAATGCACCATAGAGGATGTCCGTGAAACAATTTTACACGATTTCTACATAGATGACTACATATCAGGGCATGATGATGAAACCACTTTAATACAATTATGCAAAGGCGTCATTCAGAGGTTAGAGGGCGCTCATTTTCATTTACGGAAGTGGAGGTCCAATAAGCCGTCTATCCTTAGTGACATTGTTAATAAAAACAACACAGACGAGTTACTTACCTTAAACAAAGACGATCGTGCAAAAACATTAGGTTTGCTCTGGGACTGCAAGAAAGACACATTGTTATTCTCAGCAAATAAAATTGCAAACAAACAGAACACAAATAAACGCACCATTTTATCCACCATTGCTCAAGTGTTTGATCCGCTAGGTTTGATCAACCCTTGCATGTTACAGGCAAAACTCATACTGCAAACACTATGGGCTAGGGACATCACATGGGATGACCATTTACCTGCCGAAGTTGAGTCACAATGGCATGAATTTATTAAATACTTACCAGAAATTACTAACATTGAAATCCCTCGTAGAGTACTGTGTGATTCCTACGACAAGGTCGAATTACATGCATTTTGTGATGCCTCCATTAAGGCGTATGCGGCTTGTATATACCTTCGCTCAGTGTCCGAAACTGGGAATGTACAAGTCCATCTGCTACTTGCAAAGAGCAGAGTAGCGCCACTCAAGCAAAAACTAACTATGCCTAGGCTAGAGCTTTGCGGTGCCCTTCTGGCTACAAATTTAATGAAAAAGGTTACTCATTCATTGCGATTAAAAATTGACACAATTCTCTTTTGGTGTGATTCAACTATTGTGCTGGGCTGGATCAAAACATGCAAGTTAAGGCTAAAACAATTCGTTTACAATAGAATCAATGTGATCATTAACAATTCGGATCCTAATTCATGGAATTACGTTCCCACAGACATGAACCCGGCCGACATAGGTTCCCGTGGTTTAAACGCGTCACAGCTTCAATCTTCACTTTTGTGGTGGGGAGGTCCCCACTTCCTGCATCAAGTGGACATGCAGTTGCCCACACAACCACAGAAAATAAATTTTGCTAGTTTGCCAGAAATTAAACATCAATGTCATTTGTCTACAGAAGAGTCACATTGTCACAACATTAACTATTTTATCAATTTTTCTAATTTTACTAAACTACAACGTACCATAGCTTACGTAGGAAGATTCATTCATAACTGTAAAAATACTAGTAATAAAATAACTGGTCCATTAACTGTTACAGAACTAAATTACGCGTTACAAGTTTTATGCAAACAAGTACAACGTGATACATATTGTAAACAATACTCACAGTTACTTCAAAAACGCTCCCTGTCTCATAAAGACAAACTACTCAAATTTAACCCCTTCATGGACAGTGTAGGTATTGTACGAGTAGGAGGCAGATTGTCAAACTCACACTACGACTACAACACAAAGCACCCGATCTTGCTCGACGCATCACATCACATAACCAAACTATTAGTCGCACACTATCACAAAATTCTTTTGCACGCTGGACCACAGCTGTTATTATCAACAATGCGTCACAAATACTGGATAATAAATGGTCGTAATCTTTGTAGAAAAACAACTCGAGAGTGTATATCTTGCCTTAGATTCTCAGGCAAGACTTACCAGCCTATCATGGGCAATCTACCTATACAAAGATTGCAAGCAGACTATCCATTCGCTAATACAGCTGTGGATTACGCGGGTCCCATTATGATTGCGAACAGAAAAGGTCGTGGCTGTCAGCTGAAGAAGGCATACATTGCTGTTTTTGTTTGCCTAGCAGTAAGGGCAGCGCACGTTGAACTTGTCACCGATTTGACTTCGGAAGGCTTTATTGCCGCCTTAAATCGATTTATTGCCCGCAGAGGTAAGCCAGCTACAATCTATTCCGATAACGGAACTAATTTCGTGGGTGCTAGCAAGGAAATAGCTAAGTTTCTAAAAAATCAGTCCACCGATATTTTTTCATACTCGGCTAAAAGTGAAATCAATTTCAAATTTAGTCCCGCCTATAGTCCACATTTTAACGGCATGGCAGAAGGGTCAGTCAAATCGATTAAGAAACATTTAAATCATGTATTATCACTTGCTCATCTAGATTACGAGGAGATGAACACTGTATTGGTTCAAATCGAGGCAATACTTAATTCTAGACCTCTTACCCCAATGTCATCTGATCCATCAGATTTAGTTCCTTTGACACCTGCGCATTTTCTAATTGGCCGAACACTCACTATGCTGCCTGCTCCCCAGGTAGACCAGGCTCCCCTTCACACGCTCTCCAGATACAAAAGGATACAATCATTAAGGGCACATTTTTGGAATCGTTACTACAAGGAATACGTTTCAGAATTGCAGATTAGAAACAAGTGGCGCACAGACAGAGGACAACCACAACCAGGAGAGATGGTCCTCATTAAGGACGATCGGCTGCCCCCCAACAGATGGCTGCTGGGACGTGTCACCACAGTATACCCAGGCACCGACGGCGTCAACCGGGTGGCAGACGTTGCAACCACATCAGGAACCATACGCAGAGCTTGGAACAGGCTCTGCCCACTACCAACGAAGTTGGACCAGGATGCTGCTCCTGCTCCAAGGGGGCCAGCTTGTTAACGCGCCGCTGCGCGTCTCGCCCGCCCGCGTCCCCCGCTCCGTGCTCCGCGCCCCGCACCCCGCGGGCTTCCTACCGGCTCGCCCACACGGGCCGCGCCAGCGCATTCATTCCGCCGCCGAGCGATCACCGAAGCACTCGCTACCATATTTATATAACACGCGCGCTGAACTATTTGTAACCTACTTGTACAATATATTAATTCAACCATACATCGTGTCGCCTACTTATTCAAGAACCCTCGTTAACAGTTATTAAGTATTAATATGTAAAGTTCACGTTTAATATGTACAAAAACTTTACAAAACCATTGTGAATTTGATTATGAATAAAAAAAAAAAAACTTACTTTGATATAATCTTTTAGACTTTCATTGATAGCAGCACACACTTCTGGTATTATTTTAATGATGGATGCTTTTGAAACTCTGAAAAATACCGACAACAGTCTATACGATATCCCAGAAGAAAGGTATACTAGGGTTATTTCCAACTTCACCCTCGCAGGTATCGCATCCCTCATTAGTGTATCATCACGTTGAATTTTTGGAGCAATCAAATTTAAAAGTATTTCCACTTGTTCAGTTGTCAATCTCATAACCGCTTTATATTCTCGGGGATCTTCATCATATAGCTCTTTAAATATTGAATTCGTTGCCCCTTTTCCTTGCAGCCAAGTCCTGACCCAAACACTTCTCTTCTTCTTCTTTTTTTGTATAGCTCTTTCAATTTCAACACAAAGTATTTTCGTAACTGCTTTTATAGTGGTATGCACTGTGATTAAACGTGTATTTTGCGACAACATTGCACGAGACATGATACAGACGAACTATGCGAGTACACTGGTGCAGTAGCTGTCTTCCTGCGACGCCAGCAGTTCGCATAGTGTGACCGAGCGAGGCGAGTCGAGTTACTGTCATACGAGTACACATGCACAGTAGCTGTCTACTGTCATATCAGCTGCTCGCACTGTGTAACCTATCCTTTATGTTCTTGCGAACTAAGTTCAGATGAGCAATATTATCTTTTTGGTAATATGGGGACTGATATAATTTCAACAGTTGAACACAGACTTGGCCATGAGGTACCGTGGAATGGGATTAGTTTGATTCACGGGGTAACTTTGATAAAAAACTTTATAAATTTTAAAAACAGGAATTGTTTCATTTTTGAACGCAACCGAAAAATTTTGTCTTTTGCGTTGGCAACACTGAATGTCACTCTCTCTCATACTCAAGCGCAAGCACGTACAAACAGATCGCTACCGGAGATATTCATAAAAACCTGTGAGTATTGTATTTAAACTATTTTAAGGGGTAAAATAACAAGAGTACCAGATTGGCTATGAATGAGGTTAGAAAAAATTATAGTTCATGTTATTAGCTTGCTAAAAAGTTTTGTTTTGTATTCTAATCTCAACAATTTCATTAACTGGCCGTTTATCTTTTATATGGGGTGTCATTGATCACAGGTATGGGGGTTACTTTGGTCATTGATCAATCTCACCCCAAGACCTAGCAATTTTGCTGTTTGTGCTTTTTTAACATAAATTATCAATATATTTGCAATGATGACTGCTTTATATGCTTTTTTTTACTTTCAGCGCTATGCCAAGAACATACAAGAAGCGTTTAGGCGCTCGCGCTTATCGGAATTACAATGAAGACGTGTTAGATCGAGCAATAGTTGCAGTTGTAGAAGGTCGTATGACCTTACGTGCGGCTTCAGAGAAATTTAAAATACCGTATGGTACAATTTTCAACAAATAACACGGAAAATTTATAAAAGAGCCGGGTGCTCAGCCAGTATTCTCTGAAAATGAAGAAAAATCTATATTGAAAGCTTGTGCCAAATGTTCTGAGTGGGGATATCCCCTTACAATTTTGGATTTGCGCATGTTCGCTAAAGTTCTTTTAGACAGACAAGGCAGAACAGTCTCTAAATTTAAAAACAACCTTCCTGGACAAGACTGGGCATACTCGCTGCTAAAGCGACACAAAAATGAATATTCTCAACGGATTGCTACTAATATCAAACGAGCTCGAGCCGCAGTATCCCCTGAAAGTATCGAGGAATATTTCAACAACCTTGAAAGAACTGTGGAAGGCGTGCCTAACTCAAATATTTTCAATTATGACGAATCAAACTTAAGTGATGATCCAGGAAAGAGGATAGGGATATATCGTAGAGGTGTCAAATACCCAGAAAGGCGATGAATTTTTCTAAGAGTGCCACATCAATAATGATTTGTGGATCTGCTGATGGGGTGCTTTTACCACCCTATATCATATATAAAAGTCTACACCTTTATGACACATGGAAAGAGAGAGCTCCATGCGGTCCACCAAATTGCAATCAGCCTTGTTGCTCAGCAGGATCACGATTTAACCGTACAGTCAGTGGTTGGATGGACGCCCCAACATTCAGAGATTGGTTTGTAAGTAGTTTATTGCCACATGCAAAAAGATCGCCTGGACGTAAAGTTCTTATTGGTGATAATCTTTCTTCTCATTTAGATGAAGAGGTCATTAAACTTTGTGGTGAAAATAACATTGATTTTGTATGTTTAGTGCCACATTCGACGCACATATGCCAACCTCTGGATGTGGCGTTCTTCCGCCCAATGAAAACGGCCTGGCGACAAGTGCTGACAAACTGGAAAATGCAAAATGTTAAATTGGCAACGCTTCCTAAGGATACATTTCCGTATCTTCTGACAAAAGCTCTCGAAAAAATGGATCGAGCTCAACCAAAACCAAATTCTCATTATAAAGACATAAGTTCCGGGGTCAAACGTAATATCGTGAGTGGATTTTGTGCAACTGGCATTTATCCTTTTAAGAAACAAAAGGTTCTTGATCGCCTTCCAAGAGAACACATTGGAGAAAAAAAGAAAGAAAAAGAAAAAATGCGTTTATTTCAGCTTACTGCAGCACACAAAACAGATCAACCCAAATACAAAATTTATACTAAGTATATTGAAGACGACATTATAGATAATTTTACATGGGTAATTTAATTTACTTTTTTTTTACGCACAGTTGAATTTCAATAAGGTAACTTAAAACAAAAATTTAAACAGTAAATTTAAAATAGCAACATTATGGTTCCTAGTTCCAAGTTCCTCTTCAGCCATTACATTACTAAATATACAATCTATGATTTATTTAATCTATGACAAAATTATGACATCATATCGATCATAGTCTGTGACTCAATACATAATAATCTATAATCTATGGAATCAATGATGATGCTTTTTTTAACATTTTCAACCATAACAACAATAAATCGCCTTTGTGTTAGAAAAATAATTTAAAAAAATGGTTGTTTATTAATAACATAAGTGTTGTGATAAAAGGTTAATATGCTATGCGCTGCAGCCGCCAAAACTGGTCGCTTCTCAGCATGGTGCTGTGATGTAGTATTCGTAAGAATCTACACTAAGCGCTGATTTTCGTTCACGGCCATTTTGTGCAGTGAAGTTAAAGGCACTTTGACAGATTTCTTGAAAGAATCTAGATACGGAAGCACTTCAAACCAACCTGTAAGAAGAAAGAAACGTTTGGATGTGGCTCCCGGGAAAAGTATTGCAACGAGAGAGGAAACGTCTCAGATTCCGATCATCAAGAAATGGAAATTCAAGCATTGGTTGAATCAATAATATAGTGTATCTATTAATACAGTGAGGAAATCCCGGATAGACAACTGATTGAAAATGACCCTGACGAAGATATAGTAGAATATGAAGACGAGCAGACAGAATGTACTTTAGGAAGATTCTTATTGGTGAAATTCTTTTCGATACGTGGTAAAAAGTTCTACAAATATGTTTGCCAAATTACTGAAATAGATCCTTTACTTGTAGAAGGTTTTAAATCAGCTGGACATAAAAAGAAATTTAAAAAAAAGAAAACCTGTTGAGGAAGGTGATTTTTTTATTTTTCCGTTTGAAATTAATATTCAAGAGATTTAATATTTAGGATGGTGATTGATTAATGTTTTTAATAATAACGTTAAAATAAAGTTGATTTTTCAAAAAGTACTTACTGCCATGATCAATGTCACCTCTAAAGTTAAAAAAAAAAATCTTTTTTTGTACTTTTCTTGTACTTTTTTGTACTTTTTTTGTACAGATATTTTTGTTCTTTCGAAAAAGTATTGTTTTAAGGGGTTACTTTCATTTGCCGTTAATAAATTAGGGGGTATCAAAGTAACCCTACGTGCGGTTTAACATTGATCACTCACATTTATATTTTTCATCGACATATTATTTATTTAAAAAGAAATCTAATTCACTGAATCGATTGAATAGTAAAACCGATATTTCATTTATTTTTTCGTGTTCGGTTCGTTTGTATTTTAGAAACTACGGCCATTTGAATTTTAAAATTGATCATTGGGGTGTCATTGATCATTCCACGGTATGATTTTGAGAATTTATGTACCTTATCCCATATTAGTACATTACACAAAAACCCTTTTCGGCGAGTAAAATTACAGAGCACAGCTAGTAGTTTCATACATGGACCTATTATTATAATGAACGACTAATGGCTTACTTCCTACCTAGGTAGCTGAAAATGGGACCATGTGTGAACATTGTTTTGCAAATGTTATGCAAGATATGTCTACAATTACTCCAACTGAAACAGTTCAAAGGGCGATTACACTTGGTAATGAAGAGAATGAGCTTCAGCATGCACAAGACCTAAATGTATGCGCATGGTGTCAAACATCTCTGTATATGAGGCGAACTCACTCCCTTCCTGAGGGACAAGAAAGACGTCTTATTTCTCAGAGAATTTCTCCACGAGAAGTAAGTTGCAATGTATTTGTACCTTAGGCAGTATTGTAGCCATTTAAGTAGCATAGTGCACATATTTTGTATTTGCATTGAGTAATCATATAGCACTTATAGATACCAGAAGGCGGCATAGTCTGTTATGCATGTTGGGTTCGAGCCAGACGCATGCTGCAGGAACAACCGGAAGTGCCTCCTTTAGAGAATTTTGATAGACATTTTGTTCAACGACAAGAAATTGAGGGTGTGGATTATTCGAATATATGTTTATGGTGCCTCTGCAGCCTTAGTCTGAGAGGAAGAAGACATATTTTATCTGATGGAGCAGAGAGAAATGAAATCATCAGAAGGATTTATCCCAGAGTGGTACTATTTCATTTTATAATTCTATTGTTTTCTATTGTGGATAGGATAGGAGGTTGTATTGGATAGACCAATACACCTCCTATCCTATCCACATCCAATTAACAGTTCCATCACATTCCTAGATTCCATCACATGGTCATGTTTGCAATGCTTGCTGGGTCTCTGCAAGAAGACATGTGCAAAGAGCTGCCAATATTGATGAAAAAAGTGATCTAGTTGCTTCACACTCACGTCGTCATATTAATGATGTTTGTGCATTGTGTAGCACATCATTGTTCCGAAGGCACACACATGCTTTAACTACTGCCGCTGTAAAACTTGAAGTTGCTGCTAGATTTCATCCCCGTGAGGTAATGCTTCTAGCAAACTCTTCTAATTTATTTTATTATGAATGAATATATATCACATATTCTTCAACACTATAATAATATCCATCATTTACATTTCTTTTTTCCATTTTTAGTTACCTGACGCAGTTTGTGTAAGTTCAAGATGTGCATATACATGAACAGGAACCAAGGGAACCAACAATGGAACTTGATGTATATACCCACACAACTAGCTCAAGCAATCATTGTTTTGTGCCATTATGTACACATACTGAAAGATTGTGTGTACCAGACTACCTAAGAAAAAGAATCCTTGTTTCACAAAAAGTTTTTATAACGAGCACCGCAAGAGTGCGCAGTGAACATAAGTCATTATATAACTGGGAATTCCTGGACCAGTATGAGTTTTCAAATACGTTCACGAAAAGTGAAATGCAAGCTATGCTCAATCTCAGCACACAAGAAATAAATCAGTATTTCGATTTTGAAAATATTAATGGGATTGATGATAATATATTTCAGTTCTGGACTGGCTCAAATAAAGAAAAATATTTTGATATTTTCAATACAATAAGTCCAGCTCTATCATGCAAAACACCTTACACGGCATTAGGTGTTTACTTGGTAAAAGCTAGAACTGGGGACTCCAATGAAAGAATCTCCTCTTTGTGATGTCTTAGCAAATCCTCGATAACACGCCTACTCAATGTAGCTAGAGAGGCACTGTTAACTTTATTTGTGCCTCTACACTTGGGCATAAGCCACATTACGAGGAATAATATTACAGACAGAAACCTTATAATGCCAGAAGGTTTATTTGGTAACAGAGAGGAAAGAGTACCGATTAGAATCTGTGATGGTACATATGTGTATTTACAAAAGTCTTCCAATTACCTATTTCAAAAAAAGACCTACAGCTTGCACAAATACCGTAACTTAGTAAAACCATTTATGCTTGTAGCCATTGATGGATATATAATTGATGTCTTTGGACCTTACGGACCTTACAGTTGCCACTGAGTCTGATTCAGACATCAAGAAAGCCTTGTTCCAAAATGAAAACGGGGACATGAGAACATTCTTTGGTGAAAATGATGTATTTATTTTGGACAGAGGCTTTCGTGATGTAATCCCATATTTACAGTCTTTGGGATACAAAGTATATGAACCTGAATCTTTAGAAGCTGGAGAGATTCAGTTGCCTACTATAAAGGCCAATAATTCCAGGTGTGTTTCATTGTGTCGGTGGGTGGTAGAAGTAGTTAATGGGCGCTTCAAAAGAGACTTTAAATTATTTCAACAAGAATATTTTAATCTAGCTGCCACTCACCTTATGGATGACTTTAGGATTTGGGCAAGCATAATTAATGCTTTTCATCCAACAATTGAAAAAAGGCCAAATGCAGAAATAATATTAAATCGTGCATTATCAAGAAGAGATCAGCCTAATATACTTGCACAACAAATTATAAGCAATCGAATAAATAGATTCCGAGCCCAATTTACCAATATTAATACTCCGCTTCCAGAGCTAGATATTTTTCCTGAAATGACTATGTCTGAATTAATTATATTTGCATTGGGTATTTATCAAATTAAACAAGCCAAAAGCTATTATGGTGAACATGTAAGGCAACGTGGTTCATTTCAGTTGGAAATATCTGAGCATTTGGAAGCAGTGTCCACAACAACGACATCCCAACAAAACCCCTAATAAGGGGTCGTATAAAATCTCGCCATCAATCAGGAAGAACATATTATACATATATACTGGTGGCGAGTCAAGGAACAAGTTGGGATGACAGAATAAAAGGTTGTTATTGTAGCTGTATTGCTGGACAACAAACAGTAGGTTTGTTGTGCACATATAATGACGATTGTTTGGTATTTGGGTTGGGCTCGGCATCAAGATACTTTTGCTGCACCGGCTTCATTTTTGGATGACATTTTAATTTTAAGGGATGATGTAGAAAATGAATAAAAATGATATAGTCAAACACTGTTTTATTTACTATTATACACCCTACTGTATTAGAGGTTCACATAGTATTCTAAATAAGCTATATGCCTTTTATTTTTTCTGACTAGATCAGGTAGATCTTTTAAAGAAAGGTCTAGATATGTTTAACATGACATGGTAATTGTATGAAATAATAAGATATTTGAGCCTAAATCTATTATAGATTATTGCAATCCTGTCATTATACTATTGGTGGTAATAATAAACAGTAGTGTGCTGGTCAGATGAGTTGGTTTACGGTTTACATCAGGTTTCTCTCTATGGCTACTTAGGACATCGAGGTCCCAATGTAATAGGTGGCGAGCCTATTGCCATTAACCATTAATTACACACGTAACTTCGAAAAGCATCGAAAAGTCATTGGTGTGTGCCATGGTAAAACCTAGGATCGAACCAGAGACCACGTCTTTTACCTCTAAGCAGTCTAAGCATAAAAACAAAAATAGTGTATTATATCACGAAATATCATAACAAATAATTCGTAATGTCATTCACTGACATTTTGACATTGACATTTGACAATTCTCAAAGAAAAATGAAGGATCAGAGGAGATCAAGCGACATGACAGTTTTTTGGTGTGTTGCAATTCATTATGTAAATTCGCGCTTTGTACATCGAAATACAAGCTTTTTATGCTAAATAAATAGTTTTAAACGGTTCTTATTAATACTTCCCTGTATTACATACACTTTACAATGACCAGGCCGGGGCTCCATACATTTTGAAACAACTCCTTTCATGTCTGCAATGTTCTACCTGTAGCTAAATATCTCAGCGTAGCAATTAATCGTTCTCTTGCAGTCACCGACTGTGGCATTTTAGTATTTTGTTTTGTAATTTTGGACTCTATTAGTTGTACTACTCTGTGTAAAAAGTATCGGGAATCTATAATATAAAAATGAATCGCAAAATGTGTTGGTAAGCGCATAACTCAACAACGCCTGGACAGACTTCGCTAATTCTTTCTTTAGAATATTCCTTGCAGTACGAGGATGGTTCTTACGCAGAGAAAAAATAAAAAAAAGTGTTAAGCCGTCACGGGAACGGGAACAGAATTCCACGCGGGCATCAGCTAGTATATCAATAAAAAGACCCGCGTAAAAGAGGTCGTTCTAATTTTTTTTACTGCCTGTTGGTAGCACTGTACTGATTTAGCGCGCAAAATTTAAGCGGGATCTGTCATTTAATTTGTTTTAAACTACACTTTTTTTTGGTCATAGTTTTGAGTCCTCGGCGATTGTTACAATGGAAAATATTGTTGAACAAAGAGTGTTTCGAATGATGTTTCATGTGGTGAATCACTAAAAATGTTGCGAAATACCTACGGCGAATCGTGTATATCGAAAACAAGGGCTTATGAATGGTATAAGGCTTTTAAAGAAGGCCGAGAAGTAGTGGTAGACTTGCCTCGTTCTGGTAGACCTTCAACCGCTACGACCAAATAAAACATCGACAGAATCAAGAAGCTAGTGCTCGAAAATCGACGTATGAGTTTCGAGTGAGTTGGCTAGTGAGGTGAACATATCTTTTAAGTCCGTCCACAACATTCTCATTGACATTTTAGGCATGGAATGCGTCGCCGCTCGACTAGTTCCAAAAGAGCTTAATTTTGTTCAAAAAGCGCAGCGAAAGCATGTCGCTGAAGACATGGTTTCCCCAAACTTCTACGGATCCGACCTTTATGAAACGTATAACTGGCGACGAGACATGGGTTTATGAGTATGACATGCAAACAAGCCAACAGTCTTCAGAATGGCGTCTCGAAAACGAGCTGAAACCCAAAAAACCGCGGCAAAGTCGCTCCAAAATTAAGGTGATGGTGACAGTTTTTTTTGACTACCATGGTGTGGTTCACTCTGAATTCCTTGCAGAGGGAGAAACAGTGAATAAAGAATATTATTTAGGCGTCATGAAGCGTTTGCGTGAGAGTATCCGCCGAAAACGTCCAGATTTGTGGCAACACAACTCATGGATGCTGCGCCATGATAATGCACCATCACACACAGCCATTATAGTGAAAGAGTTTTTAGCGAAAAATTCAACAAAAGTTCTCGACCAAGCACAGTATTCAACTCGTCTACGCCCGGGACTACTGACCTCCATGATCGGGGCCTGAGGACGGCAGTTGGCCGACTCGCCGTCCTTACAGAAGCAGGCCGTGGCGGAGGCATGTCGTATGTGTCCTACACACGCTTGCCAACTCACCGACGCGGGATATAACCCGACCCCACCAGGCGAGGCCGCGGTGGCGGCCAATGTCCGCCGGCAACCCTGGGGTTATTCTTTCGAGGGCTTACCCGGGGTGCCCGGCTATGGCCGTAAAAGAAAAGTCGCTGAATGAGCTAAAGGCCATAACGCAAATAACCTATGAAAAATGTATGGAAGACTGGGTGAAGCGGTGGAGATGTTGTATTGCAAGCGATGGGGCCTACTTTGAAGGCGATAAAATAAATTTAGATGAATAATTTGTATTTTTATTTTTTTTTAGCACAGAATGTAATAAAAACTGAAATGATTCTATATTCATGCTTAAGTAATTGTAGAGGTCTCCTGGTTCTTCAATTTCTAATTATTTAATTAAATTGATATGGCTGTACTTATTTCTATTTTTATACCAATTTTTGCACCAAATTCTTTTCTTTTTCTTTTCATCTAACAGTATTAATGCAGCACCAGTTATTGCAATTATTCTTTTTTTTGTTGCCATGTTATGTGCACAACTAATCGCGTCGCTGATCATAAACAAACTGATGTGTCCGTGTAGTGTGTTGCAGCGCCAGACATGCCCGACCAGACTGCCCGTGTGCGTGCCTACGGGCATTTCTGTAAGTGAATTCCCAGCTTAACCCCTGGTTGTGGTCCACTGTTTTAAAGGCTTAGGGTATTAAGTGTTTTGCATGTTACGGGAAATTGCATGTTATTATAGGATGAGTAGATTCCGTTCGATGCGCCGCTTGCCGAAGTCCTTGCTGTCGACACCGGCCGTGAAGCAGAGGACGAAGAACTGACCCTTGAAGAGCTACGTCAGCTTTTAAATCTTGCGTCCTTCGAAGAGGGAAATTCCGGTACAGACATTAACTGGTTCGATGACTATTCCACATTTACAGGGCAGAGGAAAGAAAGAATTCAGGGAAGAGTCTGGTCCCAAAATTGAAGGAATCGTTCCCTTGGATATATTTACTCAAATTTGGGTCCAGACTTTAATCGAATCTGTGTCGGTGGAAACTAATAGGTACGCGTGGGACTCCATCGCTCCGCTAACCGAAGACCCCAGCGCCAACAGCGGTAACTTGCGGTGTAACCAATGGGTTGACACCACGGTGGACGAGCTTTGTAGACTAATAGGCGTGATTATATTAATGGGTATGTGCTATAGGGCTAGGGTAGACGAATACTGGTCTACCGGTATTCTGGAAATGCCTGGCTTTCGAAGCCTTATGACGCGCGATCGCTTTCTCCTCCTGATGAGGTACCTCCACTTCGTGGACAATGCCACTTTAGTAACCTCCGCTGAGGAAAAAAAGATGAGCAAAATTAAACCTATTGTTGATTATCTCAACAATCAGTTTAGAAATTTCTATACGCCTCGCAGAGAGCTGTCTATTGACGAATCGCTGCTGCTTTGGAAGGGACTTTAAGCTGGATACAATGCATCTGTACCAAGCCAGCGCGATTCGGCATAAAAACATATGAACTGTATGTATTAAAAGTAATGATTTACACAGGCAAGAGTACAGCCCAGGAGGATCACGAGTCCCTTTACGGGTTAGTAGTATAGTAATTCTAAAGCAGTGCTGAAACTGATTACCAGTTATCTATGCAAAGTAAACACTCTTTTCATGGATAACTGGTACAACTCAGTAGCAATAACAATTTTTTTTAAATTTAAAACACAGATGTCGTCGGTACGTTAAACCGACGAAGGGTTGACACACCTGGAGTAATAAAAAAAATTAAAAGAAAATAGAATGGCAAGGGGCGATGTGGTGAATAGACACTGGTGACGTTTCAGTTTTAGCGTGAAAAGATGTAAAACTAGTTTCCACAGTGTCTACTAACCACAATGCTGAGATGACGGCAGTCAATAGGCAGGAAAAGTAATCCAAAAGCCTATAGCTGTTAAGGATTACAACAATGTCATGGGGGGAGTGGACCTAAAGGATCAGAAATTATCAACGTACCTGCTTGATCGAAAACGAGGAATTAAATGGTACATTAAGGTTTTTAAAAGATTTTTAAATATTGGCATAATAAATTCACACATAATATATTGCTCTAACATTGGCCAACACAAAAAATGACCCACCGGTAATTTAGATACAGACTGGCTGCAAAGCTTTGTGAAATATATGGTGACAACGTCCAGCCCCGCGAACATCGACACCCGACCCCACCCGGCATCTGTCGTCTTAACAAGCAGCTGGATCACTTCTGTTTGATCTAAAAGGGCTAGGATTCCAGCCCAACATTTCATTCCGCCATTTTTAGTTTCGATGACAGTTGAAGTGTCATTTATGTCACATCATTCTGTCTATATTGCCTGCGTTGTGCAGAGTTTATCTGGGAGATAGATATTTTGTCGAGACAATATTTTGAGATTGATATAGTAATCAGTCATCGAATTTGGAAAATATATACGCATTTCGCGGGGCGAAGTGTGTACCGAAGTGTGGACAACTATGTTGGTGCGGAGCGCCAACTTAAGGAAATTAGGGAATTTCTCGATGTAAATAGGGACGACATCGGAACGGCCTTCTCCCGTCGGGGCATCGAGTGGACCTTCAGTCCTCCGGGATGCCCTTACTGGGGTGGGATTTTCGAGGCTGCAGTCAAAACTGCTAAGGTCCATTTGTTACGCGTGATAGGGCAAACCGTGTTAACATTTGAAGAACTCGTCACTGTATTCTGTAAAATAGAGGCGGTTCTTAATTCACGACCATTGTGTAAGATCAATTCAGATCCGAATGACCTGGAAGTGTTGACTCCGGGTCATTTCCTGATAGGGAGGCTACTTAACGCGCTGCCTGAGTACCCATTCGCGGGGGTAAAGCTCAACAGGTTGAGCAGCTATCAAATATTACAACAGATGTCTCAAGATTTTTGGAAGCGGTGGTCACTCGAGTTGCAGCAGCGCCTTAAGTGGACTGACAAGACTACCCCTCCTCGTGTTGGAGACTTAGTGCTGGTTAAGGATGCCAACCTACCGCGAAGTGTATACCGAACTGTTACTGGTACAATTACGTCTTGGGACGCTAAAATAGTGAGCACGTGCGAGATTGTGGAGATTGCTGGTAGACGCTGGGAGCTGTTCAACGGCGTGATTGGCTGTGAGGGAACCAGCCAGTCATCGTCAGGGCAAGTAAAACACAAAACAAACGCATCACACAAAACAAATACACACCGCACAATACAGACATGCCTTGGTGGAGTTCTGCAGGTAAGTGAACATTTGTTGTTGTTCGTATTAGCGTTACTTGATTGTAGTCAGGCGCTGCGTTACTTGCAGTCCAAGTTTGGAGTGGCAGACGGGTGTCTGGCTCCAACAACTTGCCTGAGCACTGCGCAGTTACAGAGGAGCGGACGAAAAAACAGGTGCGGCATAAAAGACGGCGGTGTGCGAGATGTGTGGCGAAGCAACGGCGCACGATATTCTCCAACATTATCTGCAGTCAGTGTCAGGTATTTCTTTGCGTTGGCCATATTGGAAAGAGTATCACAAGATGAGTCGATGTGTGAATTGTGGCATCGATGTATCCCAGTCAAACGAAGAACCATCAACGAGTAGTGGGCACCGACGACACATTTGCATAAAATGTGGGATTTCTCTGTTGCGAATCAGATCTCATACATTGCGCATGGACACAGAAAGAGAAGCTCATGTTGCAAATGTAGTTGAAGAATGGATCGCTCCACGACAATTGAGGGGAACAGATCAAATCTGTCATCCTTGCTGGCAGCAAGCAGCACGAGCAGCATCTCCTATTGCAGCGGCACCTCCAGCAGAAGCTCATCAAACTACAATCCTTTTGCCAAATATTAGAAGAGCTCCAGATACTGAGAACCATTGCTTCCTTCCACAATGTACTTCTTCAGAAAGGTTAGCAGTTCCAAAGTGGCTAAGAGTAAAACTTTTTACTGACTACAAGTTTTATGTACCCATGCGATGTAGAATATGCAGTTTCCATTTGTATAATCACAATTGGTATGATAACATACTAAATAATAATGAGTCCATACATAGTTTCACAAGTGAACATATGACTTTGCTTCCTTCGTAAATGAGAGGGTACTTTAACTTAGATTTTTCTAATATCGAAGAAATGTCTGATGAATTAGTTCGTTATAAGATTGGTATATCAAAAGAACAATTTAGTCAACTCTCTAATGAGGTTCCTAGATTGATCTCCCAAAAAAATGGATGTTTAGCGCTTGCTGCATATTTGTTGAAGTTAAGGACAAGAGACAGTGATGAACGAATATCAGTGTTGTTAAATGTTCCACGCACAACATTGTCCAGATTAATGGACAAAGCTCGTATAATACTAATTGAAGATTTTATTCCGATACATCTTGGATTAAATCATTTGTCAAGACACCAAATTGCAACAAGGAACTTATTGATCACAAATGGATTATTTGGGGCTGAACATGATGGTGTAAATAAACCAATTGTTATAATGGATGGTACTTACTTATATGTACAAAAAAACTCTAATTATCTATCAGAATCAGAAAGACACATATTCCCTCCACAAGTATAGGAATCTGATGAAGCCTTTTGTTATGGTATCAAAGAATCAAAGAATCAAATCAAAGGAATTTGATGATGAATCAAAACCACTAAGGCAGTATTTTCAACCTGGAGATGTCTTTATTCTGGACAGAGGATTCAGAGATTGTGTTCCGTTTTTGCAAGAACTTAATTACTTTGTACACACTCCAGCTACCCGGAAGGAGAGTGAAGCTCAGCTATCAAAGCTTGCAGCTAATCAGTCTAGAACTGTTACTATATGTAGATGGGTTGTAGAAGCTGTCAATGGCATAATTAAACCAAGCTACAAGTTGCTCCGGCATGAGTTTTTTAATAAAGCTAGTAAACATGCCATGACCAGACTTTCACATAGCTGTAGCAGTGATTAATAAGTTTCATCAACGGGTTACTGACAGGCCAGATGCAGGTGAAATTCTAGAGATAATTAATGCAAACTTGTATAGAAATAATGACTTATCTGATTATGTAAATTCAAACAATTTAAATAGAAGGCGGACACAATTCTTAAACATTGATGTTAACATAGAAAATGTAGGTATCTTTTCCAAGGCTAGAATACAGTGAGTTAATATTATTGGCGTGTGGTACATACCAACTTAAACATGCCCGCTCATACTATGGGGAACACATTAGGGATGACGGTTCCTATACTATTGAGGTCTGTAGGGATAGAGCCAGCAATCTGTTAGATTTTCCTTTGACTGCAGGCTGTTCTTTATTGCGAGGTAAAATCCACAGTAGACATATTAGTCGAAGAATATATTATATTTATATATTATATGAAAATGAAGAACAGGGTAGAACAGCAAAAAAACAGTACTGCTGTAATTGTATTGTTGGACGAAGAACAGTAGGTTGCTGCGCTCATGACAATAGTTTGGTTTTTGAGCTGGGCACGGTACCAGGATTATGTAAACCCACCTGCCCAATTCCTGCATAATGTTTTAATAACTTATGACTCCGAATAATAAAGAAATTATGAATACAACTAATCTTTTATTAACAAAAATTGACTAAATACTATGGTCAATAAATAATATAAATGAGAATTTTGATACAACCATATGATGTTATTTTATTTCTTACTGGTATGAACTACCAAACCTGTATCATATTTGCCCAATCATTATCTGTCCATACCAGGCCAAGTGCTCATACCAAGTTGACCAATGTCCTTTACCATTTATATTTATTAATTTCTAAGTATTTACTCACTCAAGGTGCGTAGGTAAGTAAACTTTTTCGTTACTGATGACATACTGGCTGGTTGTAAAAAAAACATCGATTATGTTTTGTTTTTTCATAAAATTCAAATGACTGCGAATTTGTTTGAATTTAAGTACGTTTTAATTGCTACGTTTAGTCTTGATTTTGTAATTTTACCAACCATTTAAATAAAGTTAGCGACAGAATTGAATCGTTAAGCTGGGTACAGACTATGTAACATAACATGTTATACGACATTGCTATATAACATGTTTCAGATAATGTGGACACTGAATGTTATAAAACATGTTATAATAACATGTTTTATAACTTATGTCATATAACACGTCTACATTATGTAACATTGTTATTTAACACAAGACTGTATTAATAAAACTTGTTGTATAACAATGTTATATATCTGGACGCACCAACAATGTTATATAACTTAGTCACGCGTGTACTCGATCGCGCGGCGCAGCGGCGGGTGGGGAGGGTGGTGTCAGTGTTTAACTAGACTTTGACGGGTGTAGACGTGTTCATTTTTTGTGGTTTTTAAAATGGAGTGGAAAAAAGAGAACACTGCATTACTGATTGAGCACTTTAAAGGAAAAAGAAAATTGTGGGATTCGACAAGTGAACATTTTAAGGATCGCAACAGAAAACATGACGCATGGATGGATTTGGCTTGTAAGTTCGATACAGAAAAAAGTGTTGTTGAAAAGAAGATGCGAAGTTTAATCGGACAGTTTCAAAGAGAACTAAAAAAGCCTAGATCTGGGGCAGGAGCAGAAGAAATTTCTTCAAAATGGTTTGGATTCGAGTTGTTATTATTTTTAAAAGATAAAAATAAGGTTCACTCTACAAACGAAGCGGGCGTTTCAGAGGTAAAAAATTCTTTTTATGATAATATTTTAGATTAAGTACCTAAATGAAAAACAGACATTATAATTATAGCTCTTTATTTATGTTTAAAACTCTAATCTAGTCGAAACAAACTAGTAATTTGTTTGCCACGGTACACTTCCAACATTTGTTAAAAAAAAATCAGCAAACTCTTTTCGAACCCCTGCCGCTTCTGTTATATAATTCCCAGGTTCGACAGTTATAAGGTCATTTACAGTATCTATGTCAAGGTTATTTTGTTGAAAATTCATACTGTGGCCAACATAAAATGATCGTGATAAATCACTATTCATTAAAAAATTATGTAAGTACGTGCATGCAAGTATTACGTCAGATGATTTTGTAGGATTCAAGAGAAGGGGTTTTCTTAACAGTCTGAATTTAGACGACATAATCCCAAAAACATTTTCTACAACCCTTCTTGAACGACTTATTCGATAATTGAAAACTCGTTCTTTAGAGCCTTTATTATGAATTCCTGGATATGGTTTCATAATGTTTTTATTTAATGGGAATGCGTCATCTGTCAAAAAAACGTAGTGTGTAGGTAAGATTCTTCCAGGAAGTGAACGTGTAGCAGGTAGATTAAGAGAATCGTTTTCCAACATGGTTTTTAGTGTTGAATTGGAAAACACACCACCATCAGATATGCGGCCTTGACTTCCTACGTTAACAAACATAAAACGATATTGTGCATCGACAAGCGCCAATAGTACGATGCTAAAAAACCCTTTATAGTTGTAAAATTCACTTCCTGAATTGGCAGGTGCTTGTATCATGACGTGCTTTCCATCCATACAACCAATACAATGTGGAAATTGCCATAATTTATAAAAGTCATCTGAGATGACACTCCACTCTTCTGGTGTTCTTGGAATCTGGAAAAGATAGCAAAGTTAATTTGTTTTTGTTTCAGGACAACACTGAAGAAAACCGTACTTCTCCAAAAAAGAAAAAGAAAAAATAATTTGCAAGCTCAGAAAGAAGCATACGGCATAATGAAGGAATTGCAAACTGAGCTCACAACACGAGATGATTTTTCTGTTTTTGGGAGTATATTGCTTGTAGATTGCGCAATTTACAGGATCCACTTACTATTTCTACAGTGCAAAACCAAATTCATAATATTATATTCCAAGCTGAAATGAATTTATACCGCGGCGGCGCAAATAGAATTGGTTCATACAGCGGCAGCGCAAGTACAGGTTTCGACAGAGGCTACTATACAAGTTCTTTTCTAAACAATAGTTCTGGTCCAGCAGATTTACCACATACGGACACAGAGTCTTCACAGATTTCGGAAGACTTGGACGACATATTGTTAAATATTCAACAATCAGCTACAAGTTCTTAGGTAACAGGTTTGTACTGACATGTATAACAGGATGTTATACATGTCAGTACAAAAATTTCCTAGCACAAGATCTTACTGGTCACCAAAGTTTGGTTATGACCCCATTTCTTCAACAATGCCACTAAACAAATTTGAAAAAATAATGTTATCATTGCATTTCAACAACAATGAACTTCATAAACCTAGCCCATCCAGAACATGACAGTCTTTATATAATCCGCTCTGTAATCAAGCACCTCTATGATAGGTTTGCCACAGTGCCAATGGACCAAAGACTTTCTGTGGATGAACAGATGTGTTCAACAAACATAGGGCACTTTTATCTGCCCAATAAGCCCCATAAATGGGGCTTCAAATTATATGTCCTTTGTGATTTGATGGGATATGCCCATAAGTTTGAGGTGTATTCTGGACAAGAGAATTCTGAAAAACTCCCAGATGATCCAGATCTTGGTGCAACAGGAAATGTTGTAGTACGTTTGCTTCGGGGAGTGCCAAGAAGGCTAAACCACATCATATACTTTGATAACTTTTATACCTCTTTGCCATTAGTATATTTTTTAGCTAAAGGAGGAATACATACTGTGGGGACTGTGCAACAAAACAGGATTCCAAATAGTAAATTACCAGATAAAAAAGATTTTATGATGAAATCTGTGCCCAGAGGTAGTTATGAAGAGAGAGTTTCTATGCTTGATGGAATAGATATGACTTGTGTAGCATGGAAAGATAATAAGGTAGTAACCCTGCTATCTACTTATGCTGGAGCATTGCCTGTGGCTAAAGTAAATAGGTATGACATGACAAAACGAGAAAAAATTGATATTACTTGCCCATTTATTGTCCAAGAATAAACGAGTAGACCTCATGGATAGCTTTTTGGGCAGAAATCACATAACACTGAGGTCTAAAAAGTGATACCTACGTATTTTTTTCATTTATTTGATCTTGCAGTTATAAATACTTGGATTGTCTATTAAAAAATGCTCAGAAAAGGGGTGAACCTAAAAATAGTCTGCTTACAATGAGCCAATTCAGAAATGAATTGGCCTTTGTGCTTTGCAACAAAGGAACCATCAAAGATGCTAAAAGAGGGCGTCCTAGCAGCAGTACCCTAGAAGAAGAATTGCTGACAAAAAAAGAAAAGGTTCTCCAGCTCCTCCACCTCCTAAAGACATAAGGAGTGATGGTTCTGAACATTGGCCAAAAGTAGGTGGGTCACTACGGTGCAAATATCCTAAATGCAAAGGTTACTCCTCAATATCATGCAGTAAATGTGGAGTTAATTTGTGCCTTAACAAGAATAAAAATTGTTTTTTAACACTTTCACAGCGACTCACGAGTACTGCTCGGTATTCATACTTTTCTTCAACTCGCGATTCACGAGCAGGACTCGTTACCGCCTTTCATACTGTTTATTAGAAAATCACGTCGCCTAGTCGTGATTCGCTTCATACGCGTTTGTAGCTGAGTTTATAAGCTACTCACACATATGCAATACATGTGCAAAGCGGGAACAGGCGAGCCACAATATGCAATCGCCCGCGCCGCTCGCTCAGTCCGCCGCCGGCGAGTAAACAGGGTGAACGTTATTGCATTTTGGCGCGAAATGGCTTCATCGCAGCGAATGTCTATGCGCGAGATTGCTGATTATTTACAGAATGATGATGACTCTGATATTGATATTAATGATGAAATTGAAGGTAAATAATAATTTATATATCGATACCTTAATTGGCAGACCCGCTAACTCCACTTTTCCTCAATTATTTTTTTTTTACAGATTATAGCTAATAAAAATACGGCGTGCTTTTCAAAAACAATAACTCCAATTCAATCACAATTCTTTCCATAAACGGCTATTCGAAAATCAGCCAACTCCGCGTGTCACGGAACGTTACGATTTTACCCGCCAACTCCACTAAGTCGGCCATTTTGTATGGCGTCAGAGGCGTGTAATGTTAGTGGTCAACATTTAAATTGAAAAAATATATAAAGACGCGACGAAAGAAGAGTGGGTGTTAACGCCAGTTGCCCATTAATACAAGGTATTATTACTTATTTATTTTCACAAAACACTGCTATTTAATTAAATTATCTTAAGATTTCAGTCTGACTAGGAGTTGGCTGTTTGGCTTCCTACTTTTTTACGCTAGTCTTGGGAGTTGTCCATTTTTTCTATTTAAATATCGTACTTTATTTATAACGATGATATTTATTTTTAATAATTAATAGGTTTTTTTGCATTAAATCGATGAATTATTTTGTATCTATACTTGCAATTTAACTTTAACTAAGTTAGTATTATTTTACATTTTGGCTTACTTTTTGTGCTTTGGTGATGGTTCTTTTTGTTTTCTTTTCACACAGATGTCCAATTCACGTGCTAAAAAAATACTGCAAATTACCATACAAAATGAACCGCACGAACTTGATACTATAACTAACAACCCTGATTCTGTTTTGTTCCTGAATAATCAAGTCCCAATACCTTACGATGCTACCGAAACACCACATTGAGCAACGCTCTGGTCAACCTATCTATGCTGTACAACGTGACCATCGAGCAAAAGTATTTGGAATTGAGACACTCAAATGGAGGTAGATAGCATGCACGCCATGATCGAAAAAAACTAAAAAATCAAGTGATCAATGTGCCAGCAGAGTACATAACTATCTGCAAGAATGCAAAGAAAACAAAGCCTTATACAGTAGACTACTTGAACTACACCTATTTCAAAAAATTTAAAAATATACAATTTTACAACTCATAAGACCAGGAAAAATAAAGGGAGACCCGAAGGTACATAAATTATTTTCAATTATATTATAAATTGATGGTTAAAATTACCAAAACTGGGAGAACCAATATACTTAGTTACTAAATTTAACGTTGCCTTATCTTTTTATTTTGCAGGTTACTGACATACGAGCACTCAAATATGCACCGTCTGGCGAAATTTTTATAAACTGAAACTATCTGAAGATTACACATTACTTAATCAGGTTAGGAATGCCCGAATTAACAACATAGCCTTTCATAACATACCTAATCTATACCAGGAACGCAGGAAAGTTACAAAAAAGAAGTTCTTAGATTTACAGCAATTAAAAAACTCGATGCCAAAAGATTACCAAACTTATTAAAGTTAGTAAAGAGTTAGCGGGTCTGCCAATTAAGGTATCGATATATAATAATATATATATTATTTCTATGTAGGTATACTTCTAATAGAAATTTCTTTTGTAGAGTTGATGTCTGACCTGCAAGGGGTTGCAGACAGTCAAGAAAGGTACGATGATGGTGGAATTGAGGAGCAGGAGCAATTTCGTGAACCGGTCAACCAGCGAGGGCGCACTCGGGAGCGTACACAGAGATCTCGGCGCGGGCGTCAGCGCGGCGGCACAGTGCGCTCAACTACACGCGGGGCGATCTTCACATCGATTTTCGCTAAGAGAAATGAGGCCAATGGATGGACGTATGTGCCAAGAGAACGTCCATTAGAAGACCCTGTCTTCGAAGAGGTAACTCGTGTCTTAGCCCCCATAGGTGAGAATTCATCAGAAATCGACTGCTTTTCAGTCTTTTTCACAAACGATTTTTGGAAGCTCCTGAAAACTGAAACAAATCTTTATGCCGGGCAGATGAAGACCAAGCTGACTAGACGAGGACTGCTAAAACCAGGGAGCATGCTCGATAAGTGGACACCCATTACGTTGGAAGAACTGAAACTTTCTCCATAATAATACATATGTCGCTAGTGCATAAAGAAAGCTTTGACGCGTCCTGGTCCACTAGGGAAATTATACACACCCCATATGCGGCCAAACTGATGAATAGAGATCGTTTCAGGGCTATTTACAGCTGTCTACACCTGAACGACAATTCTAAATACATAACTCGGGGTCAAGATAACTACGATTCCTTTTTCAAGCTACGACCATACTTTGACCAGCTATGTCGGCTGTTGTATGTGTTTTTATCCTGGTGAAGCCTTGACGATTGACGAAGGGACGTGTGGCTTTAGAGGTAGAGTACACTTCCGAGTTTTCAACAAAGATAAACCCGACAAATACGGTGTGAAAATTTATATGTTGTGTGACCCAGCGACGGGGTATATTTTGAACATGGTTCCATATGTCGGTGACTCCAAAACGGTTGAGCAAATAGTCACACAACTAAGTGAACCGTACTTTGAAAAATGGCACACTATATATATGGATCGATTTTTCTCCAGTCCAACGGTTGCAGACTTGCTCTGGCTGAAAAATACTCGTGTTGTCGGCACTGTGATACCGAACCGGCATGGCTTGCCCCAGGAATGGCGACAACAGCCCTTGGAGGTAAATGAAATGTCCTTCTGTCACCGCGGGAATCTCACTGCCTGTAAGTGGAAAGACAAGCGGGACGTCCCCTTCCTGACGACAAAACACGCTGCAACCTGGACAGAGGTGACTGTAAAAACTAAAGGAGCTCTAGCAAAAAAAATAAAACCGGACTGCGTCTTAGACTACAATGTAAATAAAATCGGTGTAGACCTGAACGACCAATACGTGTCCTATTATGCCCTGCAAGGGAAATGTATGAAGTGGTGGAAAAAAATGTTTTTCCATTTAGTGGCAAGGGCTATGGTGAACTCCATGGTAATTTACAACAAACAGCAGCCTGCACGCCGCCAATTGCGGTTTTCCCAATTTTTGATGGCTTGTGGTGAAGGCATTGTGGCAGCTAGGTCTACTGATGATGCAGGTCCATCTTGTGGAGCACACCTGGTCGGCAAGACTTCCAGATTAGTGGGAAGACACTTCATTGAAAGAATACCAAGTACAGAAAAGAAGACAAAAGTGACGAGAGTCTGTAAAGTTTGTGCCGACACTATCAAACACAAAACTGGAAAACGAGGACGCAAGGAGACTGTTTTTTACTGCCCTGACTGTAATGTGCCATTGTGTAATGACCCGTGTTTCAAAAAATATCACACGGTAAAGGATTATCATCTATAAAAAGGCATTCGTTGTATGTAAGACTTTTTTTTTCTTGAAAAAATTACTATTTTGATTTTGTATTAATAAATATAACATAAATAATATAATGTATTTTTATTTATTATTCATAAACGACGAATAGTATATCTTATAAATACAAAAAGAATTATCTGTGTACTAATTTTAGTTATGTTTATATGTCATTTACAAATATGCAGAAACTTGCCCGCGTACCGTATTAAGCGGCACCTTAAATGCTCCGCTGTAAAACTGTCAAATTATCACCAAGAATAAAGAATGTACAAGGATATTCTGGTTTTTACTTATTTAGTACTGAGAAACATGTAGAATTGCACGATGATGGATATTTCCATCATACTGTTTTTTTACTTATTTCATTTATTTATTTGTACTAGGATTTTTTTAAATATTTTTCCCTTAATCTAGAGCATGAATTACCATCATCCTGATTTATTTCACAAAATTCTAAAAAATCATGCAAAGAAGGGCTGGTCTTTTTTGATGTGTGTATTTTATCTACTTCGGTTTCGGTATACTCGGATTTTCAACTTGACAAAAGACAAATAATAGTACATTGTTCATCGAGGGTAGAAAGTGACCGATTACCAACGCGGGTGTAGTTTGAGGCTCGAAGCGCAGCTGAGGGCCTCAATACACGCAAGTTGGTAATCGCACTGTCTACCGAGTGACACATAGTGCTTTATTTGATATCTAACGCGAACATGGTGTTTTGATACATTTTACAATTCTTAGTATCATAAACTGTAAACAAAAGCTTTTTTTTCTATTCTCGTTGCCGCGTCGCTATGCACGCATTTCCCTCTCTCTCCTACCCCTCGCCCGCCCTTGCGGTCCTAACAAAAGGATGTGAAGTCAGTGGTTGCTCGCACATTGTTAACGCTCCTTGTTTTTGTGTTACTATCGGCTTGTTTTGCGACTTACTGACCCCGGCCCGTTTTAATTGCCTTCGATGTTGCTTACCTATATGTGATTATCTGACTTCTAATAGGAAACGATTTTAGAAAGCGCTCTTGGTGAATGTTGACTGGTTAATAGTGTAATGGCAGATAGCCGCTGAGTAGTAGGGATTCACGGGGACTGGAACACCTCCGAACGACCAACCATCCCCCCCACCCCCTATCCCAGGCGTGTCCTATCCATCGGCTTCGGCGGGGTCATCCGCGGCTAAAAAAAAGTTTTGTGTCGATCAATCGCACTAATCCATTTTTGCACAGGTAAAAAAAATGTCAAGGGTCTATCAGGTAAACTTTTTTTACCTGATAGACCCTAATGTCTATAGCAAAAAAACAGTGTGCGTCGCTCGATGATGCCTCGGTTTTGATTTGAGTAGAAAAAAACATTCGCAATACTAATGTGTTTTATACTATGTAAGATAATGAAATATTGTTTTAAGAATACTTAATCATCTAATCATACATATCAATTCAAATTCATATCTTACATAGTACACAGCAGCTGGAAATCGGCTAACGACAAACTATAATGTTTATAGTATAAGCACAACAAACAATATTCCCCACACACTGCAGTGAATCGTTTTGGATTCCATTAAAATTATAATTCTACACTCGAGAGCAATGAATCCGGGTCACTCAAAGAATCCAAAAAATCTCGGAAAGTAAGAATGCTAGGTTAATGCAATAAATTGTATTTAATAGACAATTTAATACTCCTTAAATGAAAGTATTAAAACTTCTTAGTTATTGTAAAGTTATATCATAAAAAAATCAAATTTGAAAAGGGAACACTGTCGAAGATGGAACTACGAAATTACAGGATTTGTTTTTGCTTTTGTTTGTAATCTGTCATTTATGTTGGTACATAAACCAGGTTGATAGTGCTCAATATTCATTATTCAAGCTGAAATCATGTCGCTTACACTTGAAGAATGCACCAGAATACTTACATTGGTGGAAACCGGCCGGAGTCAGCGCGATACAGCCAGGACTGTCGGTGTATCGCTGTCAACAGTACAAAGAGTTCTCCGACGTTACGAAGAAACTGGTTCTAACCTACGCAGACCAGGAACGGGCAGAACTAGGTGTACCACAGCACGAGAAGACCGATACTTGGTGAACACCATGCTTCGAAATCGCTTTCTCACAGGAACTGAACTCACAAATCAGTTTCGACGCCTCGGAGGAAGTAACCCAAGTGCATGGACAGTAAGACGTCGGCTTGCTGAATCTAACTTAAAACCCCTTAGACCTGCAAACGGCCCTAAACTGGAGCGTGGCCATCGTATTTCAAGACTAAGATATGCCCAGAACCACGTAAATTGGAGTATTGAAGATTGGTCGAAAGTTATGTTCTCCGACGAATCAAAATTTATGCTCTACAAGCACGATGGAAGACACAGAGTGTATAGAAGACCAGGGGAAAGATTCAAGCAAGCATGCATCGAAGAAAAAGTAGCCTACGGTGGTGGGTCTGTACTTGTGTGGGCCGGAATTTCCTCTGAAAGTCGCACAGAGCTGGTGATCATAGAAAACGGCTCTTTAACTAGCGTAAGATATGTGGAAGAAATCCTCAACGAATACGTTGGTCCATTTATGGTCAATTTGGGTGAGGATGCTATATTTATGCATGACAATACCCGACCTCATACAGGTAGGATTGTGAATGACTACCTTCAAGAGATGAACATTACTTGTATGGAGTGGCCAGCGCGCAGCCCGGATATCAACCCGATCGAGCATGCTTGGGACGAGCTAGGGAGATGCGTAAAACAACGAAACCCTCCCCCAATCACGCTTCCTGAGCTCAAAATTGCTCTCACAGAGGAATGGGAGAATATTCCCCAAAATCGTATAAGGAACTTGGTGTACAGCATGCCAAACCGCGTAAACGCAGTAATGGAAGCACGAGGAGGTAATACGAAGTATTGAAATTCAAGAAAATCGTCATAAAGTTCAAAAATTTCATGTTTCCTATTTTTGTTTTAAGGAGAGATCAGCAGTTTTTTTTCTTTATGTAATTTTGTGTAAATAAAATGTATGGTGACTCATATTTTTTTAACTTTCATTTAAGGAGTATTAAATTGTCTATTAAATACAATTTATTGAATTAACCTAGCATTCTTACTTTCCGAGATTTTTTGGATTCTTTGAGTGACCCGGATTCATTGCTCTCGAGTGTATGTTCTGCAATTTCGTTCTATAAACGCCCGATGATGTCCGACCGATGGTCTTCCGTAGGAATCAAAGTACTGGCCAACTCCATTCGTGTCTATGTGTATCGCAATTTAGAAATAATGTTCAGAATTACGTTTTTCTTTTATTCATGTGTCCTCACCATTTCTGTGTGTCTGTCTAATGTGTCTAGTAGTTACGGAGAACAACTACAACTTACCAAGTTGTCGTTATTAAAGTTTAAACTCGGCTTATTCTGGCACTAGAGGAATATTATCATATTCCTGATAATTCATTCTTACTTTTGTAAAAAAAAACTAGGGTTTTATATTGTTTCAGTTTCTTGAAAATACATTTAAAAGTTATTATTATTCAGAGGAAGACGAGCCCAGCGATGAAGAGGACACCCTTGGGCACAACGTTAAGAACGCTATTTTAAAGCGGAAGAGTGGCATAGACAATTTCTTTTACAAACCCAAGAAAAAGAAGAATGTCCAAAAAAAGTCGTCCACTGTTGGAAAATTGTCAAATGGTTGTGTCTCTTATATCTCCTCCAACAGAGACGATGGTGCTTATGCATCCCATCTAATCAAAACAGATATTTATGACATAAAAAAGACGAGTGATATTCCGCCAACAGATCTATGGAAACATGCTAAATTTCGTGTAAAATATTACGCAACAGATGATTCAGACGAGAATTTAAAAGTGTTCGGGATGTGGTTTACAATGTCACAAAGCAGCTTGCTACTCGTACTTCAGACAATTGTACCAAATACTTTATTAATAATTGAAGTAGTGTCAGTGTCTCTGCTATTATAGTGTATTACTAAATTACTTACGTTTAACTTTTAAATGATCAGTGATCCGTGAAAGATAGTGCTAACGCGACCCACATAGTGTACCCACCATGACTACATTAAACTTTTTTTAATGTATTCATGATCACGATTCATATAACTCGGAACTAGTAAAGCTTGCTGAAGAAGTATCATTAGATTTTATAGCATCAGAATTCAACCAGGAATTCAATATTTCCCAATCTGGAAAAGGAAATGAAGAAACAGAAACAGTAACAGACGAGGAACCAGCTATGGAAAGAATACACCTTGAAGCACCATCCACATCATCAGTGGTTTTTCAAACTATAAGTACAGAAAATAATGATATAATTACATGTTTACTTTGCAATGTGTCGGTAATAAAAAAGTTTTTGAGTAACCATTTGAAAAGTAATATGCATAAAAATAACTCACTAAAGATTGAGTTAAAAAATGTTAAAATCGTTGAAAGTGCTTTCGGGCATAGAATTATTACATATAGAATTAAATCTGATATAATTATTGACCACAATAACCAAACTTTTCAAGCAACTGAATTATTTTGAATGATTTGCGTGACTTTCTGGAAATACATATTATGATGGGAATCGTACCAATGAATTCCTATTTAGATTACTGGATCGCGAAATACAGATATGACAAAGTAGCAGATGTAATGCCATTGAAAAAATACGAACTTATTCGACGGTCCATTCATTTTGTAGATAACAATTTTGAAAATAATGACAGGTATTACAAGATTAGACCCGTAATGGAGAAAATACACCAAAATTGTCTCGCTCATGAGGATGAAAATAAGTTCAGCATAGACGAGATGATGATCGCGTACAAAGGTCATAAGGCCGGTAAGCGGAGGCAGTATATGAAGGACAAGCCTACGAAATGGGGGTTTATAAACTTTGTTCGGGCGGGTACATCTGGTATGATATACGATTTTGAGATGTATGGAGGAGAAGATACCTTCAGAAATCATATATTTACCGAAAAAGAACAATCACTGGGCTTCGGGGGTCAGGTTGTGATTGCTCTCTGCCAATCTATAAAACATAAACCTGCTATGGTGTATTTTGATAACTTTTTTTCGTCGCCAGAATTATGTTATTTGCTACGCAATGATTATGGCTTATTTTCTTTAAGAACGATTCGAAAAAACCGTCTCAGGGGAGCAGAACGTAAATTGATAGATGAAAAGACTCTCAAGAAGAAGCAAAGAGGGAGTTATAGTCGGCTTGTAACAAAAAATGTAACAAAAATAAACTATCGGTTGTAAGGTGGAATAACAATAAATGTGTCACTCTAATTAGTTCATACACAGATGTTGAGCCCATTCATAAAGTGAAGAGATACTGTAAGGAAGCTAAGAAAAAAAATGATGTTGATTATCCTAATATAGTGAAGAACTACAATCAAAACATGGGAGGAGTTGACTTGGCAGATATGCTGATATCGTTATATAAGACACCGTTGCGAAGTAGACGCTGGTACATAGCGATTTTTTCACAAATCATTGATATTTGTGTAAATAATGCATGGATCCTATACAGAAAGGAATTTACCCGCACTGCAACTTCTGTTATAACATCAGCTGGACCAGTTAAAATAAAAGAAATGAGACTGAAAGATTTCAGATATGAAATTTATAACGGATTATTGACAAACAACAGACCTACCAACCTTAAAAAGACAGAGAACAGTACCATACGTCAGCCTTGTAAAGGTAGGCCACTCGATAGCTCGCGATTGGACCAGGAAGGCGATTCTCAATTCTTGCGAGATATCTCTAATTCGAGATAATGTCTAATTTTAAATGTCTACTGTAAATGTCACAAAAATGTCTACAATTTTTAAAATGCGTATTCTCGGGATCAATAGAGATAAATGTCGCAGGTTTTTTGGATGTCTATCATTGGTTGCGTTCCGTTTTCTTGATTGTGTTGCATCATAACCGAGATAAACAAATTCAGAATTTGTATTCATTTAATAACCATAAAAAAACTTCTTCATCTGCTATATATTTTTTTTTTTTTTTATTCATTCTTAATATAGATACAATTGATTTACAAAATATATTTCTCGCCAAACTGTGACGTTTGATGGCGAGAGGCGCTCGATTACATTGCAGAGTATCCACACACCTTCACCGTAAAGCTTAACACATTGATTAACTTAACTTTACTTAACTTAACACATTGTTGCTCCTCGGCGGCCGCTACCACTGCAGTATTAGCCGCAGCCGTAGGGCCGCCAAGAAGCAAATCTTTCAATTTGGACTTCAACACACCTTTGCTCATCTTAGGGCTCCGTCTTAACAATTCGTATTTATTAAATGTTTTTGGTACCATATATTTTGACAATCTTTCACCGTAATAGTTTGTTACACGAGGTTGAATCAATCTATCTTTTCTGAAGTTTCTAATACTATATTTACTGTTTACAATTTCTTTATGTTCATCACTATAGTAGTACTCTAATCCTATCAAATATTCGACTTTTTTTTCCAGTGGCAAAATTCTACAAATCGGTAACAGCCTTTCGTAATCCTTGTTACAGCTGTCTCTGTCTTTTTTGCATACTAAAAACTTTATTAACCTTATTTGCAAGTCTTTTATGTTGTTCAAATAGGTTTTAAAAGTTCTACCATAAACAATAAGTCCATAGCTAATAAGTGAGTCAGCTAGTGCGTAATAAACAATAAGCATCGTGTGTCTATTTAATACTCGCTTTAATTGATAGAACTTTCCTATCACTGATCGCAGCCTATTGCAGATATCAACAACATGTGTCTTCCAGTTAAAATTTACATCGATATTTAGACCGAGATATTTAAATGTTACAACATACTCTACATCGTTACATGAACAGCTTTTTTTATTATAATGTAAACATTCATATGTATGTCCTATCACCGCAAGGCTTTCCCGATCCACTGTCTCGGCACGCCGGTTATATTACTGTGGTCTAATATTGTAATAAAAAAAACTCTCTTATAACAGGTTCATAATTATAAAAGGCGATTTTCGGACAATAAATTAATGAAACGTAACGTAATATTGTGCATCTCTTGTCTGCCACTGTCATGTCAATGTCACTTAACAACAGCAGTCGGAAGCTACGGCGCGAAAGTGGTTTGTTTGATACCTACTCAGTGTTTTGATAGTTTTCGTTTATTTAAATAAAAAATATGTCAATTAAAAAACAATACCCTACTTCGGTACAAAAAAACTAAATTAGTAGAGTTATTGGAAGCTGACGAAGAACTGCGCCAGGGCAAATTTTCGTCTACATTCACGAAAAAAGTCGCAGAGGAAAGGTGGAGCATGATAGCTCACGAATTAAATAGTTTGGGAGGCGCAAATAAAACTTGGAGTGACTGGCGAAAGGTATGAATTTTTAAATAATAATATGCCAAAACAAGATTTATAAATAAACACTTGGTTAGTCAGTCAACCGTAGTCATGTTCGGCTAGAAAAAACAGCATAAAGACAATAAACATTTACTAAATTACTAAAAGCTAGCCGAAACAGTGCAACATTGCATGTAACTATTGCAGTTATCGCATGACATTGACTTGCTCTACCACTTTGTGCAAGGCATTGTGAGATCTTCGTAAAGTGTAATGCCCAGGGCCCGGCCGTGGGCCATCAACTCTTAATAATAGTAAAGTGTGATAACAAAAAGTTGTATGATTTTGATTTCAAACTTTCTTTCAGACATGGCAAGACATGAAGTCAAAAACCAAAAAAAAACAGGCCTTCATTCGTCGTACCCTAAATTTGACAGGTGGAGGACCTCCACCACCGCCGTTGTCAGAGCATGAGACATTTGTGTTGAACATGATGAGTAATGTGGCTGTTGTGGGGCACGGTGATTCTAAGGAGTCAGTGTTTTAAAGGTAGTATTGTCAAAGTTATGCCAATGACTACTGTTTATATAGTAATATATCTAAATTATAATCAAATCAAATTATTTCAGATGTTATGGGCCCTATAACAATAGACCAAACATTTTCACCGATGGCCCCCGCTGCAGCATCTTGTGTGAACATATTGGAATCTGAAGTGCCGCCAGCGGCTTCTGTGGTAGTTGTGGAAAATGAAGCAGCTATGAATTTACGTGGCCTGTGGTGTGGCCCTAGAATAGCACCACCCCATCTCCTCCCGTGGGTGTCGTAAGAGGCGACTTAGGGATTCAAATACCGGAGGATGGGCAGCAGCATCTTTCCGCGTACTAGCCACCAAACTGCGATCGCCAACCCGCCTGCCAAGCGTGGCGATTACGGCATAACCCCCCATGATGAACGAACCCAACAAACGGCCCCTAGTCCCTGGCGGCCCCGCTATTCCTGGCTATGGTAGCGGCCATGGTAACGGCGGGGCAAGGGGTGCGAAGAATCCCCGGCAGATGCCAGGCTACCAACCCCGACGACCTTTGGCCCTGGCAACGTACAACACGCTCACACTGCGAACCGACGAGAAGCTCGCTGAACTCGAGGAAGAATTGAGCAGGTTACGGTGGGGTATCGTAGGATTGTGTGAAGTCCGGAGAGAGGGGCAGGACACCATGATCCTCAAATCCGGTAACCTGCTCTATCGGGAGGGCGACATACTGTCCCAGGGTGGTGTCGGGTTTATCGTCCACAGGTCCCTTGTCAACAACGTGGTCCAGATCGAGAGTGTTTCGACGAGGGTAGCGTACCTTATACTCAGAATCACCAAACGGTATTCGCTGAAGGTCATACAGGTACACGCACCGACCTCGAAACACCCCGACGACGAGGTGGAGACTATGTATGAGGATATCTCTAAAGCCATGCATAGCTCCCGAACACACTATACCGTTGTGATGGGGGACTTTAACGCGAAACTGGGCAAACGAAGCGACAACGAGCTGAGAGTGGGGCAATTTGGATATGGAAAGAGGAATGCACGTGGCCATCTGCTGGCCGGCTTCATGGAGAAGGAGGGCCTTTTTATGATGAACTCCTTCTTCAGAAAGCCGGAACAGCGTAAGTGGACATGGCTACACCCTAACGGTGTCACAAAAAATGAGATTGATTTCATCTTGTCGCCGAAGAGGCACATATTCAATGATGTCTCCGTGATCAATTCAGTAAAAACAGGAAGCGATCACCGGATGGTAAGAGGCACATTGAATCTTAGAACAAAGCTCGAAAGATGTCGACTGATGAAGTTTACGCTCCGACCAGCACCTATCCAGTTCCAGAACCCTGAGCACTTTCAGCTCGAGTTGCAGAATCGCTTCGAATGCCTGGGAGATTGCGAAAATGTGGATGATTACAATGACAGATTTGTGGAAATTGTCCAAACGACTGGGTCTAAGATCTTCAAAGCCCGTCGTTCAAAAGGAACCAAAAAGATTTCGGACCTCACCAACAAACTCATGGAACAAAGACGAAATTTGGTTCTGCAGTCCTCTGAAGATGCTACTCAGTATCGGCGTTTAAACAGACAGATCTCCAATTCCTTGACTCGCGACCTACGCCAATTTAATACGACTCGTATTAAGGAGGCGATTGAGAGCAACAAAGGCTCAAAGGTTTTCGCAAGGGATCTGTCTGTTGGTCAAAGCCAACTGAATAAGCTGAAGGCGGAGGATGGCAGAATTATTTCGTCGAAGCCGGAGCTGTTGGAAGAGGTCGAGAAGTTCTACGGACAATTATACACGAGTGTACGGCAATCTGTTAATAATCTGGCCAAAGACCCAAGAGCCAGATTGACCCGACACTATACCGAGGATATCCCGGACGTCAGCCTGTACGAGATTAGAATGGCTCTCAAACAGCTAAAGAACAATAAGGCACCGGGTGATGATGGGATCACGGCTGAGCTTCTAAAAGCTGGTGGAACACCGATACTTAAAGCTCTTCAGAAGCTATTTGATTCCGTCATACTCGAGGGACGAACGCCTAAGGCATGGCACAGAAGTGTGGTGGTACTCTTCTTCAAAAAAGGTGATAAAACCTTGTTGAAGAATTATAGACCCATCTCGCTTCTGAGCCATGTCTACAAGTTGTTTTCGAGAGTCATTACGAATCGTCTCGCTCGCAGGTTCGACGACTTCCAGCCTCCCGAACAAGCCGGTTTCCGAAAAGGCTTTAGCACCATAGACCACATACATACGCTGCGACAGATTATACAGAAGACTGAGGAGTATAATCAGCCACTCTGCTTGGCGTTTGTGGACTATGAGAAAGCCTTCGATTCGATCGAGACCTGGGCTGTGCTACAGTCTCTCCAACGGTGCCAAATTGACTATCGATATATCGAAGCGCTGAAGTGTTTGTACGAAAACGCCACCATGTCAGTCCGCCTCCAGGATCAAAGCTCAAAACCTATCCAGTTGCAGCGAGGGGTGAGACAGGGAGACGTTATATCTCCGAAACTGTTCACCGCCGGCCTGGAAGATGTTTTCAAGCTCCTGGACTGGAGAAGACTCGGCATCAATATCAACGGCGAGTACATCACTCACCTTCGATTCGCTGACGATATCGTAGTCATGGCTGAGACCTTGGAAGACCTAGGCACAATGCTCGAAGACCTCAGTAGAGCCTCCCAACAAGTGGGCCTCAAAATGAACATGGACAAGACGAAAATTATGTCAAATGTCCATGTCGCACCCACTTCTTCTTTAAAGGTTGGAGACTCTACACTCGAAGTTGTCGACGAATATGTTTACCTGGGACAGACAGTCCAGTTAGGCAGGTCCAACTTTGAGAAAGAGGTCAATCGTCGAATCCAACTCGGCTGGGCAGCGTTCGGGAAGCTTCGTAATATCTTCTCGTCCAAAATACCGCAGTGTCTCAAGACTAAAGTCTACGATCAGTGTGTGTTGCCAGTGATGACCTACGGAACTGAGACTTGGTCCCTTACTATGGGCCTCATAAGAAGGCTCAAGGTCACCCAAAGGGCGATGGAGCGTGCTATGCTCGGAGTTTCCCTGCGTGATCGAATCAGAAATGAGGAGATCCGCAGGAGAACTAAAGTAACCGACATAGCACACAGAATCGCCAAACTTAAGTGGCAGTGGGCGGGGCACATAGCTCGTAGAACAGATGGCCGTTGGGGCAAGAGAGTTCTCGAGTGGCGACCACGCGCCGGAAGACGCAGTGTAGGCAGGCCTCCCACACGGTGGACCGACGACGTGGTGAAGGTCGCGGGAAGGGCATGGATGCGGAAGGCGCAGGACCGGTCACTGTGGAAATCCTTGGGGGAGGCCTTTGTCCAGCAGTGGACGTCTTTCGGCTGAAATGATGATGATGAATGATGATGAATTTAGAGGAGAATATGGAAGGTATACCTAGTTTAAAACATTATTACATTAAGACCCAAGTGGGGCAGAGGGCAGTGTTTCGCCAAAGGGATCGATTTTTATTAAAATATTGTATTTACCTTTCATATACCAAATTTGAAAAATGAAACAAATATTTAATCATCTTGGTATCCTTTCTATCTATAATAGTTGTCAACTAATTGTCTAATTTTTAATTTGTTACTTTCAGTGTCCAAGTGCAATAACAACCCCAAACAAAAGAAGACGATGGCTCAGAAAAGACTTCATAAGAGCATTGACATAGCTGCTTCATTAGTGCAAGTGCTACAAGAAAAAAATAAAATAAGAAAGGATTATGATAACAGTAAAATTTATGAAATAAAAAGGCAGAGTGATGCGCTAATTCAAATAGCTAATAGTTTGTCACGTGATCATTAATTTAATTGTAATATTTTAATTTTCCATTCTCAGTAGTTCCTTAACTGCCTAATTTAATGAATACCAAAAATTATTGTAAGTAAATATTACTATAGACTATTTTTTTTTTAATATTTAAAGTGATGACTGATTTTAGTTTTCAGGTTTTTTCCTAAACTGCCAAATTTAATTAAAACCAAAAATTATTGTAGGTATATATTACTATAGACTATTTTTTTTTTTATATTTAAAGTGATGACTGATTTTAGTCATAAGGTTTTTTCCTAAACTGCCAAATTTAATTAAAACCAAAAATTATTGTAGGTCTGTACTTATATATTACTATAGACTATATTTTTTTAATATTTAAAGTGATGAACTGATTTTAGTTTTAAGGTTTTGTTAAATGATTAAAAGTGAATTCCATGAAAACAGTTTTATTATATACCTTGATAAAAATTAAGTTAAAAATACACTTAACAAATGCATTATACAAAACTATTTTAATTAGTAAAATAGTTTTGTATAATGCGATCTTGTTTGGCACGTCCCAATACAAGTTGTGGGTTGACACGGCTTGGATGTGACTGAGACTGAGCATCATCTTGCTGTGGTAGTTCGGTAATTATACCCAGTTGTTCACTATCTAAGTCGTCATACCTATACCTAGTCTCTTCTAAATTATTTTCCACACACATGTTATGCAACACAGTGCATGCATTTATTATTTTTGATGCCTTGTTGGGAAAATAATGCAAGACTCTGTCTTTTATTTAGCATCGAAATCTGCCCTTTAAAACACCAGTACACCTTTCTATAGTGCACCTAGTTTTTTTTAAGGCTTCGTTATATTTATATTCAGGTGTTCCTTCCTGTGGGTCTTGTATTGGTGTAAGTCACCATGGTCGTAAAGTGTACCCGCTGTCACCTGAAATAAAATGTTTTAACATTTTAATTTGCAATAAATATACCTACTTTTTATGAATAAATAAATATATAGGAACAAATCACACAAATTGAGCAAGCCCCAAAGTAAATCCGAGACTTGTGTTATGGGATACCAACTCAACAATACTATACTTTATAATAAATACATAATAAATAAACATCCAAGACCCAGGACAAACTGAAAAAGATCATTTTCCAATTTGAGCTGACCGGGATCGAACCCGGGGCCTCCAAGTGGTGAACTGAGTGTGTTGACCCTTACACCATGGAGGTCGTCAAAAACAATAACAAACTAAAAAATAAACAATAACCCCATTATGAAAAGATAGACATAACATATTTTAGCTAACATGGGCTTAATAAATGTTTGTTAATTATTATAAATAATGGGGTTCTTGTTTTTATGAGTTTTTACATTAAGACTTACCAATAAGGTGATAATTTGAATAACCAGTGCAGTCGATGCAACCTATGACCCCTGGGAATCCATAAGTAAAAACGTAAAAGTAAAAACTGAAAAAGAAAGGTAATTTATTGTGACTAAATAAAATAATATGAATCATACCATATGACACCATGGAGGTAATGTTACTTACTCTCTTGCTATTTCATTTAGCTTCTGGAATGAATCTGGGAACTGAACCCAATGTCCAAACACAGATGGATGGTTCAATGCCTCCACAACTTCTGCAATGCACCTTGACACAGATGGATGAGACATGTTCATGGTCAACTGCTGTCCAACGGGAGTTTGATATGACCCTTGGGCAAAGAAATTTAATGCGCATAGAACCTGAAACATACATTTTGGAATGATCAGTACAATCCAAGAGATAACACTCCGGTTAGTATGCATCAATCCATAATAGATGTATTTTGTTGGCTATATATAATAGATGTACTAACCTTTGTTTTAATATCATACTGCGTCTTTGGGCGTATAATTGGTCCGATAAAATTATTTAAGAGCTCAACTAACTCTTTAGGGGTTTCGAAGGGGTTTTCGCGCCATAAAGCATGTATTCGAGGAAACTCTGCCAAAATCTGAGCTTCTTCAACAATCTCAGTAACAAATAAAGACAAAAAATTGTCAACCGATATTAATTCGTCACCAGACATCATTTTTAATTGTAATAATACAAACAGTTTATATCATTTATCTAAAGGTTTGATGAAAGTTCACAGAGTAACCTCACAATAGACATATTTCGCGACTGACATTTACCACTCGTTGCAAGTCGAGCGCTGGGCATAGACATTTCTCTACTGTGACATTCCGAGAATACAAAATTTCATTTACAATCGACATCCGCCATTTTTTTTCGACATATCTCTAATTCGACATCGTGTCTATTGCACGAGAATCGCCTCCCAGGTCGGGCACTTTCCGTCAACAAAAGAAGAAGGGCGCTGCATGTTTTGCAATAAAAAAAACAACCGTGTTTTGCATAAAATGTAACACACGTCTATGTTTTATTACTGGGAAGAAACCTCGTAATTGTTTTTCCAATTTTCACACTAAATAAATAATACTTACATTCTTACATTACTTATTTTATTTTGTTTGCCCTTATGGTAAAGTCCGTCATAGCGGACAAGTCATTTTTATATTGAATTATAGTTATTTCGACAGAGTCCGCCGTGACGGACCCCCTATTTCTCAAAAATGGTAAGTGTTTAATTATTTTTTTTCGGAGCTCTAATATGCTATAGAAACCTAATTATAGAAAAAAAAAAATAATATTAAAATGTTAAAATCTCCGTCGAAATAAGGGTTAATAGAAAGAAAGATTATATTTTCACTACTTCTGAATATTCTGAATGTATTAAGCAAGCATCTAAAAACTTTAAAGTTGTGAATGCGGATCAAAATATGATTCTTAACTATACTTAACATTACGAAAGTAATTTAAAAAAAATTATAACAAAATGCAGAGAAGATACGATTCAAGATATCTTAATATTGCATTTTTCAATACAGTAAAGACCACATTGAAACTATTGCAGTCAGTGTTACAACAGGAACGCCTGTATTTGATTATTTTCCGATAATGAGAAATGTTCAAGCCAACATATCCGTTCTGCCTCAGAAACCGCTATTTGACCATGCATTGCCGTTGAAAAAGGCTAAGGCTAAATACAAAGATGGTATGCAGCTGGTTAAGAACTATGTTCCACTAAACAAACTGTATTTCTACAGGGCCCTTAAAAGTGAAACTGTTGGACCGTCAGATGACATTTCTAGCGAAGACGACGATGATCAAGCTGAAGTTGACCTTTAAATTTGTAATTTTGTTAAACACTCGCTCGTTCTTCTCTTTCTTTTGATTGTTTAATATGTTACGTGCAGATTAATAGTTCTTGAAATAAAAAAGAAAAACCAATACTGATGTGTTTTATTGCCTAAAGTACAAAATAGGGTAGTAGTTTTCTTTAATTTTGCTGCAAAACGAAGGCTGATCCAAACTTCAAAAAATCGTAGTAATTCTAAAACTTATTTATTTCCCTTAAAACTTTTGTCAAATATGTGAATATGTTTATATCACACTATAACATATAACTTTAAGACATAAGTGTAAGAAATTAAGTTTTAAACAGTTTTTTTTTAAATACCAAAAAGTTTTGAAACTTGGACTTGCCTCCCTTTTGCTGCAAGGTCCTCAATTTTCAGAAACCATGACAAAAGCTCAACTGCTACTTCTCATCACAAGTACACTAAAAGAACCCGTGTATAGAATTGACAAACTCCTAAAAGCCCATGGACACTGTCGTGGACTGTATGACTTATCTCACTATCAGGATTCACTTGAATAAAACTCCAATTTGCAGACTTGCAGCTTTATTCTTCTTATTTCTATTGTTCTGGATAGTTATTTCCAAATTGTACCGAAAGCTGTACTGTACCGCTTTGCAGGCGTAACATGCTCGCTTAAGTACTAAATTTTTCGTTAGCCCGCATAGGCACCTACAGTCCATCAAATCTAAGAGGTACCGTTTGACGTTTAATATTTTTCAAACCGAAACAACTTTGTTCATACGTACATTATTCAGTTTCGATAACCTTTTTCATAAAACCATGAATTTAGAAAGATTTCATTATTGTATCTAAAAATGTACAATTCTTAATATCTAAATGTAATTGAAAACTTTCAAACAAAGCAAAATAACACATATTTACACAGTAAATAATTTCTAATAGTTATATTCTTGACCGCATTACAAAGTTACGTAGTTAGGTCACTGCACGTAGTGTTGCGACTCTTCGGATACACTTGTATGCAAAAAAATCGTTTACATATACGAAAAATCGAATGTATTATTTACAAATTACACTTGACAACCAAACAAATATTTTTTCATGTGAATGGGATTTATCTCACATATTACGATTACATAACTAAATAGTTATGTAATCGTAAAATATGAGATAAAACCCATTCACCAAAAATACGTATTTATAAATCAAATATATTTGCTTCTTTAAAAAGTTGTCGAAAGCGATTTGTCGATTTTTGATTTTCGCGCCCAAATAAGTCGGGGTTTCTCGCGCTAACGCTGTCGAAATAGTAAATGGAGTCAGGGATAGTGTTTTTTACATTTATTTTTGTGTATGATAGTATGGGTTTGCATATTACAGAGAAATAAACAAATTTTTAACAAGCACATCCATTGATTTTACAATTACAATTTTTTCTTCTAAGTCTTATTTCTACGTCTAAAACTAATAAAAATAAGGTATGTAGAACCCATTCACAAAAATGTTGTTGCCTGATGTTATAAATTAACGACGTTACTGCGCGACCGCATAATGCACTGAATACACAGATACCCTAAAATAAATTAATTTAATTATTTTTAGGTCAATAGGCAAAATCGCAGGTGTCCAAGTCTCTACAATTTTTTTTTTCTGGCAACACTGCCAACTACAAGCGCACGCGGTCCGCTCGGTCGGTTCGGCGTCAGCAGTCTCTCGCCATCTTGGAAGCTGACTGTGCGCGTACTTGCTTTCTCGTTTGTGTTTTACAATTTGTGACTTGGCTATTACTTTTCTGGACTGATCATTCTTTATCCGTTTACCTTGGCAATATTTATACTGGACTCCGAACTAAGCAAGTGTTTATTAATAATGTCGAAAAGAGGACGTACTTTGAACAGCCAGGCTCGTGAATTGGTGGTGAAATTACACGAGTATTTTGAGCGTGAATCTCAAAATGGTGGACTTCTACTGCCAGTTACACAAGTTCGGGATCGCGTCGGTGAAGCTCTCGGTATTGGTAGCCGCACCGTTGGCAAAATATTAAGTGAAAAATATGGGCCTTCGGGGAGTGACAGTAACGTACTTCACACACCGAAAAAACGAAAAAGAAATAAACCTGTGACAGGCATCGATGAATTCGATAGTCATGCTATTAGAAACCATATATACGGGTATTTTACAAGAGGCGAATTTCCAACATTGGCAAAGTTATGTGCAACTTTAAAAGATGGCCGGGCTGTATAAGGGAAGCATAGAGTCGTTGAGAACGGTAATAACAGGAATTGGCTTCAGATACAAAAAAGTTGACAAACGAAAAATTGTTATGGAGCGACATGACATAATTATGCAGCGACTAACATTCCTGCGCGAAGTTAAACAAATTATAAACTGGGATAATGTAATATTTTTGGACGAAACTTGGCTAAATTCCAACCATTCTGTGCCGAAAACATGGACTGATGATTCTGAAGCTTCGTGCTCGAAGGTGCCGATAGGAAAAGGTGGACGCCTCATAATATGCCATGCTGGGTCAGCGTCTACAGGCTTCGTGGAAAACTCTTTATTAGCTTTCCAATCCAAAAGCACTAAAGAGTATCATGAAGAAATGGACGCAGTAAGGTTCCGAGAGTGGTTCTTAAATTTATTACAGAATATCCCTCCTAACAGCACAATTATAATGGATAATGCCCCATACCACTCTGTGCAAATTGATAAAGCACCTACGTCAGCCAATAAGAAAGCAGATTTGGTGGCATGGCTGCAAAGAAAAGGAGTGGATGCCGACATGTCACTATTAAAAGCTGAATTATTACAGTTAGTGAAATTGCATAAACCACCAAAACCGACATATGTAATTGACCAATTGGCCGAAGAGCACGGGCACAAAGTCATACGACTTCCTCCGTACCATTGCCAATATAATGCCATTGAACTGATTTGGGCCCAAGTTAAAGGTAATATTTTATAATATTATAATAATAACACGAGTACTTCTAACATTTATAATTTAAACAATGGTTTTCGTCTGCTATCAAATAGTTACATTATTGTTTTACAGGTTATGCAGCAAGACACAACACAAAACCACCCTTCAGTGTCAAGAAAATGGAAGGTTTATTAAAGGAAGCATGTGCCCAAGTTACACAGGAAGATTGGAGTAAAGTAGTACAAAAAACAAAGAAAATAATAATGGACGACTTCGAAAGAGACGTACACTTTGATAATGTAATGGACAATCAACTGGTCATTAATTTAAATGACGATGATGACGAAGACGACGATACTAGTACTAGTAGTGAATAAAAAAATATCCTAAACATTTCTTTTATTTAATTATAACAATTGATTTCTTAAAATTCGGATATTATAGTAATCGATCTCTTAAAGTTCGGATATTATAGTAATCGATTTTTTCATCCCATCCCTATAATTCAATTGTCAGAACTGTCAAACGGTACTTCTTAGATTTGACGGACTGTAAGGAGCAACCTAAATGACGCGGTTTGCTACCGTGTCTTACAATAAAATTGTACTTAGAAACGTATTCTTAACACTACTTATACACTAATATATACATTATAGACCGTTCTTCATGCGGCATGGCTCGGCGTACTGGACAGACACACTGTTCTGCGTTTACCTCCATACCATCCAGATTTAAATCCTATTGAGTTGGTCTGGGCTGATATAAAAAAAAAAAAAAAAACTAATTTATTCTTCTCTAGACGAAAAGATAATCATATTGGATAAATTGTTTTCGGAATTCACAGTAGAGAAATGGTTGATATGCGATGATCATGTCCCGAAAAATGATAATAATTACTGGAATCGCGATAGCAGATTCGATAATATTATCGATTCATTCATAATAAATTTGCAAGACTCTGATTCAAGTTCCAATGACGAAATGGAAGATGAAGTTGAAACAGAATCTATATCAGAATAACTTAAGTACTTATACTAATATCTATTTGTTTGTAATTATAGGCAATTTTCAATAAAACAAACCTTATTTGAACTGTAAGTTTAGTTCTTATTCATCAACTGTCTATGTATTTTAATAAAATATCGAGATCTGTAGATTACATTTTTATGAACCAATAAGATAGTACAAATAATATTTTTTTATCAAATAAAAAGCCTCCGTTCCGCTACAAGTCTTGCCTTAGAAATGTAAACTGATATCGTAGGATTTGTCCGACGTGTGTTAATCGCATGTGTTCTCTCATGCTCTTTTTTTCCCCGGCTCCCACCTCGCCGCGCATACCTCAGAGAGTGCACAGCAGTTATGGCCAGACTATACCGTTAACAGAAGAAAATATTAATGCCAGTAATCAAACTAAAGTGGGTTATATTTGTAATCGCAACTTGAATAAAGATTTAAAAATTTGTTATAATTGGTTTTCTGGTTTATATGAAGGAGTTGGTCACACACATTGTTCTGAAAAATATCGTGTACCGAATTTCGTACCCGTATTTTTACATAACTTAGGTAATTACGATTCTCATTTTATTGTTCATGGTCTTAATTTTGAAGATGGTAATAAAGAAATCATTCCTGAGAATAAGAATTACATTTCTTTTTCAAAAATATTAAACTTTAATAATCGTATTGTGAAATTAAGATTTCTTGATTCTTTTAAATTTATGTCTAGTAAGAGTTTGGAGAAATTAGCTAAAAATTTATTACTGGAACAATTCAAAGAACTCAAACTTTTCTTTTAACTTCTTAAAATTAACATCATTTAGGTGTGCACACACCTAAATGATGTTAATTTTAAGAAATGAATTTCCAAGATGTCAATTTTAATAGAAATAAAAATTTGTATGTGAATTATACTTAGATTTTTTTAATGATTTTTTCAAATTCGCAATTCTTTCTGGCCCACCCTGTATTTATCCTTAAGCGCAATACACATTGAGCCCGCCGGGCCGCCGACAAAGCCCGGCGACACAACCCGGCGGCCTGTATGAAAAGAATCATGTCGGCAACATGCGCCTGCGCGTGTTACCCGCCGACATGTTGGCGGCTTGGGTACGCCTGCGCTCAGTTGCCCAGCGACGCTCGACCTGTAGTAACGTGATTGTATTTTTTTCCCGACATGGAGTGGGACGACGAAAAATGTCTTACGTTAGTTAATCTTTATCATGAGAAGGAGGAGTTGTGGAATCCAAAACACCCATATCATAAAAGTCGACCAAAGCGTTTCGACTCATTGAATGAAATAGCAAACCATTTTAATACAAATGTATCAGAAATAGAACGAAAAATTAAAAACTTGACAAGTCAGTATTACAGAGAGAAAAAAAAGTGACTGACTCAAAAAAGTCGGGTATCGGTACAGATTGTGTTTATCAGAGCAAGTGGTTTGCATATAAATAATTTAGATTTTGCAAAACAAGAATACTCCTACTGCCACGATCGATTCTGTAAGTATAAATGCATTTATTATTTTTATCATTTTTTTTTTAATGTACAGAACAGAACAAGTTCAAAAGTTACTGACCCACCATAGTGTTAAATGTAAATAATAATAGGGGTTAAAGTATGCAATTGCCGTTTCATTGTAATAGGTACTTCGAATTGACATAGAACCTTCATGGTTTGAGATTTTTGAGTGAAACTTTTTCCACATGGTACCCATGTAGTTCTTCATTTAAAAATTCGAAGATTCGATTATCGACTTTCAGTTGTTTTTTTTATTCAGCTTAGACAAGAAAGATGGATACTTCGAAAATTCGAGTGATTTTTGAATACGAGTTCCGACGCGGAACTAACGCGGCAGAAACAGCTCGCAATATCAATGTTGCGTTTGGAGAGGGGACTGCTAATGAACGCACCGTGCGATTTTGGTTTAAACGCTTTCGTGATGGAAACTTTGATTTGAAGAACGAACCACGAGGAAGGCCGTCCACACAGGTGAATAACAATGAATTGAAAGACATGGTGGAAGCCGATCCGAGCCAAACTACCCAGGAATTAGCTGCATGGTTTAACGTTACCTTACCAACAATATTGACTCATTTGCGTCAAATCAATAAAATAAAAAAATGTGAAAAATGGGTACCTCATGATTTGACTGATCTGCAGAAAGAAATGCGTGTTGAAACTTGTGTTGCCTTGTTGAATCGATACAGAAATGAAGGAATATTGGATCGAATTGTGACATGTGATGAAAAGTGGATTCTTTACGATAACCGTAAGCGAAAAATGCAATGGCTGACCCCAGGTGAAACGCCACAACAGTGTCCTAAAGCAAAGCTTATCAATAATAAGGTAATGGTAACTGTTTGGTGGTCTCAGCATGGTGTTATTCACTATAGCTTTCTACGATCTGGTCAAGCAATAACGGCAGATGTCTACTGTGCCGAACTCCGAACAATGATAGCAAAACTAGCAGTGAAACAGCCCCGACTCATGAATCGATCTTCACCATTATTGCTCCATGATAACGCGAGACCTCATACAGCACGAGAAACCGTTTTAACTCTACAGGAACTGCAATTAGAAACTATCCGTCACCCTCCGTATTCGCCAGACCTTGCTGCAACAGACTACCATTTTTTTCTTGATTTGGACAATTTTCTATGTGATAAAAAGTTTTCTTCTCAGGAGGCAGTACAAAATGCTCTCACACAGTTTGTCGAATCTAGATCACCAGAGTTCTATCGCAAAGGCATAAATGACCTTCCTACTAGATGGCAGCAATGTCTAGATAATAATGGTAATTATTTTGATTAAATAAATACGTTAAATTAAAAAAAAACGAATTTCAATTTGTCAGTACAAATCGGCATTTTCATACTTTAACCCCTAATATACATTTACAGGGTTATTTAAATGTACATATTGTTTATCGAATTTAAGACAAAACGTGTTTTTTTAGTTCTCCCCCGCCCCTGGCTAAGCTCCGCCTCCTTTTTTATTAGGGTTTTTACGGCTAAACTGTACTTTATGGACCGTCGAGTTGGGAGTCGGTGATTTTTTGGGGGAGAGATCTCTAGTAATTAAACGATTTCACAAAGTTTCAACCTGCGGAGATTCGTAAATTTTCTATAATAAATTTTCAAAATTTCGTATTTTCATACAACACTGGCCTTTTTTTGGTTATAACGAAATGACACTAATGACGCCATTTTGTGACAACAAAAAAACAAATGTCCTTGTTTGTTACTTCCACAAGGTCACTGTGCTTTATGATATTTTAAAGGGAATGAAATAAAAATATCATTGAAAAAAAAATGTTATTTCGCTTCATATGTTCCATTATCGACACTGATACAATATTTTACGTATGCTCACTGTTCATAAAATAACCCTGTATACATCCGATTTAAATCTTGACTAAATTATTTATCTTTACTTTCTATTGTAACACAATATAACAGATTAAAAGTATTTTAATTTCAGGAGACATCAAACGAGGGCAGTGTTGTACAACCCCAGCAAAATGATTCATCTCATTCATTTGCCGATGACACAATTAAACGTCCCAGAAAAAATCTAAACAATGAAATGATTTCACAAGCTCTGAATATTATGAAATCCGTCTCAGATCGACAAAATCAAATACAAGAAAAAGATGAAGACACTCTTTTTGGAGAATATATTGCAGCAAAACTGAGAAAATTGGGTAAATCAACAAATGCAATAGTCAAACATCGAATTAATAACATTATTTTTGAAACCGAAATTGGATATCAGACAGATATGTATGCAGATTACGGAAGACCCTCTAGCTCCCGTAGTCATCCAGGGTACTATACAGGTTCTCCAAATGATCAGCCAAATGCATATCCTTCTAACCGCTCATCATCTGTATATTCTACTATAACGAGCCCGGATCATCAGCATTCTACCACCACAAATCCTGATAATCAGCCAAATACAAACCCTTCATCTCTATATCCCATCAACATAAGCCCTCATCCGCAACTTCCTGAACTTGAATCTTCGGTACCAGTAGAGCTTGATGAAAGTTCTAATATTGAACGTATAAGCAGCCACGATATAGAGAACGTTTTTAAATCCCTAAATGAAAAATAATTTACTTTCTTGATCTTTATTATACTGTTATAATTTGACATAAATAAAGCTTAGCATGAGAAAAGTAATCAAGAAATAAATCTGTCTTTTGAAATGTTATGATTAAGTAAGAGTCACTAATTGTAAACACAAATTAAAATTTAACTATCATTATTATGTTTTTTATCGAATCTTTAAATTTTGATTTTGATTAAATTGATCATTGATCATAGGTACTGCCATTCTAAGCTTCCGACATCGGAGAGAAAATATTCCATCAACTCGTTCCTTGTATCTTCAGGACACAGATTTGTATTGACATCTCTTGGCAAGGCAACAAAACAATTATTTTCAGGAGTTACTGTCATTCACCTGGTATGATTTCTCCGTTATCATTTTCAGAATCATATTCATTTCACTGTACATTTTTTTTTATATAATTGAACAAATGTACACAGGCCAATGTCACAATAGCAGTTTTTTGTAGACATAGCTGGATAGGTCTCTTGAATATTTGAAATTTGCTGGTTAACTGCCCAAACACATTTTCAACTACTCTTCGTCCTCGACATATACGATAATTGAAAACTCTTTTTGGAGATCTTTTTGTGTGATTACCATCGTAAGGTTTTATAATGTGGGTTTGTAATGCAAAAGCATCATCACCCAAAAAAAATATGGCACTGGTACATTTCTCCCAGGTAGAGGTTTGTTGTCCGGCAAATTTAAAGAATTGTTATTTAACATTCTGCATAACGCAGAGTTATTAAAAACACCGCCATCTGAAATGCGACCCTAACATCCCACATTAGCGAATAAAAACTTGTAATCTGCATCCACTAATGCAAATAGTACAATACTGAAATAAGTTTTATAGTTAAAATATTCACTTCCACTTCTTGGTGGACATTGAATTTTAACGTGTTTTCCGTCCATTGATCCAAGGCAATTAGGAACATTCCATCTATCCAGATATCTATCTGCAACTTTTTTCCATTCGTTTGAAGTTCTCGGAATCTAAAATAAAAATATTAACTAAATTACACTTCGAAATAAATCAAACAGCACAAAAAATAAACATGTATTTAAAATTTATAGTTATGAACATTTACATATATTTAAAAAAGATAAACATTTAATTTTACCTTTACGTACTCCGAAAGGCCATCGATTATAGCTTGGCATATATAATAATAATAATAATAAGCCTTTTTATTTCTTGTTAACCATAGTTTTTTGTAGAAATACTTTTTTTTTTTTTTTTACATTAAACACAAATTTTACATTGTATTTGTAGTTTAGTTTTGGGTAATTTTAGTAATTTAAGTGTAAGATTTACATATAAACTGTATATAAACAATTATGGGTTAACAAGAACCCCTGTATGAGTAAAGGCCTCCTCCAAAGATGCCCATACTTGTCGGTCTTGTGCTATGGAGCACCAGTCTATGCCAGCTGATCTTTTCAGGTCATCTTCCCAGCGGGCTAAGGGCTTTCTCCTTCTCCTCTTGCCTGATGGTCCTTTCCGTTGGGTAACTCTTATGGTCCACCTTCTGTCAGCCATTCTCGCTACATGTCCAGCCCATTGCCATTTCCGCTTTTGGGCGAAGGTTAAAGCGTTTGTAGCTTTGGTGATGCCTCTTATCTTTGTGTGTCGTATTTTATCCATTTTCTTTATGTTTAACATGCTTCGCTCTAAGCCTCTTTGACATGTATTGATTTTATTCGCAGCTTGGGTAGAGAATTTCCAGGTCTGGCTTCCATAAGTTAAGCTTGGTAGTAGACACGTGTTCATAACTTTAGCTTTGAGAGTTATTGGCAAGTTGCTTTTAAATATTTCTTTTAGGCTCCAATATTTATTCCAGGTTTGTTGAATCCTTCTCTCTATTTCTATGGTATTGCTGTCTTTCTCGAAACTTATCCTCTTGCCCAAGTAAATATAATCGCCCACGTATTCTAAAGGGTTACCATTGATAGTTATGGGTCTATTTTGTGCATTAGTCATTATCTTAGTCTTCGTAAGATTCATTTCCAGTCCTGCTTTCGTACTCGCTTTTTGTAGAGACTCTATCATGGATTGCATCTCGTTGACTGTCTCAGACAAAAATACATGTTTATTTTTTGTGCTGTTTGATTTATTTCGAAGTGTAATTTAGTTAATATTTTTATTTTAGATTCCGAGAACTTCAAACGAATGGAAAAAAGTTGCAGATAGATATCTGGATAGATGGAATGTTCCTAATTGCCTTGGATCAATGGACGGAAAACACGTTAAAATTCAATGTCCACCAAGAAGTGGAAGTGAATATTTTAACTATAAAACTTATTTCAGTATTGTACTATTTGCATTAGTGGATGCAGATTACAAGTTTTTATTCGCTAATGTGGGATGTTAGGGTCGCATTTCAGATGGCGGTGTTTTTAATAACTCTGCGTTATGCAGAATGTTAAATAACAATTCTTTAAATTTACCGGACAACAAACCTCTACCTGGGAGAAATGTACCAGTGCCATATTTTTTTTGGGTGATGATGCTTTTGCATTACAAACCCACATTATAAAACCTTACGATGGTAATCACACAAAAAGATCTCCAAAAAGAGTTTTCAATTATCGTATATGTCGAGGACGAAGAGTAGTTGAAAATGTGTTTGGGCAGTTAACCAGCAAATTTCAAATATTCAAGAGACCTATCCAGCTATGTCTACAAAAAACTGCTATTGTGACATTGGCCTGTGTACATTTGTTCAATTATATAAAAAAAAATGTACAGTGAAATGAATATGATTCTGAAAATGATAACGGAGAAATCATACCAGGTGAATGACAGTAACTCCTGAAAATAATTGTTTTGTTGCCTTGCCAAGAGATGTCAATACAAATCTGTGTCCTGAAGATACAAGGAACGAGTTGATGGAATATTTTCTCTCCGATGTCGGAAGCTTAGAATGGCAGTACCTATGATCAATGATCAATTTAATCAAAATCAAAATTTAAAGATTCGATAAAAAACATAATAATGATAGTTAAATTTTAATTTGTGTTTACAATTAGTGACTCTTACTTAATCATAACATTTCAAAAGACAGATTTATTTCTTGATTACTTTTCTCATGCTAAGCTTTATTTATGTCAAATTATAACAGTATAATAAAGATCAAGAAAGTAAATTATTTTTCATTTAGGGATTTAAAAACGTTCTCTATATCGTGGCTGCTTATACGTTCAATATTAGAACTTTCATCAAGCTCTACTGGTACCGAAGATTCAAGTTCAGGAAGTTGCGGATGAGGGCTTATGTTGATGGGATATAGAGATGAAGGGTTTGTATTTGGCTGATTATCCGGATATTTTTCTTTCATAAAATCGTCATGAAATTCATACATTAATGTTTTTGAAATGTCTAAAATACAAAATCCCAGATAAATCGGCTTGTTATATAAAACTTGTGTTTTGTTTAATTGTACTGCAATTAAGTCCTCTGAAAATACAGATAAACTATGTAATTCAGGTCTAGCTATTAAAGTTTCAGCTCCCTGAGTTTTCCCACAATTTACCCAATGGTTTACTAATTTAACATTTACTCGTTTTAAAACATTTTCCATTGTTTTACCAAAAACAGAGTTATTCATTAGGTTAAAAAAATCTTTTTCAAAATCGGAAGTTGCCAACGTACGCATACGAGTGTTCAAATCTATATAAACTTTAAACCACGCTGATTGATTAAATTTAAGAATTTTGTGAACTTTAACCAAACGAAGTCCTTTTCTTAAACAATGTTTAAGATTCCTATAATGAATGACATAGTTCTTTTTATCGTTTAAATTTGGAATCAATCGCTTGTTGTTACTAACACCAAAACATATATTTTCAGGACATAACGGCAAATCCAACTTGCTCATGATGCTTTCGAGGATGGTTATGAAAATAGTGGGTGAAAGCGGGTAGCTTGGCATACTTCTGGGATAATGTATGAAATAATTTGAGAAGATGCTTTGAACACGTCACAAAGAATGATTCGCCCGTACTCAGATATTTTAATGTTATTGCTAATCTGTCTTGTGGCGAAATTGCAATTCTGCAATTTGTATCTTTTTTAACTATTCTCGGCCCAACAATATTCAATAAATATTCAAAGTCGGTATTCGTTAATTTCATGAATGTTTTAAAATGTATGGGATTTTTTACAATCAAGTCATCTGCTTTCAAATCTCTTAATCTATCATGATTGCTATAACAATTGCGACTCAGTAAACTAGGTCTAACCCAACAGTTTCGTTCTCTTTGAAGCGATCCAGCAATAAGCATTCCACAAGCTGCTATCAACAGATCGTCCATTTTTAAGATTATTTCTATTTACTGAATTACCGAAGATCAATCCGCCGACATGCCGCCGACAAAATTTTCCGACTTGTAACAAGTGAAGCCGCCAACTAGACCGCCGACAAAAAGTTGCCGACATATGTCGGCGGCCCAACGGGCTCAATGTGTTTTGCGCTTTACTAATACATGACTTCATTTGAACGTTTAAACATAACATCTCTTTCCCCTCCTAAAGATTTTTATAGTTCATTAAGTGATATGTATGTTACAAAAAATGATTACCTTCATGCTTAAGACGTATGGAATCATTTACATTGTAAAAATATGAAAAAATACTCTGAATTATATTTAAAAACAGATGTTTTATTATTAGCAGATGTATTTGAAAATTTTAGAGATGTCTTAAAACATATGAATTAGATCCAGCCCATTATCACACAACACCGGGTTTGAGTTGGGACGCTATGTTAGTACATACTAACATAAATTTAAAGCTGTTAACTGATATAAACAAATTTGCTTTTATCGCAAAAAATGTATATACAGACATGACATAACAGACATGCTAAATAAAGCAAATTATCTTTATATGACACAATATGATCCTAATGTACCATCTTCCTTTCTAATGTACCTGGATGCAAATAACCTTTACGGCTGGGCTATGTCACAATGTCTCCCTACTGAAAAATTTGAATGGGTTGATGTTAATACAAACTTTCATGTATCTGATGATTCGGATCATGGATTCATTTTAGAAGTGGATTTAGAATATCCAAAAGAATTACACGATTTCCATACGGATTTGCCGTTATGTCCTGAAAATATATGTTTTGGTGTTAGTAACAACAAGCGATTGATTCCAAATTTAAACGATAAAAAGAACTATGTCATTCATTATAGGAATCTTAAACATTGTTTAAGAAAAGGACTTCGTTTGGTTAAAGTTCACAAAATTCTTAAATTTAATCAATCAGCGTGGTTTAAAGTTTATATAGATTTGAACACTCGTATGCGTACGTTGGCAACTTCCGATTTTGAAAAAGATTTTTTTAACCTAATGAATAACTCTGTTTTTGGTAAAACAATGGAAAATGTTTTAAAACGAGTAAATGTTAAATTAGTAAACCATTGGGTAAATTGTGGGAAAACTCAGGGAGCTGAAACTTTAATAGCTAGACCTGAATTACATAGTTTATCTGTATTTTCAGAGGACTTAATTGCAGTACAATTAAACAAAACACAAGTTTTATATAACAAGCCGATTTATCTGGGATTTTGTATTTTAGACATTTCAAAAACATTAATGTATGAATTTCATGACGATTTTATGAAAGAAAAATATCCGGAAATTATTAAACTACTATATACACAGATACTGACAGTTTAGTATACCAAACATTTACCGATAATGTTTATCAATACATTAAAGAAAATTTAGAGAATTACTTTGATACATCTGATTATCCCCTGATAATAAATATGGTTTACCGCTGATGCATAAAAAGAAGTTAGGATTTTTCAAAGATGAAAATAACGGTAAAATTCTTAAAGAGTTTGTAGGACTTCGAGCAAAAATGTATGCTATGGACGTACAAAATAAATTTATAGCTAAAGCAAAGGGAGTTAATAAATGTGTTTCAAAAAAAGTTACTCTAAATGATTATAAAACCTGTTTGTCACAAGAAAAAATACATTACAGTGAAATGTTACGATTTAAGTCGCTAAAACATACCATTTACACTCAAAAAATTAACAAAATATTACTTTCATATAGTGATACAAAACGATACATATTAGAAGACGGTATCAATACGTTAGCTTGGGGTCACTACAAAATTAAGAACATTTAATTGCAACATTATTTTATGTACATTTATTAAATAAGAGTGTATTCTAATATATAACTCTGTAGTTATTAATATAGTTACTAATGTTTTCAAACATCTACCTGGAACTGTTATAATAGAATAATTCTATAAAGATGTTTATAATATATGTTGTGGCGGGTACCAGTCCATATGTTTATTTGTCAAACTTGGGGGGTACTTGTTGGCGACCGGTAGGTGGGTATATCGCTGATCTTAAAAATAACGGCTGTGAGTTTGCGAGCGGCGCGAGTCAGCTGATTTTCGCGCTGCACAAATTAGTCAAGCCTGGAGCTCCTTACGATAAGGAGGTCTCAGCAGCTCACCGCTTGAAACACAACTTAGTGTTTTCGCCCCGGGTCTACTGCGGATCCCGGACACCGCTTCGAGAAGACATCGGCTGGTGGCCACCAGCAGCAGAACCAGAACAGCAGCCGAACACCAGCGCTGGGTGAGTGATATACTCATTTTTACTGTGTTGATTGCATGGCCCCTCTGGTTGTCGGCAAAGACATCTTGGACTGGACGAACTCCACGCTCAGTCGTAACCTGTTCTCAACCCGCTTTGGAAGACACGGCTATTTACACGCCTGCCCCTCCATTTTATGGTCCTTACGAGCCTGATAGGTTTCAGTATTATTTTAATAATAGGCAATTTTAGTAGTGAAAATTTCCTACCCGCTTTAATTAATTTAGTGCCGTTTCATACTTACGTAAGTCTTGGTAAGTGTGAGCGCCATACCGCATTTATTTAAATCGTTTCATATTGCTTGAGTTGTTTGTTAAATACATACCAACTTTACAATGTCTATCGAAAAGTCTCGAATAAATATAACGCAGCTAACTGCTAAAAAAGAGGCTATCTTCGAACGAATGAATCGTTTGTATAATTCGTGTAAAAATATTTCGAATTACGATTCGCGTTCGAACGAATCGTTTTTGGCGCAATCGGAGTCAATTACTGAACTGTACGGAAAATTTGAAGAAATAATCGATAAAATTAATCAAATAAATTTTGAAGTGGACGGTACCCCACCAGATTATTCATGTTTGAGTTCGATTGAGGATTTATACTCGAGTATCAAATATAAACGCAATCTCATACTCTCTAAATCTAATTTTAAATCAGGCACAGTTGCTCCGGAAAAAGTCAACATTATGTTACCGCCTATTAAGTTGCGTACTTTTGACGGAAATACCGAGAATTGGCCGATGTTTTATGAGATATTTCGAACTAACGTACATCTTAATACCGATCTCACGGATGCACAGCGCGTGCAGTATTTAATTAGTAATCTGACTCACGGTGCATCAAATATAACCGCAGGTATTATTCCATCAGGAGATACCTATAAAATTATCTGGGACAGTCTGATAAAAAAATATCAAGACACCCGCAGTTTAGGTGAACATTACCTAAACAATATTTGCAATACTAAATGTTGCACCGTTAATGCCGCTGGTTTAAGTGCTTATATCGAAAAATATTCCGCGTCTGTCGCTGCATTGAAACAATTAGGCATACCCGACATATTAGATTTCGTTCTGTTGTATTGTGGGTTGAAACCACTCGACTCACAAATAATTCAACAGTTCGAGAACAGCGTCAGTGGGAAAGAATTCCCTTCCAGTATCGAATTAATCTCATTTATACGAGAATATATTAAAGTACTTGAGAGGTCTCAAAATAAAAACTCTAAGGTCGAGCCGCGTGCGAAGGCTAGTGCGTCTAACAGTCGTGGCGCACAGAGCACGTCGAAAGCGTTCGTCGTTAGTAAAAAACCGGTTTCCGAGTCCAGCTGTATATTATGCGATAATATGGAACATAGGTTGTTCAATTGTGCTAAGTTCAAAAATTTTGATTCACCGCGGGCCCGGTTCGAGTTTGTTAAGTCGAATCGTGGCTGTATAAACTGTTTGAGCTTAACGCATTCGATATATAAGTGCAAGTCGCGTAATGTTTGCAATGTTTGTGGCAAACAACATCATTCGTTGTTGCATTTTTCGAGTAAAAATAATATCCCGACTAATAATCAGTCTGTGACCGCGCTGGCGACGCAGCCGGTTCGAACTCCAGCCGTTGAGAGCGACAGCGCGCAAGCTGAGTACTTGACTACACCTGCTTTGTCGCTGAGCGAGACGCATTCGGTTTCGCTCACAGCGGGCGCTAATTCGTCGAACACTACGATTTTATTATCAACTGCGCAAGTTTATGCGCATTGCAAGGGCCAAGATAGAAGGATGATTAGGTGTTTGATAGATAGCGGGTCACAAAATAATTTAATTACCGTGGATTGTTGTAAACGTTTGAACATACCGGTTGTTAAGTTGTGCAATTCGTCGCTGCAAGGTGTAGGCAATACCTCGCGACCCGTACATGGGTTTATTAATTTTACAATCGAATCGCGCATTAATCCTAATAATAAATATTATATTCATGCGTTGGTGGTTGATTGCATTACAGGCAGACTACCCTCCAATTATATAAAAATAAATGATGATTTTTCATACTTGAATAATTTACCGCTTGCCGATTTAAGCTGGAATGTACCTGGTGAAATCGATTTAGTTCTTGGTGTACAACTATTTCCGTATATTTATTTGGGAGATAGGGTTGATTCGGGTAATCGCGCACCACCCGCAATACTAACTAGCTTAGGTTATGTACTCATGGGAGACATTGTATGTCGTAATGATACGAAACCTACCTTTTCTTCATTTACCGCGATTACGAATATTGACATTGAGTCAAATTTACAAAGATTTTTTGAGCTAGAGGAAATTCCGACTCAGCGATTTATTAGTCCGGAAGAGTTAGAATGCGAAAATAGTTTTAATTCCTCAGTTTTATTTAGGGACGGTAGGTATTTTATTGATTTACCTTTCTCGCGAAGCCCTTCGGAGTTGGGTAATTCTCGCGGAGTGGCTCATAGGCGCCTGCTTGCACTCGAGCGAAAATTCGCACAATCACCTACCCTACGCGAGAATTATAATAAAACCATCGCCGAGTATATAGCTCAGGGTTATTTGTCGGAGGTACCCGACTCTGAAATAATAGAGGAAGGCTACTACATACCGCATCATACCGTTATTAGACCGGACAAGGACACCATTCGGGTGGTTTTGGACGCTAGTGCCAAAACACACTCAGGGTTGTCACTCAACGATGTCCTGCATGCCGGACCTAATTTACAGGCTGATTTGTTTTTATTACTACTTGATTTTCGCACCTTTCCTGTAGCTATGACCGCAGACATTAAACAAATGTTTTTGAGAGTCGGGGTAAATGAGCACCATCGTAAATATTTAAGAATTTTATTTCGTTTTAATAAAAGTGAAAACATACGTACTTTTCATTTTAATCATTTACCGTTCGGGTTAAAACCTAGTCCGTACCTAGCTATGCGCACATTGCGTAGCTTAGCGTGTGAGCATAGTGACCGCTTTCCTGAGGCTTCTAAATTAGTGGAAACTCAGTTTTATATGGATGATTATGTTTATTCAGTGCCCGATGAACCATTGGCAGTTGACTTATCTCGCCAATTAATTGATTTACTTAAGATAGGTTCATTTGATCTGATAAAATGGGCAAGTAATAAGCCCGCTGCATTAGAGACACTTCCGGAATCTCATCGCTCGCCGGTATGTTTCTCTCCAGTAGATAAAAATTCAAATAATTTTAAAATCCTTGGCTTATCCTGGGAACCCGCTGACGATCAGTTTTCTTTGACTACCGCCATAGTTGAAAATAAATGCACTAAACGCACTATTTTATCACTGGTGGCCCGCTTGTTTGACGTGCTGGGTCTTGTGGCTCCGGTCGTTTTGTACGCTAAAATCCTCATCAAGGAACTCTGGTTGGCTAAGATAGATTGGGATGAGATTCCTCCGGAACATATAGTCAAAAGGTTCTCGGCTTTTACACGTGATTTTTCTGCACTCTCTTCTTTAAAAATACCGCGACATATTGGGGTTTTTAGGGAGTCTGTGGTAAATATTGTAGCATTTTGCGACGCCAGCTTTAGTGGTTATGGTTGTTGTATATACCTACACATAACCGACCCTGAAGGGAATATCACGGTCCGGCTCCTATGTGCTAAATCTAAAGTTTCCCCCGCTAAGATTACGACGCTGGCTCGTTTGGAGCTTGTCGCCGCTTTGCTTCTTTCCAAGCTTGTTCGCGTGGTCAAAGATAAGCTTTCCGCTCGCGTACCTATTCAGGGTATTTACGCGTTTTCAGATTCCACTATAGCTCTTTCGTGGATCCATTCATCTCCCCATAGATGGTCTGTTTTCGTAAGCAATCGTATTGCTAAAATACAGGAAAACTTACCCGCGGCTTGTTTTAATCACGTGTCTGGAAAGACAAATCCTAGTGATTGTCTATCACGCGGCATGCTGCCGTCGGATTTGATCGCACATGCGCTTTGGTGGGACGGCCCTACCTGGCTTCATCTACCTATAAGTGAATGGCCTTTGAAATTCACACCGACCGAATTTAATACTTTACCGGAGTTGAAAGCGAAGGCGTTCCTGGCTGAGGCTTCAAAGACTGAACCGCATGCCTTGGAGTCCATAGCTAACCGCGTCAGTTCGTGGAATAAGATACTACGTGTATTTATGTGGATTCTTAAATTCACGAACAGACTACCCGGTCGGGACGCTGTTGAGAATATCTACGCCGCTGAAAAGTTTATTGTTCGCGTTGTTCAAAATATTCATTTTTCCAACGAAATTAATCTGATTAAAGCCGGTGAACTCCCGTCTAAAAAGTTGCGCGGTCTGTCGGTTTTTGTTGACGACTGCGGTGTCTTGCGCGTTGGGGGCAGACTTTCTAAGTCTGACTTACCATACGAAGCCAAACATCCCGCACTACTACCTAAACATGACCGGATAGTTGATTTAATAATTGATCACTATCATAAGGCTTACTGTCATACGGGTCCCGGACTATTAATGTCAATTATTAGGCAGCGGTTTTGGATATTGGATGGTAGGACAGTTATTCGTTCTCGCTGCCGCAAATGCAATACCTGTTTTCATTTAAAACCTATACATCCAACACCCAAAATGGCTGATCTACCTGGATATCGTATCTGCGATGCTAAGGCCTTTGTGCATACTGGGGTGGATCTAGCTGGTCCTATTGCTTATATACCTACTCGTCGTAGAGGTCAACGCTCGCAGAAGGTATATATATGTTTGTTTATATGCTTGGTCACTAAGGCCATACATATCGAACTTGTTTCGGATCTTACATCCGAGGCTTTTCTTTCTGCCTTTAAAAGGTTTATTGCTCGCCGCGGTCCAGTGTCCGTTATGTACTCGGACAATGGTACTAATTTTATAGGTGCGAAGGCACAGCTTAATGAAATATATTCATTTTTATTAGATTCGAATGTCCAATCCGATATCAAACAAGAACTTCTCAAAACTCGCATTAAGTGGACTACGATCCCACCGCGCGCTCCGCACTTCGGAGGTCTTTGGGAGGCAAATATTAAAAGCGTAAAGACTCACTTATTCCGAGTCATAGGGAAACAACTTCTCACTTATGAGGAACTCTTAACAGTTTTAGTACAAATAGAGTGTCTTCTAAATTCTCGACCGCTTAGCGTTTTGTCTGCAGACCCTCACCCCGAGGTGCTCACACCGGCGCATTTTTTAATGGCTAGCCCGTTAACGTACTTGCCTTCTTCTGAACTAACGGAGGAAGGCAAACATCTAACAAATCGTAAGAAACTTCTTGATCAACTTGTATTATCCTACTGGAAAAAGTGGCGAGTAGAATACCTAAACACGTTACAAACTCGTCAGAAATGGTGCACGCCTGATCGTCCGATAGAGATCGGTGTTATTGTACTTTTGGGTCAAGATAATGTACCACCTTTGTCGTGGCCATTGGGTATTGTAACCGAAGTTTTTCCGGGCTCGGATGGCGTAGTTAGAGTAGCTTCTATTAAAACCGCGTCAGGACTATATAAACGTCCTGTAACTAAGCTGTATCCTTTGCCAACGCAATAAATTCTTAATTTCACTATATTTAATTACACCCGCAACTTAGCCTAGTATTTAGTTATAAGTATCATAATTAACAATCAACAATCGAATTCAATTTGAATATCTGTTTGTTTTGTTTATACCGCTGTTGTGTGCTGTTGCATCCGCTGTAACAGTTCATTAATGTTCTCAGACCGTTTTATAATTTTATTTACTTAACTTAACTTAACCGCTCAGATTGTCGTCACCCTATTACTTAGCTCTCCTCATTACTTATTGCTCTGGACCTCGTCAAGGCGGGGAGCGTGTTGTGGCGGGTACCAGTCCATATGTTTATTTGTCAAACTTGGGGGGTACTTGTTGGCGACCGGTAGGTGGGTATATCGCTGATCTTAAAAATAACGGCTGTGAGTTTGCGAGCGGCGCGAGTCAGCTGATTTTCGCGCTGCACAAATTAGTCAAGCCTGGAGCTCCTTACGATAAGGAGGTCTCAGCAGCTCACCGCTTGAAACACAACTTAGTGTTTTCGCCCCGGGTCTACTGCGGATCCCGGACACCGCTTCGAGAAGACATCGGCGGGTGGCCACCAGCAGCAGAACCAGAACAGCAGCCGAACACCAGCGCTGGGTGAGTGATATACTCATTTTTACTGTGTTGATTGCATGGCCCCTCTGGTTGTCGGCAAAGACATCTTGGACTGGACGAACTCCACGCTCAGTCGTAACCTGTTCTCAACCCGCTTTGGAAGACACGGCTATTTACACGCCTGCCCCTCCAATATAATTGATAAAAAACTGGTAGCCGAAACTTATAAACAGAAACTTTAACGTACGGAGAACGCTATCATTAGGTGTTATTTTTTTTTTAGAATAAAATTTAAATTTTGGTATAATTTGTAGTATTGTATAAGATTGAAGTAATATTAGTTTTATTGTATATATACGTTTAATTGTATTATTGTAAGTAGTAATAAAATATAGTAGTAATAAATGCATGTTTTTCAACAAATTGTTTCATTCTTAGTCTTAGTCTTTACTCACTTGGACGTTTATCAAAATGATTCATTTCAATCGCCCGTTTACTGCTATAGTTGCTGGTCCAAGTGGATGTGGAAAATCGCTATTTGTAACAAATTTTATAAAATTTGTTAAAAATGTTTGCAACACAAATTTTAATCAAATAACTTGGTGTTTTGATGAAATGCAGCTGTTGTACAACATCCAAATCGTAATTATATTCAAGGTATACCAGACCTAACTATGTTTAGTGGAGAGGATCCTCAACTTTTAATAATTGACGACTTAATGAGAGAGTCTGATGGGCGTATCGTTGATATATTCACAAAAGGAAGTCATTATAGAAATTTAAGTGTGTTTTACATATCACAAAATTTATTTCATCAAGAAAAGGGCCAACGAGATATATCTTTGAATTCAAGTTATATAATTAATTTAAAAAATCCTCGAGATAAAACTCAAATTCGATACTTAGCACGTCAAGTATTTCCAGAAAATCCAAAATACTTGGAAGATTCCTACAAAGATGCAACTAATAATGCACATGGTTATCTTATGATAGATTTAAAACAAGAAACAAATGACATGTGTCGTGTTAAGACAAATATATTTCCATCCGATGGATATTGCACTGTTTATATACCATCAAAAGGGTTTAAATATAGTAGAAACCAACCAATATCCATCAGTTACTAATAATGCAGGGAAGCACAAACACGCATAAAAGCCTTTTAACCGCTCTGATTAGTCTTAAACCTAAATATCAAAAAGCTCTTTTAAAAGCCTGTGATGAAGAAGCAATAAATTGTTTTTGTGAATGTATTCATAATGTTTTACAAGGAAAAATAGAATTGAAAGAAAAAGAAGTCAAAATTGAAAAGATACAAAAATATTCTGCGAGAAATAGTACAAAAGGGATCACACAAAATCAGAAAACACTTGATAATACAAAAAGGAGGTGCATTTCTGCCGCTAATATTGGGATCAGTTCTAAGTGCGTTGGTTAACTTGTTTAAAAATGGATAATGCTAAAAAAATGTTGCTCATCGATCCGTCTCTAATAGAAAAGTTAAAACAACCCAACGTGGTCGATTCCACAATGTCTCGCTTAGACACAGACATGCAAAACATTTTAAATAGTGATATGGATGATCGAAAGAAGTATATTTTATATTTACAAACTCTACAAAGATATTTAAACTTCACTAAAGAGGGGCGACAGCCTTATGAAATACCGTTAATAAATAAATATATTACAAAATCGGAGAAGTATATTACTGATGAACAAGATATTAAAACTGCAGTCCCTTCGAACACATCGGTAAAGGAAGTAAGTTTACAAGAAACTAATGAAGGACCATATTCATCTAGTAACATTTTAAAACTTATGCCAAAATCCTATATTAAAAGGGAGAATCACTGTTGAACTTACTTTCATTGAGTAAAAATAAAATTAATTGGGATGAAACAGGCACTGTGATTATAGATGGTCAAAAAGTTCCTGAAAGTAACATTGTCGATTTGGTAAACGATTAATTGAGAGCGCTTAAAAATAGTGAACCTATAGGACGGCGAAAATTCGCGACTGTTTTAAAGGATATCAAAGTGCCGCTTATATATTGATAACACAAAAAGATCTGAATACATTAAACAATTATAATCACGAGAGCGTCAAGCATCCACTCCAACAGATGAATTATTTTCTACACCAGTGAGAGTAAATTTCATAAGAAGATAAAAAGAAAAATTGATTGGGGAAAAACGAACCCCATATTAGAATTGAATAAGTAACTGATTCAAATGATGTAGCTTTTCTCCCTGTAACATCAGAAATGCGTAGAAATGCTAAAAATCACTTGCTGCCTAGACCAGAAAATGTCTTGTTGTCTAATTTGAGAGAAACAGTTGTCGAGTTACCCGACGCTGATACGCCTTTAGAGGTAAGGCGACGTTTTCACGAAAACAATCCTATTCCTGGGGCCCAATGGTCAGACCAACATTTTCTGCTAAACCCCGCTGAAATAATTCCAGAGAATTACGAAGACGATAACAATGTACATATTTTGAGAAATAACGTAAAGGAAGTGTTTAATGAGGAAGAGAAAAAGCTTGAATAATATTATGAAAAAGCAGCTTACCTACATACGGGAATAAAGATTAAGCAAGTCAGAGAACTGGCATTCCAGTTTGCGGTGTCGAAGCAAAAACAAAACATCCCAAATAGCTGGCACTAGCACAAAATGGCTGGGATAGGATGGCTAAGATACTATCGTCAACGTCTCTACGAAAGCCCGAAGCAACCAGTTTGGCAAGAGCAAGTAGTTTTAACAGAGCTAATATTTCTTAATTCTTTGACAACCTCCGAAAAGTACGTAAAAAACATCATTCCACCCCTGAAAATATTTATAATCTAGATGAGACTGGAATCACAGTTCATAATCCGAGAAAAATGCTGGCTCCGAAAAATAAAACAGCTAGGTAAATTCACATTAGGAGAAAGAGGAGTAAAAACAATTTAAAAAAAAATAGAACAATTTGAGTACATTACCATGAAATTATGTAATACTGAACTAAAGGCCCTGTGGGTGCAGAAGTGGCTCCGCAATCGAAAAAATATGATCGTGGAAAAAATAAAAAGATAATTGGCATTTTAATGGCAAAAGTTACTCAATAAATGAAATATGTATTTTTTAAGAATAATAACATTAACATGGGCTGTGCGCATTATCTCTCGAATACCTCGTTTGTATCTATATGCTATCATTCTAAGCCTTCTTCTAAAACGTCAATGGTTCAATTGAATTTTATACCCTGATATACCTACTTCTAATAATATTAAAAAAAAAAACACAAAGGCGGATGCCAAATAATTTCTTAAATTAGGGCTCATTATATACACGGACTGCACGTTGTCAACATGCAGTCGGCGAGTCGACAGTCAACGGCTTCTGGCGACAGTCAATTCACGTTTATGCGGCAAAAAGTGACGTCGTGAGTGTCGTCGACAACGTGCAGTCCGTGTATTGTGCTTAGTCATTGTATGCAGGTAATTTCTTATGAGAGTCCAAATTTATCGTGATATTTATCAAACCCCCAATCTTTTATTGCAATATTAACAATCACACACGACTTCACTTGGTACACTGCACTGTCACTATTTGTTCAAAAATTATTTTACCATACAGCGGAAGCGAACTGACTAAATATTCCGACTGTCTAAACATAATTCTTGTTTTTTAATTTAAAATTTAAACATATAAAATAGGTTAGCTAAGACCAGTGCAATGTACAACGTGTGCGGATCTCTCGCCATAATTTAATATTGCGCTACCAACGCATAACCCTCTCGCTCGCTTAATTTAGCGTTATTTCTATACGAAAATTACATTTGAATTTTATTCACTTAAAATTAAAAAATATATTATTATGTATTTTAAAAGTATTTTCGTTTTGTTATCTTTTATTGCCGAAGGAGTATCACAGAACGTGGTTCTTGGTTTTTTAATCTCCAACACAAAAACAGAGGGGTATTATAGTTTAACGTGTCTGTCTGTGGTATCATAGCTCCTAAACGGATGAACCACTTTTGGTTTAGTTTTATTGTGTCATAGACAACTTTTATCCTGAGTGTTCTTAGCCATGTTTTATGAAAATCTGTTCTGCTGTTTGAAGATCATCAGCTCTTAAAAAGTACAATATTTAACTCAGCACTTAAACTGAATAATGTACATTTTTATTCGAATTTTATTGTTTGTAGAAAAATAACTGAAAATGCTGTTTTCACCAGATTTGAAAATAATAGGGGTTAAAGTATGAAATTGCCGTTTCATTGTAATAGGTACTTCGAATTGACATAGAACCTTCATGGTTTGAGATTTTTGAGTGAAACTTTTTCCACATGGTACCTATATAGTTCTTCATTTAAAAATGTGCAACATTCGATTATCGACTTTCAGTTGTTTTTTTTATTCAGCTTAGACAAGAAAGATGGATACTTCGAAAATTCGAGTGATTTTTGAATACGAGTTCCGACGCGGAACTAACGCGGCAGAAACAGCTCGCAATATCAATGTTGCGTTTGGAGAGGGGACTGCTAATGAACGCACCGTGCGATTTTGGTTTAAACGCTTTCGTGATGGAAACTTTGATTTGAAGAACGAACCACGAGGAAGGCCGTCCACACAGGTGAATAACAATGAATTGAAAGACATGGTGGAAGCCGATCCGAGCCAAACTACCCAGGAATTAGCTGCATGGTTTAACGTTACCTTACCAACAATATTGACTCATTTGCGTCAAATCAATAAAATAAAAAAAATGTGAAAAATGGGTACCTCATGATTTGACTGATCTGCAGAAAGAAATGCGTGTTGAAACTTGTGTTGCCTTGTTGAATCGATACAGAAATGAAGGAATATTGGATCGAATTGTGACATGTGATGAAAAGTGGATTCTTTACGATAACCGTAAGCGAAAAATGCAATGGCTGACCCCAGGTGAAACGCCACAACAGTGTCCTAAAGCAAAGCTTACCAATAAAAAGGTAATGGTAACTGTTTGGTGGTCTCAGCATGGTGTTATTCACTATAGCTTTCTACGATCTGGTCAAGCAATAACGGCAGATGTCTACTGTGCCGAACTCCGAACAATGATAGCAAAACTAGCAGTGAAACAGCCCCGACTCATGAATCGATCTTCACCATTATTGCTCCATGATAACGCGAGACCCCATACAGCACGAGAAACCGTTTTAACTCTACAGGAACTGCAATTAGAAACTATCCGTCACCCTCCGTATTCGCCAGACCTTGCTCCAACAGACTACCATTTTTTTCGTGATTTGGACAATTTTCTATGTGATAAAAAGTTTTCTTCTCAGGAGGCAGTACAAAATGCTTTCACACAGTTTGTCGAATCTAGATCACCAGAGTTCTATCGCAAAGGCATAAATGACCTTTCTACTAGATGGCAGCAATGTATAGATAATAATGGTAATTATTTTGATTAAATAAATACGTTAAATTAAAAAAAAAAACGAATTTCAATTTGTCAGTACAAATCGGCAATTGCATACTTTAACCCCTAATAATACGTTCCCGGTATTCTGGTGCCAGAAAAGAAGTGTTAGTGAAGTGGGTTATCCAGATAAATTTAATAGTTGCGTCTTAGCTTCTAATTTGAAAGAAATATGAATAAACAGAGTTTTTATTTGACTTTACTAAGTAATAGTTCCATGGAATACTTTCCAGATAACAAAACATCTATTTTTTCAACAAAATTACCGAAACCAATAATATTAGAAGGAGAATGGAAGGTTGGAGTTGTGGAATTCCAGTATCCAAGCACCTAGTTCACGGTTCAAGAGAGTGAGAACGTTATATACATTACAAAAAAATACAAATGCCTAATGAAGCAAAACAATCTCTACAGTCCCTGGCCAAATTATTAGGCGCACTGTAATTTTTTTAGTAATTTTGTTTCGAAAAGATCGGAAATCTTTTGAACAATTCAGACTTAAAAACTTATTGGTATTTGAAATTTTTTGAAATATTTTTGTAATTAAAAAAAATTCAAGCAAAAGAGTGGTAGGTATTTCAAATTGACAAGTCAGTGTGAAAATGGAGCTTACGCGGGAACATTTCCGTGCGATAATTTTTCACAACTTTCGCCGAGGTTTATCCCAAGAACAATGTCTCGCCGAGCTTGTTTCTATTTATGAACTTGAAGCGCCTAGTAAAACGACTATATATCGCTGGTATTCTGAGTTTCGTCGAGGACGTTCTTCTCTTACCACAGTACCTTCTACGGGTCGGCCAAAAACAGCGGTAACACAAGAAAATGTCGATGCTGTACGCCAATTAATACAAGAAGATAGGCATGTGACATACGAGCAGATACGAGCAGATACGAGCTTCTCTCAGCATTGGTATGACAGCCATTCAAACAATATTTCACGATTAACTGGGTGTCAGAAAGTTAGTTTCCCGCTGGGTTTCCCATCGTTTGACAGAAGAACAAAAGTCGGCTCGTGTTAATTGGTGTCGCTCTGCTAAGCAACGGCTCGATAGAGGGAGCTCAAATGCAGTTTACAATGTCGTCTCGGGTAATGAATTGTGGATATATTCATATGAGCCCGAAAGAAAACACCAATCGGCTGTTGTTTGTGTCGAAAACCGGACATGTGGCTACGATTCCTTTACAGGAACGAAGAACGGTTACTGCTAATTGGTACACAACAGCCTTTAGGTGCATGTGGTCCATATTATCATTTCGTCTAAAGTATCAAAAGGTCCATAGTATTATAAGGTCTACAGTATCATTTCATCCATATTATCATTTCGTCTACAGTATCAAAACGACCAGAGTATCATTACGTCTAGTGTTTCGTATAGTTGGACTATGAACAAAACTTTTTGGTTGGACTACAAAACCCTACACACTTTACTGGCCGTTTCAGTTTTAGATGACTTATATGAATGACATTGTGTCTTGTCAGTGTAATAATAATATATTATTTTCCTCGTGTCTATCTATATCACATGAGGGATTCTATTTGGGACAGCGATAACTAATGCTTGGATTGTGCATAACACAGCAAAAGGTACAAAAATGTCTAAGAAAAATTTTGTAGAGTCTGTTATAGAAGCCTTTACCAGTCAAAATACTTCTAACGTTGATCCGACGCCTACGATAGAATTGCAACATAAATTTGAAAAGAAAATGTACCAGTTGTTATGAAAAGTTAAGAGAGAGTATGAGCAGTCGACTTGCAGATAATAAAGTAAAAAAAATAAAATCATTTTGTAGGAAGTGCAATAAGGCATACTGTTTAGATGTAAATTTAAAACTTTTTAATTGATTAAGTAGATCAATTCCTGGAGTACTGCACCCAAATAGTCAAAACATGCATGGCAAGGAACAGGGACGGGTGACGTGTTGGACGCCGTATGATAAGCGCGCCGCGCTGCCAGCATACGGCGGTTCCAGCACGTCACCGAAAAGTACGTCGTTCGGTGAAGGGTGCAGTACTCCAAACAGAGTACAACGTGTATTTTTTCTTTAATTGTCAACTTATTTTAATTTGTGGAATTATTGTATTATGGTTATTTGTTTTTATTTCAATCTTAATTTTTATTGTAATTTGAATTTAATTTTAATGTAATATTATTGTATTATGGCATTTATTCTATTTCAATTTTAATCTTATTGTAATCTAATTTTAATTTTTAATGTAATTTGTAATTGTAATCTAATATTAAATTTTTATTTTAAATATTAATTATGACTGTAATCTTACTTTTATAATTTTATCATTTTATCATTTTAATCTATTTTTAGCTAATTATACACCTTTTATAAAAATTCTCTAATTGTAATCTTTTTAATCTTGTATTGAATTTAAGTAGTAAATCCTAACTGTGATATGGCCGTTATAGTCATAATTTTAATTGTATATTTTAAATTGTTTTTAACCATGTGTTTTTTATTAAACTCATTCCGCAAATGTTTTTAACACAAATTGTACTCATTAAATGTAATTTTTTTTTTAAATAAAGAAATGAAACCCCCCAAGAGGGGGACTGTAAAATTACTAAAGCAACACACTAGACTAGTAATCAATTGACCTTCATTTTGTGAGGGATGACACAGAATAGGTTCCAGCTTTCGCGGGCCACCCCACTGCGGGTGGACTGGTAGGCCCACTAGGCACACGGTTCCTAAAAAAACAAAAAAAAAAAAAAAAAAAAAAACACACTATAATTTCATCGATAACATTGAGTTCTGTGCGTTACGGGGCAGTATAATCCCGTATTTTATTATATCAGGTGCGGTACGGGGTTTACGAGACCCCGAATAATTTGTTTTCGTTTTTTTTTCGTAAATTTTTGACTAATCTAGTGGCGAAAAGACTATTACATAGCTCATTTCATACTCTATCAGACTATAAAATAAAACCAAACGTAAAATTTCAGTCAGTTATAGATTGAGAAAGCAATAAGGGTGTACGGGGCACTTTAACACCCGTATCGCACTATGAAGGAAGCACTTCACGGGGCGCATAATATCTCGTAACGCACTCGAATTCAAGACGGCTTTTGAGCTCACGCAGTGAACGTGTTAAAGAATTGTTGTAGACTATTTATTTGTATTTATTTTTAACATATGGCAACACTGTGTTGACAAAGTGATACATGAACTTACGTTCACACCTACACACACACGTACAAACCTGTATCAGTCGCGATTGGAATCGAGTCAGGTACGGACGTGTTTCTGTGGCTTTAAGGACTGTGATTGTTGGTTTAACAGTTTTATACTACTTACACCCAGTTGCACAAAACTTCCTTTAAATGCAGCTTTAGTTAATAATAATAATAATAATAATTTTATTTGTGAATATGGTTTTTTTTACAGTGTTATTATATAACATGATAATACATGTGATGGCTCAGCATATTCTGCCATTTGTGGCGTACAAATTAGATAGTAAGAATGTCAAATTTAAATTAAACTATTATCAATTACATGCATGTTATTAACAATTTAAATAATATTAATAAAATGATATGGATACCTTATTATGTCAAATATTTATATTAAAAAAAAAAAAGTATAACGTTACCATTTCATGTCAAAATCATGTCAAAAATTAAATCAATTAAAATATTGTCAATAACATTCACACTACAATTAAATTACATTAAGTATGTCAAACATCATAAGCTATCATTTAAAAAATCATCTATGTCATAATAACATTTTGAAATCAAGATGTCCTTTAGTTCCTTTCTAAATAAATTAAAACTTAACTCCTTAAATGCATTTGGTACTTTATTATAAATTTTGGGAGCTAGACAAAACATACTCTGCCACATAAGTGCTGTTTTAGCACTCTGTATGCGTAGCCTGTCATTGTCACGTCTGCTACGTTGGACACCATCCGAAAGCCGTGGAAACAAATGAGCGTTTTGCTTGACAAATAAGGCCATTTCCAAAATGTATAAACATGGTAGTGTTAGAATCCCATACCTTATGAAGTACGGTCTACAGCTGTCGGTGAGTTTAAGACCAAACATTGCCCTTATGCATCTCTTCTGAGCTAAAAATGCAGTCTCTCTGTCAGGAGAGCGGCCCCAGAATATTATCCCGTACCTTAATATTGACGCTACCATGAATCATTATCGCTAATTGTTCATTAAATTTAAAGGCGTTGCACCAAACAGTTAAGGGAACATTTAAAGTCCCTTTAACTAATGACCCTTTAATGACGACATTAAACAAAGTGGCAAAAAAAATGAATGAAGTGAGTGAATTATTGCGTTTTGTTTCTAAGTTTTGAACGTTGCTGCACCAACAAAACATCTACGTTGTACCAACAAAATGTAATCTAATGTCAGTGATGTCAAAACAAAAAGCTGAGTTTGAAAATATCAACAAAGCGTTCGCGTACACCAGTAGTGTTTTGTATTTGTTAAATTATTTTAGTTAATTATACCAAAATAAAAAATGTCAACTCGTAAGCGTGAAGCCAACTACACCCACGAAGAAAAAGAGTTGCTGTTAGATCTAATTACGCAGTGAGTACCTATTTTATAATCCTAGCACTGGCGCACGTGTTATTTTACTTGAAGTTATTTTGTTTACCTCGTGGTTTTAATCCATTACATCTTAATTTCGCAGATACAAAAACATAGTAGAGTGTAAAAGAACTGGTGGGATATATATTCTAAAGAAGAAAGAGGCATGGAATGAAATTACAACGAAATATAATAGTAGCTGTACCAGTGGTCCTAGAGACACAGATCAATTAAAAGCCCTGTACGACAATATGAAGCAAAAAACACGCAGAGAGCTTGGGGAAAGTAATGTAAGATTTGAAACCAATATTTATTATACCCTTAAAATTAAGATTAAGATAAAACATTTATTGTTTTGTATTTATTAAATGTAAAATTCTATTAATATTTCCACAGAAATCAGCGTACATCAATGCAGAAGAGAGCCATATGGTGACAGCGGAGGCAATCTCACAGGCTGTACAAGTTGGAAAAGAAGATAAGGTATTCATCTTGAATGTGGCTTTTTGTTACAGAATATATTTATAATTAAATTATTAACAAAAACTGTTTTGCCTTTAGATTGAAATGAACAAAACTGGTGGAGGCTTTTGGAAACCCAAGTTAGGTGACAACAATGCGAAAGTGCTGGCCATAATCCAAGACCAGATAGAGCCACTGCACAATCCATACGACAGTGCATCAAATTTCTTTAAAGGTATAAACATAATTTGCTTCATGCACCTGTACAGTCAGCATCAAATTGATTGTGTCGAAATAAATACTCAAAAAGATAACACCTTGGTAATACAATCTTTTTTAATACTTTGTTATACACTGATCAATGTGATGGTGACTATACCTTGCTGTATGTACAGACTACAAAATCGATAGTATCCCACCTTTACATAGAACTTAATGTGTAAAGGTGGGATACTATCGATTTTGTCGCCTGTCATTCAAGTCTTTGATTCTTTCTGCGACTCAATGAACTTGTTGTTTCAGAAAATGTCAGTAATACTATTGACATGAGCAGGAATGCTAACTTTATTGTACCTGCTTATGTTACTACAATGGAGTTAGAAAATAAGGGTATGTATCTATAAAAACTAAAAAGTTTTGCAAATATCCTGTGAATTGTATATGTATGATGTATTTAATAAAATGTGTTTATTTTATTTCAGCTGAGGATTGTCAGGGGTCTGCAAATTTTAATGTCACAAATGCACCTCAAATTATAGAACTCCCAGAACAGACTTATGTGATGAAAAACGGTACTTACCTAATAAAATTAAGTATAAACAAATATTGAAAACAGAATGTAAAGTAACTTAGAAAACTATACTGTAATAATTAACACCTTAGGCAATCTTATTCACCATGTGAAGTGCAATGGTTACATATTATTATTATTATATGTCGGAGCTGCATTTATTTATAATGTCTGTATTTTATTTCAGTTGAGACAGTTCAAGCTTGTAGTAATTCACCTGTGATAAGGGAAACTCCAAAACAAAGGAAAATTTTGAAAACAGGTTTGGTTAAAGACATTCATTGCATAGGTACGCTAATTAACATTTACCTGTAATATTTTACAGATATTCATTACTGGTACATATTTGTTGTTTCAGCCAAGCAAAAATTCAAGCAAAGGAACATTTTGAAACCGAAAACCTCATCAGCTGAAGCTTTCAAGAGGCTATATTTAAAAAAAAATGCCAAAATGCTCAATTAGAAAGAAAGAAGCTGATGTTGGAAATAGTTCAAAATAAAGATGAACACAAGTTGAAGATGGAGATTTTAAAAAATAAATTAAAATAAAATCAATTTATTCAGAAAATTGTTGTTGCCTTATTATTTTTCTACTTAATGCACACATTTTTTAAATATGTAGTTTGTCAGTCACTGTGACCTTCTAGGAGAAAATTAGGCTCTTGGTTCAGAAGTGCAAAAACCTACTAGGGAAATAACTTCTACTAATTAATATCAGTCACCCCTAACGCTTCAAGTAACACGACATTAGACACTCAACAAATCCACTCATAAAGAACTGAGTGCGGGCCGATGAGACTGGGATTAATACAAGGATGAGGAGTTTGTATAGACCTGATTTTATACACAATTTATATTTACACAAAAATATAATGACAATAATTTTATTGACCATAGTTACATCTATTACATAAATTTGAAATAGTTTTAATAGTTATTAAGTTAATGATGTGATATTTAAGAGATAGAGAATACACTATTTACAATTGCAGTTCGTGCTGATGTTTGATAACCCTGTTGTGGTCTAGTGAGGAAATCACGTTCATTATCTATATCACCATCAATAGATATATCATTGGGAGGTTCCACTTCATCCAATTCTATGCACATATTGTGTACCACTACACATGCCACAATTACTTGTAGAAGTGTTGAGGTCTTGTTGAGAGTAATTCCCTTTTCGAGACATGAGCATCTCCGTTTCAGCACCCCAAAACACCTTTCTACTGTATTTCGTGTTGCAATGTGGCTTTTCTTATAAGCCTCTTCTGAACTATTCTGTGGACGCAAAAAGGGAGTCAGCAAGTCATTTTTGTTGAAGTATCACCTGTCTCCTAATAAATAGTAGGCACCATATTTTCCTCTTTCAAAATCTGCACATAGATGTGAATTATTGAAAATTGTGCAGTCATGGACTGATCCAGGCCAACGAGCAATGAGATCTCTAATTTTAAGAGAAGAATCACAAACTGCCTGCACATTTATAGAAAAATATCCTTTTCTGCATCTATATAATTCAGGTACTGCCCTTCCTCTACTGATAATTTTGACATGAGTACAGTCCAGGGCTCCTGCAACCCGTGGGAAACCATCTATTTCATAAAATCCTTCTGCAACTCTTCGTAGCTCATTTCCCTCTGGCATTTTAATATATGTAGAACTCAAACTTGCGAGCTTACGTGTAACTTTTTGCACTATTCTACACACTGTTGACTTATGCACATTAGTTAAATCGCCTAACACTTGCTGGAAAGATCCCGTGGCGAAAAACCTAAGGCAAATCAATAATTGTGTCATGCCATCAATTGCTTTATTTCTTCTTGTTTCTGGTTCTAAATTAAGAATCTCACAGATTTGTACAGCTACTTCCTTGGAAATTCTGTATCTTACACGGAAATCTTCCCCATGGTGTTTTTCAAACAAATTTATTCTATCTGGAATTCTGCGGCGTCGGGGAACGTATTCCTCCAGATCAGATAAAGATGAAAGACTTGAAAGTGACATAATAAAAACGAAACACTGTACGTATATATTATTTACACAAACTTTAACGGTTAAAGACAACTTTAATGGACGCTGAACCAGACATTAAAAATTATAACCTCAAACTGTCAAGTTAATTACGCATTAGACACTAATGACGTTTTGTGCAACGTGAATTTATGTTAATGTCCTGATTTGACGCTTCATTAGTTAAATTTAAAGGAGCATTAAAATTGTCCTTAAATGTTGTTTTGAGCAACGCTTTAATGACGCATTAGGATATAATGTGCCTTTAAAAATTTAAAGATCGTTTCTGCAACTGGGTGTTAGTTGTTAGTTTATTATAAAAAAAGTAATTGGACTTTTTTCATCATGGGTAGAAAAGGCGATTTTTCTCTACGTAAAAAAGCTGAAGTGAAGGCCCTTGTGATTCCGAAAACTTTTACAAACCAAGAAATATCACGAAGATTGAAGGTTTCTGAAGCTAGTGTACGACGCATAAAACAGAAAATAGAGTTAGGGGAGGAATTAAGCCCGAAACGAAAGAAAAGATGCGGTAGAAAACCAATTTTCACTCCACGGTCAGAGATGTTTGAAGAAAATTTGTCTAGAAAATAGATTTGCTACCATAAAGGTTATAAAATCACAACTCCAGAATGCCAGCGTAAATGCTTCTGAGCGCACTGTTCGAAGAAAATTCAAAGACTTAGATTTCAAGGCATGTCGCCCCGCCAGAAAGCCAAAGTTAGCAGCTGCAATGAAAGCAAAGCGCCAGAAGTGGGCCAAACAATGGCAAGACAGAGATGTGGACTTCTGGAGATCGGTAAGATACAGAAATTTAATCAAAAATTGATACATTGTTATCATTTTCAGTTAAATAAAGCAAATAAACATGGAAGTTTATTATTTTTCCTATTTTGGACAGGTCTGCTTCAGTGACGAAAGCACATTCGAAATTTTGCAGAACAAAGCTCAGTATGTCCGTCGTCGCATTGGAGAAAAGTTCCATCCTGATTGTGTCGTCCCGACGGTTAAGGTGGGTACAGATTGGTGCAATGCAACATGCAATGCAAGAATTTGAGGTCCACATTGCTGCAATGTATCATGTAATGTAACAAAATACCCATAGTGTGGACGCCTCGCGCGCACGAACTGCGCCTGGGTCGCGCACGCTCCGAGCGTTACAACTCGTGCGCGGCTCGATCCGAGATTTGTCGGTTTTTAGTACGAACACAAAGGGGCGCGCAGTGTGCGCAGGACTCAGCCGTGGACGGTCGTTCGTTTCGTTCGCATGCGCAACGATCATGGCGGTAAAAGAGGGTGCGTGGAGTGATGGCGAATCACTTTTATTGATAGAGGAATACAGAACAAAGGAAGTTTTATGGAACCCTCAAAATGAAAACTTTTATGAACAACATTTAAAGAAAGATATGTGAGACGAAATCGGAAATATATTGAAAATAACAGCAGAAAAGTGCAATAACAAAATGACAAGTCTTCTCTCTTCTTACCGCCGTGAAAAAGGAAAGGAAAAAAAATCCAAGGGGACTGGAAAAGGTAAGAATAACGCATTTTATTTGTTTTTATGTAGGTATTTATTACAATTTATTTAAATTAAGGTACCTACTTAAGTAATAAAATCAAATTAGAAAAAAGTACAATGGAGTTTATAAATCTAAGCTACTGTTACACATGCTGATTACTAGGACGAAAGCATGCCACTATTGAGCAATTGCTACTTAGTAGTATGTGTGTCGAAACATTGCTAACAATGAGCATGCTCATTTTGAGTTTGCTCAAAAATCAACGGTTGTGCGATTTTTGGGCATGCTACCTGCCGCGCGGGTGAAGGGGGCGTGCTTTTAGCGCGTGTGAACAGGTTTGCCTATTGAGCATGCTAGTATCGATCAGTCGTTCGCAACAGGTGCGTGTGCCCATTTTTTTCACGCAAAATGTCTCGCTGCGGCGACGAAAAATCACTCAAATTTGTAAATTTATACCGAAATCACGAGTGCTTGTGGAATCCCCGCATACCGCAGTATAAAAATAATGTTGATAGAAATAATGCGTACCAAGACTTATTAACGAACATGGAGGATCCGTCCCTGACTGTGACAATCATTAAAACCAAAATTAAAAATTTGAATTAAAAAAAGTCGAGAATTCAAAGCGATCAGGTTGTGGTGCCGCTACTGTATACAAACCATCCGCGGCATGGTTGCATGAAATGAATTCCTTTCTGGGGGACACCAGCGAGTACAGGGAAACTACTTCTACGGAAATGGTGAGTCTCAGTTTTTAATAAATAAAAATGCACTTAACTGGTTGTAAAACATAATTGTTTAATATCATAGAACAAGTACAGCATGTTTTATTGATTAATTTATATCAGGGCAGAAGAATTAAATGACGATGGTGAATTTATATCATATGATCTTGCCACGGTACCGCCTCTGTAGTTTCAAAGAGCTGCGCATAGGTGTTTCTTATTGCTTCTGCCCGCTGAGAAGCGTGGTTATTGTAGCGTGTAGGTGGTAAGCCTTCCAAAGCTTGCCGCATTTGTGCCCTCCATGCTCCTGGTACCACAACACCTTGTTGTATATCTTTGAAGTCTACGCATCTTTGCGTGATGTACATATCTGATGTTTTCCGAAGCCAATTGTGTAAAGCGCAGGCAGCTAATGTAATTCGACCAATTTTTTTGGGGGTCAAATCGATGGCATTCATAAGAACTCGAAATCTAGTTACTAAAATACCAAACGCATTTTCAACGATTCGTCGGGCTCTTGATAAACGGTAGTTAAATATTTTTTCTCTACGCGTTGCGGTTGTTCGATATGGCTTCATAAGATATGACTTCAGAGGAAAAGCTGCGTCTGCCACAATAACCGATTGGTCCGGTAAATTGAGAGTATTGTTTTCCATAGCTTGTGCCAAATTAGATTTTTGATAAACACCTGCATCAGAAGCTCTTCCATTAGTTCCAATATTTACGTATGAAAAACAATAGTCATCATCAACTAATGCCAGAAGTATAATGCTATGGGTGCCCTTGTAGCTATAGTAGTCAGAAGTATCATCAGGAGCGCGTATATTTATGTGTTTCCCATCTAACGCTCCAACACATCCTGGAAAGTTCCATTTTGTACGAAAACCATGCTCAATGCGTATCCAGTCTTCACGGCTTGGAATCTGTAAAAAAAACTTTATTATATTACAGTACACTATTATGTCGCAGGATTCAGACCAGTTTTCGCAGCATTCGCACGTGTCTTTGCAGCATCCGGAAAATTCAACTACGCCAGAGAATGTAATGTCACCACCTTCGACGATCCCAGAAGACAGGCCTCAATCACGCTCATCTAGTCAATCTAGTGTCACATCGACACGACGTAGAAGAAGAGCTCCACAGGAGCCAATGAATGATGCCCTCAACCGGTTGGAAAACATAAGTTCTGCGATAAATACACAAACAGAATATGACGAATTCCATTATTTTGGCCTGAATCTTGCAGCCCAACTGCGAAGTCTGCCACTGTATGATGCATTAGACGTACAAACTCAAATCCAGAACATTTTGACTACAGCAAGACGTCGCCACCTGTCTGCCGTGACAAAAACAAACTCTGCTTTAAGCGCAGCTCCACAAACAGACAGACAATTTTACACACTTCCTGATAACAACAGCGTTGATTTGTTGCACCAAGCGTCGCAGTCTTCTTAACCTAGTTATTACTCAATATGTTCAAAATGTTGTTGATTACTTTTTGATTATCTACTACTTAATTCATATAAGTGTATAAGTAATAGAAGTATATAAAAGAATTACTTATTTCTTAATAAATGGTTAAATGTTGTTGATTACTACTTAATACAAATAAAAAATAGTACCTATATATAGTTACTATGTCATCGTAAATGTTTAAACATTATTGTTTTTTTTAATAAATGCCTTATGTCTACTATCAACGTTTTACTTACCCTTATATAATCCTTCAAAGCACTGTATATTGCTTCACAAACTTCACGTAGAAATATCGATATAGTAGATCTTTCAACCTTGTAAAATGCTTCCAATGTATTTAAAGAATCTCCAGTTGCTAGATATCTTAATGTCACTTCCAATTTCACTTTAACTGGGATAGCATTTCGCATGTGTGTATCTTGTTTCTGTATAGCGCTTTCAACTTGAGAGAGTAAAAAGTTAAATTGATCCGGTAGCATCCTCCAATAGTTTTTGTAACCCGCAGCATCTTCTACTCGCATTTCTGTAAGCACTTGCGCACTTGCTCCTAAGTCCTGTCTTCTAGATATCCAATCACGAACCCAAATCTTTCTGTTTCTTTTCTTTTTTTGCCGAGCTGATATAAGCTTCTGGATGCATTGCATCGCCAGCAAAAGGATGATCTTATTCAGCTCCATACGAATAGCTGTTTGATTGTCCATGGCTTTGTTTGAACTGACAGAGAGTGAGAGAGCATGCTATAAAATAGCATGTGTATTGGAGTGTTTGCTTTGAGCATGCTTATTCAGGAGCATACTTAAAACTAGCATGCCTATTGCTAGCAAATGTAAACTGCTCATAAGCATGCTCATATTGAGCATACTCAATAGCATGCTTTTTAGCATGCTATTTTAGAGCATGTGTAACAGTAGCTTAAAAAAATTTTTTTTGCATAAACTATTTATACCTAGCGAATAAAAACATATGTATATTCAAGTTATACAGGATGTTTTAAGTCGATTAAATGATAAATAGTTGACAGTTAAACGTGGCTGCCAAGGGATTTATTTTTAATTTATTTGTTTAAATTCAATATTGACGACGTTTTGTAGGAGCTAGAATAGTATTGTTATTATGCATTAAATAACATAGTTTATTATTAAAAGAATTATGTGCAGTAACTAACTATAGGACAATAATTAAAATAAAGCTAGTAAATAAATAATAGTGTATTAATGTATGTGTGTTTTATTGCAGGTACTTCGGACACATACACAAGTCGATGGTTTGCCTACAATGCTTTAAAGTTCTTAGACGATAGAAACACACCAAGAGAAAAAATACGGTAAGATTTAAACTACGAGCATCTGTCTTGCCAAGAATCCTTTCCTTCATTTATAAAATAATCAGCTAATTCGTCTCTGATAGCATTAAGATGCGCAGGTGATCGTCTAGGGATATTTCTTACAGGCCGTATTTATGTGATATTATTATTTTACCTTCACGTACCTTCATTTAAATTTCTATCTTCCTCCCTATCAACTAACCCTGGAATCGTGTACACATTTGTAGAGTGACGTTTTAAATAATTGTGTAAAAGAGTGATTGCCATAACTACCAATTCAGCTTTATCGGGTTGTAAAAGCATTGGTTTTCTTAAAACTCTGAACACAGACGATACAATGCCAAATACGTTTTCAACAACCCGTCTAGCTCTGCTTAATCTATAATTAAATATTCTCTTCGATGAATCCTTCGGATGTATCCCAGCATATGGCTTCATCAAGTATTCACTTAAAGCAAACGCACTATCGCCTAAAAAAAATATGGTATAGAAACATTTCTATCGGATAGGGGACGTGACTCTGGCAGGTCTAATGTTCGATTCTCTATCTTATCATATAATTGGGTATCTTTGAAAACTCCGCCATCAGAAATCCTCCCTTGACAACCTAGGTCTACGAATAGAAAATTATAGTCTGCATCAACTAGAGCAAACAAAACGATGCTAAAATTTTGTTTCCGCTTTTAATAGGGGCTTGAAGTAAAACGTGCTTCCCTACCAATGCCCCTATACAGTGTGGGAAGTTCCACCAGTCTTCAAACTCCTTGCTTATCTTCAACCAGGCGTTGGCAGTCGTGGGTACCTTAAAAAAAAACTTAAATCATTATAATTATTTCCAGGAGTCCATTCAACGCTCAGTCTCCAAAAACAATGCCACCGAAGCCACGCAACATGAGTTCACCCCTCCAGTACCACCAAATGAGCATGGTCTACAGGAAGCGAAACGATCCAGAAGAGCCGAAAACAATGTTCTTACCGATGTAGTGGGGATATTGAAAACAACTGCACAGATATTGGACAGATCATAAAGCATTCCTGACTTAACAAAAAGTTTTGTTTCATTTATAGGAGCTAAAATGAGTAACTATTCCTCTCAGACTAGGACTTCGGTTGAACACGCAAGATTTGAAATTATTATGAAAGCCGACAGGGGATATTATGAATCTTGGCAACATCAACCAAATGCATATACAGAACCATACTCCAATCGTACCTCAACTTCAGTATCCTACGGTTATACCACAGCAGAAAATGTAGACGCTGCTAACTACTCAATCAACCAGCAGCCTTTGTCGGTCTCTTCACAAGACTCACAGCACTCTTCTATAGATGATTTTACTGATTTAATTTAGTTAACAAAGAAAAATAAAGATTTTGATTATACGTACCTTAATGTTTTCTTTTAATTCTTCAATTATAGCAGAGCACACTTCAGGAACAATTCCACTTATAGATTGTTTAGATACTCTAAATGTATACTGTAGACTTGTGTAAGAGTTCCGAAGCTTAAAAATCGAAGAGTAATCGCTAGTCTATCTTGGGCTGAAATTGAAGCTCTTAAATTTGAATATTTTCGACTTTTTCTTGGCCCGACTATCGCGAGTAAATTTTCAAAGTCTGATGGCGTCGAAATACAAAATTGGCCACTTATATGCTGGAAATTCATATCTGTAAGCAGTTCTCTGCCTTCTCTCCGTTTATATAATTCTGTGCGCCACCAACGTCGGGGTCTTTGGCGTTTTCTTAAAAGTTGATGAATGATTAACAATGAAGCACTGATAATCGTCAGAGCAAGAAGGCTGTCTTCAGACTTCATGATTCGTAAGTATATCGACTTAAGTAGAGGGCAAAGAAAAAAAGACGTGTGACGAGGGCTAGTGTTTGACGAAATGCGGGAACAGATGTTCTCGTTCTGATTCGTAGTCAATGCGCGTACCGCGCGCGCCACACGTCCAAGGCAGCAGGGAACATGCAATGTAAGGCAGAATATTACATTACATGTTGCATTGCACCAATCTGTACCCACCTTTAAACATCCCACCAAAGTGATGATTTGGCCAGTCATCAGCGGCAAGGGCACGTACGTCTGTACGTCGTCAAAGGAATAATGAGGCAAGATCAGTACAAAGAAGTACTACAAAATCGGTTGATTCCGCAGCTCAGAGAATGGTTTCCAAATGGGGAACCATTCACTTTCATGCAAGATGGAGCTCCCTGCCACACTGCACAATCTGTTAAAGCTTTTTTGGCAGAAAAAAATATCCCTCTGTTGGATTGGCCGGGTAATAGTCCTGATATGAATCCCATTGAAAATGTGTGGGAGCTGATGAAAAAAGAAGTGGCTAAAGATGTGATTACCAACAAAACCCAGTTTCTAGTAAGTTTTTCCGGTTGAAGTTGTTGGGATGCTTGAATATTTCGATGGCTTCCGAAGTATACGTGGGAAAAAATTTGGGATTTTAGCTCCAAAAAGATTGGTACCCAGCACTGAGAGCCACTCGGTATCACAGTGCAAACGACCAATCAGGATCGAGTACGTCGGTGCCACAGCTCTCGATCAATCAGGATCGAGCAAGTCGATTCCCTCCTCCGACCGCGCCTATAAATACGCCAGCGACTCAAGATCCCACATCAGTCGCAGCGAAGCCGCCGACGAGGCAAGGTCTCCGAACTCGTCGTCGCCCGGACCTGCGCCACTGAAGATGTCGACCGCAGTGATCGACGTTACGTCTGGAACGCAGGTTTCACATGGACCACGGCCAGACAGCCCGGAAGCAGTATATTCTACATGCTACGCCGGCCGTGAAAGCCTGAAGAAAAGGCTCATTTAACGCTACCCTATCTTGCCTAATTCTGCCAACTATTTCCGGTAAGATACCTAAAGCACCCTTTAGCATAGGACACTTGAACTTACAAGGCTTCAGGTTGGCGGATCCTAACTTTAATAAGTCTTCTGTCGTTGACATGCTCATCGGTGCCGATCTGTTTTGGGATCTTGTAGGTTCCGAACAACATTCACTAGGAGAGAATAGTCCGATATTAAGAAACTCTAAGTTAGGATGGTTGATAGCGGGTTCCATGTTTCCCAGGAAACAGCCCTCCAAAATGGAGGTTCACTGTCATTTGTCGCAAAATGATGACATGTGTAATCTTGGGGATGAGTTGACAAGGTTTTGGGAGTTAGAGAACGTCCCACACAAGACGGTCCTGACTGAGGAAGAAGGTCTCTGCGAACATTAACACACATTCTCATTCACATTCAGAACACAAATTCTCTATATATTCGAAATCCATTCTCCGAGAGTATTCCTTTTGGTCACTTAACAATAAATGAGCAGGCAGAACTGATGGAAATGAAAACGGATTGCACATTAAAATTAAAATTTTCAGGAACAGATTTAGAATTTTTTGGCTATGTATGAAAAATGAATATCCACTGCTTTCTAAGCATGCCATTGCAATACTTTTGCCATTTGCAACAACCTATTTGTGTGAATTAAGATTTTCGACTCTTACCACAATAAAAACCAAAAAAAAGGGAACGCCTCAGAACGATCGACGAAGAGATGAGAGCAGCTTTGTCAGCTATCACTCCAAATTTAGACCGTCTATGCTCGATTAAACCTCATGTTTCGCATTAAATACATTTTTTTTACAATTTAAAGTTTAGTTTTGTTGATTAGTAGTATATTGTTTCGATGATTAATAATAAATGTTGATTAATATTACTTAAAAACTGTTTTTTATTTTGTGGTGTACCCCCAAAAAAATTTGTTTTCCTAGGTGTACCTTGAACACAAAGTTTGCGGAACACTGCACTACGCCACACTATGTGTCTGTTATTATTTGTACGCTTTTTATAATATCGGTTCTGTCCTAGTACGAGAAGTCTCATTTTAGGGCTGATGAGGTAGGTGGGGGCTATTACTGCCATCAATAATGACCTCCAAAGCATTAGTGCTTGGACCAAATCTTTCGGATTACTCGTCAATCCTGCTAAATCTCAGGCAGTAATTATAGGTAGCAGATACTTTCACAACAATCTCGACTATGTTTCTCTGCCTCCTGTTTTGTATAACAACGCTGTGATTCCATTCACCACGGTTGTGAAAAACCTAGGGATTACCTTCGACTGCAACTTGTCATGGACTAGCCATATCAATGAAGTAAGCAGACGAGTTTTTGGAACTTTCCACTCTCTTAAGCGTCTTCAGAATTGCCTTCCTTTTAAAACCAGAGTATGTCTTGCTCAATCTCTTCTCCTTCCGCTTTTATGCTGATGTCACCTTCCTGGATGCAACCGAAGAACTCTGGAACAAGATGGAGCGACTGCAAAATTAATGCATTCGTTTTATTTTCGGTCTACGCAAGTATGACCACGTTTCGGAGTTCCGGCGGCAACTGAAGTGGTTACCAATTCGGCGGCGACGAGATGTCCACATTCTATCCCTTCTCTTCTCTATCCTTCATAATCCTCAGGCTCCCTCATATCTTCGCGAGCGATTTGAGTTCCTTGTCCCTAGGGGTAAACCCTGTCGCACTTCGTCCTCCCTTTTACTTCGAACTCCTTCTCATTGTTCTACTTGCTACGACAATTCGTTCACAGTTTCTGCAGTACGGCTGTGGAATTCTCTTCCCCACTCCATTCGCAATAGTCCTTCATTAAATATTTTTTTAAAACGGATAAAAGATTACCTTTTCTCTCAACAATAGCAGACATAACATAATATTTATTTTATGTTCTTACAAATAAGGTTCAGAATTGAACAAAGCGCTTCACCGTGTGAACAATACGTGCATCTTATCAATATTTGTGCAAAAATATTTTTTTGAAATTTTGACATGATTAATTATCTGTGTTTTGAATACGTAGAAAAAATACAATGCATGCTTATCTTATCAATATTTGTCAAAAATATTTTTTAGACAAAGTAGTTAGTAGGGTTTTAACAATTTTTTTAGACAAAAGACTTGTATACGTTCGTTAAAATTTTTGGGAATGTGTGATGCAAGTGTGATGACATTGGCATTATTCCGAAAAGTAAATCGTAGAAAAACAAATTTTATGCCCCTACGATGTCATACATTACACGAAAACACACTTTACACATAATTTATAGTTAGGTATTTGTCAGTAGGTAGGTAATCTAATATATAAAATTCTCGTGTCACAGTTTTCGTTGCCAAACTCCTCCGAAACGGCTCGATCGATTCTCATGAAATTTTGTGGGCATATCGGGTAGGTCTGAGAATCGGCCAACATCTATTTTTCATACCCCGATTCGCGATAACCGACATCCACGCGGGCGGAGCCGCGAGCGACAGCTAGTTATTTAATATAATTATTAATATAGTTATTGTTTTACAACAATTAGAAGCTTTCAAATCTATAGACTATATTTTATTTATTTGTGTTCTGGACAGCTTAGAAGACAATAACTCAAATATTACAATATGCAGGTGTCTAAACAATAAAAATATATTTCAATTGTGTTGCCGGCTACCTTATCTCTTAAATATTTTAAGATAAGCACGCCGGTGGTGAAACAATAGCAACAAACAATGCGAGTAACCCGTAAAATATAATTAAAAAAAAGTCTATTATGCAAATAAGAACAATGAGTAAGAAACATCAGTAGTGCCGCTTGTCGCGTACAAAATGGTTTCAGTGAATTGTGTATATTGTGGAACAAAGTCAGTTCAGTCTACTTTTGTAGTTCAACGAGTGTACATCGTGTCGTGTTCGTGTAACAGTGTCTGTTGTGGATAGTACCATGTCCGCCGACTCATCTGACGAAATTTCGTCCCAACTTGCAGATATGTTTGGAGATGATTCGTGAGTAAATTTTATTTTATTTGATTTATTTATTTACTTTTTCATACATACAATTATTCTAATAATGTTATATTATTGTGGCCAGTTGTGTTTACGTGAGTAAATGGACCGATTTTAGCAAAAATGATCCAATCAGCACAAACCTCATTTTGAGATATTTGACTTTAAAATTCATTGCAGTATAGTAGGTATATTCTCTGGCTTTATAATGCTAAATTTTATTTTTTTAATTTTATGTAATCCTATATGAACTTAACTATTTTACATGCATTTATTTATTGAATATATTATAATAATTAAGTAGATAATAAAGAAAATAATCGCCCGGATCATTTTGTACAAAAAAAAAAGTATGGAATTTGCTGTGTAGGCTGCGGGAAGAAAAAGCAAAAATGTTTCAAAGTGAGATAAAATAGGAACTGAAAAATATTTATTATTCTTGTTTTATCAAAAAATTACATAAAAAATCCCTACTCCTCATCTAAATCAAAGTCTGGTTCATCACAATAACCATCTATATCATCTATTACTGCATCGTCTCCCTTCTAGTTTTTATAGTAATCGATGCAGTCATTTGGTAAGATGGAATAATGATTTCAAATCGTTTAATTTTTTTTTGTTAATCAATTTTCCTGAGGGCCATAATTCTTGCAAATCTTCTTCTACGATACCGACATCCAAATCAACACCTTTAAATTTCTTTTTTACATTGAGTTCTTTGTACTCTTCATTGAAGGTAGATCTCATGAACAAAGAATGTGGAGCCTGCTTTTTTCATATTTTACGTATTTTTCTATATTTCATGTGGTCTAGTATAGTTATTTAATCGAATGTTATTTGGAAATGAGTTAAAATGATTCATACACAATATATTTTTGGTTATATTTTCTGTTGTATAATTTTTCCAAGTAGTATGAAACATTATACTTAGCAAAAATAATTATTGCATGAAAAGGCAACCCAAGATAATGCAAAAATGATGTAAATAGCTTGAAACACTTATGTATTTTAAAAATTGATCTTCAACATGTCAGCTGTGGGTTGGATGATAATCATGGACTTTCGCCAATTATTAAGATAGAGTTACGAGTCTTTGATATGTTAATATACCTTATTTGGAGAGCATAGGCTACAAAATCTCGAAATTGTCAAGGTTGTGGGTTGGATCATATTTGCTTAAATCGGTCCAAATAATTTCCTGACTTAGTGTCCATTTGTGTTAAAATATTACTTGAAAAAATACTTGAGTACATAAAATTGTACCTACTTATAGGGAGGGAAACATCTCTAGGGAAGAAAATATTTCAACTTCTTCCGAAGAATCATCCTCTTCTTCGAATTCCGAAGGAGGTCACCAAGTTGAAACTGATGAGTGGACTGAGAGAGGTCAACTCCAGACATTGGCCTTCAACAGCGTCGGACATTTCAATATTGGTATAGCTGAGTCTCCTTTTGATTATTTTAATTTATTTTTTAATTCCACATTTATGGCCATTTTAGTTAGTAGTATTAATACTCACGGATTACGTATGATGCTAGAAAATAACCTCCCTAATAGTAGAGCCCAAAACTTTAAAAACACTAATGAAAGCGAAGTCCGTGTTTTCTTGGCGTTAATATTTCATATGGGACATATACGGTTGAACAGGCTCAATGATTATTGGAGTACGGATAGTTTGTTTAATTTAGCATTTGGAAGATTTATGTCTCGGGACCGTTTTTTAATATTACTTCGTAATTTAACTTATAATGATAATTCAAATTCGTACAGTAACACTGATCCTAATCGATTCGTAAAACCTATATTATGCTTTTTTAACGCTCTCATGAAATCACTAGTTAGCCCACCTAAAAATTTGACCATTGATGAAAGTGTAATACTTTGGCGAGGTCGTTTAAGCATCAGACAGTATATAAAAAACAAGCGCCATAAGTATGGAGTTAAAATGTATGTTCTCACTGATTCTAATGGTATTACGCAAAAAATGCACATGTATACCGGTGCAAATGACCCCGAACTAAGGGGTAAAGGCCATGCTGATAAAGTTGTTATGATGTTGATGGAAGATTATCTGAATGCAGGGCACTCTCTGTACACAGATAATTTCTATAGCAGCGTTCAATTAGCAGAACAATTACTCCAAAAGCGTACATATCTGACGGGAACATTAAGGGCCAATAGAAAAAAAAATCCAGCCATCACCAGAGCTAGGGTCGCTAGAGGTACTTATCTCACGAGGTATAGTGCCAGGGGCGTCTGTGTTACTAACTACAGGGACAAAAGGAACGTTTTAATGATTTCAACCGAACATGACTCTAATTTCGTTGATTTTACAAACAGGCGTGGCCAGGTTGTTACCAAGCCGAAAGTCATTGTAGAATATAACAAAAATATGAAAGGCGTTGATAGAAAAGATCAGATGCTGTCATATTATCCTAGTATTACGAAGTCAACCAGATGGTATAAAAAAATTATTATACATGTCATGCAAGTCATGCTTCTGAATGCTTTTATGATGTTTAAAAGACAAATGAATGCAATCGGGGACAATGGCAAAGCTATGACCTTATTAGATTTTCGTCTCCATATAGTTAAAAAGTTATTACAACTTGATGACACAACTAACAGACAGACTAATTTTAGAAATACTATGCAATCTTCATCATCCGTTGGTAATAAAATTAAATTAACCACAGGAGATGATGTTCATTTACCCGTAGAGTTACCTAAAAACGATAAAGGCAAAACAAAACGAAAAGATTGCAAGCATTGCTTACATACTAGAAATATTCGAAAAGCTACCTTATTTTATTGCCCCCTTTGTATCAAACAGCCTGGATTATGTTTGAAATGTTTTCGTGATTTTCATAGGTACTAACCTGGCCAACTGTGAATGGCTGAATTTTTTTTTCTTAATAAGTACTATATTTTATTTTTGAAATATGTTGATTACTATTTAGGTTTAAATTTACAGATCCTGTTTTCCAGAGTTCTTTTAGAAGCTTGTTGATTTTATTGATTGTTAATTATTTTATTACTAGATTTCAGGTACCTACAAATGATTGCAAATGAATGTATCTTCAAAAATTTTGGAGATTCATTCATTCTTGTTGATTTAATCATTTATTTACAGATCCTGTTTTCCAGAGTTATTTTAGAAGCTTGTTGATTTTATTGATTGTTAATTATTTTATTACTAGATTTCAGGTACCTACAAATTATTGCAAATGAATGTATCTTCAAAAATTTTGGAGATACATTCATTCTTGTTGATTTAATCATTTATTTACAGATCCTGTTTTCCAGAGTTATTTAAGAAGCTTGTTGATTTTATTGATTGTTAATTACTTTATTACTAGATTTCAGGTACAAATTATTGCAAATGAATGTATCTTCAAATATTTTGGAGATACATTCATTATATATATTTTACCATTTTTTTTGTTTGAGTGGTGGAGAATACTCAGTTCGGTGTCGGTATTCACAGTAAAGCGCGGGGAGCGGGCGCTTTCACCCCTTCTGGGCCCACATATTTTAATACCAAGAAATAACTTTTTGTGCAGGCTAGAAACATCAAATATAAAATTTTAATTAACTTTTACTTAGTTTTCGGAGGCCACTAGCTCAGGTAACTTACTATTTTTTCTAAGTATACTAGTAACCGAAATTACTAGCACCCTCGTTGACCCCTTCAGCTATGGTGCTTCCGTTGGAAGTGGGTTCACGCGGGTAGGGGGTCAAGCTTGAGCCACAAAATTCCGAGGCCGATACCTTATGCACTCGCTTCAAACCTCACCTAAGTACTAAAATATGACTGACAATATAAGTAAAATGTTAATAGTGCAAATCTTTGAAATTTTACCTTTTGGCACTTGGATGACATTAGAATTAGGCCTTTTACGGCTTACTTCGAGTGCAATTTGTTGGTACTAAATAAATTTATAAAGGGTAATAATGTCTGAACTCAATAGTCAACTTCACTATAACATCACTAGTTTTATCAAAATGCCCACATTTCAAAATTGAATTTATATCATGTCCCGTCTATATATGACGCTCGCTGCCCCACTGTGCGACGACTACGTTTGTGTTTGAGCCCCCTAAAATCCACGGACACGGCAACAAATTTACTGGCGTGGCTAACGTAGCTCTGGTACACTCGACATTGGCGTGTTGCCATTAATAATTTTATATTACATTTTACTTGACATTGGCGAGTTGTGGCGATTTGCTCCAGAGGCCATTTTGAAGAAGTTCGAGAACAATGGACATGTAAGTAACATATCAAATAATTAAGGCATATAGTAGGTACAATAGGTTCCTTGATACTATATTACTATAACATTAGGGATGATGAAGACACAATGCCGAGCGGCTGGGTGGCTACTGGTGGAGCCATCGTGACGCCGCCGGCCAGTACTTCGGCGGCGGACGACGCGCACGCAAGCACGTCGCGTGCGGGCGAGGCGCAACTGATCAATCTGTCTCAGTTGCTGCGGGCAGCTGAGGCAGAAACAATCATTGCTGCGCCTCACCGACCGGCCGCGGCCGGAGCAAAAAGGCCGGCGTCACCATTGCCATCGCGAAAGGGGAAAGGGGTGGAGAAGAAAAGTAAATTAAAATAATATAAAACAAAAAGCCTCTATATTTTATTGATTACCTCTTATATTTTCCAGACCAATCACTACCTACGGTCAATATTCAAAGTCACTTTCTACAGGACCAATTCAAATTACCTAGGTACTTATGTCGAATCAGTCATAAGCAGTTTTGCGAAAATCATAAAGCTGTACAAAATCGATATGTAAAAAGGTGTTTATTTTTTGGGTATTATATAGGTAGATATATATTATTTGGTTATAAAATAAAACGTTACTGGACTAGGAGTGAAAACATAGCATAGAAAGCGTTCAGCTTTCTTATCAGACAGGTAAAAACATGTTGCGCCAATCCATCCTAATATTATAAAGAGGAAAGATTTGTTTGTATTGAATAAGCTCCGAAATTACTGGGCCGATTTTAAAAATTCGTTCACCATTAGAAAGCTACATTCTTCGTAAGTAACATACTACTTTTTATCCCGATATTCCCATGGGATCATGACTTACGCGGGTGAAACCGCGGCGCGGTGCTAGTTCTATGTAAAATGGGATAGTAATGAGGTAGAAATCCTACTAATATTATAAATATGAAAGTATGTGCAGATGTTTGGATGTTTGTTACTCAATCACGCTCTAACGGCTGAACGGATCTGGGAAATTTGGTACAGGGGTAGATTAGAACTTGGATTAACAAGTTGTGTGTTGTCGTAGTCTTTACGAGTTGTAGTGGTAGAAGGTAGCAATAAAACTTACTTCTTTTTATAAAAAGTTCATTTAATTGTGCAATAATTTGCTAAGGCTGGGTTGAGACTGGTGAAATAGTCTACCAGTTCCAACCCAGCCTCGGGCGCTTCGGTATTGGAACTGGTGATAACTCCTCTGGCTCCATCGCCTCCTCGTCTTCTTCTGGCTCCACCAGTGGTGCAGCAGCCGTCTCCTCCTCCTGTTCGGACTCACTGGGGAGGCTGAACACATAAAATGACAATTATAAAGAAATGTAAAGTGTACGTCTGGATTATGGCAAGATCTTGTCTCTGCCTACCCCTATGGGAAAGAAGCATGACTGTATTGTATGTTTTACTATCATTATGCCTATATTAGTAGTGAGGGACCAATAAATCTTTCCAGCTGTTGCTGTATGCTTCATGAATATAGGTAACAAGTTCAATCAATAAAGTATATAAAAATAAAATTCTATCAATAAAATACTAAAACCTGTTCCCGCCACTATTATTCAGTTGGTGTTTTTAAGACCCCACCAATATCAAGCAAGCTGGTATTACAGCCCCCTAAAAGCCATATAAGTCAAGTAAAAGGAAGAAATAGTAAGCGGATATCAAAGGCAGTGTTGAAAGCCTTCAATGTAACTGGAAACACTTCTAAAATAATGCTGGAACTAACTATTTTTAATGCAAATAAGAAAGTTTATGATAATGATATAATTCATCCATAGACATGACTATAATTTTATTTATAGATACTATTGCAAGCTCCAATATGAAATACAGGTTGTACCTATAATTTCTTGAGAATGATCTATAATTTACAAATTATTTTTTGATAGTTTGAGTTCCATTCAATACAACTAATCGGTTAGGATTGAATTGTTTGTTATGTTATAATAAGTTGTTGGGACACACATTATATTACCTATTATTGTTTAGTTTATTTTGAAGTAGCTAAGGAAATCAAATAAAAAATTATATAAACTTACAAGCATGCCCTCAGCCACTGCCGACATCTAAAACAGTAACACATGCAAAGGATTACTAAATTTGCAAGCAGTATGCAGAGTTTATCCACAACATGCTTCATATAGCCACTTCCCACATATAAATTAAAACGGTAACACATAATGCCAGCATTTTTTTAAATAAAGACACCTAACCACAAATCAAATAATAAACAGTTGTTTTGTTAGTCTGTATTTCCAAAACATGCAGCAGCAATATCATAATAATAGACCCAAGTATACCATTTTCCAGAATAACAGCAAGTCCCCCGTTTGCTCATGATAATAAATATTTGTAAAGCACTCATTGGAACAACACCAGTGTCTGCGTATCGTGCACGGTAGTTTTCTGCATAACAATCTAGCATAGTAATAATGAAAGGTAATAATGTTGACATAATTATAATAATAACATCAACTATTGCCGGCATCGGCAATATTCGAAAGTTTTTACGATAAATAATATGAAATCCTTACCTAAATAAAAATGTGAAACATTCCATTTTACTGAAACAATCATAGAACAATATGAAATATGTTCATAGGCACAATAGAAATATAGACATCCAAATTATTTAACAATATTCAAAAATACTTACAGTTTATTAAACTTTTCTGGACTTATAACAAGTTTGAACACGAACTTTGAAGTAGGTAGGTACCGATGAACTTACTCGGAACATAGATAATAAAAAAAAATCTTAAGTATGGCTACCAGGCTTTTAGGCTGTGCCGTTTTTTTATACTTGTTTTTTTCATTCTTGTTTTTTATACTACACTCGAGAGCAATGAATCCGGGTCACTCAAAGAATCCAAAAAATCTCGGAAAGTAAGAATGCTAGGTTAATTCAATAAATTGTATTTAATAGACAATTTAATACTCCTTAAATGAAAGTTAAAAAAATATGAGTCACCATACATTTTATTTACACAAAATTACATAAAGAAAAAAAACTGCTGATCTCTCCTTAAAACAAAAATAGGAAACATGAAATTTTTGAACTTTATGACGATTTTCTTGAATTTCAATACTTCGTATTACCTCCTCGTGCTTCCATTACTGCGTTTACGCGGTTTGGCATGCTGTACACCAAGTTCCTTATACGATTTTGGGGAATATTCTCCCATTCCTCTGTGAGAGCAATTTTGAGCTCAGGAAGCGTGATTGGGGGAGGGTTTCGTTGTTTTACGCATCTCCCTAGCTCGTCCCAAGCATGCTCGATCGGGTTGATATCCGGGCTGCGCGCTGGCCACTCCATACAAGTAATGTTCATCTCTTGAAGGTAGTCATTCACAATCCTACCTGTATGAGGTCGGGCATTGTCATGCATAAATATAGCATCCTCACCCAAATTGACCATAAATGGACCAACGTGTTCGTTGAGGATTTCTTCCACATATCTTACGCTAGTTAAAGAGCCGTTTTCTATGATCACCAGCTCTGTGCGACTTTCAGAGGAAATTCCGGCCCACACAAGTACAGACCCACCACCGTAGGCTACTTTTTCTTCGATGCATGCTTGCTTGAATCTTTCCCCTGGTCTTCTATACACTCTGTGTCTTCCATCGTGCTTGTAGAGCATAAATTTTGATTCGTCGGAGAACATAACTTTCGACCAATCTTCAATACTCCAATTTACGTGGTTCTGGGCATATCTTAGTCTTGAAATACGATGGCCACGCTCCAGTTTAGGGCTGTTTGCAGGTCTAAGGGGTTTTAAGTTAGATTCAGCAAGCCGACGTCTTACTGTCCATGCACTTGGGTTACTTCCTCCGAGGCGTCGAAACTGATTTGTGAGTTCAGTTCCTGTGAGAAAGCGATTTCGAAGCATGGTGTTCACCAAGTATCGGTCTTCTCGTGCTGTGGTACACCTAGTTCTGCCCGTTCCTGGTCTGCGTAGGTTAGAACCAGTTTCTTCGTAACGTCGGAGAACTCTTTGTACTGTTGACAGCGACACACCGACAGTCCTGGCTGTATCGCGCTGACTCCGGCCGGTTTCCACCAATGTAAGTATTCTGGTGCATTCTTCAAGTGTAAGCGACATGATTTCAGCTTGAATAATGAATATTGAGCACTATCAACCTGGTTTATGTACCAACATAAATGACAGATTACAAACAAAAGCAAAAACAAATCCTGTAATTTCGTAGTTACATCTTCGACAGTGTTCCCTTTTCAAATTTGATTTTTTTATGATATAACTTTACAATAACTAAGAAGTTTTAATACTTTCATTTAAGGAGTATTAAATTGTCTATTAAATACAATTTATTGCATTAACCTAGCATTCTTACTTTCCGAGATTTTTTGGATTCTTTGAGTGACCCGGATTCATTGCTCTCGAGTGTATTTTATAATTGTTTTTTCTTTTCTTACTTTTACTACTTAGTTATATTTGAGCAATTACGGGAAATATCTTATCACAGGTACATAAAATACTTACATTATTGTCCTGTTCCTTAACAACTTTTCTTTGGTGCAAAAGTTTGGCGAAAGCTTTTTTTTCACTAAAATGGACACAGTCTTTTTAGACCATACAGCCTAGTCTTACCTAAGTTGTTAGGTACTTTCTTATTTATTAGCTTGAGAGTACCACTAAATATCTGCGTGCTCTGCGCATATGTTATATTTTAAAACACTTTTACTATTTTAGCACATAATGAAACGAAATCGAAGTCCACCTCGCGTCAGTATTTTTTTTGTCACATCACTAATTAGGTTCCTTGAAAAAGTAACATCACTAATGTTTGAGTGTTCATAATAAAACCTCTAAGATCCCAAGCGGTGCGATCGCACCGCGAGTGACCAGATAAATAATTGCAAAAATTGTAAAAATGATTGTAGCCATAATGGCAATTATTAGTTTGGCAATATGGTGCAGGTAAGTTTATTGTAGTGCTGTTATTAGACAAATTCACAAAAATTACCTAAGAAAAACGTTAGATCCTACCAAATACCTACCTAGTTGTTGATTTTGTTGTTCCTTTAATTCTCACCTAGGATACATACCTACCTAACTTGAGATTTTTGTACGTAGGTATTTTAGGCATAGAAATGTTTTTATATGATGAATAATGTGAGGACTTTATTTTAGAAATAAAACGGAACATCGAATTGTGCTGTGGAGGAAGGCACGCGTGGAGCGAAGACTGTTTGACCACGCGTGCCAAACGCTCCTGGAGGCTCTGCCCAAACATCAAGCCATCGCCATGAGGCCACGGCCGTCTGCACCAATTGCCATACCGAAACGCCCGAGGCTGGGTTGGAACTGGTAGACTATTTCACCAGTCTCAACCCAGCCTCGGTAAATTACCTGAATACAATGAACTTTTTATAAAAAAAGTAAGTTTTATTGCTACCTTCTACCACTACAACTCATAAAAACAAACTGTAAATATGAACATGTCGTTGTCTTTCAATTTAGGTACCTACTTAAATCTATCTATAGACCGTATAGGTTTTGTCGTGAAAAAAGTAGGGTTACACGATCTAAAAAAATACAGTAATATTATAAATGACTAGTGATTGCAGAATTTGAACAAAATTTAGCATTATCCGTTAAATAGCGCAAAGGATATGACGGACGATATGACGTCATCCGCTGTCATACGCGCGCGAGGGACTGTAGTCCCTAATCATGTTTTGATTCGATAACCAGTTATTTTGTCAACCTTAGTAGGTATATGCACCCGCCGAACGGGTGCTAAGCGTTCTACTTTCGGTAGCGTAAACAATGTAAACATACGACTCGGTAGATGGGTTGTAGGCATAAGGGTGAATTATTCCGTCCGGCCGGGACGACACCGTCTTAAATTTCAAATCTATACTAATAAAATTATTTCGTACATTGGATGTTTGTTCGCGATGAACGCAAAGGTACTTTTTTGTTAGAAAAAGTCTTGGTCAGAAAATCTTATTTGTTTTATTGCAATCGATTGAGTAAGAGATTCAGGCGGGCGGAGCCGGGGACGAAAATCTAGCTTTAAGTAATATTGAATTAATTGTCAAACACAAACACAGTGCGAAACGTATGAGCGAAATAACAACAATGCTGTGTTTAACACACAGCATATGTGTTTTCCAGTCTGCTTGTAACGTCTTTTAAAATACGCGCGTAGCGTGTTCGCACGCACCCCCGTCACAAAATCTTTACAGTGCGAAACGTATGTGCGGAATAACAACAATGCTGTGTTTTTTCAGTATAGCTGCATTTATTTTTACTAAGAGGGCAGCAGCGAATGTTGATTCTCACACACGGTTGTGTTTTTGAAAGCTTCACATAAGTGCGTGTTCACGCGCCTAGCGTGTTTTTTCCTAATATTTGGTCAAGTGCGTCTTTTACACACACGTATGTGTATCAGTTGACGTTCCTCTAGTGCGTTAATACACGTCAAGCGTGTTTTCTTAAAAATGCTACAGCTGTGCGTCACTCACACATGCCCTGTGATTTAAACGAAAAATTGTTTTTCAGTTTTTTGCTTGTATATTGAAGACTATTTATAATAGCTCTTTAGTTACATACCTACTTTTACATAATTTATCTACATTTAATCTTCTTTAATATAAAAATGAATCGCAAAATGTGTTGGTAAGCGCATAACTCAACAACGCCTGGACCAATTTGGCCAATTTTTTTTTTAAACGTTCGTTGGAGTTCAAGGATGGTTTTTACGGTGAGAAAAATTCAAAAAAGGGTTCATGGGAACGGGAACAGAATTCCACACGGGCGAAGCCGCGGGCATCATCGGTTCCCTATAATTATGTCTGAACATACTGAAAAATCAGAGGGGAATGATTGTAAATTAGTAAGTTGTGCGAGAAGCACTAAATATATGTATTTAAAACAATAAATAAATAGGATACCTACTGTTTATTTTTCTGAAATACTGTTCATAGACCTAAATATACTTTCATTCTTGTAAACAAGTTGGCAACCCTAGATGTGATAGAAAATACTACTAAGCTATGTCACGAAGACTGACTTCAACATCGGAGTCTGTGCCAAAATAAGTAGTAACTGTATTAAAAATTATGTATGTAAAGTAAGGTAGATAAGGTAATGTATGCGTAGAGCACGCAGATATTTAGTGCTACTAAATAATGTTAATGTTACCGAAGTTGGTCCCTTCCACCAACTTCGGTAACATTAGGCTGTATGATCTAAAAAGACTGTGGACCTTGCGAAAAAAAAAAAAGGCGCCAACGAAAAGTGGCTGTGTACTGTGATATCCGCCCTCCGTGGCAGATATTACGAGTGGATGCCTGGACATCACATGTGTCAACGATTTAAAAATAAATCATACGAATATAAAAATTAATTCTAAATATAGAATTAGGTAAAAAAAAGAGAAGCGTGACAGTTCCAGAGTTGACGTGAGGGCTTCGAGGGAAGCCAGCAAGACTCCGGAAACACCAGATTTGAAGACAAGTGATATAGTTTCCGTGGTCCCTCTGAAACGAGTATTATATAAAATATAAAAAAACCTCGCGTAAATCCCATTTAAAAAAGCTCGCATAGGATTGAAGTGTTATTAGTAAATAAATAACAATATTACGACAAAATATTGTTTAATTTAAATTATCTGTGGAGTCTCGTCCCCCGGGCACCACAGATTTTGGTGGAGGCGCCGTTTCGTCAATCTTCAAAGATTGGACAGAAGATCGATCGATCCCGGACCCTTTAAGAAAAATCACCGTGCGCAGATCACCGCGTCGTGGGAGCGACGCTATCAGATAACATTCTTTCTTTATTATATTATTACCATGATGGCGGAGACAAAAAAATTCAATGGCACAGATGGAATCTCGTTCCAAGATTTCATAAAAGATTTCAATGTCATCTTTGCCATTAATAAATTCGTACAAGCTGACAAGGCTACAATTCTTGCTGCATATTTGGAGGGCGCGGCTCTCCACTATTACAAATCAATTTTTACTGAAGAATTAACATTCGAACAAATTTGTTCACATTTGGAACAGGAGTTCCCATCCCAAAGCGATGATGTAGAACTGTTTTATTCATCAAATCAAACTAAAGATGAAAATACATTAAATTACTATTACAGATTATGTAATTTGGCTAATAAAGCTAAGATCACTGATGACAGGAAATTTATAAATAGATTCCTAAAATCTATGTCCCCAAGATTTAGAAATATTTTAGCAGCAAGAGTGTATAATAGTAAAAATGAGCTTCGTGATGCTCTTATACAACTCTCCGCCGTACAACCTGATGTACAGCAGGAAAAAGTACCAAATTTACCTACGAATCCTCCTCAAGGATTTAGTCGTCAAGTGAGATTTAGAAATCCTCAAGGAGATGACATTCGACAATCTCCTTCACCGTCAGGCCCACGGGACGAAGGAGATAATTTTCGTACTCCGAGGTATAATTTAAGACCTCGGGACAATACTAACACCAACGTTTTCCCCAGTAACCCAAATTCATCGGGCTCAAACAATCAGGATACTCCATCCTCGAGCCGACAGTTTTTCCGAAGAGGACTCGGGAGGAGAATGTAAGGAGTGTGGAGCTTTCCGAGTCCACGATCACAGATCAGCTCCACAACAAGGACAAATTTCCGGGTCAGTTTACTCCGTTCATTAAAGTTACAATTAATAATGTTGACATCGAGGCTTTACTTGACACTGGAGCGACTATAAACGCTATTAGTGGAGCTCTAGCTAGAAAATTGAACCTGCAAATTAATCCGTCGTCTTCATTGACGCACATCACAAGTATTACTGGTTCAACTGCATTTATCTGCGGCGAAGTCAAAGTGAACGTGATCGTAGCGAACATTGTAGTTAAAGTGAATTTTATTGTTATAAATGACATCGAATTAGATTTAGTTTTAGGTCAATCATTCATGTATGATAATGCTGTGTTAATTGATTTCAGAGAAAACTGTGTATGGTTAAAAGGCTTCAAAATAAATTGGACGCACAGATGCAAGATCAATACCGTGAGTAAGGTTTCAAATTGCACAACGTTAAATATTATAAACACTAAGGAAATGTTATTTCATTATAAAGTAATAAATGAAACCAACGATGATTACCACAAACTAAATTTCAACGAAGTGGTAGCAGATAAATCAGAAGAATTCAAGAAATTAATCAATGAAAATCTCCCAACGTCCAAAAAGAACAATATTGTTGCGGACTACCTCAGTCGTAACCCGTTGAAGACTGAAGATGAAAATATAAATACATCAGTAACAGACGAGGTAAAAATGTATAGAATCAGCACTGATACCTTGGTATCGAAGCAATGCACAGACCTATTTTGTAGACCGATAAGGAATATTTTGTCGGATAATAATATAACAAACTATAAAGGATTTTTATTAAGAGATAACATATTAGTAAAAGAAGTTTTAAGAAACGGATTAAGAAAATATATCGTCGTGCTGCCGAAGGAACTGTTGAAGACGACCCTCGAAGAACTGCATGATCATCCATGGTCTGGAGGTCACTTCGGTATCGCGAAGACATTGTCAAAGTTCCGTAACCGATTTTTCTTTCCCAAAGCTGAAAAAGAAATAGAAAAATATATTAGAAGTTGTCTAACATGCCAACAAAGGAAGAAGTTTAGACAACGAGCCCCTTTGAATCCGATTTCTACTGAAGGTTTGTTGGAAAGAGTGGGAATGGACATTCTCGGACCATTTACCAAATCCAATAGAGGGAATAAATATATTCTAGTGGCTATTGAATATATGTCCAAATATGTAATTTGTAAACCTTTACCCAGGGTCACAGCTCAAGAGGTATGTGAATTCGTTACCGACGAGATTATATGCAAGTTAGGAGGTGTGAAAAACATTATTACGGACAGAGGTTCAGTATTTACGTCAAACTTACTCAAGGAAACAGCTGTTTTCTTCGGATTCAAGCTACGTCATACTACGGCTTTCAAAGCGTCATCAAACGGCCTCTGCGAGAACTTCAATGCTACACTGACACAAATGCTGTCCATGTACGTGTCAGCTGACCAGAAGAATTGGTGCAGTTTTGTCAATATGGTAACATTTGCATATAATGCCACGAAACATACATCGACAGGTATGTCTCCTTATATGTTGCTGTTTGCACGCGAGCCCATCCTGCAATCAAATTTCGAGGTAAATGACGAGATTTTAAATGAATCATATTCAGCTAGACATTCGAGAGCGAATTACCTCGTACATCGGGCGAAGAATAACATTAGAAATGCACAAAGAAGACAAAAAAATTACTACGACAAGAAAGTGAAGTACATAGAATACCAACCAGGTGATTTGGTGTTGATATATAGTCCTAGAAGGATCTCAGGTAGAAGCAAGAAGCTTTGTAAACCTTATAAAGGACCTTACGTTATTATTAGGAGGATTTCAAGCACGAACTATATTATAGGGAAGTTAAATAATCATGATTGGCAGGATATTGTTCATACAAACTTCCTAAAACCTTTCTTCAGCAGAAGACATCTAGTGTAAACAGTCAATGTCATAGTGTGTTTATTTTGTCTTTGACTTTTGTGATGTAATTTTTTTTTGGTTATCATTTATATGTGCAGTGAATATAAATGGTTTGACGAACGAAGTCCGTATGTAATGTCTTTGGTTTCATATAACTTCTTTGACGTTTTAAAATTTGAAACCATATAAATATATGTGCAATTTGATTCCTCTATTTTTTGTTCGCAGATATCTGTGCGACCATTTATGTGTTTAATAATGTTAATTGTAATATTTTATTAATTATATTATTTTCTATTTTTTTTTCATGTTGGAGCGCTGTCGAAAATGTAATATTTTTTTTTTTTGCGTACTGTTAGCTAGGATTAGGTGATTATTTTTACGTGTATTATCAGCAGAAGCTAATCTTTATAATGAGGACACATCGCTATAAGGACATATGTACCTGCGATGGTGGAAGTTGGTTTCCACGGGTCTTTCATTGTGAAGAGTGACTTTCAGTTAGTAGTACACATATTCTGTAATCTAATATTCCGTAGGCGATATAAATAGTTTATAATTATGCATTCAAAATATGTATAATGATAGATTATCTTGTATCATTCTTTGTTTGTTAGTGAGGAAGGTCTTAAAAGTACAATGTACTATGGTCCCATACGGACACATGTTAATATATGTCGTCCAATGACATCAATATTGATAATTTTAATCATTGTATTGTGGTGATTCTTTTTTTGCTGGTTTTGGATCACCAAAAACAGAACATCACCTGTGTTTAATTTTATTTTTCAGCATTTACTAATTTAATATAATTAAATTAATGAAGAATGGTAAATGTTCTGTTTCTCCCATTGTAAGGGACAATACTCATAATTTTTCATCTCTTTTGCCAGTTTTAGATTACATAGGGTCTTTAGCTTAGTGAGGCGCTGTCACATGGATGTCCATGGGCGTAGCTCATGTGATATCCGCCCTCCGTGGCAGATATTACGAGTGGATGCCTGGACATCACATGTGTCAACGATTTAAAAATAAATCATACGAATATAAAAATTAATTCTAAATATAGAATTAGGTAAAAAAAAAGAGAAGCGTGACAGTTCCAGAGTTGACGTGAGGGCTTCGAGGGAAGCCAGCAAGACTCCGGAAACACCAGATTTGAAGACAAGTGATATAGTTTCCGTGGTCCCTCTGAAACGAGTATTATATAAAATATAAAAAAACCTCGCGTAAATCCCATTTAAAAAAGCTCGCATAGGATTGAAGTGTTATTAGTAAATAAATAACAATATTACGACAAAATATTGTTTAATTTAAATTATCTGTGGAGTCTCGTCCCCCGGGCACCACAGTACCTACTTGAAATCACTACAGACGTACCTACAAAATATGGACGACGTCACTTTTAGAGAGAGATTGCGGGAGTTGAAAAAACATTATAGGATGTTCCAAGAGAATCAAGCAAATGAAGGCGACCACAAGGAAGTAAAGTAAGTACTTACCTATTACTTTATGTACTGGTCTGTTACAATTATTAACTTACTAAACTATCTGACTATGCGAGTCGCAACGCGACCTACGAGTCGCGCTTAAGAGTCTCTCACATGGGTACTTACCTACATATCAATGATTACGTCGTACACTGAATATGAAAATTTTCGACATGATAGCCAAACAACAATTTATACCTACAAGAAATGGAATATTACCCTAATATTGACCCTTGACTTGCGCACAAGGTTCCAGGCTAGCAATCTTTGTGTGTATCGTGTTTGTTTTAGTTAATGTAACCATATCATTTTGTTAATAGGGCAAAAAAAAAATTCCTGAAGACGAAAAGGTGACGATGCTGGCCGAGACACGGCGCAGGCGCGTCGATATCCTGGAGGGGGATGACGTCGTCGCACCAGCAGCCCAAGCCCCCAGTTGCACGATCATAGTGCCAGCTGGTCAGGCTTGCATGGTCCTGGAGGACGTGCCGGCTAGACGGGTGTGCATACACCCGGAAGCGCCGGCACGTCCTTCAATAAAGAGAAAAAGAAGAGGAAGAAGGAAGATGAATACCAATAAAAAATCAAAGACGTAAATTACACAGAACAGGTGAGAGGCATAATCAAAGCAAAATCGTAGGTGTAAATACGATTTCGCTTTGCGATCGCGCTCATACGTACGATTTTGCTTTGACCTACCTACCTCTCACCTGTTCTGTGTAATTTACAGCTTAAGTACCTACAGAAAACCTGTTTTTTATTTACGTGAGAGTGACATTAAATTTGTAGTATTTTGTGTTGCGACATTCTATCATATTCGCAAGATATGACACAACCATATTCCAATTTTTGGAAAATAATAAAACCGTCATTTTTATATAAAATTTATTTACAAGTTCATTTAAGTTAGGGCCCTATACAAATGGAATATCCATTTGTATAGGGCCCGTTATTTGATTCCTCCGGCTTCGCGGCGGCGGCCGCTCTCCACGTCGTCGGCGAGCGCCGCGGCGGCACCCCGCGCCGTCGCTACAGCTGCGCGCCAACGCTCTTGCATCGCGCGCAGCTCTGGCTCCAGCAGGGGCTGTCGCTCCGGCGCCCGCACTTCGGGTAGGAGCAGCCGCTGGTAGAGCCGCTGCTGGTGGCTGGAGATGTGGCGGCGTGGCTGCTGCCTTATAGGCTCCATGGCCTCCACAGCCTCCTCCGGCTCTAGTGGTGCAGGACAACGTGGTGCAGCTGGCTGCACCTCGTCGTCCTCCTAGTCGTCATTAGTTTGAATGCTGTATACATAAAATGCCAATAAAATTAAATTATTAATAACTATAAAAGTAGGAAAAACCTTAAGTGTATTATGCCAGGCTTATAGCAAGATCTTGTCTCTGCCTACCCCTATGTGAAAGAAGTGTGACTGTATTGTATTTTTTACAATAATTATGGATGTAGAATTGACAAATATTATTGAGGAACAAATAAATCTTTCCAACTGTTCATAAATTAGTAACTGAATACATCAATATTATTAAAATACTCTGTCCGGGCATCTATTATTATTCAGTTGGTATTAAGATCAAGCAAGCTGGTATAACATCCCCATAAAAGGCATATAAGGCAAGTAAAACAAAGAAGTAGTAAGCGGAGCCCAAGCTCTGTGGTGAGAGCCTTGGATGTAACCGGGAACACTGATAAAATGATGCTGGAACTTAACTAATTTTTCACTTCTCATGCTCTGAAAGTGCTTATTTGTGCAGGATATAGGCTGCACAAAATCGAATTTTGTGCACAAGGGCATTAACGTATCTACTCATAAATGTATCTATATTAAGGCAAAGAAAATGAGCCATACAGCCTAACACAATAAGAAGTTCATAGATAGAATTTGTTATTTTATAACATTCACTTTAATTTATTTTGCCTTATGTGTTTTTTAAGACTTAAAAGATATTAAAATTTAAATTCAAGTACGGTAGGTTATTTAATTCATTTAAGAAAATTATTATTACAAAATTAATTTTATAGTAGGCTGTATAGGTCTGCAGCCCACGCCTCAATGTCGTAAGATTAAAAACAATTTCCTTCAGTATCCAAAACTGTTCTAATTTTACTTTGAATTTTAATTAAAGAAATGTTATACTACTGTTTTATTTCCTCGCAATCGAAGTGAAAAGCAGAGTTTATAACTCGTCCACAAAACCATTTTTATCCTCGACATTACTATCAGCCCTCGCCTCCGGCTCGGGCTGCTAAAAGTCTCGGATAAAAATGGTTCGTTTTGTGCACTTGTTGTAAAATCTACTATTATTGCAAATAACAAATTTTCTAAGATGATTCATTTTATTAATTCTTCTGCAAGCTCCCAACAATAATATTAGAAATGCACGTCATATTATTATTGTTGTTAATTTTGAAGTAGATAAGAGTATAAAATGAAAGTATTTAAGAAAAACTTACAAGCCTCCCCAGAGCCACGCACAGCATCTAAAACAGTAATACAATGCAAGGAATTACTAAATGTGCATGCAGTGTATATAGACAACATGCTTTCTTGCCACATTCTTAAATTGTTTATTTGAATAAGTAAGTAAGCACCAATCAAATAGTAAACTTTTGTTAGTAAGTAAGTATTTCCAAAACATGCAGCGGCATCATAATAATAGACCCACGTAAACCATTTGCCAGTATAACAGCTAGTCCCTCGTTTGGTCATATAATAAGTATATGTAAACGCATAAAATAATTTTCATGCATTTATCTACCTATTATATTATAATACCAACCATCGTCTCATTGGTAAAACACCAGTGTCTGCGTATCGTGCTCGGTACTTTCTTGAATAGCATGATCTTACGTAGTACTATGTTAATATAATTATAATATTTGTTACATGTTGCCGGCATTGGCAATGTTTGAAAGTTTCTACGATAACATGAGATCCTTACCTGGCTAGTCTCGTAATGCACATCTTGGAACTGAAACAATCATAGAACACTATGAAATACGTTCACAGCCACAATAGAATAATAGACAACAAAATTATTTAATAATATAAAAACAATACTTACAACAATCACAAAAGTTCGCACCGGCGACCATTAAACTTTCGTTCGAACTTGTTAAAACTTGACGATTTCCTCTACTGGTAGCATAGACAATGTTAATTTTTTTAAATATGGCTACAAGACCTTTAAGCCACGTCTTTGTTTCGGATATTGGACTTAAATCGGAAAGTCCCCGAATGTTACACTACTGGACAAAAAAATAGCCACCATATTTTGTGTTTTAGAATTTCTGGTATTTAACGCCCGAACTATTAATTTTGGCATTATAGTTTAAGTGAGTTTTTTATAGTATCAAGTGTGTTTAGACCAAATTATATGCAGTCATACAATACTTTATCTCATCACCCATAAAAGTTTTATATCACCTATATAAAACTTTTATGGGACCAAATGGCAACTATACCGCAACGAACTTAAAAAATTACGTAAACCCGTTAATAAATCTCGAAGTAATCGGTGCACATACATACAAAAATAAAAAAGGATACCGATCGAATTGAGAACTCCTCCTTTTTAGAAGTCAGTTAAAAACAAGTATACACTTCTATTCAAAACAAAGGTAATAAATCATGTCCAAATTTGAATTTAAAATTCTTTTGTCTAATAAATATTTTTGCGTAAGTGTTGGTTATTTAACAAGTTAAACAATTACTCTCCTATTCAAAACAAAGATAAAAAATGCTTTGTCAAAAAATATTTTTGCGCAAATATTGATAAGATAAGAGTGTGCGGTGAAGCGAACTTTTCTATGTAATGAACTTATAGAAACTTTTGCCTGAATATCGTCGAGAGAAAGTAAAATTCAGCCTTATACCTATAATAATAGTGTCCAACATTAGTTGTGACCTCCCCAAACTTAAGACGTTATTATAATTACAGTTTTAACTTTGTCGGTTCCTTTGATCTTCGGCGAACGAGGGGTGGGCGGTGCGGCGTGGGTAGTCAGTGCGCACTTTTGTGAACCGTTCGCTCGGCAAGCTACTTGCTGGGCTACTTGTCAGTATTATGATTTATTATTATTATGTACATGAATACCTAATAAAATTTGCAAAATATTGTTAAAAATAATTGTTATGAGCCCGGGATTGGCTTTCGGATGCAAAGTACTATTTTTGTATGTATTTTATACTAGCGGCCCGGAAAAACAAATGCGTAGGACATTGCCTATACAAACTTCTCATAGAACCGTTCGTTGCTTATACCCTCTTAGTAGAGAATCATTTCCTACCGGAAGCAGCAAAGGAAAAAAATGTAATAAACACACATATGTAAGTCGAATGTTTACTACATATGTAACTTGTTTATTTATTTAGATTCGTAACAATGACAGACAAACAAAAAAATGGTTACCCATATCCCAAACAAACTTTTTGTCTATGATTATTTCCACATCCAGCATTACCGCTCGAATCTAGCCAATCCAATTTCATCTGTCAATCAATTGTCAAAGCTACTTGTCAATCTTTGAATCTTGTCAAAACTCACACAAGCATCAAGAAGAAGAACGAGCCAGAAGCCATTTTTGAAAGCCAATTTTTAATAGAAAATTAATAATGGTCAGGTAAGTGAAATTATTCTAATTATTTTTTATTTTATTTGTTCATATTTCTATTTGCGAATAAATCACGTTATCTGATTGTTTATAGGTCAACGGACAGCTCCAACAGCCGTCGTTGGTGGCACCGGCTGGTGTGCTGGCGGGGCGGAGACGCTGAGCGGGACTCCTTCCACCAGTAAGAGATTTCATAGCAAAAATAACACATTTCAGCATGTTTCTTGTAATCATGATTTTTCTGTATAAAATTAGATACGAACGGCTCCGTGAGGTACCGGATCGGGTCCCGCTCAATACGCCGCTGCCGCCCGAAAGGCACACCTACGCCAGCGTGGGTCTTGGCGAAAGAGGCTGTTCAGCAGAACAGCACGCTGAACTTATGAAGGTAATATTTAGAATACTGTAGATATGATTGTCTGGACTGTAGTCTCTCTCTATGATTATACCTACATGTAATCTTTTTCCTTTATAGAACCTTGAAATAATAATGGGGATGCTGAACAGCCTCATAGACGTGGCCCACGGGTACACTATAATGAGGTAAATAAGCTTAAATATTTCTACCAAGTGAAACAATTGTTTTGATATTATTGAGTATAAAATTATAAAAACTTGTCATTATGATATCCTTATTCACTGGTTGGCTAATCTAATAGGAACACTACTTTAATTATTTTTATTTAGTCTAGAAGAATGTCTGGTACCAAGCTTCATTGAATGAAGTAATAATTATAAACTCATTAGCAATTCATCCAGTAAGTTTTGACTTCTCTGAATGTTATGTATGTTATATTATGATTTGATTTTAAACGCAGTTACCTTCTTTCCAGGCCCATAATTCCGCCAAGACCCCTCGACGTCTACCACGAATGGCTGTTGGAGTGGCATGACCATGGGGAGCCCTAGTGAAACTGTTCACTAGGGCTCCTCAAGTTGATTAATAAATGAACTTTTAAAATTAAAATACCTTTTTTTTATCACATTTTATTTATAGTGAGTAGTATACTTGGGTACCTACAGAGCTAACCTGCAGGGCTAACATGCGCGCGTCGTCAAATATCTCGAATCGAGATGAGATATCATCTCGAGTCTTCTCGAGCGAAGTAACGTCGACATATTTTGTCGCGTCAAACTTTTTCAATTGTTTTCTATGGCATACACATTTTTTAAACATTTATCCGATAAAATCGGCCCGATACGGCCATTTGCTCGAAAGCACAGACTAGTTAGGGATGCTAGGTATGAAAAAAAGAGAAAAAATAGTGCAAACAATTTTCGACCTTATTGACATGACATGCTATCGAATTTTTTTTCTCATATTCGTGATCAGCGTCATCAATTAATGCGAAAAGACACGTAACAAAGGAAATGTCATTAAGGTCGAAAATTGCTTGCAGTCGCTGTTTTAGTCCAAAATGAACCGAGCACAAAAAATGTTTACACGAGATAACTTCTCGTCGACCAAATGAAAGACGGGAGACAAAACATTTTAATTTAAAAAAGAGAAAAAATAGTGCAAACAATTTTCGACCTTATTGACATGACATGCTATCGAATTTTTTTTCTTATATTCGTGATCAGCGTCATCAATTATCGAAAATTGCTTGCAGTCGCACAAAGGTACTAAATTTTGATAAAAATGAACCGAGCACAAGAAAAGTTTACACGAGATAACTTCTCGTCGACCAAATGAAAGACGAGAGACAAAACATTTTAAATGTCAAAATTCGAGTAAATAAGGGCACGTATGTTACAATTTGCAGACACTAAGTAGAGATGATTTCTCGAAGTCGAGTTATGGCGACATCTGACAGATCGCCATGAAATTTGCCATGTTACCAACAGTCGATATCGACATAAAACGGCAAAATGCCTCGAGATAGCTATCTCGTGGCGCGCATGTTAGCCCTTCATGCTACCAACGGTCGACATATCGACATAAAACGGCAAAATGCCTCGAGATAGCTATCTCGTGGCGCGCATGTTAGCCCTGCTGGGTTATAAGTTTATCTATGTCGACTCATATTCATAATTATTAAGAGACTACCTATTAGTCTACTACTTACTTCCTATTTGTACATATTGGTGTTAATTCGGCATGTCCACCCGATTAAACTAAACTAAACTAAAAATTCTCTTATTTTAGTTTAGTTCAACGCTTTGTCTATTCGGTTTGGCCACCGAACTAAAAATAGTGCATGCATTTTTAGTCAAGGTCACACGACTAAATTGAATAAACCCTTTTTAATCTGTGAATTCAATGAACGAATGACAACGTCCTTGTTGTTGAAGTGTGAGAGAGACAACTTAACTTCTTGTCAAAAAACGTGTTCAAATTCAAACGTGACCGTAAATTAAACCTCTGAAAAAATAAACAAACCAAAACAACAAACTTGGCGGCATGGTAATGGGAATATTACGTGAAAAGAGGAAAAATGAACAATGTATGTGTATGTATGTCACAATCACAAAAGAATCCTCTACGCTTAATTTAAGGTGATTTTCAAGTATCTCCAACAGGAACTTGGCCGCTGATGACCCTAAAGAATTTTCTAAATTTACGGTCGGCCATCTCAAACGGATTTGATGCATCCTTCGACCGAAGCAACCTGGCCCGTTCTTTCCGATTTCTGTAAAACAAATAAATTTCTAACCTTAAAATAAATTTCAAACCCAACCTTTATGATAATAGTTAATTTTTCAATTATTTTTATTGTTACACAATTTTTACATATATTACAGATGTATTGGCAAATATTAAATTAAATTATTAAAGTTACTATATATACACAATACTAAATATAATAAAAAAGCTAAAACTAAAAGTTAAAATGCGTCGTGGAATTCATCCGCATCGCATGCCTCTTTTGGTAGCGTTCCCAGAAGACTAGCAGCATTGCCACGTTGTATGGCAATACTTAATCTCTGACCTGAAATGAGGCCAGCCTTCTGGTCACGAGAAGCGTCAGCCATACATTTCGCAATCTCCCTGAAGAGATTGCGGGCGCTCGGACCCCAAGGCCCAAACGTTTCGACTCCAAACGGCACACATTCATAAGCTCCAATAAGATTGGAGTATTTGCGCCGCTTAACAGCCGCTGCAGAAGCTGCAGCGGCACCGGCACAGCTAGCAGTGCCAGTTATATGGGTAGGGGTAATTGTGTCGACGCATGTTGCGTCCCACACCAGAGTCCTACCCATTTTCCAAGGCATTATTGGCATACCATCCAGTCTCTTGCCATCGTCGCGCGCCAAACCGTTTGGTTCAAGGACAGCTGGCATACCAGCAATGACAAGAGCACGGCGGATTATGTCGTTGAGGCTGGCGTGCCGTGGAATTCGCCCCGCGATCCTGCAGCATGACAGGCCATGGTGTCCGAGTCGGTCAACTGCTTCTCCACAATGACATTGATGAGTAATTTTTACTGCTAGGTCAGTTTTGAACAAATAAACACATATTTAGTTGATAAATTTTCTTATTTACCTTTCTTGCTCCTCGAAAAAAGCAGCCACAACGCATACGTTCATTTTTCTGTAATTTAAAAATTTCAACCAGCACAAACAATCAGCAGAACAAGGTTTAGTTTAGTTTAATCGCGACCAAAAATATGGCCACTAAAATAAGTCGGATTTTAGTTTGACAGGAATAAAATTTTGCCTTACCGAATAGCAAAATGTAGGATTTCACTAAATTGAATTCGACTAAACTAAAAATAGTTTAGTCCTGTCAAATTAAGTTAGTTGGTGTTTTCCCGAATAAGAAACCGCAATTTGACGTGACTAAACTAATTATAGTTTAGTTTAGTCGGAATTTTGCCAACCCGAATCGACACCATTATCGAGAGAAACCTTATAAGTGAGATGAGGGAGTGGCATGAGAATCTTGTTTATGTAAGATTACTTTTAGTATTAATTTGCACTTTGCCAGTTAATGGGATGGATGTACAGTCACGAAACGTAATTCCTCATAGTCAAACCAGTTTGACTAAAAAGTTTGACTTCGAGGAAGAAGCCACAGTTTTGTTTGTTTAAATTAAAAATAGCAATAAACATAGAAGAAATGTTTATTGCTATTTTCAAATTGTCCGGCAGGAATCTAGGTATTACTTGATGAGCTTTTAATGTGGATTAAACAAAATTTAGCATTATCCGTTAAATAGCGCAAAGGATATGACGGACGATATGACGTCATACGCGCGCGAGGGACTGTAGTCCCTAATCATGTTTTGATTCGATAACCAGTTATTTTGTCAACCTTAGTAGGTATATGCACCCGCCGAACGGGTGTGCTAAGCGTACTACTTTCGGTAGCGTAAACAATGTAAACATACGACTCGGTAGATGGGTTGTAGGCATAAGGGTGAATTATTCCGTCCGGCCGGGACGACACCGTCTTAAATTTCAAATCTATACTAATAAAATTATTTCGTACATTGGATGTTTGTTCGCGATGGACGCAAAGGTACTTTTTTGTTAGAAAAAGTCTTGGTCAGAAAATCTTATTTGTTTTATTGCAATCGATTGAGTAAGAGATTCAAGCGGGCGGAGCCGGGGACGAAAATCTAGCTTTAAGTAATATTGAATTAATTGTCAAACACAAACACAGTGCGAAACGTATGTACGAAATAACAATAATGCTGTGTTTAACACACAGCATATGTGTTTTCCAGTCTGCTTGTAACGTCTTTTAGAATACGCGCGTGGCGTGTTCGCACGCACCCCCGTCACAAAATCTTTACAGTGCGAAACGTATGTGCGGAATAACAACAATGCTGTGTTTTTTCAGTATAGCTGCATTTCTTTTTACTAAGAGGGCAGCAGCGAATGTGTTAAAACAGGCCAGATCTTACTTCGGGGAACATGTTCGTCAGTCTGGAATATATTCAGTGGAAGTGAATACTGAAATTGATGAGGATATTCCTCTGATTTTAGGCCTAAATAATTATTTGTTAAGAGGTAGGATCAAATCCAGGCATGTGAACAGTCGTACATATTACACGTATTTATTAATAAGCAGAGACGATGCTGTAGCAAATACATTACAAGCCATAGTAGGTTATTGTTGCAACTGCCTTGTTGGTAAGCGAACTGTTGGCTGCTGTGCTCACATAATAACAGTGGTGTGGTTTTTGAGTTGGGCTCGATACAATGATATCACTGCTCCAGCATCTTATTTAGATGATTTTTTTAATGAAAATGATGAATGAAGTCATTCGCTGTTTCTATATGTATAGGTACTTACCTACCTACTTACTGTAAGGGGTAAAAAACTATGATTGATTATATACCTACCTACATGTTTAAAGTGCTACCAGTGTCACTGGATTAAATTAAAGATCTCTTTGAATTTTGTTGTTTTTTTTACAGCTCTCCTTTTTTTTGTATTTGTAACTGTTTTAACAGGAAATATAAAGGCAAAGTGCTGATTTATTTAAGTCTATCCCATCAGATATGCTAATTAATCTGCTACGACCTATAAACTTACCTCTATATACGACGGATATTTCTATTTTGAGGTTAAGTTACGTTTTCTAAAAAAACTTGGAAATGCGGGTTTTGATTCCAAAATGGCAATTGTAGATGGTTATTTGGTTAATTTATAAACCATCTAAAACAACTTTGGAATTGACGCAACCCTGTACCGTGGTCCATATTGTCGTGGTCATTCTCCTTTGAGAAAGAATTGGAATTTCTAAAAAAATATGTTGTGCAAGAGAATTTCCAAGACTCAAATCTAGATGACTTATCTACATACTCTATAAATGATGATTCGCAATCTATACAGTCACCATTACAAGCCAACTCACCAGTATCACGACCGGGTTCTGTATCACGGTCTCCATCACATACACCTATTATTTCACAACAGCCTAGAGCATCGGAAATATTATCCCGTTACATTGAGGCTAAACAGGAAGAGGACTCTACGGATTATTTTTTTAAAAGCATGGCAAGTAAAGTCATAGGAATGCCTAATAAAATAAAGGCAGAAATTGAACGCAAGATCTTCCAGATAGTTAATGACGCAGAATTAAAATTGACAGAACAAGAAGTTAATTTGTTATATTCACAATGTCACAATTACGAAACCGAAAAAAACGCCACCTACATGCCTTCAAACATGAGCAACTTTCAGGCTTCGAGAAGATCAGCACCATACACGTACACGCCATCATCCGTCAATAATAATAGTACTGAGATAACCGGTGCAACCCTTCCCAATTACGAAACCGAAAAAAACGACACGTACACGCCATCAAACATGAGCAACTTTCAGGCCGCCAGAAGATCAGCACCATACACATACACGCCATCATCCGTCAGTAATGATGAAACTGAAATAACAGATGCACCTTTCACTGATTACGAGATTACGAAAAACTAACGCCGTCGCCATAAGCCACCATAATTATATCAATAATTAATTAATAATAATTGTGAAATCGACAGAATATGTGATTTTTTTAAGTTTCTTAACATTCCTGATTTTGTTACTTTAGCTAAAAAATATTAAGTGTAATAAAAAAGAGCTTGCCTATCTACAATAATGTTGTTATTTTATAACTGAAGCTAGCGACCCGCCCCGGCTTCGCACAGGTGGAATGCTGATACTAAATATACTACAGGATGTCTTTATATACAGGGTGTATTTTTGAAACGGGGCAGTAAGGGCAAGTACCTTAACCGTTGCAGTTACAGCAAAACGTTCTTAGAAGACCTTCCCTAACTTTTTGACATATTTTGAACTGCATTCACAGTTTTGTAAAAAACTTACAGTTGGCAAAAAAAAATGCAAAAAGTCCAAAAATTTTTTTTTATGCCAATCGATTCTATTTCATGTGGGAATCAAAAAACTCTATGAGACCATTTTAGCTTTCAGTACTAGGAAAGACAGAAATCGCCAAAAACGTTTCCCATACATTTCGGCAACAGACGATCTACGATGGTCTAACTTTTTGTTATGGCCAGGAAGTGGGTAGAATTGACTGTAAAGTAAATAAAAAGAATTTTTACCCTCAAATTTCGAATTTGATTCGAAAATCTGTGTGTTATTCTTAGTTTCAGCTGAGAAACTTCGTATGAGTTATTAATTAAGGATTTTCGCTAAAATGTCTTCTAATCGTGAAAAAATTGACTTATTAGAAGCGTATTTTGTCAATAATCGAAATGTGGGAGCTGCATTAGTGTGGTACCGCAATAAGTATCCGTTGCGGCATGTGCCAACAAGAAAGGTTATTACAAATCTTTTGAAAAACCTGGAATTGTAGGGTTCTTTCAAAAGAAAGCGGCAGCCTCGTGTGGACATGGACACGGAGATTGCGGTTCTAACTTATGTCGAAGCATATCCAGAGGTATCGCCCAGGCAAGTCGCCCTTGAAGTAGGTGTATCCCACTCCCTTGTGATAAAGATATGGAAGAAATACGGCTACAAGTGCTATCGATATGGGCGCATAGTTCAAGTGTTACATCCGGGTGATGATGTTCGAAGGCTTACTTTTTGCAGATGGCTAAGAGGAAAAATAAGCAGAGATCATGAATTTTTAAATTACATACTGTGGTCAGACGAAACGAATTTTTCCAATAACGGTATGTACAACAGAAAAAATCACCACTATTGGTCCAAAGAAAATCCACTAAGAGTTACGGCAAGTCATAATCAGGTTCGCTTCTCATTCAACTGTTGGTGTGGTATAATGTCCAATCGAGTCATAATGGTGGAATTTTATGAAGGGAAACTGAATTCTGCCATGTATAATGAAGTCATTTTACACCATCTTGAAAACGAGATGGACGAATGGCCCCTGTCGGAATTGCGAAAAGTTCATTTTCAACAAGATGGTGCTCCGCCACATAACAGTCACCTTTCACGTTCCAATTTGAGCCGCCTATTCGGTACACAGTGGATAGGTACACATGGTCCAACACAGTGGCCAGCTCGTAGCCCCGATCTAACACCACTTGATTTTTTTTTATGGGGCTTCGTGAAAAACGAGGTGTATAAGACGACGTACGCCAGTGTTCAAGAGCTCAAGGATGCATTAATGACCATTTTACGTAATATTCATCCCAGAACATTATTAGCCGCCATTCGTTCAGTGCAAAAAAGGATAGACTTATGTATTCGTGAAAATGGAAATCATTTTGAGCAATTTATTTCATAAACCAATTTCTTAAATGTTTAAATGATTTTTTTTATTTAAAAAAGTTCAAAATTTTACCTGACCTATGAGTTTCGAGTTGATTTATCATATTTCCGTACGAAATGTATGGGAAAGGTCTTTGGCGATTTCTGTCTTTTCTAGTACTGAAAGCTAAAATGGTCCCATAGAGTTTTTTGATCCCCACATGAAATAGAATCGATTGGCATAAAATTTTTTTTTTAACTTTTTGCATTTTTTTGCTAACTGTAAGTTTTTTACAAAATCTGTGTGTCTACGCCGCTATCGGCTACAACATAGTTTGTAGATTCTTCTCCTTAAACATGCATAGATTCAAGTTACAGTTTCGTTAGCCGTTTAGATATATGAATGTATACTTCACATTTTGTATGATCGTTCGATGTGGCGACATAGTTAATTTGACCAACCAAAGGGCTTTAAGCTTTAACAGTTAAACGTAATTTTGAGTGGGGGTTTGCTTCTTACTGTACGTTTAACATTATTGTAGTCTCTATTTTGTATTGTATACAGTTCTTTTTGGGTTTAATCAATGTTTTGACTTTGCCATGTCCTTTATTTTTTGAGTTCACCTACTTACTTGCCAACAATCGCTGTCGCCTATAGCACTTGTCCTAACTTCTGTAATTTTAGAAAAATTCCAAATAATTATCGAGTTGAAGCTTATAAACTCTTTTATTTATACCCCTTTGTTCGCGTACCGAACAAAAGTTTTTGGCGACCGTGACAGGACAATGCCTTTTTTTGAAGCGATTTTCAAGGATTTTGCAGGCTCTTTGTCTTGAGCAAGGACGAGCCGAGGTCGTCGTCATCCTGACACCGTGTCGCCATGCACCGAGGGCCGTTTGGGGACTACGAGCAGCCCTATCCAGCCTCATCCTGTGTAGCGAGCGTGTCCAGAGCCGAGCCAGCTCCTCCTGAGCCGTCATCATACCGAGCCTGCCACCGAGCGGCAAGGAAGCCGCAACCTACCCACGGGAACCCACTGCAGCAGCGAGTCTACGAGGCGTGTGCAGCTACTGCCCATCAGCATTTCTCCTGTCTATTATCAAGTGAGCCCGTTCCTTTTACATATCCCTTCTTTTCCCCCCTTTATTTGTGAGGACCGAGTGCATGGCTCCTCTTAGCGTGTGTGAAATTGTCTAATTGGGTTTTCAATTATTCTTGAGTGCCTACTTTTACCTAAACCCGGCAGGGCAAGGGTCATTTTCTACGCACAAGATCACCTTAAACCCGCATAAGCTAGGCCCTATACTAAATCCCTATACTGCGCTAGGAAAAATAATCATTTACTGACCTTTAATTATAGGTTATCGTATTCCATAGTTGCTTGGCACAATTTCACATGTTTTTTGTTTTTTTTTTTTCACCCTTTTACTGAATTAGGCTTTCAGAATAGTGTAGAAAGTGCACACAAGCTTTCACCATTTCACAGCACTGCATCTAGGCTAATTATATGAGAAAACTGCGCAATATTTAGCTAGTACCGTTCAATCAGTGCGAAGTCACGCGGCAGACTGATCGACGTTAACCATATACCATATCCCTATAACTATAAATTGATAAGCGAATTCCAATATTGAATAGGCAGATTGCAGGGTTCAATAGTACACCTGTTTTCGTTTTCTCCTTTCCAGTGTTCTACCGCTGTGGTCGGCTATCATTCGAACTTGGTGTTTATACCTACGAGCATCAGCTGTTTGACACCGGCTTCCAAGTGTGTGCCGCGCGCTGGAACAAAGGGAGGAGCGTATCGTATGCAATTTTAGTGTATTTTAAAGTAGTCTTCTGATTATTTTCGCTCAAAATGTCCGAGTCTGACGCTTTGAAGTCTGATCTAGGTATTTAAGGATTTAAATGCCAAGCGCAGTTCTATAAAGGGCCGCATTACGAAATTTAAATCTAGTTTGGGAGTTCTAACGTCGCTCGAAACTATTTCTTCTTTCGAGATTGCTAAACTTAAACTCAAATTAGCCAAATTTCAAGAGTTATTTTCCGAGTTTGATGATATACAAAGTAGAATAGAAATAATAAACTCGTCAAGCCAGGATGTAGAATTAGCGGTCAGGGATGTTTTGGAGCAGGGATTTTACGATTGCATAGCCGCAGCTGAGAGGTTGTATGAAAATAATTCGAATACTGAGGGCCGCCGCCGGCGCGAATGTGATGATGATTCATCATCAAATAGTTCTCACTCTCAGTGCCGTGGTCATGGTGACTGTGAAAACTTAGGGTTTAAATTACCAGATGTGAAAATACCGGAATTTGACGGGACATATTTTAAGTGGCTGGAGTTTAGGGATACGTTTACCTCACTAGTACACGATAACCCGAAAATCAAAAATATTCACAAATTTTATTATTTAAACTCGTATTTGAAGGGTGAAGCAGCACGGGTTATTTGCAATTTAGAGGCAACCGATAAGAATTATTCCACGGCTTGGTCTATTTTGTGTTTTCTCTTGAGTCCGTGCGTGAGACTGACAAGTCTTTGCGCTTTTTAATAGATCATGTTACTAAAAACTTAAGAGCCTTACGCTCGCTAGGCCTGCCTACTGATAAATGGGATGTGCTAATTATTTATATTATTGCCGAGAAATTAGACTCGAGAACGTGTTTCAAATGGGAGGAAAATAGGAATTCTTTACAAGAAATTCCTACTCTTGATGATTTTTTTAAGTTTTTAAGGAATCGTGCGGATGTACTTGAGATTGTAAGCAGGTCTAAACAACCTACAAGGCATGCCTCGCATGCGTCACAGGGGGAAGGTTCGGGTAAAACCAAGGCACAAACTAAGGCTATGGTTAGTGTTTCCTCACCTGAATCCTCGTCCACGTCGTTTCCTAATCCATGTCTGGTTTGCCAGGGTCAGCATCGCATTTACGATTGTTCTGCGTTTAAGGCGAAGCCTGTCGACGATCGAATGTCTGTTGTCGATTCTTTAAGGTTGTGCCAGAACTGTTTACGGGTCGGACACAAAGCAAGTCGTTGCAGGTTGCCTGGAAGGTGCAAGGCGTGCAAGCAGCGTCATAATTCATTATTGCATGAGCGCCTGTTCAAACAAGACGAGCAACCGGGCGGAGAGGCTGTTAGTATGTCTGTTTCAGCTTGCTCAGAAGTTTTACTTTGCACTGCTGAAATCGTGCTTACAAATCCCCAGACAGATAAGTCTATGACAGTGCGAGCGCTGTTGGACAGCGGGAGTCAAACATCGTTCATTACAGAAGGTGTAAGAGAAACGCTACAAATTTCTCCTCAGCCTTCCAACACCAGCATCGTTGGCATCGGTGACGTTCCACTGTCTGTCAATACTGCGCGTTGTGCTATTCGTGTTCAGTCAAGACACACTTCTTTCAACGCAGTATTATCTTGCCTCGTTTTACCTACTATTTCAGGTAAATTGCCTAAGAAATCCTTTAACATTGAAGGTTTGAACTTGGTAGGCTTTCAGCTGGCCGATCCTAATTTCAGCAAGTCATCAGCAGTCGATATGCTCATAGGTGCAGATTTATTCTGGGACCTGGTAGGAGCAGAGCAGCATTCGCTAGGCGAAAATAAGCCGGTCTTGCGGAGCTCTAAGCTGGGATGGCTTGTGGCTGGTCCTTTATTTCCTAAAGGTTTGACTTCAAGGGAGAAGGTAATATGCAATTTTTCCCGTATGGAGGACCTAATTGATCTTCACAAAGACCTGTCTAAGTTTTGGGTTTTAGAGAGCGTTCCGAAAAAGAGTACCTTGTCCGAGGAGGAGACGTTGTGTGAGCAGCATTTTCTCACTAACACTGATCGCTCCAGTGATGGTCATTTTTCTGTTCAGCTCCCATTACGTGATGGCAGGGATTGTTTAGGTAGCTCTTATAACTTGGCCAGGAAAAGATTCATTAATCTTGAGGCACGTTTTAAAAGACAACCGTTGCTCAAGAATCTTTATTTCGACTTTATGAAGGAATACGCCGATCTAGGCCACTTGTCGGAGTTCACGGTGGAGCGGTCTACTAGTGTCAAATACTATCTCCCTCATCACCCAGTCCTGAAGGCTAACAGCGAGTCGACTAAACTTCGCGTCGTTTTTGACGCTTCGGCTCGCACAACTTCCGGATTTTCTGTCAACGACATTCAGATGGTGGGGCCAAATATCCAAGATTCTCTCTTTAATATTTTGGCACGTTTCCGTACACATAAATACGTCGTCACTGGGGACGTAGAAAAAATGTATCGACAAGTTCGCGTTCAAGAAAGTGACAGAGGTTTGCAGTTGATTCTCTGGCGAGACGACGAAACTTTGCCTATCCGCACTTTGTGTCTAAATACCGTCACATACGGTTTCTCAAGTGCCAGCTTTTTAAGTACTCGTTGTCTGTGGCAGCTTGGTGAGGAGTGCAGTGACCCCAATATACGAGGGGCATTCAATAAGTACCTAGCCTCATCGCCAGAGGGCGCTGTAGTTTCAAAAGAGTTTTACCACAGTGTAGCACATTCTTTTTTAATTCTTTTTTCAAATTTTCATTCCAATCCCTTCATTTGTTTTAATTTGACAACTTAAGGAAGCGAACGTGTCGATCGGTTTTACAAAAATGGAAAAAGAGCAATATCGTTCGGTAATTCGATTTCTATTTTTGGAAGGGAAAACGCGCATCGAAATCAAAGAGCGCTTGGATGCTGTGTACGGTGACTCTTCTCCATCGATGGCCACCGTCAAGAATTGGTTCAACGAGTTTGCACGTGGCCGTACGTCGGTTTTTGATGAACCACGTCCAGGTGCACCGAAAACAGCTGCTACGGAGGAAAACATTAAAAAAATCCATGATCTCATATTGGCAGATCGCCGATTGAAGGTTCGGGAGCTAGCTGAGACTGTAGGCATTTCAGAAGGAACAGTGCATCATATTCTTCACGAGGAACTCGGCATGAGAAAGCTGTCGGCGCGATGGGTGCCGCGTTTACTCACACCGGAAAACAAGCGCAACCGTGAGACCACATCGGAGACGTGTTTGGCTCTGTTTAAGCGGAATCCAGCGGAGTTTTTGCGTCGTTTTGTGACCGTCGATGAAACTTGGATCCACTGGTACACACCAGAGACCAAGGAGCAATCAAAACAATGGATCCAGACCGGGGAACGTGCTCCAAAGAAGGCGAAAACTGTAAAATCTGCCGGAAAAGTTATGGCCACCGTTTTCTGGGATTCACAAGGTGTGATCTACATCGATTACCTCGAGAAGGGTAAAACAATTACAGGGCTTTACTATGCCGATTTATTGGGCCGATTCGACGCCGAATTAAAGAAAAAACGACCCCATCTGGCGAAGAAAAAAGTGCTGTTTCACCACGACAACGCACCGGTTCACACGTCTGCCGTTGCCATGGCCAAATTGGTCGAATTACGCTACGAATTGCTGCCCCATCCACCGTATTCTCCAGATTTGGCCCCTTGTGACTTCTTTCTGTTTCCTAATCTGAAAAAATCACTCGCCGGGAATAGATATGGATCAAATGAGGAGGTCATCGCCGCCACGGAGGCCTATTTTGCAGAGTTTGACAAAAACTATTTTTCGGACGGGTTAAAAAAGTTGGAGCATCGATGGGCTAAGTGTATCGAACTAAAAGGAGACTATGTTGAAAAATAAATTGCCACTTTTCCAAAATTTTCGTTTACTTTTTGTAGGCTAAGTATTTATTGAATGACCCTCGTAAAGAATATTATCCAAGGCGATTTTTACGTCGACGATCTTTTGTCAGGCGCTTCCTCTGAGAGCGAGCTGAGCTATAGGTATTCAGCGCTCAGTTGCGGATGCTCTAGCTAAGGGAGGTTTTCATCTCAGAAAATATCGTTCCAACTCCCTTTCGGTGCTCAATTCGAATGCTGATGAAATGCATGGTGATCTTATTATCAGTAATTCTACTAGCACGTTAGGTGTAGGGTGGATCCTTAGTTCGGATAAACTCCATTTCCCGGTAAAACAGCTTGCGGCCGATACCATTACAAAGAGGTTAATTTTGTCCTCGACTTTTAAAGTCTTCGACCCCTTAGGTTTATTGTCCCTTTGCACTATTAAGCCGAAGATGCTTTTACAAGAGCTGTGGGCAAGGCATAAGCTCGGCTGGGATGATCCCGTGCCGGATAAAATTAGGTCTGCTTGGCTTAAGTTCGTGGAGGGTTTAAAACATATTTCTGATCTCAGAGTCAGCAGACATGTTTTAGTAGACAAACCTCTTCACATTGAAATGCACTGCTTTTGCGATGCCTCGCAGAAGGCCTATGGAACTTGCATATACTTGAAGTCGTGGAACGAAGATGGTGATACAAAGGTTAGTCTACTCTGTTCTAAATCTCGTGTCTCTCCTGTCACACCAACTACAATTCCGCGTTTGGAGTTGTGCGCTGCATTGCTAGGAGCGCAGCTAGCTGCAGCGGTGACAGAGGCTTTACGGTGCAAATTCGATCGGCACGTTTTTTGGTCCGATTCACAGATTGTGTTGTGCTGGCTAAAGGCTGAAAGGGGCTTAAAGACGTTCGTGGCCAATAGAGTAGGTACTATAAAGGAACTTACCGATCCATGCTCTTGGCGCTACGTGCCCACTTCCATGAACCCTGCTGATTTAGTTTCACGTGGCGTTGATCCTCAGGACATTGGTAATGCCACTACGTGGTGGCAGGGTCCTACTTTCTTGTTGGAGTCGGAGGCTGCTTGGCCGAAGACGGAATTAGTCGGAGATTTGCATCTCCCGGAGGTCAAAGCTCTTCCCGCTTTCGTGGGGGAGCCTTATCTCGAACTTTCTAGGATCTCGCGACTAAGCATTGCACAAAGAGCTTACGCACGCATTCTTAAGTGGTTCCATAATGGTAAAAAGGTTAACTCCCAATACAAGCTATCGGGACCTTTGCAAGTTGTGGAGCTAAAAAATGCTATGGATACTCTAATTAAACTATCACAGAGGGATTCTTTTAACTCTGAGCTCACAGCATTGTCAAGTAACAAACCACTAAAACCGAAGTCCAACATAGCTTCTCTTAATCCCTTCATTGACGAGCAAGGGATACTTCGTGTAGGCGGGCGTATTGAGGCTTCCGCCTACGATTTTGATAAGAAGCATCCTATGTTATTAGATGCAAATAATCGTCTAACTAAACTTCTTTTTCAGTATCAGCACATAAAGCTAATGCACGCCGGTCCACAGGCTCTACTAGCTTCTATTAGAGACCAATACTGGCCTGTGGGCGGGCGTAACTTAGCTAGGCGTACTGCATAAAATTGTGTTGTCTGCCGTCGCTTCAAGGGCCAAAACATGGTCAATATTATGGGAAACCTTCCCTCTGAAAGACTCAACCCTGACTTCCCTTTTACCAACGTAGGTACTGATTTCGCAGGCCCATTTTTGATTACCGATCGTAAAGGTAGGGGGTGTAAGATCACAAAATGTTATTTGTGTATTTTCATTTGCCTAAATTACAAATGCATTCATCTTGAGGTCGTCAGTGACCTTTCAAAGGATGTCTTTTTATTAACGCTTAAACGCTTTATAGCGCGAAGAGAGCTCCCAAAGGCAATCTTTTGCGACAATGGGACAAACTTTGTTGCCGCGGCTCGTGAAATCAAAGATTTTTTTTGCAATGCTGATAATGTTAATCCTATATTAGATTTCACAGCTCAGCAAGGCATTAAATCAAGTTTTCGCCTGCGTACGCTCCTCATTTTGGAGGCTACTTTGAAGCTGGTGTCAAGTCGGCAAAATTTCACCTCAAACGGGTCATGGGGAACGCGCACTTAACCTTTGAGGAGCTATGTTCTTTGTTTGCACAAATCGAGGCCATCCTCAACAGCCGCTCCCTTTGTCCTCTCAGCCCTTCACCCAGTGAACTTCAGCCTCTTACCCCGGGACACTTTTTAATTGGCAGGCCCCTCACCTCACTACCAGCACCATCGCTCGCGTACCTGAAGACTCACCGCCTGGACCGGTACCAGCGCCTCGAGCAGATACGCCAACACTTCTGGCAGCGCTGGTCTAAAGAGTACATCGCAGAACTCCAGCATCGTACCAAGTGGCAAGCACGATGCCGAGACCTGCGGATTGATGATTTGGTCCTTCTGAAGGAGGACAACGCTCCTCCACTTTGCTGGCGTCTTGGGCGAGTTAGCAAGATCCTCCCGGGTGCAGATGGTGTACCTCGCGTCGCAGACGTGTCTACCTCACGCGGCGTAGTACGTCGCGCCCTAAACCGCATTTGTTTACTGCCTTCCGCAGAAAGTATAGAGTCTTGAAAGTTCTCTTGCTACTTTCAAGGCCCCCGAAGATGTCTACGCCGCTATCGGCTACAACATAGTTTGTAGATTCTTCTCCTTAAACATGCATAGATTCAAGTTACAGTTTCGTTAGCCGTTTAGATATATGAATGTATACTTCACATTTTGTATGATCGTTCGATGTGGCGTCATAGTTAATTAGACCAACCAAAGGGCTTTAAGCTTTAACAGTTAAACGTAATTTTGAGTGGGGGTTTGCTTCTTACTGTACGTTTAACATTATTGTAGTCTCTATTTTGTATTGTATACAGTTCTTTTTGGGTTTAATCAATGTTTTGACTTTGCCATGTCCTTTATTTTTTGAGTTCACCTACTTACTTGCCAACAATCGCTGTCGCCTATAGCACTTGTCCTAACTTCTGTAATTTTAGAAAAATTCCAAATAATTATCGAGTTGAAGCTTATAAACTCTTTTATTTATACCCCTTTGTTCGCGTACCGAACACTGTGAATGCAGTTCAAAATGTCCCAAAAAGTTAGGGAAGGTCTTTTAAGAACGTTTTGCTGTAACTGCAACGGTTAAGGTACTTGCCCTTACTGCCCCGTTTCAAAAATACACCCTGTATATACAACGTTAATTGTTCCGCGGAACAACGTGCCCCGTAATGAAATACGTAAATAATAAAATTTAAACTTTGTTTTAGGATGAGAAACTATAAACGAAAAACCGAACGGGGCAAGGTTTCAATTGAGCTTTTGCAGCGGGCAGCTGATGCTGTTATTAAAGACGGTCGTAAACTTAAGACGGTAGCGCGGGAATTAGAAATATGTCATATGACATTGTTTCGCTTTGTCAAAAAGTTGAAAGCCGGTATAACACCAACTGTGGGTTACTATTCTAGACAGGTGTTCAACCAAGACCAGGAGAAGACATTGGCGGATTATTTGTTAAAATGTGCGTCAATTTACTTTGGTCTATTGCCAGAAGAAGTGAGAAAATTAGCATATACTTGTGCTGTTAAATTTGAAATGCCTAACATTCCAGTCTCTTGGCATAGGAATAAAGAAGCTGGAGCTGATTGGTTCACGGGTTTTATGAAAAGAAATCCGTCTTTGTCCATAAGATCTCCGGAAGCCACAAGTGCAGGACGGGCATCCTCTTTTAACCGGCACAATGATACTGATTTCTTTAACAAGCTAGGAGACGTTATATTGAAACATAACTTGCAACCATCTAGAATATGGAACTTAGACGAAACAGGAGTTACCACTGTATTAAAGCCAAAAAAAATTGTAGCTGCAAAGGGCATTAAGCAAGTCGGTGCTATAGTGTCTGCGGAGCGAGGTACTTTAGTTACCGTTGAATTAGCAGCAAATGCAGTTGGAAATCCTGTACCGCCTATGTTTGTTTTTCCTCGCCTTAAGTATAAAGACCTATTCATCCGTGATGGTCCCCCAGAAAGTATTGGAGCTGGAAATAGCTCTGGATGGATGACAGCCAAAGAATTCCTTATCTATATGGACCATTTTGTAAAACATACAAAGCCAACTCCCGAGGACCCAATATTGTTGTTGCTGGATAACCATCAATCACATGTTGACATTGATGTGGTCGAAAAGGCAAAAGCCAATTCGGTGATAATGTTGTCTTTCCCGCCACATTGTACCCATAACTTGCAACCATTAGATGTTGGCGTTAATGGACCATTTAAAACGTATTGTGCCAAAGCTCAAGAAAACTGGCTTCGTAATAACCCAGGCAAGACAATGTCTATTTATGAGATACCTGGAATTGTAAAACATGCATGGCCTCTAGCTGCGACTCCGAATAACATTATGAATGCATTTAAAAAGGCAGGTGTAAGTCCATACAACCCTGACATATTTACGGATGAAGATTTTGCTCCGTCTTTCGTAACTGACCGACCTATGCCCGACGCTAATATTTCATTGGAATTGGGTCAAAATATGGAGTCAGAACGTCAAGAATTATCAGACCTTAAAGATCAGGTAGATCATAACATGGAAGCAATCCCAGATAGTGAGCCACATCCAGCAACAACAGGAACGATCTACGAACCTCAACCAGGGCCCTCAAATATTGATAATATGTCAAATGTAAATGTCATTCAAGCCACATCTAGCACATTTTCTCTTGAAGCCATCAAACCTCTACCAAAAGCACCACCAAGGTTGTCTACAACAACTAAGCGACGAATAAGAAAATCAGCAATACTGACAGATACGCCTGAAAAGAACGCTTTGGCTGAAGAAAAAGAAAGAAGAGGAAAGAGTAATAGTAAAATAAAGAAGCAAAAAGTTGAAAAAAGAGTCGGAAAGAAAAAGACAGCTGTTACAATCAAGCGAAATAAAAAAGAGGCAAGTGAATCCGCATATGTTAAAGAAAATGTAAAACGTAAAGTCCTTCAAGAAGATACTGATGGAAGTGATAGTGAAGTAGACAGCATGGAATGGTATTGTTTAATGTGTTGCGACTCATATTCTAATTCACAACCAGGTGAACAATGGATTGAATGCGTCATGTGTAAGAACTGGGCTCATTCAAAATGTCTGAAGTCTAAAGATGTTCATTCCTATGTTTGTCCGAATTGTAATTCTGACGACGAATTTTCTGAATAACTTTATTACATTTAATTAAGTCTGAATTAAAACTGTTATCACAGTAAGCCATTAGTTATTGATATCAGTAAAGTCAAAGCTATAAAGACTGAATAAATAAGCTATAGTTCGAGATGTTAAAATTAGTTGATTAGGTATTCTTTGTATTTTATTAAAGAATTTTGTATTTTTGTTAATTAAACGTTTTGTCAAAGTTGATAAATGTTAGAGATGGTTACTAATCTTAAGCTGTTTTTTAATATTTGTTATTATTTTTATAGTTTCTTTTTCAATAAATACTTTAAATTGTATGCCGTGATGTTGATTTGTCAAAAACTTTAAAATTTTGTGCTATTATAAGTAAGAAACATTAAAATTTTGTACTTTTATAAATAAAACTTTCATAAATATTCAGTTAGATTTGCCTAATTTTTTTATACATACCTTTTCAACTAATCTTATATTATTAATGATTGGATTAGACAAGCGGAACAACTTACCTCAGCTGAGGAACAACCAGCCCCTTTGTGGGGCTAGTTGTTCCTTGTCGACTTGCTACAGAAAAATGATACTGCGCTAAAATATATTATTATTTCAATGAATTGGACTATATAATTTGAAACTAGGATACATTCTGCATATATTTATGCAGGATTCATAGATTTTAGATCTATTTATTACGTTAATATTGCTTCCAACTCCAAAATCGGAACTTCGAACCCCGCCCTCCCCTACCCATATTCATACATACAAATATTTGCACTGAGCGGGGATCGAACCCGCGCCTCCTGCGTAGCGGCCGCGTTCACTACCGCCAATTATCTAGGCTACAGAGGGCGACAAAGAAACATACATACATACATGCATTCATACATACATACATACACTCGAAAAACATTACCCTCCTCCTTCGGCAGTCGGGTAAAAAAACCGACTCGACTCGCCTCACCGACTCGACTTCATTAAAAAAAAAAAAAAAAAATAAAAAAAAAAAAAAAAAAAAAAAAAAGGTGTAACGTGATATTTTACACTTTTGCTATTTGTTTTCTAATATAGATTTCTTTGTTCCAGAGCCACCTAGAGTGTCTCACGGAAACTAGGCATAATTGTTTGGCAGTGAAGCTTCTAATCTTCGATTAGGTGTGTTCTAGTTCTCACACTCGAGCGGCAGATGGCGCTGGTGTCCTACAGCATATTTCAATTTTTATAATTGCGCTCATATATCATTTTATTTACAATTTAACAATAATAAATAAATGATACTTATTTTCTCAGAATTTGTGACATATTCGTGAACAGGTCATAATTATAATAAATATTTGTCGTACCGGGTCTGTTACAGCCTATGGTCCCCGTCAGCTGACGTGAGCTTGTCTATGACCGGACTAATGAGCTTTTTGCATGATTAGCAGAATTTTGAGGATTGTTCACGAATATTCGATGGATTCGGGTATAAATAGGCCTGCGCCGATCCTCACAAAGACTTCTATATCAATCTTCGTGGCTGTCTCTGAGTAAATAAATTCTGTGTCTATATCTTGTAATAAAATTGTTTGGTGAAAACTTCGTTCCCAGATATTCTGGGTCGCTGGTCTGAGCTCGTGTGCCCTCTGAATTCGCTCTTCTCTGACATTTAACTACGGCGTGCTTCGTGGTACAACGGCTGCTGTGAGCCGTATACATCGGCGAACGGTCTACTCCGAACATCCAAGAGGCCATCCCGCAATCACCCAAGGCCAGTACACTGTCGCCGTGTACCTGTTAATGTGTAGCTGTAGTGCCAACCAGAAGTAAACGTAGTACGCTTAGTAGCCTGTACTAGAACTCACGTACCTTAAATGTGTAGCTAGTGCTATAATTCATGTGCATATTGTGTGTTCATCTGCCTATTATCTGTGCCTACTGTGTGTGTTCGTCTGCCCATACTTCTGTATTCTGTGCCTGTCTGTCTGCTTACTTATCTATCTAGATACTTCATACTTCTGTCTACTCTACTTTCATACTTATATTTCTCTGTTTTGTGTTTTTGTGTTTGTTAATCAAATATATGTGTGTACAATCCTGATAACCAGCTGTTTTCATTGGAGCCCTAGCTACCCTGTGCACGCACCTCTCTAGCTCTGTAAAAAAAGGCGCCCTGGGAAAGAGTTCTCTGCAGCAGCCCCACGTTGGGCGCCAATTTGTAACCACTGAACTAGTCAGGTGGGTACTCACCGGCTCACTCAGGGGCTGCTGCAGAGAACTCTTTCCCAGGGCGCCTTTTTTTACAGAGCTAGAGAGGTGCGTGCACAGGGTAGCTAGGGCTCCAATGAAAACAGCTGGTTATCAGGATTGTACACACATATATTTGATTAACAAACACAAAAACACAAAACAGAGAAATATAAGTATGAAAGTAGAGTAGACAGAAGTATGAAGTATCTAGATAGATAAGTAAGCAGACAGACAGGCACAGAATACAGAAGTATGGGCAGACGAACACACACAGTAGGCACAGATAATAGGCAGATGAACACACAATATGCACATGAATTATAGCACTAGCTACACATTTAAGGTACGTGAGTTCTAGTACAGGCTACTAAGCGTACTACGTTTACTTCTGGTTGGCACTACAGCTACACATTAACAGGTACACGGCGACAGTGTACTGGCCTTGGGTGATTGCGGGATGGCCTCTTGGATGTTCGGAGTAGACCGTTCGCCGATGTATACGGCTCACAGCAGCCGTTGTACCACGAAGCACGCCGTAGTTAAATGTCAGAGAAGAGCGAATTCAGAGGGCACACGAGCTCAGACCAGCGACCCAGAATATCTGGGAACGAAGTTTTCACCAAACAATTTTATTACAAGATATAGACACAGAATTTATTTACTCAGAGACAGCCACGAAGATTGATATAGAAGTCTTTGTGAGGATCGGCGCAGGCCTATTTATACCCGAATCCATCGAATATTCGTGAACAATCCTCAAAATTCTGCTAATCATGCAAAAAGCTCATTAGTCCGGTCATAGACAAGCTCACGTCAGCTGACGGGGACCATAGGCTGTAACAGACCCGGTACGACAAATATTTATTATAATTATGACCTGTTCACGAATATGTCACAAATTCTGAGAAAATAAGTATCATTTATTTATTATTGTTAAATTGTAAATAAAATGATATATGAGCGCAATTATAAAAATTGAAATATGCTGTAGGACACCAGCGCCATCTGCCGCTCGAGTGTGAGAACTAGAACACACCTAATCGAAGATTAGAAGCTTCACTGCCAAACAATTATGCCTAGTTTCCGTGAGACACTCTAGGTGGCTCTGGAACAAAGAAATCTATATTAGAAAACAAATAGCAAAAGTGTAAAATATCACGTTACAGACTCATACACTCGACTTGTCGACTCGACACGCCGACTCGAATCACAGACTCATGCGTCTGTACCCTGTTGCTTGATGCATACAAGGCTATAAAACACGTCAAACAACTGACAGAAGGAATTAATGATGCATTGTTGTAAGCACTGTCTAAATATGCACAAAATTAGATAAGTTCATTAACAGATGTAAAACAGATTAGAGACCAAAGTCACTTCTCTATTTATTTGTAAAAAAGCGAAAGCAAAAGAGTACAAACTCTTAAGTACCTAGTACATTAGCATTACTTACCTAAGACAGAGAGATAACCGCTCTTCAATCGAGATAGTGGGCCTGTAATTAGTTTTTTGTTTTTCTATATATGGCCGCAACACATTTAATAAGCTTTGAAACTTTTGGTAGTCCATTTTGTAATAATCATAAATCTTTTCTGGATAGTTGGCAATGTGGTCAAAAGACAAAGTATGAAATTCACCATTAATTCTTCTATTTCTCCATAAATTATGCACCCAAATACTCCTGTGTGATGTCTTCTTTTTAATTTTATTTTTGTAAACTTCTTCCTCTTCCTCTTCTGCTAGAAGTCCGATTATAACAAGATCCCAGTCTATCATTATATTTTCAATCGAGCACTCGACCGAACTGCATCAAGTCTGGACGGAAATAGTAGAGAAGTCGCCACAGCAGCGGCCTCAGGCTGCGCCTCGCGGCGCCGCGAGACGCAGCACCGCTCTTGCACGCCGCGCGTACCGGCGATGCACCGCTGCGTCACGATACGTCGCGCTACGCCGCGAGGCACCTCGAGGCGCAGCGCTGCGTGGCGCAACGTATTCTGAATTCTCAAAATGAAATGTGTATCTTTTCGTGTTGTAAATAAAGTATATTATGAGTTGCTCTATTAAAAAGTGCGCGCAGCGTCGCGTCTCGGTGTGAACTGACCCTTAATTACACTGAGCAACAACGGTTTTCCAACCTAAGCGATTTATATTGTTTTTGTTAGGTATCCTATACCTAACCACAAAAATAATAGAGTCTGGCTATCGGTTCTCTGCACTGGACTGTTTTTTAAAATCTATACATGGCAATATTTTTGAACTGTCATGAGTGTCATGTCACTGTCAAACGGATTGTCCCGTTTTTGTGTTTATAGTGTTTTTCAATCAATATTCTTTTGAAATTATTGAAAAATGCCGAAAGCTATCAAAGGCGTAGTTAGAAAGTTGATATTTACCATGATCGGCAAGTATCAAGACATAAAACTTGATAATGAACGAATCCAGAACGAAAAAATACATCGCTTAGACGAAATCCTTACAGCTGCTGGTAAGTATTCTTGATAGTTGGCTTGATCTTTATGTCCGGGTATCATGTGTGAATACTATTAACTATTTATTTTTCTTGTATGTGTTTTAGAAGGTGACCTGGCGAGAGTCAAGACGTTAGTGAAAGAGTTAAAATGTTTTGAGGAAAAGGAAGCGTTGAACTCTGAAACGAAATATTTGGATACAATTGCTACTATGACAGGTAGGTAAATTTATGGTTTAGTAAAATGTCTTAAAATCTTTGTACGATTATTTTCAATGTTTGCATACAAGTTTACCTTTGTTCATAGTATAGTGGAACAGTTAAATTATTGTTAGGCTTTTATATTTTTTACATTCAATTACATTTTTATATTTTTCCTTTGCAGAAATATCTGTTAGAACTATTAAAACAATCAAGAAGGAGGGTTCTATAAACCAAGGAGAATGGAATACACTCGGCAAGAAACGCCATCGTCAGGGCACGGTGTCAAATCTAGATGATTTTGATTTAACGGCTATTAGGAATAAGATTAATGAATTTTACTGTGTAAAAAAACAGGTTCCTACTCTACGGAATTTACTTGTTGAACTCAGAGAGTCAATTGGCTTCACCGGCTGTCGTGAAACATTACGGCAGATATTGAAAAAAAAAATGGTTTCGAGTTTAAGAAAAACCAGAATGAAAGGTCTTTGCTCATAGAGAACTTTGAAATAGCTGCTTGGAGACACAGATATCTTCGAACAATTGCTGAGAAACGACAACAAGGGAAACCAATAATTTATCTTGATGAAACCTATGTTCACCAAAATTATAAGGTAAAAAAATCATGGTAAGGTTCTTCCACTAGTGGAGTGATAGACAAAATGTCGTCTGGCAAAAGACATATTATAGTACATGCTGGATCAGAAAAGGGGTTTGTGCCCAATGCACTGTTAGTATTTAGTACCAAATCAAAAACAGCTGACTATCATGATGACATGAACGCAGAAAATTTTATGAAGTGGTTAGGTGAGAAATTGACAAATTTGACAGAGCCTAGTGTGATTGTGATGGACAATGCTAGTTACCATGTTACACAAATAAATAAACCACCAACAATGCAGAACTTAAAAAGTGACATACAGAAATGGCTTAGAGAAAACGACATTCCATTTGAAGAAATTTATACTAAAGATGAATTAATGTGCCTCGTTAAAGAGAATAAGCCTGAACCCTTGTATAAAGCAGAAGAACTTCTAAAACAACATGGCCACGAAGTGCTTAAACTACCTCCATACCACTGTGATTTAAATGCTATTGAGCTCATATGGAGTTTAGCTAAACGAAAAGTGGCTAGCAAAAATATAGGAGTACCAGGGGCAGAAATGGAAAACTTAATTAAAGAGTAATTTCTTAGTGTAACGGCTGATGATTGGAAGAAATGCACAGATCACGTTATTCACGTCGAAAATGAATACAAATTAAGAGATGGAATCACAGAAACAGCACTGAAACGATTTATAATAAATGTACGTGATGATGATGACTATAGTGACAGTTCATTTTCAGGTGTTGAATTTATAGAATCAGAAAATCAAAGTCTAAGAAAGTCTAGAATCATAATAAAATTATAAATATTAATGACTTGTAATTTTTTTTCTTGTATCCTGGACATGATCATTATTTGCATGATGAGCAAGCATGTATGTTAACTTTATGTGTAAGTTGGAAATTTATTTTTTTATAAAAGCATACTAGCAACAGAAATTACTAGTATAAAACTGCTTGTGTCGGTTCATACCGGTAGTGCAATGACTGGGGATCGAAACTGTAACCTCAACATTGTACGTCCAATGCCATAACCATTAGGCTACAGTCACCGTTAATTCATAAATACCGGAGTGAAGTTTGGGCCGCAAACGGGACTAAACGCTATAATGATGATATCTAAGCTAATTTTAAAGTTTGTGCAGCTTATCCGACTCAGTTTGTTATATAATATGTACAGGTATGATAACACGTAATGAATAAAAATGTATAAAAAAAATGGGTGCGTGTACTTATGTACGCGCGTGAGAAGTTATACTTCTTTGACTTAATGAGCGGTTAAGCAGACGGCTTCATACTGTTAATTTTGTGTCACAGGTGCGCGCGCATCTTAAAATTTCACTCCCATCATTTTTTCATAACGCGCCTAACTTCATACTGTTAATTTTGTGTCACAGGTGCGCGCGCATCTTAAAATTTCACTCTCATCATTTTTTCATAACGCGCCTAACTTCATACTGTTAATTTTGTGTCACAGGTGCGCGCGCATCTTAAAATTTCACTCTCATCATTTTTTCATAACGCGCCTAAAGAAGTATAACTTCAATAACTTTAATTGAATATAAAAAATAATAGTATCAAACGCATTTCTATGTCTATAGTCGGTGTTGTCACCCCTTGTTTTTTTGAATTTACCGCTCTTTTCTTGTGCAAAGAACCGATGGCCAGACTCTAATACTTATATTTGTTTAGCTCCCGTTATCGAAATAAATGACTTGCGAGAATTCTCCATATTTACATTTTGTTCATTGCAATAGTTACATTTAAGCAACCTCTATTGAAACAAGTTCAGTCGTGTTCGCAGCGCGATACAGTGAGTTGTCCAGATAAGTTCTGTTATGTGTGTGGAAAACCAGATAGCTAAAAAAAATCTTTTACGCCGTATATTGAAGAGTGTTATTTTAACTATTTTAAAATTAGAGTTGCCAATCTAGATAAAAAACCTTTAACAAAACTGATAGTTCGGAAAACCCCAAGTACGAAACAGTTCTAAAGATTCTCCAAGACAATACCACTAGAATAGATAATGAAATGAATATGGAGTTGGTAAGTCCGAGGGAGGTATATGACGTGGTCTCGAAAATGAAAAATAAGCGCTCGTGTGGATATGATGACGTACCTATAGCTATTATTAAAGAAAATATTGACATTTTGGCGGAACCCTTAAGCCACTTTTATAATAAATGTATCCAAGATAGTGTATTTCCGGACCAGTTTAAGATCGCCAAAGTTGTACCTGTGCATAAAAAAGGCTCAAAGCAGGATCCTAACATGTATAGACCAATATCTTTGCTACCGACTAAATCAAAGATTTTCGAATTATTATTAAAAAACAGATTACTAAGACATATCAATTCTAATCAGATTATTCATCGGAGACAGTTTGGTTATTTAAGGGGAGTGGGAACACAGGAGGCTGTCGATACATTAGTATACGATGTACTATCTAAGCTAAACTGTAAGCAAAAAGTTGCAGGAATATTTCTAGATTTAAGCTCCGCCTTTGACACGGTTAATCACGAAATACTTATTGAGAAGTTCGTATCGTATCTAGAAAACAGATACATGTTTGTAGAGGTCAGTAACGAAAACTATGAGAAAGTGGGCTCTGTCAAAACGAAAAGTGTAGAAATCTGTAAGTCAAAACTTATTAACATTAAAACAGGTGTGCCGCAAGGTTCAATACTCGGTCCCTTGTTTTTTATTATATTTGTAAATGACCTTATAAGTAGTGTAGTAAATAATCTACCTGACAACATCAGTTTAACTGTTTTCGCTGATGATACTAATGCCATTGTTTCTGCTGATACCCTAAGTGACTTAAACCTAAAAGTGAATGAAGCTTTGGATCAATTTAATGAATGGTTTTATTTTAACTGCTTGAAAATTAATGCAAAGAAATCGAATTTAATTCTGTTTAAATCAACCAGTAAAAATTCTGACACACTACAATTCTGCCTTAACGGAAATCAGTTGGATACGGTCGAGAGTGTTAGGTTCCTGGGGATACATGTGGACAGCTTTCTAAATTGGAAATGTGAGTTGTTGAATGTGGAGGCTAGTATACACTCGGCTTGTTATGTGCTAAGGGGTCTAAGAGATGTCCTACATCTGGAACAACTTAAGGCTGTTTACTTCGCTTTGGTGGAATCCAAACTACGGTACAGCATTCTGTTCTGGGGAGGCAGTTATGATTATAACATTGAGAAAGCCTTTATTGCACAAAAGAGAGCTATACGAACAATGGTTCGTATAAAACAGCAGGAGTCATGTGTGAAATTTTTTAGGGACTTGAACATATTAACGGTTCCAAGTCTGAGCTATACGAACAATGGTTCGTATAAAACAGCAGGAGTCATGTGTGAAATTTTTTAGGGACTTGAACATATTAACGGTTCCAAGTCTATACATCATGGTTTTGCTGACCTATTTCTCAAAAAATAAGCACTTGTATGAAACTCACGATGAAAGGGTATTACGAGAAAATACTAGGAGAAAGCATATGCCAACCATGATTGCACCTACATTGAATGTGGTCAAACATGGCGCAAGGTACAATGCAGTAAAACTATTCAACAAGCTACCTTTGGTTATAAGAAGCAGTCTGTACACACCAAATTTTTTATCGAAATTGAAAGCATTTCTTATAGATAGTTGTTTTTATTCAATTGACGATTTCACAGAGTAACATTTCCAATTAAGAATGTTACAAGTATTTTTTTTTTATTGACAATTTTGATTGATGGGTTTAATCTCTCATTTTATTCGGCTTATTGACATTTAATTGTGCTTATTGACATTTAATTTTGACATGTTATTCTTTTATTGGTTTTTTTTTTGTATTATTGAATTACCATTTGCATGACATTTTATTTGAGCATGAATGTATAGAATTTGAATTAATAATTGTCTGCACTTTTTAAACATTTCAACACAATGTAAACATTGTTCAGAAATAAATAAATGAAATGAAATAAATCGTGGGTGCCGCATGTCTGCTGTACAACGTGCTACAAAACCTGACCGATTGGTCTCATAAAAAAATTGCAAAACTACCCTTTACGAGACCGGTCATTTGGCGTGAACAAAAAGGTCACATTACTGACTGCTATTTTTGTCTCACTGATCTCAAAGGGCAAAACAGGAAAAAGAAACATTACTCTAAAGTATCCCGACGTGAGTTCTGTGGACAAACCAGTTTACTGTCATGAGGATTTGCCAGCGCATTCATCACTAGACAATGAGACATCATCAGACAGCCCGGAAGTTTCGCCCCCTGATCCAGAGTTTCATGAGCCTTCTACTAGCAATGCTCCAGTGTTAGTGAGTCAAGAGCGACTCGATGATCTATCCAGGGATCTAAATCTACCGAAAGAAAAGGCCGAACTTTTAGGATCACGACTTAAACAGTGGAATTTGCTCGAACCCGGAGTCTTCATATGTAAATATCGCAAACGTCACAGTTTTGTTGTTGATTGTTTTTCGAAAGAGGAAGGCCTAGTATTTTGTAATGATGTTAAAGGCATGTTGGTTAAATTAGGCCATGAGCATGTTCCTTCCGAATGGCGACTTTTCATCGACTCCTCTAAGACTAGTTTAAAAGCCGTTCTTCTAAATAATGGCAACAAGCTTCCAGCCGTTCCTGTAGCGTACAGTACTAATTTAAAAGAAACGTATGAAGTGATGAGACTTGTTTTAGACAAAATAAACTACAAAGACTTCCAGTGGGCTATCTGTGCTGATTTAAAGGTAGTTGCTTTAATATTGGGACTCCAAACTGGCTATACCTAATTCTGCTGTTTCTTGTGTGAATGGGATAGTAGGAATCGGTCGGAACATTACACTCGAGAGCACTGGCCTGAAAGAATAGCTTATATCCCTGGCCAGAAAAATGTAAAAAATGTACCATTGGTCGATCCCAAAAATATAATATTGCCACCTTTACGTATAAAGCTAGGGCTAATAAAAAATTTCGTTGAGGCCATGGATAAAAAAATTTCCTTCTCTTAGCGATGCCAAGATAAAAGAAGGCATATTTGTTGGACCAGACGTAAGGAAACTCATGAAAGATCCCGAGTTTCTGGCAGCATTAAGCGAAGTTGAAAAACAAGCCTGGTTGTCCTTTGTAGAAGTGACCAAAATTTTCTCGGCAATCATAAATCTCCGCAGTATGTAAATATCGTCAAAACCATGTTACAAGCTTATCAAAGAATGGGATGCAATATGTCCTTAAAAATACACTTTTACAATCACATCTTGATTTTTTTCCACAAAATATGGGAGCCGTAAGTGACGAGCACGGAGAGCGGTTCCATCAAGACATCGCATCATTTGAAAAATGCTACCACCGCAAATGCGAACTCTCTATGCTTGCAGATTATTGTTGGTCCATCGTTAGAGAAACCCCAGAGTCGTCCTACACTAGAAAATCCAAAAGATCTAAGCAATCGGAACCTTTTCAACCATTATAAATATTATAATTTGTAAATATTCCTTCTTTTTGTTAACAATTATAAATATTAATAAAAAAAAACAAGAGCTAACTCCGACTTTTTATTTACCGTGAGTATATACCTTGGCTACGAAGATTTAAAAAATATACGCTTTCCCTAGGTGGGAGAAAAAAGTTATTATTTTGTTGCTCAGTGTTATATATGATGGACATGTTAGTCATGTTGACGATAAAGTCGTAGCATTAGCGGTTGAAAATGATATCACCATACTTAAGCTTCCATCACATACTTCCCACCTTTTACAAACACTTGACTTGGCCGTTTTTAAGTCCTTCAAGACCACCTGGGATAAAAATCTTGTGAAATGGCAGCGGCAAAACGTTGGCGTCAAATTGCGAAAACAATATTTTGCCCAAATGTTAGCGGAGGCATGGCAACAAAGTCTGAAGTCATAAAAAATGGCTTTAAGAAAAGTGGTATTTACCCATTTAAAACTTCCGTAATACCAAAAGAGAAATACGACCCAAGGGCTTACATGCGATGGCAAAATCATATATCTCAACAGACTCTAAAACAACCTAAAGCCCTACAGCAGTTATGTTTAGATGCCATGATCAAGTCTTTAATTAATAATGACAGTTCTGAATTTGTTCGAAATATTAATGAAGCCTCTTCTTTACCCCAAAATTAATCTGCATTGAACCATAAACAACAAGCACACACTTCTTTCGAAGAACTACTTCCAAAACAAGTTGTGCAACAACCTCAGAACACTAACAACAAGATTGCTATGAAATTAAAACGTGTTGCAAAAGGAGGAGAAGTGATCACAAAATCTTTCCTGGAAAAACAACAAGAAATTGAACAAAACAAGGAAAATGAAAAGAAAGCACAGAAAAAAACACAGCAGATAAATAAAAAACCACTCCAATCTAAAAAACAAGGTGCCGATCCTGCGAAACCCGGACCATCAGGAATTCAGAAACAAAAAAAAACTACAAGCCCTGCACAAATTTTGACAGATCAAACAAATAGTAACCAATATACTACAGCTAAAGGAAAAGGTATAGGAAAGAAAACTCGAACTGATAAGGAAAGTCTTAGTTCGATTACTGTTGATGATGGTAAAAAGAATAATGTAAGTCATTGTGAAATAAATTTAACAGATTTAAACGTCCAAAGATGAAAAAAAAAAGAAAGCTAACAAGAAAGTGTAAATCACATAAGGAGAAAACAAAACGAAAGAGAATTTTTAGCACTGACACGACCGATGAAAGCATTCAAATGAGCGTTCACAGTGATTCTGATTTACTAGATGCTTTAATTGATTTAGAAATATTTGACTGTGATGAGTTGAAAAAAATGGACCCCATTAGTTTTGAACCAGAAATTGAGCGAAAAGTTAAGGGAATACAAGAAATTCAAGACCAAATAGAGACTCCCAAAAAATGCGATAAGATAGAAGGAAGAAAAAAGGAATGAAAATATACCAAATGGAGAATCAAACTATAACCTCCCAAAAATACATTAATATAGAAAGAAACTGACAAGACTATGAAAAGAATAATAATAATATCTTCCATTAAGGTTTCACCTGACAATCAAGCCTTTTATAAAACTCTCGGACCTTTACAATTACAACCGATAGACAAGAACTTAGATCTTTTTACGAATATGCCAAAGAAGAAACTAAAGAAAGATGAAGTTTCTAAAATCATATAATCATATAATCATATCGTTAAAAAAACTAAAAATAACGGAAACTCCTCTTTAACCCTTAAATGCATCAAGTTGTAAAACTGCAACATACCATTCAAACGGCCTCAATATCATCACTATGATCTACTTGCATGCTGTTGCAGGAATATCACTATCGTGGTAATATATTTTATCGTATGGCAGCACACTTTTTTTCTTCATGACTGTCAAATGTCAATTTGGCATTGACAAATCGAAGCTGATCGGCATTCCCGCGTAGGTGTAAATTGCTATGTTGTTGTGCAGTGTAATTCATTGATTTACGAAGGTAAGTACGAACAAAATTAGTTTTTTTTACCCAAAAACGAATTTTCTTTTTGATACAATTATTAGTTTTGAATATATTCTTTTGGTGTATTCGGAAATTTAGTTTATTTTGATGTTGTAAATCTACAACATTATGCATTTACTAGAAAATATGAATGTTTAGGTTCTGATCATCACTTATATTGTTTTTCAGATGTCACGCTTGAATCAAAAGCAGATAGAAGAGTATTTAGCTCAAATTAATGACGGAGACAGGTCTGAAGATGATCTTGAGGAGTCTGAAACAGAAGGTCATGAGGATTTTTATGAAAACCGAGAAGATTTACTTCACGATCTTGAGAGTCCCACCGAGGAGGAAAATGATGATGATCCTTTCTTGGCAGAAGACCCGCCATTGATAAATGAAATTCCAGCCAATGATCAAGTGCCTCAGGGTCCATTTCCCTCAACAAGTCAAGCTAGTCGCCGAGCAACTATGAGGGGACTTGTTTGGAAGGTAAAATGTTTGTTTTGAATTCTGACCAGACAGCCTTTCTTGGAAACACTACATATCCCCCAGAACTGAGGGATGAAGCTACTACTGGTACTCCTTATAGTATTTTTTCACATTATATTACATCAGAAATAGTTCAGAGGATCGTGGAAGAGTCTAATTTGTATTCTGTTCAAAAAAATGTGACCAAACCATTGAGTCTGACTGAAACTGAACTAAGAAAGTTCATGGCAATATTGATATACATGTCTGTTATAAAATATCCCAATGTCCGGCTGTACTGGTCTAATACTGTAGGTTTCGAACCAATCAAGAGAATCATGACTGTCAACAGATTTGAGAATATTCGTAAAGTAGGGACAAGATAATAGGTCACTTTTGACATTTCATCAAAATTCAACAACGTAACCTTGTAACGGCGGGCATAAAATAAGAACTGCACGATTGCTTAACTTTTTTCAATTACGTTTACATATTTTTTGTAATAATGACCGATACGAGTAATTTTCGATTTGCTTTCACTAATAAACCATTCTAAACATAATATACAATTTCTGATCTAAAGAACTGAACGTCGTTACAATGTTGCGTCAGTCAACCCTTTTTCTTTTTAAACACTAGGGATGTTACTCTAAAAATCGAAAGCTGATAGGATTGTAAGTTGAATCGAATGCAATGATTACTTGTGAAGAAAAATCACCATAAATTTATAACCACGTTGTGATTATAATAAAACCTAATTATACATATTTATTATTCTTTTAACTAAATATAATAAATAATAAATAAATAAATAACTAAATAGAAAGGTCATTGATGTTGGGTGCAATTTAGGTGGATGTTGCTGGCAACACCAGTGCCTGTCGATGACGCATGTCATGTCGCCATAACATGATGATGACGCAGTCTTTTGTTTTTGTGCGAAGTGACTGTGCGTTTTTGGTGTGCTCTCTGTTATTTTCTTCTGATCCGGCTTTTCCATTGAACTGATCTTACTGACTACGTTTACCTGGCTATAAATTGGACTCCGATTGCTTAACGATTATTAAACAAGAAAAACATTACAGTCTTACTATGTCGAAACGGGGAAAACTCTAAACAGTCAATCTCGCGGACTAGTGCTGAAATTGTACAATTATTTTGGACGTGAATCAGTTAACGATGGGCCGCTTTTACCATTGAAACCACCGAGAGAACGCGTTGCCGAAGCATTGGAAATAGGGAAGAAGACAGTAACTCAAATTCTGAAAGAGAAATACGGACCATCAGGCTCAGAAGATAACACTTTACGTACACCGAAAAAACGAAAGAGGGAGAAGAAAATTGTTGACTTTTATAATTTTGATACTGCTGCAATTCGCAACCACATTTATGGATATTAGTCGAGAAAAGAATATCCTACACGGGAAAAGCTATTGAGTTCGTTAAAAGGCGCAGGCTTATTTTTTGGAGGCAAATCGTCTCTATCAAAGGTTTTGAAATCGATTGGCTTTAGATTTAAAAAATCCGACAAGCGGAAAATCCTGCTAGAACGCTACGATATTATTTTGAAGAGAATAACATTCTTACGTCAGGTAAATAAAATTACGGATTGGGACAATGTCGTGTTTATTGACGAAACATGGTTGAATGCGAACCATACGGTTGCGCGGACATGGACCGATGATACAGCGGCCTCCACCTCAAAAGTTCCATCGGGAAAAGGAGCCCGACTTATTATATGTCACGCGGGATCAGCTTCTCAAGGTTTTATTCCAGACTGCCTCCTCGCATTCGCCTCTAAAACTACAACAGATTACCATGATGAAATGAACTGTGATGTTTTTAAAAAATGGTTTGAGAAGCTGCTAGTCAGCTTAGAAAACCCATCGAAAATTATAATGGACAATGCTCCGTATCATTCTGTACAAGTTGATAAACCACCAACTCAAGCAAATAAAAAGCAAGAAATTGTCTCGTGGCTGGTAAGAAATGGTGTGGAGGCAAGTCCAACTTTATTAAAAGTTGAGTTGTTAAATCTGGTAAAAGCAACTAAGCCGTCCAAGCTCCGCTATGTAATCGATGAACTAGCCCTAGAGCATGGACACGAAGTTATTCGATTGCCTCCCTACCATTGCCAGTATAACGCCATCGAGCTTATTTGGGCACAAATAAAGGGTCATGCAGCGCGGAACAATACTGAACCACCCTTCAGTACTGCTAAAATGATGACTCTGCTACAAACTGCATGTGCAGAAGTCACTACAGAAGACTGGCGAAAAGTCGTGGAGAAGACAAAGAAAATAATTTTACAAGATTTTGAACGAGATGTGAGAATAGACAATATTATTGAAAATGAATTAATAATATCTCTGAGTGCTGACAGCAGTGATGAAGATAGCAGTTCCGATAGTTCAAGTGAATAAAAGCAATTTTTTTGTTAAATTACGTAGGTACTTGTCTTATTTTGCTCCTTTAATTTATGAAAGAAAAAATAATAATGGGACAGGGATTCGCATGATCATTTTTAAAATTCACATATGTTTCAAGTCTGTATTGATTCATTCGTTCATTCATTTAATCGATGTTTTTAAGCAGGTCACCTCACTATGAATATAAAACTGACATCTGTCAAAAGTGACCTATTATCTTGTCCCTACTTTAGATATCTTCATTTCAACAATAATGAAAAACATTTACCCAAGGAACACCCACAACATGATAGGCTTCATAAGATAAGGCCTATCATTAGCCATCTAAATGAAAAATTTGCATTAGTTCCTATGGAACAAAGACTGTCAATTGATGAACAGATGTGTGCCACAAAAGTGGCACACTTCATGAAGCAGTACTTACCGAATAAGCCACATAAGTGGGGGTTCAAATTATATGTAATGTGCAGTGTAAAAGGTTATGCTCATAAATTTGAGATATATACTGGCCAAGAGGGTGAGAGGCTTCAAGATGAACCAGATTTTGGGCCAGTGGGAAACGTTGTAATCCGGCGCAGCTAGAGGTGTCCCAAGGCATATAAACCATATCATCTATTTTGACAACTTTTACACATCTGTGCCACTAGTTACCTATCTTGCCAAACAAGGAATATATTGCCTAGGTACTGTACAATCTATAGTCCATCAAATCTAAGAGGTACCGTTTGACGTTTCATATTTTTCAAACCGAAACAACTTTGTTCATACGTACATTATTCAGTTTCGATAACCTTTTTCATAAAACCATGAATTTAGAAAGATTTCATTATTGTATCTAAAAATGTACAATTCTTAATATCTAAATGTAATTGAAAACTTTCAAACAAAGCAAAATAACACATATTTACACAGTAAATAATTTCTAATAGTTATATTCTTGACCGCATTACAAAGTTACGTAGTTAGGTCACTGCACGTAGTGTTGCGACTCTTCGGATACACTTGTATGCAAAAAAATCGTTTACATATACGATTGGATTTATCTCACATATTACGATTACATAACTAAATAGTTATGTAATCGTAAAATATGAGATAAAACCCATTCACCAAAAATACGTATTTATAAATCAAATATATTTGCTTCTTTAAAAAGTTGTCGAAAGCGATTTGTCGATTTTTGATTTTCGCGCCCAAATAAGTCGGGGTTTCTCGCGCTAACGCTGTCGAAATAGTAAATGGAGTCAGGGATAGTGTTTTTTACATTTATTTTTGTGTATGATAGTATGGGTTTGCATATTACAGAGAAATAAACAAATTTTTAACAAGCACATCCATTGATTTTACAATTACAATTTTTTCTTCTAAGTCTTATTTCTACGTCTAAAACTAATAAAAATAAGGTATGTAGAACCCATTCACAAAAATGTTGTTGCCTGATGTTATAAATTAACGACGTTACTGCGCGACCGCATAATGCACTGAATACACAGATACCCTAAAATAAATTAATTTAATTATTTTTAGGTCAATAGGCAAAATCGCAGGTGTCCAAGTCTCTACAATTTTTTTTTTCTGGCAACACTGCCAACTACAAGCGCACGCGGTCCGCTCGGTCGGTTCGGCGTCAGCAGTCTCTCGCCATCTTGGAAGCTGACTGTGCGCGTACTTGCTTTCTCGTTTGTGTTTTACAATTTGTGACTTGGCTATTACTTTTCTGGACTGATCATTCTTTATCCGTTTACCTTGGCAATATTTATACTGGACTCCGAACTAAGCAAGTGTTTATTAATAATGTCGAAAAGAGGACGTACTTTGAACAGCCAGGCTCGTGAATTGGTGGTGAAATTACACGAGTATTTTGAGCGTGAATCTCAAAATGGTGGACTTCTACTGCCAGTTACACAAGTTCGGGATCGCGTCGGTGAAGCTCTCGGTATTGGTAGCCGCACCGTTGGCAAAATATTAAGTGAAAAATATGGGCCTTCGGGGAGTGACAGTAACGTACTTCACACACCGAAAAAACGAAAAAGAAATAAACCTGTGACAGGCATCGATGAATTCGATAGTCATGCTATTAGAAACCATATATACGGGTATTTTACAAGAGGCGAATTTCCAACATTGGCAAAGTTATGTGCAACTTTAAAAGATGCCGGGCTGTATAAGGGAAGCATAGAGTCGTTGAGAACGGTAATAACAGGAATTGGCTTCAGATACAAAAAAGTTGACAAACGAAAAATTGTTATGGAGCGACATGACATAATTATGCAGCGACTAACATTCCTGCGCGAAGTTAAACAAATTATAAACTGGGATAATGTAATATTTTTGGACGAAACTTGGCTAAATTCCAACCATTCTGTGCCGAAAACATGGACTGATGATTCTGAAGCTTCGTGCTCGAAGGTGCCGATAGGAAAAGGTGGACGCCTCATAATATGCCATGCTGGGTCAGCGTCTACAGGCTTCGTGGAAAACTCTTTATTAGCTTTCCAATCCAAAAGCACTAAAGAGTATCATGAAGAAATGGACGCAGTAAGGTTCCGAGAGTGGTTCTTAAATTTATTACAGAATATCCCTCCTAACAGCACAATTATAATGGATAATGCCCCATACCACTCTGTGCAAATTGATAAAGCACCTACGTCAGCCAATAAGAAAGCAGATTTGGTGGCATGGCTGCAAAGAAAAGGAGTGGATGCCGACATGTCACTATTAAAAGCTGAATTATTACAGTTAGTGAAATTGCATAAACCACCAAAACCGACATATGTAATTGACCAATTGGCCGAAGAGCACGGGCACAAAGTCATACGACTTCCTCCGTACCATTGCCAATATAATGCCATTGAACTGATTTGGGCCCAAGTTAAAGGTAATATTTTATAATATTATAATAATAACACGAGTACTTCTAACATTTATAATTTAAACAATGGTTTTCGTCTGCTATCAAATAGTTACATTATTGTTTTACAGGTTATGCAGCAAGACACAACACAAAACCACCCTTCAGTGTCAAGAAAATGGAAGGTTTATTAAAGGAAGCATGTGCCCAAGTTACACAGGAAGATTGGAGTAAAGTAGTACAAAAAACAAAGAAAATAATAATGGACGACTTCGAAAGAGACGTACACTTTGATAATGTAATGGACAATCAACTGGTCATTAATTTAAATGACGATGATGACGAAGACGACGATACTAGTACTAGTAGTGAATAAAAAAATATCCTAAACATTTCTTTTATTTAATTATAACAATTGATTTCTTAAAATTCGGATATTATAGTAATCGATCTCTTAAAGTTCGGATATTATAGTAATCGATTTTTTCATCCCATCCCTATAATTCAATTGTCAGAACTGTCAAACGGTACTTCTTAGATTTGACGGACTGTAATAGACTTGTAAACTGCAAACTACCTGACAAAAAAACAATAATGAAGAGATCTGTTCCACGTGGAACCTATGAAGAGCAGATGACTAACTTTGATGGTATTGATTTGACAGCAGTATCTTGGAAGGACAATAAAGCTGTAACTTTCCTATCTTCATATGTTGGAGCTGAACCTGTCTCTCAAGTGGAAAGATTTGACAAAGCAAATAAAACTAGGATCAAGATTTCATTCCCCAATATAATAAAAGAATATAATGCTCACATGGGTGGGGTGGACCTAATGGACAGCTTTATAGGAAGGTATCGTATTTCAATGAGAAGCCGAAAGTGGTATTTACGTATCTTTTACCACCTAATAGACATGACAGTAATCAATTCTTGGCTTGTTTATAAAGATTTAAAAAGTACTGAAGCCAATTCATCAGTTCTGAATTTGTGTCATTATAGACTGGAATTAGCAGAGGTATTAGCCAATGTAAATAATTCTGTTGAACTCTGTAACAAACGAGGTAGGCCAAGCACCAGCAACAGCATCGAAATGGAAATGGTTCCACCCAAGGATATTAGGACAGATAATGTTGGTCACTGGCCTGGAGTTTGTGTTCGCAGCAGGTGCAAAATGCCTGGGTGCAAGGGATACACACAAACAAAGTGTGAGAAGTGTGGAGTAGCCCTTTGTCTTACTAAGACCAAGAATTGTTTTAGAAATTTCCATATGTAACTGTCAAGTAAGTGCATGGTGTTGCAGGTCTGCAACAAATGGTTTTCTATAAAAAAAAAAAAAATATAATATAATATAATATATTTTTTTATTATTTTTCCCTGAAGCAGCGTATTTATGTGTACTACTATATTTTTTCAAGGTATAAAAATTAAATCATGCATTTTTTTTATGCCACTTAGGCGGCAGACAAGCACACGGCCCACCTGATGGAAAGTGGTTCTCTGATTGGTACATAAACAGCTTTTGCCCAGATGTCAAAGCGTACTGCAATCGTAATGGACTTCCTCCAAAAGTTTTATTACTATTGGACAATGCACCTGGTCATCCACCAACATTTGAGTCACAGCGAGGTCTGGAAGTAGAGGTGATGTTTTTGCCACCAAACACCACATCAATTTTACAGCCTATGGACCAAGGGGCTATAGCAAATTTCAAGGCTTACTATCACCGCCGCACTTTTGGTCAGTTGATCCGTGAAACAGATGGAGAAGGACAACAGTCTATGCGTGATTGGTGGAAATCCTACAATATTATGAAAGCTGTACAAAACATTGCTGCAGCTTGGAGTGAAGTGAAACTGAGCTGCTTGAATGGAGTTTGGAGGAATCTTTGGCCTGACGTAGTAGAGGCACCAAACAGACGCCAGCGAATTCAAGATGCGACACGTCAGGTTGTTGAAGATATCGCAGTTATGATGGAGGGTTCTGAGCTTGGAAGCATTCAATCGAAGAACTAGAAGATTTTGTAGCCATCGATAGCGCGCCTTTAAGTAACGAAGAATTAATGGAAATGCAAAATACATCGGTAACAGAAGAAGAACCGTCAGAAGAAAGAAAGTTATCGTCAGGTGTAATCCAGGAGGCGCTTTCAAATATATATTCTGGCTTGGAGATTTTGGAAAGTTCTGACAGTGATGTCAACCGCGTTTTATATCTGCGACAGTGTATAGAAAATGGTGTTGCTTGTTACGAAAAAATGTTACTTGATCGCAAGAAAAATGCTACACAAAAGACGTTAGACCATTATTTCTCCAAAAATTAAGATGTCATTATTTTTTTTAAAGCTTTTAAGGCAATAAAAGTAAGTTTGTAGTAAATTTTGCTTGTTATTTTTTCAACCTCGTTTTACGCGAATTTCGCTTAGCGCGATTTTGTCCGGAACGCATCCCTCGCGTTAAGCGAGGTATTACTGTATTTGATATTTTATAAATATTCGTCGTGTTTAGGTATGCTTACTTACCTTAGGTTAAGTACAATGTGATGCCAAATGTTATTGTAATAATCGTTAAGTTTTCATGTAGGTCTACAAATTTTTGATTTTTTGTATGTTAATACCAATCATGTTAACTACGAGGCATGTTTTTTTAAGTAAGTACCGTTTTGCGATTCCGCCGCCGCAACGCTACGGTCGGCGTTCCGCGCATGCGCACTGGTTACCTACATCTCTTGTCTACGCACTGACGCCATTAGTCTGATTCTTCATTGTATACGTTGTTTACTGAGTGTTTAAGATGCCTCCGACAATCGTGAGTCCCGCCGATTGTGAAGTACGGGCTGTTATACGATTTCTTAGTGCTAAAGGCGTAAAACCGATCGATATTCATCGTGAGATCTGTGAAGTTTACGGACAAAACATTATGAGTGATGGAATGGTAAGGAAATGGGTGAGAGCATTTAAAGATGGCCGCACAAATGTGCATGATGAAGAACGGAGTGGGCGTCCTTCGGTCGTTAATGAAGATTTGGTGCAGAAAGTGGACGAAAAGGTGAGAGAAAACAGACGCTTTACAATTTCATCATTGTGCGAGTGCTTTATTCAATATTCTCGTAGTGTTTTGTATCGCATTGTGACCGAAAACTTTAATTACCGGAAATTGTGTTCACGTTGGGTTCCAAAAATGTTGACGGATTTGCACAAAACCCGACGTTTAGGCAGTGCATTGACTTTCCTTGAGCGTTACCACAATGAAGGTGAAGATTTTTTAGACCAAATTGTTACTAGTGACGAAATATGGGTGGCCTACGTCACACCAGAATCGAAACAACAATCCATGGAATGGCGACATTCATCATCACCCAAAAAAGTGAAGTTTAAGCAAACAATTTCTGCCCGGAAAATCATGTGCACAGTTTTTTGGGACAGAAAAGGAGTATTGCTAGTGGAGTTTCTGCCTCGTAATGAGACAATCAATGCAGCGTCTTATTGTGAGACATTGAACAATCTGCGTCGTGCAATCCAGAACCAAAAAACTGATGTAAATTGTATTGATGACAAAAAGACTGTAAGGTTGTGAAGACATGTTTGATTAAAAAAATCGCGCCAACGCAGGTGTGTACTGATTTTTTTTTCAACAAAATTACCTTTATTTGTTATAAGGTAATAATAATGTTAAAAAAAAGTTAGACAGTTTATTTTTCATACTATTATTTTGTGTTTTAAATATTTACTTTTGTAAGATTTTTGTACAATGTGTTTCGTTGTACAATGATATCATACTATGTAAGATAATGAAATATTGTTTTAAAAATAAATAATAAATCACATTAGTATTGAGAATGTTTTTTTCTACTAAAATCAAAACCGAGGGATCATCGAGCGATGCACACTGTTTTTTTGCTATAGACAAAAGGGTCTATCAGGTAAATAAAGTTTACCTGATACACCCTTGACACATTTTTTACCTGGTTATTATGTAGCTCAAATGCGGTTGTAACTTTGCACTGGTTAGTTGTACGCAATAATGGATTAGCGCAATCGATCGAGCATGCTCAAAAACCCCCAATTAGACACCAAACTTTTTTTTAGCCGTGGTTGACCCCGCCTATGCCGATTGATAGGACTCGGCGGGGAGAGACTGAGGGGTGGGGGTCTTGGTCGGTCGGAGGTGTTCCAGTCCCCGTGAACCCCTACTACTCACGGAGGCTGTCAAGCTTGCCTAGCATTGGTATTTGCAGCACTCCGATTCGTAGATTTCAACGACAGAGAAGAAAGAATGATCCTGGGTGCGCTATAAGTAAATTACTGGATCATTTCAATAAAAACTCGCAGCAGTATTACTCTGCAGGTGCTAACGTTACGGTAGATGAGATGTTGATTGCATTAAGGGGTAGGTGCAAATGCAAGATGTATATACCCAGCAAACCAGCTAAATATGGAGCAAAACTGCAGGTTTTGGCTGACTCCACCACGTTCTACGTAATTAACACATATCTCAATACTGGTAAGGGATCGGATGGACTTACTTTGTCTTCAGAAGAGAAGACATTACCGATTCCAACTCAAGCAGTCCTCCGTTTGTGTAAACCCATTTACAACTCTAATAGAAATGTTACCACCGATAACTGGTACGCCTCTATAAAATTGGCCCAAGAACGAAAAAACTAGAGCTCTGTCAACTGTTGGCAAGTTGAAGAAAAATAAAGCAATTATTCCAAAGGAATTTTTATCAAACAAAATAAGAGCAGAGAACACTTCGTTGTTTGGATTTACCAAACAATGCATACTGGTGAGTTTCGTTCAAAAGAAGAATAAAGCTGTGATACTCTACTCGACTATGCACCACGACGACAAAGTAAACCCAGAAAATAAAAATAAGCCTGAAATCGTGGAATACTACAATGCTACAAAAGCAGGTGTTGATTCTGTTGATCAAAAGTGTTCTGTGTATTCTTCCAGTCGACGTATTCCTCGCTGGCCCATGGTAATTTATTTTTCGTATGATTGATATGTGTGCCTGGAACAGTAACGTGATTTATCAATGACAGGGAGGTATTGCGAAAATATCAAGACTTGATGACATGAAAGATCTCTATCAACGGCTGAATGAATACAATCTCAAATCTAGACTTTATAACTCAAGACTTCCACGAAAACTCCGCACTATAATATCTGAAATTACAAACATTCCTCTTTCAGCTGAGATGGAACCAAACGTTAAACAGAAGTTAGCTCGCAACGAAAGGAAATATTGTCACCTGTGCCCACCTCGTTTAAAAAGAAAGACCGCTTACCTATGCCATACTTGTACCAAGCCTGTGTGCCTTGGCTGTACAAAAATGTGTATTAAGTGTGTCAATAATCGTGAGTAGAATGTCCTGCACGTTTTGTTTTCAAGTTGTTTATATGTTTTTATGAGGGTTTATATTCCAAAGAAGACATTAATTATACATTTGTTTATAAATATTTTTATTTTGATATGAAAAAAAAACCTCAAAGTTTGATCTCATATTTGTAAGAAGTAATATTTCGTTTTCGTAGGTCTAAGTTATTAAAAGACTGTTAATTAATAATTTTAAGTCACAACCTTTGTGATTACGTAGTCAAATAGTTGATTAATAAATACGGTGATTCGATTTTTAGAAATGTGAGTGCTTTTTTTAATAAATCATCCCTTTTCTTGAAGTCCTAGTTTTAGTTTCTTCGAGAATGGCCGAGGTGCAGAGCCGTCACAGTGACCAGCGAGTGGTATACTGACATGATTTAGGTAGGTATACTTTTTTGTATCGCAGCTACAAGAGGATATTCGAGTCAGATGTAAGATTTCAGCAAGACAGCCTGTGATTGTGACATTATTTTGTTTAGCTTTTTCCATAACACAGCTAAATAAAATAATGTCACAATCATCATAGGAATCATTTTGCTGCGGATCACCCACAATCAGCCCGACGCTATGCCAAATCTGTGTACGTACGTCAAAATAGGTGTTCCTCGCTGGTGCGGCCGTGCTGACCGGTTTTTTTGGACATTTTAGGAGTATAACACGAGACCAATTTAGTTTTCTATTTGTTGCTAAAAAATTTAGAAATACCGCAATTTAATAACATGGTAGGTTTGTTTCGACCGCCACCGCACTAAGTTTAAAAAGTTGCCCCAGTGCGGGAGCAGGCCTGTTTTGGTGGATGACCGATCGCGACCAGTTGCCGCACTGTGCAGATGCGTACGCGGCGAGCCTGTAATGGTGTGCTTGCTACGATAGGTGGACGCGCAGATTCGCGCAAGATCTTTCACAATGGCGCATCGTAAAATTGAAATAATATTAGGAAATGAAAGTGACAACAAGGAGTATAATAGTTCAAATTTTTAAGTCTAAACGAAATAGATACCTACAGGTACATATGCACACAAGCACACGGCCCAGCTGATAGAAAGTGGTTACTGTGGCCTCTGGACAAGCGCAACACCAGGAGCGACACGCTCGTACTGCCGACCCTGTATGAACCTTTCAATTCTTTGAAAGAACACCATATTATAGTCACTTGGGGGAACAGCAGAGAGATTATTCCGCAGCATGAGAGTACAAACATTAAAGATTTTGTTTTTGTATTATTTGGTTATTCATTTTCGTATAAGATATTTATGTATTTATTCATTTTTCATATATATTTTTTCTTTTTACCTTATTATTTATATTTTTTATTATTCATATAATTTACATTACTATTCATACATTTATTAATTTTAGAATTAAGTATTTATGTATTTATTCATCTTTGTATTATTTATGTATTAATTCAATTATTTATCAGATTGCAAAGCGTATGGTTGACGCTTCTCGTGCCAGTTTTAGGACAGAGAAAAAGTATAGCCATACAACGTAACAATGCTACCAGTCTTCTGGGAACGTCACCGCAAACATGCGATGCGGTTTAATTCCATGACGCATTTTCATTTAGTTTCAATTTTTATAATAGTTCTTTTAGTATTCTATTAATGTATTACCTACATCAACTTCATTTATTTTTTGTCTTCACTGTAAGATTCTGACATACAAAATTGAATATTTCATTATTGTATTATTTCGGTATTTATTCGTTATTGTATCATTTATATATTTATTCATTATCGTATTTTATATATATAACCAATCAACTAATTAGGGACAATCTCTAGTTAAGCCAAATTGTGAATTAATTGTTTATTTTCCAACGAGTCTTAATAATATTCCATATCTTTTACATTTAACTACAATAGTCATTAATGTGCCCGATTATACAAACAATAATAACTTCTTAAACATTAAACCTCTTTACAGTACAGCTGATAGATTATCATAGTGGTATTTGTTCAACGAATGCTGGCTGCCCATTTAATTAGGGACACTGAGGTACTGTGTTCTAATTTCAAAATTTTAATCTTAATACTTTTTTATTTCTTCTCTTAATGTTTCGTGGTAATTTTGGCGGCAATCCAAATTTAAATTTTAAGCTTTGAGAATTATTTTGAAGAAAAATGGGCAAAAATAAGAATTGCGATCCAACACTACGAAATTTTTTTCTTGAAGTTTGTTGAGCGTGGTTGGTCAAACCGAAAGATAGCACAACATTTAAATTGCTCAAAAACTATGATATGCAATGCAGTGCAACATTTCAGGCGCAATAACACAGCTTTGAATGTACCCAGAACAAAAAGATCGAGAAAAACACTCCGCAAGATAGAATGATAACCAGGTTAGCTAAGAAAGATCCGTTTCTAGGCTCTATTTTAATAAACACGAAGTTTTTGGGGCACACGAAAGAACCGGTGTATCAGCGAGGACCGTTCCACGACGTCTGGTAGAAGCAGGCTTGTTCGGAAGAGTGGCTCGCAAAGTACCATTGTTGAAGAAAGAACATAGAAATGCTCGTTTGGCGTTTGCACATAAATATGGTCATTGGACCTACGCCCAATGGCAACATGTATTGTTCTCTGACGAGACCAAGGTTAATTTGATTGCTTCAGATGGAAGGCAATATGTACAGCGTCCTGTAAAAGGAAGCGTCCCGGAAATTAATGCAAGATTCACAAAAAAGCAGGTGAAACATGGCAGTGGAAACATTAAAATGTGAGGTGCCTTTTCTGGACGAGGAGTGAGTCCTGTGAGGAAAGTTCAGGGTAACTTAGACCAACATCAATACAATGCAATATTGTAGGAAACTATGATTCCCTATGCTGAGGAGCATCTCCCTATTATCATCTCGCAGGATAACGACCCGAAACAGGTATGTCATATGTATGGCGGTAGCCCGTTCAGTTAAGTCGTTTCTTAACAGTCAGTTGATATCAGTGCTAGATTGGCCAGCAAATATCCCGGCCCTCAACCCAATGGAGCACCTTTGGCACGAAATCAAGAAAAAAGTTGCCAATTATCGTACCACAACTTAAGATGAACTTAATGAAGCTTTTTGTGAGGCATAGGCAAACATTCCTGTCGAAACATGTCAGGAACTGATAATGTCTATGCCACATCGGTGACAAGCGGCAATTAATAACAAAGGTTTTGCTACTGGGTACTGATTTTATACATAATAAAATGGTGCTGTTAAAAATATTATAATACTGCAGATTATTAGTTTTGTTTAACTCTATTTTTCAATATACTTTACTGTCTTTAATTAAATGTCCAGCTACATAATTGTACATTAAAATTGAATACATGACTAACCATTGAATTTTTTTTTAAATTTAATTAATCTTTTATTTACAGCCATTTATAGCATAATAATCGGACCAAATATTGCAAATAATAGGTGCTTAGAAATCAATAAGGTTTTATAATCATATGTACATAACTGGTTATAACTCTTCACTATCTTGAATGATCCTAATTAGTTGACCACGACTGTATCTATATATAATCAGAGGCTAATGCTTAATAACGGCTTGCAAGTAGCAAGCCGGCACGTGAGGTGTTTTCTTAGGCTTGTAGGTCTTGGATACGCCCATAATCATGTTTAGCTTGAAGATCATTTCTTAATTTTTTTATTTACTAGCTGTCGCCCGCGGCTCCGCCCGCGTGGATGTTGGTTATCGCGAATCGGGGTATGAAAAATAGATGTTGGCCGATTCTCAGACCTACCCGATATGCCCACAAAATTTCATGAGAATCGGTCGAGCCGTTTCGGAGGAGTTTGGGAACGAAAACTGTGACACGAGAATTTTATATATTAGATTTATATAATTATTTTAATTTACCAACCGCCATTACAGGTTGCTCCATTGCGACAGTTAGCAACTCATACAAATTACAACACACATTATTTATAAATTAGTTATAAATAATAATATGTAATGATGCCCTTGGGAACTCACTCCGAGAACCAGTAAACATGTCCACTATTTCGGCTATCATATTGAGGGCGCGATAGGACCCGAGTGAACAGGCCTCGATCTGCAGGTTGGTCGGCCGGTCCGGCCTGGGTGGCCTGTGCCTGTGACAGGCACGGGCCACCCAGTATAGCTGGGTTATGCAGCTTACCCCTCAGTACTGCCAACAAGTATGATACTAGCGCGACCCAATTTTAAAGCAATTTGTAGGTTGCTACACATATCTATAGCGATTGAAAAAAAAAAAAAAGTTTCACCCTGAACCAGTCCCTTCCATGGGGAATGCTCTGATCAGTGATCACTGAGCTACTGAACCACGTCCCATCTGAGCAATAACCTTTTTCTTAATCTTAATTGATGTGAAGATCAATGTTCAGAGCACTAATACACGTATTTATATTACATAGTAAAATCTTTATTTTATAGAACTTATATTAAATTCTGTCTTAACTTTAAGCAGCCACACCGTCTTGAACATCTTCCTCTGTAAAACAAAAAAGAAATATAATATGAAAGGTTCAGACAATGTTTAGGGTCAATCCGTATTGAAAGCGCAGCAGACAATGACTTTGAACCTTTTTCTCTCTTAGATAAAACGCAAATTGCTTCGTAAAAGCCATTGCCAGCTGCTGCTCTTTCAATAGCGATTGATTGTCCCTTACGATAAAACTAGCTTCAGAGATATTATTTGATAATTTTTGACTATTGAACTATGAAGTCGGGATTCGGGGCCCCTAGTCTTTGCTAATATTATAACGCTGAAGAGTTACTTCATTTGAACACGCTTATCTCATTAATTACCGGATCAAACTGAAAGTTTTCTTTTTGTTAAATAGATCGTTTATCGAGGAAGATATGTAAAAAGTCCCCGTATCGAGAAGCTATATTTGTAAAATAAAAACTTCTACCAATTTATGTAGCGATGATTAGTATTTACGACATTAGAGATTAGCCAGATATAATAGCTACGACATTCAAACTTTGTATGTTTAATGATTGTACCGATGGCATTATATCTTGGAAATTTTAACTATTTAGCATCATCCAAAGCAAAGTTATGAGAGTTCAAAATAACGACGAAGCGTTTCGAGAAAAGGTAAGTAGTGTCCTTGCGCTTCGCTTGGTTCGTCTTGGCGATGGATTTCGAATGTGTCTCGAGTTTGTGCACCCCTGATTGTGGTTACAATATATAAAGCTACTCGTGACGGGGACTTTAGGCTATGTACACTTCTACCTAAGGGAAAGGGTCAAAAAGCCAGCAGATTTCGCATAAATTATTTGAAAGTTAAGAAATTGCGGGTATACAGCGTTGATAAGGGTTTTCGAAGTATGCCATGGGCGAAGCCGGTATCCGGGCCGCTAGTTTTTATTTTGCTATGCCACATAGGCGGCAGACAAGTACACGCCCACCTGATAAAAAGTGGATACCGTGGGCTATGGACGTATGCAACACCATGGGCGTTCCACCCGTGCTGCCAACCCTGTATAAACCTAATGCCTTTCTTGAAGAACCCCATATTGAAGTCGTTTGAGTCCAAACTTAAAACCACAGCAGGGACTTCGTGCCACAGCTTGAGCGTGCATGGGGTTCCTTTCATACCGAACAGTGCGTACCGTGTCCGGTCGTAATAATGTTAGGATATATTTACCTTTATCGTCAGTGTCCATAGGTTCCGGAGTCTCGGTATAAGCCGGCGCGAGGGGTGATACCACGACCCCGTCCCACACAGTGATTTCCGTCGAAATGTCCTTGCCACCTTCGAAGGCTTGTAGTCCTAGGACGTATCGATGACCGCCTCGGGCTACCACTCGGAGTAGACTGTGGAAGAAATTTTATTGTATTGTAGTATACCTCAGACGAGACACATAACTTGGACCTACGTCGCGATACAAAGAAGGCCCTGGCGCGCGCGGATTGTTTTGTAATAATTTATGCTTTTTTTTTACGTGCGGGAAATCCCCACGGATACCCACCCCTCCGGAGCCGGAGGGGTAGGTTATGTCGGACTCGAACCGACTAAACCGCACGCCGTCTCTGGGTCGTAGTGCTAGGCCGAAGGTGAGGTTGTCATGCGACATATCCCTCGCACCCCGGCTGACCCAGGGCCATCCCTCTCGGTCTGGCCCTGCTCGGGAGGTGGGGACCACGCGGTCCCCGACTCAACCCCGGTGTGGGGGGGCGCGCATCGCCCTACGATGCGCGCCGCCGGCGTGGCCTGCTTCTGCTAGGGTAACGGGCGGCTCCACCCGTGACCTCATCCACCGCCGTAACACCCCATGTTATCCTCTACAGACACGCAAGTAATGTGAACTGCGCGTATGAAGAACATTTTAGCCCTAAGATATATGGAACGAGCAATGCCTCGGCACACACACCTTTAGACCTAAAATGTGCTCTATACGGGCGGGTTAACGTTTACTAGGCGCCAGAGCCACGTTTATTAGGTCTAAGATTATCCGTACCGAGGTACAGTAGAAGTCTGACAGTCTGGGTAGGGCAGCGGCAGTGAATGCGACTGTAACGCATTAGTCTGAGTATTACCGTAACTCACTATAAACCGACTTCAAGAAACGCTCGTAGAAGTCGGTGCCAACTTTGTTGAATGTGCCTGAAGTACTATGATGTAATCAATTTATATATGGTTTATCGGGCTATGCACCGTCTTCTAACAGAACAGCTGTAATATCAGTTTTTTTTTCAGTGCCTCTTTTTTGTTCCCTTGGTCGGTTTAACTCGTTAAACATTTATTTATTGGCTAGTTTTAAGGTTAGTCCATGTCCGTTCTTACACTGTATTCCAATTCTGCATCAAATTTCATCAAGATTGGTTCAGTTCATTAGGCGTAAAAGGCAACAAACAGATAGACAGGGTTCCTTTCACATTTATAATGTTAGCACAGTCTAACAAACTTTCATATAGAGTTACAGACTCGTTATGTTATGATATTAGTATGAATTACCCAGGATGTTAAGGATCTGTGGCGTAGCGGCAGTGAACGCGGCTGTTACGCAGGAGGCGCGTGTTCGATTCCCGCTCAGTGCAAATATTTGTATGCATGAATATGGGTATTTGCATTGGTCTGGTCGTGTCTCGGAGAGCGCGTTAAGCCGTCGGTCCCGATTGCCATACGAACATCTATGGCAGTCGTTTTGGGTAGTTGAGTTTTAAAAAATCCAACAACTGATCTAACTGCAATATTTGGGTATTGTTAATTGGTTGTGAAGGTCAAATGTCAGTCACTTCATGGAAAATATCAAGTTCAGACTGGGATTAACGGTAGGATGAAGAAGTACCTAATCTTGCGTTCCAGGATTCGCAAGTACCACTAACGAACATCTAACACTCGGTTCGTCAAGCATGTTCGCGGCGATCCTATCCGTGTGTACCGTATGGACGGTGTTCAAATATTTACTAAAACTTGTTACATAACAAAAGTTATTATACCGTTATTGTTTATACAAAACTGTTTCCCGCCGTCTAGGATCCGCTATTAAAGATATCTTGTGAAAAACACTTTAATCACTAAAAATCTTTCCGCTACCTACTACAAATTCAACGATGTCCAGATGTACAAGCCAAATGTTCATGTTTGAAATTTATATTCACTATGTTCGTGTTCGTACGTAAGAGGCTTAAGACATACCTCTCGCATCCCGACCGACCTAGGGCCACCACCGGTTTCGGAATGGTCACCTCGGGTGTAGGAACAACGATAGCAGTAAGGAACCCGTCCATTGGGTGAGGGTGACGGGTGGAGCCGCTCGTCACCCTAGCAGAAGCAGGCCACGGCGACGGCGCGCATCGTAGGACGATGCGCCCCCCCCCCCCCCCATATCGGTGGCATGTCGGGGACCGCGTGGTCCCCCCTCCCGAGGAGGGCCAGACCGAGAGGAATGGCCCTGGGTCAGCCGGGGTGCGAGGGATATGTCAAAAGACAACCTCACCTCCGGCCTAGCACCGATGTGCTAGGCCGGATGTGTGTGGATGTGCGGTTTAGTCGGTTCGAGTCCGTCATAACCTCCCCCTTCGGCTCCGAAGGGGGGGGGGGGGGGGGTAACCGTGGGGATTTCCCGCACGTAAAAAAAAAAAACCCGTCCATTGGGTCGGCACGTCGGGTACAGGAGTTAGAATTCGGGAAACATCGGCTTGCTTCGGTTTTACAAAGCGTTCTTTCTGTTATACACTGATCTGATGCCTTTTGACAAGCTGTCAATGGTTCAGACGTCGCTGCCAATATAGCCGAAAAAACCAAGCCACGTAATACCCTAATTAAAGTCCCTGAGATGAAGGCCTACGAGCACGTGACCCACCTGAACGAAAGTGGTTACAGTAGCATATGAACGTGTGCAACATAACTAAGAAGCGTAAGCAGACAGGCCAGTGGCAATACATACGTTTGAGCAGTGGCGGCAGCCAGGTCCTGTGCGGCGAGATCCAACGCGGTATGCGCTCGCGCATGGGCCGCTTCACACGGGTCTGCTAGACCCGCGCAGCCGGGTAGGAACAACCCGCCGGCTAGCAGGGATAGGGCGCGTCTGGGAAAGGAAAACATACATTAGATATACTACTTTTGTGAAAATTTATGAACGTATTTTTATATACCACTTAGGTGATAGACAAGCACACGGCCCAGCTAATGGAAAGTGATCTATGGACGTGTGCAATGCCGAGGGAGTCACACTCTTGCTGTCGTATGGTATAGAGACCACCTGGCACGCATGTCGCCCTCCACGACGTCAAGCCAGGACTTTTTAGGCTTACCCCTTCTACTGGACCCTGCGCGGGACGTAGTCAGTTCTATCTTCTATGTTAAGCAATTTTAATCCAGTCTATTCACTTTATGACTGTGTTTGAGATTCATCAGCCGCGTGGTTCCCGGCAGAGTAGAATTTGAGCCACCCCTTCTCTTCAAATGTGGTGTCGTACAAGGCGAGTAAGGGATAGGGCTGATTAACTTTAACATCAGACAGATATGTACAGCCCAGACTCAGCCTCAGATGCATCGCTCGACTCAACAATAGTGCCCGGAATACGGCAATAGGCTCACCCCCTATTACGTGGGACCGAATACAGATTGGTGAGATGTGGGTGTTAATTGACCTCTGCCTAACACTCCGGGGATAAAGGTGTGATTATATGTATGTATGTATGTTGAGATTCAGTAATTTTGTCGGCTCGAAAATCTGTCTGACCAAGGCGTTCTGTATGAATCAACAGGAAAGAATTTCAAAATAAATATTTTTTTTGAGTTCAGTATCATCATTATTATAATATAACCTAAGTTCTCGTTCTTTTTAATAACTCCAATGTTTAGACAACTAATAAGCTTTTGCCAGCGGCTCTCCCCTTGTGGATGTCGGTTATAATATATAACTATAATATCGATTATCGTTATAAATTGTAGCCTATGTGTTATTCCGATGTTTAAGCTCTATTATTGTAAAGTTTCATGAAAATCCATTCAGTAGTTTTTACGTGAAAGAGTAACAAACATGCATATATACTTCCAAACAAGTGATAACTTACCTAAAAGCGACATTGATAGGCAGTGCCTGCCGCGCCGGGTTGTTCATTATGCAGTGGTGTGCTAGCAGATCGATCATCCACGGGGTGAGGGGTTCGAGTCCCGAGTGACGCGCACACATGTCGCGCAGCAGGCGGATTAGCACCTAAGAAAATAAAAACATGAAAATTATTTCTATTTTTTTCTGAAGGAAAATTCAGGAAAAAACTCCCAAATGCCCTAAATATTATTCTCATACATATACATACAAACCGCTGTAAATACCCTAAGGGGTAGTTAGAGATGTATTCTATTCAAATCGATTGAAATAGAAAAAAAATCATCGGTCTAGGCGGGGTTTGAACTCGCGATCTTTGCCTTACAGGGGCAATGCTTTGACCATTAAGCTACCAGACCTCGCCCTAACCAATTCAAATTTCTCCTTCTATATCCGTCTCTGAGGCGTCAGTGGAGTGTATCTACCGATATTCTTAGGAATTATCGGAACCAATGAATGATTTTTTCAATCATTTTTAAATATTGATTTTTGACTGCGCCCATACAATTTTGAATAGATTTTTATTATGAGTCCTTGCATTTTTTCCAATCATAATTGATTTGAATAATTAGAATACTACTTGATTAAAAATGTCATTAAAAGAAAATGTATTGCTCTAAATTATAGGTTGGTTGTATGAATAAAAATAAATAAAAACGATAAAATAAGAACCGACGCAACTGTTATCACTCTTTAACCATTATATTATATTTATGTATATTATATATTCTTAATTAAATAACTTCAGCTGAATTTTTTTTTTAACAATAAGATCCAGTTCTTTGCAATCTAATTGTTCAGCAAGGTATGAACCGTTAGTCATTCGAAGTACAGATAATATAATGTGCACAATCAGGAATAAAAAACGATTACACTCGTAATTCTAAAAGAGGGCAGCCAACTTGTGCAGCCGCTGGTGCTGTTACTAGATGGCGACATTGTTTTGGTAAACATTTATAATTTTTAATTTTTACTATTAAAAATTAACTTATCAAAAATAAAAAATAAATGTCTAAACACATTATTGAATACTTACAACTGAATAAAACTGTAAATATTCTGCTATAATTTAAAAAGTTATGGACTTAATGTACCATGCCGCTAGATGGCAGCTTCCTAAAATAGCACTATTGTAACGAAATCTTTATTTATAACATTGCCATGCTCACATGCTTACATTATCATGTGTTTAAGTTCTGAAATAATTTACGTGATTCTAAATAGGGAAATGCCTAAAAATATTTTCTTCGATTCAGTATGGTCTGAGAATAGATTGTTTCTGGGCAAAATTGTTCTTTTTCCATATGTATATTTTGAAATATTGATATGGCTTCCAATAAATACATTTGAGACACGCATGGTCATTCACTGAGTGTGGAAGAGGGTAGAGCAATATGGTTTCCCAATAACAACAACTCAGCGGTCATCAGTACACCATGTAACACCGCTTGTAACAACATTGAAATATCAATTACATACTCAAACAAACAAAAAACATTATTACTATCCTAATGAGAGAAGTGACCACTGAGCTACTGAGCCATGTCTTAAGTACTCCAAAGTCTTCTCTACAACGATCTTCGGAGAAAAAAAATTGCTCACAATGTCGCCATTTTTTTTGTTATCTGTACACTAACCTTGATAGAGGAATGATGTGCGTTTTCTTCGAACCAGCGGCTGTGACGGATGGCAGCCAGATGGCTGCTTATCACCTTATAATCCAAATGAACCTGTTGAATCAATACATACATCATGTTATTGAGGTGAGCACTTCTGTATTTTTTGTGGAACTTATATTGAGATGGGGGTAAAACTACAGAACTCACGACAAACTGTCAACACAAGGGGTATTGATAATGGTATGGATACCCCTTGTGTTGAGGAGGGTCTGACTGAGAGGAATGGCCCTGGGTCAGCCGGGGTGCGCTTGTCGCGAGACAACCTCACCTTCGGTCTAGCACAACGACCCACAGACGGCGTACGGTTTAGTCGGTTAGTCCGATATAACCTCCCCCTCCGGCTTCGGATGGGGGGGAGGGTATCCGTGGGGATTACCCGCACGTAAAAAAAAACCCGTTGTGTTGATGATGATGATGACGATGATTGCTGCCTCAGTAAAGTCGTGGGGCTTTACTAAAAGCTCCCTGGGGAGATTTGGAAGGAACACGAAAAGTCATATGCCACTTTCCTACACTTGTGTGAGTTGTTCAATAAGTTATGTCTAAAAATCCACCACTTTTTTACATAAAAACTCAAATTCACACCAATTTCGTAAAATAACATAATACTGCAATGCGCCCTATCCCGAGTTCGCGCCGAAACCCCAGTTTGTGACAATTAACCCTTTCTGACACTCATGTTTATATTGGGAAATTTTTGGCTTGCTAGGGCTTGATCATCGGTCAGACTCGAATCAACTAAAATCACACACCTTCTCAAATCTCAATTACCGGGGAGTACGGTGACAATAAGGCAATTACATCACCCATGTGCAGCTTTGAGATTGTCCCTTCAGGTGCAGGAACCATGGTGACACCATGTTGCCCTGGAAAGCACACCTTCATCAGCATCCTTCATCGTCTGGCCAACAGAAGCCATTGACCAGACGGCTAATCTGTCCTTCTGTATCGGACATTCTCACATTTTCCTTACTCTCCAATATGCTGTCTTCTCTTAGAACCCTACCTCAGGCTCCAACTTCCTCAAGTTCTGATGCAGGGTTGTGACCAGGACCCTGACGGCTGCAGACGCTGCCGTGACGGTGAACCCTCGCTCGTGGCACGCCGCCACTACGGAACCACCTCCATCAGCACGCATCAGCTTATTCAATTCTTCGTTAACCTGTAAGAATGAAATGAAATTTTAGAGCAATTAGTTTGGATAACCTTTTCTAGCAGTGATTGTGGGTAGGTGCGTCCACTTTTCTGTAACTGATCATTTAATGGCAACAACACTTACGTAGCTTTACCAACTGGTTAAGCTACTTAAGCGTGATTGCTATTTAAGTAAATGACTGTTTAGTGGTACTTCAACAGCGTGTGTTGCAGAGAACACATATAAAATTTGACTGTCAATTATCATTAGGTTAAGATGGAGGCTTATTTGGTCACTCTGAACAACTGTCAGTGTCTGACCACTACGACCGAGTCGATCCCGTTACAGCCAAAAGAACAAACCACATTGAAACGGACCCTGGACTCTGAGGTTAATCCCTCGGTTGTCATCGTCAATCAAATTGTCAAATCAATAATTACTAACAAATAGTCAATTGTGGCAATGTTGCCAGTCTTCTGGGAATATTACATAGAATTAGATATTCGTTTTATTATTATTAAAAAGCCATTACTACCTTATTAGATAGTCCTTCAACAGCCTCCTTTGTGGGCAATGTCTTCATGATCACAACGATGTCGGCCACATTCTTGCCGGCCATCATGGTACCCTTCTTGTATGAACCCACCTGGCGTACTTCTTCCAACTGCTGAAAATTGGATAATGCTACATTTAATATAAAAGAAAAATAAAATAAAATTTTTAAAAAATACAATAAAAAGAAATATTTAAATTAACTCTTCTAACTATTTATATAAGTTTGAGCACTAATACTACTGCCAGTAGGGACGCCGTTGATTGGATGAGTGATCAGCCCTTCTGACTGCCGTTATACCCTTCTCCCATATAATGACTGTCATACATGTTTGTATGGCAAATGGGACCGATGGCTTAACATGCTCTCCGAGACATATGGGCATCCTATATTTATGCATACAAATATTTGCACTGGGCAGAGATCAAACTCGGGCCTCCTCTGCAGTGGTCACATTCACGCAGAGCCTCAGAGGCTGGCAATAGAGTACAAAATATCTGTATTTAGCAGTCATGATCAACGGCATCGGGATGCTAATATTGGTATGTCTTCCCAACCCTTACAATAACCTATGCCAAAGCCAAAGCCTCATATGTTTATCAGGTGTACTGACTAACCCCTCAAAAATGTTCACCTCCAGACTCATCTTCTTCTCAGCCAGAACCAATAGAGTTAGGATAGGTTTTGTGTTCTAATTAAAAGCCCATACTAACTAAGCAATTACTGCCATAGATGTTTAAGTACCAATGGCTGAAAGTGCTCTCTGAGGTACTGATGGTTCTCAATGTTTTAGAAAGGTCACCCATTCTAAGATCGCTCTAACATTTCCAGATAATTATTACTTTTATATATACTCACACACGCAGCAAAGTCTCCCGGTGCAACCACAATATTGTCCAAGACAGTCTGTAGTTTTGTGACTATGCTGAGCACAGCTGACTGCTCTGCAGGAGTGGGGCATAGTTCAGCATGTCTTTTAAGCAGGGCCTGCAAAAAGGTTTTAAGATAAAGTCTAAATCATCCATACTAATATTAAAAATGCGAAAGTAACTCTGTCTGTATATATGTTAAGCTTTCACATCTAAAGGAGTGAACCGATTTTAAGGAAACTTGGTGTAGTGGTAGATTAGACCTTGAGAAAGGACATAGGGTATTTTTTGGTCGAGATAACTGACATACACATAAAGCTAATTTATTCTGCACTAATAAGGGTCAGAAAGCAGCATTTGTGGAAGTTGTACATAATTTTGAATTTGTACAGTCTCTCAATTATGTTTACTAAATCTAAATAGGTGCCAACTCTTGATTTGTTGCTTCAGCATCGTGGAGCTAACTAATCTTATTCAAACTTGTTTTGTTGCTTAAATATTCTTGAATGTTTTGAAATACTATTAGGTGGGTTATCCCAAGTTTCAGGGCGATAGGCAGAGTAATCGACGTAATTGACACTATTCAAGCATTGTTAAGTTCTCTGTCGATCTGCTGTCGTGGCTGCCACTGACTTCGCACTTAGGATAGAACAAATGGTAATATAACTCTGAACATACAATATCTTAGACCTAAAATGTGCTCTATACACGCAGTACGTTTCATTAGTGTCTTTTGAAGATATCACGGGGTGCTACGGCAGTAGACAAGCTCAATTTCACCAAGCACCAAGCATCAACTATAACAAAACAATATGCGCGCACCAAGGCCTCGCTTGACTCGCGACATAGATCCAAGATAATGTGTCCAAGAGGTATACAGAATTAAATTTACTTTATTTACCTGGGTAAGGGCCGAATCGTCAGGAGCGGGCTTGCATCGAGGGAACGCCGGCTCAGCCAAAATTAAGTCAAAAGGGGGTCGTAGCATCAAAACCCGAGGTCGGTTGAACGGGGGCCGGCCCATTCCACCCCTGCCGGGCATTCCACGCCCTCCACGACCCGCACCACGAACCATTTTGAACTTTTTAGTTTTACAATGGAATGTTAGGTTAGCTTAGTTTTACACTCACAATTAAATAGTAAATACTTGTTAGTATAGCTATTTTATAAGCTATAATAGCTTAATGACGTGTCTTTTAGTAAAATGTTGAGCTTAAATAAATAACTTTGTATTTATACAAGTATTTTGCGAAAACACAAACAAAATGGCAGATAGACGCGCGGTTTCCAAATTATTCTACCAAATTCTCTCAAAACTTGTTCAATTCACTCACTCCAGTTCAATCACTCATTCTTGTTCAGTTCTGGTTCTAACCAGGGATGCACCGTTGAACATTATCGATTACTTTAACCGTTCAGTTATTTTAAAATCATGGTTATAATTCAATTTGATAAATTATACAATAATAGGTAATTATCACTTTTTTATAAATGCATTAATATTTTAAAGTGTGAAAAATAATATTACTAATTTAATTAATCGAGGGCCTCGTGGCTAAGTGGCATGCAACCAGCTTGCCACTTAGCCGAGTAGGAATGGGTGGTGATGTGTTTTTTATCGATATGTCTAAAATGGCCATATTATTAATTTGGTACATAAGACCATCAGAGCAATGAATTAAATTATTGCTCTGAGATACGACCCATCGTTTATATTAATGAAATGTGTGATTTGAGAATGCTTTTTTTATACAGACTCGATAGGTACTTTTTATAGTGTAGAGTAAATATCCTAATCCTACTATCCCACTATTCCACTATGTATGAACAATGCCCAACAAATTAATAATTACAATTATATTAAAAAATCTAAAAATACATGCAGAGCTACGTGGAATATCATAAATGATATTAAAAATACCCCAAACTCTAAATTGGATATTGACATCACAACGACCAATGGAAAATCTTACAATGACCTTACTCAAATCTGTAATTTATTTAATAACTTTTACACGTAGCGACATTTCTAACCTGACACCACGACAAGCACCAATTATTGACATTCCACAAAATCCAAAGACTGTATTTCTTACCCCTATTGACATAATGGACACAATAAAATTAATTAATAGCCTGAAGGATACATTTTTAACTGGGTACGATGACATTTGTACAAAGGTAATGAAAAAATGCGTTTTAGAGTTGGCAAGGCCACTAACATATATATTAAACCTCTCCCTACCAGAGGGAAAATTCCCTGATAGACTAAAATCGATAGTTAAACCAATCTTCAAAAAGGGTGATAGGACAGACCTAAATAACTACTGGTCAATAACACTAATACCTATCTTAACCAAAATCTTTGAAAAAGCTATGCACAATAAGTTAAAGGCCTTTCTCGACTCACGTGATATACTAAGAAAGGAACAGTTTGGCTTTAGAAAGGCCAGTTCCACAACTCTAGGCGGTTTCAATCTCATTAAAAATGTTACCGAAAGTCTCAATAATAAATTAAAAGTAGACTGTCTTTTTCTCGACATGACAAAGGCCTTTAACTATGTCTGTCACAAAACACAGCTTTCCAAACTTTCAAAATACGGAATACGAGGCAATGCCTATGATTGGATCAAAAGTTATCTTGATGGACGGGAACAATGTGTTGAAATAAATAAAAAAACACAAGAATGCAAAAACCATTTAGGTCTAGTTTTAAACAAAACATTTGTTGATACAAATATTATGTATGTTTTGTTACATATTATGGATATGTTTTGTTGCATATTATGGATATGTGTCATCCACTACTTATTATCTTACTATCTGGGGTAACTCCACAGCGATGGATGAAGGTTTTAAGGCACAAAAAAATGCATGCGAACAATAAGTGGTTTCAGGGACAATTGCAAACCACTTTTTGCTAAACATAAGATTCTACCATTGCCCTGTCTGTATATAATAGAAATAAGTATCTTTGTAACAAAAGAATCTGACATATTTGAAAAATTTAAATCTACATCCAGACATAAACTCAAATTTAAACTCCCTTCTATAAGATTACCATTATTTAAGAGCAATGCACATTGTATGGCAATTTTAATGTCTCATCACCTGCCACAGTCACTCCTGTAGTGTATTAAGAAAATTCATAAAACAGTTATTCAAATTCTTAATGAGCAAAATGTATTACCAGCCTAAGATAATATCTAGATGACAAAATACCGAAAATAATAAATTAAATATCTATTAGATTTATGACATTACAAATATATTTTATAGACATTAATAACCCTTTGTATGCTTAAATCTTTTAAACTACGCAACGGATTTTGATGCGTGATCTGATGCCACGCGAGCAGAAAAATATTGGCGGTACGAAGTCCGCCGGGTCAGCTAGTAATATTATAAATGTGAAAGTTAGTTTATGTATAATGTATGCGTTTCTCACCTCATCCGCACATCTTGTATTGTTTAGCATTAATTCTAATTCTATTCATTTGTTTATAATAATACAGTACATAAACCTGCAGTACTCGATACTACTATCTTACGTTGTTTATACATCATGATCCCTCAATACTAACTTTGTGCGAACTGGCAAAGTTTTTATCGATACCAAGACAGTTATTTTCCATCACTAATTTTAGTTTCAAGAGAGCCAATATGGCGATTTTCAATTGGACTCTCTACTATACATAATAATCTATGTTGTAGTTGTAATGTGCAGATTTACTTTTTAGTCCCAATTTTTGAACTAGATGGCGCTAGTCTACAAACTAAATTTTATTAATTATTTTATGACTAGCGCTCGTCCCTTGGTCCCGGTCATAGATTTTAAAATTATTCCACTGCGAATTCGCATAAAGTATTTACACTAACAGAGGCAGAATTTCACGCACTATTTATACATATAGCATTTATGAAAAGAAAAGTTTCCTTTCTATAAGAACTATTATATGTGTACGCTGCCATAACGCCAGCTCCGAATGTCCTTGAAAAGTCTTGTTCAATATATATCTCTGTTCCTACAAGAGTAATCGTTATGAAATTGTTTTTGTGTGCAGGTAAACTCTGTTGCTTTATAATTAGCCGTTTTTGAGTATGCAATGTGTACGCTAGCTAATGATCATGACGCCAGCGTACCTACACCGTGAAATAGGTGTTTATTTCCTAGACTAAAGAGGAAGAGTATTTTATTTATACACTAATTTGGCAGTATTTACACAGAGTATAATGGCACAGTAACCAACTCGATATAGTTTTTGTGTACGCTAGTATAACGGACACGTCTGCGACAACCATCAAAGAATAACATTACAGAATGTAATTTGTACAGATATGCTCGATATTAAATTATTTTGTAGTAATATAGATAATATGTATATGTATTTCAATTAGGTACTATAAAATATGACAAATATTATATACGATGATATTTAATACCAAACTAATTGTATAATTGCGTAATTAAGTATAAGTGCTTAACAAATACTTCGCCTTCCCCACAGGGATCATGTTAGTCTAAGTTAAATCCTCACGAGTCTTGAAACGATCAATTTTACCTTCAAAGTTCCAATAAAATAATCACAATGATTTTTTTTTTGACTGAACTACACACTTACGCGTAGCGGTGGGCGATTTCGAGATAGTGTGTATCTCGAAATCGCCCACCGCTACGCGTAAGTTCGAGTAGTTCGAGATAGCGTGTATTTCGCGTACTCCCGATGTCACGAGCGAGGTTCAGTCCAGATGCAGGTTGTATAGGTGTATCGTTATGATTAAAAAGTTATTTAATGATATAGGTGTCCATACAAGACCATAATAAAACTTTTTTTTTGGCCTGTGCGTAATGTTTGTCATAAGAGTTTTGATTTCAATTTTAAAATCTTTGTATTATAGTATCAGAGTAGATAAACTAATTTATTTTACAAACAAAACCAAACTTTTTTTAATTTAAATGTAAAATGTTGTCGCCAAACATCGATTGCGCATGCGTGTTTCTTTTTTTTTTCTTCCGAATCGACGGTTTTTTTTTTAAAGTAGAGGTTCAACCTTCTTGGTCCAGATGGAGGTTATATAGGTGTATCGTTATGATTAAAAAGTTATTTAAATATCGGTGTCCATGTCCATACAAGTAGTTTTTTTCGCCTGTGCGTAATGTTTGTCATAAGTTTTGATTTCAATTTTATACTCTTTGTATTATAGTATCAGAGTAGATAAAAATTAATTATGTACTACGGTACCTACCACCATACCATATCAATCAATTAATTTCTTTTCTATATAGTGAATTATCTCTAGTGAGACTTCACAATGCAAAAAGTAAATAGATTGTTCGGTAGAACAAACTATTAGTCCTGCTGATTGACAGCTTTCGAGTCATTCACCCTTGGTACTTATAGACTCACACGAAACAAAACGATAGCTTGCATTTAAATCGAACAGCGCCACCTAGTTACAACGTTGTAACTAAAAGAAGTGCGTTATATCGGAGTTATTTTTAAAAATAGTCATGAGTACTTACAATAGGTCTCGAAAAATCGTTGATTCAGAGTTGTGTAGAAAAAAAAAACAGATTTATGTTTACAAGGGCTGAGTTGCGGGTACAGTATATACGGTATAATAACTAGGAAAATTTCAATATCGCGGTTTATTGTTACTGTTTTTATCCATGAGTACCCTAAAAAGACATGGTGGAGGGCGATTAGGTGACACTCATGCAGGCAAAGCCGCGGGTAGAAAGCTAGTTTTAATGAAATATTTAACTAATCTATCTGAGTAATAATTAAAGTAAAAGCAAGCTTCCAAACCGCTCTATTCACGAATTCATTTATTACCCGACTGCGCCAGGGAGGGTAATGTATTACGCGCGTATGTATGTAGGAACCAGAGGACAGAATATTATTAGATAAGTAGGAAGGTATTTAGCACATACCGGGGGCGAGCCGGGGACCGCGTGGTCCCCCCTCAATGGTTCTGGGTCAGCCGGGGTACGAGGGCCATGTCGCCTGATTACCTCACCCTCAGCCTAGCACAACGACCCACAGATGGCGTGCGGCTTAGTCGGTTCGAGCCCGACATAACCTCACTCTCTGGCTCCGGAGGGAGGGGGTGGGTATAAGTGGGGATTTCCCGCACGTACAAAAAAAGGTATTTAGTTTCCTTTGTTCCCCTATATAGGCCTTAAAGCTGGACGGATTTTGATGAATGGGGCTTCAAATGAAAGGTGTTCATCTCCCGAGTGTCATAGGGTACATAATATGTTTATATTATATATCATTATTCGAATTAGGTAGGTAAACAAAATAAGCGATTTCGATAAACGTGCGTTTCGATTTAAAAATCTCTTAGATTTCTTGTAAACAAATATAAATTCATGTACCTATTTGCTTATTGTTGATTGAATGAAAGGTAAATTGAGGTTTACGATTTGTGTCGTTTTATTTATAAAAGAATTAGTTCTATCATTCTCTTATTTTAGATGTTACATCGGATTTTGCCACTTTGGGAGTGCTGGCAGAAGTGAAAACTTTTTCTTTCTTTCTTTCTTCATTATATACAGAGAAAAAGATAAAAAGAACATACCATACATATAATATACTCGTAGCGCCAATCATAGAACCTATCACTAATTTTCTGTCAGAAGAAATTAATGAATTACAAAAAGAAAAACTAATCACAAAAAGTAATAAATTACAAAAAAATTAAAAAATATCACAAAAAGTGTCAGAAGCTCAGGTTCGAACCCGGTACTATCTGAAAACATAAGGACTTACAGTCGAAGAGTCATTCAACAGGAAGGCGCAAAAACAAAGGCATTGACATTATTTTTAGTACTTTGTTCATCAAGCAAGATCGATCTGAAGTTGACTGTACAGTCTACGTAAATACCTACAGCTTTGACCTTGACCTTTTTTTTTGACCTTGACGGAAGCGAGTTTTTAATTATGAATTTACCGTATCTGTTACTAGCGTGGAGATAGAAAAGCAATATCGAGGTCATTAGACTGAGAATCTGGTTGGCGAGGTCTACCTATAGCCCTATTCCTGCCGGCTTAACAATGAGACACATGATATAGCTGTTAATTATCTGTTTGATTAACTGCCTGGGCTCTTTACTGAACGGCGCCGTTCAATTAGCGGCCTGAATAGTGTTCAGCCATTTGATTAAACGGCTAAGCAAATAGCTTGGCTTGATGACGTTTAATTACTTGCCTAGCCATTTAAACAAAAACCAAGAAAAATGACTAATTTCTGCATGGTTATAAAAAAAATAACCACGAACTTTCTGACCATCAAAATCTATCATATCAAATTGCGTGACTTTCTCATTACAATTAGACATTCCTATCACAATTTTTCTGTGAATACATCACTGCTTACCCCCTCGGGGATTTAAAGGTGTGAGTATATGTTTATATGTTTGTAGTTTTTTGTCTTATTTCGGGGTGGTGCCTCATCTTACGAATGGCCTAAGTATTAGCCAGCCAGCTTATAAAATGTTGTAATAAACACTACGGCTGAATATCAATTCGGCCGTTCATTGAATCGCGCCGTTTAGTTAACAGCCTAGGCAGTTAATTGAACGGCTGATTGAGCTAGAAGGCGGCGACATACCTATGCCAAACTACATCTAGGGATTATTTCCACCGGCATTCCTTTTGAAAATTTCTTATTCTACTCTAAAGGAAACCATGCGTGTGGCGGTGTGCATTAACCTTCATAATCAACAGGTTTTAGTTAAGTCTAGCAGGTTTAGTTAGTGTAGCCGGCATCGTTTTTTAGTTATTATTCAGTATGTTTTGCAATCAGACGTGTTGTTCAAGAGGCTAAATTTATACTTGCGTGAAATTTATATTGCCATATTTCATTTTACTTTACAATGATGTTAATATACAATAGTGTTAACGGAAAATAAAGCGATCATGGAATAGGTATGTACATACCTTTGAATTGGGTATTTGATTGACTAGCCAAATTAGTTACTTTTTACTAAACGTCAAAAGTTATAAGGAAACATATCAGAAATATTTTTTTTGTGAAGACATACATATATTCACGCCTGTAAATCCCCAGAGGGGTAGCAGAGGTGTATTATTTCGCCAACTATGATTTTCAGTAGTGGGGGGCGAGCTTATTGCCGGCAATCGGGCCATTATTCAACGGCTATCTGTTTACTAGCGGGCGTCGTAGTCGCCTTCTACTGTGCCCATGGGAAGAGTCAGGGTGGCCCTGTTCTATTCCACTGGGAACCAACATGGCTACCATTTATTGTGTTCTATTTATTGTGACGTCATCTAAACTTAAATTTTATCGAATTGGTAAAAAAAAAATTTTTTTAACATTTTTTTCGTTTTCTTAGCATTATGTATTCTCCATCGTACTAGGACAGCGACAATTTCATGAAAAAAAAACACCACTACAGAAAAAAAACAAATAGCGCCAATTTTTTGTCTCATAAGTTTGGTGCATGATTGAAAATAAATAAATAAGAAGCCACTTTTACCGCTCTTTTACCATTTGTCTCAGTTTTTTTAACAGCCGAATTCAAAGATTATATACAACTATGCCAATGATCGCGTTACTTACTGTTAACATTATTATTATATCATATATATTTATCTGTTTTATAATGTGATCACAGACTGTGATAGTGAACCAAACTGAACTGAACGGAAAAAACCATCATAAATACAGTGATAATTTATTTTTTGTTGAACATAATCAAGGAGGTTGAATTGGAAATATGTTGAAATATGTATTTTTTTTAATAATATGTTGTAGTGAATGTGGTATAAGTGAACTTTTAGGAAAACATCTAGGTAAGTTGCCAGAACTAATTTAAAAATATTTGAATATGAATATGTGAGTGAAAAATTGAGATGCGAGCGACTGTCGTGATAAGAGATATGTGACATATTATGAGAAGAAATGAAAGTAAAGTTGTAAAATAGGTTTAAAGTATGAATGTAGAGGGCTTTCGGAGGCAAGAGGTAGGACACGACGGTATTTCCGTCCAATTGACCGGTCCGAATGGGGAAGTACCTCCTCCGTGTTCCCGGCGGTGAGTAGGGTAGCCAGAGCTCACTGTAGAGTTTTTGTGCTGTCAGTGGGAAGACCAAAGGCTATTCCTGCTTTGTCTTCTACACTGACGGCACAAAACCTCTCTGTATTTACAGGGTCGGCAACATGAGTGTGAGTCCCCTGGTGTTGCACACGTCCATAGGCCACGGTAACCACTTTCCATCGGGTGGTATAAAAAAAAGAAGTAAGCCCAAGAAGCGATGGATGGACTGCGTGAAAGAGGATAATGTAAGGAAGGGTGTGAGAGAGGAAATGACATCATTACGCCGACTCCAAATAGGACAAGGACAGATAGGTTGTGATCCCGTTTGTCCAAGACTACCCATATACCTGGCTGTGCACGGCTGCTTGTGCTGGTGCTGCTGCAGCTTCTGCAGAGGCTCTCAAGTGGCGCAAATACTCTCAACCGAGGTTATGAAATTGTGCCGTTTGGAGTCGAAACTTTGGGGTCATAATATGGGCCCGAGCGCCTTAACGAGATTGCGAAGCGTATGGTTGATGCTTCTCGTGACCAGAATGCTGGCCTCTTTATAGGCCAGAGAATCGGTATTGCCATACAACGTGGCAATACTGCCAGTCTTCTGGGAACGCTTCCACAAGAGTCATGTGATGCGGAGGAATTCTACCACGCATTTTAATATGTATTTTTCTTTTAGTTTTATTTTTCATTTTAGTATAATTATTATAGTAATATGTCCATTATAAAATTGTAACGATGAGTTTTAACTAATAAATTGATAAAGTCTCATGCAAGGTGTAGGTCAATGATTTTTTGGGTTGTTATGAAATTGTGCAGTCAGGCAGTCGTTTAACGGAAAATATCGAAGTTTAGCCAAATTCGCAGTTAGACTGGTAAAAGCGGACCCCAGACTCCAAGTTGGAAGCTTTGGATGCGACTGGAATTAACGCTAGGATGAAGAAGAATCTGTTTAGTAGGACCAGAGGTATGAGCAAAAGTCGCGTTAACCGACATATAGTATATCAACGTAGGCTAATGACTGTATTCGCTTAAAGCCGCTTTAATTTTAGGTGCCAGTTGTAAATGGGAGGGGCGTAAGGGAAAATGTGTCCCCCTCCACAAATGTAGAAGTGCAATGGAAGATATCAGGCAGAAGAATCCACCGCCGGTAAGTGAGCAGTGAACAGAGCTCTCCTACGAGGGAATTATTGTCTAGTAGTAATATAGGTGGCAACACTGGCAATGGCGAAAAATTACAAGTATCATCCCATCTCATCCAAGGGTGTTGTAAGAGGCGACTTATGGAAAAATACGCAGACAATATCACTGCGAGAGAAGGAAAACTCAAAATAAAACCTTGAACCAACCCCTCTGGCTAGCATGTAAAAAGTAGGCCAAAACCAGCCATTATTGATTATTGACAACAGTTAATTTCATTAATACCATGTCACCTTATTTCGAAACGAGGTCACTCGACAAAGAACCAAAGTAACCGACATAGCTCGCAGAATAAGCAAGCTGAAGTGGCAATGGGCTGGCCACGTCTGTCGAAGGACCGATGGCCGTTGGAGCAGACGAATCCTAGAGTGGAGACCGCGAGAAGGCAAACGAAGGGTAGGATGCCTCCTAGCCAGATGGACCGATGACTTAAAAAAGGTGGCTGGGAGGCTGGGACGGACTGGATGCGGAAGGCGGAGTTTCTTACGAAATGGCTCACATTGTGATAGGCCTATGTCCAGCAGTGGACTGCAAGGGGGGTTAATTGATTGATTGATTGATAATTCTAAAAATTATACACTTTATTTTTTTCACGTTGGATTGCGATGACCAGCCTCTGCATCAGGAGCATAGGTGAATTGAATATAGGTGATTAGGAGATGCTTTGGTACCTTTTGTGGTGAAATAACTGATGGGTGCGACTGCCACTGACTTCCCATCCTGAGTTGTAGTTAGAAGCCAACCATCGACAGAGCTTTTCAGGTTGCCCATATAGGAGGCCTATATGGGCAACCTGAAAAGCCTTGACCTAACGACTATTGACAACCGGGACAGAAGCGCTCAGATACGAAGCAAGTGCGAGATACAATTCTAAGCACATTTTTTTTTAGAATTCTTGTCTTTTTGTTGATTTATATGAGGTTTTTATTAGTCGAAAGGTCTTGGTAGACTTAAAATTTTACATTTTTTGACACGTCATTTTGGCTTCACCTCTCCTGATGGTAAGCCGAAGGCAAAGTCTCAGGAAAAAGGTAGGTGGCATTCAGCTTGACGCCCTCATCAAAAGAGGATTGTCGTCGCAGCACCACGTGACACCCACCAGTCGCACTAGTGCCGCTACCACAATTCTTCCCGCCCGGCTATGCACGCGCTGACCCCTGCCCCTCTAGACAAGTGGCAATTCGCTTGCTGGCGTTTGGTGGAATAGAATGACGAATATATGGGATTTGACGTATATGACAGTCGTTAACGCATGTCAAATACGTCAAATCCCATACATTCGTCATTCTATTCCATCAAACGCCGGTTAGCGAATTGCCACTTGTCTAGAGGGGCTGAACGCAATACAACCGAGATTGTATTACTATGGAGAGTTTCTCGTAATCGTGCACGGTGGTTGGTACCCACCCGGCCGAAATTTGTGACAAATTTGTGCCATCGATTGGCCGCAATCGGTTTAAAGAATTGGTGATAGTATGACCTTCAACTTAGGTATCAGTTTTATTTGTGGTTGGAGGAGTAAGACCGAAGTTACACCTCTGTAGACAAGTGGCAACTTATTGGCCGGCGTTTGGTAGTATAGACTTCAACTTCTTCAAAATGGCCTCTGCAGCAAATCGCCACGATTCGCCAATGTCAAGTAAAATGTAATATAAAATTATTAATGGCGACACGCCAATGTCGAGTGTACCAGAGCCATGTTAGCCACGCCAGTAAATTTGTTTCCGTGTGTCCGCCCCTCACGAGATTCAGGTGGACGATCAGGACGTGTGGTAGGATTTTAGAGGGCTTGGTCGTATAGAATGACGAATTTATGGGATTTGACGGATATGACATGCGATGTCATAAACATGAAATCCCATACACTCTTCATTCTTTTCTCTAGAGGGGCTGTTAATCCAGCTCTGCAAGCTTTCTTTATTTTCGTTATTTTTTGCAGATATGTGCGTTTGAAGACATAAATCCAATAATTTGCTGTACCGATTGTGATGCAGTGGATGATACCAGGTAAGTTTCAGACTAGAAACAATAGAACATGTCCATACTGTTGAATCAAGAAATAAATACAAATTAAAAATAAATGAATAGCTCTGAATCAATTTATTTGTTTTTAAGTTATTTGTTATGTACGCATGCAAAGTTATATTCAATTTATTCACCGAGTGAGCGAAGCGAACGAAAGCCTCGGTTTCGATAAGCTGACAAATTTCGCTTTTATCCGTATCTATGTCGGTTTGTCAATTCCGGTCTAGAGGGCTCATTTACACTTTTCACTTAACTGATTTTCACCAAACTTGGCACACATGTTCTTTGATTTAAAACTCTACTTTTCTCTAGACCTTTTTTTGATAGGAGTGAAAATGAGGGGGAGAAAAGGGGGATAGTTTGCTGTCGCGTTATTTATGAAAGGATCTTGATAATTTTTGGCTGCAACTAGAAGGTCATGATGCGCGCACAGGTTGTTGCGCAAAAAAAATTAAGCATCGGTAAGGGTAACTTTGTTATTAAAACTGTCGAGGAAGGGGGGGGGGGGGGGGAGCTCTATGTGTTTACTGTAGTGTTGTTTTTATGAACCGACTGTCATTGAAGTGTTTTCATTGAAGATGTGTAGCAAGTTCCACCAAGTGCCATCAATCAACAGTATAAGCAGACTGTCATTATGTTTGTTGAAATATCCAGAACTGTTTAAAATGAGAAAATACTCTTACGTATCGCTCTTCTTTTAAGTTTCTTTAAGGTTACCAAAAAAAAGGCAAAGGGTTCTCACGAGGTCTACTACGCACCAGAAATTATGCTCTGTTGTAAAACTTTCAGAATTTCTCTTGTTAGTGTAATATGAAAGTATGTAGAAGTAGGTATGTGAATTTTATTTGTGTCCATTAATGCCAAGTGTAATATGAAAGTATGTAGAAGTAGGTATGTGAATTTTATTTGTGTCCATTAATGCCAAGTGTAATATGAAAGTATGTAGAAGTAGGTATGTGAATTGTATTTGTGTCCATTAATGCCAAGTGTAATATGAAAGTATGTAGAAGTAGGTATGTGAATTGTATTTGTGTCCATTAATGCCAAGTGTAATATGAAAGTATGTAGAAGTAGGTATGTGAATTTTATTTGTGTCCATTAATGCCAAGTGTAATATGAAAGTATGTAGAAGTAGGTATGTGAATTGTATTTGTGTCCATTAATGCCAAGTGTAATATGAAAGTATGTAGAAGTAGGTATGTGAATTTTATTTGTGTCCATTAATGCCAAGTGTAATATGAAAGTATGTAGAAGTAGGTATGTGAATTGTATTTGTGTCCATTAATGCCAAACACTAATTGTATGAAATGGAGGCGGTTAATAAATATTTTTGTTTCTTTCTTTCTTGCTTAATTCAAATTACATAAAGATAAATTATACAAAGCAATATCTTTTTAGCAACTAAAAGTATAGCAGTCACTATAAGAGTACAGCGCCTGCTACGAGTACAACGCATATCTGCTGTGGTACGAACGACATGCATATTTCTTCAAAAGTCTTCCACTATGTAAAAGGTCTCGTCCACCAACCATTTATGTAAAGCAACACAAAGTTTTGAAGTTATACTTTTTTTGGTGCGTTAGGCAAAAATGATAAGCGTAAAATTTTACGATGCGCGCGCACACAGTCACCCAAAGCCTGAAGTTAGCCATAGCGGGCCTGAAGGTGACGGGTGGAGCCGCTTGTCATCCTAGTAGAAGCAGGCCACGACCCATACCGGGCCCATACGGGGCGAGTCAGGGACCGCGTGGTCCCCCCTCCGCCAAACCGAGAGGAATGGCCCTGGGTCAGTCGGGGTGCGAGGGATATGTCGCGAGACAACCTCACCTTCGGCCTAGCATATCGACCCACAGACGGCATGCGGTTTAGTCGGTTCGAGTCCGAGTAGTCTGTATCCGTGGGGACTTCCCGGAGCCGGAGGGGAGGGTATCCGTGGGGATTTCCCGCACGTAAAAAAATAAAAGTCAACATACACCCTGAAGTTAGCTATAGTCAACATTTTAATATTTCGAAAGAAGTATAGCTTCTAATGCGTGTATTTTATAATGCAGGTCTATAATCGGCGATGGCAATGAGTTCTAAATTAGTGGAACCATGTAAACACAACTTTATACGTCTAAATATTTCAAACCTAGGTACCGGCATCTCAAGTGGCATAATCTTAAATTTTTAATGCCGATTTTTTTCAGGCAGACGATATATGACCCAAATCTGGGTATACTCCACAAAGTGAACGCAAAGGCTGAAGACCGTAAGTATAATATTATTTTTAACTGAAACTTCATATATGAAAGTATTCCCAATAACCGGTCCAGTTAAACTAATTCGCTTGTGTCAAGAGCGGGTTCACGGCGGCAGTGTAATGGCCAGGATTCGAATCCGTGAGCTCTCGATTGTAAGGCCAACACCAGTAGCGAAGGATGAAAATTTTCAAAATGGAGGCTGAGGATGTGTTTTAATAATAAATAAATAATTCGCAACATTTCACAAAACACTATATAGACCCATGTGTTTTGGAAGGTGTTATGGAATCTAGAATGCGGATAAACATACTTAGATACTTCTTTTTTGTAAACACATGCATATTATACATAGAAACACCCAGACCAATGCAAATACACATATTCATGCATAGAAATTTTTGCACTCGAGGATCGAACCCGCGCCTCCTGGGTACCGGCCGCGTTCACTACCGCCACGCCAGAGAAGCGGTCCTACCCTCACACATACTACCTAACATAATATCCAGATTATGTTGCTTGACCTGCAACCTGTTGTTAGAATCACACTGACCAGGCAATCGATGTTAAAGCAAAACTACTGAATACCACAGACACAGCAAAAAATGACATAACATTTTAGATATTATTGCTATAGCCGAAAATTCAATAGAATATTTTTGCAATGTACGTGGTTGACAATGGTTTTGTTTCAGCATAATCGACGTATAAGACCCCGATTATCAACAACAGACATTGTGAATATAAAAAAAAAGGATATTACAAAGTAAACGAATACCTCAATGATAAAAATGCATGGTCATCCTAATCTTTTTGCTTGCTCGCACAATATAAATCTATTAAAAAAGAAAATAACAAATAGTTTTAAAAAAAGAAACTATAATATTGTTCACTGAGTTTCTTGCTGGTCTCTTCTCAGTAGAACCAACTTACCGAACCAGCGAAAGAATCATTTTCAAATGATTTATTTACTTAATTTATTGGTAATTTCTTGACATACCTAACTGTAAAAATTTTGACGTTCATATGTGCTCTTTATGTGCCTAAACTGAATAAACGAAATTGATTCTTTGATTCTTTGATTCTTTGACATTGCAGTAGTATGACCACAGAAATATATATGGATAGAACGGCTATACCCAGTATTCATCTGTATGTTGCGCGTGGCGACTTTTTCACTGTAAGGCCCGCCGCTGATTGTGATTTTTTGTCACCGTGACTTATTGTTACTGTCACCTGCTGTAACCGAACATGCGCTCACTGAATCTGTTCTTGGGTGACAAATCGCGTTCATTCATCATCAAATACCTAGAAGAAAAATGAAACGGCAAAAGCGCTACTTGGGTGCATCCTATATACACGGAAAGATTATTTAAAGGAAAATTCTACACTATATATTCTGATTTACGTCAGTATCCACCTAAGTTTTTTAATTATCTTCGTATGTCTATAAACTCTTTTGATGAGATGAGTGACAAAAAGTCACCAGTGAGCGGACTCCCATAGGTAACGTACAGGGCGAGTGACAGTCACGTCACTGCGGTGTTGCTTGCTGCCGCAACTATTTGTCACCGTATTATCACGTCACCTTATTGAGCGCACTCAGTATAGTTCTCATTGCAATTGACTAAGTGACAAAAAGTCACGGCGACAAAAAGTCACAATCAGCGACGGGCCTAAAGAAATACTTATGAGAGATTAAAATACCTGTATTTTTCTGAACTAGCTTTTGTCCATGGCTCCGTCATCGTGGATGTCGGTTATTGTTATAAATTGGAGCCTGTCTGTTACTCTGATGTATAAGCTATAGTATTCTAAAATTTCAAAAAAAGAGTAACAAACATCAATTCATCCATTTAGTTCTACATTATTATTCTACAATTGGAAATTGCCCAATATGGCATATTCACGGTATTTTTAAACATGTTATTATAAGCTAGCCTTAATAGTACTGAGTAAGCGTTCGAAAGTTCCTGTCTCATAGGACAGGAATAGCCGAAAAAGTAGCCACGCGTTTCCCGCTGTCATGGCCGTTTTATCCTAATATATTTATGTGGGTATGACAGTTAAATGAACACGCAACCACGTTTTAGTAGTCGTCTTTCCTCTACTCAAAACCTTTTTTCCTTCTTACAGAATGCTATACCTATCTAAAGACCTTGGACTACCCTTGCAAGAAGACTTTTAACTACACTAATACCAAGAAATCTCTAAGTTCGCAAGGAAATTGTTCTATGTTTATAGACAGCTACTCGTATGCCAATGATACTGTTATAAACAGTGTAAAGAAACAGTTCCCACATATGGTAAGTGCTCATTTTTAGGGTACGCAAACAGAATTGTCCTATAGGCCGAGTAGGCCCGGGCCTAGGGCGGCAAAATTTAGGGTGCGGTGAAAATCTGGTTGTGTTTTTTGGTTTTTAAGTAGTTGCTAAGATTCTTTGCATAATTTTTTTGTTTTAATCCCCTATTATCTACCACCTGATTGATACTCACAGAACTGTCTGTTATACTTCCACACCATAACTACTAAGCAGATTTTGATGATATTTGGTACAAAGTAGAGTAAATTTATTTATTTACTGTTTTTTTTTTCATTTTAATTTAATTTTTATAGTTCATTTAATTTTTCATGCTTTACATCACATAGGGGGGCGGCGATCTTTCGTAGGCCTACGGCAGCCAACGTATCAAATCCGCCCCTGTACGCAAAGGGTAAAACGGGATCCTATTACTAAAACTTCGCCAGGCTGTATCTTATGAATTGTGATAGCTAGACAGTTGAAATCTTAACATTTAAGGGGGTTAAAGTTCTATAGATAATGGCATTTCGCGTGTCAGACACGTTTGTTTCGTTTGTTTGGTTATGCTTAATAAAGGACATTGTCCTATTTTAATCAAATTCAAAAGTTCAATAAAGCTATAATCCTCAGCTTGGCGACTTTCTTAGGTTCATATTATCTGCATTAGAATACAGATATAGAAATGGTATTCGCTAGTAACACTAAGAAAATAAGTAAAGAAATACCAATTAGTGTCCTGTAAACAAGTGGCAATTCGCTTGCCAGCGTTTGATGGAAATAGAATGACAAATGTATTGGATTTGACGTATATGACAGTCGTTAACGCATGTCATAAACGTCAAATCCCATTCATTCGTCATTATATTCCATCAAACGCTGGCAAGCGAATTGCCACTTGTCTAGAGGGGCTGATGGAGAAAGAACACTAGTATCACCATCCCATCTTATCCGAAGGGTGTCGTAAGAGGCGACTAACGGAATAATAAGCAGACGATATCACTGCGAGAGAAGGAATACTTGTAATAAAACCCTGTACCAACCCGTCTGGCCAGCGTGGAAATAGTATACAAAAGCCTATCAACTTTGGGAGAGGCCTATGGCCTGTAGTGTACTGCGATAATTTAATTGATGATTGATATATGTTATAAATGTGGTTGTAGATGGGAAGAGATATATGGCAGCCTCCGTGGCGTAGCGGTAGTGAACGCGGCCGCTGTGCAGGAGGCGCGGGTTCGATCCCCGCTCAGTACAAATATTTGTATGCATGAATATGGGTATTTGCATTGGGTCTTGTCGTACCTCGGAGAGCATGTTAAGCTGTCGGTCCCGGTTGTCAAACAAACATTTATGGCAGTCGTTACGGGTAGTAGGAGCCCTCAAAAATCCAACAACTGGTCTACCTGCAATGCTTCGATATCGCCTTTGGGTTGTGGAGGTCAGATGGCAGTCGCTTCACGGAAAATATCGAAGTTTAGCCAAATCCGCAGTTAGACTGATAAAAAGCGGACCCCAGACTCCAAGTTGGGATTAACGCTAGGATTAAGAATATAAAATACTTGTTTTCTTCCAGGCTTATTTGGGGTACGGAGAAAGTATAGAAAAGGCTGACTGGTTGTGTGGAGGGACAGTTATCAGTGACAGATTCATTCTCACAGCTGCCGAATGCGTAGACCCTGACATCTCAACGTAAGCAGAGATTTATGTTGTAGTTCTTTTTATACCACTTATGTGGCAGATTAGCACAGGGGTCACCTGATGGAAAGTAGTTACAGTGGCCTATGGACGTGCAACGTGCAACACCAGGGGAGTCACACTCGTACTGCCGACCCTGTTAGAACAGAAAGTTTCTGTGCCGGCAGTGTAGAAGATAAAGATGGATAAACGTTTGGTCTTCCCACTGACAGCACAAAAACTCTCCAGTGAGCTCTGGCTACCCTTCTCACCGTCGGGAACACAACACAGGGTTATTATGGCCGCGGTATTCTGTCGGATGCGTTCAGCACTAACGCAAGGATAATACTGCAAAGTCGTATCTGGTGATATCCATAAACTTTTAAGAATTCTTTTTACTTCCCAGAGGAACGGTGAAGTTCGTAGCTCTCGGGATTCACAAACGGTGGGTGCGTCCTTTAGAGTGGCAGCGGTACGACGTTAAGAGGGCGATCCCTCACCCAGAGTACAAGGCACCTTCTAAGTACCATGATATCGCGTTGCTTGAGACAGACAGGAAGTAAGTGGCTTATTTTCTAAGTGTAGGTAAAGTATAGATCGATATAAGGGCGTAACCTAGGTGCGCGTGGCATGTCGGGGGACGAGGGAAAGAGAAAGAAAGGGTGATGATAGTCGAGAGCGAGCGAGATACCGCCGTGAGCGTTGGCCGTGCTTCAACCAAATCTGTGCCCTTAGCACGAAAAACTAATCGTATCGTAAACGTGTCGAGAGAACGGAGCGTTGCGATTGGGCGCCGCCAAGATTTTTATTTATACAACTTGGGTGGCATCAGACAAGCACACGGCTCACCTGATAGAATGTGGTTACCGTGGGGTATAGACGTGTGCAACACCAGGGGCGTTAGAACAGAGAGTTTCTGTGCCGTCAGTGTAGAAGATAAAACAGGACAAGCCTTTGGTCTTCCCACTGCCAGGCTGACAGCACAAAAACTCTCCAGTGAGCTCTGGCTACCCTACTCACCGCCGGGAACACAACACGAGGTTGTTATGGCCGCGGTATTCTGTAGGGCGGTGGTATTTCCCCAGTCGGACTGTTCAATTGGACGGAAATACCGTCTTGTCCTACCTCCTACAAGTCTGCCAATCGCATCGCAATCCTTCTCTCGATACGTTTACGATACGATTATTTTAGTTTTTCGAGCTGACGATCGATTGGTCGCAGATATCTAAGGCGTGTTACAGTGCTTATGGTCAAACTATATAAGTAAAATCATCGAGACCCCGGCATTCTAGACCCGAGACGGCCTGCTGTTATAGTCGGTTCGAATCCGAAATGCGCCGTGTTGGTTCCCGGTGGAATAAAATAAAGCCACCCCATCTTTTACCGTTGGGTGTCATTTTATCACAGAAGGCGACTATGGGAGAGGGAAACCTCCATCCTACAGGAAAAAAATAGCCCCTGACAAAGATCAAAGAGCCCGTTTGCAGTAATAGGCTCGCCCCCTATTCCGTGGGATCGAAAATCATGGTTGGCAAAATGCTGCTGTTAATACACATCTGCCTATCCTTTAGGAAATTATAGGCGTGAATATATTTTGTAAGTATGTAATCAATCAATCAATTAGCCCACTGCATTCCCACTGCTGGACATAGGCCTCTCCCAATGTGCGCCATTTCGTATGATCCTCCGCCTTATATAATATATTCCAGGATTACATTTGGACCCAACGTGTTACCAGCTTGCATTGATTCTGAAAACAAAATGAATAACAACGATTTAGAAGCCAATACCCTCATTTGGAGCGAAGGAGATAATGGTACACTGGATATTGTAAGTTTTAATTTTCTTTTCATTAATTATCAAACGACGGGCAAAATACGACATAGTTTCATTGGTTTTGGCTGCCTTCAAATTAACACGTGAAGAAGCGCTGTGTGTAATTAGTAGTGGCGCCACAACGCGCCACTGCAGGCCCCCGATTTTGCTAATTTTATGACATAACAACACCTCTGTCATACCGCTGACATTGTATAAAATATCATTCAATTTTAGACTTTAAAACCAAATTTTTAAGGTCCAAAATGAAAAGAGAAAGAGTTTAAAACATTTTTCATTCACTCTACAAGATTGTCATTTAATTTTAGACTTTAACGGTAGGAAAGTAAAGTCTAAAAATAAATGGCGTTAGTTACAGTGTCTGTAGTACGGCAGTGGTTTTGCTATGATCAAAATAATAGCAGAATCAGGGCCCTGGTACGCTAGTACTATTATCTATTCTGTGATTGCAGCGCTTCTGCACGTGTCTTACTTGAAGGCAGCTTAATAGATTTATTGTCGGTATAGGTAATATTACTCGCGTAAAATTACAATCTCATTCCTATACCCTATGGGAACCTATTCCTGTATAAAAGCCTACATGATATGTCAGACTACATAACATTCATTCCTGTGCCTAATTTGAGTCAAATCTGCTCAGCCGTTTTTGAAGTGAAAACTTCTTTAGCGATGTTGGATGGGTAAAAAGTGGTAAACTCGCGTCAGGATCACTTGACTTTTGAACCGTAACCCACGACTGACATCATACAACATTAGCTACAGACTGTTTATTTTGTTAGATGCGCTAAGAAGCTTCGTAGCTTATGGTTTCAGATAGTACCGGGTTCGAACCAGGGCTTCTGACACTTTTTGTGATTATGTTTTCTTCTTGTAATTTCCTACTTTTTTGATTATTTTTTCTTTTTGTTATTCATAAATTTCTTCTGACAGAAAATTAGTGATAGGTTCTATGATTGGCGCTATATTGGTATGGTATGGTATGTTCTTTTTATCTTTTTCTTTGTATATAACGAAGAAAGAAAGAAAGAAAAAGTTTTCACTTCTGCCGGCACTCCCAGAGTGCAACCCGTCTTTTTTTTTTAAAGAATGTATTAGCAATCAAAATTATCGAAATTACTAATATACCTTCTAACACCTCCAACTAGTGCTAGGAGTGAGTTCACGTCGGTAGTGTAATGGCCAGGATTCGAACTCGAGACCTCTCGATCGTAAGACCGACCCCTTAACCATTAAGCTACAATCGCTAATTAAGCTGCTGACGTTGAGTTTGAGCGCGATTGAACAACAAAAACAAAAACATCTTCACAGTCTTTCACATCTAATAGTAGGACAGTTCTTTTTTACGTGCGGGTAATCCCCACGGATACCCCCTCCTCCGGAGCCGGAGGGGGAGGTTATGTCGGACTCGAACCGACTAAACCGCACGCCGTCTGTGGGTCGATGTGCGAGGCCGAAGCTGAGGTTGTGTCGCGACATATCCCTCGCACCCCGGTTGATCCAGGGCCTTTCCTCTCGGTCTGGCCCTCCTCGGAAGGGAGGAAATAGTAAGACAGTAGGGTAGGAGATAAGATGGTAATTTGACTTTACAGTCAAGTACTGTATTTGTTTATAGGCAGCCCTCGGCAGTTTTGATGAGCAACTATGTTCAATATTCTACCCTCCACAAGATACTTTGGCTAACGGTTACAATCACACCATACAGATGTGCCTTGGGGACAGAGAGAAGCCTAAGGATAGTTGCGATGTAAGTATATATAGTACAGTAATAATAATATTTTATAATATTCAACAACATTTCACACAACGCTATCTAGACCCATGGTAAACATAGCTTAACCAGCTTGTGTTAAGAAATCTAGAATGCATAGATCCTTTTTTGTTGTAAATACACACATATTATACATAGAAACACCAAGAACAACGCAAATATGCATTATTCATGCATTCAAATATTTGCCCTGAGCTCGGATCTTACCCGCGCCTCTTGCTTGCTGCCCCGCCACAGAGGCTGGTCTAATAATAAATATGTAATGTGTGGTGACGGAAAAGGAATACAAGTATCACCAGTCCATCTCATCAGGGAAAATACGCAGACGATATCACTGCTAGAGAAGGAAAACTCGAAATATTTGTAAGTGAATGGGGTTTTAGAACCTTGACGGACGAGATTCTGACGCAAGTTTGCCCCTCAGGGTTGAGGGTGAGATGGCCGTCACTTCAAAAAAAAAGCATGATAAACCAATTAATACAGAAAGGAATAGATGCGGGCACCCAGTTAGGTATGAAAGGGGCTTATACTACATAGCTGGCAGACAAGCACGCGGTCCACCTGATGGATAATATTTACCGAGGCCAATGGACGATACAACACCCCTCCCTCCACTAAGATCCACAGTCTAGATCCACATGTGGATCATTGGATACTTTTATATCCGTTCCGATCCACATATGGATCCTTGGATACTTTTATATCCGCTCCAATCCACATATGGATCTAAAATGTGAATCCTAGTGGAGGGTACCTGCAACACAGCTCATTTCGCGCCTGGTGGACGCACGTTCAGGTTGTTGAATTAACTCCCTGCTATGGTTTTTTATAAGCGACTATAATATGGAGTTCTTTATGAAGGGCATTAAAAAGTTCTTACAGGGTGAGCAGCATGACTATGATAGCCCTGGTGTTCACACGCCCTTAAGCCGCAGTAACCACTTCTCATCAGGTGGTCCATTTGTCTGCTTATGTAAGTAGTATAAAAGATCACATGGTCCAAAGTGCTAGCTTTAAATGCAATCAGAATTGGCGCCCTGTTTGCCCTGTCAGTTTAGTTTAATTGCTTATTATGAGTGGGTAGTGTAAAGGCGCCCACTCACTAAAAGTCTACAGTTTCTGATCCTATCCGGCGGCCTGCAGCCCTAAGCCAATTACGCCCACACACTAAAATAATTTTGGTCTGCCGGCAATAATCAATTGTCAGTGTTTACATCTGTAGTGTAATCGATACCTCTCGATTGCAAGAGCGGTTCCTTGACAACGAAACTACCACTAAACGAACTTTTTCCTTTCAGGGAGAAACAGGCTTTCCACTCCAGTCATCGTTTAAAACCTGCTTTCAAATGATAAAAGGAATCGCCTCATTCAAGAGACAGTGCGGAGAAGCTGGTGGTTCTGGTCTTTTCACCAGAGTTTCTTACTACAGACCTTGGATTGAAAGCATTGTTTGGCCATAGGGTCAGACTATAACTGCCTCTATAGTCAAATGGCAATACTATATGTACCAAAACTAACTTACTTAGTTTTACACGTATTGCAATACGGTTGTAGAATTGAATAGATTGATCAATGTAAGGGATTGACTGGGGAAGTACCTCCGCCCTACAGAATACTGCGGGCATAATAACCTCGTGTTGTGTTCCCGGCGGTGAGTAGGGTAACCAGAGCTCACTGGAGAGCTTTTGTGCTGTCAGTGGGAATACCAAAGGCTATTCCTTCTTTGTCTTCTACACTGACAGCACAGAATCACTGTGAGAGAAACTGGCCAGCGTGGAAACAGCAGGCAAAGCCTCCCAACAATGGGAGAGGCCTATGCCCAGCAGTGGACTGCGATAGGCTAATTGATTGATTGTATGGGATTGACACGTATTTGATGTTTATGACTGTTTTTTTATACAACTGAGGTGGCAGACAAGCATACGGCCCAATTGATAGAAAGTGTAGAAACTATCGTGAGCCATTTTTCATTCGATAAATTTATTACGGTTATACTCACGTCACTCGTTAGGACACACTGAACACACTGTATACCGGAAACCCACACACACAGATAGATATCTACGTGCAGACTCTCACCACCACCCCGCTCAGCTATCATCCGTGCCGAGGTCACTGATCAACCGTGCGCTCAGCCTGTGTGATACACAATACGTGGAGGCTGAAATGCGACATCTCCGCCAGGTGTTAGAAAGCAACGGTTATCAGTGGCGTCATTGTAATCGTCTAGCGAGTGCCGCTGCCAACAAACACCAGGCAGTTGTAGAACGGACACCGGCGTCCCTTACATCCGAGGTGTGACCGACAACATTGGACACCTATTACGCCGATTATACAGCATCAGGACAATCTTCCACCCACCCAGCAAATTAAGGCAGCTGCTTCGCTCACCCAAAGACAACAATCCACTGGGGGTAGCCGGTGTTTACTCGATTCCGTGCGACTGTGGCTTGAGCTATATCGAGGAGACTCGCCGCAGCGTCGCGACTATGCTCAAGGAACATATACGGTGCATGAAAACCATGGACACCAATAGGTCGGCAGTCGCTAAGCACGCCTGTATCACGGACACGGCTTATTCCGTGAAACATACTTTGTGCCGCGAAAAGTACGGGAGACGATTGAAATAAGCCGTCGTCCGAATTTTAACAGAGAGAAGGGATGGACACTGCCACCAGCTTGAAAACCGGCCTTGAAATGCACGTACCACAAATGGGAATCGAACCTGGAATGCAACACGGTGAGCGCGTTATGCCGTACTGCTGAACCATCGAGCGACGACGATGACGACACAGACGCGACAGCGAGGACAGCTGAACTGTCCCGTAATCAGCCGAGTGCCCCGCCGTTATCCGAGCGCGCGCGACGGCAGCGCCAACGTTGGGAACGCAGTAAAGCACCTGACGTCGCGGCGCCAGGGTGCTCTGCTCATGATTAAGGACTCCGGTCGGGTCCGAAACTAGTCGGGCGCATCCTGACGAGTGACGTGAGTATAGCCGTAATAAATTTATCGAATGATAAAAAGTAGTTACCGTGGCCTATGGACGTGTGCAACACCAGGGGAGTCACACTCGTGCTGTCGAGCTTGTAAACACAGAGAGTTTCTATGTCGTCAGTGTAGAAGACTAGGCAGGAATAGCCTTTGGACTTCCCACTGACAGCACAAAACTCTCCAGTGAGCTCTGGCTACCCTACTCACCGCCGGGAACACAACACGAGGTTATTATGGCTGCGGTTTTATGTAGGGCGGAGGTACTTCTCCAGTCTCCTCAATTGTGTCCTATATGAATTATATTACTACTTTGTGTCAATAATAATATAATTATTACGAATTGGTAATTCGAGATGGTATTTTTTTCCATTACGTACTGACGCGTCGCTGATAGGTGCAGGTGCGGTGTAAATCATAAAATTATGATCAAAGTCATTATATTTTGGTCGCCATTTTAGAATCCGGACGACAGATCTACAGTTTATAATACATCATTGAACCAAATAATAAATTCAATCAAAATTAAAAATAATTTATTGTTCGATATTTTAACAAAAAGTCTTAATCTGAAATATTAAGGCCACACCACACTTTCTATCCATGGTATATAGTGTTCCACCTTCGTATACATGCCCGAGCCTCCGAGTTGCCCGCATGCTCTCCCATAGGAAGTAACCCCTATGATCTTGTAGACGCAGGTCCCAAGGCTCGAAACCACTTGGAGAGGGCCCCCGCTGTCGCCCTGGAATTTAAAATAATAAATCAGAATCAATAATTCATACTATAAGTCTTCAGGCTTTCACGGCCGACGTTGCATGTAGAATATACTGCTTCCAGGCTGTTTGGCCGTGGTCCATGTGAAACTTGCGTTCCAGACGTTTCGTCGATCACTACGGTCGACATCTTCAGTGGCGCAGGGCCGGGCGACGACGACTTCGGAGACCTTGCCTCGCCGGCGGCTGAGTTGCGACTGATGCGAAGTCTTGAATCACGGACGTATTTATAGGCACGGTCGGAGCGGGGAATTGACTCACTCGATTCTGATTGGACGAGCGCCGTGGCGCGGACGTACTCGATCCTGATTGGTGGTTTGCACTGTGATACCGAGTGGCCCTCAGTGCTGGGTACCAATCTTTTTGGAGCTGAAATCCCTCGTTTTTTCGGTTGAAATTATTGGGATGCTTGAATATTTCGATGGCTTCTCGAAGTATACGTGGGAAAAAATGTGTAGTGGTATCCTAATAATTCATACTTATATTATTAATGTGAAAGTACCTCTGTCTATTTGTAAATAATATTCGAATTCGTAACGTAAACGTATCCAGAGAACGGAGCATGCAAAGCTCCGTTCTGTCGAGACGTCGACGTTATGAATTCGAATGTTTTTCGTGCTCGGGACACTGTTTGTCTGTCTGTTACGCTTTCACGCCTAAACAACTTAACCGATTTTAATGAAATTTGGTATTGGTTAATTGTTCTGATTTCATGCATTAATCAGAGACGCAAGAGTATACTACGCAATAAATAATAATGGACCAAATAACCTCCAACAGTGGAATGCAATTCGCTAATTAATTGATATTAGAACCAGTGTGTATGATAAATAAATAAATAAATATTCTACAACATTCTTACAACGCTATTTAGACGCCAGGTAAGTATAGCTTAACTAGCTTGTGTTATGGAATCTAGAATGCGGATAAACATATTTAGACACTTTTGTAAATACTTGCATATTATACATAGAAACACCCAGAAAAAAATATATATTCATGCATATAAATATTTGGAATGAGCGGGGATCGAACCCGCGCCTCCTGCGTAGCAGTCGAACGTTCTACCGCTATGCCACAGAGGCCATAATGATATGATACGGTCCTGCGTTTAGGTAGTTTTGCTTTCATTTTAATTACAGGTTGAGGCCACTCCTCAGAGATCTTAATACAAGATATGATATCTAATAATCGTACTAATATTATAAACGCGAAAGTTTGTAAGTGTGGATGTTTGTTACTCTTTCACGTAAAAACTACGGAACGGATTTTAATGAAACTTTACACAGAAAATAAAAGCAATTGTCATGTCAAAAGGAATTGTCATTTCATTTAGCTTTACCGACACGACGGAGAGAGAATAACCATTATTTTTTATGCAAATCAATTCTTTTTTATGCCAATATGTAGTGTACCCGTAGTACTACCAGGTGCCTTCGGCTTCGGGAGCGTTCCCCTTACACCCGGTATACAACCTAAACTCAGTCTCAGATGCATGGCTCGAGTCCACAATAATACAGCTATAATTAAGGCTCACCCTCTATTACGTGAGACCGAAATGATTGGTGCAATGTATCTCCAGAGGGCTAGACAGAGATGAATTAATCTCTGTCTAGCCCTCTGGAGATAAAGGCGTGAATATAAATATGTATGTATGTATACAACGTTCTAGCAGCTGCCTAACCTCGCAAGTGTCAATAACTTCATTTTTGTCTCCATAGCAGGATTGTGTCGAATGGTCGTACCCGTTGAGCAGTTGCCTGTGGGGCGGATACGCTCCAGCGCACTCTAGATCTGAAAACTTACGTAGGTATACCTGAAAATAAGGAAACATGTAAAAGGTTAAAACGAAACATAAATAAGGCTAAAAATCATTTCTGGTAAAGTAAAACCACTGTCATGCCATGGACACTGCAAGAAAATCCATTAAATTTTTAACATTAAAGAAATGCATATTGAATAATTAAACACTTGTACTTTTCCACACTTTATTTTATTTTTATTTTTAACCTGACCGGTCTAATACTAGTATTAGAAATATAATTGCTTAAAACCATTATTATGTAGTCAGTAAACCTTTGATAATGCCGTGAGGTGAAACCGGTCAGGTTAAAAATAAAAATAAAATAAAGTGCGGAAAAGTACAAGTGTTTAATCATTCAATATGTGTAGCAGGTTTCACCAAGTGCCATCAATCTCCAGTATAAACAGTTTAAAGAAATGCCGTTAAAGTCTAAAATTAAATGACTTGTAGAGTGAATGAAAAATTGTAATGAAACTCTTTTCATTTAATTTAGTCAAAATTTATTTCTTTTAAAATTGTTACATTAATGTCAAATAGCCAGCCAAGATTTTGTCAAATATATTTGATATTGGATATTTGCTTCGGGTCGTGTCTGCTGCAAAAGAGCCCAAAACACTGCCCGCCCTTCCGCGCTGAATCGCAATGGCCTTTGCACCAGGTACGATCCGGAGCGAGTCACCAGTTTTATCCCTAATTCTACGACCTATCTCAGCGACAAGTTTCTTTGCTTCTACGCCCATATAGTTTTGAAATTTAAGTCTGTAGCAACTTAAAAGTCTAAAATTGAATGCCGCTTTTTACCCCACTGCCAAGAAGGGTTATGATTTTCGTGCGTATCTTGATGTTTGTATGTATGTTAGTAATATTCTTTATTACCTCGTATCTTTTGAACTCACCGTACGGATTTCATTATTCACATCTCAAATGAAAGGTATTTATTGCCCAAGTGTTCTTGGGTACATAAAATATGAACAAAAGTTATATGTTGGGTTTGCATAAAAATTAATGGGTACCGCCTGCTATAAGGCTTGATGTTTTTAGTATCCTGTCGGGTTTTTTGTTTTAATAATCACATTGTCTGTGGTATTACAGTAACTTTGCTTTAGTAGAATAGAGGGTCTGATAAAGAGATCCTGTATATAGAAAGTCGTATACATTATCAATCCCATTATATTGACTATTCTATTCTACTTGACCAATCTATTCGACCACAGATGATATAATATAATTCTTATACAGATGCACAATCAGGAACCAAAAATGGTTACACTCGTAACTTGCGAAAGAAGGCAGTTAATTTTTAGTCCGCATGCATTGTCACTAGAGGGTGACAATAATTTACCAAACTTCTCTCATTTCTCCTATCTAACATTAAGTTATCACTACATAGTATAAACAAAGTCGCTTTCTCTGTCCCTATATCCCTTTGTATGCTTAAATCTGTAAACTACGCAACGGATTTTGATGCGGTTTTTTTTGTAGATAGAGTGATTTAAGAGGAACGTTTATATGTATAATACATGTTAAATATCTACTATATTTAGAGATTAAGGGTGCAGCGGGAACGGGATCTGATGCCACGCGGGCGAAAGAATATTAGCGGTACGCAGTTCGCCGGTTCAGCCAGTCTTATTTAAATGAGACAATTTGTGCTATCTATTGATTTTTAAGTATTACTAAAATATTTTCTTCCAATTGAGGAAGTCTGCCGTTTTGCCGAAAAGATTTTGTCAAAATTTCACTACCCAAACAAATTTTGGCTACCTTTTATTATACTAATGCAACATCTATAATATAAAAATGAATCGCAAAATGTGTTGGTAAGTGCATTACTCAACAACGCCTGGACCGATTTCGCTAATTCTTTCTTTAGAATATTCCTTGCAGTACGAGGATGGTTCTTACGCAGAGAAAAAATAAAAAAGTGTTAAGCCGTCACGGGAACGGGAACAGAATTCCACGCGGACGAAGTCGCGGGCATCAGCTAGTATGGAATAATTTTAGTACGCACTTTTTAATTTTATTTGGTAGAATATTACTAAGGATAAGTATCATAACAGCATTTGATCTTTAATCAAATGATTTATTACAGCAAACTTTAAACTATAAATGTTTGGTAAAATAATTTGCTTTGTCAAAAAACATAAAGACAAAATACAATTTTATTTTATTTAATATAATCATTTATTTAAGACTCCAATTTAGTTATTAATAGTAACTCGGAAACGGTTCCAAGTCTAATACTGAGCGCCCCGACTTCGATAGCTTAATTTTTTTTATACCACTGAGGTGGCAAACGAGCACACGGCCCACCTGATGGAAAGCGGTTACCGTGGTCTATGGACGTGTGCAACACCAGGGGTTTCACACTCGTGCTGCCGACCCTGTGTACGAAAAGTTTCTGTGCCGTCTGCTGTGGGTAATTATTTTTAAAGATTTAGAGCCAGCGTGGAACCAGTAGGAAAAACCTCCCTACATCGAGAGAGGCCTATGTACAGCAGTGGCCTGCGATAGGCAATTGATTTGATTTGACTCACCACTTGTAAGGTGTCCGCCAGCGCCTTGCGGTTTCCCAGCGCCCCCCACCCAGTAGCGATGCCAGCAGAATCATCATTGTCACCCGCGTTTAGGCACGCTGGTAACACGTCTTTACTGAATTTTATCCTGAGAAAGAATAAAGTCTGTTAAAAATATGCCTTTTGTACAAGGCGTAGGTTTGCTCCAGCGTGGAATACTGTTTTCATCTCTGAAATGGCTCTACTCAGTGTCTACTGTACGCTTTGAAGGTTCTGAGGGTAAACATCCTAGAACCTCTGCAGTTGCGTAAAGACGTTGTCTCTCTATAGCTGTATTTTATCTTTATCTATACCACAGTGAGTGTTCTCAAGAGCTCTTTCAAATAATCACTCTACCTACTTTTGTTCCAACATAGAGCAACACGTGTTGGTCTGCGGTATCATCCACATACGGTAGAAACCATATAAAACAATATTGTCTCGAACCAAGCGTTTTTGAAACTACATTTCTTTGTCGTACGACGATGTGCTCGCCCACGTGTTTCCCTCTTCTTATAATCCAGGTTTCTTCGAGCGGAGCGCGAAAAAGCATCTGCCAAGGCTGGTACAGTAGTAATCAATTTTTTTGGGATTTCTCAGCATCTGGAATGGTGGTCCTCATCATCTGAACTCCACCCAAGCTTCTTACCATCCAGAGGAATGTAGCCATTGGCAATGGCAAAAAAAAACTAATTTATCTATAAGAAATCGCTCACACTCTTTATGCCAACCATGTAAGAACAGAGAGTTTCTGTGCCGTCAGTGCAGAAGAGAAAGCCTTTGGTCTTCCCACTGACAGCACAAAAGCTTTCCAGTAAGCTCTGGATACTAAACTCACCGCCGGGAACACAACACGAAGTTATTATGGCCGCGGTATTCTGTAGGGAGGAGGTACTTCCCAAGTTGAAGGCAAAGTCTAAGGAAAGGGGGTCACCATTACAGACATCAATAATGTTACAATGGTGATACTCAGCTTGACGGCCGCATCGGTTGCGTTTTCACGCCCCGCTTAAAAAGGACTCGGGATTGTGGGAAGAAGGAAACACGTGTGCAGGTAAAGAATTCCTGGATTTATTTTAAACACTACTTACTTATTGTCGACCTCTATCAGAGCGATGTCGTTGTACTTGCTTGGAGGCTTGTGTCCAGGGTGGCGGATGGTCCTCTTTACGTTGTACCTCTGCCAGGTCTCTGGAGGATCTGTACGCTTGAGGATACCCAAAGCGACATATTTTACTGTACCTCTGTGGACAGAACTTTGTTTATAACAATCTATATCCATACCGATATTATAAATGCGAAAGTGACTCTGTTTGTTATGGTTTCACGACGAAACGACTGAATTGATTTTGATCAAGTTTGGTACAAAGTTAGATTAGACCTCGAGAAAGAAGATAAGCTATGTTTGGTCCCGATAACCGACATCCTTGCGGGCGCAGCTAGTAAATAAATAAAATTGAGGTATCTGTTTTTAATAAGTGCATATCAAAAAGTATGTTTCTTCTTTGTTACGATGTTTGGTTGTTTGGATGTTTGCATGGATGGAAGCTGAATGGATCTGACTGAAATTTTGTAGTGATAAATTACAGTCTAAAGATATTCTTCAATAAGGGAATTCGAGGTTCATAAAGGGTTGACAGCCCTATTGTCTGGTGTTGCATACGTTCATAGGCCCACGGTAACTACTTCTGATCAGGATGGCTGTATGCTTATCTGCTTATGGGAATCTATTCTTGGGTAACATATCCCATGGGTAGTAGAAACAGAATCAAATATCCACGCGGGCGATACCGCGGCATCAGTTAGGTTCTAATATTAAAACGAATAAGTTAAAATGGCGATCTTACACGGCATTGCTTGCTATACAGTGAGCAGCGGTCAGAATGAACCTGTCACTGATGACAGAGCCACCACAGAGCCACTGAGCAGTTTCCAAGGTGTCTCCATAGCCTAATAGGGCCTGCAAAAAGAAACAAAATGTCATGACAGTACATGAAGTCAGCGCCATCTATCGAGATCACGATGAACTTTTAAGGAACTATGGAATTCTGCATTGCGCAATGAAAGTTCTCACTCAGATTATTTTCTAGCGTGGCATGAATAAGTTCTTCTCGTCATTATCTTAGCGTTGTTCCCAGTTGCATCTCAGAGCCCAAAGTTCGCTTACTCATTCGTTTATACGAATTATATGGACGTGACTGTCGTCTGACATCCCAAACTTGAAAACAAGGAAGACGCCGGACTTACACAACGATGATGAAGATCTAATTTCAACTTTTTCAAAATTGCCTTTGCAGTAAATGGATGCAATTTTGATAATGTCAAGCGTTTCAGAGCCACGTTAGCCACGCCAGTAAATTTGTATCAGAACGTGTGTTTGGATTTTAGGGAGCAATGAAGATCTTAAAAAGTCTTTAATATTTTTCAATTTTGACGTTTTCAATAGACTATACAGAATTTTTGATTTTGACTTTGATATTTTATAGATCGTATTATCTGCTTAAAAAAAAATGCTTTACCATGTGAGGGAATTCCCCTCTACGGGCGTCGTGTCCTCCAACGGCTGCAGCTATAAAAGGCTTACTATAACCATAACATTTTGTACCGGATCCGTCCTCTTTTTCGTCCAATTGCCTCAGCAGCCCTTCCCTCATTGGACATGGGTAGTCTATGTTCACTAGATATTCCAAGCATTCTGAAAATAGTTTATACATATTTTAAAATGGAAGTAATTATAATAAAATGTGGTCTGTTTTTTTAAAATATTTATATAAAGATGGAAATAATCATTTCAAAATATAAAAACAAAACATGCATATTCCCTATTGCCAATATATAGGGTGTTACAAAATTAATTCTCCGAACTTTGGAAGGTTGACCAGTATTGGTAATTATGCTTGAAAACAAAGGATATTATGTTAATTCTTCACTTATTATTTCCACTTCCAAGGGGCTGTAATTCAGAATATGGGGCCTCTCGAGTCATGATACGCGCGCGTCAGTTTATGTAACTTACCCACGAACCACCCACCGGTCATTGACTTCCAAAAGTCAGCTGCTTACTGCAAGCCAAGTGCTGGGCCACATCAATATAATATGTGGTACGGCCAGCACAGGCATTGAGGTAAATTTTTGAAATCTTTGCAGCTGAATTTTATAGTGTAGTCTCGCATAAAATTTATGAAAATTTTTACCTATACATATTTTCCAAAACTAAGTAATCACACAAGGTCCGAGACTTTTGTTACACTTTAGAGAAGTTCTATAACTAGATTAGTTGGACTTTTTAGGGCTCCAACGACCCGTGATGATAACCATAGATGTTCTATTGTTCGTGTGGCTCTGGAGAAAGACGGCTTATTGGCATTAAAAATACATACAAGCCTGTTTTTAGTGCAGTTACAATTTAGGTGTATACTTAGTTGTTATTTGAAGAAGGTAAAAAAAAGGAATGCATTAGTATATTGTGTATGGAAAACGTCAAGTGTTAGATATTTTTTAAATGACCATTTGCATTTCCACAAAATAGTTCTAAAAGAGTACTTCCTAATACACGATAATCTTAAAAGTAGGCTAGTTAGTTATTTCAAAATATGGACGTGAACTATGACACTGAGCGAGTCAGTTTGGATAGCTAGTCATTTTGAAAATAAGTGGTCAATTTTGGTAAAAGACAAATTTACTACAGAATCCAAAGCAGTAGTTTTGGGAAATGATCATTGTGAGCCTAAAGGAAGTTTTTGCTTCTTTTTGTATAATACTTACTGTCTATAGCTTTTCGTCCAGTTTTGAAATAATGATGTCCAGATTTGTCAACCAAAACATTGCTGAAACAATAAATAAATTATTATTTTATTTTTATTGGCCTATACTTGCGATATGGATAGCCTGAAATACTAATCCGCTCTCCTGTATCCACAGGAGCCTATTCTCGAAATGAAAAGGGTAGGCTATTTGCTAGTCCAGGCTATATTCTATCTCTGTGCCAAATATTTTCATCCAGTTCCGTCCATCAGCAAACGGCTGTTATAAGTTACAGACGTCCAGCCATCCAACAACCTATTCATATATCCACCCGTTCATTCATTTACTCATTCACACATCCATTTACTCATAAATTCATTCATCAACCCATTTATTCATCCATACATCCATTCATCCATCATCACAAACATTCTGAAAATAATAAATAAATAATTACTTACCTAGTATCATTTACTAGTTTACAGTCAGTACAACAGACGATAGGATCACGTCCACGGAATGAACATAGCTGAAAAAAAAACAATTATGACGTTATTAGTTACATCAAATACGTCACGGCCAGCATGTTTTGTCGCATTGTATATGAACGGATTTTTGGCTGAAACATCTCAACGATATGATTTCTTACAGGACTTATGAAAAAAAAAGACGGGTTGCACTCCGGGAGTGCCAGCAAAAGTGAAATCTTTTACACAGAGAAAAAGATAAAAAGAACACACCATACCACACCTATAATATAGCGCCAATCATAGAACCTATCACTAATTTTCTGTCAGAAGAAATTAATGAATTACAAAAAGAAAAAGTAATCACAAAAAGTAATAAATTACATAAAGAAAAATAATCACAAAAAGAAAAAATATTACAAAAAGTAATAAGTTACAAAAAGAAAAAATAATAACAAAAAGGGTCAGAAGCCCAGGTTCGAACCCGGTACTATCTAAAACCATAAGGACCTACAGTCGAAGCGTTTATCGATAAGCCACGAAGCTTCTTAACGCACTTAACAAAATAAACAATTTGTAGCTATTGTAAAGAAGTTTTCACTTCAAAAAAAAGAAAATGAAAGAAAATTTTGTGCTTGCTGTGTTTGAATTTTTTTTGGATTGAATTGATGAATTTTTGGTGTAACATCTAGAGCAGGTATAAAAGCATTTAATCCGGCCCAACAAAGGTCCTTCGACATCAGTACTATTATTTGACGGGCCAGAAATTACAGTAGCTACTTGAGAGCCACCTCTATCTCGCACTGCTCGTGAATATGTATGAACGCCGAGGCCCTAGGAGTGAGAGTTCTCTCGCTCGCCGCCTTGCTCAGCGCGATGCATGGTGCGCAAGGTGCCTAGGGCTGCCGACGCCTCCTTCTGCGAGCAAATAATGCTCGTGAAGAAGACGGCTGACCAGGAACGGAGGGGACTCGTCAACCGCATAGGCCGCGACGAACGGAGGCTACTTGGGCGTTGGAGGTCGCAAAATGACTTCCTCACCTCACCTCCTTCTTCAAGACAATTTACCCACCGCTGATCTAAATATGGCAAAGGGTGCTCGTGAAGTCTACTGTTCACAGAACTACTAGTTTAAAGTGCGACAAACCCTTCGGATAAATATCCCACAACATTTCACACAAAGCTATCTAGACCCATGGTAAGCATAGCTTAACTAGCTTGTGTTATGGAATCTAGAATGCGGATAAACATACTTAGATACGTTTTTTTTGTAAATACATACATATTATACATAGAAACACCCAGATCAATGCAAATACACATATTCGTGCATACAAATATTTGCACTGAGCGGGGATCGAACCCACGCCTGCTGCGTAGCGGCCGCGTTCACTACCACTACGCCACAGACATCCTTAGCCGGTGGGGGTGGTTATGTTAACGAATCGACTAAAATACCAAGACGTCTTGGGTCATCAGTTGCTACAGGTGAGATTGCTACTGAAATATCTCTCACACTCAGGCTGATCCCGGCCATTTCCGTTTTCGAAATGAGCCCTTCGGGTGTGGAAACTGCCGTGTCCCCATCCAGCCCCGGATGGTTGGAGGCGTGGGCAGTTGCCAGCTTCTGTGGCATGGCGGTAGTAAACGCGGCCACTACACAGGAGGCGCGAGTTCGATCCCCGCTCAGTGCAAATATTTTACGGGTATTTACATTGGAGTGGTCATGCTTCGGAGAGAACGTTAAGCCGTCTGTTCCGGATGCCATGGGAAGATCTAGAGCAGCCATTACGGTAGTTGGAGTCCTCAAAATTCCAACAACAGGTCTAACTGCAAATACTTTGATATCATCTTTAGGTTGTGGAGGTCAGATGGCAGTCGCTTCACGGAAAATATCGAAGTTTTTTTTTTTATGCCACTTAGGCGGCAGACAAGCACACGGCCCACCTGATGGGAAGTGGTTACCGTGGCGTATGGACGTTTGCAACACCAGGGGCGTCACAATCGTGCTACCGACCCTGTAGATACCTTCTAATACCCTTCTTGAAGAACCCCATATTGTAGTCGCTTGGGAAAACCACGGCAGGAAGTTCATTCCACAACCTGAGCGTGCGTGGGATGAAGTTCCTTTCAAAACGCACGGTGCGTACCATTTCCGGTCGCAGTGTGTGAGGATGAATTCCCTGCCTATGGCGAGTGGTGCGATGATAGAATGCAGCGGTGGGCATCATGTCAAACAATTCATCTGAGTACAAACCATTGTATAGGCGGTAGAACACACACAGCGAGGCAAAGTCTCTTCTGAGGCTGAGAGGTTCCACATCGCCTGTGAGTATGGGATTGTCGACGAGCCTCAACGCCCGTCTTTGCAATGAGTCGAAGGGGCCAAGCTGGTATGCAGGCGCTCCGGCAAAAAGGTGACAGCAGTACTCCATGTGGGGCCGAATTTGTGCCTTATAAAGCAGAAGTCGTTGCCCCGCAGTGAAGTACTGCTTCGCCCTGTTGAGCACTCCAAGTTTCTTTGGGGCCAGCTTGACCTTGTCCTCCAAATGGTTGCGGAACTGAACGTCGCTTGAGATGTCGACACCTAGGATCCCAATACTCGAAGAGATGGAAAGTGGTGTGCCCAGGAATTGCGGCGCTACAATAAATGGGGTTTTCTTAGCGGTGAATACACATACTTGTGTCTTAGTGGGGTTAAATTGGACTAGGTTAAGTCGACCCCAATCGGATACTCCCGAGAGAGTAGTCTCGATTTCAGACACAAGTTGTTCGCGTCTCTTCTCCACCTCGAATTGAGGGATATTTGCACGAACCGTGTAACACGTATCCCCGGTACTGTCGTCCGCATAGCAATGAATAGATCCATCAGACAGCATGTCATTGATATGCAGCAGAAACAGCGTCGGGGACAACACGGAGCCTTGTGGGACACCAGCGTTTATGTCCATGCGGTCCGAGCAGCTGCCATCGACGACGGCTTGGATACTTCTGTTCTGTTCCGCTTTACCATTCTAACCAAATCCGTAGTTAGAATGGTAAAGCGGACCCCAAACTCCAAGTTGTAAGCTTCGGATGCAACTGGGATTAACGCTATGATGAAGAAAATGGGTGAGGCTTTTCGACCTGCTTCTGCTAGGGTGACACGTGTCTGAACAAGTCAACGTACCTGTGGATGCTTTTTATTCTTAATGTCTTCGACGACTGAGAGGCAATGTCGCAGGTTAACGCATTTGCCTGCTAACTTATCGGTCTGCGATACGCATGATGCTCCTGAAATAAAGACAATATTTGAGAGTGCTACTATTACTTAATACCTTTCTTTTCTCGTGTGGTATACCCTCGAATGCACACCCACTTTGGGGAAAGTGGGGGGGGGGGGGGGGGTGATGTAGGGCTCGTCCAACCTGTGACAGAGTTGTTCAAGGTCGCCCATATAGGCCTACCTCTTGACCTTACGACTGTTGACAGCCGGGACCGACGTTTAACGTGCCCTCGAAGCACGGAAGCGCTCAGATGTGACACCACTAAATGGTCACCCATCCCAATGGTAACCTTCGCCTAGATTGCTTAACACGCTGATCGTTTACCGAGTAGTGAGCGCACCTGGCCACGAGCGCTAGAGTCGAAAGGACTAAAACTGCACGCCGTCTTTGGTCTTTTGATGCCAGGCTATTTGCCTAAGATTTGTATCCATCGTACTACGGACCACCAGCTATACTTTTAGGTGTATAGGGTCCCCTATCGCCAGGTGTTGGACCTGCTGATTAACGAGCTCTGTTTTAGAGCTCGGACGGCAGTCGCTTCTAGACAATTGGCTATTATTAGAGCGTTTTCATATTCATCTGACGGTGTGGGACGCCGATAGCTGATCTCCGATAGCCGACAAAATGTGCTGTTTTCACATATATCCGATAAAATCGGCCAGATACGGTTATTTGCTTGAAAGCACAGACTAGTTAGGGATGCTAGGGATGAAAATGAAAAAACGTACAAGCAATTTTCGACCTTATTGACGTGACATAGTATCGAGGTTTGTTTTTCTTATATTCGCGATCAGCGTCGTCAATTAACGCAAAAATACGTAACTAAGAAAAGGTCATTTAATAATTGCTTGCCGTCGCCGTTAGTCTCTTTGTGATACGATATCGGGCCAACACAGTGGTGTCGGCTTCGATAACCGATACCGGGCCGGACAATGTGAAAAGCGGTTCGGTGACTCTTTCCTTTGTCGCACCATTAAGACCTGGAATTCCTTGCCAGCTCACGTGTTTCCCTCTTCCTACAGTCCCGGGTCCTTTAAGCGGGGCGTGAAAAAGCATCTGATGAGGCCGTCAAGCTGAGTGCCACCATTGTTAACATGGCACGTGTACATAATGGTGACCCTCTTTCGTGAGACTTTACCTTCAGCTTACCATCAGGCGAGGTAAAGTCAAATTGACGTGTCCTATTTATAAAAAAAAAAAAAAAAAAAAAAAAAAAAAAAAGACAGATACATATTATGTCCATACATTTGACTTCCTCTGATATTGGGTATCGGATAGTGGGAAAACGCTCCTATAACAGGTCGGCGTATTGAAGAATATTTATTGTAATTATTGACACGTGTTTTGACGTTCAGACAGTCGTCAGCGTACGTCAATCTAATACATTGATCAATATATTCTATTTTAGAAATGTGTTGCCACTTGTTTAGAGGCGCTGATCACGACCAGCTAATCTTGACTATTATTTGTCTTGAATATACCTCGAGACATATATCTTGGACCTAAACTGTACTCAAAATGTGCTGTTTTTTTGGCCAAAATAAATCTCCATCATGCCCTAAGTTTACATTACTCGTATTACAAAATATTGACTTAAAATGTAGGTATAAATAAGTAGATATAACTAAGTTATCAAACATACATCATTTTATAAATTACTAGCTGTCGCCCGCGGCCCCGCCCGCGTGGATGTCGGTTATCGCGAATCGGGGTATGAAAAATAGATGTTAGCCGATTCTCAGACCTACCCGATATGCCCACAAAATTTCATCAAAATCGGTCAAGCCGTTTCGGAGGAGTATGGCAACGAACACTGTGACACGAGAATTTTATATATTAGATAATGACAGTTCAAACAGAGGATTGGCCAGAATACTATAGAAGGTCTCAATATACATCGATCATATATTAGTGACTTCCACAAGAGCCACCCTCAATCCCCGTGTTCGGACGCACTCCAACAATAGATGATGTACACCCGACAAAATCAATAGTATTCCACCTTTACATACAACTTTCTATATAATGTGCTCCATACTCGCAGTAAACGTTTCTTGGTTTTTGAAGTGAAGAATTAAAAAGTATAAAATAAAACACAATTATACAATTACTGAACAGGTTTTCCTTAAACACGAGTACTTACATTGTTTACGCCAACTAAATAAGTATGAGGCTGCTTATATGAGTAACTGAGCTGCTGACATTAAAATATTGTTATTTTATTTTACTATATTGTTGTTACCTATGACACCGCTCGCGTGTAATTCCCTTTACCCACAACATGTGTGAATCCTGCTATCGGGGATCCTATCCCGTTACTTCACTGACCTGTAATAGTACTCGCTGCACTGGTGATCGGTAATTAAATATCGAATTTCATTGGTAGGATGATATCAGATGAGCCTTTGAGTTAAGTGCTTAATTATGTCAAATTTAATTTATAACTTTAGATTTCAAGGCTTTCCTTTCATTTAATTTACCATGTTTGTTAGACAGATTTTACCCTTATGATTGACCCTGACGATGGATGGTATAAAAATAGAAATTGTTATTTTTTCGGATTTTAGTCGGTTCAATTATCGGGCGTGGTAAGCGAGTTTTCAAAAAGATTTGAATGCAGTTTTGTTTCTATTTAAAAATAAAGGAATGTTTCCTTTGAGTGAAATTCGCTATCTCCAGTATTTAGAGTACAACCCCCCCAGGTAAGATTAAAATCTTCCAACCTGTATACAATTGAAAATCGCCATATTGGCGCTGATAGTTGCGGCAGACAGTAGTGAGTGTACTTGTAACTAATACAAATGATAAGCAACAATTGTCTTGGTATCGATAATTTAATACAAACGATGGGTCTTATGTATCAAATTATCAATATGGTCATTTTAGACATTTTTTTATAGTAAACGCAAATAAAGAACAACGAACAACGTCCACATTTGCAAACTAATTCATTCTCAGTACACTCATGATGGCGCTTCAAATCGATACATATAATCACGCCTTTATCCCCGGGTGGTTAGGCAGAGGTGACATAACACCCACATTTCACCAATCTGTATTCGGTCCCACGTAATAGGGGGTGAGCCTATTGCCGTATTCCGGGCTCTATTGTTGACTCGAGCCATGCATCTGAGGCTGAGTCTGGGCTGTACATACCTGTCTGATGTTACAGTTGATCAGCTCTAACCCTTAGTCGTCTTGTACGACACCACATGGTAGGAGAAGGGGTGGCAGAAATTCTACTCTGCCGGGAACCACGCGGCGCATAAAAAGTAAGCTGTCATTTTCTATGGAGTAGCCAGTCCAGCTAGTTATAGAGGTCAGACTTATATCTCCTTCTAATCATCATTCTCTGATCCTTTGCCCAACGCAGTTAGGGTCAGCTAAACGTTGATATTTTTGTGAAGCAACTGCCATTTGACATCCACAACCAATTTTGGTAATATCGAAGTTCTACAGTTAGACTAATCGCACTTTTGTGGGCTCCAACTACCCGAAACGTATATTCATGCATGCAAATTATTTGTACTGAACGGGAAGCGAACCCGTGGCCGCGCCTCCAGTTGCGTTCATTACCGCCAGTTTTCGACCTTAATGACTTTTTCTGTGACCTGTCTTTTCGCGTTAATAGATAGACGCTGATCACGAATATAAGAAAATAAAACTCGATAGGTACTATATCATGTCAATAAGGTCGAAAATTGCTTTCCCTTTTTTTACATACCCAGCATCCCTAAGTAGTCTGTGCTTTCGAGCAAATGGCCGTATCGGGCAGATTTTATCGGGTATATATTATGTGAAAACAGTACATGGTGTGGCTGATAGCCCACCAGGTCGGCTAGCAGCTTCCAACCCCGAAATCGAATATCGGATCAATGTGAAAACGCTCTATGTTTGAATATGAGAAAAAAAAACTTGATACTATTTTTTTTTAACCCTAGCATTGTTTGCTTCACGCGCTAACGGCTGGATACTGAGTAAGGTTATATTCTGAAATAACACATACGCTATTTTTATTCCGGGAACGCGTTCCCATGGGTTGCGGGAACGTGATCAAAATTGCATACGGGTGGAGCCGCGGGCAACAGCTAGTTAAATATACATGTCAAAGTTTATGAAGTATTTTGGGTGTTTTTATACAAGCAAGCTCAATTGACAGAACGGATTTCGCTGAAATTTGGTATATGGATGGATAATATTTCGAAACAATATAAGCTTCTCGTCTCTGGATTACCCATGGATAACGGAAGCGTGATTAGCTGTGCAATTCTCTAAGCATCATGGAGCACAAGGATGTCGCAGAGCCCCCCGAGGTCCCCTCTCCCGAGGAGGGCCAGACCGACAAGGATGGCCCTAGGTCAGCGTTGGTGCGAGGGATAACTCTATGACAACCTCACCTTCACCCTAGCACAACGTTAAAAAAAGTATTGGTCGATGTTGAGTGACGTCACCCTGTTCGTTCAATGACAATCTCTATTTAGGCTTTCGCAGCGCTATGTTCGACGATGTATGGTTAGAGAAATGCACAGCAGAATTTCATGAGAGTGGAGCTGTGGGCATCAGCTAGTAGAAAGAAAGAAAATTGGTTTTTATTGCGGATAAAAAGGAACATCGATTAAGATAGGAAAAAGTGACTCGCTCAGGTGGGACTCGAACCCACGATCTTTCCCTTACAGGGGGAATGCTCTGACCACTGAGCCACCGAGTCACACCTGAATCTATCCAAATTCTCCTATACTACCGTCTTAGGGCGACGGTGGGAGCCATCTACCGACATTCATACGAATTATCGGGAACAATGAATGATGTTGCAATCATTTTTAAACATTGTTTTTCGATGACTCCGCCCAAATAATTGAATGAAAGTTTGAAGCATTTACTATGCTACCGATGCTACCTAAACGAAAGATAAATAACAATATCACCATGCCAAAATATCGGACCTGCAGCAACTCAGGAGGCGACCATATCGTCCAAACTCCAAAGCGGTCCTCCTATAATCTATTCTCTATGGTTTTGCGGCAAAGATATTTTTATTTCTTATCTGTGGTCGCCGCCTGAGCAGATAACGCACCGTGGGATAAGAGGAAGTTATTATCATTCATCATGATTACTTGGATTGACCTTTACAACTAACAATAATATAAACAATGCAATTAAATAAATGTACATCTCTGCATCTCTGCTTCTATAAACAAGCTAACTGGAGAGGTTTTGTGCTGTCAGTGGGAAGACCAAAGGCTATTCCTGCTTTGTCTTCTACACTGACGGCAAAGAAACTCTGTGTTTACAGGGTCGGCAGCACGAGTGTGAAAAATCCCTGGTGTTGCAAACGTGTAACCACTTACCATCAGGTGGGCCGTGTGCTTGTCCACCACCTCAGTTGTATTAAAAAAATATCCGTGGGATTTACCCATACGCCCTCAAAATTTGGATCCTTTTAGTGAAAATTTCCTGTCATCGGAGCCGGTGTTGGTGGCTACATAGGGCTCAAACCGACTAAAACTGCACGCTGTCTTGGATCATCAATTGACGAGGGTGAGCTTGCCTCTGGCATACCTCTCACTAAAGTTTAAATCCTATCACAAAATCATCTGGCGAACTCATTTCAAAACACATTTTGACATAATTTTAATGGAGGTAGGTCACGACGGTATTTTTGTCCAGTTGAGTTTTTCAATAGGGGAAGTTCCTTCGCCCTACAGAATACCGCGGTCATAATAATCTCGTGTTGTGTTCCCGGGGTCACAAATTCTTCAGTGAGCTCTGGCTACCCTACTAACCACCGGGAACACAACACGAGGTTATTATGTCCGCGGTATTCTGTAGTGTGGGCTTTACCGAATATTGGTTATACGAATATTTTGACATATGACTCCCAAAAACACAGAGAGAAACAAGCGAAACCTCGTGCATCAATTATTTTGCTTCAGGACTTAAGCTTGCCAACATTGGGAGACGCCTATGTCCAACTGTGGACTACGATAGATAAGTTAATTGATTGAAGCCCGAAAAATTTTGATGTAAAAAAGGTAACCAAAATGACGGGACAAGTGTAAATACATGAGTAAACCGCAATATATTTATTAAAATAGTAATTTACTTCCTTGCTAATATAAGGGTCAAGAATTTAAGATATTCCCGATTAAAACCGATTATTCCAAACCTGACCCAAAAACATGACCAAATCAAATCAAATAAATTCAAATCAAGTCGCGGGTTAGGTTAAAACCTTGAAAACAAAATGTAATAATTGTTCCGAACGTAACCCTCTTCTTAACTTGACCCGACGTCGCGTCCTATCACAACCCGAAAAATGACGTGTAGTAAACAAATTAGTTTTTATTTATTAAAAACGCCACCAACTTGCTTAATCAAAACCTATTTCTATCCGTTCAAAACCTATTTCTGCATGGTTATAAAAAAAGTAACCTACTGCTTAATCCGCTCCGTTCCCGCCCCGTTATTAATTTCCTGTGAATACAATCGCAGCTGTAAAGAATGACCAATCTTCGCAATTCGGGTTATGATAGGAACGAGACGTTGGGTCAGGTTAGGAAGAGGGTTACGTTCCGAACAAATATTACAATTTTTTTCAAGTTTCTAACCTAACCCGCGACCGGTTCAGGTTTTCGGGTCAGGTTCGGAATAAACTACGCAAACGTATTGACCTTGAGTAATTTGTTTACAAACCTTCTTCTAGCTGACAACGTGCACTTAAAATTAATACAAACACACATACACTAACACTAAACACATATAAACACATTATTTTTAAATACACACATAAAGTGTGTGTACTATAGCACTTTTGTTTTGATACTAAATTATAAGATGGGTTTGCTCTTTATATGTAATGTGTCATCATGCATGAGACGGCCATTGTAAAGGTGCTTTCACACAGTTATATTAGTGACCATAATTTGTTAGTGAATATAACAAAAATTATTATTATATTTTGTTTAATCAATGATACGGTAGACTTAGATATATACTTATCTACCCTCATACTGAAGTGTAAACATTAAAAAATTAAAAACAAAACTTTAATGACGGTCTTTGAGCACAGAATTTCAAAATAAATTAATAAATACATTAAAGTACAGCTCTTCTATGGCAACTGTATCATAAGATATTTTTTTCTATTACAGCTTCAGCTGGAAACAAGGTGTCATTGCATTTTTTTTTATATAATCTGTGGACGTGGTGCAACATGCATGCGCGTTCGTTAGATAGATTTTGGCGCTCAACTTCTCTGTCAATTTGAAAAAAAAAAAACAATTAGTTTTTCATGATTAGATAATTTAATAGTATATGAAACTGCACATAATTTGGTCTTAAAACACTCGTGCGATACTATAATCTAACTCAAACACATATTTTAAGAATTCATGTTATGCAAGAGTTTCGTAAATTACTATTACCGTGTCAAAGACTTCACATTTGAGGTAAACTGTAGTGAAATGTAATAGGGGCTTAATCTTACCAGGCAGCTATGTCGCCTTAATAAATTATAATACTCATATATATTAGGGGTTAAAGTATGAAATTGCCGATTTGTACTGACAAATTGAAATTAGTTTTTTTTTAATTTAACGTATTTATTTAATCAAAATAATTACCATTATTATCTATACATTGCTGCCATCTAGTAGGAAGGTCATTTATGCCTTTGCGATAGAACTCTGGTGATCTAGATTCGACAAACTGTGTGAAAGCATTTTGTACTGCCTCCTGAGAAGAAAACTTTTTATCACATAGAAAATTGTCCAAATCACGAAAAAAATGGTAGTCTGTTGGAGCAAGGTCTGGCGAATACGGAGGGTGACGGATAGTTTCTAATTGCAGTTCCTGTAGAGTTAAAACGGTTTCTCGTGCTGTATGAGGTCTCGCGTTTTCATGGAGCAATAATGGTGAAGATCGATTCATGAGTCAGGGCTGTTTCACTGCTAGTTTTGCTATCATTGTTCGGAGTTCGGCACAGTAGACATCTGCCGTTATTGCTTGACCAGATCGTAGAAAGCTATAGTGAATAACACCATGCTGAGACCACCAAACAGTTACCATTACCTTTTTATTGGTAAGCTTTGCTTTAGGACACTGTTGTGGCGTTTCACCTGGGGTCAGCCATTGCATTTTTCGCTTACGGTTATCGTAAAGAATCCACTTTTCATCACATGTCACAATTCGATCCAATATTCCTTCATTTCTGTATCGATTCAACAAGGCAACACAAGTTTCAACACGCATTTCTTTCTGCAGATCAGTCAAATCATGAGGTACCCATTTTTCACATTTTTTTATTTTATTGATTTGACGCAAATGAGTCAATATTGTTGGTAGCTAATTCCTGGGTAGTTTGGCTCGGATCGGCTTCCACCATGTCTTTCAATTCATTGTTATTCACCTGTGTGGACGGCCTTCCTCGTGGTTCGTTCTTCAAATCAAAGTTTCCATCACGAAAGCGTTTAAACCAAAATCGCACGGTGCGTTCATTAGCAGTCCCCTCTCCAAACGCAACATTGATATTGCGAGCTGTTTCTGCCGCGTTAGTTCCGCGTCGGAACTCGTATTCAAAAATCACTCGAATTTTCGAAGTATCCATCTTTCTTGTCTAAGCTGAATAAAAAAAACAACTGAAAGTCGATAATCGAATGTTGCACATTTTTAAATGAAGAACTGCATAGGTACCATGTGGAAAAAGTTTCACTCAAAAATCTCAAACCATGAAGGTTCTATGTCAATTCGAAGTACCTATTACAATGAAACGGCAATTTCATACTTTAACCCCTATTATAATGCGCCAAATATACCTATATTGTGTTTTTAAATAACTGTACTGATAATCGAAATTACCAGCCTTCCCGTTAATCCTGGTGTAAAGGCCAGGTAAGGATTCGAACCTACAAAATACAAATCATAATTGCGCACAAATCTAATAGGAAATGTTTACGAAAAAAAAATATTTTCCAAAAACAAGTTGTAAATTAAATTAAATAAAAATGGCCAATTACAAGTTTTTGCATATAGTTATTTTATAATATATACAAGACGGTGGATAGCAATGTTATATCAATAAGTACCATTATATATTTAACCAAAAAAAAATAATATTTGTGGTATGATAATTAAAAGACAAAAGACAGTAAATCTGATTTAACCGCTGCGTGGAAGCACCTCACGACCGGCGAAACTGGTTAATTGGTAAACTGTCGGTCGACACTGTGACGTCATTGTATCAACAGAATCTTGTGTTGAAATACAATATTCTTGCCAAGTGACAAGCCGAGTTCAACTATTATAGCCTGTACGCTCAGAACAGAATGAAATAGAATATGTTTAGATCGTGAAAACGTGATAGTCTTTGTGGCGGGTTTGATTCTCAGTCAGTGCAAATATTTGGTATCCAATCATTTGACAAGAAACGAAAGACAAATCTGCACTTAACAAACAACGTTTGTCAAAATTATACTTGATAAACTTATCATTTTACAAGCTATTGTTTAATAAACTTCTCATTAGAAAAACTACTTATTCGGAAAAATATCATTATGCCTTAACATCATTTCACAAATTGATTATTTTTAAACATGTTAGTTGGCAAAACAAGTTTTACCCTTCAATTATTGTCTTGAATAGTCACAAGGCAGTGACAGAAATAAATCTCTGTAAATACGACTTCACGTGGTCTTGTTTGCTTTGCTTAAATAACACTCTAGGGGTAGGAGTGTTATTTAAGCCCACGCAGGCGCGAAGGGGTGAAGAGGCCCACTACCACGAGCTGAGGAGCAGGTGGTTATAAAGCCCGCCGCCGCGGCTGAGGCTGGCTGGCTAAGCCGGCCAGCAAACCGAAGCTGCGGTGGTGGGCATTTCAACCATCTTCGACGACAAACTCGTGTGGGGCCGCCGGAGCTCCGCAACGCCGGAGCTGTGACAGAAACGATGTTTGCTACATATTATTTGCCTACTGTATGCTTGCTTGTTTGATTGTTTATTAACTAACTTTATTTTGTCAAATGAACATTTATAAAATAAAATTTTAACAATTGAAATATTTTCTATGTGATACGTTTGCAAAACTTTTTTATTTATCAAATGATTCAATATGTTTGCAAAATGAAAGTTTGTCAAATGATTCGTTTTTCAAACGTTGTATGTAAAATGATCATTTGTCATACGTTTTTCTCAAACAATTGTGAACCCTAATATTTGTATGCATGAGTCAGGGTATCATCGTGCTACGACACCAGGTTCAGCTGTCGGTCCCAGTTGTCATACGATTAACGATGGCAGTCGTTACGGGTAGTTGGAACACTAAAAAGTGCAACAACAATTGGTGGTTAGTGGTTTTGGAGTCGGCCTTACGATCGAGAAGTACCGGGTTCGAATCCTGGCCATTACACTATCGACGTGAACCCACTCCTAGCACAAGCAATTTGGCTTAGTTGGAGGGGTTAGATGGAATATTAGTAATTTCGGTTGCTAATATTCTTATAAAACAACTGTTGTGGAGTTCAGATGGTAATCGTTTCACAGAAAATGTCGAAGTTCAGCCAAAAACGCAGTTAGTTTGGAAAATGCGGATCCGGGACTGCTCGTTGAAAGCTTCGGATGTCCAAGACAGGACGTGAACCGTCACTCCTAGACGAACATAGGAGAGTCGCTTAGATCGATTAAAATAGAAAAAAATTAATCGGTTCAGGCGGAATTCGAACCCGCAAACTTTCACGACAATAATTTCCTGTTATTAAAAAGATAAATAAACTGAACTTATTAAATTAAGAATGGTAAAAGGGTGATAATGATAACAGTTGCGTCGGTTCTTATTTCATCGTTTTTATTTATTTTTAATCATCTACCCAACCTATAATATAATAAATGATTTGATAATTCAATATTATGACGCGGATGCGTGGGCGGCCAGCGCCTCCTTCTGCGATCAGGTCATGCTCGCGAAGGAGACAGCAGAGCGGGCGCGACGCGATGAGCGAGAAAGATTCGCAGACCGATCTCCGCCTCCCATGAGCGCGGGTCTGAGGGTGACGGGTGTAGCCGCCCGTCACCCTAGCAGAAGCAGGTTACGGCGGTGGCGCGCATTGTAGGACGATGCGCGCCTCCCCACACCGGGGTTGAGTCGGGGACCGGGTGGTCCCCCCCTCCCGAGGAGGGCCAGACCGAGAGGGATGGCCCTGGGTCAGCCGGGGTGCGAGGGATATGTCGCATGACAACCTCACCTTCGGCCTAGCCCTACGACCCAGAGACGGCGTGCGGTTTAGTCGGTTTGAGTCCGACATAACCTCCCCCTCCACCACCGGAGGGGTGGGTATCCGTGGGGTGGGTATTCATACAATTTTCCTAACAAATTACCGTTTTGACGTTAAGTAAAAAGTAACTAATTTGACTAGCCAGTACAATATTTTCTGTTCTGTGGTAGAATACCCATTGTTCATGTTGCTCAGTAGGTCAGAGCATTCCACCTGTAATGGACAATCCCGTCTTGAATGTCTACAATTCCGATCTAAATTGATAGGAAAAGTTAACAGATTTCTTTTTAGACAACTGAGGTGGAAGACAAGCACTTTTTGCTTTAAAGTTTCATGAAAAGTCTAGGCTACGGCGATATTTCTATCCCAATTGAGCAATGTAACTGCGAAAGTACCTCCGCCCTATAGAATACCGCGGCCATAATAAACTCGCGTTGTGATCCCGGTGTTGAGTAGGGTAGCCAGATCTCATTAAAGTTCTTGTGCTGTCAGTGGAAAGACCAACGGCTTGTCTTACTTTGTCTTCTGCACTGACGGCACAGAAACTAATTGTTCTTGCATAGGTCACAGAAAAATTTTGTTTACAGATGAGAAAATCTTTACAATTGAGCAACATTTTAACGAACAAAATGACCGTGTTTATGCTCAAAGCTCTAAGGAAGCTTCCCAATTAGTCGACAGAGTGCAACGTGGGCATTATCCGACTTCAGTGATGGTTTGTTGGGGTGTTAGCTATGAAGGAGTGACTGAGCCATATTTTTGTGAAAAAGGTATCAAAACATCGGCACAAGTGTATCAAGATACCATTCTTGAGAAGGTAGTTAAGCACCTTAACAACACCATGTTTAATAACCAAGTATGGTCCTTCCAACAGGACTCAGCGCGTCATAAAGCTCGGTCCACGCAGTCTTGGTTGAAAGTGAACGTTTCGGACTTCATCAGAGTTAAAGACTGGCCGTCGTCTAATCTCGATCTTAATCCGCTGGATTATGATTTATGGTCAGTTCTAAAGAGTACAGCTTGCTCTAATCGCTATGATAATGTGGAGTCCCTAAAATAATATATACAATTGTATGGAGCCAATCGGCAGTGTAGAATTTTCTCATGCAATGAGTGCGTGCTTCTATTGATAACTGGCCTCAACGTTTAAAGGACTGTTATTGCAGCCAATGGAGATCACTTCGAATAAGCTTTTTGTATTTTAAAATGTTTTATATTTATGTATTACACTAACATACTGTAAAAGTAATAAATATTATTTCCAATAAAAAAAATGTTTTTACTTTGTGACAATATTTATAGCAAGACTAAGTAATGAGGAGGACATTTTTGCTTGACTCGCTCATCAACACGGCCCTTTTTCTGATTGACCAACCGCAACGTAACGTACCTAACGTTTTTTTAATTCAGATCACGGTGGACACTTGATTCAGATAGTAAATTGACAACTGTCAATGTCAAATTGTGAAATAATGATACCAGCTTTTAGTGCATAGTGACGTGCTCGAAACTATCGACAATGTTTGTGGCTTAGATATTAGGGGTTAAAGTATGAAATTGCCGATTTGTACTGACAAATTGAAATTCGTTTTTTTTTTAACTTAACGTATTTATTTAATCAAAATAATTACCATTATTATCTGTACATTGCTGCCATCTAGTAGGAAGGTCATTTATGCCTTTGCGATAGAACTCTGGTGATCTAGATTCGACAAACTGTGTGAAAGCATTTTGTACTGCCTCCTGAGAAGAAAACTTTTTATCACATAGAAAATTGTCCAAATCACGAAAAAAATGGTAGTCTGTTGGAGCAAGGTCTGGCGAATACGGAGGGTGACGGATAGTTTCTAATTGCAGTTCCTGTAGAGTTAAAACGGTTTCTCGTGCTGTATGAGGTCTCGCGTTATCATGGAGCAATAATGGTGAAGATCGATTCATGAGTCGGGGCTAGTTTTGCTATCATTGTTCGGAGTTCGGCACAGTAGACATCTGCCGTTATTGCTTGACCAGATCGTAGAAAGCTATAGTGAATAACACCATGCTGAGACCACCAAACAGTTACCATTACCTTTTTATTGGTAAGCTTTGCTTTAGGACACTGTTGTGGCGTTTCACCTGGGGTCAGCCATTGCAACTGAAAGTCGATAATCGAATGTTGCACATTTTTAAATGAAGAACTACATAGGTACCCTGTGGAAAAAGTTTCACTCAAAAATCTCAAACCATGAAGGTTCTATGTCAATTCGAAGTACTACTAGTATTACAATGAAACGGCAATTTCATACTTTAACCCCTATTATTAATGGTTTGTTTTTTACTTTTTTATATTGTAAGAAGAAGTTGAAATTAAAAAGTTTTTTGGTTTCGTACACTATCCGTTTAAGCTAACTATAAAATATCCTACAAAAATCTGAACTAAGTTTAATTTATCGACAACTTTCGACACTGGTGGCACATGACTATTTTTTAATTGCAATAAACCGGCAACACAGGTAATATCATTTTACTATCTGAAATTAAAAAACAGACTTTAAGTTAAAAAGCACGTTACGACTACGACTAAAACTGTGTCAAGCAGCATGGTACTCCAAAGTCCAATCTGGTTCTACACAAGTTAGAGAACGATTATGCTGATGTATTCAACATAATTTAAAAATAAAATAAAAAGTTACATATTCATATACATTTTTGTATATTATTTCACGGGCAATCTGTCTAATTCGGTATTCTATACAATGCTCAGACAATGTAGAGCATATCGCGGGGGCGACAAGACAATGTATGAAATATGTATTATGAATTTTACTATCCATTACATACCTACTTAGCCTAGTTAATGTATGCAATGCCTTGGAATTGTATGGAATACCTAGGCAAAGTAATAAACATTTCACACATACCCTACGCATTTACGACATTCTATACATTGCCCAGGCATTGTATAAAATACCGGATTATACACATTGCCGGCAACATTTACATTAAAACACTTTTCAATAAACAATTGAATTACGGCATTCTATACATTGCCCAGGCATTGTATAAAATACCGGATTATACACATTGCCGGTAACATTAACTTAAACACTTTTCAATAAACTATTGAATTTTGAGGCTTCCAATTTTTTTATTTAATTAAATGTAAAAAAATATTGTATTACTTATTTCTATCAAACGATTTCATACCTAATTATAAAAATAACTCTAATTTTAGAAAATTTACAACTACGTGGTATTTCGCATCAAAATAATAAAAATAGCTATTATTTCTCCACCTTGGTAAGAACCAACGACTCGTAAATACTTATGACATTCTTCAAGATACATAGCCTCTGTAAAATATTGTTTATCCTCCAAGATTGTTACTATAATCGCCACTGCGTCTTCAGCTAAAAGTTGTAAGCTCGTGATGCTCACTAAAATAAAGGAGATTACACAAATCTTAACACCGACTGCAAGATTTGTTACCGTGTTGTCACGCTTGCGACTTATCTTCCTACTAATAATTACGTAAAATATCCTACCGAACAATATTAAGTTCGCACACGGCGCTGTACATCTTAATATTATATACACCCACAAATAAGCAGTCATAATGATGTCTGAGAGACCTGAAGTATTAGTCGGATACAAAATAAATAATAATTCATATAACACACTTACAACTATTGACACAGGCAAGATAGTCAAGGAAAGTTTAAGAAAAGTCCACTTCTCAGGCATAAACACTTTCACCATTTTGTCGTATAAGTTCTTTGTGTAGACACAAGTCCAGAATCTGAGGCTGATATCTGCAGTTCTGAATAAGATCCTTGGGACAAAATTAAAATGGCCGATTGTGTATATCCACCGTGTCACTGCAAGCTGCATTAGAACTTTTTGATCTAGTTTTCGGATTTCAGGTCGGTGTACGAAGAGTAGGGTTTGTATTATTAAACATATGCCTGAAAATGTAGTTCCAGCTATAAGGCAGCAGGTCGTAATATTAATCATTTTTAAGCGATGTCCGAGTAATTTTATTTATATTTTGTGCAAAAAACGCAGCACTCGATTAGCACAACCTCACCTGGAGAGGTTCAGATTCCTTTGAAAGCATACTTCGTATAAAAAATTGTAATCGTAAATACGTTTGGAATAAAAATAACATAACTGGTTTTTCAATTTTTTATTTCCTAACTGGTAATATGTGATCAAAATTTTAACGCGAATAAATTATCATTTATTCAACCATAAAAAGTAATAAAAACAACTAGATAATCTAATTAAGAATCAAATCAATCTAATCAATAATCGCATTAAGAAGTTTGGGTTCAGTCGAGGTATTTTTCCAAGAATCACGCAAACATATTTTATTGCTGTCTCTATCTGGGGTCAGATGGGGACAGTTACTTCTGCTAGGGTGACAGGCAGCTCCTACTGTCGTATCCATTGAGGACGGAGGTCATTTACCGACCTCCGACGTCCGGGTGGCCGTTGCACACGTCCTAAGGTCACGGTAACCACTTCCTATCAGGTGAGCTGTATGTCTGTCTGCCCCTGAAGAAATATAAAAAACTAAGACTGATTTTTGATTGAGTGATACGAGTAAATTTAGTGATTCTATAACTAGTCACTAATATAGTAATGAGGATAGTATGTTTACTTGACTCACTCGTCAACATGGCCCTTTTTCTGACCGACCAAACCGTAGTGACCAACGATCCTGAGAAATGGGGAAAATAGGAACTACGGTGTCAATATCAAATGCATACTATTAAATTGCAATTCAAAGAATATTTAAACGTTTTGGTATCCCCAAAAAGAATGTGGCGGCCATCTTCAGTTCATGGGAATGTTGGTTTTACTATAAGCTCGTTCGTATAATAAGCTGATTTAATTTTACACCAGTTTTATAGTCTGTTTTTTTATAATTAGCTTAGGATAGTGTACGAAACTAAACACTTTTTTTTTTTTTTCTTAAAATAAAATAAAGCCAAACCACTTGTATCTAGGCCACAAACATTGTCGATAGTTTCGAGCACGTCACTAAGCAATAAAAGCTGGCATCATTATTTCACAATTTGACATTTGCAGTTGTCAATTTACTATCTGAATTAAAAAAAGACTATAGCTTCTATGTTAAAACATTGAAACCCACCGTCTACTCACGTTACGACTGTGACTAGAACTCAATGTCAAGCAGAATAGTGCTCCACAGTCGAAACTAGATCTACGCAAGTTTGACAGCTATTTTTATGTATTCATGCATTATTTAAAAAGAAATTAAAATTATTTTTAAAGTTTGGAATATGTTACCGGCAGTATGTTTCATTCAGGTATTTTATACAATGTCTAGGGATTGTATAGAATGGCTGCTATTTCACCGGCTATGTGTAAAATAAAGCGCACCCGGCATTGTATAGAATGCCTAGGCAAAGTATAAAAAAAAGCACACCCGGCATTGTATAGAATGCCCAGGCAAATTATAAAATAAATAATATTTCATTCATTATTTTTAAGCTTTCGCGGTGTGAACTCATAATTATTTAACTGTTCGGGACTTTTCGCTGTTCGGAGCTTTTAGCCGTGACCACGGGCGCTGCAACGCATTCGAAAGGTCGGCAAAAATAGTTAAAAGTTAAAAGTCCCGAACACTTATATAATTATGATTTCATTCATTGTCTATGAGTTTACGGCATTATATTGTTACGAGCGTGGGGGTCAGTTTAAATAGAAAATGCGAGGACAACCGTTGAAAACAGATTTTATTCAGCTGCACTTAAATTACAGCAAAGCGCGTTAAATTCAAAACTTCTTCCTTACACAATACACAGTCACTTGTATAATCGCACTGTATCGCTTCGCACACTTTATCGCTTTGATCGCTTCGGATACTAGTCGTAGACTAACTTAAGCGGAGGCTGTTAGCTCGCCTTTTATATCGGGCGCGGCCGAGTAGCGAAAGATCGAGAAAAGACAGGTACGTTCTGAAAAAGACAGGAACTTTCTGGAAGGTTCTATTGGGTCTTGTGTCTCTTTCTAGCCTGACGTCTCGTTCTATTCATTCGATTCCTTCTAGAACCGTGACGTCAAGGCATGCTTTCTCTTTCTATAGTGTCGTCTCGCTCACTCCTATGGAAATTTGGCCATATATGGAAGTGGCCAAGCGCCGGGCGTAGCAATATACATTGCTTAGGCATTGTATAGAATTCCGGATAATAAACATTGCCGGTAGCACATAATTATGGGTCGCCAGGCATTAGGATAAAGCCAGATATAGTTAGGCTTTTTGATCTAGCTAAAATGAACGGTGTCCGGCCAGTCCGGTTGTTGTTAGTGGGTGGCCATAATAAAAGCGGCGGCGGGCGCGGACGCGGTTGCGGAAATATCAATTGTATGAAAACGCTCCTTGCGGTTACACCGAAGTAACATAGGCGGTAGCCTAGTGCGACTGCTTTGAGCGACTTACCGAGCCTATGCGGCGACTGTCCTAAAGTGTGGGTGGGCAGGGGTAATGAATCAGTTCGGTGTTGTCGCAGTTGCCGCTTTGCGTATAATATATTATCTGCTTCTTCTTCATCCTAGCGTAGATCCTAGTTACTGGGATTACCCAGTCGCATCCGAAGCTTTTTCAACATGTCAAAGTCAAGTCAAAGTAAAAATCATTTATTGTGCATAGACCATTAAAACGGCACTTACAAAACGTTAAGGTAAAAAAAAACTGGACTAGTTTAGCAAATGGACCATTGGTTTGAAACGCGGCCCCGACCTGACAAGACTCCGGCAAGAAACTCAGCGGGCATTTTTTTTGGTCTATTTACAAACATTTGCTTAGTCTACTTAGTCTAAATACAATAGTTTGCTTAAGTAGCATAGTTGAGCGAACAGCTCATTTCCAAGCTTGTTTATCATCTAAATATTCTTGGATTTTATAATAGCCTTTTTGGCACAGTTTAGTCTTAATTACATTTTTAAATTTATTCACAGGTTAATCTCTAATTTCATTAGGGAGCTTGTTGAAAAAGCCTGCAATTTGGCGTAAATACTTAAACCTAAGAACACTGTTGATTCCACAGGGTTGTTCCTTTGAGTCTGGGGTCCGCTTTTTACCAGTTTAACTGCGGATTTGGCTAAACTTCGATATTTGGTATACCATATATATATACTAATATTTAATCTTAAGTACCAGTTTATGCCCGCGTCTCTACCCGTTTTGAATATCTGTTTTCACGATTAAGTAACGGATTGTAGAAAAGATCTCATACCAATTAAAAAAATCAGTACAAACTTCACTGTTTTTTATTTATTTCGTATACACCATTTTTAGTTTTCGACACTTTCCATCTCAAGATTGGACTGTTAAGTAGATAGGTTAAAATACCAGATACCGAATGTTGGAGGAATAATTCGTGACTGAAAGTTGAAAAAATTTGCTAGCAAGTGTTTATGTTAATTGTTGAATTAAAATTGTTGTTGTTTATGTACCTACATGTTAAGTGCATCCGGTCGCGATGAAATCAACAACGATGCAATTGTGTCCGCTATGACCGCTGTTAGTAAACTAATTATATCTAATTGTTAATGTTGTAAACATCAGAGAAACTAAGTCTCCCAATATTTTTAAGTCACGATGATCATTGTACATAACTGAACATTATTAATTACTTTAGTCTTACTGCTAAGTGTTCCTTTTGTCTGGTCCACAGGCAATTTTCAACGACAAATAGCATATTTATTGTTAATTATGTTTTCATGCAAGAGGCAATGTAATTGTCTTTTTGAAAATAAATATCTTTAACCCTAAGTGTTGCGAGTGGCGTCTGGAATCACGTCACGTGATCCATATCAGCATTTACACTGTATCTCTCACACATAGTTCAGAACACCTGACATAGGCCAAATCGCTAGTCGCTTGTCGGGCGGCGGTATGGAAGCCCAACCGCTTCCGCGTCCGGGCCCGCGCCTGCATCCTCATTCGCCACCGCGCCCGCCACCACCACCGCTTTTAGTCTGGCCAAACTTTTTACATTTCACAAACGACAACGCAAGGCATCAAAATTACTCGAACAATTCCCTTTCATTACAATTTAAGAAGAATTTAAAAATGTTTATAAATATTTATGTTGAATTAGATTTATAATTAAATAGAATTTTTTTTTAACAACAAGCTTTTCTTTAAGTTCTGCTGTACCTAGTACCTACTAAACGACAATACTAATTTTATGCAAGGTTTGCACCGATTTTTTGTTTTAGTGCAACAGATTTTTAAAGAAACGCTTGTTCTTGAAAGTTTCTTCATTATTAATTTTATTTTCCACTTTTTAGTTATAGTAATATCATGATAGCCTCTTTAGCGTAGCGATAGTGAACGTGGCCGCTGCGCAGGAGGCTCGGGTTCGATTACCGCTCAGTGCAAATATTTGTATGCATAAATATGGGTATTTGCATCTGGTCGTGCCTCGGAGACCACGTTAAGTCGTCAGTCCCGGTTGTCATACGAACATCTATGGCAGTCGTTACAGGTAGTTGGAGCCCTAAAAATCCAAGAACTGGTCTAACTGCAAAACTTTGATATCGCCTTCTAGATTGTGGAGGTCAGATGGCACTCGCTTCACAGAAAATATCGAAGTTCAACCAAATCCGCAGTTAGACTGGTAAAGCGGACCCACTCTAAGCTTAGTACAGAAATTTCCATGACCACCTACTGTCTCTATCTTCTGTCTCTGAAAACTATGTTATAAAAAAAAGATTGTTAATATAGAAGAAATGAGCACAAACAGGATAGGTTAACTAATTTAATTTAGATTTTCCTATGGCCACCTTCTGACTCCATCTACAGACCCTGAATACCATGTAATACATACGAGAGTTCGTTAAGACAAAAAAAATGAGCACATATATTATCGTATTATCTTATTTCTATGGTTACCTTCCCAATTCATCATGAAATCAGCTCCATACTAAACATGTATGCAAAACTTTATCAAAATCGGTTGAGGATTTCTGTTTCAAATTGCAGTTACAAGATTTGCTCCGATCACATTACATAGTACATATATCCAGTGCAAGTTATTAAAAAGCTTGATTTTGTCGTACCCATTAATACTGAGACACAATAACCTCAATAAAGTAGGGTGTCCAGCCTTTTTACCCGAATATCCGGCCAAGCTGGTTGGTGTGTCAGGTTATTAGTTTGGGTGACCAGGCAACCCTATCCATAATAAAATATGTTTTAATGAACTATTGAATTTTTAACCATACAATATCGGGGTGCACCGCAGTGCCCCTGCCGAGTCGAGCGCGAAGCAAACACTGCCGTACCATTCTTTACTGGAACCATTTCGCCGCATTTTCAGGCCCCTATTTGAGAACCTCTGGATAAGACCAGAACGCAGAAATTTTCGTCATCCAGTAAGCTATAACTACATGCCTAAAATCCAAAATTTCAAGTCTGTAGGTCATTTAGTTCCGAAGTTAGGCGAAAGCAAAGTTTCGCATTTATGACACTCACTCACTCACTCATGATCATCAGAATAGACTAGTTCTTCTACTTCCCATAAACTCAGAGAGCGTTACAGCATTTCAGACCTACCCTTATTTCATACATCCTACTAATATTATAAACGCGAAAGTTTGTGTGTATGGATGGGTGTATAGATGGATGTTTGTTACTCTTTCACGTAAAAACTACTGAATGGATTTTAATAAAAGTTCACATTCTACAAAAGCATGTTCGTTCATTTTGTCTACAGAATCCACGGCCGTACTATTTTTTATTTTTATTTTTTATTATTCAATTAAGAAGACATACAGACAACATGTATACACATATAAATACAACGTAAACTCATTAGAGTTTTACTGTGCATTAGTGCCATTAGTAGTTAACTATATTAACAATAATTTCATTCGCAGGTCTTCAGATAATTAGGTAGGAGGTAGAATGCAAAAAAGGCGTAAGCGCGTCATCGCCATCGGCGGCCACGCAGATACCGCACCGCCACTGTGCCCCTTTAATAAATGCATTACTTTATAGGATGCTCCAAAGGAAATCGCATTTATATAAACCACATCGATCAGCGTCTGACTGTGATCAGTAAATGCGTTGTGTCCTTTACATACTGGGTCAACCCCGAACAGTGTGAAAACGTGTTAAATTGGCTGAGTCTTGCATCTGCACGCTTAAACAGCCGTTATTTGGTTATACTGGGTGACTATATAGTCATAGTTAGAGAAAGAACCTATGGAATCCGTTAACGCATCCAGAAACTGTTGTACATTACCGGTGAGTAGATTGTAACTTTAATGTTCAATTTATAGTTAACGTTATAAACTTAATATAGTAAGGTATTTGTGGATAGCTATCGGCTCGCTCGCACGTTACGTGTCTTGCCTACACAGCCAACTCACATTCTCTTTGTTCACTCTCCGCTTCGTGGTCGTGACGACAGACTATTATATATATGTCGTCGCCAACTAGCTTAACAGAATGATATTTAGCCGTAACGTTTATTACGACATTTAATAAACTGGCTGGTTAATGCTTAGGCCATTCGTAAGACAGGGCACCACCCCGAAATAAGATAGAAAATTACGTACAAACATACATACACTCACGTCTGCAAATCCCCGAGGGGGTAAATAGAGGTGAATTCACAGAAAATTAGTGATAGGCTTATTGAGTTAACTGCGCAATCCGACTTGGATAGGTTAGGTTAGAAGTAGCGTAGTGCCCGCATTGAGCCTTCGTGGTTATTTTTTTTAAACCATGCAGATATAAATCATTTTCTTGACTGTTTGATTAAATGGCTAGGCAAGTAATTAAACTTCATTGATTCGAGCCATTTGCCTAGCCGTTTAATCAACTGGCTGAACATCATTTAGCACGCTAATTGGACGCCAATTGAACGGCCGGTTAGTTGGCACTTGGCTGCGAAATGTACATACATAAATTAGTACATGAGTAGTTCACATCTTGTACATGCGTATTCTCTACAGCAGCCCACTAGGATTTTATTATGATTCACCTTGACTTTAACACACATCTGTTCGACTGTCGGGTGCACAGGGTGGACAAACACCTTTACCTGCAGGCCGTTTCTGTAATCGAAATCAATCCTCACCTCTACGATCCGCTATCCCTACGGGGCGAAGAATATGTCGCAACCGGTATCCCGGCAGGAACAGCGCATGCCCCTCTTCCCCTCGCCTTAGCCACGTCTCACTTAAAGCCAATAAGTCCACCTGATGACGGTCTATCGCTGCTAAAATATCTGTATGGTTAGAAGAGTCAATGCGTGAGGAGTTCTCGGTAAGCGTTGCCCGAAGCTCCTATACGTCCTGCTGCAGTTGGTGGAGCATTCCTTTTCATTTTCATTCTTCATTCATTTCCTCCTGCATATAGACCATTTGCCTCCGGAATAGCCGTAGTTTCAATGCCACGTCCACCGGACTGCTCACGTTACCAAGAGCTGCGGTGGTGCCCAAACGGCATCCCCTGCTCACCCTTGCCTGACGGTGATCCCGTATCTGCGGTATTTTTTACTGGGGTATCTGGACGGTTATTCCCAGGTTTAATTTTCTGGCATCCCGGGCATGACTAGTTAGGCTGCCTAGTAGCCTTCGCGCCACCCACACTTTGGATATAGTAAACATGTGAGCAAGTAGCACAGACAGCGCCATCTTTATTCAGTAACCGACCACGTTAAATGAATAAGTTAGCAATACAACGGACAGATGTCGACGTGTCGAATAAACGCACTCAGGTGTTTGCCAGCTGACTTTGGGTTGGTATAAGTATAAGTTATTAATTATGCACAACAGAAATTTGTAAACACCCATACAATGTATAGAACTCCAGTTTTCGTTTTATTGTTATTTTAGAATGTCACTCTGCTGAATCGTGATTTATCTGAGGAAAAATTGTATAGACAATCTGCCAGACAACCTGTCAAATTTTTCAATGTGTATACAATTATTTCCCAGCTAAATCGAGGTTCAGCTGAGCATTCTAGAATACAGGCCTAGTTATCACTGTGTAATGTTTCATGTTCTTGCATATACAACTATCTCCGATTTTCGAGGCACAATAACACTACATTAATAAATTGGAACCGATCGTATTATTTTTGAAGTGAAAACTTCTTTAGCGGCGTTGGATGGGTGTAAAATGTTAAGGAAGCGTCAGGATTAGTTGACCTTTGAACTGTAACCGACGGGGTGTGCGTTGTTTTATAGACAATTGTTTAATATAATTTCGTATTACAGAAAATATTTCGCATAATTTCTTTTCATAGAATAATCAATATACAGAATACTTACTTTAAAGAATTTTAAATCATTGAATTTTGTTTCATATATAGTTAAACATTACAATAATCATTTCATAGAATATCAAATCAAATATTCTTAATGATTATATTGTTTATTTAATAGAAAACTTATTACAAAGAATAACATATTATCAAAGTGACAGTTTCTAAACGTTTCAATTCATATAATGCATACCCTCATTTAAATGGGAATTTTTTTATAAACTAATCAATGGATGCGTCTACAAGGTCAACGGAGCCCCGCTACGCGGGGCTCCTACTTCTGGGTGGTTTTAAAAAAAATAACCACGAAGGCCTAATGCGGGAGCTTCGCTACGCTCCGCTCCCGCATTAGCCTTCTAACCTAACCTATCCGAGTCGGGGTAATCTGAGTCGGGGTGTTAACTATATTGTAAATGTTACAGTTAAAAATAAATGTGATTTGGAACATTATAAAGGTAGTTTAATATTCTTTAAAAAATAATTCTACAGTTTGATAAGTTTGTTAAACAAAAAAATGTGATTAAAAATTCCTTCAATTGTGTTTCTGTGAAATATGTTTCATTGTAGTAAATTGTTTTTGAAACAATAATATTCGAAATAAAAATATAAGAACCAAATATTATATGAAACATTTTCTGTGAAACGAAATTCTATGAAATTTCTTTCTACGAAATAAGGGGCTCCCGTAACCGACGACTTACGTCATACAAGATTAGGTACAGACTATCTATTTTGCAAGTTACGATAGATAGCGTCGTAGCTTAAACGGTAAGCACTTCGACTGTAAGTCCTTATAGTTTCAGATAGTATCGGGTTCAAACCACCTAGCCTTCAGGGATTTTTTGTGATTGTTTTTTCTTATATATTACTTTTGGTGTATATTTATTACTTTTGGTGATTATTTTTTCTTTTTGTAATTTATTACTTTTTATGATTATTTTTTCTTTCTGTAATTTATTATATTTTGTGATTATTTTTTCTTTTCATAATTTATTAATTTCTTCTGAAAGAAAATTAGCAGAAAATAAGTGATAGGTTCTATGATTAGCGCTATATTATATGTATGATATGGTATGTTCTTTTTTATCTTTTTCTATGTATATAACGAGAAAAGAAAAAAAGAAAATGTTTTCACTTCTGCCGGCACTATAAAAGTGCAACCCGTCTTTTTTTTTCTGTACCAACTGTTATGTCTGCAAGCACCGATGCAACGGTTTCGTCTTGTCTATTTTTATATTGTTAATGGTCACACAGGCAACTTATGACTTGTTAATAAATAAAAAAAATGAACATAAACAAAATTTGCAAAAATGAAGTATTTTTTAAAAATATACACAAATATGGCTTAGCTTAATTTAAACTAACCTTTTGTAAAGTTTTATGCATATAACGATTATAATAGTAATATAAAAATAACAACAATGCATCCAGTTACCTATAGATAGCATAGGCAAAGATGTAGATAAAAATGTACAGAAAACACACTCCGTAACTTTAACACACATTGACATTAACTTTAACACATACACATACACATTACACACATTTACAGTAATTAAGGATTTTTTGGGCGTGGTGCGGGACCCCTTCATTGCGCTCGCAAACCTTTCCCCAAGAGAATTAGCCCTCTTACAGTCGACTCAACCGAGTTTCTTCTGTATTTTTATTTCGTGATGTAATGAAGAAAATAACTATTATTTCTGCACCTTGGAAAGAACCGATGACACGGATATATCGGTATATCTGATAATAATAATTATTATATGATACATACTGCGGATCTATCAGATAAATAACATATGATGTTACATACGTTATAGTTTCAGTTAAAAGTTGTACACTGATGATGCTCACTAAAATAAATGAGATTATATAAATCGTAACACTAACAGTCAAGTTTCCAAATGTATTGTCATTCATACGCCTCATTTTATTCTTAATAATAATGTACAATATCCTGCTAAAGTACAATAAGTTCGCACATGGTGCCGGGACTTTCATTAACATCCATAGAGGAGGTACTATGTTATATGTATAATAGTTATTCAAATTCAGCTTAATAATCAAAACCCATAACAAACACAATAGTACAGATAAAAATGTTGACACAAGAAACATAATTAGCGACAGTTTTAAAAAACTCCACTTTTCCGGCAAATACACTTTCACAACTTTGTCATATAAGTTCTTGGTGTAGACCAGCGTCCAGCATCTGAGGCTTATATCCGTGAGCTCGTGTAGGAATATTTGAGTGTATCCAGACATATCTGCTGACCTTTTGGGTTTGTGCGCTGATAAAGTGCATAGCGATATGAAATATAAAGTGTGCCACACTGCTACTTGCATTAGACACTTTTGGTCCAGTTTTCTTATCTGTGGCCGGCAAATGAAGATTAGTGTTTGAATTATTAAACATATTGATGAGAACGTAGTTCCACTTATAAGCCAGTACTCAAATGAATAAAACATTTTGTGACTATGTTATGTTCGTCCAATGGTTGAATGTAGTCTAAAACTATAAATACCTAAGAGTCAGACACCAAGATCATAGGTAATTATCGTTATCATTATTGAATCTGTGAGCCAATAAATGTATTATAATTAATGCATGTCGTAGGATGAATCCATTATTCGAATTTTGGCATAAACCCTAGCCATAATGCGATAAGGTCGAAAACATTTCTCAATTTTACTAGAAAAAAAGAGGGATACTTGGGTCCATTCAGTAAAAGTGCAAAAATCATAAAATACGAACACTGACGATATCACGGAAATTATAAACTAACCAGAATCAGATTATTTTAGTCAGTTAGCAAAAATCTAGCCAGATATGGATTATTCTATGTTATTAGAGAAGTGAAACATCTGTCGAAGGACCGATGGCCATTCGATCAAACGAGTCCTATAGTGGAAAGATAAGGCAAACGGTAGGTGGGACGGTGGTTGGGATAGATAGGGTGCGAAGGTTTTGTGTACGCGTGGGAGCGCGAATGTACGCGCTACGCGCATTACCTTTGTGCTTCTACAGGAAAAATCGCTTGAGAGATTCGCGTCAAATTCATAATTTCTGGACAAGACTAAAGTCTATTTTACACACTACATATCTAACTGGTTTTCAGCAGAGGGGATTTAGATAAAACTCTATCATTTAGAACTGGTTATAATGTCACTGTGAACTTTAACATAATTGCCAAAAGGTGCCAATATTATTTGTATTTAAAATAGGTATATTTGCAATGTTGTGCGCTGCTTTATTTGTCTTAATTTTGTCTGATTAGAAACGGATTTTATTAATAATATTATAATAAAATAATAATAACTAATACCCGCGTAAAATCCGGATCCCGTTCAGGCTGCATCATCTTTTTAGCTGACTCTCCCTCTTTAGATTTGTTCGTAAAAAAATGAATTCTTATTGCACCCCTTTTAATCTATAAAATGTACCCATTTATTTGATGGATTTCAAATAATGTATGGGAATCTACCTGATTTATTATCATTTATGATTATTACTCCGCTCCGTTAGATAGTAGCTTGAAATTTTGAAATTGGTCCAGTAGTTTTTAGGTTTATTAATTACATACAAAAACACAAAAAATACTAAATACAAATCTTCCCGCACTTTCAGCTGTGAAGTCATTCTTTATATATAATTCAGTGCCAGATGAATTTAAATGTCTAAACTTAAGTTATGGCTACTGGAAAAGTCATTTTATTCTCTTGATGATTATTTTGATTATTAATTTTTTTTTCATTGACATAGTGTAACAAACTTAGACATTATTATTGTATTAATTGGTCACATGATTATCTCGGCCACGATGACGATTTTATATTACTACTAGCTGTCGCCCGCGGCTCCGCCCGCATGGATGTCGGTTATCGCGAATCGGACTATAATTTGAGATTTAAACTATCCTATCTCTCAAGTTAGATCGAACTGCACATGGTGTGCGAATTTTATTATAATCGGTTAAGTGGTTTAGGAGTCCATTGAGGACAAACATTGTGACACGAGATTTATATACAGGGTGTATTTTTGAAACGGGGCAGTAAGGGCAAGTACCTTAACCGTTGCAGTTACAGCAAAACGTTCTTAAAAGACCTTCCCTAACTTTTTGGGACATTTTGAACTGCATTCACAGATTTTGTAAAAAACTTACAGTTAGCAAAAAAAATGCAAAAAGTTCAATTTTTTTTTATGCCAATCGATTCTATTTCATGTGGGGATCAAAAAACTCTATGGGACCATTTTAGCTTTCAGTACTAGAAAAGACAGAAATCGCCAAAGACCTTTCCCATACATTTCGTACGGAAATATGATAAATCAACTCGAAACTCATAGGTCAGGTAAAATTTTGAACTTTTTTAAATAAAAAAAAATCATTTAAACATTAAAGAAATTGGTTTATGAAATAAATTGCTCAAAATGATTTCCATTTTCACGAATACATAAGTCTATCCTTTTTTGCACTGAACGAATGGCGGCTAATAATGTTCTGGGATGAATATTACGTAAAATGGTCATTAATGCATCCTTGAGCTCTTGAACACTGGCGTACGTCGTCTTATACACCTCGTTTTTCACGAAGCCCCATAAAAAAAAATCAAGTGGTGTTAGATCGGGGCTACGAGGTGGCCACTGTGTTGGACCATGTGTACCTATCCACTGTGTACCGAATAGGCGGCTCAAATTGGAACGTGAAAGGTGACTGTTATGTGGCGGAGCACCATCTTGTTGAAAATGAACTTTTCGCAATTCCGACAGGGGCCATTCGTCCATCTCGTTTTCAAGATGGTGTAAAATGACTTCATTATACATGGCAGAATTCAGTTTCCCTTCATAAAATTCCACCATTATGACTCGATTGGACATTATACCACACCAACAGTTGAATGAGAAGCGAACCTGATTATGACTTGCCGTAACTCTTAGTGGATTTTCTTTGGACCGATAGTGGTGATTTTTTCTGTTGTACATACCGTTATTGGAAAAATTCGTTTCGTCTGACCACAGTATGTTATTTAAAAATTCATGATCTCTGCTTATTTTTCCTCTTAGCCATCTGCAAAAAGTAAGCCTTCGAACATCATCACCCGGATGTAACACTTGAACTATGCGCCCATATCGATAGCACTTGTAGCCGTATTTCTTCCATATCTTTATCACAAGGGAGTGGGATACACCTACTTCAAGGGCGACTTGCCTGGACGATACCTCTGGATATGCTTCGACATAAGTTAGAACCGCAATCTCCGTGTCCATGTCCACACGAGGCTGCCGCTTTCTTTTGAAAGAACCCTGCAATTCCAGGTTTTTCAAAAGATTTGTAATAACCTTTCTTGTTGGCACATGCCGCAACGGATACTTATTGCGGTACCACACTAATGCAGCTCCCGCATTTCGATTATTGACAAAATACGCTTCTAATAAGTCAATTTTTTCACGATTAGAAGACATTTTAGCGAAAATCCTTAATTAATAACTCATAGGAAGTTTCTCAGCTGAAACTAAGAATAACACACAGATTTTCGAATCAAATTCGAAATTTGAGGGTAAAAATTCTTTTTATTTACTTTACAGTCAATTATACCTACCCACTTCCTGGCCATAACAAAAAGTTAGACCATCGTAGAAATTTGTTTCTGTTGCCGAAATGTATGGGAAACGTTTTTGGCGATTTCTGTCTTTCCTAGTACTGAAAGCTAAAATGGTCTCATAAAGTTTTTTGATCCCCACATGAAATAGAATCTATTGGCATAAAAAAAATGTTTTGGACATTTGCATTTTTTTTGCCAACTGTAAGTTTTTTACAAAATCTGTGAATGCAGTTCAAAATATGTCAAAAAGTTAGGGAAGGTCTTCTAAGAACGTTTTGCTGTAACTGCAACGGTTAAGGTACTTGCCCTTACTGCCCCGTTTCAAAAATACACCCTGTATATTAAGATATTGACATTTTAGATTGACTCATTATTTTATTTGGACATTATGATTATTTGCTATTGTTATTTTGACATTCAAAGTTCACATATTATTATTATTACTTAATTTTTACTATAAATAGGCATAATAAAATGGTATTGAAATTTTCTTTGTGCATGTAACTGGTAGTTTTTGAGTGACTTCTGCTTTAAGTTTTGCACGCCTAATGTTAAGCTGAATGTACGGAGCACGAAAATTATTAATGTAACAGCCCATTGTACCTATATTCAAGCAAATAAACAATTATTATTAATTATTATTATTCTGAACAAGGCCAAAGTGCGTTTCATATGCCACATAACTGGTTTCCTGCAGAGCGGAATAAGAACATCATTAAAAGATATCAGTATAAAACCTAAAGGTCAAACGGTGCCAGTTTGATATATTTTTAGCCAAAAAAGTAGAAGTTTGAAGAATAATATTGATAGTATTTTTAATACCACTTAGGTGGCAGACAAGCATACGGCCCACTTGATGGAAAGCGGTAACCATGGCCTATGGACGTGTGCAACACCAGGGGGGAGTCACACGCGTGCTACTGACCCTATAAGAACTGAGAGTTTCTGTGCTGATAGTTACGAATACCTATCTATTGTTGCGTTTCAATACGTTTAGATAGATAGATAGATAATTCTTTATTGTACATCAATAAATTTACACTAGGACAAGTAGATAGTATGTATACAGTTTAATGTACAATGGGCGGCCTTATCGCTGGAAGCCATTTCTTCCAGGCAACCGTTTATTGTATACGTTTGGATTTCCGAGCCACATTTTCATGTAATAAAGTTGTTGCTAACACTATCCCACAACCTGAGCATTTTTTGGTATCCTATACTAAAAAAGTGGCCAAGTGCGAGTCGGACTCGCCATGAAAGGTTCCGTAGCAGCAAGTAACATACTATAAAAGTTCTTGTAGTTCGTTGTTACTTTGATCGATGTTTTAATGATAGTGTACGGTTTACGATTTAGGACGTATTAAAAAAAAACTACTTACTAGATCACGTTCAAATCAATTTTCGGTGGAAGTTTGCATGGTAATGTACCTACATCATATTTTTTATTTAGTTTTATCATTCTCTTATTTTAGAAGTTACAGGAGGGGGGACACATTTTACCACTTTGGAAGTGTCTCTCGCGCAAACCATTCAGTTTAGAAAAATATGATATTAGAAACCTCAATATCATTTTTGAAGACATATCCATAGACACCACACGTATGGATTTGATGAAAAAAATTTTTTGAGTTTCAGTTATAAGTATGGGGAATCACCACAATTTATTGTTTTGTTTTTTTTTTCTATTTTTGTGTGAAAATCTTAATGCGGTTCACAGAATACATCTACTTACCAAGTTTCAACGGGTGTGCGTTGTTTTATAGAAAATTGTTTAATATAATTTCGTATTACAGAAAATGTTTCGCATAATTTCGTTTCATAGAATAATCAATATACAGAATACTTACTTTAAAGAATTTTAAATCATTGAATTTTGTTTCATTTAAAGTTAAACATTAGAATAATCATTTCATAGAATATCAAATCAAATATTCTTAATCATTATATTGTTTAATTAATAGAAAACTTATTACAAAGAATAGCGTATTATCATATATATGGTTTTTATAAACTAAACAATTGATGCGTCTACAAGGTCAACGGAGCCCCGCTAGGCGGGGCTCCTAGTTCTGGGTGGTTTATAAAAAAATAACCACGAAGGCCTTCTAACCTAACCTATCCGAGTCGGGGTAATCTGAGTCGGGGTGTTAAAATTGTAAATGTTACAGTTAAAAGTAAATGTGATTTGGAACATTATAAAGGTGGTTTAATATTCTTTAAAAAATAATTCTACGATTTGTTAAGTTTGTTAAACAAAAAAATGTGAATAAAAATTCGTTCAATTGTATTTCTGTGAAATATGTTTCATTGAAGGAAATTGTTTTTGAAACAATAATATTCGAAATAAAAATATAAGAACCAAATATTATATGAAACATTTTCTGTGAAACGAAATTCTATGAAATTTCTTTCTACGAAATAAGGGGCTCCCAGTTTCAACAGTATAGTTCTTATAGTTTCGGAAAAAAGTGGCTGTGACATACGGACAGACAGACAGACATGACGAATCTGTAAGGGTTCTGTTTTTTGCCATTTGGCTATGAAACCCTAAAAACTATCACGCCTATAGATACGTGCTTTACCACAGTAATTTAACTTCACTTCGTCGGTCTAAAAGTAAATAGTAACAAATAAATCACGATGGAATAAATAAAGAGTGTCTTTGTATCAATGAGCGATATTCGCGTAAATTTTAGAAAATTCATTCTTCTTCTTTTATAATTTATGATTCAATGGAAAACTAGGCGTGTTCTCACAAAGCTTAGCTGTTCACTAATATAATGAATGTAAAAGTTTGTTTGAATGGAAAGAATTTGATACTTTTTCACGGAAAAACTACTGAATGGATCTGGATGAACTTTGCCACTGTACTGTAAGAGTCAGTCTGGTTTTTGGGTATATTATGTCCTTTTTTATTTGATGTACATGAAAACTGTAAATATTGTGATATTTGTTGGTATCTTGTCCAGATTGTTTTTTTTTTTATTCTCGCTGTGGCCAATTGCCACCTACAGTCCGTCAAATCTAAGAAGTACCGTTTGACAGTTCTGACAATTGAATTATAGGGATGGGATGAAAAAATCGATTACTATAATATCCGAACTTTAAGAGATCGATTACTATAATATCCGAATTTTAAGAAATCAATTGTTATAATTAAATAAAAGAAATGTTTAAGATATTTTTTTATTCACTACTAGTACTAGTATCGTCGTCTTCGTCATCATCGTCATTTAAATTAATGACCAGTTGATTGTCCATTACATTATCAAAGTGTACGTCTCTTTCGAAGTCGTCCATTATTATTTTCTTTGTTTTTTGTACTACTTTACTCCAATCTTCCTGTGTGACTAAAAACTTGGGCACATGCTTCCTTTAATAAACCTTCCATTTTCTTGACACTGAAGGGTGGTTTTGTGTTGTGTCTTGCTGCATAACCTGTAAAACAATAATGTAACTATTTGATAGCAGACGAAAACCATTGTTTAAATTATAAATGTTAGAAGTACTCGTGTTATTATTATAATATTATAAAATATTACCTTTAACTTGGGCCCAAATCAGTTCAATGGCATTATATTGGCAATGGTACGGAGGAAGTCGTATGACTTTGTGCCCGTGCTCTTCGGCCAATTGGTCAATTACATATGTCGGTTTTGGTGGTTTATGCAATTTCACTAACTGTAATAATTCAGCTTTTAATAGTGACATGTCGGCATCCACTCCTTTTCTTTGCAGCCATGCCACCAAATCTGCTTTCTTATTGGCTGACGTAGGTGCTTTATCAATTTGCACAGAGTGGTATGGGGCATTATCCATTATAATTGTGCTGTTAGGAGGGATATTCTGTAATAAATTTAAGAACCACTCTCGGAACCTTACTGCGTCCATTTCTTCATGATACTCTTTAGTGCTTTTGGATTGGAAAGCTAATAAAGAGTTTTCCACGAAGCCTGTAGACGCTGACCCAGCATGGCATATTATGAGGCGTCCACCTTTTCCTATCGGCACCTTCGAGCACGAAGCTTCAGAATCATCAGTCCATGTTTTCGGCACAGAATGGTTGGAATTTAGCCAAGTTTCGGCCAAAAATATTACATTATCCCAGTTTATAATTTGTTTAACTTCGCGCAAGAATGTTAGTCGCTGCATAATTATGTCATGTCGCTCCATAACAATTTTTCGTTTGTCAACTTTTTTGTATCTGAAGCCAATTCCTGTTATTACCGTTCTCAACGACTCTATGCTTCCCTTATACAGCCCGGCATCTTTTAAAGTTGCACATAACTTTGCCAATGTTGGAAATTCGCCTCTTGTAAAATACCCGTATATATGGTTTCTAATAGCATGACTATCGAATTCATCGATGCCTGTCACAGGTTTATTTCTTTTTCGTTTTTTCGGTGTGTGAAGTACGTTACTGTCACTCCCCGAAGGCCCATATTTTTCACTTAATATTTTGCCAACGGTGCGGCTACCAATACCGAGAGCTTCACCGACGCGATCCCGAACTTGTGTAACTGGCAGTAGAAGTCCACCATTTTGAGATTCACGCTCAAAATACTCGTGTAATTTCACCACCAATTCACGAGCCTGGCTGTTCAAAGTACGTCCTCTTTTCGACATTATTAATAAACACTTGCTTAGTTCGGAGTCCAGTATAAATATTGCCAAGGTAAACGGATAAAGAATGATCAGTCCAGAAAAGTAATAGCCAAGTCACAAATTGTAAAACACAAACGAGAAAGCAAGTACGCGCACAGTCAGCTTCCAAGATGGCGAGAGACTGCTGACGCCGAACCGACCGAGCGGACCGCGTGCGCTTGTAGTTGGCAGTGTTGCCAGAAAAAAAAAATTGTAGAGACTTGGACACCTGCGATTTTGCCTATTGACCTAAAAATAATTAAATTAATTTATTTTAGGGTATCTGTGTATTCAGTGCATTATGCGGTCGCGCAGTAACGTCGTTAATTTATAACATCAGGCAACAACATTTTTGTGAATGGGTTCTACATACCTTATTTTTATTAGTTTTAGACGTAGAAATAAGACTTAGAAGAAAAAATTGTAATTGTAAAATCAATGGATGTGCTTGTTAAAAATTTGTTTATTTCTCTGTAATATGCAAACCCATACTATCATACACAAAAATAAATGTAAAAAACACTATCCCTGACTCCATTTACTATTTCGACAGCGTTAGCGCGAGAAACCCCGACTTATTTGGGCGCGAAAATCAAAAATCGACAAATCGCTTTCGACAACTTTTTAAAGAAGCAAATATATTTGATTTATAAATACGTATTTTTGGTGAATGGGTTTTATCTCATATTTTACGATTACATAACTATTTAGTTATGTAATCGTAATATGTGAGATAAATCCCATTCACATGAAAAAATATTTGTTTGGTTGTCAAGTGTAATTTGTAAATAATACATTCGATTTTTCGTATATGTAAACGATTTTTTTGCATACAAGTGTATCCGAAGAGTCGCAACACTACGTGCAGTGACCTAACTACGTAACTTTGTAATGCGGTCAAGAATATAACTATTAGAAATTATTTACTGTGTAAATATGTGTTATTTTGCTTTGTTTGAAAGTTTTCAATTACATTTAGATATTAAGAATTGTACATTTTTAGATACAATAATGAAATCTTTCTAAATTCATGGTTTTATGAAAAAGGTTATCGAAACTGAATAATGTACGTATGAACAAAGTTGTTTCGGTTTGAAAAATATGAAACGTCAAACGGTACCTCTTAGATTTGATGGACTGTAGGGACCCTTTTATATTTATGCTATTTCTTTGTTTTTTAAAAAAAGCTGTTTTTGTACGTACAATTGGGGTTGTCAATATAATTTTACAAGCAATGGACGTTTCTTTGGTTTTTTCCTATTTTCTCCAATAGAATAGAATATAAATATCAAGGAAAGGTATACCAGTCGTCCAAAAAGTGGTCCTTCGAAATTATTACATGAAAACAGCAAGAATGGTGGTCACAAGATCACAAACGAGACTTGTGCCCGAGAAAACACAGGAATCGGCATCTCATACACCAACAACGAGTGATGGTGCTAATCAGACTCCAACTAGCGATAGCCGGTCTCACTCTTTGTCCACGCATACAAGCCGCTCTTCGGCGAGGGCTGTTGCAAGGAAGCTTGCTGCGGAGGCCCAACATGCTCGCCAACTCGGCAAATTAGCCGCAAAGATACAGTCGAAGCGCAGGGCTAAAGAGTTGCAGTTAGAACGTAGAACTACCGAACTGGAATTGCGTACCGAGCTTGCATCAATTGACGCAGAAGAAAGTGTCCGTTATCACAGCGGTAGGAGTGATAAGAGTGTGAGAGTGCAACATTACCATCTTATCACCAAATAATAATAATTATCAACAGTCCACCATTGACATTCAGGTAGAGCCTATTATCATACCTTTAAATTCTCAGGGCTATTATCACGACCATGTCCCTCTAAGTGCGACCAATCCACACACAACATTTGCGGAGACAGGGTGGCCGCATCTGCCAATTACAGAGGAAACGACTGCACGTCGCGACTCATCGATGCCCTAGAGGTTATGACAAGAAAGGATGGGCCGCCGCCTAATAGAAAAACACATTTTAATGTTTCAATACTCACATTTGATGGTAGATCGCCATTAGATTGGCATATGTTTTAACGTGCCTTTCTTGATACCGAAGGTTCTTACTCCACAGTTGAAAACTTGGCCCGCCAAGCTTCTGACGTTATAGAAGCTCTGGATCGTCGTTTTGGTCGTCCAGAGGAAATTGTAATTCGTGAGGTAATCTCTATCCGAGCCTTGCCTAAACTTGGCATCGAGGTAAGAGATCTTAATTTCTTTGCCATCCGTTTGCGCAACTGTGTGGAGGTTGTAAAGTAATTGGAGCATCACGACTATTTGCGATCTCCAGAGCTATTTGGAGCTTTACTGAGCAAGCCCCCACAACTTTTACGCACACGTTGGTTCGACTATGCAAAGTATAATTGGAAATGCCAACCAAATACTGTCTAGAAGTATAAACTGGACGTTTTTCGGTTTAATATAACGATTTTGGAAGTCTCAGGCTACCATGTTTGGTTTTTCGAGAGCTTAGTGGGTCCTTATGCGGTGCGAGGGCTTAGGTGGCAGTACCATGATGGCTGTTGATAGGGAGGTTGTGCTTTATGTATTCGCAGCTTTTATCGCTTCACGAGTCAAGATTAATGGACAAATAGATAAGACACTCCTTTGAGACGCCGAAAATGAAATAGGCAAAGAAAGCTAAAGGCTCAAGAAATACACGAACAAGGGTACATTATTTTGTTCACAACTTTATTTCCAATTTATTAAAATACTAATTACAACGTAAATTATATATTATTACTATAAGTAAAGCTAAATGAGTTACCCTTGCGCTGATCCTATGATAGAATCCTAAATGCGATTAAATATATTATGAACTTAGATTTTCAGAAAATAAAATAAAAAACTTGGACATACGCCTCTCCCAATGTGCACCATTTCTGCCATTTATTGGAACAACTAAACCAATGGAAATGTACATATTTATACATGCAAATATTTGGACTGCGTAATCTTATAACACTACAATCATTATTCAGCGTATGAAGGTCTGTACATAGATTACAATTTAAAATGGATTGCGATAGATCACATGAAACTAATTATTATAAATTGGCAGCCCAAGTCTCGGCTCCGCAAGGAAATAATTTTGTAAAAGACTCTCCTAGGACCTGACCTCGATTGTAGCGCTGCTTAGCGCAGCGGCCTTATCAGTGATCGCAGAGCAGCATCTTTTGGAGGAGGACATTTATGATCTTTTTAAACATTTAAAGGGATTAGACAGCGTATTCAATTGAAACTCTCACCCAGTCAGCTTGATTTCTTTCGTCATCTTGAACAATTATTGTCATAAATCAACAAATTACACAAAATAGTATCCTACTACTATAAATAAAATAAAATATCACCTTAGTCTAAACGTTTAGGCGTTTAATATTATATAAAATGTAAAATATCAATGCCAAAAACAAACCAACACAGTTACATAAAGTTAGGCACTATAAGATGAACTCATCAATGTGTCCACTCTGTACCTTTTTTACTACATCTTTGCCGATATTTTTATAATTTCGATTGGCTGTGAATTCTAAATTAAAATAATCATATTTTGGAAAATACATTCTTGTTACAAGGTCAGTATTTTATTTATTTTTCATCATAATGGACATTAAAAAACGTGTAATTATTAAGTACCCCAAAAATTAAGTTACATTTCTACATTTTGGTTTTCACATTTTAGTCTAGAATGGATATTTTTGAAGTGAAAACTTCTTTAGCGGCGTTAGATGGATAAAAAGTGTTAAACTCGCGTCAGGATCACGTGACCTTTAACCCGTAACCGACGACTTTGTAGGACGACATGACGTCATACATCATTCCTAGCTACAGAGTGTTTATTTTGTTAGGTACGCTAAGAAGTTTCGTAGCTTAGCTGTAATCGCTTAGATTGTAAGTCCTTATGGTACGAGATAGTACCGGGTTCAAACCTGGGCTTCTGACACTTTTTGTGATTATTTTTTCTTATTGTAATTTATTACTTTTTGTGATTAATTTCTTCTGACAGAAAATTAGTAATAGGTTCTATGATTTATCTTTTTCTCTGTATATAACGAAGAAAAAAAATAAAGAAAAGTTTTCACTTCTGGCGGCACTCCCGAAGTGCAACACGTCTTTTGAAGTGAAAACTTCTTTAGCGGCGTTAGATAGGTAAAAAGTATTAAACTCGCGTTAGGATCACGTGTTAAGCTCGCGTCAGGATCACGTGTTAAACTCGCGTCAGGATCACGTGTTAAACTCGCGTTAGGATCACGTGACCTTTGACCCGTAACTGACGATTTTGTAGGACGATATTATGTCGTACAACATTCCTAGCTACAAAGTGTTTATTTTGCTAGGCACGTTAAGAAGCATCGTAGCTTAGCGGTAAGAGCTTCGACTGTAAGTCCTTATGGTTTCAGATAGTACCGGGTTCTAACCTGGGCTTCTGACACTTTTTGGGATTATTATTTTTTAATGTAATTTATTAATTTCTTCTAACAGAAAATAAGCAGAAAATTAGTGATAGGTTCTCAGATTGGCGCTATATTATAGGTATGGTAAGGTATGGTATGTTATTTTTATATTTTTCTCTGTATATAACGAAGAAAGAAAGTAAGGAAAAGTTTTCACTTCTGGCGGCACTCTTGGAGTGCAACCTGTCTTTTTTTATTTATACCCCAAACGAGGATGAATTTCTGCTTGCGTTACGAGGAGATACGTTGACAAAGATGCATCATCGACTGCATGGGTGATTCTGATTACTTAAATTATTTCAAACGAAAATTTCATAGGTATGATATATTATAAACTGTAGATACCTCATGTAGGGACATAAAATATCGCAAACACTAAATTTGAAAAAAAATATGGCTATTTACTATGAAATAATTAATATGAACTTTATTATTATCTATATCAATATTAATTATTATCAAAGGCCTTTTATTTTCGGTAGCGCACCTTTTCGTGTCACTAATTGGTGAATAAAATGATGACCAACGTCATCAGTTTTGTCGCCTTTTTGAAGTCCGGACAATGCATCTATGGTTAATAATTCATCATTGTAGGTACCTATTGTTATCAATACTTTATCACGGCGTTTGCGTGTGTTGCGTGTCCCTGTTCGTTATACTTGTAAACCGCTTGTAAACTTGTAAAACGATAGCATTGGCTGCTATAGTGGTCTTATTTAAGTTTGTCTTATTTTTGAAATCTCGTGATATAATGATGAAAATAGCAATTATTTCTGCACCTTGGAAAGAACCGATGATACGGAAATATTGATATATCTGATAATAATTGTTATTTGCCGATATATACTTCGGATCTATCAGATAAAGAACATATGATGATACAAACGATATAGTTTCAGTTAAAAATTGTAGACTAGTGATGCTTACCAAAATAAATGAAATTACACAAATCTTAACACCGACGGCCATGTTAGCAACTGTGTTGTCACTCTTGCGCCTGATCTTATTCCTAATGATTACGTAGAATATCCTGCTGAAGTACAATAAGTTCGCACATGGTGCCGGGACTTTTATTAAAATCCATAGAGGAGGTACTATGTTATATGTATAATAGTTATTCAACTTCAGCATGATAACCAAAACCCATAACAAACATAGTAGCACAGATAACAATATTGAAATAAGTGACATCACCAGCGAAAGTTTTAAAAAACTCCACTTTTCAGGTAAAAACACTTTCACAACTTTGTCATACAAGTTCTTGGTGTAGACCAGCGTCCAGCATCTGAGGCTTATTTCCGTGAGCTCGTGAAGGAATATTTGAGTGTATCCAGATATATCTGCTGACCTTTTGGGTTTGTGCGCTGGTAAAGTGCATAGCGATAAGAAATATAAAGTTCGCCACACGGCTACTTGCATAAGAACCTTTTGGTCTAGTTTTCTTATCTCCGGCCGGCGGATGAAGATCAAGGTTTGAAGTATTAAACATATTGTTGATAGTGAAGTTCCACTTATTAGCAATTCGTCATAATATTTCACTTTCGACATTATTTTTTGTGACGATGTTCTGCTAGAATGCCACTAAGGTTGCACCTTCTCTAAAACTAAATTCGATAAATCAAAAAACCTTTTATTTATAGTAAATTTCTATCGGTTTTATAATATATGCGACCAAAACTCATAAATTTTAATTTAAGCTAAATCATGTCGTAGTAGCAATCGACAATTGAAATGTTTGCGAAAATCCTAGAGATATTGTAAAAACACGTGATAAGGTACTATTTTTGCTAAAAAATTCGACTCCATCTAAAAATGCAAAACCATACGCTAGCTATTATGAAACCCGAACGTCCGTGATATACAGGGTTGTGATTCACAGGTTTTCTTTGGAATCACTTACCTACGCACTGTGCCATTTTCAGACTGTATAACAAAGATCAATTAAATATAAGCAGTAGTTTAGTCACAGGACATTTTTTAGTGTGGCTTATTCACAACATTGAAAATTTGAAAAAAAGACGGGTTGCCGGCAGAAATGAAAATTTTTTCTTTCTTTCTTTCTCCGTTATATACAGAGAAAAAGATAAAAAGAATACACCATACCTTAGCCTACCTATAATATAGCGCCAATCATAGAACCTATCACAAATTTTCTGTCAGAAGAAATTAGCGAATATTGAAGAAAAAAAAATCACAAAAAGTAATAAATTACAAAATGAAAAAATAAACACATAAATAATAAGTTACAAAAAAAAAATCACAAAAAGTGTCACATGCTCAGGTTAGAACCCGGTAGTATCTGAAACCAGAAGGACTTATAGTCGAAGCGTTTACCGCGAAGCTACGACGCTTCTTAACGCATCTAACAAATTAAAAGATGTGTAGCTGTTGTAATATGACGTCAGTCGTCGGTTACGGTTTAAAGGTCAAGTAATCCTGACGCGAGTTTAACATTTTTTACCCATCCAACGCCGCTAAAGAATGAGACGATATTCTAAGCAATCCATGGATTCTCCGTGCGGGTGCCGTGCTCTCGATAGGCCTAGATCTTTAAGTAGGTTATAGAGAGATTTAGCTGCTATACCTCTCGCTCCCACTTCTACTGCATACAAATTAACCACGTAACCGTTTTTGATTAATTCGTTTGTGAGATCATAGTATTTATTTTTCTTAAGTGTGTGGTCCTTCGGTATATTTGTTTCCCACGGTACAGTAAGTTCCACAAGGACCACATATTTAGTCGTTTTCGAGTAGAGAAATATGTCCGGTCTAGATGACGAAACCCCAACATCCTCCGGAATTTTATAGTGCTTTTCATACGTGTCGATTAAGAGAGTCCAATCTGGGGCAGTATCTAAGATTGAATAAGGTTTGTTCCTGGATTTTATGGATGAACCTTCAGACACAAAGTTGATATGACGTCTATTAGTAGTCAATCCTTTTTGGGCTCTAGCTACTGCCAGACTCATTGCTTCGCGTATGATGAGCACCATATCGTGGCGGCGTGAGTATTGGCCTCTATCAAGAAGCACCCTACATCCTACTAATATGTGCCTAGCCGTCCCTATTGCCTCACCACACGTATAACATTGTTTTTCTGTGGCTTTCCCCCACCTTACCAGATTACTCTGGTCTGGAAGGGTCATCTGAAAGGCGTTAAGATAGAATTTTAACAGGGCCGGCGACCACTCATAGATCAAGGTGCGCCACTTTAAAGCCATCGGTATGCAGAACTGTCCCATTGTCAACCATTCGTTTTGGATTTCCAAATTCATCGCGTGCACTCGATATTTATCATTTTCGTTTTGCTTCAGAAAGGACCTAAGTATATCGTGGTCCCTTTTTGGCTCTCGTACTCCCAACCCCACTTTGTTCGACTGGGCTCCTATCATAAATCGTTTATGGAATATAAGTCTAGATTTTAGCTCGGACGCTTTTCTTTCTTATCTTTTTATTTATTATCTTTCGGGAGTGCCCTGACTGTGTCATCTTCAAAAAATTAGTCGAAAATCAAAGAAAAAAACTTGCTATTAGGATTCTTTTCTATGTAAAAAATCATATTGAAATATAGTTTGGAAGTTTATAAGAATGTCTTATCGCTCTTGAAGACAGAAGTATGAAACTCAATTGTATGCTGATACAATTTCATGAGTGAGTTTATAATTAAGAGATAGGGTGGTGGAATTTGATAATCAAACTGATTTTACCAAACACATGAACGAACCCCTGTATACAGTACCAAGCGTGATGTTATGTAGCGTGTTTGTGTGAACAATGTATATGACACTGGAAGAAAACAAGATCCGCAAGTTTATAAATTTCTTTTTTAGGTTAGGTTAGGTTAGTTTTAAAATTTTCTAGAAAATGTATAAACTTGCGCTTCTTGTTTTCTTCTGGTAACATATATATATAATATAAGAGTTACGTTATATGTCTTCGAAACTCGGCATTAGATATTAGTGAAATACAGATGGATAATTTGCGCCAGCTCAACCTGGCCAACAGGGTGACACTCGAACTGGAGCTGAAGGAGCAGGTCGCCGCCAAGGAGGAGCGGGCGCGCCCACAGAGCTAAGGCGGGCTACTGCGCGTCAACAGTCCTGTACGCGGACCACTTCTTGGCGAAGCTTCAAAAGATGGCTCAGGAGTACCAAGAGAGGATTATCGAAGTCGCCTCGAAGTCCTCAAACCTGAAGGGCACCTTTCAGAAGGCCATCAAAGGGGCCGCGTCCTGCCTGTTCGGCATCGTCCGTGAGCTGGTGCCGCGCACGGCCACGGACGAGATTAAAGCAACTGCAGGCGAGGACCGATCACCTGCAGAAGGAGGTCAGCTAGCTTCATAATAAGCTCGCTGAAGCCACGGCGCAGCCTGTCCAGGCCTCGCCAGCAGCGGTGGCGGTGGACCTCTCCTCCTCCGTCCTTTTTTTTTTTTTTTTTTAATCTAGCGCCTTCGACCCACGTCGAAGCCCTATGCTCACAAACATGTTCCCTAGTCTAGGTATTTACGTAACCCTCTCAGGGTTCACATATATTAACTAATAACTAAAGTCTAGTCTAAATGTTTCTCGCATTCATTCCGTCCCCTTGCAACATACAAGTTCTCGCTTTTATACTTCTCGTACTTTCACGCTACCTTTCATACCATGGGATTGCGGGGAGGGGGAGGGGGGATTTTCTGTAACTTTATTGATTTATTATTAACTTAAGTTTCTAACATATATCTATTTTATTATACAGTATTTCTTGTTTATATATTATACTAGGGTAATCTACTACTAGGTATTTATATAAATACCTAGACGAGATTTTATGTGCGGTTCCTTCTTAACACTATACTGATAATTTTATCCCAATATTCCAGGAAGAACTGCCTATATTCTTTGGATAATAGTACTGGTAAATTTTTAAGGTTTATACTAATGTTTATTTTCTGTTCTAGGTCGTGTCGATCCCTAGCGTGGATCGGGCTGTGAACAACTAGATGGACGACCGTCTCGTCGACGCTCGGCTCGCAGGCGCATGATGGGTCCGCCTTACACTTGAAACGGTTCAAGTATTCGGAGAACCCACCATGCCCTGTAAGGAGCTGGGTCGTGGTGCCGGCGATCTTCATCTTGCGGACGATCCTATATGCATCCAGAGCGCAAGGGAAGAAAAGCTTGGTAACAGAAGCCGTGTGACCCAGCCTGTACCTTTCGTTCCATTTGTGAAGCGAGGTCTGACGCAGGCCCCGCTTCACGAATGAGACTGGGCACAGGCTGTAGTGTGGCGCTATCTTCGACCGTAGAGTCTCCTCTTTGGCGAGCTGGTCGGCTCGTTCGTTGCCCTTCAACCCTGCGTGGGCCTTGACCCAGAACAAGGATATTTCCTTGCCCTGGGTCAATCCCCGCCTGATGGTCGACTTGGCCTGAACTGCCAGTGGGTGGAGGGCGTGGCGGTTCGTGACCGACATAAGTGCGGCTCTGCTGTCGCTGAAAACGCCGAATGTGGCCGCTCCTCGCTTGAGGGCCTCACTGGCCGCTTTGCATATGACCAGGAGCTCTGCTTGGTAGACGGTGCAGTACGGGGAGAGAGCAAGTTTGAGGGTCTTGGTTTCGGTGCCGTTATTCCATATGGATAACGCTGCACCGACACGACCCTCAATCTTGCCATCCGTAAAGATTTGTATTTGCGTCTGCGTTTTGACGCGCTGGTAATGTTCCTCGTCTACCAGACTTACGAACTCCAGGTTCATATGCTCCGCGGGGTGAGGCTTCTCAATAGCGGAAGACATCCGCTCGATCTCCCTATCCTTCAACCATGACTGGGGCACTCCTCTCTTGGCCTCGTATAACGAGGCCACCTCGCGAACTCTGAGGTCCAGAGGGTGCATCCCAGCCAAGATCAACCCCGAGTGTAGGGAGACCGTGAGCCTTTGCAGAGCTTCTGAGCGAAGCCGCGCTGCACCACATTCAGCTGCTTCTGAATACCGAGCTTCTCCACCGCAGGACACCAGCTACTGGCTGCATATAGCACCGTCGGTTCCACAGCAGCGTTGTAGATGGTCCGGATCACCTCGGGATGTAATCCCCAGCTGATCCGGGCCATCCGCGCCAATTTGTGGTAGATGCCGATCGCCTTTCTGCATACATTTGTGACGTGTGTGTTAAATGTGAGCTTGTGGTCGATAGTGAGCCCCAGGATTTTGATTTCCTTAGACAGTCCAATGTCTATCCCGCCCATGCTGAGGCGTGGTGCATCGTACTTAAGCCTCCGCGTGATTACCATGGCACAAGTTTTGTGCGGTGCGAATTTCAGCTTCATTCCGATGCCCCACTCCCGCACATGCTCGAGAGAGGCATTGGCCTGTCTCTCAATCTCCAGGGCGCTGTCCCCATCAAACACCAGCACCACATCGTCCGCGAATGCCTGTGCGTGAACCGCCCTATCCTTCAACTGATGTAATACGGGATCCAGTAAGAGGTTCCACAGTAAGGGTCCGCCAATGGAGCCCTGGACGCATCCCTTCTCCGTAGAGCGTCTGCACTCCTCGCCCGCATACCTAACCCTTACCACCCTGTCGCTAAGGTAACTACCGATGACTCGTCTCAAATTCGCCGGACACTTCTCCTCCGCCAGTCTCACCTTTATAGCCGGCCATCATGCGCTATCGAAGGCCCTCTATGTCCAGGGACACCATAAGGACTATTCTCTTCTCATCGATCTTAGCCCTTATGTGACCCATAAGGTCATAGAGGGCGTCTTCGGTGCTCCTTTGTGGCATAAAGCCGTACTGGCGGGGGTTAATTGTCGGCAGTAGGTAGAAATTGAGAAGAGCCACCAGCATTCTCTCGTACACCTTCCCCAAGACGGGCAATAGACCTACATCCTGCTCGAGAAGCGCGTCCGGCCACCGCTTGCGGCAGACGGGACCGCTCAGGGGCGCCAGGCCCCTGGCGCGGCCCTCAAAATGCAAGAGAAAGGGGAAAAAGTCGTCCACGGCCCAGGTGACTCCAGTCGTGGTCGCGGTTGCTCCGGCTGTACCCGGAAGCTCCGAGAGGGAAGAAGCCTTCCTGCCCTCCACCACTCAGTCCAGAGAGTCGTGGACTGAAGTGGTTAGGAGGAAGAAGAAAAGTGCAAATAAGGCAGCGTCGACCGTCGCCCCTTTATACGCCCACGCCCCTTCCGGCTCGTCCAAAGTGACGGGCAAAGGAAGGAGGAAGAGCAAGGCGCAGATATCGGCCCCTAAGCTGGCTGGGAGGAATCTTGTTCCTCCCAAAACCGCGACCGTGGTGGTGCGATGCGGTAGCATTGCGGGGCGGGGCCATTAGGCCTGGCCGCTGTGGCCTGGGTGCTATTCGGCTGGAGTGCTCAGTAGCCGCGGCAAAGGTCGTCCTGACTAAAAGGCGGCTCCCCGTGGGATTTGGTGTAGCGGTGGTCCGGGCGCTTGAGGCCCAGCCATTCCGCTGCTTTAAGTGCTTCGGACTTGGGCACACCAGAGCTCTGTGCCCATCGCGAGTCAACAGGTTGGAGCTCTGCTGCCGCTGCGGGGAGGTTTCGCGTCGAGGAGGTTCCCGAAACCATGGAAGGAGGGGCGGCTATGCCTCCTCCGAAAGGAAGGGCGCCCGGCGGATTCCCTCTCGGCATACCAACCCATCGTTTTGTTCGATGAGGTCGGTACGATGTTCGAGGGGATAGTAGCCGCCAGGCTAAACGAGCATTTGCGGGTGGTCGGGCCAGACCTGTCGGACGCTCAGTTCGGTTTTCGAACTGAATGTTCCACTGAGGACGCCCTGGCCCTGTTGAGGAGGTCGTTGCGCCTGGGGACAGAGTGTTGGCTGTGTCGTTTGACATAGCCAACGCGTTCAACTCTGTTCCCCACTAAAATATACTCGAAACACTCCGTTTCCATGGAGTGCCTCGGTACCTGAGGGGCCTTCTGGCCAGCTACTTGGAGGATCGAACAGTCCTCTTCGTTGACAGAGCTGGCCAGCTACGGCGTTACAACGTCGAGTCCGGTGTTCCAGCTTGGTAAGCGCTTTTGCAAGGAAACAGGTAGGTTTGACGAAACGCCGTGATTGCCGGGCACCCCTATCGCTTACAGGATAAATAGAGAAAATGGGTGAAATGGCCCACACCGAAGGGCAGATCACCCGTTCTGTTGCGGCGTCCCCTGCTGGCAGTAAGTAAGTAGGTTAGTTTGGGGAACCACCCCACAGTCTTGACTTCCTCGTAGTGTTTTCCGGGCAACGCCGCGCTTGTCACCGTAACGGAGTGGCAAGCCGGCGGTTAACGAAGACTGTGCGAGTGCTCTCCTTGCGGATTTATCTAGATCTTCGTCGACGTTCGCTATGCCGAAACACGCGCGGGACGCCTCCGGGCGCTTCCTAAAAAAAGGCCCTTCTCAAGGCCAACCCCAGACGCCCCTTTTCAGGGCCAACCCTGATGACGCTTCAACGTCAGAGGCTAGCCGCACACCATCTGCGGCCAGCCCGCGTTGTGAGGAAGAGGACCTTTCGGAATCCGACAGCGATGCATTGGTGGTGAAGCTGATGGATCAACAGGCCCAGAAGAAGCGGGCTTATGCGAAGCAGAGTTCGAAGGCCTCTTCGGACTCGGCCAAGGATAAGCCCAAAAAGAAGCAAAAGGCTGGCTCCAGTTACGACCTGGACTTGCTGGACTGGAAGCCCTCAAAAGGCAAGGGAAAGGGGAAAAAGTCATCCACGGCCCAGGTGACTCCGGTCGTGGTCGCGGTTGCTCCAGCTGTACCCGGAAGCTCCGAGAGGGAAGACGCCTTCCTGCCCTCCACCACCCAGTCCAGAGAGTCGTGGACTGAAGTGATTGGAGGAAGAAGAGAGGCCCCAATGAGGCAGCGTCGGCCGTCGCCCCTGCCAACGCCCACGCCCCTTCCGACTTGTCCAAAGTGACAAGCAAAGGAGGGAGGAAGAGCAAGGCGCAGAAATCGGCCCCAAGCTGGCTGGGAGGAATCTTGTTCCTCCCAAAAACGCGGCCGTGATGTATCTGGGTCGTTTCGTCCCCGGACGGGAGGGAATGGGTAACGCATTTTTCATTTTGCCCGCATGGAAGGCGGGGCGAAGGTAGGTAAGTTTAAAAATTTCCTAGAAAATTTATAAATTTGCGGATCTTGTTTTATTCCGGTAACATATATATATATATATAATATAAGATATAAGAGTTACGTTATATGTATTCGAAACTCGTCATTATATGTTAACGAAATACAATAGGATATATTGGAATTAATTTTCAAACAAAAATCAAAATACTAGACTAAATTTATACACATATGCTATATTTATTTATATCTAGTTGATGCCCGCAGCTTCGCCTGCGTAGAATTCTTTTCCCGTTCTCGTGATAGCGTAACCCCTTTTTTAATTTTTCTCTGCGTAAGAACCATCCTTGTACTGCAAGGAATATTTATTTATTTACTTATTTTTATTTAGGAAACAAACAGTCACATACAATTTTTACATACAATAATTCAAAATATACTTACAGACTTAGAGTTCCATTACATATAACTATAATAATAAATATTTATCACAACATAATATACACAATAAATGAATAATCATAAGAAAGAGTAGGTACGTACAGACAAGAAGACGAGAGTACACAAACAGAGACAAACAATGAATTCACACACACACACAACAGCCTCCAAAAGCCGACCCAAACCCACAGAATGCCAATGCGATGGGTAGACATTAGCACTCTATGAGTCCAGGCCAACCTATAAAAAGAATTATCGAAATCGGTGAACAAGGGAAATAGGCATTCATTTTTATATATATATAGATTTATATTCTATAGGCCGACCGCTTTACTCTCGCATCGCCTGCGTGGTATGAAGGGAGCGTGGGAAGATGTTACCGGGCAGGTAAAAGATGTGCGCGGAGCAGAGAGCTCACTTCTAATGCGGTAGTTCACTGGTGGTGCTCACAGCGCGTGGTTGGTATTTTTGACAGACGCTTGGACATTAACGCACAAGGTAAACGGCTTGCCAAGAGTCCTAAGATGAATCGCTCTTCCTGTTTTACGAAAAAAAAACAAGCAAGCTAAACAAATAGCATACAATGTATTTCCTTTTTTAAAGCCAGAAAACAAGATCATAGTTCTACGGAATATGTTCAAGACGTAAACCTAAACAAACTTGTTGCTGAAGCTACAGGACTCTCGGTGACTACCATCAGTAAGCTAATAGAGGAAGGAAATGAACTGAAAGATGAACAAAGTCATGTACATTTTAAATCACCAACATAAATTGAAATAAAGTGGACAGTTTTACAGAAGGCGTAATTACAAGAAAAGTAACTCAATTTGATACGGTTTACAAGCAGGTTCCTATATTAAAATCTTTGTATGCGACACTCAAAGATGGAATTTTAAATTGTGGCCGAGCATATTTAAGAACATTGATTCATAAGCTTGACAAGTCAAAAAGAAAATTGCTGATTGAACAACGAAACATCGTATCGTGGCGGTGGGGTATCTTAATGCAATAAAGAAGCACAGGAGCACAGAATAGATAAATGACAGGAGAGATCACAGAAACATCGTTTACCTTAATGAAACTTATGTCAATTCGTCTTTAAATGTACCGGCGTGTTGGCAATCTAATGAAGAAGTTGCTAAGTGTAAGTAGCGCTGCTGTCACATATTGGCATAGGTCCACGTTTAATTATTGCATGCTGAAGTTCAAGGCAGATTCATTGATGGAGCTCTTTTAATTTTTATATCTAAAAGCAAAATCGGAGATTATTATAGTGATATGAGTTTTGTTAACATCAGCAAATGGGCTAGAGAAAAGTTATTGCCAAATTTACCGCCAAAGTCCGTTATCGTAATGGATAATGCCTCATAAAACTCGGTACACGAGGACAAAAAGCCTACGATAACATCCACAAAAGCCATCATGCAGGCATGGCTGCAAAGACACAATTTTGAATTTACTAATATAATTTAATAATACGTCTTTAAGAAAATGTGATTTGTTGAGCTTAATCAAGCAACACGGTTCAGAAAATGTATACAAAATAGATGACATTTTAAAGGTCATGAAGTCTTAAGACTGCCTCCATATCACTCAGACTTTAACCCCATTGAGTTGGTCTGGGGGGATATCAAAGGACAGCTCGCAATTGTTGAAATTGGTTCTAATTTAGACAAAAAGGAAAATACACTGGAACAGTTATTGCGATAAACATGTTCAAACTATTGAAAATGAATACTGTCAGCACGATCGCGTCATTGATAAAGAGATGGACCGATTTATTATTAATTTACAAGATTCTGACTCCTCAATCTGCACAGACTGTGAAGACGATTCAAGCGATATGGATATTAGTGACGAATACTACTCACATACTTTTATCTGTCGTTGAATATTTCGTAAAAGGAGTTAATTGTTGTTTTATTTGAAACTAAAAGAAAAAAAATAATCGGTCTAGGCGGGGTTTGAACCCGCGATCTTGTCTTGATCTTGTTTTATTACTTCGTACCTAAGAAACTATTAATAAAGTAATTGTAAAAATTAAAAAGTTCATCTTTTACTTAAATATACAGATACTACAATTATATTTTATACTTTGCCAACAATGTCTATCTCGAGATTAGTCTTTGGATTATTGACTCCGTGTGTAGCGTTACCCGCCCCCGCTCCCTTCTTACCGCGCAGGCGATAAGAATGTTAAACGGTCGGCCAATAGCTGTTGCCCGCGACTTCGTCCGCGTTGAGTGCATAATAGCTTATGATATATAGTGTTATAGTATTATGTTAATTCATCATTATGCTTTAAATTATTTATTATGAAGAAAGTCTTGTTCGAGTGAGTGACTAATTAATCCAGGGCTACACTACCAAAACCTATACACGAAATGAGAGAGGCTTCTTTTTATTATTATATAGGGCACGTCAATTTGACTTTACCTCGCCTGATGGCAAGCTGAAGGCAAAGTCTCAGGAAAGAGGGCCACCATTATATACACGTGCCATGTTAACAATGGTGGCACTTAGCTTGACGGCCTCATCAGATGCTTTTTCACGCCTCGCTTAAAGGACCCGGGACTGTAGGAAGAGGGAAACACGTGAGCTGGCAAGGAATTCCAGGTCTTAATGATGTGACAAAGGAAAGAGTCACTGAACCGCTTGGTTCTTGAAAATATGTTGCTCATAAGGAATTTTATGGTCTAAGCAAACGCTGCAAAAGGGTTTTAAAAATTAAACGTTTTGCTGATCAAAACATAATCATGTTTCCACATTTAGAAATTAGAAAAGAGTTTAAATATCCTTCCTTCCTCCCTACTCCTTAGAACATACTACTACCACTTACGAACTGAACAAATAAAACTCAAAATCGATTTAGCTATATTAGATTGTTGTCTTACACACAGATGGTGGGGCATAGTGGGCAAGAGAGCAAATGCGGCATTAACTGGGTTGGGGCCCACCAGTCGCAGGGTACTTATTGTTACTGGTCAATATAGCCCTATTATCCCATATTTTCCTTGCAGTGGTCAACTTGTGTCCAGAAATGTGGGCACTGGAGTTGATGTCCGCGCGGCAGATTTATTTTGGTCTGATGAAATTTATCGGAACTGGGTGTTTCTCTCCCCACATTTACTCTCTTTTGTGTAATAGGAGCAGCAGTTTTTTTTTTTGTAAAATACACAGATTGGCTTCCTCGTAGCATACTGTTTTCATCTCTGGGATGGCTCTGTGCAGTACTTACGAGACGCAATATAAAAGATTGCCGTGGCATGTGTATTGTTTTAGTATTTCCATCGCACTGCAGTGACGAAAAGGGCTCATAAGGACTCTTTCAACTAATCCGTCCTTCTTCTTTAATATCCAGAACAACATGCGCTGGACTGCGGTGTCACTTACATACGGGTGGAATAATATCGCCTCGAACCAAGCGGCACGGTAAAGAACTGTATTGCTCTACCCACACACGTATTTTCTTCTTCTTACGGTCCCGGGTTCTATCAGACCCCGTTTGGTTATGAAAAAGCAAGGCTGTTGAAGGAGGGACAGGTACTTCAGGGTCGACAGCATCTAGATTAGTGGCCTTATGGTTCGGTCATGGTGCTCCAATTTGATTTGTGGGGTGGTAATAAAGGCAAAAGAGGCGCGGGAAAGGGTATGGGAGAGGACCATTACTACTCTCTCATCCCCAGAATACGGAAGGGTCGTCAGAGACCAATCAATGATCTCTTTCTTTGCACGAATTTGATGTCGATGGGATAAGCTACCCGTCACCTTAGCCAGTTTAGGCCTCTGTGTAATTTTAATTGGTTCGATTCCGACATATCCACTTCTGTAGTGCAGAAACCAGAACAGACCCAGTGTGGTGGTACCCATAAATGATACTTGACATAAATGGATTGAATAATCTATATATATATATTGAAATAAAACCACTTTGTAACGGATTCTACGCCAATTTATTTGTTTTTATTTATTTTAAGACCAACGTTACGGCTACTTTTCAGCAACCATGTGCGCGATTTGACTAAGGTTGGTAGTTGTCATATAGTTTGAAGTGCAATACCAGCAACGAACCATCAAGAATGGTCCTCGCTCTTCATAACGGTTGACGAACAGCGACACCGTTGTCCTCTTCAATGAAACACAATATACAGGGCCTGATTTACCCTTAGGCTAATTAGGCTGCAGGCTAGGGCACGAGGATCGAGTTCGATCGGGATCGATTCGCTTCGAAGGGCTCACGTTATGGGCTCAAATAATAAGAATCTCCAATAATCTAGCTGACTTAATAGAATTATGAAAAGTAATGTTGTAGCCAACTAAATGTTCTAAATCGGCATGTTCTAGGAAGCGAGTGAGTAATCTGTAAGAACGGCTACAATATGAAATCCCTATTGCTAATTCAACGTTAATAATCATGCAAAAAAATTATTGGGGCTTCTGCATCACGCAAAAACTTATTGGGGCATTTGCATCACGCAAAATATTATTGAGTTCTGCGTCACGAGCCATGTGAAACGAGGTTCGCAAGCAGAAGCCTCAATATTTTTTTGCGTGATGCAGAAGCCCCAATAACTTTTTGCGTGATGCATAAACTACCTACTCAGCAACATTTTGGTAAGCAGTAAATACTCAATTGACTATTCGTTATGATAATTGTTAGTTCATCTTGTTTAATTATATTGTCAGCGACTGATCAAGAGTTCTGACCGCCCTAGGCTAAATATGAGGAAGCGCCACCGCCAGGTGTGTTACGAACGGCCTAAAATTAGTGAGTAGAGTAATAGTGTGAAAATTTCAACATGGCACAACTAGGCTGCACTGTTTAAATTCCGAATTTCCCATAAGAAGAAAGAAGAATAAACAACACACACACGAATATTCATATGCTGCTGGATACATATGTTCTTGTAGACCTGCAAAGAAAAATATGGTAAGGATCTGATCTTCATCTTCTGACTATTCAGAAGATGAAGATCATGTTTTGCAAACGAATATTTGGACTTTAACTGGTGAAATACAGAGTGTCGGCGGGCTTAGTGGCAGAATGCGTTTTGAGTGAAATAAAGATGAACTTTAGCTATCGTATGCGTAACTGTGATTCTACGAGGTTTATATATCAAGAACAATTGAATAACCTGTGCCGAGAATCAAATATCATAATGGTCATTGGTGAGATCAAGTTTTAGTGACGGAATGTGTTTTGAATCAGATAAGGTTAGAGAATATAATTATTAATAAAGGTTTATTTACACGACTGCTCAAAAAAAGGAGTGTATTGTGTTTAGGGTTCGTTACTTTCTTTGTGCCACCATATCTTCTCCTAAATACTGTGTGGGGTATCATTAGAATCCTTGCGTCACCCCGAGTGACACTGGCTATATAAAAATATGAAAAACATAAAAATGTTGAATTAAGGCGCCAACATAGGGTAATACATAGATATTATATACAACTACATTATTTATTTATTTAAATTGTATAATGCATATAATGGTAATAAAAATAAATAATTAAAAGAATTAAAAAACACGACTGCCCAGTTTACAAAGAACTAAAAAGTAAAAAACAAGAATGAAACAGATGAATAAAAATAATTATTTTTATTACCATTATATGCATTATACCATTTAAATAAATAAATAATGTAGTTGTATATAATATCTATGTATTACCCTATGTAATACCGAATAATACTATATTGTTTACATACTAGTACTTATATAATAGTTATTGTATATTATTTATCTAATCCATGAATAATATAAAAGAAACCATAGAATAATATTAAGTTGATGGGTAAAGGAACGGAAGTTAGAAATTATTCTATTTAATCATTTGAGTAATTTCTAAAAGTTAACGCGTTAATTCATACACTTATATTAAATTTACCTGTTGGAAGCCAAGCAATATTTATTTATTTTGAAAAAAAGACTACGCGCATTGATGGACATAAAACACTAGATAAAAAAGTAACAGCCTTATTATATTTTATTTTACTATACTTTAATTATTATTCAAATTGCATAATTTAAAGAATTTAAAATTCTTTTTGAATTGAATTTTAAAGAATTCATAATTAGCTGGCAATTATGGATTACATGGAAAAGTATTTAAAAGGAGGCCATAGAGAGATTTTTTTAATTCAGTCATGTCATGTCTTGTCAGTCTGTTTTGTCTTCTTGTCACACCGCATCATATCGCGTTATAGAGTGGTTACACGGCAATGGTGTGGAAACTGACAGTCAGATGTTAAAAAAAGAGTTGGTTAGACTGTTGAACTTTCACAAACAACAGACGCACCCATCATATTTTTTGGATGAATTGGCCAAATCAAATGGACACACGGTAATTCGGTTACCGCCCTATCACTGCCAATATAATGCAATCGAGTTGATATGGGCGCAGATCAAAGGTATCTATATTTTTTATTTATATAATATTATGTATATGCATATATTTCTAAAAATAATTACTAAATGTACAAAGATTTTCAGGTCATGCAGTTAGGCATAACACAACTCCGCCATTCACGGCAAATAAAATGATGGTTTTATTGGAAGAAGCTTGCGCTCAAGTGACAGCTGACGATTGGCGAAAAGTGGTCGAAAGAACGAAGAAAATTTGCTTACAAGACTGGGATCGAGATGTACAATACGACAATATCGTTGACCAACCGTTAATAATAAACGTCACGGATAGCTGCAGTTCAGACTCAGATTTTGAAGATCCGATTGACCCTATATCAGACTCAGATTGATATAAATAAAATACAAACTCAAAGCATTTGTTTTATATTTCCAACAAATTATCGATATTTTGTTTATCGATGTGTCCCTTCTTAGTCGATAACAGCTTGACGACGTAACTTTTGCAGCACGTAACATGTACATTTACATTGAGTTTTTTTCTATTATTTCCGAACATTACGTAATAATTTCTTAATATTCATTTTTATAATTTATAATTGTACACAATTATGATTTTTTCGTCTTTTTAATGGACCTCTAAAGGATTTGATGTGATAGGACGTCAGTACAATGTTAAGCGCTAACGAACTGTCAAAGGGATCATCATTCAGCGTACGGATTATAACACATATTCAATCGTTTTCTAATATACTATGGGTGAGTGTAGAAACACACACATACACATTAAACACTATACGCTTGCAGCAAATCTGTAGCAATTACACACACATGCTTGCTTTTTACTAGTGCAGCCTGGTACCCGAATTGTTTTGGTGAGTGTGCATCAAACCATTTCTGATATTTATTGGAACAACTAAACCAATGGAAATAAACATATTCATACATACAATTAATTGCACTGACTTTACAATCATTATTAAGCGTATACAGGTCTGTACTTAGATTACACTTTAAAACTGGGATTGTGATAGATCACATGTAAATTGGCAGCCCAAGTCCTGGTTTCGCACGGACAAAAATTCGTAGAGAAACTCTCCTAGGAGCGGACCTCGATTAGATTGATTTTGGAGGAGGAAAATTATAGTTTTTTTTTTTTACATTTAAATGGGATTAGATAGTATATTTAATTGAAACTCTCACCCAGTCAGCTTGATTTCTTTCGTTATCTTGAACAATTATTCTCATAAATCAATAAATTACACAGTATTATCCTACTACTATAAATAAAATAATATATCACCTTAGTCTAATCGTTTATGCGTTTAACATTGTATACAATAATAGTACATTACTACAGAGGCCGGGATGAAAGGGGTTGCCGGCCGAAGACATATAGACGGCCGAGCGAAGCGAGGCCGGATAGGTCTGAGGCAGGCAACCCCATATATCCCGCCGAGGTATGTATAGTGCTTTTCTCAAACATGCCAACGAAATAAACAACAAAAAAATTAAAGATATATTTTTAAAGAAATTAAAAGTATACAAGATAAAAACTAAAACTCACGTGTATATTACTATTTCGTCTATTTTAGCTTAATTTTAACAGAAAACATTTACATGTTACTTCAAAAAAGATAAAGGCACGTTTCTGAACGAACCTTTAGAATTGCCAGTGACACTTGTCATTGTTATAAATTATTTGTTGCAACTAAGGTGAATTGCCGCGATTTGCTGCAGAGGCCATTTTGAAGACATTTTGACCTCTTCTCGATCTCAATGCGTAATCAACCAGCAAATTTAGGAAATATTAAATGAGACATTAGCCATATTTGGGCAATTAGTTATTGATATGGTAATTGTTTTTCCAGGAACAGTTATGGTGGTTTGCTGAATTTCTGCTGACGAGCCAGGTTGTGATGACACAATGCGAGTGGAGGATTGTTTACTTGCTGTCACTTGAGGAGGCACCCGTGGCTGAGGATGTGGTTCTCCGAGTGAAGATTGTGGTGCAGACACATGAAAATCTTGAGGCTGGTGGAAATGCAATGGCGGTTGACAAGGGGCAGATGGCAGTTCAATGAAAACGGGAGGGTCATGGGATGTGCCTGGTTGTGGATTTGTGTAAAGTGATGGTGATTGTGCATTAGATTCGGCTGTGCTATTTTTGTATTGTAGGACAATATTTTTTGTGATACTTTTTGTAATTTTCTCTTTATTTTCAATAGAATCTTCTATATAGCCTTCAACAACTTTGTCTGACTTCCACCCACCATGCATCTTGAGAACCCGTAGACTAGCTCCCGAGTCTGCCAGAAATGTTGCAGATGTGCGACGGAAGCAATGACCAGTATAGAGCTCGGGGTGTTCTAAATTCAAAAACTCAGCTATTTGTCTTGGCAGGGTTAACATTTTATGCCGTCCAATCACTTGCCTGGTACATTTTCCCTTTTTGTAGTTCAGAAAAAGCCTGTTAGTTTGTGTGCCATGAGGCCGTAGGGCATAATATTTTTTGAAAATGTCCAGAAACTCATCCCGGATCACGAAGGAACGGTCTATTTTGGTCTTGGTGTCTCGAAGCTTAACTATCACTATTTCCCCTTGGAATTCAATATCGCTGGTGGTTATGTTAGTCAACTCAACACCTCTACATGCACCACTAACACCCATAATCAAAGCAACCTGTAAAAGATATGTTGATAAGTGTAAATTAAAATAGATATAAGATATTTTTTGTTAAAATTAATAATTGTTTAAATTAAATATTTTTTATATTTGGAATTTACTGTATTATTGTAGTAGTAGGCTTAGTTACCTTGGTGGCCAGATATATCTCATCGGGTGCCTGATTTAGGAATGCTTGTACATCTTCTGAACTAAATATCTTTGATTTCTTTGCCCTGTGTCCATCTCCCTGTCGTTTTAGCCACATAGTCAAGTTAGCAAAGTTTTTTATGTTTATATTATGCTTTACCTGCATTGTGGCCTTAAGCATGGAGTACATTGCCCACAATGTTGAAGGCTTTCTAGTATCGGCCAGTTCCTTAAAATATGCTAAAAACACGCGTTCTGAGAAACTGTGGGCATTTTTTTTGGTTTTCCAATTTATAAAATTGTCATAAGTAACCATATATTTCGCCTTTGATTTTGCCGGCAGCAAGTTTGCTATAGCCAATTCCGCTTCAGCTCTTAACTCAGGTGGGGTGCAATCAATAAGCATTTCTTCGTCGGTGGTTTCGTCCGAACTCATATTGAATTATTTATAATAAAACAAGATTATCAACAACAAAATTAAATCCGATAAAACAGAATTACAGCGAAAAGTCGAAAAAAATATCACGTTTCCCGCCAAACCTTTTTTTTAAACCTTAGTTAGAGGCACGTTTGAGTAGATATTTTTACCGCAACCTAATATTTAGATGAAATATTAATATTTCAATATTTATATGTATAGATAAGAAAACAATTGATGATAATGTGTTATTAGTTATGTTAATGTGGATTTTTTATGTAAATAAAACTGCTCTAAGTACATACCAAGTCGTTTATTGTTTTTTTTTAATACGCATAGTGGCAGAGTGTCGATGCCTTTGCCACAAATTTATGTGAAATCGAAATTAAAAAAGAGGACTTTGCCGGCCTAGGCCTGCAAGGTTTGTATGAAATTCCATTGCCGGCCTCTGGTCCTAGCCGCGCCTGAAACGTCATACTTCGCAGCCTATTAAGAGGAACGTAATGTCAATATTTCATTGCATGTTTGAGAAAAGTATATTATGTCAATAACAAAAATAACCAACACAGTTACGTAAAGTTAGGCACTATAAGATGAACTCATCGATGTGTCCACTCTGTACCTTTTTAACTACATCTATGCCGATATTTTTATAATTTTGATTGACTGTGAAATCTAAATTCAAATTAGGTTTTTTAAACATGCCATTCTTTCACAAGGTCAGTCTTTTATGTAATTTTCGTCATAATGGACATTTAAAAAAAGTCTACGGTTAATAATTCATCATTGTAGGTATCTAATGTTATCAACACTTTATCACGGGGTTAGCGTGTGTTGCTTGTCCCTGTTCATTACACTTGTAAACCGCTTGTAAACCTGTAAAACAATGGCATTAGCTGCTACAATCGTCTTATTTAAGTTTGTCTTATTTTTGAAATCTCGTGATATAATGATGAAAATAGCTATAATTTCTGCACCTTGGAAAGATCCGATGATACGGACATATAGATATATCTGAAAATAATTGTTATTTCTCGCTATATACTTCGGATCTATTAGATAAAGAACATATGATGATACAAACGATATAGTTTCAGTTAAAAATTGTAGACTAGTGATGCTTACCAAAATAAATGAAATTATACAAATCTTAACACCGACGGCCATGTTAGCAACTGTGTTGTCACTCTTGCGCCTGATCTTATTCCTAATGATTACGTAGAATATCCTGCTGAAGTACAATAAGTTCGCACATGGTGCCGGGACTTTTATTAAAATCCATAGAGGAGGTACTATGTTATATGTATAATAGTTATTCAACTTCAGCATGATAACCAAAATCCATAACAAACATAGTAGCACAGATAACAATATTGAAATAAGTGACATCACCAGCGAAAGTTTTAAAAAACTCCACTTTTCAGGTAAAAACACTTTCACAACTTTGTCATACAAGTTCTTGGTGTAGACCAGCGTCCAGCATCTGAGGCTTATTTCCGTGAGCTCGTGAAGGAATATTTGAGTGTATCCAGATATATCTGCTGACCTTTTGGGTTTGTGCGCTGGTAAAGTGCATAGCGATAAGAAATATAAAGTTCGCCACACGGCTACTTGCATAAGAACCTTTTGGTCTAGTTTTCTTATCTCCGGCCGGCGGATGAAGATCAAGGTTTGAAGTATTAAACATATTGTTGATAGTGAAGTTCCACTTATTAGCAATTCGTCATAATATTTCACTTTCGACATTATTTTTTGTGACGATGTTCTGCTAGAATGCCACTAAGGTTGCACCTTCTCTAAAACTAAATTCGATAAATCAAAAGACCTCTTATTTATAGTAATTTCTATCAGTTTTATAATATATGCGACCAAAACTCATAAATTTTAATTTAAGCTAAATCATGTCGTAGGAGCAATCGACAATTTAAATGTTTGCGAAAATCCTAGAGATATTGTAAAAGCACGTGATAAGGTACTATTTTTGCTAAAAAATTCGACTCCATCTAAAAATGCAAAACCATACGCTAGCTATTATGAAACCCGAACGTCCATGATATACAGGGTTGTGATTCACAGGTTTTCTTTGGAATCACTTACCTACGCACTGTGCCATTTTCAGACTGTATAACAAAGATCAATTAAATATAAGCAGTAGTTTAGTCACAGGACATTTTTTAGTGTGGCTTATTCACAACATTGAAAATTTGAAAAAAAGACGGGTTGCCGGCAGAAATGAAAACTTTTTCTTTCTTTCTTTCTTCGTTATATACAGAGAAAAAGATAAAAAGAATACACCATACCTTAGCCTACCTATAATATAGCGCCAATCATAGAACCTATCACAAATTTTCTGTCAGAAGAAATTAGCGAATATTGAAGAAAAAAAAATCACAAAAAGTAATAAATTACAAAATGAAAAAATAAACACATAAATAATAAATTACAAAAAAAAATCACAAAAAGTGTCACATGCTCAGGTTAGAACCCGGTAGTATCTGAAACCAGAAGGACTTATAGTCGAAGCGTTTACCGCGAAGCTACGACGCTTCTTAACGCATCTAACAAATTAAAAGATGTGTAGCTGTTGTAATATGACGTCAGTCGTCGGTTACGGTTTAAAGGTCAAGTAATCCTGACGCGAGTTTAACATTTTTTACCCATCCAACGCCGCTAAAGAATTAGACGATATTCTTAGCAATCCATGGATTCTCCGTGCGGGTGCCGTGCTCTCGATAGGCCTAGATCTTTAAGTAGGTTATAGAGAGATTTAGCTGCTATACCTCTCGCTCCCACTTCTACTGCATACAAATTAACCACGTAACCGTTTTTGATTAATTCGTTTGTGAGATCATAGTATTTATTTTTCTTAAGTGTGTGGTCCTTCGGTATATTTGTTTCCCACGGTACACTAAGTTCCACAAGGACCACATATTTAGTCGTTTTCGAGTAGAGAAATATGTCCGGTCTAGATGACGAAACCCCAACATCCTCCGGAATTTTTTTGAGTCCAATCTGGGGCAGTACCTATCTAAGATTGAATAAGGTTTGTTCCTGGATTTTATGGATGAACCTTCAGACACAAAGTTGATATGACGTCTGTTAGTAGTCAATCCTTTTTGGGCTCTAGCTACTGCCAGACTCATTGCTCCGCGTATGATGAGCCTCTATCAAGAAGCACCCTACATCCTACTAATATGTGCCTAGCCGTCCCTATTGCCTCACCACACGTAGGTATAACATTGTTTTTCTGTGGCTTTCCCCCACCTTACCAGATTACTCTGGTCTGGAAGGGTCATCTGAAAGGCGTTAAGATAGAATTTTAACAGGGCCGGCGACCTCTCATAGATCAAGGTGCGCCACTTTAAAGCCATGCAGAACTGTCCCATTGTCAACCATTCGTTTTGGATTTCCAAATTCATCGCGTGCACTCGATATTTATCATTTTCGTTTTGCTTCAGAAAGGACCTAAGTATATCCTGGTCCCTTTTTGGCACTCGTACTCCCAACCCCACTTTGTTCGACTGGGCTCCTATCATAAATCGTTTATGGAATATAAGCCTAGATTCTAGCTCGGACGCGTTATTATCTTTCGGGAGTGCCCTGACTGTGTCATCTTCAAAAAATTAGTCGAAAATCAAAGAAAAAAACTTGCTATTAGGATTCTTTTCTATGTAAAAAATCATATTGAAATATAGTTTGGAAGTTTATAAGAATGTCTTATCGCTCTTGAAGACAGAAGTATGAAACTCAATTGTATGCTGATACAATTTCATGAGTGAGTTTATAATTAAGAGATAGGGTGGTGGAATTTGATAATCAAACTGATTTTACCAAACACATCAACGAACCCCTGTATACAGTACCAAGCGTGATGTTATGTAGCGTGTTTGTGTGAACAATGTATATGACACCGGAAGAAAATAAGATCCGCAAGTTTATAAATTTCTTTTTTAGGTTAGGTTAGGTTAGTTTTAAAAAATTTCTAGAAAATGTATAAACTTGCGCTTCTTGTTTTCTTCTGGTAACATATACAGGGTGTATTTTTGAAACGGGGCAGAAAGGGCAAGTACCTTAACCGTTGCAGTTACAGCAAAACGTTCTTAAAAGACCTTCCCTAACTTTTTGGGACATTTTGAACTGCATTCACAGATTTTGTAAAAAACTTACAGTTAGCAAAAAAAATGCAAAAAGTTCAAATTTTTTTTTTATGCCAATCGATTCTATTTCATGTGGGGATCAAAAAACTCTATGGGACCATTTTAGCTTTCAGTACTAGAAAAGACAGAAATCGCCAAAAACCTTTCCCATACATTTCGTACGGAAATATGATAAATCAACTCGAAACTCATAGGTCAGGTAAAATTTTGAACTTTTTTAAATAAAAAAAATCATTTAAACATTTAAGAAATTGGTTTATGAAATAAATTGCTCAAAATGATTTCCATTTTCACGAATACATAAGTCTATCCTTTTTTGCACTGAACGAATGGCGGCTAATAATGTTCTGGGATGAATATTACGTAAAATGGTCATTAATGCATCCTTGAGCTCTTGAACACTGGCGTACGTCGTCTTATACACCTCGTTTTTCACGAAGCCCCATAAAAAAAAATCAAGTGGTGTTAGATCGGGGCTACGAGGTGGCCACTGTGTTGGACCATGTGTACCTATCCACTGTGTACCGAATAGGCGGCTCAAATTGGAACGTGAAAGGTGACTGTTATGTGGCGGAGCACCATCTTGTTGAAAATGAACTTTTCGCAATTCCGACAGGGGCCATTCGTCCATCTCGTTTTCAAGATGGTGTAAAATGACTTCATTATACATGGCAGAATTCAGTTTCCCTTCATGAAATTCCACCATTATGACTCGATTGGACATTATACTACACCAACAGTTGAATGAGAAGCGAACCTGATTATGACTTGCCGTAACTCTTAGTGGATTTTCTTTGAACCGATAGTGGTGATTTTTTCTGTTGTACATACCGTTATTGGAAAAATTCGTTTCGTCTGACCACAGTATGAAATTTAAAAATTCATGATCTCTGCTTATTTTTCCTCTTAGCCATCTGCAAAAAGTAAGCCTTCGAACATCATCACCCGGATGTACCACTTGAACTATGCGCCCATATCGATAGCACTTGTAGCCGTATTTCTTCCATATCTTTATCACAAGGGAGTGGGATACACCTACTTCAAGGGCGACTTGCCTGGACGATACCTCTGGATATGCTTCGACATAAGTTAGAACCGCAATCTCCGTGTCCATGTCCACACGAGGCTGCCGCTTTCTTTTGAAAGAACCCCTGCAATTCCAGGTTTTTCAAAAGATTTGTAATAACCTTTCTTGTTGGCACATGCCGCAACGGATACTTATTGCGGTACCACACCAATGCAGCTCCCGCATTTCGATTATTGATAAAATACGCTTATAATAAGTCCATTTTTTCACGATTAGAAGACATTTTAGCGAAAATCCTTAATTAATAACTCATACGAAGTTTCTCAGCTGAAACTAAGAATAACACACAGATTTTCGAATCAAATTCGAAATTTGAGGGTAAAAATTCTTTTTATTTACTTTACAGTCAATTATACCTACCCACTTCCTGGCCATAACAAAAAGTTAGACCATCGTAGAAATTTGTTTCTGTTGCCGAAATGTATGGGAAACGTTTTTGGCGATTTCTGTCTTTCCTAGTACTGAAAGCTAAAATCTGTGCGTCCTGTGAAAACTGGTACATCTTGAAAATGTCAACTTTACAGTAGAGTAGTTTTTGTGTTTAAATAATCATAATTTTTTTTAGAATAAAAATTTATTTGGAAACAAGTGACGTATTTTATATTAGTGTGTTATTGTTAATAACCTATTAGGTTCCTGCTCAAGAGTGTACAGGTAGGAAGAGATATTTAAAAAAAACTATTTGTTGTATCAAAACACACCAAATGAATGCTCGTGTATAATGATTCTAAATGAGTTATATCAATTTACACGCTATGTAAGGTTTGGTGAAAGGTGATATTTGTTATATTATCAGGTAGTTTTATATGAAACTAATCATCTCCTGTTCATAGCTGTCAAACAAACAAGTAATATTATTCAGTTGGCAAAAGCACTGTAGACACAAAACTCGTAAAAGTAGTTGTTTTATTATTTATATCATTTTACTCAAGAATAAAAGTCGTGTTTTTTGATATAAGTAGACTTAAATCTCAACTCAAATTTGTGTAATATGATACAAGAAACAGTCTAAAGACACAGGCATAAAAATAACACAATAAAAAGCAAATAAAAATGCATTATCACTTTAATTTTTTTTAAGGGTATTTTTGAGTAACGCTTAGTTCGAAAGTTAAGTAAGTTAAGTAGTTTTAATTTAGATAAAAAGGAAAAAAAGCATCAATGACATAAGTCAACAATACAACATAGACGAAAAATAGTTTCTAATACATACTCAAAAGAACTAAACAAAAATCTAAATCTCGGTATTCTTTGTGTAAAAAAAATAATAAACATACCTGAACTTGAACTTTCATATCTAGTTCAATTTAATTCAATTCGATTCGACGAAATATTCGAACTTCAAGAATGAATCAAAACTATCACATAATAAAATAACGTTTATTAAAAGACCTAAAATGTTATTCAACTTCCATATCAAATTAAACATAATTCAAGGTGCTCCTTGCGTTTCTCCGCATCGATGTCGCTGTGGAGAAGAAGTTAGTAGCCTTGGACACCATGGTCTCTCATGCAGTAGGAGCGCGGGACGGCTTTCACGGCACGCGTACATCAATGACATAATCCGTCGGGCTCTTGTCACCGCCGGGGTCCCAGCCGTTTTAGAACCTGCTGGTCTGGTGCGCGATGATGGCAAGAAGCCGGATGGAATGTCCTTGGTGCCTTGGAAGCTGGGAAGGCATTTGGTGTGGGATGCAACATGTGCTGACACCCTTGCGCCTTCACATCTTCCAGGGACTGGAGACTGTGCCTGCGCTGCTGCTGCTTCGGCAGAGACCCTCAAACGGCGCAAATATCGTAGTTTAAGTGATAATTACATATTTGAGCCGTTTGGGGTCGAGACACTGGGATCATGGGGTCTAAGTGCCCGTCTATTATTTAAAGACATTTCCAAACGGGTAAGGGACGCTACCCGTGACCAGAGGGCTGGTTTATTCCTTGCGCAAAGGATCAGTATTGCCATTCAACGTGGCAATGCTGCCAGCCTTCTGGCCACCCTGCCAGTTGACATCGATGGGGAGGAATTCTTTGACGCCTGAACCTGCTGGTTTGTATATATTATGTACTTATTGTTTTTATATTTTTTAAATAATTCTAATGTACATATTGTAAATAAAAACCAATTATGAATGGCCATTCAAATAACATGTAGAACTAAATAAATCAACAACTTCTAAACTAATAAATATTTTTGTAATATAATTAAATATTTTTCAGTCTTCATCACTAGAGATAAAATGATGATCAATATTTCTTATATTAGCCTTAGTTTTTAAATTTTTATAATAATCATGATAACTATTATCAATGTATGGCAATAATGAAATTAAATCATTATTAGGGTTCCGTAGCCAAATGGCAAAAAACGGAACCCTTATAGATTCATCATGTCTGTCTGTCTATCCGTCCGTATGTCACAGCCACTTATTTTGGTAAGTATATTCTGTGAACCGCATTAAGATTTTCACACAAAAATAGAAAAAAAAAACAATAAATTTTGGGGGTTCCCCATACTTAGAACTGAATAGTTTGCGCGAGAGACTTCCAAAGTGGTAAAATGTGTGTCCCCCCCCTCCTGTAACTTAACATGTCTAACATGCGTTTTGCACGGCAAGGACGACGCTGCAACAATGATATTTTACATTATAGATCATCATAGAACATAAATAACAAAGTAAAATAATAACAGTATCATAAACTAGTATTCACTTATATTAGACGCGTTGCTCCAATTTTCGGTTGAGGGTATCGCGGGGTACAGTTCGTTTGACACTAGCGTCATTCGCCAACTGTCAGCGGTTTGTGTGCGCGTGCACTCGTAAATAAAATTTAGTGTAGGTGTACTGGTAACACTCGGAAGCATACGCACATATTATAAGTAGTTAGGAGCAAAACTGGGGCGCATCTACGTGAATTGCACTGTTTTTACTTTTAAGCAATAATAAATAGATTTCGTGTATTTTGATATAGCTGGAGTAAATTATTTTGTGTAAATGGTTATTAGTTCTTGTTATTATGAATATACGAAAAATAAAATAGAATTAGTGTAAAATGATACATCTAATACGTACATTGTGCGCCATGTTGGATTGCTCAGACAGCGCGGGCGAGCACATTGTCCAGTAGTATTTGCGGCACTGACACCGCGCGGGCGGCGGTAGTCTCGCAGTACCGCCCCCGCCACCCCGCGCACCGCTCGCGTTCGCAAAATGTATTACTTTGCACATATTTTGGATCAAAACCGTTTTAATTTTCGCGTGATTATTGATATAACTTTAGTTGAATTACTTAATACAAAAAATATTACTTTCCTATGTATGTGAGCAATAATACAACTTTAGTTGTATCAATGCAGTGTACAAATTTACTTTGTGTCAATTGATATAACTAAACATGTATCAGATGACACCTTATTCGAAGGTAATAAATAAATGTGAATAATAATATCACAAGAGATACATCTTTACACACAAATATTTATCTCATAACTTAAATATTATGAACGATACATGTCAACATGTATTTATTTACACAAACATAATTTATTAAAACGCGCCATTTCGTCTTAGATGTACCACACGATCTCAGAAACTAATAGACGTATCAAAATGTTGATTAGATTAGGAAAAAGAGTATTTTTTTCTGATTAAGGTACTAAAATAATATCAAATTCGATATAAGTTGACTTGTATCACTTTTCACAGGACACACAGAAATGGTCTCGTAGAGTTTTTTGATCCCCACATGAAATAGAGTCGATTGGCATAAAAAAAAATTTTTGGACTTTTTGCATTTTTTTTGCCAACTTTAAGTTTTTTTACAAAATCTGTGAATGCAGTTCAAAATATGTCAAAAAGTTAGGGAAGGTCTTCTAAGAACGTTTTGCTGTAACTGTAACGGTTAAGGTACTTGCCCTTACTGCCCCGTTTCAAAAATACACCCTGTATATATAATATAAGAGTTACGTTATATGTCTTCGAAACTCGGCATTAGATATTAGTGAAATACAGATGGATAATTTGCGCCAGCTCAACCTGGCCAACAGGGTGACACTCGAACTGGAGCTGGAGGAGCAGGTCGCCGCCAAGGAGGAGCGGGCGCGCCCACAGGGCTAAGGCGGGCTACTGCGCGTCAACTGTCCTGTACGCGGACCACTTCTTGGCGAAGCTTCAAAAGATGGCTCAGGAGGACCAAGAGAGGATTATCGAAGTCGCCTCGAAGTCCTCAAACCTGAAGGGCACCTTTCAGAAGGCCCTCAAAGGGGCCGCGTCCTGCCTGTTCGGCATCGTCCATGAGCTGGTGCAGCGCACGGCCACGGACGAGATTAAAGCAACTGCAGGCGAGGACCGATCACCTGCAGAAGGAGGTCGCTAGCTTCATAATAAGCTCGCTGAAGCCACGGCGCAGCCTGTCCAGGCCTCGCCAGCAGCGGTGGCGGTGGACCTCTCCTCCTCCGTCCTTTTTTTTTTTTAATCTAGCGCCTTCGACCCACGTCGAAGCCCTATGCTCACAAACATGTTCCCTAGTCTAGGTATTTACGTAACCCTCTCAGGGTTCACATATATTAACTAATAACTAAGGTCTAGTCTAAATGTTTCTCGCATTCATTCCGTCCCCTAGTAACATACAAGTTCTCGCTTTTATACTTCTCGTACTTTCACGCTACCTTTCATAACTTGGGATTGCGGGGAGGGGGAGGGGGATTTTCTGTAACTTTATTGATTTATTATTAACTTAAGTTTCTAACATATAACTATTTTATTATACAGTATTTCTTGTTTATATATTATACTAGGGTAATCTACTACTAGGTATTTATATAAATACCTAGACGAGATTTTATGTGCGGTTCCTTCTTAACACTATACTATCAGTATATTTTATCCCAATATTCCAGGAAGAACTGCCTATATTCTTTGGATAATAGTACTGGTAAATTTTTGAGGTTTATACTAATGTTTATTATCTGTTCTAGGTCGTGTCGATCCCTAGCGTGGATCGGGCAGTGAACAACTAGATGGACGACCGTCTCGTCGACGCCCGGCTCGCAGGCGCATGATGGGTCCGCCTTACACTTGAAACGGTTCAAGTATTCGGAGAACCCACCATGCCCTGTAAGGAGCTGGGTCGTGGTGCCGGCGATCTTCATCTTTCGGACGATCCTATATGCATCCAGAGCGCAAGGGAAGAAAAGCCGTGTGACCCAGCCTGTACCTTTCGTTCCATTTGTGAAGCAAGGTCTGACGCAGGCCCCGCTTCACGAATGAGACTGGGCACAGGCTGTAGTGTGGCGCTATCTTCGACCGCAGAGCCGCCTCTTTGGCGAGCTGGTCGGCTCGTTCGTTGCCCTCCAACCCTGCGTGGGCCTTGACCCAGAACAAGGATATTTCCTTGCCCTGGGTCAATCCCCGCCTGATGGTCGACCTGGCCTGAACTGCCAGTGGGTGGAGGGCGTGGCGGTTCGTGACCGACATGAGTGCGGCTCTGCTGTCGCTGAGAACGCCGAATGTGGCCGCTCCTCGCTTGAGGGCCTCACTGGCCGCTTTGCATATGGCCAGGAGCTCTGCTTGGTAGACGGTGCAGTACGGGGAGAGAGCAAGTTTGAGGGTCTTGGTTTCGGTGCCGTTATTCCATATGGATAACGCTGCACCGACACGACCCTCAATCTTGCTCCCATCCGTAAAGATTTGTATTTGCGTCTGCGTTTTGACGCGCTGGTAATGTTCCTCGTCTACCAGACTTACGAACTCCAGGTTCATATGCTCCGCGGGGTGAGGCTTCTCAATAGCGGAAGACATCCGCTCGATCTCCCTATCCTTCAACCATGACTGGGGCACTCCTCTCTTGGCCTCGTATAACGAGGCCACCTCGCGAACTCTGAGGTCCAGAGGGAGCATCCCAGCCAAGATCAACCCCGAGTGTAGGGAGATCGTGAGCCTTTGCAGAGCTTCTGAGCGAAGCCGCGCTGCACCACATTCAGCTGCTTCTGAATACCGAGCTTCTCCACCGCAGGACACCAGCTACTGGCTGCCTATAGCACCGTCGGTTCCACAGCAGCGTTGTAGATGGTCCGGATCACCTCGGGATGTAATCCCCAGCTGATCCGGGCCATCCGCGCCAATTTGTGGTAGATGCCGATCGCCTTTCTGCATACATTTGTGACGTATGTGTTAAATGTGAGCTTGTGGTCGATAGTGAGCCCCAGGATTTTGATTTCCTTAGACAGTCCAATGTCTATCCCGCCCATGCTGAGGCGTGGTGCATCGTACTTAAGCCTCCGCGTGATTACCATCGCACAAGTTTTGTGCGGTGCGAATTTCAGCTTCATTCCGATGCCCCACTCCCGCACATGCTCGAGAGAGGCATTGGCCTGTCTCTCAATCTCCAGGGCGCTGTCCCCATCGAACACCAGCACCACATCGTCCGCGAATGCCTGTGCGTGAACCGCCCTATCCTTCAACTGATGTAATACGGGATCCAGTAAGAGGTTCCACAGTAAAGGTCCGCCAATGGAGCCCTGGACGCATCCCTTCTCCGTAGAGCGTCTGCACTCCTCGCCCGCATACCTAACCCTTACCACCCTGTCGCTCAAATTCGCCGGACACTTCTCCTCCGCCAGTCTCACCTTTATGGCCGGCCACCATGCGCTATCGAAGGCGCCCTCTATGTCCAGGGACACCATAAGGAGTATTCTCTTCTCATCGAGCTTAGCCCTTATGTGACCCATAAGGTCATAGAGGGCGTCTTCGGTGCTCCTTTGTGGCATAAAGCCGTACTGGCGGGGGCTAATTGTCGGCAGTAGGTAGAAATTGAGACGAGCCACCAGCATTCTCTCGTACACCTTCCCCAAGACGGGCAATAGACCTACATCCTGCTCGAGAAGCGCGTCCGGCCACCGCTTGCGGCAGACGGGACCGCTCAGGGGTGCCAGGCCTCTGGCGCGGCCCTCAAAATGCAAGAGAAAGGGGAAAAAGTCGTCCACGGCCCAGGTGACTCCAGTCGTGGTCGCGGTTGCTCCGGCTGTACCCGGAAGCTCCGAGAGGGAAGAAGCCTTCCTGCCCTCCACCACCCAGTCCAGAGAGTCGTGGACTGAAGTGGTTAGGAGGAAGAAGAAAAGTGCAAATAAGGCAGCGTCGACCGTCGCCCCTGCCAACGCCCACGCCCCTTCCGGCTCGTCCAAAGTGACGGGCAAAGGAAGGAGGAAGGGCAAGGCGCAGAAATCGGCCCCTAAGCTGGCTGGGAGGAATCTTGTTCCTCCCAAAACCGCGACCGTGGTGGTGATGGCCAAAGGGGAAGACATACGAGTACGTTTTGAAGCGGGCTCGTAACAGCGCCAACCTCGCCGCGTCGCAGGTTGGCCCAATTACGTGCCGCCGGACCCATACTGGGGCTAGACTGTTCGAGTTCCCGGGGGCTCAAGGCGGCACCAACGCGGACCTCTTCGCAGCCAAGATGCGAGAGGTTATCGTGGACGCGGCGACGATGGCCAGGCCGGTGAAGTCCGCGTCCTTGGAGGTGGCCGGTCTCGATGACTCGGTCACCAAAGAGGAGGTGGTGGTGGCGGTTGCAGCTGTGGGAGGTTGCGATGCGGTAGCATTGCGGGGCGGGGCCATTAGGCCTGGCCGCTGTGGCCTGGGTGCTATTCGGCTGGAGTGCCCAGTAGCCGCGGCAAAGGTCGTCCTGACTAAAAGGCGGCTCCCCGTGGGATTTGGTGTAGCGGTGGTCCGGGCGCTTGAGGCCCAGCCATTCCGCTGCTTTAAGTGCTTCGGACTTGGGCACACCAGAGCTCTGTGCCCATCGCGAGTCAACAGGTCGGAGCTCTGCTGCCGCTGCGGGGAGGTTTCGCGTCGAGGAGGTTCCCGAAACCATGGAACTCCTTCCATGGCTATGCCTCCTCCGAAAGGAAGGGCGCCCGGCGGATTCCCTCTCGGCATACCAACCCATCGTTTTGTTCGATGAGGTCGGTACGATGTTCGAGGGGATAGTAGCCGCCAGGCTAAACGAGCATTTGCGGGTGGTCGGGCCAGACCTGTCGGACGCTCAGTTCGGTTTTCGAACTGAGTGTTCCACCGAGGACGCCCTGGCCCTGTTGAGGAGGCCGTTGAGGCTGGGGACAGATTGTTGGCTGTGTCGTTTGACATAGCCAACGCGTTCAACTCTGTTCCCCACTAAAATATACTCGAAACACTCCGTTTCCATGGAGTGCCTCGGTACCTGAGGGGCCTTCTGGCCAGCTACTTGGAGGATCGAACAGTCCTCTTCGTTGACAGAGCTGGCCAGCTACGGCGTTACAACGTCGAGTCCGGTGTTCCAGCTTGGTAAGCGCTTTTGCAAGGAAACAGGTAGGTTTGACGAAACGCCGTGATTGCCGGGCACCCCTATCGCTTACAGGATAAATAGGGAAAATGGGTGAAATGGCCCACACCGAAGGGCAGATCACCCGTTCTGTTGCGGCGTCCCCTGCTGGCAGTAAGTAAGTAGGTTAGTTTGGGGAACCACCCCTCAGTCTTGACTTCCTCGTAGTGTTTTCCGGGCAACGCCGCGCTTGTCACCGTAACGGAGTGGCAAGCCGGCGGTTAACGAAGACTGTGCGAGTGCTCTCCTTGCGGATTTATCTCGATCTTCGTCGACGTTCGCTATGCCGAAACACGTCGGGACGCCTCCGGGCGCTTCCTAAAAAAAGGCCCTTCTCAAGGCCAACCCCAGACGCCCCTTTTCAGGGCCAAGCCTGATGACGCTTCAGCGTCAGAGGCTAGCCGCACAACATCTGCGGCCAGCCCGCGTTGTGAGGAAGAGGACCTTTCGGAATCCGACAGCGATGCCTTGGTGGTGGAGCTGATGGATCAACAGGCCCAGAAGAAGCGGGCTTATGCGAAGCAGAGTTCGGAGGCCTCTTCGGACTCGGCCAAGAATAAGCCGAAAAAGAAGCAAAAGGCTGGCTCCAGTCACGACCTGGACTTGCTGGACTGGAAGCCCTCAAAAGGCAAGGGAAATGGGAAAAAGTCATCCACGGCCCAGGTGACTCCGGTCTTGGTCGCGGTTGCTCCAGCTGTACCCGGAAGCTCCGAGAGGGAAGACGCCTTCCTGCCCTCCACCACCCAGTCCAGAGAGTCGTGGACTGAAGTGATTGGAGGAAGAAGAGAGGCCCCAATGAGGCAGCGTCGGCCGTCGCCCCTGCCAACGCCCACGCCCCTTCCGACTTGTCCAAAGTGACAAGCAAAGGAGGGAGGAAGAGCAAGGCGCAGAAATCGGCCCCAAGCTGGCTGGGAGGAATCTTGTTCCTCCCAAAAACGCGGCCGTGATGTATCTGGGTCGTTTCGTCCCCGGACAGGAGGGAATGGGTAACGCATTTTTCATTTTGCCCGCATGGAAGGCGGGGCGAAGGTAGGTAAGTTTAAAAATTTCCTAGAAAATTTATAAATTTGCGGATCTTGTTTTATTCCGGTAACATATAAGTATATAATATAAGATATAAGAGTTCCGTTATATGTATTCGAAACTCGTCATTATATGTTAACGAAATACAATAGGATATATTGGAATTAATTTTCAAACAAAAATAAAAATACTAGACCAAATTTATACACATATGCTATATTTATATTTATATCTAGTTGATGCCCGCAGCTTCGCCTGCGTAGAATTCTGTTCCCGTTCTCGTGATAGCGTAACCCCTTTTTTAATTTTTCTCTGCGTAAGAACCATCCTTATACTGCAAGGAATATTTATTTATTTATTTATTTTTATTTAGGAAACAAACAGTCACATACAATTTTTACATACAATAATTCAAAATATACTTACAGACTTAGAGTTCCATTACATATAACTATAATAATAAATATTTATCACAACATAATATACACAATAAATGAATAATCATAAGAAAGAGTAGATACGTACAGACAAGAAGACGAGAGTACACAAACAGAGACAAACAATGAATTCACACACACACACAACAGCCTCCAAAAGCCAACCCAAACCCACAGAATGCCAATGCGATGGGTAGACATTAGCACTCTATGAGTCCAGGCCAACCTATAAAAAGAATTATCGAAATCGGTGAACAAGGGAAATAGGCATTAATTTTTATATATCTTAATTTATATAAATCTCGTGTCACAATGTTTGTCCTCAATGGACTCCTAAACCACTTAACCGATTATAATAAAATTCGCACACCATGTGCAGTTCGATCCAACTTGAGAGATAGGATAGTTTAAATCTCAAATTATAGTCCGATTCGCGATAACCCACATCCACGCGGGCGGAGCCGCGGGCGACAGCTAGTATATATATAGATTTATATTCTATAGGCCGACCGCTTTACTCTCGCATCGCCTGCGTGGTATGAAGGGAGCGTGGGAAGATGTTACCGGGCGGGTAAAAGATGTGCGCGGAGCAGAGAGCTCACTTCTAATGCGGTAGTTCACTGGTGGTGCTCACAGCGCGTGGTTGGTATTTTTGTTACAGACGCTTGGACATTAACGCACAAGGTAAACGGCTTGCCAAGAGTCCTAAGATGAATCGCTCTTCCTGTTTTGCGAAAAAAAAAACAAGCAAGCTAAACAAATAGCATACAATGTATTTCCTTTTTTAAAGCCAGAAAACAAGATCCTAGTTCTACGGAATATGTTCAAGACGTAAACCTAAACAAACTTGTTGCTGAAGCTACAGGACTCTTGGTGACTACCATCAGTAAGCTAATAAACGAAGGAAATGAACTGAAAGATGAACAAAGTCATGTACATTTTAAATCACCAACATAAATTAAAATAAAGTGGACAGTTTTACAGAAGGCGTAATTACAAGAAAAGTAACTCAATTTTATACGGTTTACAAGCAGGTTCTTATATTAAAATCTTTGGATGCGAAACTCAAAGAAGGAATTTTAAATTGTGGCCGAACATATTTAAGAACGGTTAATAGACGCTACCCGTGACCAGAGGGCTGGTTTATTCCTTGCGCAAAGGATCAGTATTGCCATTCAACGTGGCAATGCTGCCAGCCTTCTGGCCACCCTCCCAGTTGACATCGATGGTGAGAAATTCTTTGACGCCTGAACCTGCTGATTTGTATATATTATGTACTTATTCTTTTTATATTTTTTATTTAAATAATTCTAATGTACATATTGTAAATAATTATTGTTAATAAAATTTAAGAACATTGATTCATAAGCTTGGCTTTCAATTTAAGAAATGTCAGTCAAAAAGAAAATTACTGATTGAACAACGAAACATCGTAACGTGGCGGTGGGGTTATCTTAATGCAATAAAGAAGCACAGGAGAGTTCACAGAAACATCGTTTACCTTTAATGAAACTTATGTCAATTCGTCTTTAAATGTACCGGCGTGTTGGCAATCTAATGAAGAAGTTGCTAAGTGTAAGTAGCGCTGCAGTTGCAGTGCTGTCACATATTGGCAAAGGTCCACGTTTAATTATTGCATTGATGGAACTCTTTTAATTTTTATATCTAAAAGCAAAATCGGAGATTATTATAGTGATATGAGTTTTGTTAACATCACCAAATGGGCTAGAGAAAAGTTATTATCGTAATGGATAATGCCTCATAAAACTCGGTACACGAGGACAAAAAGCCTACGATGACATGCACAAAAGCCATCATGCAGGCATGGCTGCAAAGACACAATTTTGAATTTGATACGTCTTTAAGAAAATGTGATTTGTTGAACTTAATCAAGCAACACGGTACAGAAAATGTGTACAAAATAGATGAAATTTTAAAGGTCATGAAGTCTTAAGACTGTCTCCATATCACTCAGACTTGAACCCCATTGAGTTAGTCTGGGTGGATATCAAAGGACAGCTCACAATTATTGACATTGGTTCTAATTTAGACAATAAGAAAAATACACTGGAACAGTTATTCGCTGAAGTCTCTGTAGAAAAATGGGTTAACTGCGATAAGCATGTTCAAACTATTGAAAATGAATACTGTCAGCACGATCGCGTCGCGTGAAGAGATGGACCGATTTATTAATAATTTACAAGATTCTGACTCCTCAATCTGCACAGACTGTGAAGACGATTCAAGCGATATGGATATCAGTGACGAATAATCCTACTCACATATTTTTATTTGTCGTTGAATATTTCGTAAAAGGAGTTAATTGTTGTTTTATTTAAAACTAAGAGAAAAAAAATTATCAGTCTAGGCGGGGTTTGAACCCGCGATCTTGTCTTGATCTTGTTTTATTACTTGGTACCTAAGAAACTATTAATAAAGTAATTGTAAAAATTAAAAAGTTCATCTTTTACTTAAATATACAGAATTATATTTTATACTTTGCCAACAATGTCTATCTCGAGATTAGTCTTTGGATTATTGACTCCGTGTGTAGCGTTACCCGCCCCCGCTCCCTTCTTACCGCGCAGGCGATACGCGAGTTAAACGGTCGGCCGATAGCTGTTGCCTGCGACTTCGTCCGCGTTGAGTTCATAATAGCTTATGATATACAGTGTTATAGTATTATGTTAATTTATCATTATGCTTTAAATTATTTATTATGAAGAAAATCTTGTTCGAGTGAGTGACTAATTAATCCAGGGCTACACTACCAAAACCTATACACGAAATGAGAAAGGCTTCTTTTTTTTATTATATAGGGCACTTCAATGACTTTACCTCGCCTGATGGCAAGCTGAAGGCAAAGTCTCAGGAAAGAGGGCCACCATTATATACACGTGCCATGTTAACAATGGTGGCACTTAGCTTGACGGCCTCGGGGTGTTAGGTAGGACAACCTCCACGTGGTGCACCCTGGTAACGTGGACGACGACGTGGGCTTCGCCCGATGTGCACGTCGTCGCCCATGGCTAATAGTCCACCAAGGAGGGGGGGGGGCCTTTATGGCCGGTTGCGAGTTCTCCGCATGCGCTCTGCTAAGCAGAGCGTACTTAGCGGAGAACTGTCAGGGCGACGAGTACTTTGCCACTGAGCGACCAGTGGCGAAGTACACGGTCCCATAGGGACCATCGATCGGCCGAGCCGTTACCCCGTCTGGCAACAGACGGGCACGGTAGCTCTTCGGAGCTGCGAGGAAGAAAACCTCTATAAAAAATCACCCCAAACCCCACGCTCTGACGCCCGGCAATGGGATGCATCGCTGGGGGGAACTCAGTGCCTAGGGCGTCACTTCCACTCCCTCACTCCCACCCTCCTCATCCTCACATCCACTCCCAACCTCCCTACTTCCACCCCAACGTCGGCGGACACTAACCGCACAAAATAAAATAAAAAAATGACTATGGAAACAATATCGGATAAATCTACCCATGAGGGTACCCGGACTCCGTCCGGGGAATCCCTTGCCGTGACTGGTGGTCGAATGGACACCCATTCGGCGACCAGCCATGGGGACCCCCTCCCGGGTTCATCCCGGGTGGTATATGGGAGGGGTCACCACAGTCCCACAGGCCCAAGGGTGTGCCTCAAAACCACCCAAAAAAGCGACGCGGAAGACGTGTCGACTCACGCTGGCTCGGAGATGGAGTCGGCTGACGACGACATAGGTAGCGAGACCGAGGATGCCCTCGGTCTCGGTGTCATTGCCGAACTAGGTAGAAAGAGACCTAGGTCGAGCGGACCAGGCAAAGGCCCTCCTAGAAAGGTAGTGGCTACCCCCGCGGGCAGAGATCGGAAAGCCGACCTCTACAGAGCGAAAAGGAAGGTAGCAGAGCCACCGGCGATTGTGCCCCTGCTGCCAAGCGGGAAGGCCACGGGGGTGCCGGCGGCGCAAAATATCCTGGCGGCACTTTCCCGCATCTCTGGCGCTGTAAAAGGCCAAAAAAAGGAAGAAGAAGGTCGTGGCGGACGCGGTCACAGGTGCCGCCAAAGCGCTGGAGGAGCTCCTGGAAAGGTGCGTCTCCAGCGAGGAGGGGAAACTCCGGGCTCGGGTTGCGAGCCTGGAGACGGAGCTTGCCGACTCCCGCAAGCAGCAACAGCTGATGCGGGAGGAGATCGGCAAGTTGACTCAGCTGGTCCAGGGGGCCGGAGAGGCTCGGGGTGTGAAAGCCCCCGATCCCCGTGCACCACCTAAGGTGACACCCACAATGGTCCAGCTGCTGGAGGCCATCGAGCGACGCCTCGGCGTCCTCGAGGACCGGGCATACCGCCCGCCGCTGGCGGCACCCGTCGTCGCGCCATGCACGGCGACGGCTGCAACCAGTGGGGCTACTGGTCCCAAGCCGAGGGCCTCCGCCCCCAAGAAGACGGCACGTGGGGGAAATGGCAACCCCGCCTCCCCAAGCACAACTTATGCTCCCGCTGCATCCCACAATCCCCCTAGAGAGGGGGTCTGGGAGGTGGTCGGAGCAAAAAAGAAGGCGAAGAAGGCCGCCAAAAAGGAGGTGAAGGCCGCCAAGAAGGCGGCAAAAGCAGCCGCAAAAGCGGCAAAGGCTTCCGCGGTGAAGGCGCCAAAGAGGCTCCGCGCTCCCCGTTCCACTGCCGTCGTCATCACGGTGACGACAGAGGGCAAGGCGAGGGGCGTGGGGTACGCCGAGGTCCTGAGGCAGGCGAATGCCTCAGTGGACCTTAAGGCCCTCGAAATAGAGGGAGGTCTCCGGTACAAGGTGACGCGCACCGGAGCACGCCTCCTCGAGGTCTCTGGCGCCACTAGCGGCCCCAAAGTAGATGCTTTAGCGGCAAAGCTGCGGGGGTCGCTGGACACTGGTGACGTCCGCGTCACCAGACCCAACAAATGCGCGGGTCTGCGCATTTCGGGTTTGGATGACGCGGCCACGACGGAGGAGATAATCTCCGCCGTCGTGGAGGCGAGCGGCTGCCCTCGTGATCAGGTGAGGTCAAGTGAAATTCGCTTTGGCCCCGCCGGTCACGGGTCGGCAGTCGTGAGCTGCCCCGTCGCAGCGGCCCAAAAAGTGGCGGATGGACGGAGCCTCCTTGTCGGGGGCTTCCTGAGGGCGCAGGCGCATCTCCTGCAGCCCCGCGAAGCCAGGTGCTTTAGGTGCCTGGTCGTGGGCCATGTAAGAGTGCAGTGTACAGTGGAAGTCACCGTGGGAGACCGGTGCATCCGCTGTAGTCAACCCGGTCACATGGCCTTTGCCTGTGACGCTCCGCCACGCTGTTTTTAATGCGTGGCGGAGGGCAAGGAGGCCAACCACCGGGCGGGCAGTAAGGCCTGCGCTGCCTCAAGGCCAAAGCCCCGTCCGTCCACACGGGGGGGGTGAGGGTGAGGGTGCACGTTCGCGGCAGGGTGCGGAAATGGACGTCCATTAATGGACACCCATATCCGCATCCTGCAGGTGAACCTGAACCACTGCGCTGGTGCTCAGGACCTTCTGTACCAGAGCATCAGGCAGTGGACCATCAACGTGGTGGTTGTCGCCGAGCCGTACTGGGTTCACCCGGGAAGCCCGGTGGATCTGGACGGCCTGGCGACTGTCTTTGGGGGGACCGGCGCGGACGACTCGCGCCTAGCGCTTATTGCTAGGGGCCCGGGTTGCGTCGCGGCGGAATATGAGGGTGTCGTGGCCGTTTACGTCTCGCCGAGCCTCGACCAGCATCAGTTTGAGCTATGGCTCCTTGAGCTGGACGTCGTTCTCGCTGCATGCCGGCCTCGCCCCGTCCTGGTCCTGGGAGACTTCAATGCCTGGTCACAGGCTTGGGGCTCACGGGAGACCAGAGACAGGGGGAGGATACTTCAGCACTGGGTCACTACACGTGGCCTAGTCCTTCTAAACCGGGGGAATGTCGCAACCTGGACGCGGCGGGGACTCAGCTCGGTCATAGACGTCTCGTTGGCGACCCCTGAGCTCGCCCGCCGAGTCCAGGGATGGCGTGTCGTGGAGGAGGAGGAGACGTCGTTAGATCACCGATATATTCGGTTCGACGTTTCCCCCCCACCTAATCTGCCGCCAGCTATCGCGAATCCCCCGGAACCGCGTTGGGCACTCCATCGCCTGGATCCGGAGTGTGCGACTTGAGCAACCAAAGGGGGGATTCGCCACAATCGCGGCCGTCAGACCGGTCATGGACGAGTGGCTGGAGAGGAGACATGGTGCTCTCTCCTACCGGTTGTCACAGATACTTACCGGGCATGGTAGCTTCGGTAGATATCTGTGGCGAAGACACCGGGAAACCACGGCCGAGTGTCAGCACTGCGAGGACCGCAGCGACGACACATCGCTCCACACGCTGGTGGAGTGCACAGCGTGGGCGGAACAGCGCCAGGTCCTCGTGGTGGGTCTGGACGTGGACACTCTCTCGCTCGAGACCATGGTGCGAGCCATGGTCTCCAGCGGGAGTAAGTGGGACTGCGCCGTCTCTTTCTGCGAACAGGTCATGCTCGCGAAAGAGGCGGCGGGGCGGGAGCGGGAGAGAACTCTCCCACCCGAATTCCGCAGTCGGCGGCTTTGGCGCCGCCGACGTGTCTTCGCCGAAGACCATCGGCCTCCATGACCGGGGTCCTGAGGACGGTGAGTGGGCTGCTCACCGTCCTTACAGAAGCAGGCCCATGACGGCAGCATGACGTGAGAGATCACGCACGCCCCTCCCCCCAGACACGGGGTTACAACCGATTCCCCCCCCCCCCCCCCATAGACGCGGGATAACACCCGAACGACCCAGGTGAGGCCGCAGCCTTAGGTCTGTTGGTAGTCCTGGGACATCCTTCCGAGGGCTTACCCGGGGCTACCAACCGCAGGCCATAAGGCGGTACGTGAGGGTTTTTAGTCGGTAGGAGTCCGGCATAGCATCCATGAAGGATATTCCCTCACGTTAAAAAAAAAAAAAAAAAGCTTGACGGCCTCATCAGATGCTTTTTCACGTCCCGCTTAAAGGACCCGGGATTGTAGGAAGAGGGAAACACGTGAGCTGGCAAGGAATTCCAGGTCTTAATGATGCGACAAAGGAAAGAGTCACTGAACCGCTTGGTTCTTGAAAATATGTTGCTCATAAGGAATTTTATGGTCTAAGCAAACGCTGCAAAAGGGTTTTAAAAAATTAAACGTTTTGCTGATCAAAACATAATCATGTTTCCACATTTAGAAATTAGAAAAGAGTTTAAATATCCTTCCTTCCTCCCTACTCCTTAGAACATACTACTACTACTTCATTAGATTGCCACTTACGAACTGAACAAATAAAACTCAAAATCGATTTAGCTATATTAGATTGTTGTCTTACACACAGATGGTGGGGCATAGTGGGCAAGAGAGCAAATGCGGCATTAACTGGGTTGGGGCCCACCAGTCGCAGGGTACTTATTGCTACTGGTCAAAATAGCCCTATCATCCCATATTTTCCTTGCAGTGGTCAACTTGTGTCCAGAAATGTGGGCACTGGAGTTGATGTCCACGCGGCAGATTTATTTTGGTCTGATGAAATTTATCGGAACTGGGTGTTTCTCTCCCCACATTTACTCTCTTTTGTGTAATAGGAGCAGCAGTTTTTTTTTTTGTAAAATACACAGATTGGCTTCCTCGTAGCATACTGTTTTCATCTCTGGGATGGCTCTGTGCAGTACTTACAAGACGCAATATAAAATATTGCCGTGGCATGTGTATTGTTTTAGTATTTCCATCGCACTGCTGTGACGAAAAGGGCTCATAAGGACTCTTTCAACTAATCCGTCCTTCTTCTTTAATATCCAGAACAACATGCGCTGGACTGCGGTGTCACTTACATACGGGTGGAATAATATCGCCTCGAATCAAGCGGCACGGTAAAAAACTGTATTGCTCTACCCACACACGTATTTTCTTCTTCTTACGGTCCCGGGTTCTATCAGACCCCGTTTGGTTCTGAAAAAGTAAGGCTGTTGAAGGAAGGACAGGTACTTCAGGGTCAACAGCATCTAGATTAGTGGCCTTATGGTTCGGTCATGGTGCTCCAATTCGATTTGTGGGGTGGTAATAAAGGCAAAAGAGGCGCCGGAAAGGGTATGGGAGAGGACCATTACTACTCTCTCATCCCCAGAATACGGAAGGGTCGTCAGAGACCAATCAATGATCTCTTTCTTTGCGCGAATTTGATGTCGATGGGATAAGCTACCCGTCACCTTAGCCAGTTTAGGCCTCTGTGTAGTTTTAATTGGTTCGATTCCGACATATCCACTTCTGTAGTGCAGAAACCAGAACAGACCCAGTGTGGTGGTACCCATAAATGATACTTGACATAAATGGATTGAATAATCTATATATATATTGAAATAAAACCACTTTGTAACGGATTCTACGCCAATTTATTTGTTTTTATTTATTTTAAGACCAACGTTACGGCTACTTTTCAGCAACCATGTGCGCGATTTGACTAAGGTTGGTAGTTGTCATATAATTTGAAGTGCAATACCAGCAACGAACCATCAAGAATGGTCCTCGCTCTTCATAACGGTTGACGAACAGCGACACCGTTGTCCTCTTCAATGAAACACAATATACAGGGCCTGATTTACCCTTAGGCTAATTAGGCTGCAGGCTAGGGCGCGAGGATCGGGAGGGCGGGCGAGCTGAAGTCGTGTCTTCTTATGCCCTAATCTACCATCATAGCATCTACCCTACGTATTTCAACTAGACTGAGACAAAACACTAAAACTAAATGCGCTTGCGAGTTCCTTATTTTAACAATAATTTTTAAATTTACAAAGCGCGCTTAGAACAAAGATAACGGGCGTAAATTTTAACTTCATTTTGTATGGGAAAGCGTAAATTTTAACGTCATTTTGTATGGGAAAGCGTAAATTTTATCTTCATTTCGTATGGGAAATTCGGAATTTAAACAGTGCAGCCTAGTTGTGCCATGTTGAAATTTTCACACTATTACTCTACTCACTAATTTTAGGCCGTCCGTAACACACCTGGCGGTGGCGCTTCCTCATATTTAGCCTAGGGCGGTCAGAACTCTTGATCAGTCGCTGACAATATAATTAAACTAGATGAACTAACAATTATCATAACGAATAGTCAATTGAGTATTTACTGCTTACCAAAATGTTGCTGAGTAGGTAGTTTCTGCATCACGCAAAAAATTATTGGGGCTTCTGCTTGCGAACCTCGTTTCACACGGCTCGTGACGCAGAAGCCTCAATAATTTTTTGCGTGATGCAGAAGCCCCAATAATAATAGTTATTGTATATTATTTATCTAATCCATGAATAATATAAAAGAAACGATAGAATAATATTAAGTTGATGGGTAAAGGAACGGAAGTTAGAAATTATTCTATTTAATAATTTGAGTAATTTCTAAAAGTTAACGCGTTAATTCATACACTTATATTAAATTTACCTGTTGGAAGCCAAGTGTAGAAAATTAAATAAAGTATCCATACTTATCTGGTTAAAACGTGCAGAAGGATAAATTTGACCTATTTTATTGTCTTAAGAATGTAATGTAAAATCTATATACTTACCTATACTTTACATAATTATCATATAATATTGTTTTATTATTATACCTATTAATACAAATCAATAATAACTGTATCAGATTTACTTTTGATAATGCACCTACTGAGTCTGCACCACCTTTGGTTGACTGATAGAAAATGCCTGTGGCATTAAGTCCACCTAATGTACTTGAGCATGAAGTTTATAAATAAAATAAAATGAAATAAGGGACTTCTATACCACAAATAAAATAAATGACAAAAACAAAGCTAATTGAGTAACCAAAACAAGTAAATAAATATATTCGGGATAGAACTCACTACCTTCGAATTGCCATAACGCTTCACATACCACTCAACCACGGTATTCCATACTATTGAAGTGAAATTTACTATCTCATTCGATAGCAGGCAAATCACTCACTAACACATATTCAATCGTTTTCTAATATACTATGGGTGAGTGTAGAAACACACACATACACATTAAACACTATACGCTTGCAGCAAATCTGTAGCAATTACACACACATGCTTGCTTTTTACTAGTGCAGCCTGGTACCCGAATTGTTTTGTTGAGTGTACGTCAAACCATTTCTGCTATTTATTAAAACAACTAAACCAATGGAAATTAACATATTCATACATACTTGCACTGACTTTACAATCCTTATTAAGCGTATACAGGTCTGTACATAGATTACATTTTAAAACTGGGTTTGCGATAGATCACATGTAAACTGGCAGCCCAAGTCCTGGCTTCGCACGGACAAAAATTCGTAGAGAAACTCTCCTAGGGGCGGACCTCGATTGTAGCGCTGCTTAGCGCAGTAGCTTTTTCAGTGGTCGCAGAGCAGCATCTTTAGTTTTTGGAGGAGGAAAATTATAGTTTTTTTTTACATTTAAAAGTATTAGACATTATATTTAATTGAAACTCTCACCCAGTCAGTTTGATTTCTTTCGTTATCTTGACAATTATTCTCATAAATCAATAAATTACACAGTATTATCCTACTACTATAAATAAAATAATATATCACCTTAGTCTAAACGTTTAGGCGTTTAATATTAAATAAAATGTAATATTTCAATGCCAAAAACACACCAACACAGTTACATAAAGTTAGGCACCATAAGATGAACTCATCGATGTGTCCACTCTGTACCTTTTTAACTACATCTTTGCCGATATTTTTATAATTTTGATTGACTGTGAAATCTAAATTCAAATTAGGTTTTTTAAACATGCCATTCTTTCACAAGGTCAGTCTTTTATGTAATTTTCGTCTAATGGACATTTAAAAAGTCTACGATTAATAATTCATCATTGTAGGTATCTAATGTTATTAACACTTTATCACGGGGTTTCCGTGTGTTTGCTTGTCCCTGTTCATTACACTTGTAAACTGCTTGTAAACTTGTAAAACAATGGCATTAGCTGCTACAATCGTCTTATTTAAGTTTGTCTTATTTTTGAAATCTCGTGATATAATGATGAAAATAGCAATTATTTCTGCACCTTGGAAAGAACCGATGATACGGAAATATTGATATATCTGATAATAATTGTTATTTGCCGATATATACTTCGGATCTATCAGATAAAGAACATATGATGATACAAACGATATAGTTTCAGTTAAAAATTGTAGACTAGTGATGCTTACCAAAATAAATGAAATTATACAAATCTTAACACCGACGGCCATGTTAGCAACTGTGTTGTCAGTCTTGCGCCTGATCTTATTCCTAATGATTACGTAGAATATCCTGCTGAAGTACAATAAGTTCGCACATGGTGCCGGGACTTTTATTAAAATCCATAGAGGAGGTACTATGTTATATGTATAATAGTTATTCAACTTCAGCATGATAACCAAAACCCATAACAAACATAGTAGCACAGATAACAATATTGAAATAAGTGACATCACCAGCGAAAGTTTTAAAAAACTCCACTTTTCAGGTAAAAACACTTTCACAACTTTGTCATACAAGTTCTTGGTGTAGACCAGCGTCCAGCATCTGAGGCTTATTTCCGTGAGCTCGTGAAGGAATATTTGAGTGTATCCAGATATATCTGCTGACCTTTTGGGTTTGTGCGCTGGTAAAGTGCATAGCGATATGAAATATAAAGTTCGCCACACGGCTACTTGCATAAGAACCTTTTGGTCTAGTTTTCTTATCTCCGGCCGGCGGATGAAGATCAAGGTTTGAAGTATTAAACATATTGTTGATAGTGAAGTTCCACTTATTAGCAATTCGTCATAATATTTCACTTTCGACATTATTTTTTGTGACGATGTTCTGCTAGAATGCCGCTTAGGTTGCACCTTCTCTAAAACTAAATTCGATAAATCAAAAAACCTTTTATTTATAGTAAATTTCTATCGGTTTTATAATATATGCGACCAAAACTCATAAATTTTAATTTAAGCTAAATCATGTCGTAGGAGCAATCGACAATTGAAATGTTTGCGAAAATCCTAGAGATATTGTAAAAACACGTGATAAGGTACTATTTTTGCTAAAAAATTCGACTCCATCTAAAAATGCAAAACCATACGCTAGCTATTATGAAACCCGAACGTCCGTGATATACAGGGTTGTGATTCACAGGTTTTCTTTGGAATCACTTACCTACGCACTGTGCCATTTTCAGACTGTATAACAAAGATCAATTAAATATAAGCAGTAGTTTAGTCACAGGACATTTTTTAGTGTGGCTTATTCACAACATTGAAAATTAAAAAAAAAGACGGGTTGCCGGCAGAAATGAAATCTTTTTCTTTCTTTCTTTCTTCGTTATATACAGAGAAAAAGATAAAAAGAATACACCATACCTTAGCCTACCTATAATATAGCGCCAATCATAGAACCTATCACAAATTTTCTGTCAGAAGAAATTAGCGAATATTGAAGAAAAAAAAATCACAAAAAGTAATAAATTACAAAATGAAAAAATAAACACATAAATAATAAATTACAAAAAAAAATCACAAAAAGTGTCACATGCTCAGGTTAGAACCCGGTAGTATCTGAAACCAGAAGGACTTATAGTCGAAGCGTTTACCGCGAAGCTACGACGCTTCTTAACGCATCTAACAAATTAAAAGATGTGTAGCTGTTGTAATATGACGTCAGTCGTCGGTTACGGTTTAAAGGTCAAGTAATCCTGACGCGAGTTTAACATTTTTTACCCATCCAACGCCGCTAAAGAATTAGACGATATTCTTAGCAATCCATGGATTCTCCGTGCGGGTGCCGTGCTCTCGATAGGCCTAGATCTTTAAGTAGGTTATAGAGAGATTTAGCTGCTATACCTCTCGCTCCCACTTCTACTGCATACAAATTAACCACGTAACCGTTTTTGATTAATTCGTTTGTGAGATCATAGTATTTATTTTTCTTAAGTGTGTGGTCCTTCGGTATATTTGTTTCCCACGGTACACTAAGTTCCACAAGGACCACATATTTAGTCGTTTTCGAGTAGAGAAATATGTCCGGTCTAGATGACGAAACCCCAACATCCTCCGGAATTTTTTTGAGTCCAATCTGGGGCAGTACCTATCTAAGATTGAATAAGGTTTGTTCCTGGATTTTATGGATGAACCTTCAGACACAAAGTTGATATGACGTCTGTTAGTAGTCAATCCTTTTTGGGCTCTAGCTACTGCCAGACTCATTGCTCCGCGTATGATGAGCCTCTATCAAGAAGCACCCTACATCCTACTAATATGTGCCTAGCCGTCCCTATTGCCTCACCACACGTAGGTATAACATTGTTTTTCTGTGGCTTTCCCCCACCTTACCAGATTACTCTGGTCTGGAAGGGTCATCTGAAAGGCGTTAAGATAGAATTTTAACAGGGCCGGCGACCTCTCATAGATAGGGCACGCCGTGATTGCGGCGGTAAGACCCATCATGGGGGAGTGGCTAGAGAGGCCACACGGTGGCCTCTCGTACCATCAGACGCAGGTCATTACCGGACACGGTAACTTCGGGCGGTACCTGCATCTGATGGGCATAGAGCCAACGCCCGAGTGCCATCACTGCGACGCGAGCGTGGACTCGGGGCTGCACACGCTCACCGAGTGTCCGGCGTTTGAAGCGCCGAGGCGGGAGCTTGTGACGGCCCTGGGGGTGAGAGTGCTCACGCTCTCCACCCTGCTCGCGGCGATGGTCCGCTGCGCGGATGCGTGGCCGGCCAGCGCCTCCTTCTGCGAGCAGGTCATGCTCGTGAAGGAGACAGCAGAGCGGGCGCGGCGCAGCGAGCGAGAAAGACTCGCGGACATCGCTCGCCGCGTTCGAAGGCGGCTCGGGCGTCGGAGGGCGCAAACCGACCTCCGCCCCCCATGAGCGCGGGCCTGAGGGTGACGAGTGGAGCCGCTCGTCACCCTAGCAGAAGCAAGCCACGGCGGCGGCGCGCATCGTAGGACGATGCGCGCCCCCCCCCCCCCATACCGGGGGCGAGTCGGGGACCGCGTGGTCCCCCCTCCCGAGGAGGGCCAGACCGAGAGGAATGGCCCTGGGTCAGCCGGGGTGCGAGGGATATGTCAAAAGACAACCTCACCTCCGGCCTAGCACATCGACCCACAGACGGCGTGCGGTTTAGTCGGTTCGAGTCCGACATAACCTACCCCTCCGGCTCCGGAGGGGTGGGTATCCGAGGGGATTTGCCGCACGTAAAAAAAAAAAAAAAAAAAAAAAAAAAAAAAAAAAAAAAAAAAAAAAAAAAAAACCTCTCATAGATCAAGGTGCGCCACTTTAAAGCCATGCAGAACTGTCCCATTGTCAACCATTCGTTTTGGATTCAGAATCAGGGAGTGACTTGATTTTATTCTCCAAGGATGTTGAATATGCAAACCAGTCAGCCCCAGATAACCTGTATTATATTACCTTATATTAACACCTTATCAAGCATCGACTTGAATGGTATGTTGAGAGTCAGGAAATTCTAGCCAACTCGCAGTTTGGTTTTAGGAAAAACATGAGCACTCTGGACAGCCTGAGCATACTTACCACTGACATGCGGATATCTTTCCTTCAAAAGCACTACTTGGTAGCCGTATTCCTAGATGTACAGTCTGCATACGATAACGTTCTACTTCCGGTACTCAGGAATAAACTTCAACAGCTGAGCATCCCCGAGAAGCTAGTTCAGTTCTGTGTTAATCTTTTGATGGAAAGATCTATAGTAGTCAAAAACCAAAATTCCCACCTCCCGCCCAGAACTACTTGGAAGGGCCTTCCCCAAGGTTCTGTATTAAGTCCTCTTCTCTATAGTCTGTACACACATGACTTAGAGTTAGTTGTCAATCCCTTTTGCCAAATCTTGCAGTATGCTGATGACCTGGCTCTCTACATATCGGCTAGTTCGATTGAGGAGGCTTCTGTGAACTTAAGCAACGCTTTAGATTACCCAGCGCAGACTACAGGTTGTCATAGGATGGATCCCTGGGCACTCTAATATTCCAGGCAATGAGACGGCTGACTCTTGCGCAAAGACTGCAATTAGAATTGGCTCACTTGACCATTTCCATTTATTCACACATGACTTAACACCAGTGCTGAGAGCAAGTCTGTCTCTTGCCTGGAGTAGGGAGTGGCAAAGATCCAAACGTGTAAAAGGTAAGTATTATGGTGACATACAACCTGACATTCCCGTTAAACCTTGGTTTTTCAAGTACCGGTTTTTCGATAGACGAACGACATCCATTGTTTCTCGCCTCCGTTTGGGACATGCTTGTACCCCTGTACACCTCGCAAAGATTAGGGTAAGGGATCATTCTCTTTGCGAATGTGGATTGGACGAAGGTGATGTAGATCACATTCTTTTTAGTTGCCCTAACTTGCGTATCTCTCTGTATGACGTCCTCCCCTCCCACATCCCTCGTCCCACATGTGTCAAGTCCCTTTTGTCCTTAGTGTATACTCCTTTTGTTAAAATTCTTGTTAGGTGTATAGATACTAATCAACTAAATCTGTAAATTTGTACCTATTTAACTATTTGTGTGATTTGTAATGTTTATGTAAATTTATTTGTGTTTATGTATATTTCAAGTATTTGTGTTGTCCTTTTGTTTAGATTCTGGACGAAGAGACTTCATAATCAAGACAACCGGTCAAATCCTGAGTCACTTTATCTCCTTCGTTAGTAGCTCTATCTACGGGACATTGGCAGAATTGATGCTGAGGCACAGCAGCCATTAACAAAGAATTGAATTATTCAATTGTTCTTGATATATAAACCTCGTAGAATCACAGTTACGCATACGATAGCTAAAGTTCATCTTTATTTCACTCAAAACGCATTCTGCCACTAAGCCCGTCGACACTCTGTATTTCACCAGTTAAAGTCCAAATATTCGTTTGCAAAACATGATCTTCATCTTCTGAATAGTCAGAAGATGAAGATCAGATCCTTACCATATTTTCTTTGCAGGTCTACAAGAACATATCTATCCAGCTGCATATGAATATTCGTGTGTGTGTTGATTATTCTTCTTTGTGATCCAATTTTCAAATATAAAATTTATTGCCTTGGAAACCGACCAGCAACCAAGAATGGTCCTCGCTCTTCATAACGGTTGACGAACAGCGACACCGTTGTCCTCTTCAATGAAACACAATATACAGGGCCTGATTTACCCTTAGACTAATTAGGCTGCAGGCTACGGCGCGAGGATCGGGAGGGCGGGCGCGCTGAAGTCGTGTGTTCTTATGCCCTAATCTACCATCATAGCATCTACCCTACGTATTTCAACTAGACTGAGACAAAACACTAAAACTAAATGCGCTTGCGAGTTCCTTATTTTAACAAAAAAATTTAAATTCACAAAGCGCGCTTAGAACAAAGATAACGGGCGTAAATTTTAACTTCATTTTGTATGGGAAAGCGTAAATTTTAAAGTTATTTTGTATGGGAAAGCGCAAATTTTATCTTCATTTCGTATGGGAAATTCGGAATTTCAACAGTGCAGCCTAGTTGTGCCATGTTGAAATTTTCACACTATTACTCTACTCACTAATTTTAGGCCGTTCGTAACACACCTGGCGGTGGCGCTTCCTCATATTTAGCCAAGAGCGGTCAGAACTCTTGATCAGTCGCTGACAATATAATTAAACAAGATGAACTAACAATTATCATAACGAATAGACAATTGAGTATTTACTGCTTACCAAAATGTTGCTGAGTAGGTAGTTTCTGCATCACGCAAAAAATTATTCTGGCTTCTGCTTGCGAACCTCGTTTCACACGGCTCGTGACGCAGAAGCCTCAATAATATTTTGCGTGATGCAAATGCCCCAATAATTTTTTGCGTGATGCAGAAGCCCCAATATTTTTTTTGCATGATTATTAACGTTGAATTAGCAATAGGGATTTCATATTGTAGCCGTTCTTACAGATTACTCACTCGCTTCCTAGAACATGCCGATTTAGAACATTTAGTTGGCTACAACATTACTTTTCATAATTCTATTAAGTCAGCTAGATTATTGGAGATTCTTATTATTTGAGCCCATAACGTGAGCCCTTCGAAGCGAATCGATCCCGATCGAACTCGATCCTCGTGCCCTAGCCTGCAGCCTAATTAGCCTAAGGGTTAATCAGGCCCTGTATATTGTGTTTCATTGAAGAGGACAACGGTGTCGCTGTTCGTCAACCGTTATGAAGAGCGAGGACCATTCTTGATGGTTGGTTGCTGGTATTGCACTTCAAACTATATGACAACTACCACCCTTAGTCAAATCGCGCTCATGGTTGCTGAAAGATAGCCGTAACGTTGGTCTTAAAATAAATAAAAACAAATAAATTGGCGTAGAATCCGTTACAAAGTGGTTTTATTTCAATATATATATATATATATATATATATATATATATATATATAGATTATTCAATCCATTTATGTCAAGTATCATTTATGGGTACCACCACACTGGGTCTGTTCTGGTTTCTGCACTACAGAAGTGGATATGTCGGAATCGAACCAATTAAAACTACACAGAGGCCTAAACTGGCTAAGGTGACGGGTAGCTTATCCCATCGACATCAAATTCGCGCAAAGAAAGAGATCATTGATTGGTCTCTGACGACCCTTCCGTATTCTGGGGATGAGAGAGTAGTAATGGTCCTCTCCCATACCCTTTCCGGCGCCTCTTTTGCCTTTATTACCACCCCACAAATCGAATTGGAGCACCATGACCGAACCATAAGGCCACTAATCTAGATGCTGTCGACCCTGAAGTACCTGTCCCTCCTTCAACAGCCTTGCTTTTTCAGAACCGTCCGGGGTCTGATAGAACCCGGGACCGTAAGAAGAAGAAAATACGTGTGTGGGTAGAGCAATACAGTTCTTTACCGTGCCGCTGGTTCGAGGCGATATTATTCCACCCGTATGTAAGTGACACCGCAGTCCAGCGCATGTTGTTCTGGATATTAAAGAAGAAGGACGAATTAGTTGAAAGAGTCCTTATGAGCCCTTTTCGTCACTGCAGTGCGATGGAAATAATAAAACAATACACATGCCACGGCAATCTTTTATATTGCGTCTCGTAAGTACTGCACAGAGCCATCCCAGAGATGAAAACAGTATGCTACGAGGAAGCCAACCTGTGTATTTTACAAAAAAAAACTGCTGCTCCTATTACACAAAAGAGAGTAAATGTGGGGGGAGAAACACCCAGTTCCGATAAATTTCATCAGACCAAAATAAATCTGCCGCGTGGACATCAACTCCAGTGCCCACATTTCTGGACACAAGTTGACCACTGCAAGGAAAATATGGGATAATAGGGCTATATTGACCAGTAGCAATAAGTACCCTGCGACTGGTGGGCCCCAACCCAGTTAATGCCGCATTTGCTCTCTTGCCCACTGTGCCCCACCATCTGTGTGTAAGACAACAATCTAATATAGCTAAATCGATTTTGAGTTTTATTTGTTCAGTTCGTAAGTGGTAGTAGTATGTTCTAAGGAGTAGGGAGGAAGGAAGGATATTTAAACTCTTTTCTAATTTCTAAATGTGGAAACATGATTATGTTTTGATCAGCAAAACGTTTAATTTTTTAAAACCCTTTTGCAGCGTTTGCTTAAACCATAAAATTCCTTATGAGCAACATATTTTCAAGAACCAAGCGGTTCAGTGACTCTTTCCTTTGTCGCATCATTAAGACCTGGAATTCCTTGCCAGCTCACGTGTTTCCCTCTTCCTACAGTCCCGGGTTCTTTAAGCGGGGCGTGAAAAAGCATCTGATGAGGCCGTCAAGCTAAGTGCCACCATTGTTAACATGGCACGTGTATATAATGGTGGCCCTCTTTCCTGAGACTTTGCCTTCAGCTTGCCATCAGGCGAGGTAAAGTCAAATTGACGTGCCCTATATAATAAAAAAAAGAAGCCTTTCTCATTTCGTGTATAGGTTTTGGTAGTGTAGCCCTGGATTAATTAGTCACTCACTCGAACAAGATTTCCTTCATAATAAATAATTTAAAGCATAATGATGAATTAACATAATACTATAACACTATACAGGGTGTATTTTTGAAACGGGGCAGTAAGGGCAAGTACCTTAACCGTTGCAGTTACAGCAAAACGTTCTTAGAAGACCTTCCCTAACTTTTTGACATATTTTGAACTGCATTCACAGATTTTGTAAAAAACTTACAGTTGGCAAAAAAAAATGCAAAAAGTCCAAATTTTTTTTTTATGCCAATCGATTCTATTTCATGTGGGGATCAAAAAACTCTATGAGACCATTTTAGCTTTCAGTACTAGGAAAGACAGAAATCGCCAAAAACGTTTCCCATACATTTCGGCAACAGAAACAAATTTCTACGATGGTCTAACTTTTTGTTATGGCCAGGAAGTGAGTAGAATTGACTGTAAAGTACATAAAAAGAATTTTTACCCTCAAATTTCGAATTTGATTCGAAAATCTGTGTGTTATTCTTAGTTTCAGCTGAGAAACTTCGTATGAGTTATTAATTAAGGATTTTCGCTAAAATGTCTTCTAATCGTGAAAAAATTGACTTATTAGAAGCGTATTTTGTCAATAATCGAAATGCGGGAGCTGCATTAGTGTGGTAAGGCAATAAGTATCCGTTGCGGCATGTGCCAACAAGAAAGGTTATTACAAATCTTTTGAAAAACCTGGAATTGCAGGGTTCTTTCAAAAGAAAGCGGCAGCCTCGTGTGGACATGGACACGGAGATTGCGGTTCTAACTTATGTCGAAGCATATCCAGAGGTATCGTCCAGGCAAGTCGCCCTTGAAGTAGGTGTATCCCACTCCCTTGTGATAAAGATATGGAAGAAATACGGCTACAAGTGCTATCGATATGGGCGCATAGTTCAAGTGTTACATCCGGGTGATGATGTTCGAAGGCTTACTTTTTGCAGATGGCTAAGAGGAAAAATAAGCAGAGATCATGAATTTTTAAATTACATACTGTGGTCAGACGAAACGAATTTTTCCAATAACGGTATGTACAACAGAAAAAATCACCACTATCGGTCCAAAGAAAATCCACTAAGAGTTACGGCAAGTCATAATCAGGTTCGCTTCTCATTCAACTGTTGGTGTGGTATAATGTCCAATCGAGTCATAATGGTGGAATTTTATGAAGGGAAACTGAATTCTGCCATGTATAATGAAGTACGCCAGTGTTCAAGAGCTCAAGGATGCATTAAGAACTTTGCCAACAATGTCTATCTCAAGATTAGTCTTTGGATTATTGACTCCGTGTGTAGCGTTACCCGCCCCCGCTCCCTTCTTACCGCGCAGGCAATACGCGAGTTAAACGGTCGGCCGATAGCTGTTGCCCGCGACTTCGTCCGCGTTGAGTTCATAATAGCTTATGATATACAGGGTGTATTTTTGAAACGGGGCAGTAAGGGCAAGTACCTTAACCGTTGCAGTTACAGCAAAACGTTCTTAAAAGACCTTCCCTAACTTTTTGGGACATTTTGAACTGCATTCACAGATTTTGTAAAAAACTTACAGTTAGCAAAAAAATGCAAAAAGTTCAAATTTTTTTTTTATGCCAATCGATTCTATTTCATGTGGGGATCAAAAAACTCTATGGGACCATTTTAGCTCTCAGTACTAGAAAAGACAGAAATCGCCAAAGACCTTTCCCATACATTTCGTACGGAAATATGATAAATCAACTCGAAACTCATAGGTCAAGTAAAATTTTGAACTTTTTTGAATAAAAAAAATCATTCCTGTCAAGTGAGTAAATAATAGACACAATAGGTAAACAATAGACTCGCGGTGCGATCGCACCGCTTGGGATCTTAGACTTTAAACATTTAAGAAATTGGTTTATGAAATAAATTGCTCAAAATGATTTCCATTTTCACGAATACATAAGTCTATCCTTTTTTGCACTGAACGAATGGCGGCTAATAATGTTCTGGGATGAATATTACGTAAAATGGTCATTAATGCATCCTTGAGCTCTTGAACACTGGCGTACTTCATTATACATGGCAGAATTCAGTTTCCCTTCATAAAATTCCACCATTATGACTCGATTGGACATTATACCACACCAACAGTTGAATGAGAAGCGAACCTGATTATGACTTGCCGTAACTCTTAGTGGATTTTCTTTGGACCGATAGTGGTGATTTTTTCTGTTGTACATACCGTTATTGGAAAAATTCGTTTCGTCTGACCACAGTATGTAATTTAAAAATTCATGATCTCTGCTTATTTTTCCTCTTAGCCATCTGCAAAAAGTAAGCCTTCGAACATCATCACCCGGATGTAACACTTGAACTATGCGCCCATATCGATAGCACTTGTAGCCGTATTTCTTCCATATCTTTATCACAAGGGAGTGGGATACACCTACTTCAAGGGCGACTTGCCTGGACGATACCTCTGGATATGCTTCGACATAAGTTAGAACCGCAATCTCCGTGTCCATGTCCACACGAGGCTGCCGCTTTCTTTTGAAAGAACCCTGCAATTCCAGGTTTTTCAAAAGATTTGTAATAACCTTTCTTGTTGGCACATGCCGCAACGGATACTTATTGCCTTACCACACTAATGCAGCTCCCGCATTTCGATTATTGACAAAATACGCTTCTAATAAGTCAATTTTTTCACGATTAGAAGACATTTTAGCGAAAATCCTTAATTAATAACTCATACGAAGTTTCTCAGCTGAAACTAAGAATAACACACAGATTTTCGAATCAAATTCGAAATTTGAGGGTAAAAATTCTTTTTATGTACTTCACAGTCAATTCTACTCACTTCCTGGCCATAACAAAAAGTTAGACCATCGTAGAAATTTGTTTCTGTTGCCGAAATGTATGGGAAACGTTTTTGGCGATTTCTGTCTTTCCTAGTACTGAAAGCTAAAATGGTCTCATAGAGTTTTTTGATCCCCACATGAAATAGAATCGATTGGCATAAAAAAAAAAATTTGGACTTTTTGCATTTTTTTTTGCCAACTGTAAGTTTTTTACAAAATCTGTGAATGCAGTTCAAAATATGTCAAAAAGTTAGGGAAGGTCTTCTAAGAACGTTTTGCTGTAACTGCAACGGTTAAGGTACTTGCCCTTACTGCCCCGTTTCAAAAATACACCCTGTATAGTGTTATAGTATTGTTACGAGCGTAGGGATCGGTTTAAATAGAAAATGCGAGGACAACCGTTGAAGGCAGGCTTTATTCAGCTTCACTTCAATTACAGCAAAGCGCGTACAAATTCGATAACTCTTCCTTACACAATACACAGTCACTTGTATATTCGCACTGTATCGCTTCACACACTTTATCGCTTTGATCGCTTCGAATACTAGTCTTAGACTAACTTGAGCAGCGGCTGTTAGCTCGCCTTTTATATAAGGCGCGGCCGAGTAGCGAAAGATCGAGAAAAGACAGGTACGTTCTGAAAAAGACAGGAACTTTCTGGGAGGTTCTATTAGGTCTTGTGTCTCTTTCTATTCGTTCCATTCCTTCTAGAACAGTGACGTCAAAGCATGCTGTCTCTTTCTAGCCTGACGTCTCGTTCTATTCATTCCATTCATTCTAGAACAGTGACGTCAAGGCATGCTCTCTTTCTATAGTGCCGTCTCGCTCACTCCTATGGAAATTAGGCCATATATTGAAGTGGCCAAGCGCCGGGCGTAGCACTACCCCCTTCTTAGACATGCTCGTCCCGAGCATTATTAGATCCGTAGTATCTCGCCAGTCGGTCAACATGTACAACCTTCAAGGGGCTTCGCTGGTTGCGTTGTATCCGGTATGTAACGTCATTGATCCTGGTGACAACTTTATACGGCCCTTCCCAGGTTGGAGACAACTTCGGAGATTTGCCTTTGCGACGCATCGGATTGTGTAGCCATACCAACGAGCCTTCGTCGAACCCGGCTTGATGAGAGTTGCGGTCGTATCGGGTTTTCATTCTGTCGCTTGCCTGGAGCCCAGATTCACGGACGTGGGTGTGAACGTCATTTAGTCTATCGCGCAATGCACTAGCATATTCCGTGATTTCTTGCGGTGAATCTGGAGGACGTCCAGTCAGTAGATCAGCCGGTAGTCTCAGTTCTCTGCCAAAGTTTGCACACGCAGGCGTCACCGTTGTGTTTTCATGTATCGCTGTTCTATAAGACAACAAGAACAAAGGAATATGACTATCCCAGTCCTTCTGGTGGCTCTCAACAACCTTAGCCAAATGCCTTTCCAAGGTTTGGTTAAATCTTTCAACCATTCCGTCAGACTGCGGATGATATGGGGTAGTCCTGGTTTTATGAATACCCATTATCCTACAGGTTTCTTGAAATACCTGTGATTCAAAATTCCTTCCCTGGTCACTGTGTATTTCCAGAGGAACTCCATATCGGCAAAACACTTCCGTGACTAGTCTTTCCGCGACTGTAGTTGCTTCCTGGTTAGGTATGGCAAAAGCCTCCGGCCATTTAGTAAAGTAGTCCATTACTACTAGGATGTATTTGTTTCCAGACTCCGATGCAGGAAATGGCCCTGCAACATCTAATGCAATCCTTTCCCAAGGCGCTCCAACATTGTATAGCTTCAATGCTCCCCTGCTCCTTGTATGAGGCCCTTTTACCGATGCGCAGCATGTACATTTCCTACACCAATCTTCAACATCCTCACGGCAATGGATCCAATAGAATCGTTGACGAACCTTCATCAACGTCTTCTTCACACCAAGATGGCCGCCTGAAGTTCCGTCATGAAATGATCTCAAAACCTCATTAATTTTAATCTTTGGGACAACCAACTGCAAATGTGAGTCTTTCCCGTTTGCAGACTCCCATTTTCTACACAGGACTCCATTGTGTATCACGAGGCTTTCCCACTGTGCCCAGTAGCTCTTCGTAGCTGCACTCATTTGGGAGACATCACTCCATTTCGGCTTAGGTGTTCCTGCCCTTATCCATTCGAGAATAGGCTTGATGTCTCGATCCTCTTGCTGTGCTTGCTGCATGGCTTCGCTACTCCACTCATCGCTGACAGTATCAGTCCTTATTATTCTAATCGCTACACTGTCTTTAGCTTCTTGCCTAACACAATGGTTACATTCCACCGGACAAGGTCTTCGAGAGAGCGCATCTGCATTTCCATGCGCTTTCCCACTCCGATGTTCGATGACGAAGTCGTATTCCTGGAGCTGTTCAATCCATCTTGCCACTTGTCCTTCTGGATTTTTAAATTGTAGCAACCATTTTAAAGCAGCATGATCAGTCCTCAGATGAAACTTGCGGCCCAGCAGAAACTTACTGAAATGCTGCAATGTCTTAACCACGGCCAGTAATTCTCTCCGTGTAACACAGTAATTTCTCTCTGGTTTAGACAAAGACTTACTAAAGTAAGCAATCACGACCTCCTTGTCTCCTTTTCTCTGGGACAGGACTCCTCCTATCCCAGTATTGCTGGCATCTGTGTCGACGACGAACTCATTTTCTGCATCTGGATAACCCAAGATTGGTGTTTCACAGAGTCTTCGCTTAAGGTCTTTGAAAGCGGCTTCACATTGTTCATCCCAGCTAAATTTCCGTTTTTCTTCCGTTAACCGATGCAAAGGCTTCGCAATATCGGAAAAGCTTTTCACGAACCGCCGGTAGTATGAACACAGACCTAAAAAGGCACGAACGTCCGTCTTATCTTTTGGTGTCGGCCAATCTTTCACGGCACTTATCTTCTCAGGGTCTGTTTGTATCCCATCCTTAGAAATAACATGCCCCAAATAATTCACTTGTCGTTTAAAAAGTGAACACTTCTTTGGACTGAGTTTTAAGTTGGCACCCCGTAGTTTAGTCAAAACTTGCTCTAGTTTGCTGAGGTGATCGTCGAAGTCTTTTCCAATGATGATTATGTCATCCAAATATACCAGACAGGCTCCTCCCAGCAGTCCAGCAAGTATTTGTTCCATCAATCTCTCAAAAGTGGCCGGAGCATTACATAATCCAAATGGCATGACGTCGAACTGCCAGAGACCTTTTCCAGTAGAAAATGCAGTTTTCTCCTTATCTTGTTGACTGATTTCAACTTGCCAATACCCACTCTTGAGGTCCAATGTTGAGAACCACTGCATGCCACTTAAGGTGTCCAAAGTGTCATCTATCCTTGGCAACGGATAACTATCCTTTTTCGTAACATCATTCAGTCGGCGATAATCGACGCAGAATCTGGTGGTTCCATCCTTTTTCTTTACAAGGACTACCGGAGAACACCATGGACTGACCGAGGGTTCAATGATACGGTCCTTCTTCATCTCTTCAATCATTTCCTCCACCTCTTTTTCTCGAGCAATCGGTACACGTCGTGGTCGTTGACGGATTGGCGTTACCTCACCAGTCTCGATTTTATGCTGTACTACTCCAGTTCTGCCAATGTCACCACCATGCATAGAAAAGACGTTTTTATAACGTAGCAGCATGTTCCGCGCCTTCAGCATCTCTACCTTACTGAGGTCATTGCGACAATCTTCCAGTAGTTTCAGCACTGTTGATTCTCTGTCACTTGTGGCATCGCTTTTGGTCGAACCCTGGCAACTACGTATCCACGAGATCTCCTCACAAGTGCCAAGCAGTGTCCCTTTGTTTAAGACGCACTCGTTGTCGCTCATATTTAAAATTCTTATAACGGCTGTGGTTGGTGTTGTTACCACAGTACGAGCTGGTATCCAGGGACTGCTGCCGTCTACTTTTTCCACCAATGCACAGCGATGAGAATTGATGCCATATTGAGGTAGTCTTATTGGCACTAGGGTCTGTGATTTAGGCTGGAGTACAGTTCGTTTTGCACAGTACACTTTTCCACATGCGCCACCTTCCATGGGAATTTCGTCGAACCCAAGTTTCAGAACGCCACAATCCACGTCGATTTTACAGCGATATTTTCTCATAAAATCCAATCCAATGATGCAGTCATCTAAGATATCAGCGACGATGACTTTATGCCAATAGGTCTTATCACCGACTTCCAACGCCACTTCTTGCTCTCCTCGGACGGAAATGCGCTGGCCGGTAGCTGTCTGCAGATGGAGATGCTTAAGTTGATGTAGATGATCTCTAGGTACATTTTTCACCAGCCGAGAGCTAATCACGGTCCGACTTGCTCCAGTATCAATGGTGAGGTGGCACGGTGATCCATCAATACCTCCTTCGATGACCAGACTATTTCCATCAATAGCTTGAGAGATCAGAATTGGGACTTTTACACTACCAGCCAGCACCCGTCCCGCAGTCCTGGCGTTTACTCGTTTCCCTGTTGCTCCGGCGCATCTGGATGTCGCGCCGTTTGTTCTTGGCCATTACCTTGTTGAGTCCGTTTCGGGCAGCTAGACCGAATATGTCCTTGCTCTTTGCAGAAACACCTGGGTGTGAATTCCCGACGGTACACACGTTGCTCATTTGTTGAGATCTCACGCAATCTATGTGCTCGAGGGTCATGTCGTACAGCTTCCACTTCAAGGGCGTGAGCAACAGCATCTTTAAGGGTTGCATGGTGACCCAGACGAACGGCAGCTCTCACCTCCAAGTCTCTGATCCCGTCAATAAAAGCTTGCACCAAAATGCTGTCAAGAAATGACGAAGAAGCTCCTTGGTAAGCTTTTCTCACGAGCTTTTCTATTTCCAAAGCCCACTGCTGCAGAGACTCATTAAGACGCTGGTTTCTGTCCTTCAATTGGGCACGGTAGACATGTTCCAAGTGACTATCACCGTAACGTGATTCCAACGCTTCAAGAAGGCGGTCGTAAGTCACTTCACCTCCAAGCGCCTCTAAAACACTGAGTGCTTGGTCTCGTAACCCCAATGTTAATGCTGTTTTGGCTTGCTCCTTATCCCAACCGTTCGCCTTTGCCACAGACTCGAACTGCAGTTTGTATGCAGTCCATGAGGAGGTCCCGTCAAATGGCGGTACCTTGAACTTTCCGACAGTCTGTGCAGATGGAATGGTTACAGAGCCAGCTGTTCCGCAAGCTATTTTCGTCTCTAATTTTTTTACGTTTTGAGCCACAGACTGCAGCCGTTCCTCATAACTCTCAAATTTCTCGTCGATGCTTCCTAATTTCTCCTCGTGGCTTTCTATTTTGTCTTGCACTGAATGAATTTCTCTTTGCCATTCTGCTTTAGACTCTTTCAAGAAGGCAAATAGATCTTCTTGTTGTTCCCGGAGCTGCACCTTTAGTTGTAAGGCCTGCTCCTCCTGTTGACGCTGGAGCTGTGCCTTCAATTGCAGAGTCTGCTCCTTCAATAAGGTCATAATCGCGTTCAGGTTAATTTCCGATGATGATCCTGAAGCTACCGTCGACGTACTCGGAGTACTCGCAGCCTCTTCCGCAGCCTGGCTTCGGGTTTTCACTCCCTCCCTGTCGTCTCTCGGCGTTATCGGCATTTTCTATCCCACTTCTGACACCAGTTGTTACGAGCGTAGGGATCGGTTTAAATAGAAAATGCGAGGACAACCGTTGAAGGCAGGCTTTATTCAGCTTCACTTCAATTACAGCAAAGCGCGTACAAATTCGATAACTCTTCCTTACACAATACACAGTCACTTGTATATTCGCACTGTATCGCTTCACACACTTTATCGCTTTGATCGCTTCGAATACTAGTCTTAGACTAACTTGAGCAGCGGCTGTTAGCTCGCCTTTTATATAAGGCGCGGCCGAGTAGCGAAAGATCGAGAAAAGACAGGTACGTTCTGAAAAAGACAGGAACTTTCTGGGAGGTTCTATTAGGTCTTGTGTCTCTTTCTATTCGTTCCATTCCTTCTAGAACAGTGACGTCAAAGCATGCTGTCTCTTTCTAGCCTGACGTCTCGTTCTATTCATTCCATTCATTCTAGAACAGTGACGTCAAGGCATGCTCTCTTTCTATAGTGCCGTCTCGCTCACTCCTATGGAAATTAGGCCATATATTGAAGTGGCCAAGCGCCGGGCGTAGCAGTATTATGTTAATTCATCATTATGCTTTAAATTATTTATTATGAAGGAAATCTTGTTCGAGTGAGTGACTAATTAATCCAGGGCTACACTACCAAAACCTATACACGAAATGAGAAAGGCTTCTTTTTTTTATTATATAGGGCACGTCAATTTGACTTTACCTCGCCTGATGGCAAGCTGAAGGCAAAGTCTCAGGAAAGAGGGCCACCATTATATACACGTGCCATGTTAACAATGGTGGCACTTAGCTTGACGGCCTCATCAGATGCTTTTTCACGCCCCGCTTAAAGAACCCGGGACTGTAGGAAGAGGGAAACACGTGAGCTGGCAAGGAATTCCAGGTCTTAATGATGCGACAAAGGAAAGAGTCACTGAACCGCTTGGTTCTTGAAAATATGTTGCTCATAAGGAATTTTATGGTTTAAGCAAACGCTGCAAAAGGGTTTTAAAAAATTAAACGTTTTGCTGATCAAAACATAATCATGTTTCCACATTTAGAAATTAGAAAAGAGTTTAAATATCCTTCCTTCCTCCCTACTCCTTAGAACATACTACTACCACTTACGAACTGAACAAATAAAACTCAAAATCGATTTAGCTATATTAGATTGTTGTCTTACACACAGATGGTGGGGCACAGTGGGCAAGAGAGCAAATGCGGCATTAACTGGGTTGGGGCCCACCAGTCGCAGGGTACTTATTGCTACTGGTCAATATAGCCCTATTATCCCATATTTTCCTTGCAGTGGTCAACTTGTGTCCAGAAATGTGGGCACTGGAGTTGATGTCCACGCGGCAGATTTATTTTGGTCTGATGAAATTTATCGGAACTGGGTGTTTCTCCCCCCACATTTACTCTCTTTTGTGTAATAGGAGCAGCAGTTTTTTTTTGTAAAATACACAGGTTGGCTTCCTCGTAGCATACTGTTTTCATCTCTGGGATGGCTCTGTGCAGTACTTACGAGACGCAATATAAAAGATTGCCGTGGCATGTGTATTGTTTTATTATTTCCATCGCACTGCAGTGACGAAAAGGGCTCATAAGGACTCTTTCAACTAATTCGTCCTTCTTCTTTAATATCCAGAACAACATGCGCTGGACTGCGGTGTCACTTACATACGGGTGGAATAATATCGCCTCGAACCAGCGGCACGGTAAAGAACTGTATTGCTCTACCCACACACGTATTTTCTTCTTCTTACGGTCCCGGGTTCTATCAGACCCCGGACGGTTCTGAAAAAGCAAGGCTGTTGAAGGAGGGACAGGTACTTCAGGGTCGACAGCATCTAGATTAGTGGCCTTATGGTTCGGTCATGGTGCTCCAATTCGATTTGTGGGGTGGTAATAAAGGCAAAAGAGGCGCCGGAAAGGGTATGGGAGAGGACCATTACTACTCTCTCATCCCCAGAATACGGAAGGGTCGTCAGAGACCAATCAATGATCTCTTTCTTTGCGCGAATTTGATGTCGATGGGATAAGCTACCCGTCACCTTAGCCAGTTTAGGCCTCTGTGTAGTTTTAATTGGTTCGATTCCGACATATCCACTTCTGTAGTGCAGAAACCAGAACAGACCCAGTGTGGTGGTACCCATAAATGATACTTGACATAAATGGATTGAATAATCTATATATATATATATATATATATATATATATATATATATATATATATATATATATATATATATATATATATATATTGAAATAAAACCACTTTGTAACGGATTCTACGCCAATTTATTTGTTTTTATTTATTTTAAGACCAACGTTACGGCTATCTTTCAGCAACCATGAGCGCGATTTGACTAAGGGTGGTAGTTGTCATATAGTTTGAAGTGCAATACCAGCAACCAACCATCAAGAATGGTCCTCGCTCTTCATAACGGTTGACGAACAGCGACACCGTTGTCCTCTTCAATGAAACACAATATACAGGGCCTGATTAACCCTTAGGCTAATTAGGCTGCAGGCTAGGGCACGAGGATCGAGTTCGATCGGGATCGATTCGCTTCGAAGGGCTCATGTTATGGGCTCAAATAATAAGAATCTCCAATAATCTAGCTGACTTAATAGAATTATGAAAAGTAATGTTGTAGCCAACTAAATGTTCTAAATCGGCATGTTCTAGGAAGCGAGTGAGTAATCTGTAAGAACGGCTACAATATGAAATCCCTATTGCTAATTCAACGTTAATAATCATGCAAAAAAAATATTGGGGCTTCTGCATCACGCAAAAAATTATTGGGGCATTTGCATCACGCAAAATATTATTGAGGCTTCTGCGTCACGAGCCGTGTGAAACGAGGTTCGCAAGCAGAAGCCAGAATAATTTTTTGCGTGATGCAGAAACTACCTACTCAGCAACATTTTGGTAAGCAGTAAATACTCAATTGTCTATTCGTTATGATAATTGTTAGTTCATCTTGTTTAATTATATTGTCAGCGACTGATCAAGAGTTCTGACCGCCCTTGGCTAAATATGAGGAAGCGCCACCGCCAGGTGTGTTACGAACGGCCTAAAATTAGTGAGTAGAGTAATAGTGTGAAAATTTCAACATGGCACAACTAGGCTGCACTGTTGAAATTCCGAATTTCCCATACGAAATGAAGATAAAATTTACGCTTTCCCATACAAAATAACTTTAAAATTTACGCTTTCCCATACAAAATGAAGTTAAAATTTACGCCCGTTATCTTTGTTCTAAGCGCGCTTTGTGAATTTAAATTTTTTTGTTAAAATAAGGAACTCGCAAGCGCATTTAGTTTTAGTGTTTTGTCTCAGTCTAGTTGAAATACGTAGGGTAGATGCTATGATGGTAGATTAGGGCATAAGAACACACGACTTCAGCGCGCCCGCCCTCCCGATCCTCGCGCCGTAGCCTGCAGCCTAATTAGTCTAAGGGTAAATCAGGCCCTGTATATTGTGTTTCATTGAAGAGGACAACGGTGTCGCTGTTCGTCAACCGTTATGAAGAGCGAGGACCATTCTTGGTTGCTGGTCGGTTTCCAAGGCAATAAATTTTATATTTGAAAATTGGATCACAAAGAAGAATAATCAACACACACACGAATATTCATATGCAGCTGGATAGATATGTTCTTGTAGACCTGCAAAGAAAATATGGTAAGGATCTGATCTTCATCTTCTGACTATTCAGAAGATGAAGATCATGTTTTGCAAACGAATATTTGGACTTTAACTGGTGAAATACAGAGTGTCGACGGGCTTAGTGGCAGAATGCGTTTTGAGTGAAATAAAGATGAACTTTAGCTATCGTATGCGTAACTGTGATTCTACGAGGTTTATATATCAAGAACAATTGAATAATTCAATTCTTTGTTAATGGCTGCTGTGCCTCAGCATCAATTCTGCCAATGTCCCGTAGATAGACCTACTAACGAAGGAGATAAAGTGACTCAGGATTTGACCGGTTGTCTTGATTATGAAGTCTCTTCGTCCAGAATCTAAACAAAAGGACAACACAAATACTTGAAATATACATAAACACAAATAAATTTACATAAACATTACAAATCACACAAATAGTTAAATAGGTACAAATTTACAGATTTAGTTGATTAGTATCTATACACCTAACAAGAATTTTAACAAAAGGAGTATACACTAAGGACAAAAGGGACTTGACACATGTGGGACGAGGGATGTGGGAGGGGAGGACGTCATACAGAGAGATACGCAAGTTAGGGCAACTAAAAAGAATGTGATCTACATCACCTTCGTCCAATCCACATTCGCAAAGAGAATGATCCCTTACCCTAATCTTTGCGAGGTGTACAGGGGTACAAGCATGTCCCAAACGGAGGCGAGAAACAATGGATGTCGTTCGTCTATCGAAAAACCGGTACTTGAAAAACCAAGGTTTAACGGGAATGTCAGGTTGTATGTCACCATAATACTTACCTTTTACACGTTTGGATCTTTGCCACTCCCTACTCCAGGCAAGAGACAGACTTGCTCTCAGCACTGGTGTTAAGTCATGTGTGAATAAATGGAAATGGTCAAGTGAGCCAATTCTAATTGCAGTCTTTGCGCAAGAGTCAGCCGTCTCATTGCCTGGAATATTAGAGTGCCCAGGGATCCATCCTATGACAACCTGTAGTCTGCGCTGGGTAATCTAAAGCGTTGCTTAAGTTCACAGAAGCCTCCTCAATCGAACTAGCCGATATGTAGAGAGCCAGGTCATCAGCATACTGCAAGATTTGGCAAAAGGGATTGACAACTAACTCTAAGTCATGTGTGTACAGACTATAGAGAAGAGGACTTAATACAGAACCTTGGGGAAGGCCCTTCCAAGTAGTTCTGGGCGGGAGGTGGGAATTTTGGTTTTTGACTACTATAGATCTTTCCATCAAAAGATTAACACAGAACTGAACTAGCTTCTCGGGGATGCTCAGCTGTTGAAGTTTATTCCTGAGTACCGGAAGTAGAACGTTATCGTATGCAGACTGTACATCTAGGAATACGGCTACCAAGTAGTGCTTTTGAAGGAAAGATATCCGCATGTCAGTGGTAAGTATGCTCAGGCTGTCCAGAGTGCTCATGTTTTTCCTAAAACCAAACTGCGAGTTGGCTAGAATTTCCTGACTCTCAACATACCATTCAAGTCGATGCTTGATAAGGTGTTCCGCCACCTTGCACAAAACTGAAGAGAGGGCTATAGGGCGTCTGCTGTTGGGAGATGAGGGATGTGCACCAGGTTTTGGAATGGGGACAATTATTTGGGTTTTCCAATCTTGGGGGATGATGCCAGTATTAATAATTTTGTTAATAATGTTCAAAAAAAATAATTTTGTTGTATCTGATGCTTTAGTGATAAATGAAAAGGGAATTTGGTCTATGCCTGGAGTTGAGTCTTTCAAACCATCCACAGCCAATTGGAACTCGCTAAATGAGAATTCCTCATCGAGAACTCCATGACTCTGGACAGGTTGAGCACAAGAGAAGGGGCCGGGAATGGAATCTGCAGTTGGGACCCATGGTGGGGTTAACTTGTCTATGAAGGCATCCACCCATGATGTCAAATCATTGCTGCTAACATTTTCAGAGATACAAGCTCCTCTGAATCGCTTAATTTGCTTCCAAACAATAGTAGAAGGTGCCCTGGGGGATAGGTTTTTACAAAAATTTATCCACCCATTTTTTTTCTTAGAGGATAAAATCCTTCTCGCTTGGGCTGCCTTTTGTTTGTAAGCAATATAATTGCTTTCTGTCATGGATTGGTTGTAACATCTTTCAGCTTCTCGTCTTGCATTAACGGCCACTGTACATTCTGTGTCCCACCAAGGGGTGGAAATGATGGGGTTGGAAGGATTTTTCACAGGTATATGGTCATTGGCAGAAGAAATTATGGAATCACGGAATGCTGTGTAGGATTGAAGAATATTACTCACAGAATCAGGGAGTGACTTGATTTTATTCTCCAAGGATGTTGAATATGCAAACCAGTCAGCCCCAGATAACCTGTACTTAAACAATGGGGAGCTATTTACAGGAGGCGATACTGCCATAGGCTTTATTATTAGGATGGGATAATGGTCACTACCATGGGAGTTAGGGATGATAACCCAGGATAATAAGGATGCAAGGGAGTCTGAACATAAAGTAAGGTCGACAGCACTAGGGCTTTGGGAGGGGTAAACTCTGCGTGTAGGAGAACCATTATTAAGTACACAAAGGTTACTTTCATTAAAGATTTCCAATAGGAAATAGGCAAACAAATCACAATCAACTGAGCCCCATGAGGTATGGTGAGCGTTAAAGTCGCCCATTATAAGGACAGGAGGAGGGACTGAATTAAAGATTACTGATAGGTCAGGGATAAGAGAAGAACTGGGATTAGGAATATATAGCGAGATAAGGGATATATCACAGATTCTTACAGCTACAATATTAAAAAGTGGAGAGTGAAAGTGAGTGTGAGTGAAAGTAAATTAATTTGGGAAAAAGAAAACTTACGGCTAACCAAAAGAGCACTGCCAGCATAACCGTCAGCTCTATCATCCCGGACACATGAGTAGCCTGGGATACGAAAAGTACTACCAGGCACCAACCATGTCTCCGAGACAGCCACGGCCACCGGCTTATGTCTGTTGATTAGATGCAACAGTTCGGGTTTTTTTGGTCTGATGCTACCAGTGTTCCACTGAATTATTTTGAGATCCATTTTGAGTGGTGAAAGACATTTGGGAAAGTGAATGGGCAACGTAGGACGGTAGGGTGATGTTATTTTGGGAAATGATAGATAATAATGCATTTAGTAAAGTGAGGAGGGGATTTTGAAAAGATAATTGATCAGAGTCATGGGAGGGGGTCTGAGAGTTGATTAGGGCACAACCATTGGGGAGGGAAGACGGACCTTGGGATATGATTGTCTGGTGGGAAGATCTATCGTAGGATTTACCCAGCGCAGCCTTAGGACGAGGATGAATGTTTTTAGTTTGCCTATATGATGTGCGGGGTATGGCAGATGGATTATGGGGAACAGTAAAGGGTTGGACTTGCTGCGGTTGTGAAGTAACAGGCTGTGATTTAGCCACCTCAGAGAAGGGTTTATTAACCCTGGTAATTGCTTCTGAGGCCTCGAAGTACGAGACACCTTCTTGGGCCATAAAGGCTTTAATTGCTTTTTGCCGTTCTTGCTCAGGGCATTTTTTATTAATGGAATAGTGAGCTCCATGGCAATATAGGCATGAGGATTGAGATTCCTCAACTGTGCAGGACTGGCCAGTGTGGGCCTGTCCACATCTAAAGCATCTGGGGTTAGATCGGCATTGAGTGGCAACATGGCCAAACCTGCAGCAGGCGAGACATTGGATCGTAGGGAACTGGTAGGGTTCTACAGGCAAGGAGGTGTGAAAGGAATAGATACGGGGAGGAAGGATTTGACCCTTGAAAGTTATTACAATAGTTTGTGTGGGTACCCATGTGACAATGTTTTCGTCATTAACAACTTTCCGATTTAGACGACGGGCTTTTAAAATAGTGCTGCAATTAGGGGGCAAAATGACAGATTCCACAAACTCGTCCATGGACAAGTCCACCGGGACCGACCGAACTACACCCATCCTGGAGATATTATGCGTCGGTATAAATGCTTCATATCTGTTGTCCGCTAATATGGGATTGTCTAAAAACTTGTTAGCACTGTCTGCAGTTTTAAACTGCACTGACATTTTGTTTCTGCCCACACGTTTAATACCATCCTGGCTGATATCTTTAACATTATTCCGAACTTTGAACTGGCCAAATTTCATTGCTTTGAGGACGTATCCAGGTGGCAAGTCTTCATCCTTTTTAGTTACCTGAATAATAAAGGGGCCTTTATCATTCTCCCCATATGATTTAATGCCTAGAACTAAGGTCGGGTGTGTATATATAGTCTGAATGGATGCGGCAGCCGATTCAACATCGGTGATAATTTTCTTTGAAACCCTCGCGTCTACTATTTCACAACGTCTTTTATTACTTGGTCTTTTGTCCTGCATATCAACATCTGTACTAGGAGTAGGATCAGGAGGATCAGGGGGCTCCGGAGAGTCCCCCATACTTACCACTTAAATAAACCACAAAGACGAACACAAAACACTTGTTAGTTATTATTAATACTATTCACCTTCACATAAACGATTCTGACGAAGAAACAAAGTAAAAAACTGATAGTTTTATCAATATTTCAACAATAATCTCACTAACACGTTAGTAACCTACAAACGCAAACAAAGAGTCCCTAAGAATCAACAATTGAATAACCTGTGCCGTGAATCAAATATGATAAGTCATTGGTGAGATCAAGTTTTAGTGATGGAATGTGTTTTGAATCAGATAAGGTTAGAGAATATATTAATAAAGGTTTTTTTACACGACTGCTCAAAAAAAGGAGTGTATTGTGTCTAGGGTTCGTGACTTTCTTTGTGCCACCATATCTCCTAAATACTTGTACCGATTTACATGTGTGGGGTATCATTAGAATCCTTGCGTCAACCCGGGTGACACTGGCTATATAAAAATATGAAAAACATAAAAATGTTGAATTAAGGCGCCAACATAGGGTAATACATAGATATTATATACAACTACATTATTTATTTATTTAAATTGTATAATGCATATAATGGTAATAAAAATAAATAATTAAAAAAAATTAAAAAACACGACTGCCCAGTTTACAAAGAACTAAAAAGTAAAAAACAAGAACGGAACAGATGAATAAAAATAATTATTTTTATTACCATTATACGCATTATAGCATTTAAATAAATAAATAATGTAGTTGTATATAATATCTATGTCTTACCCTATGTAATACCGAATAATACTATATTGTTTACATACTAGTATATAATAGTTATTGTATATTATTTATCTAATCCATGAATAATATAAAAGAAACCATAGAATAATATTAAGTTGATGGGTAAAGGAACGGAAGTTAGAAATTATTCTATTTAATAATTTGAGTAATTTTTAAATAGATAGTTAATTCATACACTTATATTGAATTTACCTGTTGGAAGCCAAGTGTAGAAAATTAAATAAAGTATCCATACTTATCTGGTTAAAATTTGACCTATCTTATTGTCTTAAGAATGTAATGTAAAATCTATATACTTACCTATACTTATACATAATTATCATACAATGTTGTTTTATTATTATACCTATTAATTGTACCAAGATGTTTTATTTTCCATAGTTATCACTTTTGAGACTACAAGTCAATAATAACTGTATCAGATTTACTTTTGATAATGCATATACTGAGTCTTTCTCTGCACCACCTTTAGTTGACTATTAGAGAATGCCTGTGGCATTAAGTCTACCTATGTACTTGTGCATGAAGTTTATAAATAAAATGAAATAAGGTTCTTCTATACCACAAATAAAATAAATGACAAAAACAAAGCTAATTGAGTAACCAAAACAAGTAAATAAATATAACTCACTACCTTCGAATTGCCATAACGCTTCACATACCACTCAACCACGGTATTCCATACTATTGAAGTGAAATTTACTATATCATTTGATAGCAGGCAAATCACTCACTAACACATATTCAATCGTTTTCTAATATACTATGGGTGAGTGTAGAAACACACACATACACATTAAACACTATACGCTTGCAGCAAATCTGTAGCAATTACACACACATGCTTGCTGGTACCCGAATTGTTTTGTTGAGTGTACGTCAAACCATTTCTGCTATTTATTAAAACAACTAAACCAATGGAAATATACATATTCATACATACAATTACTTGCACTGACTTTACAATCCTTATTAAGCGTATACAGGTCTGTACATAGATTACACTTTAAAACTGGGTTTGCGATAGATCGCATGTAAACTGGCAGCCCAAGTCCTGGCTTCGCACGGACAAAAATTCGTAGAGAAACTCTCCTAGGGGCGGACCTCGATTGTAGCGCTGCTTAGCGCAGTAGCTTTTTCAGTGGTCGCAGAGCAGCATCTTTAGTTTTTGGAGGAGGAAAATTATAGTTTTTTTTTTACATTTAAAGGGATTAGACATTATATTTAATTGAAACTCTCACCCAGTCAGTTTGATTTCTTTCGTTATCTTGAACAATTATTCTCATAAATCAATAAATTACACAGTATTATCCTACTACTATAAATAAAATAATATATCACCTTAGTCTAATCGTTTATGCGTTTAACATTGTATACAATAAAGTATATTATGTCAATAACAAAAATAACCAACACAGTTACGTAAAGTTAGGCACTATAAGATGAACTCATCGATGTGTCCACTCTGTACCTTTTTAACTACATCTTTGCCGATATTTTTATAATTTTGATTGACTGTGAAATCTAAATTCAAATTAGGTTTTTTAAACATGCCATTCTTTCACAAGGTCAGTCTTTTATGTAATTTTCGTCATAATGGACATTTAAAAAAAGTCTACGGTTAATAATTCATCATTGTAGGTATCTAATGTTATCAACACTTTATCACGGGGTTAGCGTGTGTTGCTTGTCCCTGTTCATTACACTTGTAAACCGCTTGTAAACCTGTAAAACAATGGCATTAGCTGCTACAATCGTCTTATTTAAGTTTGTCTCATTTTTGAAATCTCGTGATATAATGATGAAAATAGCTATAATTTCTGCACCTTGGAAAGATCCGATGATACGGACATATAGATATATCTGAAAATAATTGTTATTTCTCGCTATATACTTCGGATCTATTAGATAAAGAACATATGATGATACAAACGATATAGTTTCAGTTAAAAATTGTAGACTAGTGATGCTTACCAAAATAAATGAAATTATACAAATCTTAACACCGACGGCCATGTTAGCAACTGTGTTGTCAGTCTTGCGCCTGATCTTATTCCTAATGATTACGTAGAATATCCTGCTGAAGTACAATAAGTTCGCACATGGTGCCGGGACTTTCATTAAAATCCATAGAGGAGGTACTATGTTATATGTATAATAGTTATTCAACTTCAGCATAATAACCAAAAGCCATAACAAACATAGTAGCACAGATAACAATATTGAAATAAGTGACATCACTAGCGAAAGTTTTAAAAAACTCCACTTTTCAGGTAAAAACACTTTCACAACTTTGTCATATAAGTTCTTGGTGTAGACCAGCGTCCAGCATCTGACGCTTATATCCGTGAGCTCGTGTAGGAATATTTGAGTGTATCCAGATATATCTGCTGACCTTTTGGGTTTGTGCACTGTTAAAGTGCAAAGCGATATGAAATATAAAGTTCGCCACATTGCTACTTGCATAAGAACCTTTTGGTCTAGTTTTCTTATCTCCGGCCGGCGGATGAAGATCAAGGTTTGAAGTATTAAACATATTGTTGATATTGATGTTCCACTTATTAGCAATTCTTTATGATATTTCATTTTGTGACGATGTTCTGCTAGAACGAGGCTACGGCTGCGCCTTGTCTAAAACTAAATTTGAAAAATCAAAAAACCACATATTTATAGTCATCTATCTCTATCATTTTTATAATATATGCAACAATAATTCATGAATTTTTATTTAAGCTAAATCATGTCGTAGGAGCAATCGATAGTTGAAATCCTAGAGATATTGTAAAAACACGTAAAAAGGTGCAAAAAAATCGAGTCCATCTAAAAATACAAAACCGCTAGCTTTATGAAACACGAACGCCCGTGATATACAGGGTTGTGACACCGTACGGGTGTTCTTTGGAACCACTTATTCACTGTGCTGTTTTTCAGACTGTATAACAAAGATCAATTAAATTTAAGCAGTAGTTTAGTCGCAAGATATTTTATTAGTGTAGCTTGATCACAACTTTTTTGATATTTAAAAAAAATCTTTTTGAAAATCAAAGTAAAAAACTTGCTACTAGGAAATTTTTCTTTCTACTAGGGAGTTTTGACTTAAGTAACTAGCAACACACCCGTTAAGTACAAAATGGTGACGACAATATTAAATTATTTTAGAAAAAATATAATGGCCTATTTTGCAAAAATTGGTACGATTCAATGGTACTTACCTATGATAGGTTACTTTTTTTATTGATTTACTGCGTCTTTTACAATTTCTGCACACTTTTACCACACAAACCGTAATTTTCAAAATCACAAATTATTGACCGTGCCCACTGACAGTGCGTCTGACACTGAAAGCAGGAAAATAGTTTTGAGCTCAATAGTTGGGCCCTATTTTTTTGGCCGCTTTCAACGCGTTGACTGTCTATCTAGAAGTATTAATAATCTAAGATAAAATATGGTTTGAAAGATTAAGAATGTCTCGTCTCATCTCATCGCTTTTGAAGACAGAAGTATGAAATTCAATTGAAAGCTGATACAATTTCGTGAGTGAGTTTATAATTAGGAAATAGCAAGGTGGAATTTGATAATAAAACGGACTTTACCAAACACATCTGCGATCCCCTGTATACGGTACCAGGCGTAATGTTATGTAGCGTATTTGTAAGAACATCTAAAGGTCACTGAAAGAAAACAAGATCCGCAAGTTTAGAAATTTTCTAAGATATTTATAAAGGTTAGGTTTAGTTATGAAATCTCATGTTAGGTTAGGTTGGGAACATTTAAAAATTTCCTAGAAAATTTATAAACTAGCGGATTTAGATTTCTTCCGGTAACATAATTATATATAATAAAAGATAATAATCAATAGCAGTAATTGCTGTAGGCTTGCTTTTATTTATTGAAGAGTTATGTTACATGTCTTTGAAACTCATCGTCAGATATTAACGAAATACAAATGGATATTTTTGAATAAATTTTCAAACGAAAAATCAAAATACTAAACAATATGGGTACGAAATGAAAGAGCTTGTCTAGTACCTAGATTAAAAAATAATTAAAACGAAAATCAAATTTCAAACTAGAAACTATTATTAGAATTAAAATATTTAGAAATATAATGCGTCGTAGCAATGCTGCCAGATGGCTGGCAGCATTGCCGCGTTCAATGGTAATGCTTATCCTGCAAAATAATAACCAGCCTTGTTACAATTAGCGTCGACAGTCGCTTTGCCAAGTCTTGCAAAGAAAACGGGCACTTGGACCCCATGTCCCCAATGTTTCAACCTCAAACGGCTTAAAAAATTCTGCAGATCGCAGCGTCGCGTCGTCTAGTATAATATAGATCAATCTAAAAGTAAAAATTACAATGAAATTAATGATTAAAAAAATATTACGGGTTATTGTGATTCAAGTGATGTCGTGCCGTGCTTTTTTAATATAAAAATTTATTTTATAATATCGTCCCTTAGCTTACAACACCGCTTAAGTCATTTTTACCAACTTTACAGGAGACGAAAAAAACTATATTTTAAAAATCTGTGTTTTTTTCTATTGCTTCTTTATACATACTCTAGTTAGCGGTTAAGAAATAATTAATTATACTTATTTTGACGATTTACTTTATTTTAACTTTTATTTTATGACTTGTACGGTGTTGACTGATATTTAATTAGATTTAGGCGGTGTTGTTTGTGAAAATGTTAGGGATTAAGGTATCAAAAGATGACAGACTAACGACTTGTGCGGTGTTGCGACGCCAACCGACTTGAGCGCTGTCACTATTTTTTGAATTACGGCTTCTGATTGGCTGAAATCTATTTCATGAGACCAATGGTTCGACGCGCAATGCGCAGCTTCATCCAATGGCATCAAAAGCCGCTCAAGTCGAAAATTGGCGGTTTTTCCGCCAATTTTCGACTTGAGCGGTGTTGTTAGCTAAGGGACGATATGCGTTCATAGCGTAGGAATTTCGTCTGGCCAAGGTCACTCGCTCAATTATAAAACTGGTAATGTCTATAAAAATAAAAAAGATTCTATAAATCTTTGGTACGAGTATTACCTTACTTTTTAGGGTGGTAGAAATTTGATGGCACAAATTTGTCACAAATTTCGACCGGGTGAGTACCACCGTGCACTTTTGCGAAAAATCCTCCATAGTAATCCAATCTCGGTTGGATTGCGTTCATGGGTCAGCAAGTGTATAGCCGGGCAGGGGGGATTGAGGTCGCAACACGAGTGGGACCGGTGGGTCTTGGCGTAGTCTAGTGGGGGTTGGCGCGGGGCGACGCGCCGAACAGGGAGACCTGTAGAAACGGTGGTACCGCTGGCCGCCCGCGGCATAGTACAGGGGCCCAACCGGGACTAACCACCCTGGGAGGCTGCCCCACCAGGTCGCGCATAATCCCGATATGGCTCGTCGTGCCGTTTGGTGACCGGACGAGGGAGCCCGGCGACCATACTCGGGAGGGTATTACGGGGGCCCTCCGTTCGGCGCGTCGGCTCTCGCCATACCTCACATTCATAGATAAAACCAATATCCCACGCTTTGTCACGCTGTGCTGCGACAACAATCGCCTCTTTTTTCACGCCTTCCCTCCTCTGAAATCGTCCCGGAGAACAGAATATAGTTAGTTATGGGTGTAGGTGTAGCAGTAGTAGGCCAGAGGGCGTTGTTAAGTAAACACATACACCTATCGCGGTCGTTTTTAAAAATACGTAAAACATATAAAATAGAAGTGATAATAAGTTATTATACCAAAAAAGTGAACACTGTGATGAGAAGTTGGTGCCCAAATGTTATTTTCTCTGTGAGTGCACCGGATATTAAGTTAAATATACATTGATAGAAGACACACAACAAGAGTAAGAAAACACCTCTGAAGTAATTACCAGTACGTTGAATTGTGATTCTTATAACAAATAAGCAAAATCATATTGATTGTGCATGAATTTACATAATGAACAGATAGTTATTAATGATAATTTAAAAACAGTGACTAAGCAGATTCACAGAAAAAAATAGCGCACCAAGTGGTGAATAGACATCACTAAATTTAAACTTGGACTACAGTTAAAAATATTTTTTTTTTTGTTATAATAAGAACAGATGACAGCACTTTCTAAGGCTCTTTAGCTGGGATGCCAAAGCGACATCTGTTGGCAGGTAGAAATACTTTCATGACTTCACTCAATAAACCATTATTGTAACGACGAAGCGACATCTATTGACAAGTGGCTAAACTAGCTCACTAAAGACTACACTGAGGCTTGACACATCACAGTAGTACTAGCACAAACATAGAGAGGGCGCTAATCACAGAATATTTAATAAATATTACAATTCAAATGGACGACGGTAAAAACATTACCATGCGCAAACAAAATCTTAAAGCTGCATCACTAGAAAATATTAGCAATATTAATATGAGTATCTCCCTGCGTTCATCGTGCTCTCACGAGCTTCTTGGAACGAGTCTGATTGATCTATCCACCCACGGTTTCTCCCTTTATAGGGACGAAATGAGGACCGAACTAAATAATATGAAATGTACATTACAAAGCACACAGAATGAGTTGGAAAATGTCATCTTGGAAAACATAGAATTAAAAAAACATCTAGCACAACTATCCCAAGAAATTGAAGTTCTCAAACAGATATGCAACAGTCCTTTGTCTTCTTTTCGTAAAAACCTGTCATCGGCGAAAAAGATGAGTGTTAAACGACGACTTACGGATACTTTTGCTCAAAGTCCTCTTACGCTGGAAAAAACGGCACCGGCCCAATGGCCAGAGGCACAATCTATGGTAAGCAGTGATTTGAACAGGGACCCAGAAGTACAACCTGACTCAAGCGCCAAGCCAGTTATTAATTTGGGCACCAGTAATATCAGCATTAATACATTGGACGCACATACCACTACATCTAACGGTACTCGCGGAGAGAGGATGAAGGTCAAGGTGATTGCTGATCAACGGGGCAGAGGAATGCGTGCAAAGCTACAAAAACTGTTAGGCTCAGATTATGAAGTGTTCTCCTTCTGGAAGCCCGGAGCATCGACAAGTGAACTACTGGCTGGTAATAGAGAGGACATACTTAGTCTATCCAAAAATGACTACTTACTTTTACTCACAGGTATGAACGACAAAAATCCACGAGAACTGCAATGCTCATTAAATTTTTGGCTGGCATCTGTGACCAACACTAACCTAATTATGTGTGAGGTTCCATATAATAAGCATCTAAACGAACAGAAACTAAACTATGAACTGAAGTACATATGTAAAAACTATGCACACGTAACATTTGTTAGTTTGAATTTTGCTCTGTATAATTATTATCAATTTAGCAAAAATTTGAGTAGAACGCTACTTAAAGAAATTTTACATTTACATTATAAAAAGTCTTATATCTCGTACAGACAAAGTTTGGTTACTCATGTCAGCGTTAGTACACAAACAGATGTTATCCCGTGTCCCTCTTGTGACCTTTTAGATAAAAATAACGAAAGTGTTCCCCCCATACAAGACAATGATTTTTTTCGTAGATAATGTGTTGATTAATCAAGCTACATGTAATGGTTTGAACTTAGACACAGTAAATATCTTTCACCAAAATCTGTGTGGCATAAGTAATAAATTAAGTGAACTAGAACTATATATTGAAAACCTACATTGTAAAATTCATTACTTGTGTAAAAGTGAACACTTCTTAAATGCAGAACAAGTATCATTATTAAACTTAACTCATTATAAAGTGGTATCAAGTAGTGTAAGAGTAAACAAGACGAGAGGGGGCACGATTATCCTGGCCCAAAACGATAGAAAATGCGTGGAATTGCCTTTTGTTAAAAAATTGTACAGCATGGATAGTTTTGAGATATGTGGAGTCAAGGATGCTTTGACTGGACTCATGGTATGCTGCTGTTATCGTACTCCGTATGACTCTAACCTAGATGTATTCATGAACAAACATGAAAAATTACTGGAGCACATTTTCAATGGAATATGCTGTATTGTTGACGATTTCAATATCGATCCTCACTCAGATTGTCATAAAGGTATAAACTTCATGAATTTACTGACTTGTTACAATTTTAGACCGCTAGTGGATTCAATAACATTCGTACGAAATGATCGTGAATCATGTATTGACAATATTCTAACAAACGTTCATGAGAATTGCGTTCAACACTGTGATGTTGATCACAATGGACTAGGTGATGGCCATGCAGGATTAATATGCGGTATGACATTGGGCAGTAGTATAGCGAATAAGTACAAAAATTTTGTGACATTTATCAACAAAAGAATATTTAATTTTAAGAATAGAAGTATTTTTAGAGATAAGTTAGCAAATCAAAACTGGAACAATATGGGCATCAATACGTTCATAAAACAATTTGACATGACTTTCAAACAGACCTTTAAAAAACTTAAATGTCAAGTTCGTCTTGACCCTTTAGCAGGTCTTCGATGGGTCTCGAAAGGTATCAAGGTTGCTAGTAGGATGAAACGATTTCTAGTTGTTGGTAAAAGTAATGAAAATGATTTGAGTATAATAAACTACAGACAAAGGTAATAGTATTTATGTATTAATAGGGTAATAAAAAATGCCAAAAGGCTATCAATCCAGAGTCAGATTGCTAGATTCAAAAACGTCTCCAGAAGCATTTGGAATATAGTAAACCTATACAGAAACAAGAGTCAGAATATGAAAGATAAATTTGTTTTAAAAACCAATAGGGGAATGATAGCAAATCCAGAAGAGGTGGTAAATATTTTTGCTGCTGAATTTGGTAGTAACTTCGGCCAGGCTCATAGTTGCTCGCAAGTTGCTATTAATATCTTAGAAACTTACACAAATAAAGTTGACAATGAAATTAAATGGGACCCCGTCACGCCTGATGAGGTGTTCAGTACTATAAACACAATGAAGCATAAGTCATCATGTGGATATGATGATATACCTATAACAGTGATTAAGGAAAACAGTGACATATTAGCCGAACCTCTCTGTAATTTTTTCAATAGGTGTTTTGACGAGGGTATATTTCCCGAACAGTATAAAATTGCCAAGGTAATTCCAGTACACAAAAAAGGTGCTAAGACATTATCTAAAGTTTTAGAGAAACTGATGAAAACTAGACTCGTTCGACATCTAAATCTTAATAATGTATTGCACAAGAGGCAGTACGGGTATAAAAAGTTTGTTGGTACTCAAGACGCTATAGATACTCTGATAAGAGATATTGTTTATCGAATGAATGACAAAAAACAAAGTTGCAGGTCTTTTCCTAGACCTCAGTGCCGCTTTCGATACTGTAAATCATGAATTATTATTAAAAAAGCTTGAACATTACGGTATAAGAGGAAAGGCTAAAAATATTTTTGAATCCTATCTACAGAATAGAAAGATGTTCGTAGAAATACGAGCTAAGAACACTTATGATCAAGACTTTCAGAGGAATAACCAATGGGAAAAGCCTTATAGGTCCAAAATTTTGCAAATTAGAACAGGTGTTCCTCAAGGCTCTATACTGGGTCCTGTCCTATTCATAACTTTCATAAATGATCTCATTAATTATGTGACACAGACAGCATCTGGTGAAACAAAACTGGTTGTGTTCGCTGATGACACAAATGCAGTCATATCCGCTGATGATTTGGACATTCTCAAAACAACAGTCAATGGGGCCCTAGACATATTTTACAACTGGTTTTCGGCAAATAGTCTTAAGTTGAACCCTAATAAAACTCAAGTTATTCTGTTTAAATCGACGGCCCAAAACAAAAGTTCAATTGATTGCATTTTGCAAGGCGTAAAAGTTAGTTCGGTGGCTGAGGTTAAGTTTCTGGGCGTGTATGTCGATGAGTTCCTTAATTGGAAAGAAGAGCTCAGGAAACTAGACACATCTATAAGTTCGGCTTGCTATGTTCTAAGAAGTCTGCGCGATGTTGTTAGTTTGGAACATTTAAAAATGGTCTACCACGCCTTAGTCGAGTCTAAACTTAGATATAGCATTCTCTTCTGGGGTGGAAGCTATGACTACAACATGAAGCGGGCTTTCATACTTCAGAAGAGAGTGATACGTACGATGGTCGGTATAAGACAAGATGAATCGTGCAAAGAATACTTCCAGAAACTCAGTATTTTAACGGTTCCCAGTCTGTACATTCTGGTGCTCCTGACAAATTTTGCCAAAAACATTCATGAATACGAATCGGAAGACGAAAGGAAAGTCAGAGAGAGTACGCGCAGGAAGGATTTCCATACCATAATTTCTCCTCATCTTAATATTGTTAAGCATAGCACAATTTACAACTCCATAAATATATACAATAGGTTGCCCTTAGACTTGAAAGTGCTTCTTTATAAAAAAGAGTTCGAAAAAGAATTAAAAGCGTATTTATTTAAAGGGTGCTTCTATTCGGTAAGCGACTTGTAGGTCTTAAATTGTTATTTTAAGTATTAGTTTTAGCTTGACATTCTGATGCTACACAATTATTAATTTTGACATATTATGTATTTGCTATATTATTTTTGAATTAATTATTATTATAAATTATTGTTATTGGTCTTTTAGTTCTTATCTAATTATTGTGTATTATAGGTGACATAATTGCTGTATACCATATTATTTGACATACCATTATAACTATTTGTGTAATGTAACTATCATGACATAATTGCTGATACAATTGCTGATGATGGTTGCTGGTTAAACACTGACATTCTTATTTAACTATTAATTACAAACTCATATACCTAATTGAAAAATGTTTAAATTGCATATACTATGTTATTGTTAATTATAGGAAAGTGTTCAAACACAATGTAAAAATTGTTCATGAATAAATAAATATCAATATCAAATATGTATTCAAACCCTTTTATTTGAAACGCATATTGAGGAAGTCGTGAAAAAATAATTATGTGATTCACAATTTTATGGCGTGGCCATCTTGGACTGATTTTCATCTAAATTAGCTAAGATCACTACGGGTCGCACTCCGGGAGTGCCGGCAAAAGTGTTTCTTTCTTCGTTATAAACAGAGAAAAAGAACATACCATACCATACCATACCTATAATATAGCGCCAATCATAGAACCTATCACTAATTTTCTGTCAGAAGAAATTAATAAATTAGAAAAAGAAAAAATAATCACAAAGAGTGTCAGAAGCCCAGGTTCGAATCCGGTACTATCTGAAACCATAAGGACTTACAGTCGAAGCACTTACCGCTAAGCTACGAAGCTTCTTAGCATACCTAGCAAAATATACACTCTGTAGCTAAGAACGTCGGTTACGGGTCAAAGGTCACGTGATCCTGACGCGAGTTTAACACGTGATCCTGACGCGAGTTTAACACTTTTTACCCATCTAACGCCGCAGAAGTTTTCACTTCAAAAACAAATCAAAACTGGTTCATCCCTTTGGAGCCACAGACTTATAGTGTTCGTATATAGTCTAAAGCAGCGGCGTTCCGTCGGCCCTATTTATTTTTCAGCGGTATGAATATCCCAAACCAAAAAACTGTCCGCTACACGCCTGCATTGTTCATCACGGCAAAGTTAGTGATCAATTATTGCATGTATTCAAATTTAAGGATAGGTACCTACGAGTAGGTGGAGTTAGCATCTACCCCTCTAGACAAGTGGCAATTCGCTTGCCAGCGTTTGATGGAATAGAATAACGAACGTATGGGATTTGACGTTTATGACATGCGTTAACGACTGTCAAATACGTCAAATCCTATACATTCGTCATTCTATTCCATCAAACGCTGGCAAGCGAATTGCCACTTGTCTAGAGGGGCAGATCGATTTTGGTGTACAAAGTGCTCAAAATGATCTCAATTCCTTACCCCCCCCCCCCCCCCCCTACTGTTGGCTGATTGTTCTGGTTTTCGGTACACACCTTAAGACTATTTACAACTAAAACAGTCTACTACTAATTCGATTATTTTAGTTTGGACAATAATTTAAGTAATTGAAAGCAATAAAACAGTTTGTTTTACTTATATACCTTGCTTCTAAGATCATTTTAGAATTTGTAGTCTAGATATTTCTGACGCTGACTGTACTCGTATTATTATTAAATGACACATATCTTGGACACAAAGCGCGAGAGAAACAAGGCACTGCCGCGCGTGGTTTCTTTTTTATTCAACTTACGTGGTAGTCATGCACACGGCCCACCAGGCTATGGACACGGCCATGGACGTATGCAACACGAGGGGCGTCACACTTGTGTTACCGACCCCGAAGAAACCTTTTTACACCCTTCTTGAAGAACCCTGGGAAAACCACTGCAGGGAGTTCATTTCACAGCTTGAGCGAGCGCGGGATGAAGTTCCTTTCGTACCGAACGGATCGCACCATTTCTGGTTGCAATGTGTGAGGATGAATTAACTGTCTATGGCGAGCGGTGATAAAAAAAATGTAATCTATAGTTGTTAAATTTGAGCTCCTTCTCTGCCGTAGCACTCTATGCTATCCTTAAAAGAGGTTTCGGTCTCGTGTCTCCCCTGATATCCCCCCTAAGATAGACATCAGGATTTTTTCAGTCCTGTTGTCTTCCCTAGGCTAGGGAGATATCAGAACTTACTTTTAAAATAATATTTCTGAGTACTGTTGGCCTCATACAGGGGAGACACGAGACCGAAACCTTGAAAGACACCCAAAACGCGTATTGCGCTTATAGAGTACATTTTGTGACGTGATTGGGGTCAGTGCCGGTATATATTTGTATATGTTGCAGACAACTTGCTTAATCAGCCGTGAAATCAACAGCCTAGCATAACTTTTGAACTCTCGCGTTTCATGATATATAATTAAGAGAACGGGTATTAACGCGATCATGGTATAGCTACCTACATACCTTTGATTGCCTGACGTTTAGACCAGGTTACACCGGCCGTGGTCACAGGCTGACTGGCACAGCGATGCACGCTCGCCATATTTGAATCCGTGAGGTAGTAGGTTCTTCATCTACCCGCACATTTTCAATATTTTCCTTTTCGCCATATACTGTCACATATCCATACGACACTCACAGTGTCCCTAAGCAAACAGTCCGTTGTCTATCCAACTGTGAAAAGCGAGGTTGCATATTTTATATCACTAGATTCCATGTTGCAGTTAATTTAAAACCATCTTCCCGATTGAAATTTGTATGTTTTTTGATTTCAATCGCTTCACGTACAGCTCTTGAGTAAAAGTGACGTTTCTTGGAGACGACTTGCGTATGGTGGAATTCAATCCAGTGATTGGCGCCTGCTTCTAGCAGGTGTACTGCAATCACCGATTTGCTCGTCTGGCGATCAAAGATCAGGCAACCAAAGATATGTAGGTACCTTTAACATGATGGCGTTAATTCCCGTTCTTTTAATTATACAACAGCCGAGCCTGTTCACTAAACAGCGCCTTTCGACTAGCGGCCTGAATATATAAACAGTGAGGCAAATGACTTGGATCAATTGCATTTCATTACTTGCCTAGCCTAATTCACTCCCGAATCAGCCTTTTAATGTCATATAAACCAAGTTGGCTTGCGCAGCTCCTCTCAATGAACCTATCACTAGTTTAGTTTACCTGGGCTGTTCCGCACTTAGCCTCTTGATTGGGTCATTGTGCGTACCATCTTACCTCTCATTCCAACCAACGCAGATCCTCCCAAAAAGCCAGCAGCCTTCTCAGGTTTCCACATGCTTCCCGGAGCGACACTGGTGACTGGAAGAATTTCGCCCGTTGTGCGACCACGCTCATGCACTCTGTAAGCACATGCCGTGGCGTTTCTTCTGCCCCGATGCAGCCTCTGCATAGGAGGCTGTCCGTCACACCTATTGTAAACAGATGCTTGTTTAGGGGACAGTGACCGGTCAAGATGTCTGTGACCTTGCGGATTTGGTCCCTTTTTAGCCTAATGAGGTTTCGGCTAAATGTTTTTGATGCTACCGGAACTGCATCCTTTATTTGCTTGTATCCTTCAGTGTTTGTCCATTCTGTTTGATGGGTTTTTTCTGTACTTTTTCGTAGCCAAGTTTTAACCTGTGCTTATGGTATGGGTAGTATTGGTTCCGATCCATATACTGTCGCCCCTGATCCTGTCTTGGCCATTCATCGGCTGTGTCGTTGCCGAGGGAGTTGCTGTGTCCCTTGATCCATTGCAGCGTGACCCTGTTTGTGTTTGCAATAGATTGGAGTGTGTTATGACATTCCAATGAGGACAGTGTTACTTTGGAGAGCTTGGAGTACGGATGCACTGTCTGAGATGATCTTTATACCTAGATCTCTGACATCTCTGGCGGCAATCGTCTCCGCCGCTCTCGTTAAGCCAATACATTCGGCTTGAAATATTGTGCTTTGCTTGTCCAGGGTGGTTGTTATTTTGATATTTAAGTCATTCGAGAAGACGCCTGCTCCGGCACCATGTGTAGTTTTGGAGCCGTCTGTGTATATCCTAACTTCTATGACGCCAGAGCTATCTCTCTCTCATCTCTCTCTTCAGAAAGTTCGATGTAAGGAAGTTATATAAGTAATATAAGTTACCCCTATCACTAATTTACTGGTTTATTTCTAGATGGTACCCTATCATACGAATGGCTTAAGTATTAGCCAGTCACTTTATTAAATGTTGTAACAAACAATACAGTTGAATATCATTGAGGTCGTCAATTGAACAGCGATGTTTAGTAAAGAGGCTAGGCTGTTGATTGAATGGCTGATGAAGCTAGTTGGCTGCAACATGTATAATATTGAAACACCAACAATGTGTACGTAAAGGATAGGAAGTGATTACCGTATGATTTAGTAGTGTTCGGATTTTCCTCAAGTCGGTTGTGTGTTGTAGTGAGTCATAATTTTTTTAAATGTTTGCAATTTTTTTGATGTTGTTTGTAGTTTGTTATGAGTCGAGTCAAAACCTGATGCGACCTGAAGGTGAGCGAGTTTATATAGTTTTAATCGACTTGAATGAAGAAGGGATAGACCAGTGTAAATATTTGTATGCAAAAATATGGATATAGACATTGGTCTGGGCCCTGATTCTGCTATTATTTTTATCATAGCAAAACCACTGCGGTGCCACAGATACTGTAAGCAATGCCATTTAACTTTAGACATTATTGATAAAGTCTAAAATTAAAAGATAATAAATGTTATGTCATAAAAATAGCAGAGGGCCTGGTCGTGCCTCGGATTACACGTTAAGCTATTCGTTTCAGTGGTCATCATCATCTATAGCAGTCGTTACGCGTAGTTGGAGTTGTGGTAGTTGGAACTGCAGAACTTTTGTATCGCTTACTGGTTGTGGAGGTTAGATGGCAGTCGCTTCACGAAAAATATCAAAGTTCAGCCGCATCACAGTTACTAGTTAGATTGGAAAACCAACCTCCAACTGAGTCGTGAAAATGTTTGGAAGATGATGAGACCCTTATGTACGGTCGGCGTCTAAAGTACTTAGACGTTATACAACGGCCTACTTCCCTCCTGGGTAGGCAGGGATAATAACCCGCCATTTGCTTATGTATTTACACATCACGGAGAATGTCCGTGTACACTACATAAGGTTAATATTGTGTTACTTAAATTGTCCGCCACCGTCATACGTCCCCGCCACTTCTCTTCTGTATAAACCCTTAAAAACTCCTTAGCCTCGGCGGCGTCTTCTGACACTGTTATAAACTTATAATAGAGGTAGCAGTAGCGCGCGAATAAGGTCGGTGGCCCGTTTGCGTCGAGCCTATAGTACGAGTAAACTTAACCTAAAAGACTTTAACAGAATTCAAGAACATTAGACAACAAACAAGCTTGGCAATGAGCAGTTTGCTTAACTATGCTTCCCAAACAAATAATTATATAATTTAACCTCAGTAAACATACAATAATGTTAATGGGCACTTCATATAGTAGGTATAACACTACATTGTATTGTCGAACGATTCAACCAAGGGCCGTAATTATTCCTATTATTATTATATAATATTGTTTTTATTCTCGATGTGTTTAGGACACTTCGGTTAATTTAATGAAATCACGGGCCTAAACCAAGTGAGTTTTCTGGTTTGGTTATTATTATTATATTATTATTATATACTTAATATTATTCCGTATTGTTATACTTACAACACTGATTCTTCAAAAGATACCACTAAATATACTTTATCGATTGCTAAAAGTCCAAAATTAAATGCAGTAAAAGAGTTCACTATATTTTTTCATTTACTCTACAAGATGTCATGTAATTTTCAAAGGCCAAGTCAAATCTAACCTACTTTAATGTCTCACATTTTTAAATAACAGCAATTGTTTAAGGTATCCAATAAAGCAAAGAAATAGTAGAGTTTAATACTTGTTCATAATGTTAATTTGTGCCTCTAAATACATATTTCGATTTTGCATAGCACTTGGCACTCATTTAGATCTCCATTCTTTTTGAGGTGAAGCCCACAGTCAAGCATAATTTTTGTATTGAACTTGGCTCTCTTTTTACATTTATGTTTTTGGTGGGATTGTATATTATGGAACGATGAGGAAAATTTAAAAGCTAAAGTGTGTTTGTAGACAAACTAAAAAAGAGTTCAATGGCCGGTTAAGGCCAAACTATTAGTCATTTATTTTACAAATTTACAAATGCCAATACTGATAGACTAACATATATTAATACTAGCTGTCGCCCGCGGCTCCGCCCGCGTGGATGTCGGTTATCGCGAATCGGACTATAATTTGAAATTTAAACTATCCTATCTCTCAAGTTGGATCGAACTGCACATGGTGTGCGAATTTTATTATAATCGGTTAAGTGGTTTAGGAGTCCATTGAGGACAAACATTTTGACACGAGATTTATATATATTAAGATTTTAAACGTACTTATGACTGTTGAATATTATTGAAATAAAGATTCTTTAAGTAAAAGTCAAAAATCATTTATTTTGCATACACCATTAAATCGGCACTTACAAAACGTCAATTTAAAAGGAATATTAAAGACTTGTTTAGCAAATGGACTACTGTTTCGAAACGTGATCCCAAACTGAGAAGACTCTGGCAAGAAACTCAGCGGACATTTTTTGAAGTGAAAACTTCTTTAGCGGCGTTGGATGGGTAAAACTTGTTAAACTCGCGCGTCGGGATCACTTGACCTTTGACCCGTAACCGACGACTTTGTAGGACGACATGACGTCATACCACATTCCTAGCTATAGAGTGTTTATTTTGCTAGGTACGCTAAGAAGCTTCGTAGCTTACCGGTAAGCGCTTCGAGTGTAAGTCCTTATAGTTTCAGATAGTACCGGGTTCGAACCTGGGCTTCTGACACTTTTGTGATTATTTTTTCTTTTTGTATTTTATTAATTTCTCCTGATAGACAATTAGCAGAAAATTAGTGATAGGTTCTATGATTGTCGCTATATTATAGGTATGGTATGGTATATGGTATGTTCTTTTATCTTTTTCTCTGTATATAACGAAGAAAGAAAAAGTTTTCACTTCTGCCGGCACTCCCGGAGTTCAACGAGTCTTTTTAATAATTGTTTTTTTGTTCTATTAACAAACAAAACTTAGTCTAGGTATTTTTATATATATTAAAACTCACTTTACAAGTTCCACACAATTAATATATAAAAATAGTAAAATGAAGTTCCATCAAGAAGTTTCAAAAAAATCAATCAACTACTTAGTCTAGGTACTTAGTCCAAATACAATAATTTGTTTGAGTAGCAGAGTTGAGCGAACAGCTCATTTCCAAGGTTGTTTATCATCTAAATATTGTTTAATTTTATAGTAGCTGTGCAGAACAAAGACACGAAAGTGCAGTGACTAGAACAAAAGACAATTTGTGTTTGTGTTAATATGGTAAATAACGGTGTAATAGAATAGGTAAATAGTATATAAGTTAGTATATAAGGTATTTGTGATAAATAAAGACACTTTTAACAGACAAATAGGGCACTAATGTAAATAGTCTTAAGCAAACTGCCATTGTTACATTTAGTCGTAAGAATTTTATCGTTGATTTCTTATATGAATCTTATTAATATTGAATCCCATTAGCATAGGAATGTAGAAATAAAAAAACTATGTACATAGCAGTAGTATATAAGGAAATAGAGGCACGTCAGAATTTTTCATTAGGCCGCATAGGCGTTGAGCGAGTTAGTTAAACGCAACTGACAAATCAGATAAAAGTAGTCAGAAACAGACGCGTGCCTATATTTCAAGGTCAATCAAACCATATAAAAACAGGTGCCATGTTGGCACAACATCTCAGTAGTCGGACAGAATTTGTACCAATAACAAGTCGGAATAAAACTCTGCAACATTTTTGTTAAAAAGTGTTTATTTCACCATCAAGAACCCCACACTCAGCTCGCCCACGCCGATCGAGGTACCCCGCCGAAGGTGTCTTCAGGCTTCAGCCCGTGACGACTCTGCAATCCCAGCAGTTCCCGGCCTTACTCAGCGCACCCGCCGTTTCTGTTTCTGATAAAAGTCTGGCGTTGAGTGTTGGGCTGGGAGCGTGCACAGTAGCCTTTCTGGCACAGTTTACTCTTAACTACATGATTACTACTAATAGTAAGCTTGTGTATATGTGGCGTTACGAAAAGTGTGATCGGGTGAGGCGAATGGAAACTGAGAGATATAACTTAGTACAGATAGAAGGAGAGAGAGTGAGTTACGTATCTGTGCAAGAGAGAGAGGTATGAACATATATTTTCTTTCTCTATTTCAATCGTAGCCAGATACGTTTCAAATAGTAAGCTGGTGTATATGTGGCGTTACGAAAAGTGTGATCGGGCGAGGCGAACGGAATCTGAGAGATATGACTTAGTACAGATAGAAGGAGAGAGAGAGTTACGTATCTGTGCAATAAGTATATGTGCAAGAGAGAGAGAGGTGCGAACACATATTTCTTCCTCTATTTCAATCGTAGCCCGTTACGTTTCATAGTAGCTTCTCCTGTGGGTCGATGTGCTAGGCCGAAGGTGAGGTTGTCTCATGACATATCCCTCGCACCCCGGCTGACCCAGGGCCATTCCTCTCGGTCTGGGAGGGGGTAGGACACAACTATATATTTCCGTCCAATTGACTAGTCCGACTGGGCAAGTACCTCCACCCTACAGAATACCGCGTTCATAATAACTTCGTGTTGTATTCCCGGCGGTGAGTATGCTAGCCAGAGCTCACTGAAGAGTTTTTGTGATATCAGTGGGAAGACCAAAGGCTATTCCTGCTTTGTCTTATACACTGACGGCACAGAAACTCTCTGTGTTTACACGTCCATAGGCCACGGTAACCACTTTCCATTAGGTTGAACGTGTGCTTGTCTGGCACCATAGTGGTATACAAAAAATATATCTAAGACATAGTGCAGGGCTGTTAAGCTTTACTCGTGGGGTCTAAAGCACACTCTTTTTTTATTATTATACAATACTAGACTGGAAATAAATGTTCTACCAGCATTCACCACAACTTGGGTGGCAGACAAGTACACGGCCCACCTGAGAGAATTTTTTAATTTTTTTAAAGATTTTATTGGCAACTCACCTGAGAGAAAGTGGTTACTGTGATACCTACACCAGGGCCTCGATTCTACTAAAGTAAAACCATTGTCATACCATAGGCACTGTAAGAATTACCCATTTATTTTTAAACTTTAAAATCATGGTTTAAAGTCCAATATTAAATGGCTTTTTGTAGAGTGAATGAAAAAGTGAAATGTGACACTCTTCATTTAATTTTGGATTTTAAGATTTTGGCAATAAAGTCTAAAATTCAATGCCATTTATCGCTGTGTCTGTGGTGTGACAGTTGATTTTGCTTTAGCAGAATCGAGGGCCAGGGGGCACACACCTGGCCCCTGACTCTGCTAATTTTATGACATAATAACACCACTGTCATACCGCTGACAATGTATAAAAATATCATTAAATTTAAGACTTTATGTCTGAGATTTAAAGTCCAAAATCGAAAGAGAAAGAGTTTACAACATTTTCATTCACTCTACAAGATTGTCATTAAATTTTAGACTTTAACTGTAAAACAGTAAAGTCTAAACTTAAATGGCATTGGTTACAGTATCTGTGGTACCGCAGTGGTTTTGTTATGAAAAAAATAATAGTAGAATCAGGGCCCTGTGCTGCCAACCATGTAATGACAGAGAGATTCTGTGCCGTCAGTGCAGAAGACAAAGCAGGACAAGGCTTTCGCCTTACCACTGAGAGCACCAACACTCTTCAATAAGCTCTGGCTACCCTACACACCGTACTTCAGTAGTTTTATGTGAATGGATTTTTTATATATTTGCAGGTTCTGAGTGTACTTACAACGGAGCAACTGGCCAATGTGTGAGTGTCTTCAGATGTGCGAGTGCCGTTGAAGACATCGCGAAAAAGATTTATCCACCTGTAAGTATCGTTGAAAAACTGCGAGTCAGTGCCCCGAGCACGAAAAATTCGTATTCGTAACGTAAATATATCGAGAGAACGGCGCATTGCGACTGGCAGGCTTCACGCACACACAGGATCGCTGTAGGCAGGCGGCCAATCACAATGCTTCGTTCTCTCGCGCAGGAAATAGGGCAATTTTGTATTTTGTGCCATGTTCAAGTCATTTCACTGACACTATTAATAAAAATAACATTAATTTTTAGACTTTACTCAAATTAAATTAAAGTGTAAATGAAATAGCATTTGTAATGAGTGATTAAATTGAATGAACTATTTTCATTTAATTTTGGATTTAATTTGATGTGGATGTTGGTTCTTCTAAATCGGTTCAGTGGTTTAGGAATAAAAGCGTAATATACAGACAGACAGACATAGTTCCCTTCGCATTTGAAATATGAATTAAGTAAAGTAAAGAATGTGGAATATATGGATTAATAAAATTTCAAATTTAATGTCATTTCTGTAGTATCAGTAGAACGACAGTAGTTTAGCTAGCTAAGTGTCAGCGTTAAATCTTATCCGATAAGACAGTAGCGTGGTATTTTATATTATAATGTAAGCATATAAAACTCGTTGGTAATGTAATTAATAAAGATTTCGTGACAATCGTACTATTTATTTATTTTTGTGCCATCTACTAATCTAGTGGTATAGTGCATTATGTCTGTAACTTTTACAAGTACTGGAAAATCTAGCAGAATCGATGTAGTTTAGACTATGGTTTAGAATATTTATACTTTTATTCAGTCATACTTAATAATGTGTTTAATGTAGGTATGTTTTATTTTATAATAAGTTAATTTAAATACTAAAAATTATAAAAAGTTTGCCAAAACAATGTCGCCATCTAGTTATGACTAAAAAGCTGCCTGCCTGCTTCTCGAAGTTACGAGTATAACCATTTTTTTTCCTGATTGTGTAAGTATAAGAATTATATTATATTATCTGTGGTTGCAGCAATGTTAGCGCTTTGGTCTTCTAATAGATGGCGTTAGTAGAAGGTACAGTCAACATCGAATCCATTTTGATTATCAAAGTACTCAAAATGATCTTAATGCCTTGATTTAGTTCAGACAATCTTAATATATATAAATCTCGTGTCACAATGTTTGTCCTCAACGGACTCCTAAACCACTTAACCGATTATAATAAAATTCGCACACCATGTGCAGTTCGATCCAACTTGAGAGATAGGATAGTTTAAATCTCAAATTATAGTCCGATTCGCGATAACCGTCATCCACGCGGGCGGAGCCGCGGGCGACAGCTAGTAATACTATATAAATCAATTAAACAGTTGGTTTGCTAATAATACATACATACATACATATGATCACGGCTTTTGTCCTCGGAGGGTTAGACAGAGGTGACTTAACACCCACATTTCACCAATTTGTATTCGGTTCCACGTAATAGGGGGTGAGCCTATTGCCGTAGTCCAGGCACTATTTTTGACTCGAGCCTTGCATATGAGGCTGAGTCTGGGCTGTACCTATCTGTCTGATGTTAAAGTTAATCAGCCCTATCCCTTAGTCGCCCTGTACGACACCACATGGGAAGAGAAGGGGTGGCCCAAATTCTACTTTGCCGGGAACCACTACTAATAATACCTACCTGAGTTTTAAGATCATTTTGACATTTTGTGGTCAAGATATTTCTGACGCTGACTGTACAGTATCATCTTATCCAACTAATGCTAAGTCACGCCTTAGGAAGACATCTTATGGATCTTCTGGAGAAGGGCTATCCAAAACCAGAGGATTACAGACATCTACAATTAAGAGGAATTGCCACCTTGATAGACAGGGTTAGCCTTCCTCGAACGTAGGAGCCAGGTTGGGGTTGAAACAAAGGATCGAATAGGGTCGAAGCGTCCGCGATAGCTCCAGAGGACGCACCCCAATAACATAAGATAATGCTGAGTTAATTTCATTTTTAAACTTCAAATGTAGATGTTCTATCTGTCAAAAAATTATAAGTTATAATTTTTTTATAATTTACTATTTTTTATGAAGTTAAATTACTATCTTATAGCACAAATCTATAGAGGCCTTATAGTTTTTCTGTAAAGTGGACCAGACGAATGCTTAGATAGTGGGATAGAGTGTTGTTGATCACTTGAAAACTGTATCTTTTCAGATCTGCTCATTTGATGGCACCACTCCAATAATATGCTGCACTGACTGTGAATTGGTGGATGACACGAGGTATAAATATCAGTTTACACTAGCGATCAGCCTCCTGGCTTTGCCCGGGAATATATTCGTATAAGTATCGTAAACTTAACAGAGAGGAAAATTGCCATGGACCAAACTTCACCCTCTTAATAGTAAAATTTCCAATCTTTGAATCAGCCAGTAAGGCGGGACAAGTAATGTTATATGTATAGATGATCACAATTATTTGTTACTAGCGATCCGCCCCGGCTTCGCACGGGTGGTAAAAACGTTTCCGTGGAAATCTAATATAGCCTATGTTACTCAGGGTGAACGTAGCTTTCCAATGATGAAAGAATTTTCGAAATCGGCACAGTAGTTTTTGAGTTTATTCATTACAAACATACAAATTTTTCCTCTTTATAATAGTAGCGTAGTGGTGAAAGAATTTTTGAAATCGGCACAGTAGTTTTTGAGTTTATTCATTACAAACATAAAAAAATTTCCTCTTTATAATGGCAGTGTAGATTAATACTAATAAATATCGTCCGATTTTCCAAAAAACCAACTACTACTATTGCATATTTTTCCATTGATTAAAATACAGCCGCTTAACAAAGTTGTTTTTTTTATATCACAGTGACAGACAGGCACACGGCGCACCCGATGGAAAGTGGTTACCATGGCCTATGGACTTGTGCAACACCAGTGGAGTCACACTCGTGATGCCGACCCTGTAAAAACAGTGAGTTTCTGCGCAGTCAGCGTAGAAGACAAAGCAGGAATAGCCTTTGGTCTTCCCACTGACAGCACAAAACTCTCCAGTGAGCTCTGGCTACCCTACTCACCGCCGGGAACACAACACGAACACACGAACAAAGGAGAAAATCTACCTGACTGAACTGTATAAGGTGGAACTTTTAGACTGTACATCTTCAATGAAAATACTTGTACTATTCCACATTATTTATTAAAATCCTGACCGGTTTCGCCTTACGGCATTATCAGAGGTATGAACGTAAGGCGAAACCGGTCAGTATTTTAATAAATAATGTGGAATAGTACAAGTATTTTTATTAGAGATGTGTAGCAAGTTCCACCAAGTGCCATCAATCAACAGTATAAGGAATTTTTAGACTGTACCTAAGGAAAAAGTACCAGTATAAACACTGGAGATATCAATCCATTGATGCCACAAACATGCAGGATGTTTTTTTTTTCTAATTTTTGCCAGTTCGAGTTTGACAAGCATGTATCGTTTTTTTTTATGCAAATTTGTCTATTTTTAAAATAAAGAAAAATTTCCTTTAGGTACACTTTGCTACCTTCAGCTTCTACAGTACTTTCCAACACGGTAAAGTCAGATAGTTCGTCCTCTTTGAAATATAATCTTTATATTTCAGGCTGTTATTATTCAACCCACTATTAGGAACCCTGACTAAAACTGGCACCAGAAAGGCTAAAGATAGTAAGTATAATATTCTTATCTTTTAACTTATGTTCAAGCATATTTCCCTCTAAGGTATGCAGAGACAGGGGATCCGGGTTCCCGGAACCTCCACAAGGTTTACCTTGGTCAACGGGGACGGTAGCGCCTCTCACCGAAAGGGGAGACGCTGTCGCTCTCGGTCAATTCTGACCGACGTGGCAGTGGCACTGGGCACAGGGCTGTTCCGAGGCTCTCCACGTGGCTCTAGCAGGCAAGGGGCGGGCTGGTACTCCGAGCGCAGGCGTGAATGGAGATAATAGTGCTTGCTTCGTAGTTATTGATATCATGCTTCCCTACTGAAAGAGCAGCGAAAGGCTGTGACTTTTTGAGGCAAAACAAATATTACAACACATTTTGAATTTTATCTATGGGAGAAAAAACCATAGTCATTTGAAGCCGAAAAAGGGACAGGGCGTCACAACGAGATGTCGCACGGCCGCAAAAAAAAAAAACTCTAGCCGACACCGCGCAGAGCAGCGAGGGCAGTAAAGGGATCGGCCCTTAGGCGATTTTACGTCACGGCATCATCTAACGACCCAAGACAAGACAGTCCGACATAATCACCCCCGATGGCCGACGTTGGTAGTATCCGCGGGGATTCCCGCACGAAAAATAGGGCAAAAAGAGAGAACAGGCCCGCCATGTGCTTCTATATCATTACATACTTTACGATTTTTCTCTACAGTCCTGTCAAAGAAAATAACATAATTTTGTACATTTGTTTCAGAATGTCTAGACTACATCAATACTCTCGACTATCCATGCAAAAGAAACTTAGTTCCAAAGAATATATCACGGGTATTCGACGAGGAAAAGAAATGTTTTTTCACGATTGACGTTCAGAATGGCGGAGCAGCTTTTGCGACTGGCGGGAAAAATGCTCAAAGAGAAGAATTCCCACACATGGTAAGACTTATTGACTTTGTCATCATCCTTGCGTTACACCCAGCCGCATTTGAGACCTTTACCTCGGTGTCCAGGGTCCGCTTCAATATCATAGCCGGCTTGGTATTGGCTATAATGGGTAGCGATTCCCATCTGAACTTCCATCCCAGCCAGAGTTGTTCAGGTGGCCTATTTACTTAACGATTATTGATTGCCCGTTTTTTTTATAACACTGAGGTAGCAGACAAGCACACGGCCCACCTGATGGAAATCGGTTACCAAGGCCTATGGACGTGTGCAACACCAGGGGAATCGAACTCGTACTGCCGACCCTGTAAACATAGAGAGCTGTGCCGTCCATGTAGAAGACAAAGCAGGAAAAGCCTTTGGTCTTCCCACTGACAGCACAAAAACTCTCCATCTCCTCTACCCTATTCACCGCCGGGAACACACTACACGAGGTTATTATGGCTGCGGTATTCTGTAGGGCGGATTGACTGTAACGTGCTCTCTGAAACACGGAAGCTTTCAGATGAAATACTTAACCATCTAAATGGCAACCGCGTCTAGGTTGCTTAACCCACTAATCGTTTATCGTACAGTGAGCGCACCAGACCACAAGCGTTTCACTATTATATAACCATATTACTTAAAAAATATTCCTAAATTCTATACAAATATTGTCCTAAATTCTTTGCAGGCATTACTTGGATACGGGGACACATTGGACTCAGCGGCCTGGCTGTGTGGAGGGACTGTGATCAGTGAGAGATTCATCCTTACTGCTGCACACTGCTTAGCCAGTCGTACAACGTGAGTAGGAAATGGTTGGCAATAAGTATATGGATGTGGATTGAAAGCAAGTTTGTTGTAATAAAATATGCGTATGGGTGTTTACTATGGCTCAGAACCAACGTAGCGACACTTAGCAGTTTTTAAGTGTTAATTAGGGCGCGTTGAACACTTGTTTGCGAGGTAAATACATTTTACCTTTTATACAGACTGTATTCACTTCAATCGGCATCTTCAAAAACGGCCTCGCATGTTTTTTCGTATTTCTTCCACCAGATTTACAAAGCTTAGCTTGGCCCGAAAATTTGCGGGTTTTGATATCTACTATCATTTTTCTACCGCCAGTGGTCCAGTTAAGTACATCGCCGTGGGTATCCTGAAGCGCTCGGATCCAGCTGAGCTGTGGGAGCGTTATAACGTCGAAAGGGCCATTTACCACCCGGAATACAAGGCACCTTCGAAGTACAACGACATCGCGCTCATAGAAACTGATAGAGAGTAAGTGGCACGACGGCAATCAGAGCCGCGATTCTGCTGACTTTATGTCATAGTAAAACCACTAACAGACCACTGACACTGCAAAAAACGCCATTTAATTTAAGACTTAGTCTAAAATTAAATGACAACGTGTAGAGTAAACGAAAAAATTTATTGAGCTATTAATTTCATTTTGAATTTTAACACAATAAATGTAATAATCTATAGGTACTTGGTGAATTTGAGCTTATCCACGCCGTAAAGGTGATTTTCCACCAGAGGGGCGAGACGAGACGAGGCGAGAAGAGAATTGAAATCGCACTGACCCTGACGTCGATTCGGTTTGGCAAAATTCCGACTAAACTAAACTATAATTAGTTTAGTCACGTCAAATTGCGGTTTCTTATTCGGGAAAACACCAACTAACTTAATTTGACAGGACTAAACTATTTTTAGTTTAGTCGAATTCAATTTAGCGAAAATCTACATTTTGCTATTCGGTAAGGCAAAATTTTATTCCTGTCAAACTAAAATCCGACTTATTTTAGTGGCCATATTTTTGGTCGCGATTAAACTAAACTAAACCTTGTTCTGCTGGTTGAAATTTTTAAATTACAGAAAAATGAACGAATATGTTGTGGCTGCTTTTTTCGAGGAGCTAGAAAGGTAAATAAGAAAATTTATCAACTAAATATATGTTTATTTGTTCAAAACGACCTAGCAGTAAAAAAATTCGCATCAATGCCATTGTGGAGAAGCAGTTGACCGACTCGGACACCATGGCCTGTCATGCTGCAGGAGCCCGGGGCGAATTCCACGGCACGCCAGCCTCAACGACATAATCCGCCGTGCTCTTGTCATTGCTGGTGTGCCAGCTGTGCTTGAACCAAACGGTTTGGCGTGCGACGATGGCAAGAGACTGGATGGTATGTCAATAATGCCTTGGAAAATGGGTAGGACTCTGGTGTGGGACGCAACATGCGTCGACACCATTGCCCCTACCCATATACCTGGCACGGCTGGCTGTGCCGGTGCCGCTGCAGCTTCTGCAGAGGCTGTTAAGCGGCGCAAATACTCCAATCTTATTGGAGATTATGAATTTGTGCCGTTTGGAGTCGAAACGTTTGGGCCTTGGGGTCCGAGCGCCCGCAATCTCTTCAGGGATATTGCGAAACGTATGGTTGACGCTTCTCGTGACCAGAAGGCTGGCCTCTTTTCATGTCAGAGATTAAGTATTGCCATACAACGTGGCAATGCTGCTAGTCTTCTGGGAACGCTACCACAAGAGGCATGCGATGCGGATGAATTCCACGACGCATTTTAACTTTTAGTTTTATTTTTTTTATTTTATTTAGTATTGTGTATATTAATAACAGTAACATTATTAATTTAATTTAATTTTTGCCAATACATCTGTAATATATGTAAAAATTGTGTAAATATAAAAATAATTGAAAAATTAACAATTATCATAAAGGTTGGGTTTGAAATTTATTTTAAGGTTAGAAATTTATTTGTTTTACAGAAATCGGGAAAACGGGCCAGGTTTCCTCTTTTCACGTAATATTGCCATTACCATGCCGCTAAGTTTGTTGTTTTGGTTTGTTTACTTTTTCAGAGGTTTAATTTACGGTCACGTTTGAACACATGTTTTTTGACAAGAAGTTAAGTTGTCTCTCTCACACTTCAACGTAGACGGCCTACTTTCTTTCTCTAAGGACGTTGTCATTCGTTCATTGAATTCACAGATTAAAAAGGGTTTATTCAATTTAGTCGTGTGACCTTGACTAAAAATGCATGCACTATTTTTAGTTCGGTGGCCAAACCGAATAGACAAAGCGTTGAACTAAACTAAAATAAGATAATTTTTAGTTTACTTTAGTTTAATCGGGTGGACATGCCGAATTAACACCCCTTTCCCACTAAAAATTGCCATCGCGAGCTCGCGCGTGACCGCCGCGTCCCGCCGCCCGTATGCTTCATATATAAATGTATTTTAGACAGCTCATACACAATGCTCGATATAACTTTGTTCAAGGCGTCAATGCCGAAAACTCCGAACAAAAATTTGGCGTCAATATTCTCGTCAATCCACACTGTTTCCACCAAAGATGCACTGGAGAGGATTGAAAATTTGTTATACAAATTTCAATTCTCTCCTCGCCTCGCCTCGCCTATCCACTCTGGTAGAAAATCACCTTGACACCTGATAATATACTCCAGAAACGCGAATTGTATAGATTACATTTTGAGCACATTTTAGGTCTAAGATATATGCATCAAGGTAGTAACGATTGTCACTTGTCTAGAAGGGCATCAACCTACAAGTATTCTTGACAGTTGCATATTTTTGCCCACAGAATCTCATTCAGTTCCAAAGTCCTTCCGGCGTGTATCCATGTGAGTGATAAGATGGATAGATATGCGTATGCAACCGGCTGGGGAGCCCTCGGACGCAACAAAGGCCTGGCAGACGTCTTGCAGTCCGTAAGTGTCTTGATACTTTGCCGATGCGAGGTTAAAGAGACTGCACCCACTACTTCCAGAGAACCAATTCTCGTAATTAAAATCTGTTCAAAACTTAATGCCCCAAATGACATAATTTGTAAATGAGAGCATTGACTTTGTGATCGTTTTGACATTATTCTAAGAATTGTACGGGACTGTACGTATTTCTGTTACCATTATAAATACTAAAAACAGAAAAAATATGAAAGCTGCTTAATTTTTACATCAAAAACAAGCAGCTTCATATTATTATTTACTTTTATGAAAATTATATAAATTATTTTATTATTCACAGGTATTCTTGCGCCAGTTCACTGATCAACAGTGTTCAGAGCTATACCCAATTCACCGAAACCTAGCGAATGGCTACGACAGTGCCTCACAAGTATGCTATGGAGACTCGCTAGATAACGTGGTACCAACAGACACCTGTGAAGTAAGTACATCTTTAGTTTAATCTTTCTATATAGGAACATCAGCAGTTTTATCAGTGGCGAGGGGTCCGTATAGGTACACTGAGGAACTCCAACGTCCGCGGCACCGTTATGTCCATAACATCACAGATAGCGAAGGCGATTCACTTCCATAGACGGCATCCTACGCAGGCGATTCAAAGAGAAGAGCGTCCGTTGCAGCGGTTTTGTTTTACGTGCGCGCGAAAATTGAAATGATTTTTAAAATCGACCGTTTGTTGTATCCACGATTCACCACATGCGTGTGGTCTCACCACCATAGGCGCCCAAAATCGTACGAAATGGAGAAGAAAAAGTCGGAAGCAATCAGAAATTAGTATCGGATGCAATTAGGAAAATACGTCTCCATGATAATGATGATGAATGATCATCTTGTAACAGGACAGGGCAACTAATATTCATATTTTATTCAGTACCTCTTGCTGTGCCGTGTCGGTTCCCAGTAGAGTAGAATAGGGTTACCCAATCTCTTCCAACGGATGTCGTAGAAGGCGACTAAGCGATAGAGCTGGGCCCTGATTCTCCTTTTTTTTCATTTCAAAACCACTGCAGTACCACAAACACTGTCACCTATGCCATTTAACTTTAGACCTGACTGTTATACAGTTAAGGTCTAAAATTAAATGGCAATCTTGTAGAGTGAATGAAATTTTTTATAAACTTTTTCTCTGTTCATTTTAAACCTTAAAACTTTTTACATTAAGTTTAAAATATAATGACATTTTATGCAATGTCAGTGGTATGACTATGGTTTTGTTATGTCATAAAATTAGAAGAATCGGGGGCCTGGGCTCTGATTCTGCTATTATTTTTTTCATGGCAAAACCACTGCAGTACCACAGGCACTGTAACCAATGCCATTTAACTTTAGACTTTACTGCTGTACTGTTAAAGTCTAAAAATAAATATCAATCTTGCACAGTGAATGAAAATTGTTATAGTCTTTCTCTTTCCATTTTGGACTTTAAAATTCAGCCTTGTTTAAAATTTAATGACATCTAATGTAATGTCACCGGTATGACAGTGATTTTGTTATGTCATAAAATTGGCAGAATCGGGGGCCTGTTCTACATCCAAAAGTAAACATGCAGTCCATGACTATGTGGCAGCTTAGAGCAATAGATTCGTCCCTTTTTATGAGGGACCGAATTTAATAGTTGGCGAAATGTGGGTGTTAGTACACCTCTGCCTACCCTTTCGGGGACTTACAGACGTATATGTAAATATGTACAATAACTCTTGTGTTTCGTCAGGGAGACAGCGGCGGCCCCTTGCAGTCACAGGACCATGCGCCCTGTGTGTACACGATACTGGGAGTGACGTCATACGGGCGACCGTGTGGAGGTAGTGGCAGTGCTGGCGTGTACACACGGGTCAACAATTACGTACCCTGGATCGAGAGCATCGTGTGGCCATAGACCTTACTATATAGACACAGCTTTGCTAACAAAATAAATTTGCTAAAACGGCGTGAAAAACACGTATTGTTTGAGTAAGCTAATTTCAATATTGTTCTTTAAACTGTCAATGTGTGCATGTCATGGGACGTAATTATATGTCTATTTATACCGAATTAGAGGCCATTTTTTCAATGATCCTACTATTATTATAAATGTGTACTTTGTGATTATGGATGGATGTATTTATGGATCGATTAAGATAGGAAAAAGTGAATCGCTCAGGCGGGACTCGAACCCGCGATCTTTCCCTTAGAGGGGGAATACGCCTACACCTTGTAACGGACTGCAGTCGTTAAGTGGAAGTAGTTCACAATTAGATGGGTAGATGGAGCTAAAATTCAAAATTCAAAAAAATGGGTGTGGTATTTAAGAGGGTTGTTAGATGGCGCTGCGATTGAGCCATTTCCTTTATTGTAAATAAATTAAATTCCATGTTTGTCTTATTGGTAGCGAAATAACGTAAGATTATCCGTAAAAAAAATTGAAATAAGATTTAACATCAACTGCTACTGATCCTGCGGTTGATGTAACCAGGAATCTCTATTGGCTGCATGTTCTGTGATATTGCACTAGTCGCGAATTCTAAATATTAGTATACGAATAATTAACTGGGAAATTAGTTAGACATTATCTTGGATTATTCTTATTCCAATCATATGAATTAAGGAGTTTTTATAAAAAAGGAGCAAATTCGCTGAGGCGGCTTGCCGGAAATAGCTCACGATTGGATGAAGGATGATGTGTAGTTCTAGAAACGGCGAGGTTAGTTTAGAGAAGGGAGACCTCGCCTTTAAAAGATGGGTTTTCTGGAGGCGCGGGCACTTTTTTTCGTCATTCATTCGATCCAGATAGCTAAAAGGGGTACGGCTCGGCGGACTGTCTTTGTAAGTTATATATTTCTATCGTTGTAAAGAAATAGTGTTAAATTCCTTTTGTGAATTATATGAAATTGTTGCCGGTGTTGTGTAATAAACGAATTACTAGCTATCTTCGTTTAACGCGAACAGTTTAGAGTTTTTCCAATGTACCGCCGAGAGTTTTATAATTCTGTAAAAATTATAAATTGTCGAAATTTATTGTAAACCTTGGGGTGTGGGGTAGTTCTCGCGTCGAATATTGGGATGGGTCGCGATCGGAGCAGGACCTGGGGCCTTTGCGAAAATGAAGACACCTTACATTGGGCAGGGATAGTACGTGTAAATGTATGCGTATTATTACTGTCTTGTGCTGTTGAGTCTGGCAGTGCATTCGTAAAGTCCTTACGGTCGTTTTATCATCTTTATTATGTTGAAATTGTTGAAATTAATTGTAAATCTTGATTTTGTGTGTGGTTGGGCGTGATACGTACAAGGGTGCGCGATTAAGATTTGTTACGACTAGGGCGTGGGGTAGGCTAGTTCTCGCGTCGAATATTGGGATGGGTCGCGATCGGAGCAGGACTTAGGGCCTTTACGAAAATGAAGACACCTTACATTGGGCAGGGATAGTACGTGTAAATGTATGCGTATTATTACTGTCTTGTGCTGTTGAGTCTGGCAGTGCATTCGTAAAGTCATTGCTGTCGTTTTATCATCTTTTGTTATGTTAGTAGTTGAGGGTAGCACTGCGGTGTTTTAGCTAGTTCTCCCGTAGGAAACCCATGGCGATGTGCCTGGTTATGGAGGGATACCTAACGGTGGCAACAACTCCATATTTATCTGAATAGCTAGGGGCCGGTAACCTTTGAAGCGGGCGGCATTCCGATTTTACCTGTGGAAACGGGATCGGAAAAGCTTCCTGAATGTGGGTGACTGTTTGTTCTGTGATGGGTAGGTACCGTCGAAGTGGAACCGTCCAATTGGGCCTGGATCAGAACTTACAGAGCTCGCAGTTCAGTCTTATATATCTATTTATATATACACTAACTATTATCTCGTTAGGGTTTCAGTTCACATCCCTGAGCTTCGGCTCGTGGACTGGAGCAAGCACACAGTTATGAGGATAGGCCAGTCAAGCCTAACTAGCTTGCACCCATAGCAGAGCAGGAGTGTTGATGGAATACCATCAATACATGATAGGCTCACAACACACCACACGTTTAAATGTAAATAAGGTGACGTTACACCTAGTTTTGGTTGAACAGAAGTTCTAAGTTGGGGGTAGAGTAGGCACTCACACAATGGGAATAGGTTAGGAAGTGTATTAGTAAGGACTAGTATTGTAACGGTTCTGAGCTAATCGGGCCTTTGCTTGGTGATGTAACATATCATTCCTTGGTGATGCTTGTGATTGATTTAGTTAAGGCTTTTCGTGCGTTATTGCCGTGGTGAAATCGTGATTTGAGTAAATTGTATACGAGATATCGTGTTGTATATTTTAGTAGGCGTTCGTTGTATTCGGATTAGACCTATAAGCGAGCCGTCGTTGGACCGCGTTGCTAATGTTCTACTTGCCTAGCAACTGACTTAGTATGGTCTCAATGAAACTCAGATTGGTGGCATAACATATTTTAAATCCACCCACATCATAATTAATCAAATTCGTAATGGAAATTATTCCGAAATGAGAAGTTTGTTTGACTGATCTACCAATTGACTTTGAATAAAATACTATGCTATAAATAATACTTATTACTCGGAGCGTCGTAGCCGAGGAATCATTTTGGCGAGGTACATCTAGCTCACCTTAGCAGAGCGCTTTCCTAATTTGGAACTTGTATCGAACCTTAATTGATTTGGGCAATTGACCCTAGATATGGCTGTCTTCTACACCAGGGACACTATATCGATCTCGTTTATGCACGTGACAAGTATGAGTCAGTTCTGACATGTTAAAGATCCTATATTGGACACAGAATCTCATTTGATGGATTGGTCATCAGACCGCGCTACGACATGAAACTATTCATTGAATCTGTACTAGTCATACTATGTTTTGACAATATTGTGAAAGAAATAATCTTATTCTGAATTAGAATTAATTGGCAACGCCTTTCTAATTCAAGTCTAATTAGACGTATACATTTGTCTGGATTCAGATATTGGGGGAGGGAAAATACGAGTCAGCTATCCTACTCTCTAAAGGCGCGTAAGTTCCATTTGGGGCTACGTGCTTACAAAAGGATAGAGGGGGGATATTTAAAGTTGGTAGTATCCCACTGCACACGGCGATTGGTGGAGCCTGTGTCAACGGGGAAACAAAAACTAACAAATTCAAAGTATATGTCAACGGGGAAACAAAAACTAACAAATTCAAAGTATGTGTCAACGGGGAAACAAAAACTAACAAATTCAAAGTATACGCCAACGGGGAAACAAAAACTAACAAATTCAAAGTATATGCCTATGGGGAGCAAAAGTTGTTCGGGTTGTTTGCCACAGTAGTAGTGATTAGGGCAGTGTTAGGCTTGCAACACTAAGTCGACAATGTAAAAAGTTAGATCAATAAAGTTATTCGGGTTGTTTGCCACAGTAGTAGTGATTAGGGCAGTGTTAGGCTTGCAACACTAAGTCGACAATGTAAAAGGTTAGATCAATAAAGTTATTCGGATTGTTTGCCACAGTAGTAGTAATTAGGGCAGTGTTAGGCTTGCAACACTAAGTCGACAATGTAAAAGGTTAGATCAATAAAGTTATTCGGGTTGTTTGCCACAGTAGTAGTGATTAGGGCAGTGTTAGGCTTGCAACACTAAGTCGACAATGTAAAAGGTTAGATCAATAAAGTTATTCGGATTGTTTGCCACAGTAGTAGTAATTAGGGCAGTGTTAGGCTTGCAACACTAAGTCGACAATGTAAAAGGTTAGATCAATAAAGTTATTCGGGTTGTTTGCCACAGTAGTAGTAATTAGGGCAGTGTTAGGATCTAGTACGGTTGTAGGTTGCTTGTGAGAAAATTATTTGTGAGAGACTCATTCATTGAGAAATTGTTGTACCTTAACATAAATCAGTTAAAGTAAGTGGGGGTAGAATTAAGTAATTGTATAGTAATGTTTCATTATATAAATACCAGCATTCCTAGAACTCTATAGGATCCGGGATATGCGGGCTCATCTAGGGTCTCCTCTGACCATTATACGATCATTGGCCAAAGTAGAATTAACAATATAGACGATTTATTTAGTGTGGTGAAATGCGGCGGGTATGACCACCGCTTTATTACGTATTGGTGCTGTGACGCAGGATCACGGTACAATTTGCTGCCGCTCACCAGGATTACTATGGTTAAGGCAGTGTTTATTACAATTTGGTCCCGCGTGACCAGGACATTACATCTTGGCGACGTGATCTAGGACCGGGGTGATTACAATTTGGTGCCGTGACCAGGATGATTACAATTTGGGGCCGTAAGCCAGGATTACACGTTAAAATTTGATGACGTGGATCAAGACTACACACTACAAGTTAATGCCTGGTGGCCAGGACGACACCACAATTTGGTGTCGGTAACCAGGATGGTAACATTTTGTCTGCCCGGGGATAGGTTGGAAGGTCAGGCGCCAGTACGATTTGGAGCCGAGACCTGAGATCAGAGTCTGGGACAATTTCGTTGCAGTGTTCGGGATAGACACTATATTCTGACCATCGGTCGTTGGCATTGTGTTTGTTTGTTGTGGGTTAGTTGAGGGTAGGAGTACGGTATGTTGCATACCGTACAATTTGTTGCTGTATTATAGGTAAGGGTCTCTAGGAAATTATGCTGGGGTGAATTTAGTGTAAAATGAAAAATGGTGAGAATAATAAACAATGGGGGGTCGTAAAGTCTGGGTTAGGATGTTATCAGTCGAATTGTTGGGGGGTCGATATTAAGTATCTTATAGACTTGAGTAGGTCGAACTCAGGAGAAACATTTATTGAATTGAAATACCTACACATATCGTTGGAGTGCAACATTGTATGACAGTGAGGCATCCCAACCAACAGTTAACACTATAATGTATTATTTGTTAACTTATCGTGTTTATATAGTTCCGGTTATGAGCCGTGAGTCTTAGCTGAAAGTGGTGTTCAGATTTATAAGTTAAAAGGGAGTTTATAGTGATTGTATTGACGAATCGTTACGTGTAGTGTTCTTTGAGTGTTCGATCAGTGATAAATATAGTATGGATAAGCCGAGCAGGAAAAGGCGGGCGCCTGCCCGTTATGGGGAAAACAGGACAAGTGAGCAAGGGACGACTAGTCCTGTAAGGCAAACTACGGCGCCCAACGAACCTGTACCTACCACATCTAGGCGTGTGAGACGGACAATTGAAGCTAGAAGGAGACCGGAGGGGAGAAGTGTGAATGTAAACACTTCTTTAGCAAACCTTCGGTATAGGAAGTTGAATCGTACTATAGAAGATTTAGCTGCGAAGTTGGAGACGTTAAGGGCTGAGATGAGGGAGACAAGAGCTTCTCCAGCAGACAGAAGCGGAAGTAGTCGCGAATGGGGGGCAGTGCCCACAGAAGCGTTGTCTGTGGTTAGGGAACAGGCTAATCCGGAATTGAATCAACAACTACATACAGACTCTCCTAGATTAAGGGAAAATGGGGAACCCTCGTTCACCGTAGAGTGTGTCAACTCGGAGTTACCTAGAAACATAAACTACCATGTGAGAAATGTAACGTTCGAGAAGCCCAAGTTCGGAGACAAAGTCGATGTGCATCCGGTGACGTTTTTGGAAGACCTAACAACATATTTGGGAAAGGTCGGTCGGGACGGCAATCAATTAGACTTGATACAAGAATGTCTAGTGGGTGAAGCCAGAGAGTGGGCAAGAGTTTACAAGTGTCGTTGGAGCGTATTGCAAGACTTCGAGGCGGACTTTTTGGCTACCTTCTGGGGAGAAAGCGAACAGAACGAATTACGCCGGTCTATAGTGCATGGAGTTTGGAATAAAGCGGAGTCGCCTACTATGTTAGGCCATTTCCTAAGATTGACCGGGAAGGCTCAGATGCTAACTTATAAGTTTTCCGAGAAACAACTGATTGGGGACATAATTAGGCAGTTTCCGAAGTATGTGCAACAGGGATGGTATACGTCCAAGCTGAATAACATCATTGAAACAGCGGAGTTTTTGAGAGGGATGGACGATATAGCTCGGCAAGAGGCTGTATCAACTCCAACCTCTGGCGGCGAGAAGAGGATACCGGAGAAAAGGGCTAAGGATTCTCGTCAGGACTATCGCAGTTGGCCTAAGCCAAGCAAAACTCGACCGTCTGGTGAGCAGGTGGCAACGGTAGTGCAGAGTGATACATCGGCGTTAGCGTCACCCGCAGGTTTAAACTAGTAGAGGCTGGAAGTTCTGTTCCCGATCTAGCCTCAGTCACAGGGAGCGCAGCGTTAGATATGATGATCAAAATGGGTTGGAATCCAGGGCTAGCTTTAGGTAAGGTAGGAAACGGTATTAGGGCGCCGCTAGTGACGAAGATGACTACTCGTGGTATACGTGAGGGATTGGGCTTTGGAACAGTAGAACCAAAGAGTCTCTTTATCGATAAACAAATAGTTGATGTGATTAAATTAAATATTGAACAGAAACTTTTGAGACAAGGCGATCCTGTGTCGATAGAGGCGGTATTTGATGAAAGGTCTACAGAACGCGATGAGGGAACCTTTAGTTCAGAAGTAATAGTGCATATTTTTGATCATGAGGTTATAGGATTAGTGGATACTGGTTGTGATATAACCAGCATCTCAGAGGAATTCTGGGATGTACTGAGGTCGGATAGGAGTCGCGAAATACCGTGGATGCCGATTAGACCCTTTAAAATTAAGACAGCTGTGGGTCATAGGAGCGGAGAGATTAAGAAAATAGTTCTATTGCCTTTAAGGCTAGGAGAGTGTGTACAAAATATGGGGTTTGTAGTAGTTCCAGGCCTAGTTAATTCGTTGATTTTAGGATTTGATTGGTTAAAGGGGAATGAAGTAACTATCAACACGGGAAAAATAGATAGAGGTTTAGTTCTGGATCAGGCAGGGCAAAGAGAGGTAATACCGTTTTTAGAGCAAGTAAAGGGAGCCGACCTAAGGGAGAGTGAGGAATTAATATCAGCCATGGATAGTTGTAGCGAGTTTAATGATCTAGTCTGGACAAGTCTAGAGACCGGAGTTGCTATAGAGACAGAACAGAGGAATAGCTTGCTAAAATTGTTACATAAATATAAGGGTGTGTTCACTTCGCGTTTAGGGAAAGCGAACTGCTATCAGCACGAGATAGTGATGTGTTCAGATGTACCTATTGTTAAGAAAAATTATCCGGTGCCATATGCTTATAGGGGGAGAGTAGAAGAAAAGCTAAGGGAAATGGAAGATTTGGGGATAGTTAGTCGATCTGCAACTCCTTATTGTAGTCCATTGACTTTTACGATTAAGCGAGATGATTCGATTAGAGTGTTATTAGACGCTAGAGAGATAAATAAATATATGGTGGCAGAAACGGAGAAACCACCACTACAGATTGATGTCATGAACTCCTTCCATGGGGCTAACTATATAAGTGTAGTAGATTTGAATAATGCTTATTTCCAAATACCTATTACGCAGAATAGTAAAAAATATACGGGGTTCACCTTCAATGGGAAGTCCTACGTTTATAATGTGTTGCCCCAAGGGTTGAAAACGTCCGTGGGAAGTTTTAGTAGGGCCATGGATATAATATTAGGACATGAGGTCAGGGAATTTTGTGTTAATTATTTAGATGACCTAGCGATAATAACGACAGGGTCATTCACACAACATTTGGAACATTTGGACATAGTCTTAGGTAAATTGCAAAAGGCAGGTTTAACGTGTAATTTAAAGAAATGTGAGTTTTGTTGTAAGGAAGTGAGGATGTTGGGTTACATCATCTCTACTCAGGGATTACACACTGACCCAGATAAGGTTAAAGCTATACAAGAGTTTCCGATACCTAGAAGGATAAAGCATGTGAGGGCATTTTTGGGGTTATGTAATTTTTATAGGAAGTTTATACCTAACTTTAATATTCAAGCGCAACCATTATATAATTTGTTGAAGAAGGGTAAAGGCTGGGGTTGGGGTCAACTCGAACAAAGGGCGTTCGAACAAATTAAAGCTTTGTTCTTAGAATCTATCCAATTGCATCATCCGGATTTTACTAAACCTTTCTATTTGCAAACGGATTGTTCTAAGGTGGGATTAGCAGGGGTTTTATATCAGGTAGGCGATGATGATCAGCAGAGGGTGCTGGGGTTTTATAGTAAGGCATTAAGGGGGGCTCAATTAAATTGGACAGTGACTGAACAGGAGTTCTATTCAGTAATCTGTTGTTTAGAGAAATTCGAAACGTATCTGAGGGGAGCTAGGGTAGTTATTAGGACGGATCATAAGGCTTTGGCATTTGTCAAGACGTGGAGGTTATATAACGCTAAGGTAACTCGGTGGATTAACTATTTAGAGAATTTTCAGTATGAAATACAACATATTAAAGGGAGAGATAATGTGGTCGCGGACGTATTGTCGCGCTATCCTCCTAAAGGGGAACTTTTGCAGGAAGAAAAGGTTAGGTCACCGAGCATTCTATATATGGAAGCGCAACGAAATAAAGAATTACTGAACCAATTAAAACTACTACCTGAATTACAAAGGGCTGATGTAGAGATAAGTAGGTTAATTAATCAGATAAGTACGGCCAGCACAAGAGGAGAGTTAGCGGGTTTGGCGAGTAGGTGTAGATTGATTAATGACGTTTTGTATATAGATAAGGGGGGTGAAAGGGGACAAGTCATTTTCTTACCAAATGTCCTTAGGGAAGGATTAGTTAGGCAAGTACATCTCGAAATGGGTCATCAGGGAGGTTACAAGGTGATAAAGTATATAAGGGATCGGTTTTATTGGAAAGGATTAACTAAGAGTGTGAAACGTTTAGTGAGGACTTGTGACGTATGTCAGTTAACAAAGCATTCTAATTCAAACAAAGTAGGCCCATGCTGTTCAATAATTACAAGAGATATTGGCGATTTAGTGATGGTAGATATATACGGGCCTCTCCCTACGGGTAAATTTGGAATGAATTATATACTCGTTCTACAGGATTCGTTTAGTAAGTTTGTCAAATTTTTTGAGCTTAAGAAGGCAACGGCGGTGGCAGTGTTTAATAAGGCAAAGAGGTTCTTCGACATAATAAAGCCGAAGGCGATAATGTCGGATAATGGTACCCAGTTCACTAGTCGAGTGTGGAAAGAGGGCATGGAAACGTTGGGGGTTAGAGTGGTATACACTACGGTTAGGAACCCACGACCAAATACAGTAGAGCGAGTCAACAGGGAGTTAGGGCGTTTGTTTAGGACATATAATAGCACGAATCACAAAGGATGGGTAAAGACTCTTCCCAAGTTGGAGGAGCTATATAATAACACTTATCATGAAAGCACAGGATTTACCCCTTGTGAGATAATGTACGGAACTTCTACGAGGTTGTCGTTTGACGAAATTATAGGTAGGAGTAATGGAGAGCTAGACGTACAGAAAGTCAGGGAGATAGCGCGTAAGAATCTACAAGAGGCTGGGGAAAAACGGAAGGCAAAGTTTAATGGTAGATATCGGTTGATTGAATATCAGGTCGGCGATTTAGTAAAAATTAGGAAGTTAAATAAATCTAGCGCGAAATTAAAGGTAACCAAGAAGTTTGAGGCGTTGTATGAAGGTCCATACGTGGTGGCGGGAAATCCTTACCAAAATGTGTACATTTTGTTAGACCCCCAAACTAATGAGGTTCGGGGGAAGTTCAATACTATACATCTGTCTAGATATTATACGCAGTAGGCTGGGGCTGGATCGGGAAGAGAAGAGAAGGTTCGTGAACTTAAGCTTGAATTGTTGATTAGATTTTGCAATTACTTTACTTAGTATGTAAGAATTTGTAGATTTAAGTAATGTAGTTAGTTAAGTAGAACTAGTAAGTAGGATTGATTTAAAATTATATTCAATTAATAATTTAGATCTGGTCTGAGGATAAATATATAAAAAAAAAAAAAATGTGATCAATAAATTTGGTGGATAGGGTGAAGCCCATCTGATAGTATGAGCAGTAGACCATCATGTGAATGAGTTGATCATAGTAATTTTCACTTAGTTTCACATTAGTCACTTTCACCCTAAATTGTTAACGAAATATGTTCTCATCCCGTCAGATGGTGGGGAGCAGGGTGGCTTTACCAAAAAAAAAAAAAAAAAAAAAAAAAAAAAAAAAAAAAAAAAAAAAAAAAAAAAAAAATTAATTAAATATTACAAAGGAAAAAATTGTAGTAAGGTTCGTTATAGTTCGACTTTAAGACTTAATCAAAATTTATCAATTTGCCACGCGTGGTGTGCAATAGAGGGGGATACTGAAATCCGCTTTTCCTTGCAAAAGCTGGAGCATTCCTAAAATTACGAAACAACAACCATGCGTTTGTATCGGGTGCTGATTGGTTGGTAGTCTGAATGACCATGGAAGTTGGTTATGTTAGAGCGAAAGGAATATTCACGTTAAGGAATGGTCATGGAAAGGTTGTATGTTGAATGAGTACTTGTTTAAATTCAGTGTGAAGGGCCTTCCCAACCAGCACTATGGGGAGTAGAATCGCGAGGCTTGGTTATAGTCTAGTCATTCTGCATGCACCTCAATCGGAATTATGAAGGATTGCTAAGAGTTAGGATAATAGACGGGCTCGAGATTGATGAATCCGAGGTCTAAGCATACCGTTAAGGTACCTTCACACTTCCTCAACTATACAGTTAGGTTATAACGAGCTACACTGTACATGCGCCATTTTCGGGGCAAATGCTTTTGGGTTTCGAGCCAAGTGGGGTGGACCGTTTGCACCTACTATGTTTGACGGCTGTTAAGGGGTGACTTTATTATTGGGGGATGGGGTAATTGGTTGTGGAAGAACGTAAGATAGGTTCGCTCCACAAACTTTTACTCTGAGTCGCTAGGACTGAGCTTGCCTCACAACCAGGCTTTCCTTGCTTTAGACTGTCATGTCCTGGTTCGAGGAGATAGTTTGTGTTGCGGGACTACTATCAAGCTTGGTATCGGGACTGAGAAGTGGTTTGTCTTGATATGGTTAAACTACACAGACACTTAATGTGTGGGATGACTGGATTCTAGCTAAGCGGGAAATATACAAAAAAAAAAAGGGGGCCTGTGGGTAAAGAAATATCTTCACCTCGATTTGCAGCCCGTGTGAGGTTTAAATCAGGTTGTCTTTTATTGTTCTGTATTAAAATTAGTAGAATCTTTATTCCGGTCATAAAAAAAAAAAAAAAAGGAGAATGTACCTTCATAAAGATTCGGGGGTCGGGATGTAACGGACTGCAGTCGTTAAGTGGAAGTAGTTCACAATTAGATGGGTAGATGGAGCTAAAATTCAAAATTCAAAAAAATGGGTGTGGTATTTAAGAGGGTTGTTAGATGGCGCTGCGATTGAGCCATTTCCTTTATTGTAAATAAATTAAATTCCATGTTTGTCTTATTGGTAGCGAAATAACGTAAGATTATCCGTAAAAAAAATTGAAATAAGATTTAACATCAACTGCTACTGATCCTGCGGTTGATGTAACCAGGAATCTCTATTGGCTGCATGTTCTGTGATATTGCACTAGTCGCGAATTCTAAATATTAGTATACGAATAATTAACTGGGAAATTAGTTAGACATTATCTTGGATTATTCTTATTCCAATCATATGAATTAAGGAGTTTTTATAAAAAAGGAGCAAATTCGCTGAGGCGGCTTGCCGGAAATAGCTCACGATTGGATGAAGGATGATGTGTAGTTCTAGAAACGGCGAGGTTAGTTTAGAGAAGGGAGACCTCGCCTTTAAAAGATGGGTTTTCTGGAGGCGCGGGCACTTTTTTTCGTCATTCATTCGATCCAGATAGCTAAAAGGGGTACGGCTCGGCGGACTGTCTTTGTAAGTTATATATTTCTATCGTTGTAAAGAAATAGTGTTAAATTCCTTTTGTGAATTATATGAAATTGTTGCCGGTGTTGTGTAATAAACGAATTACTAGCTATCTTCGTTTAACGCGAACAGTTTAGAGTTTTTCCAATGTACCGCCGAGAGTTTTATAATTCTGTAAAAATTATAAATTGTCGAAATTTATTGTAAACCTTGGGGTGTGGGGTAGTTCTCGCGTCGAATATTGGGATGGGTCGCGATCGGAGCAGGACCTGGGGCCTTTGCGAAAATGAAGACACCTTACATTGGGCAGGGATAGTACGTGTAAATGTATGCGTATTATTACTGTCTTGTGCTGTTGAGTCTGGCAGTGCATTCGTAAAGTCCTTACGGTCGTTTTATCATCTTTATTATGTTGAAATTGTTGAAATTAATTGTAAATCTTGATTTTGTGTGTGGTTGGGCGTGATACGTACAAGGGTGCGCGATTAAGATTTGTTACGACTAGGGCGTGGGGTAGGCTAGTTCTCGCGTCGAATATTGGGATGGGTCGCGATCGGAGCAGGACTTAGGGCCTTTACGAAAATGAAGACACCTTACATTGGGCAGGGATAGTACGTGTAAATGTATGCGTATTATTACTGTCTTGTGCTGTTGAGTCTGGCAGTGCATTCGTAAAGTCATTGCTGTCGTTTTATCATCTTTTGTTATGTTAGTAGTTGAGGGTAGCACTGCGGTGTTTTAGCTAGTTCTCCCGTAGGAAACCCATGGCGATGTGCCTGGTTATGGAGGGATACCTAACGGTGGCAACAACTCCATATTTATCTGAATAGCTAGGGGCCGGTAACCTTTGAAGCGGGCGGCATTCCGATTTTACCTGTGGAAACGGGATCGGAAAAGCTTCCTGAATGTGGGTGACTGTTTGTTCTGTGATGGGTAGGTACCGTCGAAGTGGAACCGTCCAATTGGGCCTGGATCAGAACTTACAGAGCTCGCAGTTCAGTCTTATATATCTATTTATATATACACTAACTATTATCTCGTTAGGGTTTCAGTTCACATCCCTGAGCTTCGGCTCGTGGACTGGAGCAAGCACACAGTTATGAGGATAGGCCAGTCAAGCCTAACTAGCTTGCACCCATAGCAGAGCAGGAGTGTTGATGGAATACCATCAATACATGATAGGCTCACAACACACCACACGTTTAAATGTAAATAAGGTGACGTTACACCTAGTTTTGGTTGAACAGAAGTTCTAAGTTGGGGGTAGAGTAGGCACTCACACAATGGGAATAGGTTAGGAAGTGTATTAGTAAGGACTAGTATTGTAACGGTTCTGAGCTAATCGGGCCTTTGCTTGGTGATGTAACATATCATTCCTTGGTGATGCTTGTGATTGATTTAGTTAAGGCTTTTCGTGCGTTATTGCCGTGGTGAAATCGTGATTTGAGTAAATTGTATACGAGATATCGTGTTGTATATTTTAGTAGGCGTTCGTTGTATTCGGATTAGACCTATAAGCGAGCCGTCGTTGGACCGCGTTGCTAATGTTCTACTTGCCTAGCAACTGACTTAGTATGGTCTCAATGAAACTCAGATTGGTGGCATAACATATTTTAAATCCACCCACATCATAATTAATCAAATTCGTAATGGAAATTATTCCGAAATGAGAAGTTTGTTTGACTGATCTACCAATTGACTTTGAATAAAATACTATGCTATAAATAATACTTATTACTCGGAGCGTCGTAGCCGAGGAATCATTTTGGCGAGGTACATCTAGCTCACCTTAGCAGAGCGCTTTCCTAATTTGGAACTTGTATCGAACCTTAATTGATTTGGGCAATTGACCCTAGATATGGCTGTCTTCTACACCAGGGACACTATATCGATCTCGTTTATGCACGTGACAAGTATGAGTCAGTTCTGACATGTTAAAGATCCTATATTGGACACAGAATCTCATTTGATGGATTGGTCATCAGACCGCGCTACGACATGAAACTATTCATTGAATCTGTACTAGTCATACTATGTTTTGACAATATTGTGAAAGAAATAATCTTATTCTGAATTAGAATTAATTGGCAACGCCTTTCTAATTCAAGTCTAATTAGACGTATACATTTGTCTGGATTCAGATATTGGGGGAGGGAAAATACGAGTCAGCTATCCTACTCTCTAAAGGCGCGTAAGTTCCATTTGGGGCTACGTGCTTACAAAAGGATAGAGGGGGGATATTTAAAGTTGGTAGTATCCCACTGCACACGGCGATTGGTGGAGCCTGTGTCAACGGGGAAACAAAAACTAACAAATTCAAAGTATATGTCAACGGGGAAACAAAAACTAACAAATTCAAAGTATGTGTCAACGGGGAAACAAAAACTAACAAATTCAAAGTATACGCCAACGGGGAAACAAAAACTAACAAATTCAAAGTATATGCCTATGGGGAGCAAAAGTTGTTCGGGTTGTTTGCCACAGTAGTAGTGATTAGGGCAGTGTTAGGCTTGCAACACTAAGTCGACAATGTAAAAAGTTAGATCAATAAAGTTATTCGGGTTGTTTGCCACAGTAGTAGTGATTAGGGCAGTGTTAGGCTTGCAACACTAAGTCGACAATGTAAAAGGTTAGATCAATAAAGTTATTCGGATTGTTTGCCACAGTAGTAGTAATTAGGGCAGTGTTAGGCTTGCAACACTAAGTCGACAATGTAAAAGGTTAGATCAATAAAGTTATTCGGGTTGTTTGCCACAGTAGTAGTGATTAGGGCAGTGTTAGGCTTGCAACACTAAGTCGACAATGTAAAAGGTTAGATCAATAAAGTTATTCGGATTGTTTGCCACAGTAGTAGTAATTAGGGCAGTGTTAGGCTTGCAACACTAAGTCGACAATGTAAAAGGTTAGATCAATAAAGTTATTCGGGTTGTTTGCCACAGTAGTAGTAATTAGGGCAGTGTTAGGATCTAGTACGGTTGTAGGTTGCTTGTGAGAAAATTATTTGTGAGAGACTCATTCATTGAGAAATTGTTGTACCTTAACATAAATCAGTTAAAGTAAGTGGGGGTAGAATTAAGTAATTGTATAGTAATGTTTCATTATATAAATACCAGCATTCCTAGAACTCTATAGGATCCGGGATATGCGGGCTCATCTAGGGTCTCCTCTGACCATTATACGATCATTGGCCAAAGTAGAATTAACAATATAGACGATTTATTTAGTGTGGTGAAATGCGGCGGGTATGACCACCGCTTTATTACGTATTGGTGCTGTGACGCAGGATCACGGTACAATTTGCTGCCGCTCACCAGGATTACTATGGTTAAGGCAGTGTTTATTACAATTTGGTCCCGCGTGACCAGGACATTACATCTTGGCGACGTGATCTAGGACCGGGGTGATTACAACCTGAAGCAATTCAAATTCTCCTATACAATACAACTGTCTTGGGGCGATGGTGCAGAGCCATCTACCGACACTCGTACGAACTATCGGGAACAATGAATCATGTTGCAATCATTTTTAAACATTGTTTTTCGACGACTCCACCCAAACAATTAAATGAAATTTTGAAGCAATTTGTATACTAACTTTTCAAATCGATTGAGATAGGAAAAGTGAATCGCTCAGGCGGGACTCGAACCCGTGATCCTTCCCTTACAGGAGGATAATTTATTTTTTGGGCGGAGTTATCGAAAAACAGTGTTTGGCTGTTAAAATTAAATTAAATGTTAAAAACGATTTCAATAAAAGTGGGCCATCTAGTAATAATGATTGATTTATTAATCTTGCCTCGATCTAATGTTAAATCGCGATTTCAATGTACATTTTTGAAAACTGTTTTACGAAAATACTTTTTTGACATTTAGGAATACGAGATGGAATTAAAACTGAATTTTAAACATTTCGTAAATTAAGAAGCATTTACCCTCTGGGACAAATTAGCACAATAAATTATTTATTATTTTTTTGAATTTATACTTATTGATTATTTTTAACTAGCTTCGGCCTGCGGCGTCGCCCGCGTGAATGTCGGTTTAAACATAGCTTATGTCCTTTCTCAAAGTGTAATCTACCTCAATACCAAGTATCATCCAAATCAGTTCAGTAGTTTAGGCTTACTTTGGCATTTATAATATTGGTATTGATACAGTAATAAAAGATTTGATAAAATTAAATGGTTTAAAAATGATTTATGTCTTCTTTTGTTTGACGGTTCAATTGTAGGAATAAAATTTTATGTTAGTTTGTAGAATAGAATACAATAATCAATATATGGGATTGACATACGTTGACGCCTATCATGAACGAGTGAACCGCACGCTGTCTGTGGGTGAATGTGCTAGGCCGAAGGTGAGGTTGTCTCGCGACATATCCCTCGCACCCCGGCTGGCCCAGGGCCATTCCTCTCGGTCTGGCCCTCCTCGGGAGGGGGGATATTTCAGTGGGTCACTACTGTGCAATTCTCTAAGTCAGCGTTTCCCATTTGCCGGGTCGCGACCCGGTACCGGGCCATCAAAATGAAATACTGGGTCGCACCATTCCTACTATTAATGAATGTGTATTATTATTGGAACCAGCTTGGTTAAAAAGTATTCAGTGGGTCACGAAGGGGCAGTGTGAAAATTACCGGGCCAAGGCAGATCAATGTTTGGGAAACACTGCTCTAAGTATTCAGCATCGAGCTAATGCTACGACCAACCTCGATAGAGAATGTTATTGGTCGGATTAGGTGACATCACTGGAATCATTATCTGTGTTGGGCGCAACGCTGCGCTCGACAATGATGCGTAGAGACAGCTGGCGTCGTCGCAGTCTGGGAGTCAATACCCGAGTGCAAATCCAGTTCAGCTATGTCTGAACCCCGATCCTTCTATTGGGCAACCGTCGTTCCGCGAACACTCCAAAAATAAAATTTAGACTTTACTGTTATGCTATTAAAGTCTAAAAATTACATACATACATAAGGTCACGCCTTTTTTCCATCGGGGTAGGCAGAGACCACTTCTTTCCACTTGTTACGATCCTGACAAACCATTTTCGCTTCTCCTACTTTCATAAGCGTTTTCATACAAGCACGTCGGTTCTGGGTACTTTTGGCCTGGCCTTTACTTAAGACATCTTCGATTTGATCGGAGAACGTTCGCCTAGGTCGCCCCTTACCGACTCGCCCATTCACTCTCGGCTCATAAATCTGTTTCGTCAATCTACTTTCACTCATCCTTTCTACGTGTCCGAACCATCTAAAATACAGCAAGACTTTACGACACAGTGAGCTAGAAAAGAAAGAAAGAAAGAAAAATGCATTTATTTTGATGAGCTGCAACAGATAAAAACAAAACGGTTCAATTTTGACACTAAATTGTACATTGTATAATGTATGTAAGTTGACACAAACTCCTTAAAAATTAAATAAATAAACTAGTATTTGTTTTTTTTTCTTTTTTTGCAACGGCAACACTGCCCCTTACAACCATAACTGCAGTCAGTCATTACACAATCCCAAGACGCAATCGAGATACTCTATGCCATTGTTATGCAATCTATGGATCTATCCTTCTAAATTTGTAAACAATTGCATAGTGAAAGAACCACAAAAAATATGCAGTAGCCTGATATACAAAACAAAGAAAAATGGTTAATAAATAAGTGCTGTACAATGCTAAAAGTATTTTGCGCTGCAGCCACCAAAACTGGTCGCTTCTCAGCTTGTTGCTGTGATGTAATGTTCGGTGAGGAACAATTCTACACCAAGCGCTGATTTTCGTCCACGGCCATTTTGTATAGTGACGCTTGCGCAATTGCGCCATCCGGCCGGCGGCTGGATGGGACATGGCGGTCTTGGAACTTATAAAGTATAACAATCTATGCATAACTTTTAGTCTCAAATTCAGGTAAGGTACTTACTAATTACATTATATTACAATAACAACACAAATAGATCGATTGAATTATTCGTTTCCACAAAGTAGGTACAAATCACACATTACGTTACAATCGATTAAGAATAGGAAAAAGTGAATGCCCAGGTGGGACTCGAACCCACGATCTTTCCCTTACAGGGGGAATGCTCTGACCACTGAGCCACCGGGCCACACCTGAAGCTATCCAAATTCTCCTATACTACCGTCTTAGGGCGACGGTGGGAGGCATCTACCGACATTTATACGAAATATCGGAAACAATGAATGATGTTGCAATCATTTTTAAACATTGTTTTTTGATGACTCCGCCCAAATAATTGAATGAAATTTTGAAACATTTACTATGCTAACTTTTCAAATCGATTAAGAATAGGAAAAAGTGAATGCCCAGGTGGGACTCGAACCCACGATCTTTCCCTTACAGGGGGAATGCTCTGACCACTGAGCCACCGGGCCACACCTGAAGCCACACCTGAAGATCGTGGGTTCGAGTCCCACCTGGGCATTCACTTTTTCCTATTCTTAATCGATTTGAAAAGTTAGCATAGTAAATGTTTCAAAATTTCATTCAATTACGTTACAATGTTATATTTTTTTTTTTGCCAGACAAGTCACAATGAAGTAATCGTTACCACAAAGTAGGTACAAACCACACATTGCGATTACATTTTGCCAGACAAGGCACACATTTCCAGGGTTATAAATTAAACAAAATCATAATATGCTACTATTAGGTATATACTCAATATTCAATGTTCATCAGGACGCCATTTGTGACGCTTCCGATTCGGCCTGCACAGGACCGTCTTACATGCACACGGTACGCAGCCAGCCAGCAAAAACCATATTCAAGCATCAGCCCGTGATCATAAAAGAGCAACATGTACATACCATAAGGTAAAGAGAAAAATTATTCCATTTGTGACGTTTGTAAGTTGAATTATATATCAAGTACATATCACATAGCTCAGTCTGCGTAAATAGTAACACCAACAATTCATCATGATTCGGGTACCTCGAGATAACGTGCATTTCAAACTATATAAGAACTACCATCCTTAGTCAGTTTGCTTATTGAATAGGGACACTGTGAGTGTGGTAAGTGACGGTACATGGTGAAAAAAAAATAGGAATGTGCGGGTAGATGAAGAACCTACTACCTCACGGATTCGAAGACGGTGGGCGTCCACCGCTGAGCCGGTCAGCCTGTGACCACGGCCGGTGTAACCTGGTCGAAACGTCAGGCAATCAAAGGTATGTAAGTACCTATACCATGATCGCGTTAATTCTCGTTCTCTTAATTATATATCATTGTTTATTGTTTCCATTAAAACATATTGTTTGTAATTCACTTTGTGAGGAAAATGTACATACATACATGTCCTTTATCCCCAGAGGGTTAGGCAGAGGTGAATAAACACCCACATTTCACCAATCTGTATTCGGTCCCACGTACTAGGGGGTGAGCCCATTGCCGCATTCCGGGCACTATTGTTGACTCGAGTCACGCATCTGACGCTGAGTGTGGGCTGTACATATCTGTCTGATGTTAAAGTTAATCAGCCCTATCCCTTAGTCACCTCGTACGACACCACATGGGAAGAGAAAAGGTGGCCCAAATTCTACTGTACCGGGAACCACTGCGGCAAAGGAAAATGTAACATTTGCATTATATTATTACATTATAATGGTAATGGGCTGGCCACTTCCGTCGAAGGACTGATGGCCGTTGGAGCAGACGATTTCTAGAGTGGAGACTGCGAGAAGGTAGGCGGAAGGTAGGACGCCCCCTAGCCAGATGGACTGACGACCTGAAAAAGGTGGACAGACGGGATGCGGAAGGCGAAGGATCGGGTGGAATGGCGCGCATTGGGAGAGGCCTATGTCCAGCAGTGGACTGCAGTGGGCTAATTGATTGATTGATATTCCATTATTAAATAGGATTTAAAATAATTGCACATTGTTTACATCGTTATGTTTGGCCTTGAGAATGACGGAGGATAAAGAACTGCAACAGTAAGAATGTCACAGTATTTGTCTGGTGTGACGAGAATGGACATTATGGAATGAGCCTTCTTCATACTAGCGTTAATTCCAGTCGCATCATTCACCTCTGAGCCCCGGGGTCCACTTTTTTCATTCTAACTGCGGATTGTGTGGCAGACAAGCACACGGCCAACCTGATGAAAAGTGGTTACCGTGGCCTATGGACGTGTGCAACACTAGAGGAGTCACACTCGTGCTGCCGACCCTGTAAACACAGAGAGTTTTTGTGCCATCAGCGTAGATTACAAAGCAGGGATAGCCCTTGGTCTACCCATTGACACCACAAACACTCTCCAGCGAGCCGAAATTCGAAATTTTCCGTGAACCGACTGTCATCTGAACTCCAAAACTCCAAGGCGATATCAAAGCATTGCAGTTAAACCAGCAACTGGACTTTTTAGGGCTCCAACTACCCGTAATGACTGCCATAGGTGTTCGTATGACAATCAGGACCGGTGGCTTAACGTGGTCTTAGAGGCACAACCAGACCAATGCAGCTAGCCATATTCATTCATACAAATGTTTGCAGTCGCATTCACTACTGCCAAGTCACAGAGTCTGTCGGAGAATGAGGAAAAAGTATTGCAGTCTTCTTAGAGGAAGTAACAAAGCAAAAAGCCTTATTTATTTAAATCAATTAAAAAGATGTGTCAATTATCTAAGCATTGATTAAAATAGCTATCATTATATAGATTGTCATTGATCCGACTGTGTGACGTTACCGGATACCGAACATTGATAAGCTTTATTAAGGCCGTCCCAGCGCTGCGATTGACGCTGAAAACTTAGAGCATTGCACAGCAGGTAACTCCTGAGTCGGATCGAACCCTGGTACAAACTCCACCCGCATCAACTTTTGACCCTGTTCCCGCTACCCATGGGAAGCTATTCCCGGGATATAATCTAAGTGTTATTCCTGACTGTAATTTATTGCTGTACCAACTTTCAGCCTTGTTATTCAATTACGCTCTAACGTATCCCCTAAGAGCGTAATTGAATAACATATATCTAAAGAACTTTATCCAGGCTAGCTGCGTTGCAAATGAATTTCGATACTTTCGGTCAAGCGATTGCCATCCAAACATACTTGTTTGGATGGCAATCGCTTGACCTTGATGAAAGTTAGTGAAAATATTTTGTTGTTTACTAACAACAAAATATTTTCACTAACTTTCATATTGATAATATATAATAGGATATCGAGAATTAAAATTATTTCACAATGAACATCTTAAACATATATCTTATATACTATTAACCTTATTACACATATTCCTTAAAGCCAAGATAAATTATTTCGAATTTCGCGTTATAATAAAGAAAATAACAAATATTTCTACACCTTGGAATGACGCTAGTGCACGTATATATTGAAATACTGGTGTATTGCCAATATATTCAAAGTTAAAAAAAACTGACATCAATAATACGTCATCAAACAGAAGTTGTAAACTTGTAATGCTTAGCAATAAAAATGTTACAACACAAATTTTAATAACCGCAGCAAAATTCATAAAGTTATCAGTAACCCTTTGCCTTGTCTTACTTCTAATAATCACGTATACAATTCTACTAAAGAACAATAAATTCATACAAGGAGCAATCAGTTTCATTATTGTCCACGAAGTAAATAATACTAAACTAAACATAAAATGATTTTCAACCAACACTATTGCTACAAACATCAAAATCGAATACGATGTTGAAAAGAATATTGACACAGTCCAGACAGTCAACGAAAGTTTCAAAAAACTCAATTTCTCAGGCACAAACACTTTAACAAATTTGTCGTATAAATTCTTCATGTAGATACACATCCACCATCTTAAACTAGAGTCTGCACTCTCATGCAAAGCCGAGAATAGCCATCCGTAATCTGGTTTTTCGTGATCTGGAGGTACCATGTACCAACAAATCAAAATTGAATATATTAACCTCGTTACTGCTAGCTGCATCAGGACCTTTTGATCCAGTTTTCTTATCTTTGGCTGGATTATAAAGAGTAAAGTTTGAGTTATCAAACATATTGCTGAAACCATAGTTCCAGTTAGGTAAAAATACTTCACAATATCTAAATCGAAATCTACAAACATTTTGTATTCACGTATTTTAGTCTTATAATACTACTATTTTGGTTTTGATACTATGTCCTGCTAATACTAAGGTTTAACTCACACTGCAACATTTACAAATAGGGAAACAGTACCATTGATTAATAAATTAAATATTTTATGATGTAGTCAATTCGGTTTAATGAATAAATTTTAATAAATTTAAGGATATACCATCTCCTACAGTATTATTATTTTATTCTTACTTTAATTTCATGGTGTGTATCGCCATAAGAGTGTAAAATCTAACAAATTGAACAAATAAATAATATCTACCACTACAATATCCCACGTATTCTGACGGACCGGTTCACATAATGATAGAAAGTCACAACGTAAGATTAAAATAAAACTGGCAGAGATGTTGGTAGGGCCACTGGTATCCTTAAAGTAGCAAAACTATAATAGGCACTAGAACAACTTTGTTAATTTTCCTTGGATTTTAATTTTAGTCAAGGGATACGAAATTAGGAGGAAATATCCTTAAAACTGTATGGTCGTCTAACTAATCTCGTCATACAAAACTATGACGTGATGTTACTATCCTAATAGGTTCCTACTTGCGGGAATGAGATCAAAATACCACGCGAGCAAAGCCGCGGGCAAAAGTTGGTGGCAAATTCCTGTAAAAACAGGATCTTCGACAAGTTTAGAGTTCAAAGTCAAACCAGTCTTAGGTAACTTATGGTTGCGAAAATGACATTAACACAGGTTAGCATCGGAAAAAATCAACTATAAAAAAAAAGCAGTTTATAAGCGAACATTGACTACAAATGATATTGAAATAATATGGGAACCCTTTGCCATTTACAATGATTTTTTTCCCGGCACCCATGGGGGGTTTAGGTTCCGATAACTCCGTTGGGTAGGGAGTTCTCTCGTTAGGCGCAGTGCTCACAACGATGGTGCGAAGCGCGATTAAGTGGGCTTTCTCCACGTCCTATTACGAGCAAGTGATGTTTGAGAAGAAGGCGGGGGAGCGCGGCCAGAGGAGACCCAGGTCTCTTCCGTCCCCATAGTCCTCAATACACGGAAGCGCCTTGGGCATCGAAGATCGCCCAACGACCTCCGTCCTCTATGAGCGCGGGTCTGGTATTGACAGATGGAGGCGGTTGTCATTCTAGCAGAAGCAGGCTGCGCCAGCGGCGCGTTGCGTGGCTCTCCCTATCCAGGGTGAGATAGGACACCCGTAGTTCCATACCTGAGGGAGCAATCTAGATTGCCGTGAGTCAGCCGGAGCGTGAGGATATGCCAGAGACAATCTCTTAGACAACTTATTTTCCCTTGATATAAAATTTTCACGAAAGCTGTAACTGAGTCTTTAGAAAATCCTAATTTTTTTCATTAAGATCAATAATTTTGGAGGATGTAGGACACGACAGTATTTCTGTCCAATTGATCAGTCCCCCTGGGGAAGTACCTTCGCCCTACATAATACCGCGGTCTTATTAACCTCGTGTTTGGTTACCGGCGGTGAGTAGGGTTGCCAGAGCTCACTAGAGAGTTTTTGTGCTGTCAGCGGGAAGACCTGACGCTTGTCCTGCTTTATCTTCTACACTGACAGCAAAGAAATTATCTGTTCTAACAGGGTCGGCAGCGCGAGTGTGACGCCCCTAATGTTGCACACGTCCATAGGCCACGGTAACCACTTTCCATCAGGTGGGCCGTGTGCTTGTCTGCCACCTAAGTTGTTTAAAATCATGCTCTCAACTTAAACATCATCTTCTTCTCATCATCGATATTGTCACAATATCTCTAGGGTTTCTACTAAAATTCGGATTATAGATTCTTCTTACAACATAATATTATGCATGCATATAAATTCATTTATTATTTCGACGAATATCATTAGTGTTTCTTTGATTAAGCACATTTAGTTTTAGAGTAGGTCCAACCGCCAGCCTAATAGTACATCTTCACAATATGTTTAATACTTATCATAATCATTGGCTTATAAGTGGAACTGCACTTTCAACAATATGTTTAATAATTCAAACTATACTTTTCATTCGCCGGCAACAGATAAGAAAACTGGACCAAAAGGTCCTAATGCAAATAGCAGTGTGGCGAACTTCATATTTCATATCGCTTTGCACTTTATCAATACATGAACCCAGAAAGACAGGAGATATATATGACTACATCCACGTATTCCTACACGAGCTCCCGGATATTGGCCTCAGGTGCTGGACGCTGGTCCACACGAAGAATTTGTATGACAAAGTTGTGAAAGTATTTGTGCCTGAGAAGTGGAGTTTTTTGGAAGTGTCGGTAATTATGTATCTTGTGACAATATTTGTATCTGTGCTACATTGTTCGTTATGGGTCTTGGTGATTAAGCTGAATTTGAATAACTATGATACATATTACAAATCACCTCTGCTATGGGTGGCTTTGAAAGTCATGGCGCCATGTGCAAACTTATTGTTATTCAGCAGAATATTTTACATAATTATCAGAAATAAGATAAGGAGAGTGACGATACAGTTACCAACTTTACTGTTGGTATTAAAATATGTGTAATCTCATTTAATTTGGTGAGCATTACCAGATTACAATTTTTGTCTGAAGCTATAACGTTTGCATCATCAAAAATATTTTTTCTGAATAGCACGTGTTATACAGAAATAAACAATACATATCTACAGTTATATAAATATTTAAATGTCATAGGTTCCTTTCAAGGTGTAGAAATAATTGCTATTTTTATCATAATATCACGAAATTCAGGGTCTTTCGATTCACGTATTTAATGTCAATGGAATCTGAGTTCATTGATTTATGCACAAATAATTATTTGTGCCTAATTTTAAGAAATTTGCACAATTTGGAAAATGTGAAAAGTAAATGATAGAAAATGCCTTTGAAATCACATTGGGTCCACCTTTGTACAAATGTACAAAGGATTCTTTAGCTTAGCTGGAAGGGTAAGTAAATAATAATAAAATAATAAAAAGCAAATAAAAAAGAACAATATTAGGTACCTCAATTTAATCATGCACATAATAATCGACTTCTAAAACACTATTCATCTATATTATGAGTTGTCAAACACGTTTTCGCAACTGCAAATGGTACAAAACATTGATCAAAAATAAAGTGAATATGTTGAAAACTAGTTTATGTAGAATTTGGCATTCAAATAATAAAAATAGTAAGTATTTCTGCACCTTGAAAAGAACCTATGACTCGTAAATATATAGCACTAGCGGCAATGTTGGTAACTGTATCGTCACTCTGGTGCTTTATCTTTCTGCTAATATTTATATAAAATATCCTACAGAAGGACAACAAGTTCATTTCATGTTTACAGGGTGATTTGGTACATAGCATGCTCCGCCGCTTGGCATACATAATCACGCCTTTATTCACGGAGGGTTAGGCAGAAGTGAATTAACACCCACATTTCACCAATCTGTAATCGGTCCCACGTAATAGGGGCTGAACTTATTGCCGTATTCCAGGCACTATTGTTGACTCGAACCATGCATCTGAGGCTGAATCTGGGCTGTACATATCAGTCGGATGTTAAGAAGTTAATATCCCTTTGTCGCCTTGTACGACACCACATACGAGAAGGGGTGGCCCAAATTCAATACAAATTGCTCATCTATATATTTAGTCAGACAGTTCTTATTTTATGACCAACTACTTCTAAACTTAGCTTAATTTAGTTTAACGTCAATTCCAAATGTAAAATTTCTTCAAAATAGGGCAGATATATGACAATTTATTAATTTCAATTTTAGATAGTTATTGATTAGATTCTTAGATGTCAATTAATTAGTATCTAATAATGTCATGTATGCATTCCAATAATAAATAAATTATTTAGAAATGTAGTTTTAAAACCATTGTTATGTAAATATTAGTTCAAATAATCACTATGTATCTTTATGAAATAAACAAAACCGTTTCCCAATAATAAATAAATTATATCAATATGCACAAAGTTACGAATAATATTGTTTATTAATCCTCTTCTGTTCTTCGGTGAATGTAAGATGATGTAAATTGGAACTTCTAAGATTTGTTGTACAGTAGACTTTTAATTAAATAGCGATGAAATTAACAATTTTATCAGTATATTAGATAAGTAATGATCGCTCAAACGCATCTGTGTGTGGAATGCAGAAAATAATAACATGGCGCATGTCGCTATCTCCACAGCCGCGCACCCTCCCCCCCTCGAAGATCCTGGGATTTCGTGGCAGCGCTTCGTCGGACTTTTCAACTGGCAGAGGGCAGAGATTGCTGGCTGCACGACGCACAACGCCCTTCGACGTAATGACGTCTGCAACACGTGCGATACCATCCGCTCCAGGGTAAAGCTGGTGGATACGTCCCATTCGCCATTTGAGAGGAGGCAAATTGGGTTTCTTAAGGACGACCATATCTCTTTGTACAATTTCGCCCTTGTTGACTCGCCATTTGAACCTCTGTTGTAACTCGCAGAGAAACTCGTTGCGCCATCTTGTCCAGAATGATTGTCGCATCTGTTTGTTTACAGCTGCTTCCTGAAATATAGTCATCGATGTAGAAGTCTGATTTAATTAGTTTAGTTTTTCTCGTCTTGGCATTCTTGAGACAACTGAAGTAAGCACCTCGTGCTAAGAAAGGGTGCTGAAGCAGTCCCATAAGTAACTGTATTTAATTGAAATATTTTTACAGGAAGATTTTCACTACCCCGCCACACCATCATTTGCAGAGGGCGCTGTTCAGGCTGAATTAGTAAATGTACAGGCACATTTTCTCAATGTCAGCTGAAACGACATATTAATGTTGCCTAAATAGCAATAAAATTGAAAATAAGTCATCTTGCACTACGGGGCCTATGTACTGAATGTCGTTCAGTGACTTGCCAGAAGATGTTTCAGCCGAAGCACCGAAGACCACACGTAGCTTCGTTGTCTCACTACTCTCGCGATTGACTGCATGATGCGGAAGGTAATAACAGCTGTGCGACGGGTTAGCGATCTCACGCATATGTCCTAGACGTTCATATTCCTGCATAAATTTATAATATTCTTCTCGAAAACTAGGGTTTTTTTCTCATTTTTCTCTCTATTTGAAACAATCTCTTTTCAGCTTGAGAATATGAATAGCCTTATACATCGGGAGATTCACGAAGAGGGATTTGAACATTGAATCTACTATCTTTAACGCGGTAAGTAGTCTCACTATAAATTCTCTCGCAAATATTTTCGTCGAATGACGGACAGATGTCTATGGACGTTTGCAACACCAGGGGGGGCATCACAATCGTGCCATCGACCCTGTAGATACCTTCTAATACCCTTGCAGCCACCATTGCGGCGGTGAGACCGATCATGAAGGAGTGGTTGGAGAAGCACCACGGTGACCTCTCCTACCGGATGTGCCAGATACTAACCGGGTACGGGTGCTTCGGTAAGTATCTATGGCGCATCCACCGGGAGACAACGCCGCAGTGCCAGCACTACGAGGATCCTGGCGAAGACACGGCGCTCCACACGTTGGTGGAGTGCCCTGCGTGGGCGAGTCAACGCCGGGATCTCGTTGCGGTCCTGGGCGTGGACGTTCTTTCTTTGGAGACCATGGTGAGGGCCGTGGTCTCCGACGGGAGCAAGTGGCACACCGCTGCCTCTTTCTGCGAGCAGGTAATGCGCGCGAAAGAGGCGACGGAAAGAGAGCGGGAGAGAACCCTGCCCCCCGAGTTCCGCAGTCAGACTCGTCTACGCCCGGGACTACCGACCTCCATGATCGGAGCCTGAGGACGGCAGTTGGCCGACTCGCCGTCCTTACCGAAGCAGGCCGTGGCGGAGGAGTGTCGTGTGTGTCCTACACACGCCTGCCAACTCACCGCCGCGGGATAAAACCCGACCCCACCAGGCGAGGTTATACTTCCGAGGGCTTACCCGGGGTGCCCGTCAATGGCCACCGGGGAAGGACACCGTGTGGTTTTAGTCGGTCCGATTCCGACACGTCCACCCCATCGCCGGCACCGATGGGGGGAAGCCCGTGGGGGTTTCCACACGTTAAAAAAAAACCCTTCTTGAAGAACCCCATATTGTAGTCGCTTGGGAAAAAGCACGGCAGGAAGTTCATTCCACAACCTGAGCGTGCGTGGGATGAAGTTCCTTTCAAAACGCATGGTGCGCACCATTTCTGGTCGCATTGTGTGTGGATGAATTCCCTGCCTATGGCGAGTGGTGCGATGATTGAATGCAGTGGTGGGCATCATGTCCAACAATTCATCTGAGCACAGACCATTGTATAGGCAGTAGAACACACACAGCGAGGCAAAGTCCCTTCTGAGGCTGAAAGGTTCCACATCGCCTGTGAGTATGGGATTGTCGACGGGCCTCAACGCCCGTCTTTGCAATGAGTCGAGTGGGTCAAGCTGGTATGCAGGTGCTTCGGCAAAAAGGTGACAGCTGTACTCCATGTGGGGCCGAATTTGTGCCTTAAAGATAAAGATAAAGATAAATTTATTTGTAGAAACATGTGTACAGATGATGTTACATGATAGTGCATTGAGTTTCAACATGTTCTGTCAATGTAGACGTACAAATATGAGTATTCGCAGATAAAGCAGAAGTCGTTGCCCCGCAGTGAAGTACTGCTTCGCACTGTAGAGCACTCCAAGTTTCTTTGAGGCCAGCTTGACCTTGTCCTCCAAATGGCCGCGGAACTGAACGTCGCTTGAGATGTCGACATCTAGGATCCCAATACTCGAAGAGATGGAAAGTGGTGTGCCCAGGAATTGCGGCGCTACAATAAATGGGGTTTACGGAAATGGCAGTAAGTGCGATTTGAAGTGCGACAATATTGTGCTGCCAGAGGGCCAGCCACAATCCAACCAAGTTGCGTTTCCTGTAAAAGTGGTTTATTAGGACCTAAATGCAATCTAGAAGGGCAAAGTATGTCCCAAATGACGTCTGCTTCCAAAAGAATGTCTATCTCTGATGGGTCAAAGAAGCGAGGATCTGCCAACTGTATATGATTCGGTATGCCTAGGTCATCAACTAGTATTAGCATTTGAGGGAGTTTGTCTGTAATTAAAGGAAGAATGAAGCATTTTACAGACATACTAAAAGTTGAATAATAAGATCGCGGTGTTCTGTAATGTTGATGGCGGCATTATTAAGAACGATAATGTACATTGAATCTGATTTTTAATTTTGTGAAGTCCGAGTTTAGTCAACACTTTTTGTGTTATAAATGAGGACTGGCTGCCATTGTCCGGAAACACTCGTAATAAGGAGGATTTCCCATTGTTTGTCACTCTCACTAAAGCTGTAGAGAGAAGAGCCTGGTTAGAAGAGACAGCAGACATGCTAACAATACAAGATGGATCCCCAGGATGCTTGCTGGGTGCAGAAGATGAAGCTTTAGTAATTGCAATATTATTTGGACTGGTAGTTGAAAGGTATGTAGAAGAATCACCGGGAATATGTTTTTGTGTTTGTGGAGATGTTTGTGAGTCGGTGTATGAAGATTGTTTATGTAAAACTGTATTGTGATTTCTTTTACAGATGCGACGCGACAGCCACCGACCCTACATTGGAAAGATCTGTGGCCGCTACGAAGACAGTTGTTACATAACTGCCACTGGAAAACTTTTGAAATACGTTCCTCGACAGGCAAAATTTTAAATTTAGAACACTCGTACAATTTATAGTCTCGTTTACATGATAAACAGTTGTCACTTGTCTTAAAATTCGAAGCAGACGTAGATGAAACCGTAGAAGATTTTGATTTGATAAAATTATGACGTTTTTCAGATTTTTCAGTTCTTTCAGATTTACTCGCGTGAACTGTTTCTAAAACAATAGCTCGCTGAGGAAGAAAATCAAAGAAATCCGTCAAAAACGCTGATTCTAGGGTGCTTCTACACTCCTCCCAATCTCGCGCAGTTTTCGACTCTAATTTTGTCGAAGACATGTAAATTACAAGTGAATCCCAATGCTCTGTCTTTTCTCCTAACGATTTAAAAGCGCTCAAATTTTTTGAAATGTAATCTACTAAATCTCGTAAACCCCTTTCGGATTCTATCGACATAGAATCTACTTGATATGTTCATTTGTTAAAAGACGCTTATTATTATCGTTTATTATATAGCTGGCAAAATAGAAATGGAGCGGTAGTTTCCAAGTTCTGACTTAGATCCCGGCCGATTATAGCCGCTATGGTATAACCAAGAATCGACCTGTCTGCGTCTCCTCCTTGTTAATCATCAGGTAACCTTGTACCAGATAATTTACAAGGACGCTCAGACACAAGCTTCCTAGTTGCTGATTTGAAATCAAAGTGAGCCAAATCATAAGATAGAAGTACGGATCATGGGTTCCGCAAATGCAAGCTCTGATTGCAACGGAATAATACTGTGATAATGATGATAATGATTATGGTGGCAATGATGTTGACGTTTATGATGATGATAATGGTGGCAGTGGTGATGATGATGATGTTTATGATGATGATGTGAGGTGAGATGAGGCAGGTGATGCAGAGTGCTCAGCAAGGAGGAAAAGACCAGGGTGCGTAGGAGGATAGGTGCACAGATAGGGTGCAACGACATTTACAAAGGAACATGTCAAAACCGTCATTTACTTGTTAGTGGAGGTAAATAGGTCTAATCATATATTTTATTTTATTTTATTTTATTTTATTTTATTTTATTTTATTTTATTTTATTTTATTTTATTTTATTTTATTTTATTTTATTTTATTTTATTTTATTTTATTTTATTTTATTTTATTTTATTTTATTTTATTTTATTTTATTTTATTTTATTTTATTTTATTTTATTTTATTTTATTTTATTTTATTTTATTTTATTTTATTTTATTTTATTTTATTTTATTTTATTTTATTTTATTTTATTTTATAAGGTACAAAAACAGATAACAGATCACATGATATCAATACAGAATTTCCAAATACACTTTTTGAACCTGCTATCCAATTACATTTGCACACAACATTCAGATGCTAAATAGCTTCGTTAAGACAGTTTATATATGTAAATCAGAAAATTGTAGGTAGGTACATTGTTATAAATAAATCCTTAACAGGTAGAGATAAACAAAACGCACACACTAAAGTTGTTTTTTAAAAGTACTGAAGCTATCAAAGAAAATGTCCAGTTTGGTACAAACCTTATTATATTGGGTACACATTCTATGGAGCGGGTTATTTTGTGAAACATTGTTTTTGCACAGTGGGATAGCAAACAGTTGCGGAATGCGTACAGACCGAGTAGGTACCTTAAAGTTTATGTAGGCGACAAGATTACAGTCCAGCAAGCCATTCACGATCTTGTATAGAGTACATAGGTCGCCCATCCTTCTCCTCTCCTCCAAACTTATAATTTCGAAGGTTTTAAGCCTTTCTTCATATTCGGGTATTTTACGCCTAAGCCCATACTTTACACACAAAGCCCTGACGAAGCGTTTTTGAATTGTCTCGATTCTATCAATATGAACTGCATATATTGGAGCCCAAACGGAAGCGCAGTATTCGGTTATACTCCTCACTAAAGCACAATACAAGGTAATTAAGGACTCAGCATACTTGAAAGGTTTGGCATTACGTAGCACAAATGAAAGCATGCGATTAGCTTTGCTGCAGATGTGCTCATAATGTGACCTGAAGGACATCTCAGTATCGAAAATTACGCCTAGGTCACGTACTACTTTAACTCTATCAATAATAATTCCTTTAATATTATAGTTGCATATAAATAAATTTCTATTTTTAGTAAACGTGATAACCTGACATTTATTTGTGTTTAATGACATAGAATTCTCATCACACCATTGCACAATAGTGTCCATATCAGCCTGTAGACTCTCACAGTCTTGGTGGCCAGAGATTCTCCTATAAATCTTGATATCATCCGCATAAGCTAAACATTCGCTATTAATTTTACCAAGTAAATCGTTAACGAATAATAAGAACAGTAATGGGCCCAAATTCGAGCCTTGCGGCACACCTGACGTCGCAAGGAATGGAACAGATTCATATCCGCTAAGAGTAACAATCTGACTGCGATTTGATAAGTATGATGTGAGCCACCTGTACAGATCCCCATGTATTCCCAGATGCTGGGCCTTCGAGAGCAATATGTAATGATCCACACGGTCAAACGCTTTTGAAAAGTCAGTATATATGGAATCTACCTGTTGTTTATCGTTAAAGGCGGCACATATGTAATTTGTATAGCAGAGGAGGTTAGAGTTTGTCGACCTACCAGTCATAAAACCGTGCTGGCGCGGACTCAGTACATGCTTGAGATGATTGTAAATATGATTATATATAAGGCCCTCGAATATTTTAGCAAACCAGTTTAATACACATATAGGTCTATAGTTGGTAATGTCGCCCTTTTCGCCAGATTTGTGTATTGGTGTTACTTTCGCGATCTTCCACAAACTTGGAAATGTGCCCTCATTAATAGATTTATTAAATATAATTTGTAGTGGAGTTACAATGCTAGTTGCGCAGAGTCGGATGAAAATAGGTGGGATATTATCGAAACCACCATTCTTGGCAAGATCAACATTCTGTAGTTTTTTTAGGAGAGTACTTTTTGTTATATAAAAACTTCCAATAGCGTAATTAGAGGTCTGAAAATTGGGACGATATGTATTGCTTGGAGCCACACTATATACCGATGAAAAGTAATCTGCAAATAGGTTGACAATTTCGTCTCCTGTTGCTCCTATCGTATCTTGATAAAATACACTACTGGGAATGCTATTGGTAATACGCTTGTTTTTTGTGTAGCGCCAAAATGCTTTTAAGTTGATCTTAAGATCATCCTCAATTCGCTCAATGTAGTCTCTAAAACACTGAAAAGTGACAGTTTTGGCTCTAGCTCTCAACATAGAAAACATATCGTAATCTCGGGGATTCTTATAGCGTTTGAATTTAGTATGAGCTCTTTTTTTACTTTTAAGCAATCCCACTAAACTGTTAGAAAACCAGCACGGATAGTTGCTGTTAGAAACTTTTGTTTTTGGGGTGTGTTTCTCTATTATAGTGTAAATTGTGTTATAAAAAAATTGTACAAATTCCTCACACTCCAAATTATCTGCATGTTTTGCCCAATCAACCTGATCTATGTCCGTTTTACAACTGTCATAGTCAGTTTTACGGTAACATAGTTTTTGTAGTGACCTCTCGTGAGATAATGTCTTAGTGGCAGTTTGTAGAAGGAGTTCAAATGTTGGGTGATGTGAGTCCAGTCGACTCATGGGTAATGTAGGTGTTAAAATAAAGGAATCTGGGTGGTCGGTAATGGCTAAGTCTAATATTCGTCCATTATGATTGACTGTATGATTGAGCTGACGTATAGTGGTACACTGAAACAGATCATACAAGGCCTTGGACTTTTCGGAGTAATGATTTTGAGGAGTACCTGTTTTAGCCGACCAGACCACATGCGGTAGGTTGAAGTCTCCTAAAATACAGGTCAATTGATTTGAAAGATTACTGAATATGTCATTACATTTGTTAACGAAATCACAGACAGCATCTAGAGATAAATAGCCCGGCATATAAACTAGACCCAAATTTATAATAGGAAATCCGCTTATTTTCACCTGTACCCATATATCTTCCAAGTCATTGGATAGCCAGTCGCTCTTTATAGAGGTTTGATACTTTCTTAAATAAGCGATCAGTACACCCCCACCATAATCCTTGCCATACCTAGCACAAAATGTAGGATCTCGGTCTCTACGCAGAACACAATATCTATCGTCAAACAATTCGGAAGACAGAAAAGTTTCATCCAACCAAGTTTCACATAAGCAAATAATATCAAAATTATTACATAATACAGTATTATAAACTTCAACAGTTTTAGTTCTCATTCCTCTCATATTCTGGTAATATATTGATAAATACATTGTAAATACAAAAGAAACCAAGTAAAAAATCAGCAAAAGGAACAATCTAGGTCACTAACATATTAAGTTAAGACAATTAGCGTTTTTAATTATTACAAATTTAGAATCTTGCTCTTTCCTCACGTATATACGGCCATTTTTAATCCAAACGTATTTATAGCCAAGTTCTCTAGCCTTCGTACGCGCTGCAGCATGTAGCGACTTGTTGTACGGAGACAGGTGCTCTGACACGTATACTGGTGATTTTTCGCCTCCAATACCCAGCAATGCGGTATTAAGTTTATTAGTGGGGTTGGATTTATTATACCTGTGCACCGCCGAATAGAACTCATCACGATTTCTAACACTGTTGAACTTCACCACAATAGTGCGAGGAAGCTTACTTTCCTTGTTTAGCTTCGCAACTCTAGTGCACTTTACTATAATTTCATCTTTGAAATTGTAACCTACCACTTTGGAACATTGCTGGAGTAAATTAGGTAGGTGTTCGTTGTGGTGCTCGGGTACGCCCAGTATTTCCAAGTTTTGTTCACGCAGATGTTGTTCCATATTGTTCAAGCGATCAGATAAGTCTTGCACTGTGGTTTTAAGATTGGCATTTTCTTTACATAGTGAGGTATAATCCTTGACTAAGGTATCAATCTTGTTCTTCATATCGTCATGCATAGCGCTCAGAAAGTCCATAGACTGTCGAAGGTCCAATAAATCTGTCTTAATTGGCGACAGTTCCGTTTTCAATATATGTGAAATCATTTTTGGTAATTCAGCCTTGATCGTTTTGAGGACTTGGTCACTTATCGCTGAGAGAAATGCATCATCCCTGTCCTGCATGTAACCTACAAAGCCGGGGCTATTTGAAGACGTTCCCCTACCGATATCCGTTGGCTTCCTTCTGGTGGTAACGTTGTCTGAACCACCCTCTTCATTACATGAGGCATGTATGCTCGGGTCGTCATCTTTGAGATTGCGTACAGGCGTATTAGTGTTTCCTACCTTTGGCTGCCTGCTCCTACACTCAGGGCAAGTCCACTTAGATTTTTGTTCTTTACTCATAATGGTAAATGTTTTTTTGTCGACTATATTTGCACAGGCAAGATCGTAGAATTTATTGCACTTGCTGCACTTTAACCAGTCTCGGTTATCAATATAACTTCGACAACCAGCACATGAAACACCCTTGGACGCCATCTGTGTATTATTCGGTGTACCAATAATGCTTCCAGTATCAATAGACAATATTATTTAGGTACTCACACTGACTTTCTACGGGTTTATCGGACTAATAACTAGATGTCGCTAAACCCCTAGGATGCATTCACCTATTTCACTGTGCAGCCTCAATTACTCGGTGGCGTGGCGGTCAAAGCAGCGCTCGGCAAATCCGAGGTCAGAGGATCGAATCCAAGGCCTCAAAGCACTTTTTAAAATTTAAAAAAAAAAAAAAAAAATTCTCACCGTCTCGGTGTGACGATGGGTAGTTTCTTGGGAGTGTCCTCAGATTTGGTATCTCGCTTCCACCGCCCACAAGGAGGAGCGACAGGTAAGAACCGCACAAGATAAAACGAGAGGCGCCGATTTCAGCTAACAGCCAATCACAAATTTAAATTTGAATAATTATAAAATATTTAAAATATAGTTTAACACACATTCACTCTCAACAAAGCCCAAGTAGCGAATGATATAATAGTGACCAACGTTCAATTTAAAAAAAAAACACACTATTAAACCAAGCTTTCGAATTTTTTATTCAAATATTCTATTCAAACGCTGCGACTACCTTATATACTAAATTATAACACAAAGTAAGTATATAATTATATGTATTATCATTCCATGTAGTCAAGTCGAGATCAAATCTGATGCTGATATTACCAAACTTTTGTTTTTAATATATTATGAATTGTAAGCATAACTATGTTGTACAGAGGCACAAAACAATTTGGCGGAATTTTCTCCGCGAGACCAACCGCTATCAGACCGATCCGGGCAGGACTGCCACGCCCCTCGCAACTGAGTTCATTGCGCAGAGAGTATGCCAACCCTGCCCAGGGCGACCCGAGCGCGGCGTTCTACTGGGGAACTCGCTCTTAATGATAGCAAATAATATATATATAGCAAATAATATATATATATATATATATATATATATATATATATATATATATATATATATATATATATATATATATATATATATATATTATTTGCTATCTGTGTTAGATGTAGATAGGTATATCCATAGTATACCTCATGCTTTGTATGGCCAATATGTTAGGAATTAAAGTAATACTTTTGCTCATTCGGGGATCTCTATAAGACTTTCTGTATCATCATAATTTTGTAACTTTAACTACGTTAAACTAAGTTAAACTCGCATCACAATACTTCGTTTGAACCTAAAGGTTGACTGGCAGAAATACAATATGATATGTTAGTCAGTCCGACTTTATGCATTTGTACAAAGGTGGACCAATGCGATTTTTCAAAGGCATTTTCTATCATTTTTTTTTTTGCATTAATTATTAGTGCGAATTTTTAAATATATGAACTCAGATTCCATTAACATTAAATATGTGAATCGAAAGACCCTATCTTGAGTTTCGTGATATTATGATAAAAATAGCAATGATTTCTACACCTTGAAAGGAACCTATGACCTTTATATATTTATATAACTGTAAATACGTATTGTTTTTTTCCCTGTAACATGTGTTATTAAAAAAGAAAATTTTTGATGACACAAACGTTATAGCTTCAGACAATAATTGTAAACTGGTAATGCTCACCAAAATAAATGACATTACACATATTTTAATACCAACAGCAAGGTTGGTAACTGTATCGTCACTCTTGCGCCTTATCTTATTTCTGATAATAACATAAAATATTTTGGTGAATAATAATAAGTTTGCACATGGGGCCATGACTTTCAAAGCCACCCATAGCAGAGGCAATTTGTAATATGTATCATAGTTATTCAAATTCAGCTTAATCACCAAGACCCATAACGAACAATGTAGCACAGATACAAATATTGTCACGAGATACATAATTAGCGACACTTTCAAAAAACTCCACTTCTCAGGCACAAAAACTTTCACAACTTTGTCATACAAATTCTTCGTGTAGACCAGCGTCCAACACCTTAGGCCAATATCCGGGAGCTCGTGTAGGAATATGTGGATGTAGTCATATATGTCTCCTGTCTTTCTGGGTTCATGTATTGATAAAGTGCAAAGCGATATGAAATATGAAGTTCGCCACACTGCTATTTGCATTAGAACCTTTTGGTCCAGTTTCCTTATCTGCGGCCGGCGAATGAAGAGTATGGTTTGAATTATTAAACATATTGTTGAAAATGCAGTTCCACTTATAAGCCAGCGTTTATGATAAGTATTAAACATTGTGTGAAGATGTAGTGTTAAGCTGGCGGTGGGACCTACTCTAAAACTAAATGTGCTTAATCAAAGAAACAGTAATGATATTCGTCGAAAAAATAAATGAATTCAAATGCATGCATAATAATATGTTGTAAGAAGAATCTATAATCCGAATTTTAGTAGAAACCCTAGAGATATTGTGAAAATATAGATAATAAGAAGAAGATGTTTAAGTTGAGAGCATTTTTTTAAACAACTTAGATGGCAGACATGCACGCGGCCCACCTGATGGAAAGTGGTTACCGTGGCCTATGGACGTGTGAAAATCAGGGGCGTCACAACCTCGCTGCCGACCTTGATAGAACAGATAGTTTCTTTGCTGTCAGTGTAGAAGATAAAGCAGGACAAGCCTTAGGTCTTTCCACTGACAGCACAAAACCTCTCTAGTGAGCTCTGGCTACCTTACTCACCGCTGGGAACACAACACGAGGTTATTAAGATCGCGGTATTCTGTAGGGCTGTGTTCTGTAGGGTGGAGGTACTTACCCAGCTAGACTGCTCAATTGGACAGAAATACCGTCGTGTCCTACCTCCTCCATAATTATTGTACTTAACGAAAAGAATTAGGATTTACTAAAGATTTCATGAGAGAATTTCATCAGAGTTCATCAAGCAAATTTGCAAAATGAAACTTGAAGTAGATGAAATAAGAATGTTATTATATATGTACTATGAAGCAATCGGAACAAGTTTTCATCAAGTACCAAACATCTAGCCAGAGTTATGGATTATTCTATGTTACTAGAACGATTCGAGATTCAGCTTTGCCGAAATTTTGTTATCAAGGTAAAATTAGTTGTCTAAGAGATTGCCGCTGGCATATCCTCACGCTTCGGCTGACTCACGGCAATCGAGCTTACTCCCTCGGGTATGGAACTACGGGTGTCCCATCTTGCCATGAATAAGGAGAGCCACGCACCGCGCCGCTAGCACAGCCTGCTTCTGCTAGGATGACTAACGCCTCCATCTGTCAATAGCAGGCCCGCGCTGATGAAGGACGGAGGTCGTTGAGTGATCTTCGATGCCCGAGGCGCTTCCGCGTATTGAGGACTATGGGAAGGGAAGAGACCTGGGTCTCCTCTGGCCGCACTCCCCCGCCTTCTTCTCGAGCATTACTTAGGACGTGGAGGAAGCACACGTAATCGTGCTTCAACCGTTGTGAGCACTGCGCCTAACGAGAGAACTCCCCACCCAACGTAGCCATAAACCAAGCTTATGTAGGTTTCCATGGGTGCCGGGAAAACGATCATTGTAAATGGCAAAGGGTTCCAATATTATTACAATATCATTTGTAGTCAAAATGGTAATTAAATTTGCACTACTGCAAACGCTGACCGATTATAAACTGGTTTGGTTAATAGTTGATTTTTTCCGATGCTCCACTCGCGTTAATGTCATTTTCGCAACCATAAGTTACCTAAGCATGGTTTGACTTTGAACTCTAAACTTGTTGAAAACCCTGTTTGTACAGGATTTGCCACCAAATTTTGCCCGCGGCTTTGCTCGCGTGGTATTTGGATCTCATTCCCGCAATTAGGAACCTATTAGGATAAGCTCACGTCATAGTTTTGTATGACGAGATTAGTTAGACAACACTAGTCACTAACAGTTTTAAGGATATTTCCTCCTAATTTCGTAACCCTTGACTAAAATTAATATCTAAAGAAAATTAACAAAGTTGTCCTTTTGTATTGTTGTCCTAATGTGCCTATTCTAGTTTCGCTACTTTAAGGATACCAGTGGCCCTACCAACATTTCTGCCAGTTTTATTTTAATCTTACGTTGTGACTTTCTATCATCATGTGAACCGGTCCGTCAGAATACGTGGGATATTGTAGTGGTGGATATAATTAATTTGTTCAATTTGTTAGATTTCACACTCTTGTCTTACAAGGTACATGTACTGGACGGGCCTCACGTGGACGAGCGAACCCGGTTATAAAACACGAGTCCGTTCACCGCTTGATCGGCTGTCGCCCATATGTACATGGGGTGGTTCAGTTTGCACACTTTCCTGCCCTGAGGAATAGGTGGACTGTAACTATCGTATGCGAGAACAGGAAAGCGGAGGTTTCCCCGTGCGTCTCTGACGATAGCTGAACCAGCCAGAAAGGCCAGGTTCCGAATTAGTTCTGAAGGGATACCCAGTAAATAAAACAATTCTATTCGGTTAGAACAAAATCGTCCTGAACTAGTGACCCATTTCAGGTGCAAAATCTGAGCAGAGCTCTAAGATAGTGCTGGCGACCCGGCTAAGGCAATCGCAATGATCGTTTTGTCGCCTGCGCTTTTATATTTAAGGGTTTTACCCTGATGTGGGCCTCTAGTTTCGGTCGGAATTTCACTTTATTTGCACAATAATTTTTACTATTAAGGACATCGAATAATTACAATTTTCTATACAATTTGTACCAATTCTTTAACATCTGTTATTTTTAGGGCTGTGCAACATAATCATCTACTTGTTTATTAATAATTAAATTACAATAATAACGTATTTCCTCTAAAATTAACAAATAAATGCAGAGATTACAGTGTTTCGCGTCTATGTTTGAGTTTCAATTGTTATTTATTTAATTCTTATAAGACTATGGTTTACAAAAATGTTGTTGAATGTAAGGTATGGTTTTCTATTTCTATTACATATGTTTTTACACAGAGTTACATTACATTTATTACTTTAATTTACAAATATAAACAATATCGATAACAATGGTTTTAGAATCTTAAAATCTAAAAAAGTTCCATCTCTAATTGTAGAGGGCGCGACTGGTCCATACAGTGGCCAATCAGAAGCCGTTTTACACTATACGATTCACACTGTTTAAAACACTGTTTATTTTGATTGTTTTGTAAATAATAATCAACTATACACAATAAAATTACAATTGTACCGTTCGTCTGTCACAAGTAGGTACTGTCTGTCGCGAGCACAAGGGTTTCACATAAAAATAATCAGAATAGTTTATCTGTCGCGAACAGTACAGTATACAAATATCGACGATACACACTATGAAATTAAAGTAAGATTAAAATAATATTACTTTAGGAGATGGTGTATCTTTAAATTTATTCATAAAACCGAATTGACTACATCATAAAATATTTAATTTATTAATCAATGGTACTGTTTCCCTGTTTGTAAATGTTGCAGTGTGAGTTAAACCTTAGTATTAGCAGGACATAGTATCAAAACCAAAATAGTAGTATTCTAAGACTAAAATACGTGAATACAAAATGTTTGTAGATTTCGATTTAGATATTGTGAAGTATTTTTACCTAACTGGAACTATGGTTTCAGCAATATGTTTGATAACTCAAACTTTACTCTTTATAATCCAGCCAAAGATGAGAAAACTGGATCAAAAGGTCCTGATGCAGCTAGCAGTAACGAGGTTGATATATTCAATTTTGGTTTGTTGGTACATGGTGCCTCCAGATCACGAAAAACCAGATTACGGATGGCTGTTCTCGGCTTTGCATGAGAGTTCAGACTCTAGTTTAAGATGGTGGATGTGTATCTATATGAAGAATCTATACGACAAATTTGCTAACGTGTTTGTGCCTGAGAAATGGAGTTTTTTTGAAACATTCGTTGACTGTCTGAATTGTGTCAATATTCCTTCAACGTCGTACTCTATTTTTATGTTAGTAGCAATAGTGTTGGTTGAAAATCATTTTACGTTTATTTATTTTATTTATTTTTATTTATTTATTTATTTATATTGCAAATACAGGTAGAGGATTGGTACAAAATTATTTCTTACAAAGTATCACTGTATTTTGCCTTGCGGCATGCAACAGTATCCATGAAATTGAACATGCAATACACACAATTAATCAAAATTATCATAAATAACAAAATTATAAAATTCCTAAAATAATACGTCAATATAAAAAAAAATGTCAATAAACAATACCAAATAAATATACTTCAATTGATCATGAGTTAATTAGAATGTGTCATTAAACAATAATAAAATATAAAAATCCAACCATATTTATGTCATTAGTTATCATTTATATATTCTTCCACGGAATAATAACATTTCTCCAGCAATGAGTGTTTAATTTTGCACTTGAACTCATTAAAATCTGATATCTGTAGTATAGAATTAGGAAGCTTGTTGTACAATCTAGGAGCCATGCAGAATATGCTTTTGTTAAAATATGCTGTCGTGTTTGTGGGACAAGATAACTTTAAGTAATGTCTTTTGCTGTTAAGATTTTTAAAAAGTTGCATGTTTTTCCTCACAAATAACACGGTTTCCAAAATATAAATGGACGGCAAAGTTAAAATTTGCAGGCTGATAAAACAGGGTCTACAGCTGTCAATACTTTTCAACCTACATATAGCTCTTATGCATTTTTTTTGAGCCCTAAAAATGTTTTCAACGTCCGTTGAGTTACCCCAAAATATGACGCCGTAATTTAATATTGGAAACACATATCCGTAGTACGCTGTTAAAGTAGTCGATGTACTAGTTGTTTTAGATAACATATATAAGGAGTAAGAGTGCTGATTGATTTTAGCGCATAATACCTCAAGATGAGTTTTCCAATTCAGCCCATCATCTATATTAAGTCCTAAAAATTTCGTTTCTTGTACCTGTTCTATTTGTGTGCCGTTATGTCGCACATCCAAGTTGGTTAGTTTATTAGTCCTATTTTTAAATGTCATAATGCATGTCTTATTTAAATTAATTTTCAAATTATTTGCTGTCAACCATGTGATAGAATTGTTCAAAGTACTGTTAATTTCATGCTCAACTTGTGTTTTGTTATTGCCAGTAATTACAACTGTACTGTCATCTGCAAATAGTACAGTCTTATAATTAATTATTCTTGGAAAGTCGTTTATATAAATAATAAATAGAAGCGGTCCTAGCACGCTACCCTGAGGCACTCCATAAGCATTTTTTCTCTGTCCTGACGAGTAGTTGGTTAATTGTTTAGTAGAGCAGCATATTCTAGAAATCTGCGTTGTCTGTATTCGATCAGTTAGGTAAGATTTAATTAATTCCAACACATTTCCCCTCACTCCATAGGCATATAGCTTATCTAATAAAATTTTGTGATCCACATAATCAAATGCTTTGGTTAAATCCATAAAAATGGCGGATGCTTGGTTCTTTTGGTCTACTGAGGTCATAACTATGCTAAGAAAGTTATAGATTGCTATATTGATATTTTTGTTTTTTCGAAATCCGACTTGCTCGTCAGCTAGTAAGCTATTCATTTCAAAATAATTGTACAGACACTCGTGGATAACCCTCTCAAATATTTTAGATATGACAGGAATTAGAGCTATCGGTCTGTAACAACCCATGTCAGTTTTGTCGTTCTTTTTAAAAAGGGGTTTTATTATGGTAATTTTTAAATCATTAGGAAACATGCCATGAGATATGCAAAGGTTAATTAAGTGACTTAAAATGTGGCATAACTTTAAAGATACGTGTTTTAATATTTTTGTTGAAATGTCATCGTATCCAGTACTTTTTGTCGTTTTCAGATTCAGTATGATTTTATTAATATCTGCAGGAATAGTAGGAGGCATAAACAAAGAGTTAGATTTTTTACTGAAACTTATTTTGGGTGTAATTTGTTCTAGTTTCGTAGCATGATCAGCGAAATAGTCGTTAAACGAATTTGCTATCTGTGTAGGATCGCTAATAACCTCATCATTCAATTTAATACACCGTATATATTCTCTGGGCATATTGTATCTATTTTTGTTAATTACAGCCCAGGTAGCTTTGCATTTATTTGCTGCGTTATTAATAAAGTTGTCATTCTGCGATTTCTGTGTCAATTTTATAATTCTATTGAGTCTAGACGATAGGTTTTTAAAAGTTTCTTTATTTTGATGTGTACGGTTTTTTAGATATTGCCATAAAAGTTGGCGCTTTCGTTTACAACATAGTCTTATTCCTTTCGTAATCCATTTTGGGCGTGTCTTTGCTGTAATTTTAACACGTACCATTGGAAAACATAAGTTATAAAATAGTCTAAAGAGCTCGTAAAATGTATTAAAAGCGGTATTAGGATCTTGACAATCGTACACTTCCTGAAAACTGAGTGAATCCAAGCACTCTTTAAATTTTTTTTAGTTTAGTATTATTTACTTCGTGGACAGTAATGAAACTGATTGCTCCTTGTGTGAATTTATTGTGCTTTAGTAGGATTGTATACGTTATTATTAGGAGTAAGACAAGGCAAAGGGTTACTGATAACTTTATGAATTCTGCTGCGGTTTTTGCGGTTTTTATGTTGTAACATTTTTATTGCTAAGCATTACAAGTTTACAACTTCTGTTTGATGACTTATTATTAATGACAGTTTTTTTAAACTATTGTGACCAGGCAAGGAGATTGGGATGTTGTTTATGTATTGTACCAGCACGGGAACTTCACTTTCGCGATGCAGGATTTGTAGTATTGTTGTAGTTCGGCTTGATGTCGCTAGATGGCGCTGGGTACATGCGGTATCGCCACACTATGAATATATTAGCAATACGTGCCAATGAACTTATGCAGTGGGTAAAAAACGGAATTATCATTATTCTTTTAGCTTGTGGGTACAGTTTCGTGGGTAAGAAACGGAAGAACTCCCCTAGCGTCATTCCAGGTGTAGAAATATTTGTTATTTTCTTTATTATAACGCGAAATTCACAATAGATTATATTTGCTTTAAAGGAATATATGTACCTAAATAAGGTTTATAGTTTATAAGATATAGGTGTAAAATGGTTATTGTGAAATTATTTTAATTGTCGATATCCTATTAAATATTATAAAAGTAAAGTTCCATTGATGTTTGTTGTTTAATTACGCTCTAAGGGATCCGACTGAAAGTTGGCACAGCGATAAATTATAGTCAGAAATAATACATAGGTTAAATACCTCGAATAGATTCCCACGGGTAGCGGGAACAGGGATAAAATTTCATGCGGTTGGAGCCGTGGACATCACCAGCGACTGCGAGCAATTTTCGGCCTTAACGACATTAGCGCGGAATTAGTAACAACATTATTCGCGGAAACTGTTGGTTTTTAATAATGTTGATGTCAATAAATGGATTGAACAATAAAAATAACAGATTCCAAATTCAAATTTTATATCTTTCTTATTTTTATTGTAACAGTATTTATGGCCAGACTGTGTATTGCTTGATATGATACTATTATTTCACAATGCCATAATTATTGGTGTAACAGCCCGGTAGACGATAAGGTTAGTATAGGTAGTGTAGGTGTCACAGTTTCTGAGATTTCGTGATTAATAAATAGATTAAACTACTCACATCGTTTATCGATTTTTATTGACCCTAAGAGCGTTTTCACTCTCATCCGATATCCGATATCCGACATCCGATTTCCGACATCCGATATCCGATATCCGACATCCGATATCGGAGGAAGTCAAATGTATGAGATATGTATCTTTCTTTCACATTGTCCGGCCCGATATCGGTTATCGGAGCCAACACCACTGTTTTGGCTATATCGGGCCGGACAATGTGAAAGAAAGATACATATCTCATACATTTGACTTCCTCCGATATCGGATGTCGGATATCGGATATCGGATATCGGGTGTCGGATATCGGGTGTCGGATGTCGGATGTCGGATGTCGGATGTCGGATGTCGGATGTCGGATGTCGGATGTCGGATATCGGATGTCGGATGTCGGATATCGGATGTCGGATATTGGATATCGGATCAGTGTGAAAACGCTCTAAGGCTTAGGCCGCACTGCGGCTAAACCACCGCGGAGTTTAGCCACCTGATTTTGTGAGTAAAGGAAACTAATGGAAGTGGCCGCACTGACGGATTTTTAAAACCGTGTTCTGTATAGAATGGCTAGGGGGAAAAAACCGCACCAAAATTAGTAATACATAGAACATATATTGGCGCGCGCACATAGGTTTAATGAATTTATTTCTCCAAAGACTTACATGTCACTTATTGAGAAACAATAATTATTAATACACAATGTACTAGCAATAGTTCGTTCGTTTTGATGACTAATATTAACTCGTAATAATGATAATACGAGTTAATATGTCTCGATAACGTGTTGTGCTAACTTACTTTTAAATATATGAAAAGAAGTAATATTTTTTATAGATGAAGGTATTTTGTTATAAAGTTGTGCGCCTTCGTAGGTAAACATTCTTTTTCCGTAGTTCGTGCGTATCTTCGGCAGCGCAATAAAACTTGCTCGACGACTACTTCGGCTAGTAAGTTCCTTCAATTTTTTGAAGGCTAAGTTAGTGTGGAGTAGGTTATGCAAAATTTTTCTAACAAGAATACACGTATTATAAATATATAATTGTCTAATATTCATTATTTTGGTTTCGGTGTAAATTTTAGATGTAGGTGTTAGGTAGTTATAATGGAATAATGTTTTAATTAATTTATTTTGTACGATTTGTAGCTCCGATAATTTTGTTTTGGCAGCACTACCCCAAATTTCTATTAGATAGAGCAAATGTGGTTTTATTAGTGAATTGTATATAGTATAACGTATCCGACGTGGGATACAGCGAGCAATGTGCCGAAGAGATCCTATTAGGGAAGATAATTTTTTTCTTATGTACTCAATTTGGATATTCCACGTCAGACCACTATCTATTCTAAGACCGAGATATTTTTCAAATGATTTGTTTTGTATAGCTACATCGTTAATTTTTAGAGGTTCATATGGTGTGATTACTTTGTTTTTTGCTTTGAAAATTACATAACAAGTTTTAGAAATATTAATAGTTAAAAGATTGCTTTGGAACCAAGAGAATAAAGTATTTAAATCTTCTTGAGCCTTGGTGATAATTTGTTGTATTGACGATCCAAAATAGAACAAACATGTGTCATCAGCATATAGAGTTATGTGGCCATGTAGACCCATATCGCGAACGCTATTTATGTAAATAAGGAAGAGCAGGGGGCCCAGTACTGATCCTTGTGGGACACCACACGTTACAGGGAGGGATTCACTTTGAGCATCACCAATTCTGACTATCTGGAATCTGTTTTTTAAGTAAGAGCGAAACATCTTAAGTGCCGTTCCAGTGATACCTATACTTTCCAGCTTGTTTATAAGTAGGTTATGACTAACCGTGTCAAAAGCTTTTTTTAAATCAATGAATATGCCTAGAACAATATTTTTATTATCTATATTGGATTTTATTTTTGTTACTAAATCAATAGTTGCCGAAAGTGTGTTACTTTTACGTCTAAAGCCGTACTGGCGTTCAAAAATAAAATCAATTGAATTTAAGTAATCATTTAATCGTTTGTGTAGGATATTTTCTAATATTTTGGAAAGTACAGGTAACACTGAAATTGGCCTATAGTTTCCTGGGTCAGATTTTATTCCCGATTTATAAATCGGGGTAACTTTTGCTATTTTAAGAGTCTGCGGAAATTCTCCAGTTGACAGCAGTTTGTTGAAGCATTTAGACAGGTTGCTAGCTAGTAAATTTTTTATACACTTAATAACTTTGGTATTGATTCCATCTAAGCCTGCACTAGAGTTCGAATCAAGTTTATTTATTAATTTGATAATTTCATCCGTGCTACATGGCTCGAGTATTGATAAGTTGGATGACGGTAAATTAGATGGTAATTTTGTGAGAGTACAGTGTCCGCAATTTTGTGTTATTTCAAGTGCCAAAAGAGGGCCTATCGTGGAAAAATATCTATTGAATTCTTCACAAATATCTAGGGTATTAGTTATTACTTTATCTTTAATTATTAGTTTCGAAGGCACACAACTTTGTTTAATTTTATTATTAGCTAAATTGTTTATCAACTTCCACATTTTTCGCGGTTTACTGGTACATTGTGTAAATTTCTTATAATAATAGCTGTCTTTTGTGTCTTGAATTAGGTTGGCAATGTAGTTCTTAGTTGATTTGTACTCTTTTTCTATAGCTTCGTTATGTGGATTCGTTTTAAACTCCGCCCATAGATGATTTCTTCTATTGATGCCATCAATTATATCCTTATTTATCCAGTCATCTCGAGGTGTGTTTAGTATTTTGGTCTTTGTTATCTTATAGTTGTGTATATATTGCTTTATATTATTTTCAAGAGTGGCATAGTCGTCGTTATATTCATCTAATCCAGATTGTTCTATAGAGTTGTACAATTCAGTGTAGTTAATAGCTTCGTAATGAAAATATGTTTTTTTGGGAGGTTTAATTGTTTTCATTTCAACAAATATCTGTTTATGATCAGACATGGCAGATTCAATAATGGCCATGTGAAAGTTATTTTTACATAGGTTTGTACTGACATGATCTAATATCGATTTCCGAGAGGTCGAATGGCGTGTGCAGTGCTTTTTATTAATTTTGTTCAGTATTTTATGTTTGTTCTCATTCAAGAGTTCTTGATATTGCTTGGATTGCTTATCTTTCATTAACAGATCAATATTAAAGTCTCCAAAGACAATTGCTCTATTTCTTTTTTGTAGTTGTGAATCGTAAACCTCCAGAAAGTTTCTAAAATTAGTGTTGCCGGGATTGTATACCAGTCCAATATCTAGTGCGTACTTTTCCAGTCGTATCCATAAGTAGTTGTTTCCGTCAGTATATTCTGATTCCGCAAGGCTGTGCTCTAAGGTGTTATGTATATATGTAGATACGCCTCCTCCCTTTGCATCCGTACGATAGTTGTAATAGTGTGAATAGTTCGGTAGTTGTAGTTGTAGGGCTTGTTCTTCATTTCGTATCCAGGTCTCTGTTATTAGGATAATGTGTGTTGTCATCGGTATGGAATTTATAATGCACTTCAGTTCATCAAATTTGCCTTTTTTACGGATACTGCAGGCATTTAGGTAGAAGAAAGTGAGTCGAGATTTGGTGGTTTGTATTTGCCCATAGTTTTTAACAATTTGGTAGGTATTTCCGGTGGGGTGTGTTGTAACGTTTAGATGGTTGAGTTTTTTGGAGTCGTTTTTATAATATTTGGTGTACCATTTACGTATTTAATAGTGAGGTTAGCTTCTCCGTTATTGACACGGTTAGCTAACTCCTCTTTTAGACATTGTAGAAATTTCTGCTGCGCTGGAGTTTGGTCTGAATACATTTTTATGTTTTCTGGTACTTTATGCTTATTTCGTAAGAGTTGTTTTGCTGGCCCAGGTGTATCAAAGCATATTTTGACCCTGCGATTTTTTGCTGCATCATATTTTCCAATGCGCACTATTTTTATCGGTTTTGGAGCATCTTTGTACGCAGTTTTTATAATATTAATAGCATCGATTTCATCTTTAGATGAGCGTTCCTCAGCACTAAAGGATACTTGTTCAGGTAGACCCACAAGTATTATATTTTTGTCTCGTTCATTACGCTCTTTTAATTCGCGAATCATTTGTTCATTTAATTGCAGTCGAGAAACGCTTCCTTCCAATGATGTTGATGCATATGTTGATTTGGATTGATTAAGATTCGATTCTAATGAGCCTAATTTAGTTTCGCTATGAGATATTTTATCTTCAAGTTGGGTTATTTTCACTTTGATGTTATCTTGTTCCCTTGACAAGCATAGCGATGCTGTTTTAATGTCATTTATCTGAGCTTTTACTTCCGTTATATTCTCTCGAACTAAGTTAGCAGTTTGTTCGTTGTTCGATTTAATCTCGGCTATCTGAGTTTTAACTTCGGTTATACTATTTTGCATATTTTCCATAATTTTCTCGTTAGAATCAACGTATTTTTCCAGAACAGAGGTCATTCGTGTTAATTCTGTTCGTATTTCCTTTATTTCATTAGTGCAATTACACACCTGATCAAACGGCTGTTTCCTTGCACATTGATGCGATAACCGCGAGCGGTCCAGCCCATTTGATGAAATACAATGACGAATGTTTGGGACGTATTTGACATGCGTTAACGACTGTCATAAACGACAAATCCCAACGACAATCCCTTGAAAAGTTTTTGTAGGGTTCCGTAGCCAATGGCAAAAAACGGAACCCTTATAGATTCGTCATGTCTGTCTGTCCGTTCGTATGTCACAGCCACTTTTTTCAGAAACAATAAGAAATATACTGTTGAAACATGGTAAGTAGATGTATTCTGTGAACCGCATTAAGATTTTCATACAAAAATAGAAATAAAAGCAATAAATTTTGGGGATATAGTTTGCACGAGAGACACTTCCAAAATGCTAAAATGTGCCCCCCCCCCCTGTAAATTCTAAAATAAGAGAATGATAAATCTAAAAAAATATATGATGTACATTACCATGCAAACTTCCAACAAAAATTGGTTTGAATGTGATATAGTAAGTAGTTTTTTTATACGTCATAAATCTTAAACCTCAATTTACCTACTTGCTGCTACGGAACCCTTCATGGGCGAGTCCGACTCGCACTTTTTTTTGAGAAATTAAGTCTTCAGCTAAATATTTGCATTTTGACTACGTTTTATTTTTCTGCTTCTTAATATTAAAGCAACAACACATACAGCTGTATTGAAATCCATCTTCAAACTGTGAAAATCGTGGCTCATAATCGCGGGTATTAACTGTAGTGTGGGCTTGTCGAATGATTTCGCGGTTTCGCGGTTTACCGCTTACCGGGAAAAAACCGAAACGCGGCCTAAGCCTAAGGAGTGTCTATTTTCATGTTCTAGAAATCTAAAAGAAATTACTTTTGCACTTAGCTTATTAATCTTCTTAACACTTAGAATTTTTTTACACACCTTAGGTAGCAGGACAAGCGCAAGGGCCGCCGCCGGTTGGAAAGTGGTTACCGTGGCCTATGGACGTGTGCAACACCAGGGGCGTAAATCTCGCGTTGCCAACCCTGAAGAAACTTTCTAGTGCCCTTCTTGAAGAACCCCATATTGTAGTCGCTTGGGAAAACCACGGCAGGAAGTTCATTCCACAACCTGAGCGTACGTGGGATAAAGTTCCTTTCATACCTACCGCACGGTTCGCACCATTTCTAGTCGCAATCTGTAAGGATAAACTCGCTGTCTATGGCGAGCGGTGCGATGATAGAAAGTAGCTGTCGGTATCATGTCAAACAATTCATCTGAGCACAAACCATTGTATAGGCGGTAGAACACACACAGTGAGGCAAAGTCCCTCCTGAGGCTGAGAGGTTCCACATCGCCTGCGAGTATGGGATTGTCAACGAGCCTCAACGCCCGTCTTTGTATCGATTAGAATTGGTCAAGCTGGTATGCAGATGCTCCGGCAAAAAGGTGACAGCAGTACTCCATATGGGGCCAAACTATTAAGAGTAGCGTCTATTAGTTTCTTTGCACTTAGGATTAGTCTTCTAAGTACTTATTGGCATATTAGCCTCTGTGGCTTTTTTTTTCATGGATACCACCCCCGCCGGAGCCGGGGGGGGGGGGTGGAAGTTATGTCGGACTCGAATCGACTAAACCGCACGCCGTCTGTAGGTCGCAGTGCAAGGCCAAAGGTGAGGTAGCTAGTGCACATTCCTCGCACCCCGTCTGACCCAGGGCCATCTCTCTCGATCTGGACCTTGGCGGTAGAGAACGCGACCGCTACGCAGGGGGCTTAGGTTTGATTACCGCCCCGTACAAATACTATTTTGTATGCCTGCATGAGTACCTATATTTGCGTGGGTCTAGGTGTTGTTACGTATGATATGTATGTATTTACAAAAAAAGTGATATTGTTATGTATTATGGGGCGTATCTTATCAAAAGGTCATATATGATACTAACAAAAGTTAGATGATTGCGAGAAGAATTCTCTTTGATTCAAAATATTACTGACAGCAGACGTGTTCTCATAAATATCAACTTGAGTAAAATTATGAATAAAGTGATATCGCAATCGTATATTTTCAGATTTCTCATTATTATTGGTGAGTTTGTTTTTAAACAATATTAGCAACCGAAATTATAGAAATTACTAATATTCCCTCCAACACCTCCAACTAACCTAAATTGCTTGTGCTAGGAGTGCGTTTACGTCGGTAGTGTGATGGCCAGGATTCGAACCCGGGACCTCTCGATCGTTAGGCTGACCCCTTAACCACTAAGCTACCGACTGTAATACCGATTTGTAATAATGCTGGGCATAGGCCTCTCTCAATGCTGGGAGCCTTTCGCCTACAGTTTCCACGCTGGCCAGACGGGTTGGTACAGGGTTTAGATCCAGGTTTTCTCCTCTCGCAGATAACTTCTGCTACGCTAGTACTATTATCTAATCTGTGCTTCTGCGAATGTTTTCGTTAGTTTTCTCTTACGTCATCTTTCGGATGAGATGAGGTGATACAAATTCAAATTCAAATTCATTTATTTCGTGAAGCATAGGTTAGAGAAAAGATGTTATAAATAATATTAGTCCAAGCTATGTTCCGCCAAAGGCATACAAAATATTAAATGAAATCATAAAATGGATAATTATGTGCAGAATCCAATAAGTTAATTAGGTCAGATCGTAATCGTAAAAAATAACAAAAAAACATAATGTCAGAATAAACATGTCAAGTAAAAAATTAAAATGTCAAAATATTAAGCACGTCAAATTAAAATTAAAATTGATCGTTTAGGTACTCATTTACTGAATAGTAGGCTTTGGTGCACAGTAATTTAAAAAGTTTTGACTTAAATCCTAGAATATTCTTGCAATGTTTAATGTCATCTGGTAATTTATTGTAAATTTTAGGCGCCATAACATAATACACTTTAATAATAGAACGTCATTTTTGATGGCACCAAATGCAATTTTTCTGAGCGACGTTGACTTTCTACGCGCTTGAATAAATGCATATTAGACTTGACAAACATTTTTACTTCATATTTATAGAGAGATGGCAGGGTCAAAATATTGAGGCTATGGAAATGTGGTTTACAGGTATCTGTTCGATGCAATTTACAGATGGCTCGTATACATTTCTTTTGGGCTATGAATACGTCGTTGACATTTGTGGCATTACCCCAAAAGAGTACACCGTCTCGCAAAGTAGAGGCAACATAGCCATGGTAGGCTGTTAAGAGAGCAGTTTCATTTGCATGTCATGTTCAATTACTTTATGGTCACCAGTGTTAAATATGACCGTGCTGTCGTCAGCAAATAATGACATTTGTTGGGGTATATATATTAGGAAAATAGTTAATGTAGCATTAAATGAGCAGTGGCCCCAGGACTGATCCTTGAGGAACTTGTATCATTTCTCCGTCACCACAAGGATTTGTTTTCAAATTATATATATAATTAAATATCTAAGCTGTTGCCCGTGGCTCCATCTACCTGGATATCTGATCCCGATCGGCGTTCCCGCTGCTGAGCCTCCTCAATAGCATGATGACATTATACGTCTAACATAAGACACTCACAATTAAAGGTCCGTAGATCCAGAGAAAATAAGAATTTAGTATACCTATCTAGGTGTACTAAATTATTATTGGTATTACCTGTTTACAATACATGTTTGTAATACATCTGTATTCCCTGTTGAAATAACATTTTATTTCTGTGTACAGCTACATCACTTGGGGCTAATATAACAGGAGCTGAAAAGAGGGGCGGTCCTTCTGGAAGGTACTTTATCTTAATAACAGCAGTCAAAGCATGGCGGCATAGACGTCTCCCTTCCTTTCTTCCCGAAACTTCTATAGAAACTTCATCACCAGCACGCTCAAGCTGTGGAATGAACTCCCTGCCGTGGTTTTTCAAAGCGACTACAATTTGGGGTTTTGCAAGAAGGGTAAAGGTTCTTACAGGGTCGGCAGCGCAAGTGAAACGCCTCTGGTGGTGCACACATACATGGGCCACGGTAACTACTTTTCATCAGGTGGATCATGTGCTTTTCTGCTACCTAAGTGGTTAAAAAATACAGCTACTGTCCAAGGCAAGGTGGGGAGACCGCGGTCCTACACCCGAGGGGTCTCGAGATGATCCTGGGTCAGTTGGGTGTAAGAGATATGCCAGTAGCAGTGTCACCTTCGGCAACTGACGAACCAAGGAAGGCGTATTTCGTCGGTTTAAGTCTGAAGTAACCACCCATGATGCACCAGTGGGGCTGGCTCTGACGTTTTCCGTAAATTGAAATAGTTTTCTATTGCTAGAGAGTCAAATGAGACGCTCTTGCGCTATCACAGCGTAAGAGCGTCTCATTTATAATTTTTTTTCATATCAGAAAGATGCAAAAAAGCTAAAGAAGCAAATTTAACTCTTGCGTCGTCGCAACGCTGGAGCGGCCCGTCTGGCATACAATACGTTGGACGTAACGCAACGATATATTAAGGCCCACCCAATGGAACTGGCCTATGAACGTGTGCAACACCAGGGGAGTCACATCCGTGCTGCTGAGCTTGTAAGCACAAAGAGTTTCTGTGCCATCAGTGTAGAAGATAAAGCAAGACTTTGGTCTTCTCACTGACAGCACAAAAGCTCTCAAGTGGCTACGTGGCATGGCATCGCTGCCCGTGCGGGCAACTTGACAAAATAGCAACGTTTACAGATGAAGAAAATGACGATCTAGTGGAGTAGGTTAGCAGTCGCCGCTCGGGTCGCAGCAAGCTTCAGGCAGCACTGATGCAACCGTTCGTAACTGCCGAGATCCGAATGTTACCTTTAGCGGGGTCACACACCAGTGCCCAAGGGTGAACAGTTTTAAAAGGGAAAGCATTGGAAATTATTCTATGACCTTTACAGAGCAAGCCCGCAGCAATAGGGTTAAAGGGATCCCTCGCTACTGTTACACGCTAAAGCAGCATTACTGCGCACACAGCAAATGTTGCTAAAATGCCTCCATTTACGTACAAGTGTTTCTTAACATCTCTTGTGAAGAACCATTCTTCTTGACGATTGGCTGTATGCGCAACAAATGCTGCTTTGATGTGTGACCTCCCTCCCTAACAATACAATAAATAAAAACTCTTATACTATAATAAACAAACATACACGTACTCACGAATATAAATCCCCGAAGAGGTCGACAGAGGTGTATTAACACCCACATTTCGCCAACTAAGATTTTCGGTCCCACTTAACAGGGGCGAACCTATTGTCATCACTTAGTCATACAGTCGGATGGGAAACAGTCCTATCGATTAGTTGCCTTCTGTGACACCCATAGGAAGAGGGTGGTCCCTATTGTATTCCACTGGGAACCAGCTCGGCATACTGTTATCATTTTACATAGTATATTATAAACACTCTGCATAATATCAGTTCTAGAGCTGTGAGGTCCACCACCAGCTGCATTCTGCCACCATACCCTGAACATGGCACTTATGAAGTCATAAACGCTAAAGACACTGAACCAGGACAGTCCCGTGAAGCCTTCGTTCTGTCAGTGAGCTGCCATCAAGGTTACGGGATAGAGGACTCTAATACTCCACATCATTATGTCAACAGCACTTTGGTGTACTGTATACAAGGACTATGGCCGCAGACCATGCCTAAATGCGTTCGTAAGTATCATTAACTGCTATATTTTATGTACTACTATACTTGGAATTTTGATTCCATTCCTTCGGCCCATGGAAACCGTGACAAATTAATTAAAAAAAACTGACTCAAGCTGAAAAGATCGATTCAAGTTAACTAGCTTTTGCCCACGGCTCCGCCCACGTGAATGTCGGGTATAACGACCAAACGTAGCCTATGTCCTTTCTCAAGGTCTAATATACCTCTATACCAAATTTCATCAAAATCGGTTCAGTAGTTTAGGTGTGATTGCGTCACCAATAGAAATAGGGATTCATTATTATAATTAGATAATTTATTTTATTTCACTTGCACTTGTTTCCATTATTACTGTTCTCGTAAGTTATTTCAGTATTGTCTCGTAAGTTGTTACTTATTAACTTGTTCGTTCACACCTTGGACATTGATCTAACTGTTCCTTGTTCTTAAACCTCTGTAACATTAAAGACAGCGATTGTTTTCTTGTTGTTTGGGTGGGCGGTGTGGGCGGCGGACGAGTTTCTCTCTTCGCTTGCGTGGTTGTACTAGAAGCTGGGACGTATGCATGCTTGAGCGCACGGTCTGCCTTCCTCATCAGGATGTGAAAAGCGTGATGATTTCGGCTCCTGTTGCGATTCGGTAGTCTGTCGCATAGCCGCACCATCTCGCTCGAACATGAGGGCTCAGTTTGTTCAAATTTTTCCTCACTAGCGCCGGGTTGTACAGGTATCCCCGCTGATCGATGCGCTGTAGTACACAAACGACGTTCTGCACTCGTATTGCGAAGTTATTCAGCACCACTGCCCACGACCCTGGCCTTGGTAGCTTCTTCAATTCTTCAAATAACTTGTCGATGATCACTTCAGGACGGCCGAAATACTGCTCTAATGTTCGGAGTGGCGTAGCTAGATGACCAAGGGCCCTGGTGTAAAAAGAAACGGGCCCCTATATTAATTTTTTTTTATTGCGAAAACTTCGGTTGTCGCTGCCGAGCGTGGGGGTCTCCTAAGGGCTTATGGGACCATCAGCCTGGCTGTAAACGTAACCGTGATAATACGGCACAAAAATCCCTACAAGTTCTTTCAAATGAGCTGCCATAAATAGGAGTTGAGTTGCAACCCATTTTCCATTCTGGAACTAAGATTTTTAAAGTATTTGGGCTTATATGAGGTTTTGCTAGTTTAGGCCCGAAAGGCCACGAAGCTTGGGGGCCCCCTGAGCTTGTGGGCCCCGGTGCACGTCACTGCCTTGCCCACCCATAGTTACGCGAGTGCTTCCGGATCCGTCACTGTCGCTAATAGTGCTGCCACGATGTCTTGCACTTTCCCGGTGAGACTCTTCCTCAGTCGCTGTATATTTTCAATCGCCGATATGCTGTACAGTTTCGTAGAGTTGGTGAAAGCGGCTTTGAACGTAAGCCACTCACCAGATCTGCACACCGTATTCTTGGTCTTGCTAGTCGCTCCATTGCTTCAGTCAGCTGGTCAATTCGACTCGTTCGGGTGGGTGTGTTTAGCCTCCCTCGCAGGTCGAACCGAAGGTGCCGATCTTCTCTTCTCCGTGTTCTTGATTCTTCTGGCTCCGTTCTTGGCACGACAAGGTTTGCTTGCAGCTGGATTTGTTGACCTTTACGATCACTGGGCTATTCAGAAGTTTCCATTTCGACCTGTACATTCAGCTTTTAATACTTATTAGTATAGATTTCAAACAAAAATTAAAAACCCGGGTGCTGCTGATAAGAAAAGTTTGATAGCAAGCTATTTGCATAGTCCATTTTCAAACCATAACCCAAATTATAATTAATTGCCTGCTATTTTTTTTAATACATTTTTTTTATCATTCCAGCCTAACGACAGCGGCATATATGTGTGTGAGGCGAAGGATTATGCTGGTAACCCAGGTGCTCAAGTTAGAGTATCAATTACGATCAAAGAATACCGTAAGTTTTTTTGTTGGGGAGCTCATATGTCAAAATAGGAACGTAGTCAAACCACAGATAGAATACCACTGCCAGTGGTTCCACCACTGACGGAACGGGTGATCCAGCCTTCTGTTTGACCCAGTGGTATGGCAGCCGGGACCGACGGCTAAACGTGCTCTCCGAGGCACGACCAGACCAATGTTAATATCCATATTCAGGCATACAAATATTTGCACTGAGCGGAGATCGAACCCGCGCCTCCTGTGTAGCGGTTACGTTCACTACCTCTTCTCCTTTATTCTGTTCTAATCTGTCCTTTTTAGGGGAAAAGGATGCATTGAAGAACAGGTCATAATCACTTGAAGCTGACTGAGTTGAAAGGTTCAATCACGATAGAGGTAGCTCGATAAGTGTGTAAGAATAGAAGCAAACGGCAGGATTAGGAAATGCGATCTCGATCCTGCGAGGTAACGATCATTCGAGATCTCGCCTCATTTTTCAAGATCAATCTCGAAGCATAAAATGACGAGATCTCGATCGAGATTGACAAAATCGAGCGGTCGATGAAACAGCGGGTCTCCGACCGTCGTATTATTGCAACTGCTGCATTCTTGTATTTGAATAATCTGGCTAGTTATTGGGATGATTTAAAACTATTAAAGAGCGACGAAACTATTATACATCGCAGCATTACATAATCAGATACTCTTTCATAAGCCTCGACCTCGTCTTCTGGTAGTGAAATAAATACAGGTACACAGGAAACTTGCAAAACGAGGATGAATGCCTCTTTGAATGATAAAAAAAGGATATGAATTTACGTACTGTTGTAAGATCAAATAGAAATCTTCAAGAGGAACTAGAGGATATGATGAAAGCCTTTATAAGTTCTTTTTCGCGAGTTGCCAGTGTTGCTAAAAATTACAGATAGGTCCGATATCGGTGTCGGACGCCGATAGCCGACAACCGACAGCCGACACCTTGTGCTGTTTCCACATTTATCCGATTAAATCGGCCCGATACGGCCATTCGGGCCGGACTTGAGATGCCGCTTATTCGATAGCACTCTGAGTACTATATGTTTTTTCAGAAGCTATTTCCACAATCACTCTTACCTTAGTTAGGAGTGATCACTTATAATCACTCCTATAGTAGGAGTGATTTTTGAAGTAACTATTTTTTACAATTTTGTTTTCAGTACAGTAACATAATATTTGCAATAAAGATTTATAAATAAGGTATTTAAAAAAATTCATACTAGGTATGCCTTACTCGGATCATGATCACAACTACTCAGTTTCAATCATGTCTCAGTCATCTAATTAAAACAATACTTAATTTCGAAATCCATTCAAGATCTCGAAAATATCGAGATCGAATTTCTAACCCTTAATATTTCTACACCTATCATGGTAGAATATGTATGACCACTGTAATAACATTAAGACCTCGATGTACCATATTCTTAGAAATAAATTCATTAATTCATTAAAAAAAAAGACGGGTTGCACTCTGGGAGTGCCGGCAGAAGTGAAAACATTTTCTTTTTTCTTTCTTCGTTATATACATAGAAAAAGATAAAAAAGAACATACCATACCATACCTATAATATAGCGCTAATCATAGAACCTATCACTTATTTTCTGCTAATTTTCTGTCAGAAGAAATTAATAAATTATAAAAAGAAAAAATAATCACAAAAAATAATAAATTACAAAAAGAAAAAATTATCATAAAAAGTAATAAATTACAAAAAGACAAAATAATCACCAAAAGTAATAAATTATAATAAGAAAAAACAATCACAAAAACTCCCTGAAGGCCAGGTGGTTTGAACCCGATACTATCTGAAACCATAAGGACTTACAGACGACGTGCTTACCGTTTAAGCTACGACGATGTCTATTATAACTTGCAAAATACATAGTCTGTACCTAATCTTGTATGACGTCAGTCGTCGGTTACGGTTCAAAGGTCAACTAATCCTGACGCTTCCTTAACATTTTACACCCATCCAACGCCGCTAAAGAAGTTTTCACTTCAAAAACCCCTCGAGATCTCAATTTAGTGATCTGGACTCGAGATTGCATTCACTTGGCAGGATTTGTTGTTTCTGCCTATTTCATATTTACTTTTTCGTTTCGTGTGGTTAATGGCCAACCTGTGACTGAGTTGTTGCCCATATAGGCCTCTGTCTTGACCTACGACTGTTGATAGCCGGGACCGACTTTTAACGTGCCCTTTGAAGTGCGAAAGCGCTCAGATGTAATACCACTATGCGGTCACCCATTCTAATGGTAACCTTCGCCTAGGTAACTTAACCCAATTAATTGTTTCCCGAAAAATTTAAAAACCCGGGTGCTGCTGGAAAGAAAAGTTTGATGCCCTTTGAAGTGCGAAAGCGCTCAGATGTAATACCACTAAGCGGTCACCCATTCTAATGGTAACCTTCGCCTAGGTAACTTAACCCAATGATTGTTTACCAAAAAAATTAAAAACCCGGGTGCTGCTGAAAAGAAAAGTTTGATGCCCTTTGAAGTGCGAAAGCGCTCAGATGTAATACTACTAAGCGGTCACCCATTCTAATGGTAACCTTCGCCTAGGTAACTTAACCCAATTAATTGTTTACCGAAAAATTTAAAAACCCGGGTGCTGCTGGAAAGAAAAGTTTGATGCCCTTTGAAGTGCGAAAGCGCTCAGATGTAATATCACTAAGCGGTCACCCATTCTAATGGTAACCTTCGCCTTGGTAACTTAACCCAATGATTGTTTACCGAACAGTGAGCAAAAAATAAACATAGCGAAACTCATACTATAAATTGATGACGAAAGTAGGACATGACGATATTCCTGCCCGAGCAGTTCGACTGAGAAGTACTTCCACCCTACAGAATACCGCGGCTATAATAACTTCGTGTTGTGTTCCCAGCGGTGAGTAGGGTAGCCAGAGCCCATTGTATAGTTTTTGTGTTGTCAGTGGGAAGACTAAAGGCTTGTCCTGCTTGGTCTTCTGCACTGACGGCTCAGTAACTCTCTGTTCTTACATGATCCGCAGCGCGTGTGTGACTCCCCTGGTGTTGCACACGTCCATAGGCCACGGTGGTGGCTACCGTGGCCTATGGACGTGTGCAACACCAGGTGGGACGTGTGCTTGTCTGTCACGTAAGTGAAAAAAAAAAGAGACATTCTTTTCATTCGATTTTAGCATGCCTACGTAATGAGGTAGCCTGTGATAATGTAAGGTGCATCTCCAAGACAGCTGTCTGCGACTATAAAATGGACTGCGCCGATGGTTCCGACGAGAAATATTGCCGTGAGTATATCAACTTTGGCCAATGCTTCTTCATTCAACTGCTAACTACTGCAGTAGCACCTAAAGACCAAGTCAGTCATATCATTTTCTATTTGGGCGCCCGCGTGCAATACCGATTATGCCACCCCTTTTTTTATTACGCGGCAACACAAAATACTAGTCAGATTGAAAAATCTTTAGTACACACATACACGTGCTAACTTTTTGGTACTCCCACATTACCTTCATTAAAAGTAGGAATAGTTTTGATGTTAAGCCCCGGTCCCGGGTGCTTTAAGTGAGGCGTGAAAAAGCATCTGTTGAGGCCGTGAAGCTGAGTGCCACTATCGCTATATTGTTTGTGTCCGACCCTTTTTCCTGAGACTTCAGCTTTTCATCATAGGTTTTTTACCTGACTGCCATAGCAAGGGTAATATTTTTTACGTATGTATGTAAATTTCTTTATACCCCTCTATAGGCCTAACGGCTGGACGGATTTCGATGAATGGGGTCTCAAATGAAAGGCATTTGTCGCGAAACGGAGGCGTCTCCGCCATGTCGCGAAAAGAAATGGGATTTATTCGGGGTTCAGTAGCTTGAATGCAAGGCATGTCCATGATTGCTGATTACTAGTGATTCTATCATCTCTCACCGTGGATGTTGCTCACCTCCTACATATCTGTTACTCTCAATCAGAGAGCAAGCTGGCATTGATTTTACCTGCCATGAAGAACACATATTGCTGTACCGTTCCATATTCAACGTCGAACTTTGAATTAACACGTGACTTTGCTGAACCCTTCCGGTCGGGTTACAGTAGAACTATCGTGTTATATACCGCACTGCGAATCGGAATCCGATCTGATGAGCCGCAGGTATTGGTCTTCAGGTGCAACTGGGTGAAGAGCATTCACTACCCATCCTGAGCTAGCATGAAAAATCCAGGTGGGCGGTGAATCGCATATCTCGTGCCGGAACCTCTCGATTGGTACACTAGATAGATACGTCTTAAAAACAATAAGTAAAAGAAATACCAGCCTTTGAAATCCCTTACACTGTCGTACCGGTCGCCTCCGAATTTCTCTTTGTCATACGTATTTATACTTCACAGTAAAGAAAACAGCGTTGTAAAGATTTGGACTGCCAGTTAAAGTAACCAAAGAGTATTGTTACGAGCGTGGGGGTCGGTTTAAATAGAAAATGCGAGGACAACCGTTGAAAACAGATTTTATTCAGCTGCACTTAAATTACAGCAAAGCGCGTAGAAATTCAAAACTCTTCCTTACACAATACACAGTCACTTATAGAAATCGCACTGTATCGCTTCGCACACTTTATCGCTTTGATCGCTTCGAATACTAGTCGTAGACTAACTTGAGCGGAGGCTGTTAGCTCGCGTTTTATATTGGGTGCGGCCGAGTAGCGAAAGATCGAGAAAAGACAGGAACGTTCTGAAAAAGACAGGAACTTTCTGGAAGGTTCTATTGGGTCTTGTGTCTCTTTCTAGCCTGACGTCTCGTTCTATTCATTCGATTCCTTCTAGAACAGTGACGTCAAGGCATGCTGTCTCTTTCTATAGTGCCGTCTCGCTCACTCCTATGGAAATTTGGCCATATATTGAAGTGGCCAAGCGCCGTGCGTAGCACTATGAATCCTAAAAAGTTTGTATTTCATGAAGAACCTTCGCGACTACGTTTTACTGTTCTGTGTTCGTGACAGCATTCATCTCCTGAGTGTCATAGGGTACATAAAATGTAAATAAAAAGAATACAGTGGATATTAGGTGCTGAAATGTGTGTTGACAAAAAATAAATTTTACTCAAGCTCATCGTGTGTGGTATCAAAATGCGATTACAAAAATATAAATATATCATATTTATCGAGCTCAAACGATTAAAATACACATATAAAAAAAACACGAAAGCTGTTTAAAACATTGAAACAAGTTTGATAGCGGGCGGTAGCCGTTATTTTTATTATGGTTTGTGATCGGCAAATTGGTACCGCCTTTTTTTTGGGGTGCGGGGAATCCCACCCCCCCTCCAGTGCCCGAGGGGGAGGCTATGTCGGCCTCGAACCGACTAAACCGCGCGCTGTCTGTAGGTCGTTGTGCAAGGCCGGATGTGAGGTTGTCTTCGACATATCCCTCGCACCCCGGCTGACTCATGGCCATCCTTCTCCGTCTGGCCTTCCTCGGAATTGGGGCAAGCAAAATAATGCTTCTGTCGCCGCCAACTAACTTAATCTGCCGTTCAATTAAGTGCCCCATCCTACGATTGGCCTAAGCATTAGCCAGCCAGGTTGTTAAATGATGTAATACATGAGACGACTGAATCGCGCCGTTTAGTTAACTGCCTAGGCAGTTAACTAAACGGCCTGCAGCAGACCCGGCAGCCTGGCCGCTTTCTGGAAGGAGCTTGGATGGTCGGAGTAGGGCTGTGGATACAAAAAAACCACACAATCACGCAAAAAGGCCCATCTACAAGGGACCACATGCGGAAAAAGAGCCCGCGAAAGAAGAAGAAGAAGAAGAAGCTAGTTGGCCGCGACATTTGAATTATTTATTTTCTCGTAAGTTACAAAATATAATATATATATATTTGAATATATATAATTTTACAGCTCCCGCAATTCGGTGCGAACTGAATGAGTTCACATGTAAGAACAGCAGATGTATTCTCAAAACTTGGGTTTGTGACTCTGAAGACGATTGTGGTGATAATTCTGACGAACAGAATTGCAATGTGCAAGTAAATGGTAAGTGCTCGTCAACACTAATGCATTCCTAAGAATTTCAATTGCGATTTCATCCTAGCAGAAGCATGCTGAAGTGGCAGCGCGCCTCCTTCTATCCAGATGGGGACATAGTAGTCCCATACCCGAGGGCGCCTTCAATGGCCCTGGATCAGCCGGAGCTTGCAGGATATGTCCAAGGCAATCTCACCGTTGGCAATTCATGCCCCAAGACCGCGTGCAGTTTTAATCGGTTCGAGTCTGACACAACTGATTTAGTTGTGGTAGAAATTTAATGGCACAAATTTATCACAAATTTCGGCTGGGTGGCTACCACCGTGCACGATTGCGAAAAACCCTCAATAGTAATACAATCTCGGTTGGATTGCGTTCAGGGGTTAGCAAGTGCATAGCCGGGCAGAGGGGATTGTATTCGCAGCACTAGTGGAACCGGTGGGTGCCACGCGGTGCAGTGACGACAATCCTCTTTAGATGAGGGCAGCCATTGTTAAGATGGTACGTGTATGTAATGGTGACCCTCTTTCCTGAGACTTTGCCTTCACCTTACCATCAGGCGAGGTGAAGTCAAATTGACGTGTACTAAATATGAAAAAAAAAACACACCGGAGGAAAGTACCACACTGTACAAACGTGCAAATTACCTGAAATGATTTATTAAAAATTATTAAAATATGTTTTTATTCGTTACAGTATAAATATGGAAGTTTCAGTACTCTCGATGCACAAACACGACTACAGGAATCGCCAATTAGTTTGCAATGTGCGATACAGCTGTGTTCAATAATATGAAGTACATCACACCTTGATTAGAAAACATCGACTGAAAAAACGATCTATGAAAGTTAACTTTATTAATGGAATGTTTTTTACAGGCCGTCTGCCTGTCAATGGCGCCAAATAAAACAAATTGTGCAATAAAATATAACTGTATTTTGTTATAATAAAATATAAACATTACTTATTATGTCCAACAAAATAAGTAATTGGTTTTAACATATTTATATAACTGAAATAATTATATCATCCATATAAATAAATAGTAACATTAAAACTTCCTTAAATTGATCACAAAGGGAGAACTCCCGTAGCTGTCGAAGAATGCAACTCGGGGAAAGGACTGTTCTCTACATGTCTATCATTCTCTACTAAGTAATCGCTTAACAGTAAAAGGCTTGTCGCCTATTACGTGGGACTGAAATACATAGTTAGCCAAATGTGATTGTTAACACGTTCTTGCAAACAACGTATATAGACGTTCAAAATAGGTGACGTTACCATGGCACAACGTTTAATCACGGCCAACTAAAACTCGATTTATAGAGCACAACATACTACAGCCCCTGGCCATACAATTATTTAAAAGTTCCTTTTTTATGTAGTATCGAATTATTTGCATCTTCGGTGGTATTCAGCTTTGGTTCTAATTACCTACTTTGTGAGCCCACAACGTGATCGTACGTAGCTTCACTATATAAACGTCAACGTCTCTAGACGTTAGAGTAATATATTCTACATAATCCTTAGTTAATTGCATAACGGCATTATACATCGCTCGATTTTCTATGGGAAAATGAAGCGTTCCATTGCTTATAGATGCATATATACATTGTTCGTATGAACGTGTGATACACTTTTGCTAATGGGGATTAAAAGCCGTGAATGTATTTATGTTCTCTACTCTGTGATCATATAAGAATTCATTTATATTGATTTTTAATCTATCAAAGAAGAAACAGCAAACAACAACCTGTGAGCCAATATTCGTAACAAAAATCCATTCAAGAGTGAATCTCAGTCTAATTTCAATATTCCAAATGTCAAAAAGGAGCACGATGTTAACGTTCTTCCTTAATTGGAAGAGCATTGACCAAAATTTAAGTTAAACTTAATAATACCGTTCTTGACATTAGAGAGAGTGAAATATTGAGAATTTTGAACAGATATTTATCAGAAGATTTGGCTCTCTGTTCAAACGCTATAAGATTATTTTTTAAATATTGGTCTATCGTTATTAAATAGTATACATATATTTATTTTATATTAAAATAATAGTAAGTATTTAGAAATGTTTTCATAAGTTTCTCTTTACTAACTAATTTAAATCTATTGAATATGTACTTGCACTTATTTTACAAAATTTTACTAAGGGATATCAAATTTTTAAAACAATACATCGTAAAATATGATTTTAAAATAATTAGGAAACATTTAAATCTAGGTACTTACATACAAGGATTTAACTATTTCTCACTTTTATAAGCTAGAAATTGAGATAGGTTAGAAATGAAGAATGGAAAAGATGAATAACGGAAGTGGAAGAAAGAAAGAAATTGCTTATTCAGCCGAGACACTCGTAAAAGTATATTATGAAACTCCAAAAATGTTCTTGTCTTTTTTCGCTAAAATTAATGAATCAAAAAATACTGGTGAATTTATTTTTGTATAGATTAAAACTCATGGCCAACCAGTGTTTCCAGTTTTAAGGATTTTGCCTTTTAGAGGGAAAATTACGAATTTATTTTTTATTGCAAGTGTCTGTGAGCAAATATGCGGCTTATAAAGAAGAAAATTTCGAAAAATCTAGCTTATGAAACGAGAAAGTACAGTGAGTATAAAATTCTATATTTAATTGTTTGCAATTTAAATTCAACGTCTGATATACAGAGCTTAGGTTAACATACAGTTTTAGAGCAGTTTTTATTGGAATCAATGATAGGAGACACCTTAATGTCGCACAAAGATCGTCTACGTTTATCATTTTTAAAATAATTTATTAAATTTTTTGCAATAAAATTACCCAGTACGAACTGATCAGCATGCTTAAAAATAGATTGGCTTGGTGTCGTAGATGATAAAATGCAAGGCAATAGTCTCACTGCCATGGATGCTCAAAACCATGCGTGGTGAAGAAGTAAAAGCCAGAAAGCCCTCCCCAGACTGAGATGTGAGACTTACAAATGTAAATATGATTAATGGTCTAATGTCGTGAATTGAACAAGAAATTTTGAATGATCTAAAGTTTAACACCAAAATTACACTCAGATATTTTTACAGATAAAGTTGACCTAAATAAAAATCTAAGAATAAATGATTTTAAGATATTTTGATATATTTATTTCCTTTATTCCTTTTAAAAACTTACAAATTATATTTTTGAATAAATATGAAAAAAAACAAACATCTATATAAAAATATGAAAAGTCGTGCCCTACCGGTATCGGATATGATGATTAAGCTACCGGTGGTTAGGACTCCTGAAAAAAGAACTTTCTCACGCTGCGCACCGTATCAAGGAACACTGCTTTCTGCATCTGGCCAGATCAGATCCAACCGTCTAACCCGAACCTCTTCAGGTGTTGGTCGAGGCTCTTTGCTATCAGTCCGTTGACTGACACGACTATCGGTACAATGATTGCTGAATCAACATTCCACATGTCGACAACCTCTTGGGCCAAGTCCTAGTATTTGATCTGTTTATTTTTCTTAGCTTTCACGAGATTCTCGTCATGAGGAATAGTGACATCAACAATCAATGCTCGGCATATTTATTTTATTATTTTTTTATATATTATTTTTTATATAAAAAAAAAATTTTTTTATTAATTTTTTTTTTATATAAAAAGTAATGAGTTACGAATTACGAATGAAAGATAAATCGTATTATTCTTTAGTCATGATGTGTATATTGAAAAATCAACTTTAAAAAAAACTTTTAAACTGTGATCTTTCCCAAGGATTTTTCAAATCTGGGAATGAGATTTTTGTAGAAGAAAATAAAGAACGAACAAGTGATAGACATGTTTTTAATCTGTATTTTTTTTTTCATATTTCTCTTTATAACGCTGCGGCATTGTGGAATGGTGTGTAAAAGTGATTTAATAGTTACATAATATTTTCTATCATTGACTCCAATAATGAAATATTGGCGTAGAGCGTACCATTCATTTATAATTTAAGTATCATAGTTGAAATCGCAATGGGGTATTGTATTAAATCCAAAACTGCCATCTCTATCAAAATCATTTGAGAACTGACTGAAGATATTATTGCATTATAAATATCTAAAATATTTTAGACATCTGCTAATTGAAAAAAGCTTACATTGAACTGTTATTATTATTTAAAGTATAAATGAATGGACATAATAATTACAACTATTAAAACCTATTAATTACTTTTTTTTTATAAAATCTCACTATTTTGTTGCGTATCACTAAAAAGTGATAGATATCTAGACGATATTATATTATTCATAGCCCCGGAAGGATCAATAAGTATTGTAAATAGATTATGTTAATAATTTTTACAGTAATTCTTATAATAAGGGATAATTTCAACTCAGGCAGGAAAATGGTATGGTCGAGCATTTTTTTTAATGTTAATTAAATTAATCAAGCTTATTACATTTAAACAAAGCTGATAATAGTATACAGCATTTTAAACTTTGTATAAGTGTATTTTCCCGCCTGATCTGAATTGGCCCTTATTCTAAAGAACCAGTTGATCATTTCGAGGTTCTTTAGGAGTGAATAGCACAAACCACGCTGTAGAAATCTACACATATTAATTTTTCAAAATTGAAAATTTAAATTTTAATCCAACATAATTATATTTTTTGTTGTTTTAATATTAGAAAATGGTACTTTGCTATATCTTTATATTCAATTCCAGTGTTAAATAAGTATCAATTCAAATCAGGCGGAAAGTGCTGGAAATAGTATACAGCATAAAATCATAGGCGATAAGGCAGTAGCGAGTTGTAGCTTACTATTTTAAGCTTTGTCTTGTTGGAATAAGGTTGATGTTTAATTACTACTTTAAACTGCATGAGAATTTTACCGCCTGATCTGAATTCACCCCGTGGCGTCCATATATCTTGTAATCTTGTATTATATAATTAGGGGTTGTCATTTTATGGTACTTCAATTTAAAATTCCTTGTGTATATGACAAGATAATTAAACAAACGTATCTTTAAGTACATTTTCTTTCGAAATATCAGGAGGTGGCCTTGGCCTGTTAGTTTTTGATACAGTTGCCTTTATTACTAATGTGTCCTCATTTTTTGTATCATATTTGTCAATTTCTGTTACCATGTCGTCTGATTCTGTTACATTTTTACTAGTTTCAGCACTAAGTGTACTTTTCATTTGATCTTTATCAGCTACTACTAGTAAATTATCATAATTATCATAGTCATCACCGATCATTTCATCGTCGGTACTCAGATCTTCTTCAATTTCAATTCTATCTTCACTTCTTTCATCTTCTCTTTCTTTATTTTTATTAAACGTTGTACAAGTTATTTGGTAGATTTCAGGCTCTTCAGCTGCGTATTGATTACTAATTTGCTCTAAGCTGCCATCACCGCACCCTTTGTCAATACCCGTCTTATCATCGTCTTGTAAATCCTCTACATCATCTAGACTTGCTTGTCCAGTTTTTTGATCCGTGGTGTTACTACAAGAACCCGAGCTCAAGAAAATTTGTTTAGGACTTTTAATCTTTTCAACTTGCTCTTCGTTTTCTTCAATTATTTCTAACCTAGACCTAGAGAAGAATTTCTGAATAGATTCAATTTTTTCCAAAGCTCTTTCACTTCTTTCAGAGCTAGACGAAAGGGATGTATCTTCTGTCATGCAAGCAGAATCTATTCTTCTCGATTGATCTGATAAAGAATCGGATATTTCGGTTGTGGATGTTGATTTATCAACTTTGATTACTCTAGGTTTGATTATCATACTTGGTGGCAAATCAGGTATGTTTCTTAAATCGATTAGACTTATAGATGAACGTTTCAAACTTGAACTGATATCGAATTCATCATCTGAATCGTAATCGAAGTGTTTTGAAACTTTATCCTCTATATATCGGACAATATCTTGTGCTATTTGTCTCGTTTGTGAAATGCGATCGTCTCTAGAGGATGGTTCATCTTCTTCAATGATATCTGATAATTCTACACTGTACGGTAAACAGTATGAAAAGGAAGGTGGTTTTGTATACGATTCAAAATTTTCTATATCTTCTTGCTCAGACATGGTGTCATCCTCTAACTTTTTGAATACGTATATTCTTTCGATTGCTTCATCAAATATGCTTTCTAAGTCATTTTTTATGTTACTCAAATCAACTGTAGTTTCGGAAATACGTCGTTCTGTTCCTGAATCGTCACCTCGTTCTATAACAGTGTCTTGAGTTTGTGTCAATGTAGAATCTGATTTAGTTTTACTTATGTCACTAAAAGTTTCTAGCTTACTTATAGTGATATCTGACTTTGATTTTTCAGACAGTGGAGGAGTCAAAGATTTGGAATAAAATTTATCTTTTGCTGAATAGTTTTCCATGTATTTTATCAACATTTCGACTAAAGTTTCAGCTTCTTCCTCTGGCGTTTCATCAATATAAGAGAGATCTTTAATATTTATATTTGTTTCCGTTAGACAGGCATCAGCATCTACCACTTCAATACTAGGACGAATATCTTCAGGACCAAATAAAAATTCCATTAAAGTAATTTTATTGTCACCTATATCGTTTTCCTTTTCCATACATCCCGTAGAAGCCAAAAAATCCATTAATGTTTCCATTTTAGCTTCCAATTCCGTATTTGCTTTACTAGTTATAAATTGCTTGGTCTCTTCAGGTGTAACCTCACTTTTGAAACAGCTTCCACTGCTACCTTTTCTATCCCCCCTCTGACTTTTCACTATAGTAAAGAAGAAATCAATTAAATTTGCAATTCTTCTTTCAGTTCCCTCTTCTACATCTGAGCTTAAGTCAGATTCTTCTTTAACTATAGGACATCGTTTTGGGGTTTCTTCGAATTTCTTCGAAAATACGGTCTCTTGAATGACCTGTAGGAGATCCCTGGCCAATCTTACGGGTGATTTAGAGTCTGTATGAATGGGTTCGTAGCCAGTGGGGGCAGCGGGGGCGGAGCGCCTGCGGTCTCTGTCTATCCTGATGAAGTCCCACAAGGAGCCCAGTTCTGAGGTTAGAGACGCCCTGTGGTTGGCTAAACGAGAGCCTAGCCGACGGAATACCTGTAAATTAGATATACCATGTTCAAAAATTGTTAAATATTTCTTACATAAGTTGTGTCGATTACTTTTATCATTGAGAGTATTCCGTGCCACAGTATGACATCTGCAGCAGTCGTCACGGATAGTTGGAGCCCTCAAAAGTTCGACAGCTGATTTAACTACAGACTGTTTACCTAGATATCGCTAACGGAATATCGAAGTCCAGCTACTTTGGCTGTTAAGTCAACCACAACTGCGTTGGAAAATGGCCTCTGAAGATGAATCATCAAGAGTATTCTGTATAAATTGAAATATGCATTGTTTTTTTTATTAAACTTGTTTTCTTATTCTTTATTTACTTCTTTCTTTCTATTCTCACCTGCCACACTCAGGATCGCCAAGCCCTAAGTTTCCGTAACGAGAGTCTCTTGAACCGCGCTACTTGTGCCGCCAACGCCTCTGCCCCTGCAGACATCCCTGGAGAAGTGGTTTCACCTTCAGAGTGGACCTGGCAACGAGGGTAGGGTTTAATAATTGAATAACGATTATGAATATCAATATTTGCTGAGGTCCGCAGTACTACACGCGTCTAAGACACCCCGGTTTTTTATACCACTTAGGTGGCAGACAAGCACACAGCCCACCTGATGGATAGTGGTTACGATGGACATATACCAGGGGCGTCACACTTCTGCTACAGACCCTGTAGGAACAAAGAGTTTCTGTGCCATCATTGCAGAAGACAAAGCAGGACAAGCCTTTGGTCTTCTCATTGACAGCACCAAAACTCTCCAGGTATTATGACCGCGATTTTCTATACGGCGGAGGTACTTCCCCAGGCGGACTGCCCAATTGGACAGAAATACCGTTTTGTCTTATTTCCATTATCAATTTGGTCTATCTATAGCACTGGACTTCTTACCTCACGCGTACTAGTACGTTTCTGCATGTAGCTCCTCATATCTTTGTCCGAATGACCTTTGGCTCGTCCAATACCCTTGCCGAGGGGCGCTGCGGATGCTCTTCTAGAAAATGCAACAAATATTTACAGATTAAATAAAGAAATCAATATTCTAAGTGCTACCTAGACCCATGGAATTGAATCTGCGATTGCTGACAGACCGAGAGGAATGGCCCTGGGTCAGCCGGGGTGCGAGGGATATGTCTCGAGACAACCTCACTTTCGGCCTAGCACATCGACCCTCAGACGGCGTGCGGTTTAGTCGGTTCGAGTCCAACATAACCTCCCCCTCCGGCTCAGGAGGATTTTTTTATGTGCGGGAAATCCCCACGGATACCCCCCCCCCCGGTTATCCGTGGGGATTTCCCGCACATAAAAAAAAACCATGGAATTGAACCTGCGATTGCTACTACGCTACCTGCGATTGCTAGGCTACGACTAGGGCACTGAAGTAATCTAAATTCATATATTATAAATGGTAAAATGTAATGTCTGTTTGTTTGTCCGTCTTTCACACCTAAACCACTGAATCGATTTTAATGAAAATGGTATTGGGGTAGATTAGACCTTCAGAAATACAAACAGCAAAGAAATACAACTGGCCCATACAACCCGGAGTTGTTCACTTACCTACAATGAGACGGGTCGTTGTAAGCTGGCTGAACTGGTGCCCTTACTTCAGCTATCGTCTCTGATGTGGTGAACCCACCAAGGGGAAAGCCTGTGGTCCCTGCAAGGCACAAAATTACGGCTATCATATCCCAAACATCAAGCATCTGAAGATAATCCACCATTAGTTCAATCTTGAATATTAAGATCTTTTAGAGCACCCTGCCCACAGAAATATACTAGGATAGAACGCCTATGTGGGCGGGAAATGCGTGGCAATCCTTTAGTCAATTCCTGTCCTATGAGACAGAAACAGGAGACTAGCTTGTAATAACATTGTTAAAAATAAAGTGAATATAACATTTTGTGAAGTTATGAAGCGTCGGTAGCTTATTGGTTAAGGAGTCGGTCTTACGATCGAGAGGTCTCGGGTTCGAATCCTGGCCATTACACTACCGACGACGTGAACCCACTCCTAGCACAAGCAATTTAGCTTAGTTGGAGGGGTTAGAAGGAATATTAGTAACTTCGATAATTTCGGTTGCTAATATTCTTAAAAAAAAAATGTGCTATTAATAACTGTAAAATAAAAATGGAGAAGTTAATTTGAAAAATAAATGTATTTATTTCTTATCTCTCGTAAATGTTTATTTACAGTGAAAAAGTCGCCACGCGCGACATGCAGGTGAATACTGCGTATGGCCGTTCTATTCTAATATATATCTGTCACTCTGTCGGTCCAGCCCCTCTAGACAAGTGGCAATTCGCTAGCCGGCGTTTGATGGAATAGAATGTCGAATGTATAGGACTTGACGTATTTGACATGTGTTAACGACTGTCATTTACGTCAAATCCCATACATTCGTCATTCTATTCCACCAAACGCCGGCTAGCGAATTGCCATTTGTCTAAGAGGGGCTGATGTTGACTGTACCTACTGTGTCACATTATTCCAAGGATAAGACCAGTAACCCAGGCGTCTAAAGTTTCCATTTTGGAGCCCTAGGTGTATAGGCTTGGGCTCCAAAGATGGCTATATACACCCCATAGTGACTCATCAGTAATAGTGCCTCTCATCATCTCTGCGTTAACCCCGGTCCCATCCAAGGCTTTTTCCAAGACTTTCAAGTCCAGGGTGCACATTTTCAGTCTTTTTCAGACAACTTCAATATTTTCGATTAAGCGACTTCCACAACGCATTGGCGATATCGAAGTTGTTTAATTAGACTAGTCGGACTTTTGAGGGCTCCAGCTATCGGTAAGGACTGCCATAGACGTTCGTATGATAATCGGGACTGACGGCTTAACGTGATCTCCGAGTCACGGAAATACCCAGACTGATGCAGATAGACATAGATATTAGTGCATACTTGATTGCACTGAGCGGTAATAGAACCCGTGTAGCAATCACCTTCATCACCATCACGCCCCAAAGGCTCAAAGGAGGTAGGACACGACGGTATTTCTGTCCAGAGGAGCAGTCCGACTGGGGAAGTACCTCCGCCCTACAGAATACTGCGGCCATAATAACCTCGTGTTGTGTTCCCGGCGGTGAGTAAGGTAGCCAGAGCTCACTGGAGAGTTTTTGTGCTGTCAGTGGGAAGACCAAATGCTATTGCTGCTTTGCCTTCTATACTGACGGCACAGAAACTCTTGTGTTTACTGGGTAGGCAGCACGAGTGTGACTCCCCTGGTGTTGCACACGTCCATAGGCCACGATAACCACTTTCCATCAAGCTAGCGTTGCTTAACCCATTATGTCTTACCAGTAATAGCACCTCTGGTCATACTCAACCCCCTCTGGATCCTCGCGAAAGCTGCCTTGTGTCTAGGGACGGGTGCGGTACTGCCTTTCTCTTGCAATACGAATCTACCCAGGGTCTTCCATCCAGCCTGCAAAATATAATTTGAATGTATGTTTGTTTGTTAGTGAACCACGTAAAATGATAGCATGGGTTTGACCTAAGCAGGAATAAAGTTTTTGAAAAATCTACATAATACCTAAATGCGAAATACCACTCATGGATTAGTCACGAAATATCAGAAACTTTAACACCTACAAATTTGAAATTTGGCAGGTAAGTTCTTTATAGAGTAGAATATACTGCTTCCGGGCTGTTTGGCCGAGAGCCACTCGGTATCACAGTGCGAACAACCAATCAGGATCGAGTACGTCCGCGCCACAGCGCTCGACCAATCAGAATCGAGTGAGTCGATTCCCCGCTCCGACCGTGCCTATAAATACAGCCGTGATTCAAGGCTCGGCATTAGTCGCAAGTCAGCCGCCGGCGAGGCAAGGTCTCCGAAGTTGTCGTCGCCCGGCCCTGCGCCACTGAAGATGTCGACCGCAGTGATCGACGAAACGTCTGGAACGCAAGTTTCCGTTTAACAGCCCGGAAGCAGTATATTCTACATGCAACGCCGGCCGTGAAAGCCTGAAGACTTATATTCTTTATAGAGTGTAGATATCCGCTTAGAACGGATTTTACAAAACTCCACACCTAAGGGGGTATAATGGGGGTTGGAAGTTTGTATGCAAGTCCTGTTTTTGAAGTAAGAGATTTGAAATTTTAACTCTATGCTCTATAGATGGCGTGGAAGTGTATTAATAATGTATCCTTAGACATTAACCCCCTTTTGGGGTTAAAACAAGGAATGGTAGTTGGAAAGTCTAACTCACTCCACGAGAATGAAGTCACGGGCGCCCGCTAGTCCATCTTCTAATATAAAAAATTCTCGTTTCACAATGTTCGTTCCCATACTCCTCCGAAACGGCTCGATCAATTCTTATGAATTTTTTTACGCAATAAGTCTAAGAATCGGATACTATCTATTTTTCATACCCCGTTCCGCGATAACCGACCACCACGCGGGCGGAGACGCGGGCTACAGCTAGTAAATAAATAAAATTACAGTGTCTGTTTGTAACGTAACATACACGAACTGCTTATTTTTTTTTAATTGTCTGTTTTTACGGGCTCCTGTTTCTCCAAATTGGCCGAGTCGATTTTTACTGTAGCTACCTGGCTGATGTTATAAGGCGTAACTTAGGCTATTTACAAAGCCACGATTCGATCCCGGGATCTCACGATCGTGAGGCCGACTCATTAACAACTAAGCAACCGATGTAAACCCGTGAATAGTTTCCTGTGACAAGCGAGAACTACATTTTTATTATAGTAAATACATCATCATAAAAATTTCTTACCTGAGCTGCATAGACTACTTCATCATCAGACAATGCTCTCTGGTGTGGACCCGTACCAGCTCTACCACCCCATTCCAATTCTTCCACCAAAACAAACCTGGAAGGAGATAGGTAATAATAGATAATTACAAAATAAAGATCCCGAGTATAGATAATATAAAAAAATGATGAAACAACAGATTATAAATTATAATATTTATTTTATTTTATACTTTTTAGTTATAATCGTCTTCTAATTGCCTTCATTTTGATACCCCACTCGATAAATTTGAGTGATTTTTTTTTACCACATAAATTTTGGCTGTAAAAACCCAACATGTAGCTTTTGTTCATATTTTATATACCCAAGAACACTTGGGCAATAAATACCTTTCATTTGAGACATGAATCATTGAAATGCGTACGGTGGTTCAGAAGATATGAGGTAATAAGGCATATTACAAACATACACACAAACATACACGATACGCGCGAAAAACATAACCCTTTTCGGCAGTCGGGTATTAAGTTGAAAGTTAACATGGCACGTGTGTATAATGGTGGCCCTCTCTCCTGTGACTTTGCCTTCAGCTTACCATCAGGCCAGGTAAAGTCAAATTGACGGGTCCTATAAAAAAAAAGACGGGTTGCACTCCGGGAGTGCCGGCAGAAGTGAAAACTTTTTCTTTCTTTCTTTCTTCGTCATATACATAGAAAAAGATAAAAAAGAACATACCATACCATACCTATAATATACCGCTAATCATAGAACCTATCACTTATTTTCTGCTAATTTTCTGTCAGAAGAAATTAATAAATTATAAAAAGAAAAAATAATCACAAAAAATAATAAATTACAAAAAGAAAAAATTATCATAAAAAGTAATAAATTACAAAAAGAAAAAATAATCACCAAAAGTAATAAATTATAATAAGAAAAAACAATCACAAAAAACCCCTGAAGGCCAGGTGGTTTGAACCCGATACTATCTGAAACTATAAGGACTTACAGTCGACGTGCTTACCGTTTAAGCTACGACGATATCTATTGTAAGTTGCGAAATACATAGTCTGTACCTAATCTTGTATGACGTCAGTCGTCGGTTACGGTTCAAAGGTCAACTAATCCTGACGCTTCCTTAACATTTTACACCCATCCAACGCCGCTAAAGAAGTTTTCACTTCAAAAAAACGTACACACATAGTTACAAGGCATTTGTTGTTGATTTTAATTCAATGATAGTCACCTTTTAGGATCATCTTGGCACCGAGCTTTGGTCAGAGCTTGGTAGACTACATAGGAAGCAGTCGCGCTCAGAGGTACCTGTGAACAATTTTGTTATTTTTATTTTTTGTATACTACATAAGTAGTCGTTACATTTGCGCTGCCGACCCTGATGAAACCTTCTAATACCCTTCTTGAAGAACCTCATATTGGAGTCGCTTTTATATTACAAAAAAATATATAAGGAAAATTATATTAGTGGCGTATTAGCGGTGGGGAACATGGCCGCTGCGCAGGAGGCGCGAGTTCGATCCCCGCTCAGTGCAAATATTTATATGTATGTATGCATGACTATGAGTATTTGCATTGTTCTGGTCGTGCCTCGGAGAGCACGTTAAGCCGTCCGCCCCGGTTGCCATAAAAACATCTATGGCAGTCGTCACGGGTAGTTGAAGCCCTAAAAAGTCCAAGAACTGGTCTAACTGCAATGCTTCGATAGCGCCTTTGGGTTGTGGAGGTCAGTGGCAGTCGCTTCACGGAAAATTTCGAAGTTTAGCCAAATCCGCAGTTGGACTGGTAAAAGCGGACCCCAGACTCCAAGTTGATAGCTTCGGATGCGTCTGGGATTAACGCTAGGATGTGGAAGAAGGCAAATTATATTAAATAATTTATTGTGACGTCATAATTTCTAAGGATTGAAGCAACATCTACCGGTATTTTATAAGCTCAGTTACTTATTTTATTTTAACTACAGGAAAATACCCTATTGTTCTGGTCAATCTAAATCTGACTTGATTATACCACTTAGATGGCGGCCAAGCAAACGGCCCATCTAATGGAAAGTGGCTACCGTGGCCTATGGACGTGTGCAACACCAGGGGAGTCACACTCGTGCTGCCGACCCTGTAAACACAGAGAGTTTTTGTGCCGACAGTGTATAAGACAAAACAGGAATAGCCTTTGGTCTTCCCACTGACAGCACACAAACTCTCCAGTGAGCTCTGGCTACCCTACTTACCACCGGGAAGACAATACGAGGTTATTTTAGCCGCGGTATTCTGTAGGGCGGAGGTACTGCCCCCCCCCCCCCCCCCCCCTGCACTGCTCATTTGGACGGAAATACCGAAATATTCACCCTACCTTGAGTATAGCATAAGGTATCTCATGCGACACGTTGTGGACGCAAACGAGGAAGCTGTCCGGTCTTCTGGGCTCCTCGTCCTGGGTGCTGGAGTCTTCGTCCGAAGGTACGGAGCGGTCACGACCGCGGTCTGTTGATCTGGTACCAAAGATACTTGGTTACAACACAGTAGTAAACAGTAGTAGGACAGCTCCTGTTGTGTATCGGTAGTGAACGCGGCCGCTACGCAAGAGGCGCGGGTTCGATTCCCAATGCAAATAATTGTATGCATGAATATAGTTACTTGCATTGGTCTGGTTGTGTCTCGGGGAGCTCTTTAAGTCGTCGGTCCCGGTTGTCATACGAACATCTATGGCAGTCGTTACGGGTAGGTGGAGCCCTAAAACGTACAAAACTGCAATACTTCCGATATTGCCATTGATTATGAAGGTCACATGGCAGTCGCTTCACGGAAAATATTGGAATTCAGCCAAAACCGCAGATAGACTGAAAACGAGGGCCCCAGACTCTGAGATGAAGGCTTCGGATGTGACTGCAACTTACGCAGAAATGATGATGTACAAAGTCTACATAGGTACAGCACAGCAGACAGACAACGAACACATCCTGTTAGTCTTCCAAAGTTTGATTCCTAAAAATAGGGCAATAACTACAAAAACCCTTACCTTATGCTCGTCAGCCAAGCCCTACTGCTAGGGTCGTCTCCAACCCTCTTCAGCAGCAACCTGGCCCCAGGTCTCGCGGAAGCAGTCCTTAGCACCCTTTCATGAGGAGCCAGTACCCGTTGAGTGGGAGCCCTTGAAGGTACCTCTTCCACCATTACGTAGCTACCTCGAGCTGATCTGCAGACCCCTGCCTTGGTGAGACATTGGGCGATGGCCTGAAATACACATGAAAATATATCGATTTTAGTGTTTGGAGGTTGTGGAGCTATACTATAAGTTTGCTGCATCGGAGGGAGCAGACCGACCGTCGCCCCCATGAGCGCGGGCCTGAGGGCGACGGGTGGAGCCGCCCGTCACCCTAGCAGAAGAACGCCAAGGGGACCGCGTGGTGCCCCCTCCCGAGGACGCGACGGATATGTCGCTTAACAACCTCACCTTCGGCTTAGCACTACGACCCACAGACGGCGTGCGGCTTAGTTGGTTCGAGTTCGACATAACCTCGGTACCCGTGGGGATTTCCCGCACGTAAAAAAAAAACTATAAGTTTGCCCGCGAGGTAAGTGTACGCGGTGTGGCGGGGTATTACAGCGGTTACGGTCAAATATAGCTAAGTCAGTCTTAGGTTGCGTGATCAGACAGTCGCTTTAAGAAATATATCGAAGTTCAACACAGTTAGGCTTCGCAGTTAGGCTGGAAAAGAAAACCCGGCACTCCAGACGAGAGTGCTTTAGACCATTGTGTCTTAAATATAGTTACTAACGTAACTGGCTATAAGAGAAACAGATAAAAATTCTCTCTCTTCCGCAGCAATTTTCGAAACGTAACTCTCTTTCTTTTTATCTTCATTAACTTCTCTCTGTCTCTCTCTCTCTCTCTCTCTCTCTCTCTCTCTCAACTTCAGTTCGCCTCACCCGATAGCCTCTTTGTACCACTCTCACCACACATTCACCGGCTTACCTCAAACATGTATATTTTACTTCAAAAACCCCTACCTCATTCGCTGTCGTATCTTGCGTGACCTTCAGTATAGAATAAGCCTCATGTCTGGCCACAGCATACACTACAAGGAAGTGTATCTTCCTCCGTTCGTGAGGGGACGTGGGCTCAAGATCCCCTCGGCAACTCTCCCCTGCCTGTTCCTCGATGCAGCGGGAGAAGATGAGAAGAGATGCCATGTTGAGAGACTGGTTAGTAGGAGACCTGTAAAAAGAGTAATAAATATGGTACTCGTGTAGTAATAATATCGTAGCACTATTTTCTGGAAAGAACATGTCATCTTGATTGTTTTTGACATTTAGGTGATTTTGATTAGACCGAGACAAAATTTGGAACAGATTTTAAGGACTCCAAATGATTCCCGAGTGGGCTATTTCGAGTTGGCTTTGGGTCAGCCGGGGCATGAGGGATATATGCCTGTGAGAATCTCACCTTTGATTACTAATAACCCAACAGGGACGTGTGGTTTTAGTCATACACATAATCATCCCTACTGGTGGTAGGGGTGGGCTTGTGAAAGAGTGGAGGGGCTGAGCGTACTTACCGTAACCTCACATGTCTGTAGCCAGGCCTGAGACAGTGTAGTGGTATCACGCGCTGAGACAGCATATAGTTCGTATCAGCGTCGTAGATGTCGAACCGAATGAACGCTAACTCTGGAAAGTTGATCTGGAAACGAAAAAATATTTATGAAAAATATTTTTTTTTTCAGATTTTGTCATCAAGTATTGGATACTCAAAATGGTAGATATGCTTGCTAAAATAGGAGATCTGTCCCCAAATATATCGATTGTTGTCCATAGAATACAACACCCGCTGCCCAGCCGCGACACATAGGTTCGAAGAGATTGGTGGAGGTCGCACCAATCTCTCAGTGTTAGGTTTCTTGTGATAATGCACAAAATAGGCGACAAACAATTTTAACGACAGCTTGGTTTCTTCGTCAACACCTAATGGCAATCTGTAGGCACCCGGATGACCACACCCAGATACACATACATGCACACTCAATATTCACACACATATACCCACAATTAATTGCATGCACTCGAATTTCATTATTTATTATTCAATTTTATTTCTAAATTCTATTTTAGAACTTCATTATTTAATTTTATTTAAGGATTTTATTATACTTACCATATTATTTAAGGATTTTATTATTGAATTTTATTAATGCTTATTGTCTTTTTAAATTGGAATCAACCACATTTTTTTTTATCAGGGTAGTGGCGTTGATGGCTGCGCCTCAGTGTATACTTTTGCAGTCATCATCGAACCCTTTTTATCAAACTGTATTATTTTTGTTCCTAATAATAAAGATTTTTTTTTATTTATTACGAAAAAAAAGATTTTCAAAATGTATAAAAAGCTCACTTTAAAAGTAAAAGTCTCATTCCATATCGGGTTCAGAGCGTTCTTTCTGGCGACTTTTGTTCTAATCTTCTTGCAGTCAGCTGGTACTCCAAGAATCTCGACCTCCACGAAGGCATTGTAGAATGAGTATACGTTTTCTGCCACGTACTGTCCCGATATCACTGCTAGAGTTAGGTGGGCTGCGTGGATGCCGTCGAATTCTTTGTCCATGGGGTTGAATCTGGAGAAAAAATATTTGTTTGGGCACTTTATGGGTGAACAAAAACCATGAAACTCGCTTCATCGTCACTACCCGTCACGCTCACGTAAGAATATTCGGAGCCTAGGCTCACCTAGACTATACAACTTTTTATAAACGTAGAGCACTTTTTAGGTGAATAAAAATTATAGATGTCGTGTCATCGTCACTGTCCATTACACTCATGTCAGAAATGGGCCTTGGCTATACAACTCGTTAGGCGCGTTGAGTACTTTTTGGGTGAACAAAAAGCTTCTTGTTATTATACTCTATGAGGGTATTAGATATACAAAACGTACTGTCGCTATGAGAGAAAGATTGCATAGGAATTGTGATGTATGGGTTGTTTAGTAGTTATATGTAGGTAGTCAAGACGGAAATTGTAAGGTAGGCCGAGCAGCCGCTTTGCTTTTTTGTCTTCGATTATACGTGTTACTTAATGGATGTGTTTTATTGTGATCCGCTTAAAGTGAACCCTAGACAGTGCCGATACCTAAATATTCTACAGTAATATACGAAACGTAACTCTCTTCCAATCTCTCTCAACTTCCGTTCGCCTTGCCCTATCACACTTTTCGTAACGCTATTATCATGCATTCACCAGCTTACTTCCCAAGTCAAGCGTGGCTTCCTTTATTTTTTAAGTGCGGAATCACCTACGGTTAAGCCGGAGCCTTTTAGGTGGTTATGACGGAATCGAACCGACTACAAGCGTATTCCATTTTTTATATCATTGAGGTGGCAGACGATCAGCCCACCTCATGGAAAGTGGTTACGGTGGTCTATGGACGTGTGCAACACCAGGGGAGTCACACTCGAGCTGCCGACCCTATAAACACAGAAAGTTTCTGTGCCGTCAGTGTAGAAGACAAAGTGGAAATAGTCATAGATAGCACAAAAACTCTCCAGTGAGCTCTGGCTACCCTACTCACCGCCGGGAACATAACACGAGGTTATTATGGTTGTTATATATGGCTGACCCCGGACTATGGAAGGCCCTTTTGGATGTGGAACTATGGTGTCTAGATCTTTCCCGAAGACAAGCACTTCTAAAGAAGTTTTCCCTTCAAAAGTTTCTTACCTTCTATATGCAATATGGCCAGGGTCCCATGTAACGGGTGGTTTCCTGACGTACCCAACAGAGCCGTTGCTTTCGAACATGGCTGCATTCACCGCCATTGCAGCATCTTCTGTCTGATAGTTCAGCGCTACTAACTGCACTCCGCAGCTCCAGAAGGTCACAGGATCGAAGTTTGATGAGTCTATTCTTAGGCTAGAAGAACAAAGGATTATATTTTTTATACCACTGAGGTGGCAGACAAGCTCACGGCTCACCTGATGGCTTTCCATCAAGTGGCGTAGTTACCGTAGACTATGGGCGTATGCAACACGAGGGGAGTCACAGAGGGTACACACAAACTATATGTCGGATTTTTCGTCCAATCACTTTATCGAAGTCAGCAATTCACACTGAAATAGCGCGATATTCTTCATCACCGTTGCATTAGTTCCGGACGAGGCCTTCGCCTCAGAGTCTGGGGTCCGCTTAATAAAACACGGTTATGATGTAAAGATTTTTAGTCACGACTGCCGCCTGACCTCCCGTTCTGAGTTGTGGTAAGTGATAGAATATCAGGTCGCCCATATGAGCTTCCGTATTAACCTAACAACTATTGACAGCCGTAGGCAATTTTTAACGTGCCCTCTGAAAAGCCCTCAGATGAAATTTCACTAGGAGGCATCTGAATGGCAACCACGTCTAAATAGCTTAGGTCACTAAATGTTTGCTGAACAGTAAGCGCATTTGGACATGAGTTTAACCCATCTTTTTATTTAACAATTGTTCTGCACTAATGATGTCCTTCGACCGTACATTTGGTCCTTCGAGCCGAATCCAATAACACTGCGTTACAAATGAAAAAAAAATTGAGTACCCGCTTTGAAATGTCATGTTTTCTTATGAATACTTATAGTTTATTAAAAATCCATACAAAATTTCCATTCATCACGTCTCATTTTTCTTCCATAAGAATGTGCCAAATTTTACTAAAAATTGAAATGCTAAACCATATTTTAAAGAAAATTAGTTAAATCAACCAGAATTTTTCACATTAACAAAGTTTAATTTTATCATTAAGGTTAAAAAAAAAAAACAAAAAAAAACATTATAAAAAGTTTTAACACAAAAGATCGCAAAACTTTAACTTTTTCTTTTGTGCTTTGAATGATCTTCTCGTTTTAAACGCTAGCAGTAATCGCCTAGCATAGTTGTGTCCCAACGCCCTTGAAATCGTTCTTCAAGCTTCTTTACATCCTGGTGGAACCTCTTACCTTGCTCATCACTGACTGCACCAAGATTAGATGGGAAAAAAGAAAAGTGAGAATGAAGGAAGTGAATTTTTAACGACATTCTGCAACCCAACTTTTTATATACTTCTAACATGTCGTCAACTAGCTTTTTCGCATTTTCGGCCCTGTGGTTCCCTAAAAACCCTTTAATAACTGCTTCCAGCGATAACCAGGCATCAAGTTCCTTGTCAGTAAGTTTTTTATCAAAATTTGGGTCTTTCATCAATCTGCGTATTTGTGGTCCTACAAATATTCCTTTTTTGAGTTTTGCATCACTTAACTTTGAAAATACTGTTTTTAAATATAAAAAGCCATCTCCCTCTTTATTCATAGCCTTCACAAAATTTTTCATCAAACCAAGTTTTATGTGGAGTGGTGGTAAAATGACATTTTTAGGATCTATCAATGGTATATGTTTCACATTAGATTTTCCACAAACAAACTCTGATCTTTCTGGCCATACTCTTGTAGTATAGTGCTTTTCTGTGGCTCTGCTGTCCCACATACAAAGAAAACAACAGTATTTAGTAAATCCACCCTGTAATCCGAGCAAAATAGCTATAACTTTGAGATCAGCGCATACTTTCCAGCCAAAATCTTTGTATTTTATTAAATTTAATATGGCTTTCATATTTTCGTACGTTTCTTTTAAAACAGTTGAATATGCTATTGGTACTGATGCATACTTATTGCCATTGTGCAGCAATACCGCTTTCAGACTTGTTTTTGAACCATCAATAAATAAACGCCAGTCTTGTGTTTCGTAAGGAATGCTTAACTCACTAATCAAAGTTTCTATATCGTTACAGTAACATATGTTTTCAAAAGTTGAATAAAATGAAGCCAGCTCTTTATTACGTTTTCGTTGCACAGTCACGTTTGTGTTAGGAGCCAACAAATTCCACTCTTTTAGCCTAGATCCTAGTAATTCAGCTTGCCTAATCGGTAAATTTAAGTCTCTTATCAAATCATTTAATTGATTTTGATTTATCAGACGTGGACGGCCAAGAGAACTTGTTGAAGGTAAAAACTCAGGATCTTCGCTGTCTCCGTCATTATATTCTATAACATTTGACAAATCGGGCTCTTCTGTAATCTCAATTTGATTTTTGGAGGGAGGTAAAGGAGGAGGCATCTCTTCACTGTGAGGTACTGGTTTCGACATTGAAGGAACGTCAGGGTACTTGATGTTATGCTTGATTTTCTTTGTAAAACCACGTATGTCAGTCAAGCAAAAGTAGCAATCATTGAAATGATTACTAGGTTCACGCCATAATGCTGGTACGGCAAATGGCATTGACGTCTTGTTTCCATTCAACCAAGATATCAGAGTAGCATAGCACGAAACACAAAAAAACTTTGGTATCCATGGTTTATCTTGATTAATAGCACGCCCAAAATATAGTAAATATGCACTTCTCACTTTTTTGGAAACATTTTTTGTTTGTGACACCACAATATACTGTTCGCAAACATAACAAAACTTATTTGGTGCATTTAAGCAGCTGCGACGACCACTTAGTCCAGTATTCATAATGGATTTCCAAAGAAATATGTACGAATATATCGACGTTATCGAATAAAAATGACTACTAAACAAAACAAAATAATAAAAAAGTACAACACATCAAAAATGGTAACTATTTCGTTTACGCCTAAAGTGAGGGTAATAGAAAAAATAATTTGGCATGTACCTCGAAAACTAGACGTGATAGATACCACATATGTTTGGAACATTTAATCTGTGACTCATTAGCTATTCATTCCAGCTAACACTTACGTGGGTACCAAAATCGTGTAACGCAGTGTAATAAATGACAAATCGCCCTTCAACTCACCCAGTGGGGTAGGTTCTAACTGCGTCTCCGTATGGGCTATCAGCTTCACATGATAATGACGACGACAGCGATGATGATAATGATAATGACGATGATTATGATGATGGTGATGATGGTAATGGTGATGGTGGTGGTGATTGTGCTGGTGATTAATGATGATGATGGTAATTATAAATGATAAAATTTTCCTGTAACTCACCCAGCGGGGTAGGTTCTAACTAACTGCGTCTCTGTATGTGCTATCAGCGCCATGGGGTGCTTTCGGCAGATTTTCTTGCCTATGGCCTCGTTGACTGAGGAGCATCTGTAGCATGGGTGGTGGACCGCGGGGGCGTTTAGACATCTCGGTCGAGGCTGTTGGGCGATTTGCTGTAAAATAATCACAATAAAATCATTTTTATCTTTAACTAAAATTACAGAAAACGTTTACTTTTGAAACTATTTTAAGGAATACAGCATTAATCCTTACACAATTAAATACGTTAAATTGCCATTCAAAT